>JAPFBE010000002.1:6865905-9265905 GCA_034336665.1 Luscinia megarhynchos
TACATGGTGGAAAATGCAGAAAGATGGAACAACGTGATGTGTACCTCAGGGAGATCTGATTGTGGGGTGAGACAGAAGGAAATGTGTAAGTGTTGAAGGTCTGAGCAAGTGAGATGGAAGGAAATGTGTAAGTGTCGAAGATTTGAGCAAGTGAAATGTAAGTTTTTACTTAATGAAGTTTTTAATATATTCACAATATGGAGATAAGGGGTGGAATGTCCTGGGGTGACGTTACGTGCATTGTATCCCCAATCTTGTGTGCTGTTCATGCCTGGAATTATGTTCAGTGCTTTAGAATTCACTCTGAAAGTGAAGGGTTTTTTTTCTCTAGTTAGGTGGTGCCTCTCCCCCATTGTCTGGGCTTAGAAGGGGGGCGGCTGCTTGGCTGGTCGGCTTTTGCTGCCGCTTTCGAGGGCTTCGCTTCGCTTTGCTTTGCTTTTTTTTCTTATTAGTTAGTTTAGCTAGGAATACCATCCGAACCTGTTCCGGACCAGGACCTGAGGAAACATCAAGGAGCCCTCCGGCGTCTGCATTTTCTTGACAAGTGTTCAGGCCTCCCCGGCGCCAGGGACTTTCTGAGTTTGTTCATCCTCTCAGACTGGTGAAAGAGTTTCTTTTGTCATCTGTGGCTGTTTTTTTCTTGTGTTGGGAAGTGATTTTTTTTGTGTTTGCTAAATAAACAGGTTTTTTCACTTTTCCTCTGAGGAAATTCTTCCCGAACCCGGTGGTGGGGGGAGGAGTTGTGGGGGTTTGTTTTTGGGGGCCTCCTTCTGGAGATGTTTCCCCTAATTTGTCCTAAACCATGACACCCAGAAACACACAGAGTACAATAGCTCTGGATCCATGTGGCCACTTTCCAGAAAAAATTTAAAAAACATGAATTCCTGACATAATCAATCCACCAAATGAATTGGATACTAGCTACAGTAAGTTTGGTGAGGGGGCCCATATTCAAATAAGGGCATGCAAATGGGAGAGCGATATCTGTGATCACATGGAGCCCAAGCCAGATTAAACTGAACAACATGTTGCCACTTAAGAGCTGCTTTTCCTGTCTTAACTCTCAATGCCCTCTGCCTTACGTTGGGTGCCAAAATTTGTCCTAGTTTGAAGGACAGCTGTCTGCCAATAAAGGCAGAAGCTCCTCTTTGAAATAGAGAATGTAAGCCCCCTCCCTCCCGAGTATTATAATTTTTTGAATCAGGAACTCTAAGGCAGAGATAAGGGGGTAGGAATAACAGCTCTTTACTAATACATCTAACCGGACAAACAGAAACAACAGCAGCTATGAAAATTAACAACCAAACAGAACAAATAACTCGGTTCCAGCCCTTTTTTTCAGCCGCAGGCACACTCTGCCCTGCCCTCGGTCCCCAGTGTGGAAGGTGGGGCTAGGGGCCCCGATGCTACTGCAGGAGGTGGCAGACAGGAGCCCGAGGGAAAGGGAGCAGTGGCAGCTGTGTCCCCACAGTAGGGAGAAAAGGGTGGAGGAAGGGAGCTTTCGCACTGATCGTTTGAGTTTGTTGGTCAGCTGTGGTCTCAGAGGTGGTAGGCTGGAGCGGAGCAGATGCAGAACGATGCCTCTCAGCAGAGAGAGCCTGGTTCCCTGGCGTTCCGAGTGCGTCGGCTGGAGACGGCAGTCCTTCCCCTCCGAGCTCGCCGGTGAGAGAGCAGCCCCACTGGAAGCCAGCCCCACCTACCTCTTTGTCTAGAGTCCTGAAAAGAGCATGGGCGTAAACCGGCAGGCTCCCTTAGCATAATAATGGGAAAAATTCTTTAAACTGGGACAGTAAGAGAACAAACCCCAACCCCCAACACCAGGTATTGTTTATTACAGCACGTTGGTCACTTGGGTGGTTCTTCCTCCATTTAGGTGCACTGAGCATTGAGTGAACAGAGCTTTTATCAGACATGTGGATTACAAATTCATTAGCTATCCCCACTTCCTTTGACTTTATTTGACATAGTTGACCCTTCGGCAAGCCTCGAAAAATTAATTAAAATTAATTAAAAATTAAAATTAAATAAAAATTAATTAAAAATTAAACTGACCCAGTAAAAGAACAAAAACCCAACCCTCAACAGAGACCTTGCTTGAGCCAGGTCTAAGAGCAGCACAGAGCCCAGCTCATGTTATCCTCAATCAGCCCCATAAATTCACACCAACTTAGAGCAGCACTGCAAAGCTCTGACCATTTGCCACGTTGTTGCAGGCAGATGCCAGCAGATGGCAAGTAGCCTGACCATCCCTCCATCCTGTCAAGGACCCTCTGAAGGGCTGCACAGCCCTCTGGGCTCTCAGCCACTCCTCCCAGCTTTGTGCTGTCAGTGAACTGAGGAGGCATCTGCCCCTTCCCCCATGACTGACAAACAAGTTAAACCATGCTGGGCTCAGTATTGACCCTTGTGGACATAACAGGCACTTATGAAAAAAAAGCCTTTACTGTCACCGCCCGAGGAGTCTCCTTAGACCCGAGATCACCTCAGGAGGACATGCAGGTGGTTTAAATCCTGGTTTTTCCCCAAGCCGCTGATGAGAGATTGCAGGAGACAGTTTTCAGAGGCTTCAAGGATTGTTTATTGTTTCTTGTCTCAGGAACTCTTTGCCTGGCTCACAGCAGTCTTCTCTGCCAGGCAACCAGGATGGAATCTGCCTGGTGAAGGCAGGGCTTATCTTATATAGTCTAAATTACGTGCTAAATGTTTATAACAATTTTCCAATACAGTACAGTCTTGTTAAACAGTCCAGCTCTGACCCCATCCAATCTAAAAGTGTCAGCATGTCACCCAGCATGGATGACACGGAGAAGAAGGAGGAAGAGGTTCTCACACCCCCAATTCTCCATCTTGGCCACGTGTCCCTTATCACAAACATTCCCAAAAGTCTATTTATCTATGTTATAACAATCTAATTTACACTTTACTAATTTTGGTGACTTGTTTCCATTCCCTCTGTGTGGGTAATTTCCCCGAGGGGTGTGAATTCAGTGCCTGAGACAGTAGGGCCTCACTCAGTGGCGTTTGAGACCCTTGCCAGGGGGGTTTGTGAAACCCCCAGAGAGGCCAGGGGTATACCCTGGGCTACCATACTTTACATGGTTAGATGATGATAGAAGAAGGGGCAGGACGTTTAAGCTGTGAAAGAGCTTCCAAGCAGATGTTGGAAAGAAATTCTCTACTCTGAGAATCATGAAGCACTGGTACAGACAACCAGAGAAGACCTAGATGCTCCATCCCTTGATGTGTTCAAGGCCAGGTCGGATGGGGCCCTGAGCAGCCTGACCTAGAGGGTGGCATCCCTGCCCACGGGGTGGAGGTGAGAGCTGGATGATCTTTAAGGTCCCTCCCAACCCAGAGCATGCTATTGTTCTATGATTCTCGGAAGATCAAAGGAAAGGCTGGTGGAATATTTTTCTGGGACAGCCTTGAGGTGTCTGAGAAGAGGACAACATCCTTGGGAAGGACCAGGCTTTGAAACTTGAGTTTTTAAGTGTTTTCTCAGTTGATAAGTCTGATATAAGTGTGGTAGGTAGATAGATGAAGAAGTTTTCTTCACATTGAGTGGTTCTTGTCCTTTCCGTGCTGTTCCTGCCATGGTTTAGCTTGTCAGTAAATGTAACAGCCTCTGTGGCAGCGTGCTGAAGGCAAGAACGACCATTGGATGTGCTGGGTGAGTAATTTCCTCCTCCCAGTCACTTGATGAAGTCCACCTGCAGGGCTGTGAAACTTTTCTGTCCCTATTTCATTTTCAGGTCTAACCTGCATGAGCAGTATGTTGCTGTTTGCAGTCCTTCTTGCAGCTCCATTTTGGTCCTGTAAGAGCCTTTTGCTCTCCTTTCCCCTTCCTGCCTGCAGGGAACACGAGCCTGTTTCCAAGCTGCAGGAATTCCTCGGCTCACGCCAGCTCTCTGCTCTCCCTCCCAGGTGTGGACATGCAGGCGGTGCCAGGGCAAACCCCAGGGCAGCAGGCACAGATGAGGGGCACGTCTGCCAGCATGTCCTGTAAGCTGGAGAGCAGAGACACGGTGCACTGGTACAAGCAGCTCCCTGGAGAGCAGCCAAAGAGGATCCTGTACGACTCCGGAGGGACGCCCGAGTTCGACAGCACCAGCGACAGAAACAGAATGCAAGCTCGGAGGGATTCTGCTCAGCCCATTTATCACCTCATCATAAATTCCTTAACCCCCAGCGATTCTGGCACCTATTTCTGTGCCTACTGGTATGTCACCACAGTGTTAGCTGGGCAAAGATCAGCCTTACAAAAAGACTCTTGGTGCTCTGAGCCGCAAGCTGTGAACTCTGCTAAAAATTCAAATACTTCCTTATTCTACCCCATTCATGATTTTCTGCAGTCAAAGAAGAAAAACATGGTCTTATGACAAGTGTTAAATATCTAATGTTGACAATCAGCATATCGTTTCAATATTCAGAAATGTTTTATCTGACACATCCAGAAAGTGAAGCCCTCCTGGCACTTTAATAGAAGTAAATGGAACATTGCTCCTACAATAAAGGCTAGATTTTCCTGAAAGCACTCACCTGACAGAGAACACAGTCTGTCTCGGTGTGTGAGTTCCAGATTTCTCTTCTCTGATAGAATGCTAGTGAAATATGTAACATTTCTTCATCCCTCAGCGTTTTCTCTTGAAATAAAAGACAGGAATAGGAAGGAATGGTGGAAGACCAGCTGATTTGCACATCCTGATTCGTAATTTTCTTTTGCTTCCCTTTGCATTTTTGTTACTAAAAAGCCTTACAACGGCCCAGAAAACCTAATTTTTTTGTCACAATTCCTCATTTGATATGTCCAAGACATAAATTGAAATTTTTAGCCATGAGCTATGCCTCAGTCAAGCAGAAACCCTCAGAGACTTTGGGTTCTGTGTACTGAGTACAGTAGAGAAATCAGATTCCACAGTCAGAGATAGGTTCCAGGAAAGATGGCATTTCCCTGAAAACCAGGTCAAAACACTGAGATACTTTTATGTCTAACATTTTCTGAATTGGAGTGCACACATTCAGTATCCTCCAGAAAGGGGGCACAAACAACTCCACAGTGATGGCTTTGTACATCTACAGGCTCTGAATGTTTTTAATTTGTTTTTTGGCTGTTGTTTCTATGTGATGTGAGTAAATAACATCTTGCAATGGATCTTTCTGTCCTCCTCAACTCTTTGAAAAATAGGCTGTAGTGCATGTGACCTCAGATGTCAACTTCAGCCAGCCTGACTTTTGTCATTGTATTGTGGGATCTGAGAATTTCTCACAACCAGCCTGGGAGGTTTCAGGAGTGAGTTGGCAGAAACCTCCTGACATGGGTGATTGGGCAGACAACAAGGACCCCTTTGTGGATGGAAAGGTCAGGGCAGCCTTGATTATGAGCCAGTGGCATTCAGACTGCAGAGAGAAGGCAGCAGGGCAAAAGGCAGGACCTCAGCCCTGGACTTCAGGAGAGCAGGCTTTACAGTTCTTCAGAGATCTGCTTGGAAACATCACATTGGATACAGTCCTAGAGAGATGCACCCAGGAATGCTGGCTGACATCCAAGAATCTTCTCCAGACTCAAGAAAGAACCCGTCAAACACCTGGAATACCAATTAGAGGCAACAGGAGTTCCTCAGGAAGGGGGAAGAGATTTAAACTGTGGAAGAGCTTCCAAGCAGATATTAGCAAGAAATTCTCTACTCTGAGAGTCCTGAGGCACTGGTACAGACAACCAGAGAAGATCTAGATGCTCCATCCCTTGATGTGTTAAAGGCCAGGTCGGATGGAGCCCTGAGCAGCCTGACCTAGAGGGTGGCATCCCTGCCCACGGGGTGGAGGTGAGAGCTGGATGATCTTTAAGGTCCCTCCCAACCCAGAGCATGCTATTGTTCTAAGATTCTCGGGAGTTCTAAGGAAAGGCTGGTGGAACATTCTTCTGAGACAGCTTTGAGGTGTCTGAGAAGAGGACAACATCCTTGGGAAGGTCCAGGATCAGCAGCTTGAGTTCTTAGGTGTGTTCTCGGTTGATAAGTCTGATATAAGTGTGGTGGGTAGATAGATGAAGAAGTTTTCTTCACATTGAGTGGTTCTTGTCCTTCCCGTGCTGTTCCTGCCATGGTTTAGCTTGTCAGTAAATGTAACAGCCTCTGTGGCAGCGTGCTGAAGGCAAGAACGACCACTGGATGTGCTGGGTGAGTAATTTCCTCCTCCCAGTCACTTGATGAAGTCCACCTGCAGGGCTGTGTAACTTTTCTGTCCCTATTTCATTTTCAGGTCTAACCTGCATGAGCAGTATGTTGCTGTTTGCAGTCCTTCTTGCAGCTCCATTTTGGTCCTGTAAGAGCCTTTTGCTCTCCTTTCCCCTTCCTGTCTGCAGGGAACACGAGCCTGTTTCCAAGCTGCAGGAATTCCTCGGCTCACGCCAGCTCTCTGCTCTCCCTCCCAGGTGTGGACATGCAGGCGGTGCCAGGGCAAACCCCAGGGCAGCAGGCACAGATGAGGGGCACGTCTGCCAGCATGTCCTGTAAGCTGCAGAGCAGAAACACGGTGCACTGGTACAAGCAGCTCCCTGGAGAGCAGCCAAAGAGGATCCTGTACGACTCCGGAGGGACGCCCGAGTTCGACAGCACCAGCGACAGAAACAGAATGCAAGCTCGGAGGGATTCTGCTCAGCCCATTTATCACCTCACCATAAATTCCTTAACCCCCAGCGATTCTGGCACCTATTTCTGTGCCTACTGGTATTATGAAAGAGCACAGCATTAGCTGGGCAAAGATCAGCCTTACAAAAAGACTCTTGGTGCTCTGAGCCGCAAGCTGTGAACTCTGCTAAAAATTCAAATACTTCCTTATTCTACCCCATTCATGATTTTCTGCAGTCAAAGAAGAAAAACATGGTCTTATGACAAGTGTTAAATATCTCCTGTTGACAATCAGCATATCGTTTCAATATTCAGAAATGTTTTATCTGACACATCCAGAAAGTGAAGCCCTCCTGTCACTTTAATAGAAGTAAATGGAACATTGCTCCTACAATGAAGGCTAGATTTTCCTGAAAGCACTCACCTGACAGAGAACACAATCTGTCTTGGTGTGTGAGTGACAGATTTCTCTTCTCTTCTCTGATAGAATGCTAGTGAGATGTGCAACATTTCTTCATCCCTCATCGTTTTCTCTTGAAATGAAAGACAGGAATATGAAAAAATGGGGAAAGACCAGCTGATTTGCACATCCTCCATCACATTTTTCTTCTACTTCCCTTTGCATTTTTGTCACAAAAGAAGCCATACAACAGCCCAGAAAACCTAATTTTATTGCCACAATTCCTCATTTGATATGTCCAAGACATAAATTGAAATTTTTAGCCATGAGCTATGCCTCAGTCAAGCAGAAACCCTCCGAGCCTTTGGGATCTGTGTACTGAGTACAGTACAGAAATCAGATTCCAGAGTCAAAGATGGGTTCCAGGAAAGATGGCATTTCCCTGAAAGCCAGGTCAAAACACTGAGATACTTTTGTGTCTAACATTTTCTGAATTGGAGTGCACACATTCAGTATCCTTCAGAAAGGGGGCACAAACACCTCCACAGTGATGGCTTTATACATCTACAGGCTCTCAATGTTTTTAATTTGTTTTTTGCCTGATGTTTCTATGTGATGTGAGTAAATAACATCTTGCAATGGATCTTTCTGTCCTCCTCAACTCTTTGAAAAATAGGCTGTAGTGCATGTGACCTCAGATGTCAACTTCAGTCAGCCTGCCTTTTGTCATTGTGTTGTGGGATCTGAGAATTTCTCACAACCAGCCTAGGAGGTTTCAGGAGTGAGTTGGCAGAACCTCCTGACATGGGTGATTGGGCAGACAAGAAGGAGCCCTTTGTGGATGGAAAGGTCAGGGCAGCCTTGATTATGAGCCAGTGGCATTGAGACTGCAGAGAGAAGGCAGCAGGGCAAAAGGCAGGACCTCAGCCCTGGACTTCAGGAGAGCAGGCTTTACAGTTCTTCAGAGATCTGCTTGGAAACATCACATTGGATACAGTCCTAGAGAGAAGTGTCCAGGAATGTTTCCTGATATCCAAGAATCTTCTCCAGGTTCAAGAAAGAACCCGTCTGACACCTGGAATACCAATTAGAGGCAACAGGAGTACCTCAGGAAGGGGGAGGAGCTTTAAACTATGGAAGAGCTTCCAAGCAGATATTAGCAAGAAATTCTCTATTCTGAGAGTCCTGAGGCACTGGAACAGACAACCAGAGAAGATCTAGGTGCTCCATCCCTTGATGTGTTCAAGGCCAGGTCGGATGGGGCCCTGAGCAGCCTGACCTAGAGGGTGGCATCCCTGCCCACGGGGTGGAGGTGAGAGCTGGATGATCTTTAAGGTCCCTCCCAACCCAGAGCATGCTATTGTTCTAAGATTCTCGGAAGATCAAAGGAAAGGCTGGTGGAACATTTTTCTGGGACAGATTTGATGTGTCTGAGAAGAGGACAACATCCTTGGGAACGTCCAGGATCAGCAGCTTAAGTTCTTAGTTGTGTTCTCAGTTGATAAGTCTGATATAAGTGTGGTAGGTAGATAGATGAAGAAGTTTTTTTCACATTGAGTGGTTCTTGTCCTTCCCGTGCTGTTCCTGCCATGGTTTAGCTTGTCAGTAAATGTAACAGCCTCTGTGGCAGCGTGCTGAAGGCAAGAACGACCATTGGATGTGCTGGGTGAGTAATTTCCTCCTCCCAGTCACTTGATGAAGTCCACCTGCAGGGCTGTGAAACTTTTCTGTCCCTATTTCATTTTCAGGTCTAACCTGCATGAGCAGTATGTTGCTGTTTGCAGTCCTTCTTGCAGCTCCATTTTGGTCCTGTAAGAGCCTTTTGCTCTCCTTTCCCCTTCCTGTCTGCAGGGAACACGAGCCTGTTTCCAAGCTGCAGGAATTCCTCGGCTCACGCCAGCTCTCTGCTCTCCCTCCCAGGTGTGGACATGCAGGCGGTGCCAGGGCAAACCCCAGGGCAGCAGGCACAGATGAGGGGCACGTCTGCCAGCATGTCCTGTAAGCTGCAGAGCAGAAACACGGTGCACTGGTACAAGCAGCTCCCTGGAGAGCAGCCAAAGAGGATCCTGTACGACTCCGGAGGGACGCCCGAGTTCGACAGCACCAGCGACAGAAACAGAATGCAAGCTCGGAGGGATTCTGCTCAGCCCATTTATCACCTCACCATAAATTCCTTAACCCCCAGCGATTCTGGCACCTATTTCTGTGCCTACTGGTATTATGACAGAGCACAGCATTAGCTGGGCAAAGATCAGCCTTACAAAAAGACTCTTGGTGCTCTGAGCCGCAAGCTGTGAACTCTGCTAAAAATTCAAATACTTCCTTATTCTACCCCATTCATGATTTTCTGCAGTCAAAGAAGAAAAACATGGTCTTATGACAAGTGTTAAATATCTACTGTTGACAATCAGCATATCGTTTCAATATTCAGAAATGTTTTATCTGACACATCCAGAAAGTGAAGCCCTCCTGTCACTTTAATAGAAGTAAATGGAACATTGCTCCTACAATTAAGGCTAGATTTTCCTGAAAGCACTCACCTGACAGAGAACACAGTCTGTCTCTGTGTGTGAGTTCCAGATTTCTCTTCTCTGATAGAATGCTAGTGAAATATGTAACATTTCTTCATCCCTCAGTGTTTCCGCTTGAAATGAAAGATAGGAATAGGAAAGAAGGGGGAAAGACCAGCTGATCTTGCACATCCTCCTTCACATTTTTCCTTCTGCTTCCCTTTGAATTTTAGTTATTAAAAGTTCTACAGCAGCCGAGAAAACCTAATTTTATTGTCACAATTCCTCATTTGATATGTCCAAGACATAAATTGAAATTTTTAGCCATGAGCTATGCCTCAGTCAAGCAGAAACCCTCCGAGCCTTTGGGTTCTGTGTACTGAGTACAGTGCAGAAATCAGATTCCAGAGTCAGAGATGGGTTCCAGGAAAGATGGAATTTCCCTGAAAGCCAGGTCAAAACACTGAGATACTTTTGTGTCTAACATTTTCTGAATTGGAGTGCACACCTTCAGTATCCTTCAGAAAGTGAGCACAAACATCTCCACAGTGATGGCTTTATACATCTACAGGCTCTCAATGTTTTTAATTTGTTTATTGCCTGATGTTTCTATGTGATGTGAGTAAATAACATCTTGCAATGGATCTTTCTGTCCTCCTCAACTCTTTGAAAAATAGGCTGTAGTGCATGTGACCTCAGATGTCAACTTCAGCCAGCCTGACTTTTGTCACTGTATTGTGGGATCTGAGAATTTCTCACAACCAGCCTAGGAGGTTTCAGGAGTGAGTTGGCAGAACCTCCTGACATGGGTGATTGGGCAGACAAGAAGGATCCCTTTGTGGATGGAAAGGTCAGGGCAGCCTTGATTATGAGCCAGTGGCATTCAGACTGCAGGGAGAAGGCAGCAGGGCAAAAGGCAGGACCTCAGCCCTGGACTTCAGGAGAGCAGGCTTTACAGTTCTTCAGAGATCTGCTTGGAAACATCACATTGGACACAACCCTAGAGAGAAGTGCCCAGGAATGCTGGCTGACATCCAAGAATCTTCTCCAGGTTCAAGAAAGAACCCATCTGACACCTGGAATACCAAGTAGAGGCAACAGGAGTACCTCAGGAAGGGGGAGGAGCTTTAAACTGTGGAAGAGTTTCCAAGCAGATATTGGAAAGAAATTCTCTACTCTGAGAGTCCTGAGGCACTGGAACAGACAACCAGAGAAGATCTAGATGCTCCATCCCTTGATGTGTTCAAGGCCAGGTCGGATGGGGCCCTGAGCAGCCTGACCTAGAGGGTGGCATCCCTGCCCACGGGGTGGAGGTGAGAGCTGGATGATCTTTAAGGTCCCTCCCAACCCAGAGCATGCTATTGTTCTATGATTCTCGGGAGTTCTAAGGAAAGGCTGGTGGAACATTCTTCTGGGACAGCCTTGAGGTGTCTGAGAAGAGCACAACATCCTTGGGAAGGACCAGGCTTTGAAACTTGAGTTTTTAGGTGTGTTCTCAGTTGATAAGTCTGATATAAGTGTGGTAGGTAGATAGATGAAGAAGTTTTTTCACATTGAGTGGTTCTTGTCCTTCCGTGCTGTTCCTGCCATGGTTTAGCTTGTCAGTAAATGTAACAGCCTCTGTGGCAGCGTGCTGAAGGCAAGAACGACCATTGGATGTGCTGGGTGAGTAATTTCCTCCTCCCAGTCACTTGATGAAGTCCACCTGCAGGGCTGTGTAACTTTTCTGTCCCTATTTCATTTTCAGGTCTAACCTGCATGAGCAGTATGTTGCTGTTTGCAGTCCTTCTTGCAGCTCCATTTTGGTCCTGTAAGAGCCTTTTGCTCTCCTTTCCCCTTCCTGCCTGCAGGGAACACGAGCCTGTTTCCAAGCTGCAGGAATTCCTCGGCTCACGCCAGCTCTCTGCTCTCCCTCCCAGGTGTGGACATGCAGGCGGTGCCAGGGCAAACCCCAGGGCAGCAGGCACAGATGAGGGGCACGTCTGCCAGCATGTCCTGTAAGCTGCAGAGCAGAAACACGGTGCACTGGTACAAGCAGCTCCCTGGAGAGCAGCCAAAGAGGATCCTGTACGACTCCGGAGGGACGCCCGAGTTCGACAGCACCAGCGACAGAAACAGAATGCAAGCTCGGAGGGATTCTGCTCAGCCCATTTATCACCTCACCATAAATTCCTTAACCCCCAGCGATTCTGGCACCTATTTCTGTGCCTACTGGTATTATGACAGAGCACAGCGTTAGCTGGGCAAAGATCAGCCTTACAAAAAGACTCTTGGTGCTCTGAGCCGCAAGCTGTGAACTCTGCTAAAAATTCAAATACTTCCTTATTCTACCCCATTCATGATTTTCTGCAGTCAAAGAAGAAAAACATGGTCTTATGACAAGTGTTAAATATCTAATGTTGACAATCAGCATATCGTTTCAATATTCAGAAATGTTTTATCTGACACATCCAGAAAGTGAAGCCCTCCTGGCACTTTAATAGAAGTAAATGGAACATTGCTCCTACAATAAAGGCTAGATTTTCCTGAAAGCACTCACCTGACAGAGAACACAATCTGTCTTGGTGTGTGAGTGACAGATTTCTCTTCTCTTCTCTGATAGAATGCTAGTGAGATGTGCAACATTTCTTCATCCCTCAGCGTTTTCTCTTGAAATGAAAGACAGGAATAGGAAGGAATGGTGGAAGACCAGCTGATTTGCACATCCTGATTCGTAATTTTCTTTTGCTTCCCTTTGCATTTTTTGTTACTAAAAAGCCTTACAACGGCCCAGAAAACCTAATTTTTTTGTCACAATTCCTCATTTGATATGTCCAGGACATAAATTGAAATTTTTAGCCATGAGCTATGCCTCAGTCAAGCAGAAACCCTCAGAGACTTTGGGTTCTGTGTACTGAGTACAGTAGAGAAATCAGATTCCAGAGTCAGAGATGGGTTCCAGGAAAGATGGCATTTCCCTGAAAACCAGGTCAAAACACTGAGATACTTTTATGTCTAACATTTTCTGAATTGGAGTGCACACCTTCAGTATCCTTCAGAAAGTGAGCACAAACATCTCCACAGTGATGGCTTTATACATCTACAGGCTCTCAATGTTTTTAATTTGTTTATTGCCTGATGATTCTATGTGATTTGAGTAAATAACATCTTGCAATGGATCTTTCTGTCCTCTTCAACTCTTCGAAACATGGGCTGTAGTGCATGTGACCTCAGATGTCAACTTCAGTCAGCCTGACCTTTGTCATTGTATTGTGGGATCTGAGAATTTCTCACAACCAGCCTGGGAGGTTTCAGGAGTGAGTTGGCAGAACCTCCTGACATGGGTGATTGGGCAGACAACAAGGAGCCCTTTGTGGATGGAAAGGTCAGGGCAGCCTTGATTATGAGCCAGTGGCATTCAGACTGCAGAGAGAAGGCAGCAGGGCAAAAGGCAGGACCTCAGCCCTGGACTTCAGGAGAGCAGGCTTTACAGTTCTTCAGAGATCTGCTTGGAAACATCACATT
This sequence comes from Luscinia megarhynchos, assembly GCA_034336665.1. Lineage (NCBI taxonomy): Eukaryota > Metazoa > Chordata > Aves > Passeriformes > Muscicapidae > Luscinia > Luscinia megarhynchos. The sequence continues at coordinate 6,878,946 of JAPFBE010000002.1, forward strand.
GGACACAACCCTAGAGAGAAGTGCCCAGGAATGCTGGCTGACATCCAAGAATCTTCTCCAGGTTCAAGAAAGAACCCGTCAAACACCTGGAATACCAAGTAGAGGCAACAGGAGTACCTCAAGTAGGGCGAAGAGCTTTAAGCTGTGGAAGAGCTTCCAAGCAGATATTAGCATGAAATTCTCTATTCTGAGAATCATGAGGCACTGGAACAGACAACCCAGAGAAGATCTAGATGCTCCATCCCTTGATGTGTTCAAGGCCAGGTCGGATGGGGCCCTGAGCAGCCTGACCTAGAGGGTGGCATCCCTGCCCACGGGGTGGAGGTGAGAGCTGGATGATCTTTAAGGTCCCTCCCAACCCAGAGCATGCTATTGTTCTAAGATTCTCGGGAGTTCTAAGGAAAGGCTGGTGGAACATTCTTCTGGGACAGCCTTGAGGTGTCTGAGAAGAGGACAACATCCTTGGGAAGGTCCAGGATCAGCAACTTGAGTTTTTAGTTGTGTTCTCAGTTGATAAGTCTGATATAAGTGTGGTAGGTAGATAGATGAAGAAGTTTTTTTCACATTGAGTGGTTCTTGTCCTTCCCGTGCTGTTCCTGCCATGGTTTAGCTTGTCAGTAAATGTAACAGCCTCTGTGGCAGCGTGCTGAAGGCAAGAACGACCATTGGATGTGCTGGGTGAGTAATTTCCTCCTCCCAGTCACTTGATGAAGTCCACCTGCAGGGCTGTGAAACTTTTCTGTCCCTATTTCATTTTCAGGTCTAACCTGCATGAGCAGTATGTTGCTGTTTGCAGTCCTTCTTGCAGCTCCATTTTGGTCCTGTAAGAGCCTTTTGCTCTCCTTTCCCCTTCCTGTCTGCAGGGAACACGAGCCTGTTTCCAAGCTGCAGGAATTCCTCGGCTCACGCCAGCTCTCTGCTCTCCCTCCCAGGTGTGGACATGCAGGCGGTGCCAGGGCAAACCCCAGGGCAGCAGGCACAGATGAGGGGCACGTCTGCCAGCATGTCCTGTAAGCTGCAGAGCAGAAACACGGTGCACTGGTACAAGCAGCTCCCTGGAGAGCAGCCAAAGAGGATCCTGTACGACTCCGGAGGGACGCCCGAGTTCGACAGCACCAGCGACAGAAACAGAATGCAAGCTCGGAGGGATTCTGCTCAGCCCATTTATCACCTCACCATAAATTCCTTAACCCCCAGCGATTCTGGCACCTATTTCTGTGCCTACTGGTATTATGACAGAGCACAGCATTAGCTGGGCAAAGATCAGCCTTACAAAAAGACTCTTGGTGCTCTGAGCCGCAAGCTGTGAACTCTGCTAAAAATTCAAATACTTCCTTATTCTACCCCATTCATGATTTTCTGCAGTCAAAGAAGAAAAACATGGTCTTATGACAAGTGTTAAATATCTAATGTTGACAATCAGCATATCGTTTCAATATTCAGAAATGTTTTATCTGACACATCCAGAAAGTGAAGCCCTCCTGTCACTTTAATAGAAGTAAATGGAACATTGCTCCTACAATAAAGGATAGATTTTCCTGAAAGCACTCACCTGACAGAGAACACAGTCTGTCTCTGTGTGTGAGTGACAGATTTCTCTTCTCTTCTCTGATAGAATGCTAGTGAGATGTGCAACATTTCTTCACCCCGCAGCGTTTTCTCTTGAAATGAAAGACAGGAATAGGAAAGAATGGTGGAAGACCAGCTGATCTGAACATCCTGATTCATAATTTTCTTTTGCTTTCCTTGACATTTTTGTCACTAAAAAGCCTTAAACGGCCCAGAATACCTAATTTTATTGTCACAATTCCTCATTTGATATGTCCAGGACATAAATTGAAATCTTCAGCCATGAGCTATGCCTCAGTCAAGCAGAAACCCTCAGAGCCTTTGGGTTCTGTGTACTGAGTACAGTACAGAAATCAGATTCCACAATCAAAGATGGGTTCCAGGAAAGATGGCGTTTCCCTGAAAGCCAGGTCAAAACACTGAGATACTTTTGTGTCTAACGTTTTCTGAATTGGAGTGCACACCTTCAGTATCCTTAAAATGTGAGCACAAATCCTCCACAGTGATGGCTTTATACAACTACAGGCTCTGAATGTTTTTAATTTGTTTTTTGCTAACGTTTCTATGTGATTTGAGTAAATAACATCTTGCAATGGATCTTTCTGTCCTCCTCAACTCTTTGAAACATGGGCTGTAGTGCATATGACAACAGATGTGAACTTCAGTCAGTCTGCCTTTTGTCATTGTGGTTGTGGGATCTGAGAATTTCTCACAACCAGCCTGGGAGGTTTCAGGAGTGAGTTGGCAGAACCTCCTGACATGGGTGATTGGGCAGACAAGAAGGACCCCTTTGTGGATGGAAAGGTCAGGGCAGCCTTGATTATGAGCCAGTGGCATTCAGACTGCAGAGAGAAGGCAGCAGGGCAAAAGGCAGGACCTCAGCCGTGGACTTCAGGAGAGCAGGCTTTACAGTTCTTCAGAGATCTGCTTGGAAACATCACATTGGACACAACCCTAGAGAGAAGTGCCCAGGAATGCTGGCTGACATCCAAGAATCTTCTCCAGGTTCAAGAAAGAACCCGTCACACACCTGGAATACCAAGTAGAGGCAACAGAAGTACCTCAGGAAGGGGGAGGAGATTTAAACTGTGGAAGAGCTTCCAAGGAGATATTAGCAAGAAATTCTCTACTCTGAGAGTCCTGAGGCACTGGAACAGACAACCAGAGAAGACCTAGATGCTCCATCCCTTGATGTGTTCAAGGCCAGGTCGGATGGAGCCCTGAGCAGCCTGACCTAGAGGGTGACATCCCTGCCCACGGGGTGGAGGTGAGAGCTGGATGATCTTTAAGGTCCCTCCCAACCCAGAGCATGCTATTGTTCTAAGATTCTCAGAAGATCAAAGGAAAGGCTGGTGGAACATTCTTCTGGGACAGCCTTGAGGTGTCTGAGAAGAGGACAACATCCTTGGGAAGGTCCAGGCTTTGAAACATGAGTTTTTAGGTGTGTTCTCAGTTGATAAGTCTGACATAAGTGTGGTAGGTAGATAGATGAAGAAGTTTTTTTCACATTGAGTGGTTCTTGTCCTTTCCGTGCTGTTCCTGCCATGGTTTAGCTTGTCAGTAAATGTAACAGCCTCTGTGGCAGCGTGCTGAAGGCAAGAACGACCATTGGATGTGCTGGGTGAGTAATTTCCTCCTCCCAGTCACTTGATGAAGTCCACCTGCAGGGCTGTGAAACTTTTCTGTCCCTATTTCATTTTCAGGTCTAACCTGCATGAGCAGTATGTTGCTGTTTGCAGTCCTTCTTGCAGCTCCATTTTGGTCCTGTAAGAGCCTTTTGCTCTCCTTTCCCCTTCCTGTCTGCAGGGAACACGAGCCTGTTTCCAAGCTGCAGGAATTCCTCGGCTCACGCCAGCTCTCTGCTCTCCCTCCCAGGTGTGGACATGCAGGCGGTGCCAGGGCAAACCCCAGGGCAGCAGGCACAGATGAGGGGCACGTCTGCCAGCATGTCCTGTAAGCTGCAGAGCAGAGACACGGTGCACTGGTACAAGCAGCTCCCTGGAGAGCAGCCAAAGAGGATCCTGTACGACTCCGGAGGGACGCCCGAGTTCGACAGCACCAGCGACAGAAACAGAATGCAAGCTCGGAGGGATTCTGCTCAGCCCATTTATCACCTCACCATAAATTCCTTAACCCCCAGCGATTCTGGCACCTATTTCTGTGCCTACTGGTATTATGACAGAGCACAGCGTTAGCTGGGCAAAGATCAGCCTTACAAAAAGACTCTTGGTGCTCTGAGCCGCAAGCTGTGAACTCTGCTAAAAATTCAAATACTTCCTTATTCTACCCCATTCATGATTTTCTGCAGTCAAAGAAGAAAAACATGGTCTTATGACAAGTGTTAAATATCTACTGTTGACAATCAGCATATCGTTTCAATATTCAGAAATGTTTTATCTGACACATCCAGAAAGTGAAGCCCTCCTGGCACTTTCATCAGAAGTATATGGAACATTGCTCCTACAATAAAGGCTAGATTTTCCTGAAAGCACTCACCTGACAGAGAACACAGTCTGTCTCTGTGTGTGAGTTACAGATTTCTCTTCTCTTCTCTGATAGAATGCTAGTGAGATGTGCAACATTTCTTCATCCCTCAGCGTTTTCTCTTGAAATGAAAAGACAGGAATAGGAAAGAATGGTGGGAAAGACCAGCTGATTTGCACATCCTGATTCGTAATTTTCTTTTGCTTCCCTTTGCATTTTTAGTTACTAAAAAGTTCTTACAACAGCCCAGAAAACCTAATTTTATTGTCACAATTCCTCATTTGATATGTCCAAGACATAAATTGAAATCTTCAGCCATGAGCTATGCCTCAGTCAAGCAGAAACCCTCCGAGCCTTTGGGTTCTGTGTACTGAGTACAGTACAGAAATCAGATTCCACAATCAAAGATGGGTTCCAGGAAAGATGGCATTTCCCTGAAAACCAGGTCAAAACACTGAGATACTTTTATGTCTAACATTTTCTGAATTGGAGTGCACACATTCAGTATCCTTCAGAAAGGGGGCACAAACACCTCCACAGTGATGGCTTTATACATCTACAGGCTCTGAATGTTTTTAATTTGTTTTTTTGGCTGATGTTTCTATGTGATGTGAGTATATAACATCTTGCAATGGATCTTTCTGTCCTCCTCAACTCTTTGAAAAATAGGCTGTAGTGCATGTGACCTCAGATGTCAACTTCAGCCAGCCTGCCTTTTGTCATTGTATTGTGGGATCTGAGAATTTCTCACAACCAGCCTAGGAGGTTTCAGGAGTGAGTTGGCAGCAACCTCCTGACATGGGTGATTGGGCAGACAAGAAGGACCCCTTTGTGGATGGAAAGGTCAGGGCAGCCTTGATTATGAGCCAGTGGCATTCAGACTGCAGACAGAAGGCAGCAGGGCAAAAGGCAGGACCTCAGCCCTGGACTTCAGGAGAGCAGGCTTTACAGTTCTTCAGAGATCTGCTTGGAAATATCACATTGGACACAACCCTAGAGAGATGTGCCCAGGAATGCTGGCTGATATCCAAGAATCTTCTCCAGACTCAAGAAAGAACCCGTCTGGCACCTGGAATACCAAGTAGAGGCAACAGGAGTACCTCAAGAGTGGGCAAAAACTTCTGACTTTAATCAAGGCATAGAAATGAAGTATAAAGGAGGTGGAATCAGGGGCAGGTGATCCAGGAGGAGTATGGATTTGCTGTTCAAACATGCAGGAATGGGTTTAGGAAAGCAACAAACCAGCTGGAACTGAATTTGATTAATGAGGGGAACAAGAAAGGATTCTCCAAATTCTGCAGCAGCCAAAGAAACACTAGGGAGAATGATTTACCAAAATATGAGTACTGGTCTAATATCAATGCTCAACTGTGACAGACAAAAGACTCTCTAACAATTTAAAGTTAGAAAGTGTATGTTTATTCAGCACTGGGCAGCAGCGTGAGGTAATCCTCTAACATGCACTGCAAAATCACAGGTGATCACAGAGTCTATTTATTAGCAAAGGATTCAAACAAATACATATTCATAATAACAGCCCCTCCCATTCCCCACTTCCTATGGTAATTAGCTTGAATAGCTATTAAGCATGTGTGATTGACTTCTTAAATTATGTCTGGGGTCGTTTTTGTGGGGAGGGGTTCTTAAAAGGAGGAAGTAAGGCGAGTCTTCCTCACCCTAAACTCTTGACCTTTTCTATCAATGACAATGCAAATGATTTCTGAGGATAGTCCAATTTTCTAAAGAATGGGTTTCTGGTTGCATTGTCTATGTTCCTTTGGATCTGCTCACTAGTTTCGTCTTTTCCCATTGTAAGAACAGCTGAGCAGATGTAAAATGACAGACCATCATATTTAAGTTTCAGATAATGACTCCATTCTAACTTTTAACTTTCAATTATTTCCAGCAAGGTAACTAAAATTCTAATTTTCTAAGATTAGTGTTTCAGAGAAGCTGCTGGATGGGGCAGGGAAACTGTTGGTGTACAACATGGAAAAAACTGAGATACTCAGTATTTCCTTTGCCCCAGCATTTACCCATAAGAATGGCCTTCAAGTATTCCAGGCCCCTGAGACCAGATGGAAAGTTTGGAGCAAGACAGACACAGCTTTTGGTGGAGGAGGATCAGCCTAGTGGTAGGCAGATTTAAACTGCACACATCTCAGTCCATGGTGTTTGATGGAATGTGTCCTCAAGTGCTGAGGCAGCTGGCCAACATCTTTGCAAAGATGCTCTTACTTACCTTAGGCACAGGTTCCTGTAGCATAGAAGAAATCAAATGCCTCTCTTATTTTCAAGAGAAAGAGGAAGACCTAGAGAGCTACAGTCAGGGTAGGTGATGGAGCCACTAATCCTGGACACTATTTACAAACAGGAAGATGAAGAAGGTAATCAGGATTGATCAGCACTGATGTACAAGGAGGAAGTTATTTAGATAACTCCAGATAATAAAGCTCTTTGCAAAATAGATTTTTGGCCACTTCATCGGCGACAAGTAATAGTTTAGTGATAATTTGAACCTGTAAAGGTATTTTTGTAAAACGATATTCCAGCCACTGCATGGTCTTCTTGGCATAGACATTAACATGTTTGGCCAGTAATTATTCTTACTTGGAGACTTACTGTGTTAGAAAGCTTGCAGTACAAAACCTAGACAGTGTTTGTAAATTAGGTATTTAATCGTGCATGATCCAGTCACTGATATATTCCTTTACTCTTATCGGGAATCAGGTGCCTGACAGATTTCTGCTTTGTGACCAGAAAAATAGCAATACACTGCTACTGTTTCATACATGGCAACAGCAACAGTTTTTGTCAACAGCAGCTTGATTTCAGATCCTCAACACACAATAGCCAATGCAGTTTTCACTCTGATTAGGTAGCTGCCCATGCAGGAGACCGCTGGGATAAAGGATCTCTTCCTTGACTCTGTCAAGGGTGGCCTGACAGGAAATTAAGCAGGACTTCCCACATTTATTTATCGGGAAGAGGAGGATTTTTCCATTGCCACCACACAGAGGCAGCTGTGTCTCCTTACCTGACCCTCCTCAGAGCTCTGCATTCACATGCACCTTTCCAAACGTGGGTACCACCAGCGTGGTGTGTGTGGCCAGCTGCCAGCAGGAGGGAGCACGAAGCAGCTCCTCTCCTCTCCCATCTGCCAGCAGCGTCAGACCCACTCACCAAGATGCCTCTCTGCAGTGGCTGTTGACAACAGCTGCTCTCTCCTACTTCCCATCCCTTTTTCCAGGAAGTGTTTGCGTCTCAGCTAAGCTGTGAAACCGAAATCCTGCGGCTGTGCATTTCCTCCCGCACCCTGAACCAAAGCAAAGGCAAGTCCTGCAGACGAGCTTCTGCAGTCGCTGCAGGTTGATGGGTTCAGATTTGCTGGAGAGCAGTACCAGCCCAGGGGCACCTGGGCACTGCTGCCCCTTGCATCTAGGTGAGCGAGCTGAAGCAGCAAAAGGCAGAGCACCTGCTCTGACACTGGCACCTGTCTGCACACCTCAGGTGAGGCACACACTCTGCCCACCAGGGTGGCCTCCAGCCTGAAGCCTTTGCTCCACCATACGTGTCTGGACGTGCTCTTGCTTGCAACCTCTTCTCAGGTGCTTTGACTAGAGTTTTATAGGGCCACAGCCCTTGGATTTTATCAATATTTCCTATATTTGCTTGAAAAGCAGACAGGACTACAGCCTTTTTGCCAATTTTTATATTTGGCAGACTGGAGAGGGTTTTCTTCAAAGACACCCCATCTGCTTGCACACAGAACTGTCATCACTGAAGACCATTCAAGAGAGACACCTCCTCCTTCAATCCAACACAGGTCCCATTTGAAGTCCCTTTCAACCTCCTCTGAATCTCATTGAAAGCAAAGTGTGCCAAGCAAGCATGCTGCTGCTGGTAGTGCTGGTGGCCACAGCCTCTTGGTCTTGTAAGTACTTCCTTATTTTCCTACATTTCCTCCATGGCTTTGCTAACAGGCATCTTTCCAAACCCCTGAATTCCAGCTTGTGACATAATTTCTCCTTTTCTCTTTCCTAGATGGATTTGCACAGGAAATTCCCACGCAGAGTCCTATATCCATCACCAAGTTCCAAAAAAGTGCACGGATGACATGTGAAATTCAAACATTAGAGGCAAATTTTGATGGCATCATCATACACTGGTATAAGCAGAAGGAGGGTGAGGCTCCGGAGAGGGTTCTGTTTTTTTCAGGACACAAAGTTACTGTTGAAAGAGGCTTTCAAGCAGACAGATACATCGTTGAAGGAAATTCTGTCCAGAAGCGGTGTGTTCTTACAATAAAAGATGTAATTCCAGACGATGCTGCTACTTACTACTGTGCCTACTGGGACCCTCACTGTGATAGAAGCCCAAAGATCATCAAGGCAAAAAAAACCTGCCTGCAACATCTGAACCACAAGGTTGTAACTGTGCCACTCCACCATCCCTCCAAGATGCCTGTTGAGTTCATTTAGTCCATGACTGTGGGTTCTATCCATCCTAGGTGTCTTCCAGGGCAGGAGGGCTGGTGTGCTGTGGGGTGGTTGCAAGCTGCATCAGGAGCTCACAGCTGGTGTATCTGGAGCAGTCCATATCCATGGTCCATGGTGGTTATGGCAATGTAATTCAACAGCCAATATTGTACAATTCAACATTACAGACTGTTCTCACCCAAAAATCAGATCCCTTTGAGGAACAAATTGCGTTTCCCTGTCCCTCTGCATTATCCACCATGTGCACCCAGGTTATGAGCAAAAACAATCCCACAGATGGCTTTGCCTTTGCCTTAGAGGCAGAATTAACTAACCCAAACTGTCTACTCTAACACATATTCCTCATATACACCATGGGAACTCTATCCCCTTCACTGATATGTTTTTAAAGCCTTCTCTGGAGGCTTTGATGTAGCAGGGCCAACTCAATTAGTAGAATCTCTAGTGTTAACTAACTAGGTGGCCTCTGCTAAACATAGATCCCAAAGTTTGAAGGCCCCACCTCCTATTGCTTTGATTGTGGTTTTTGATAGTCCATTGTACCATTCAGTATTCCCAGAGGCTGGTGCATGAGAGACAAGTTGATACACCCACTCCTTGCTCTCTGGCCCAGCTGTCTATGAGACCAATTTTAGAATGAGCCCCATTGCCTGACTCATTTCTTTCTGGGATGCCATGTTGCCACAGAACTTGCTTTTCAAAGCCCAAGATGAAGTTCCTGGCAGTGGTGTGAGGCACAGGGTACATCTCCAGCCATCCAGTGGTTGCTTCTACCATTGTAAGAACATAGCACTTGCCTTGGTGACTTTGCAGGAGTGTAATGCAATAAATGTGCCAGACCTTCCCATATTTATATTTCAATAACTGTCCCCCATACTCCAGAGGCTTTACCCACTTAGTCTGCTTGATTGCAGCACATGTTTCACAGTTGTGGATGATCTGGAAGATGATGTCCATGATTAGGTCCATCCCTTTATCAAGAACACATCTGTACATTGCATCTCTTCCCTCCTTAATGACCTGAGGTGTCATGGGCCAGTGAGCCAGAAATAATTCATCCTTGCCAGTCAAGATCCATTTCAGACACTTTAATTTTGGCATTTCCACTTGCCTGTTGTTGTGGCCAGCTCTTGGGCACTTGTGCATCTACATGATGTACTTCTCCAACCAGCTTCTCTACCCAGCCACAGTTCAGCAACCCAGATGCATTCACCTCTGCACTGCCAATTGTTCTTTTTGCATCTCTCCATCCACCCCACAGAGCACTTGCTACCATCAGTGAGTCAGTGTAGAGGTGGAGCACTGGCCATTTCTCTCATTCATTCAGTGATATCTAAACAAAGCTAGATGGCATTCAGCTCTGCAAACAGACTTGATCCACTTTTTCCCTCAATAGCTTCTGCAGCTCACCATAGGATTCCAGACTGCAGCTTTCCATTTTCAGTGTATCCCTACAATACAGCAGGAGTCATCAATAAAGAGAAGGTATCACTTTTCATTTTCTGGTAGCTAATTATATAGTGGGGCCTCTTCCTCCTCCTCTGTTTAAACTTCCTTTGCTGTGTTGCCCCACACAATAATGCCACTAATTTGTTGCAAGTATTCTGCAGCCTTTCCAGTACAGTCTGGATCAGTCCATGGCAAATAGTGGGACTGTTTCTACCCCCTGGGCCAGTCCATGCCAGGTGTACTGAACACCCCTCCAGGTTCAAAGCAAACAATGGCCTTCACTCTGCTGCTAAAGGAATGGAGAAAAACACATTAGCAATGCCCATGGTGTCAGCACTTTGTTGCCTTGGACTCCAGTTCATGCTGAAGTTCCAGCATGTCCTTCACAGCAGCTCTCAGTGGTGGTGTGACATTGTCCAGGCCATGATAGTCCACTGTCAGTCTCCCCTCTCCACTGGACGTACACCCTGGCCATATGGGGCTATTAAAGGGTGAGTGAGCCTTACTGACCTCTCCCTGGCTCTCCAGTTCAGGAATCATCTCATGGATGGTCACAGAGTCCCTGCTGGTGTGGTATTGTTGATGATGCACTGTTGTGGTGGTGACTGGTACCTGTTGTTCTCTGACCTTCACCAGTCCCACAGCAGAAGGGTCCTCTGAGAGACCAGGCAAGGTGCTCAGCTGTCTAATTTCCTCTGTCTCCACAGCAGCTATCCCAAAAGCCCAACAATGTCCTTTTGAGTCCTTGAAATACCCTCTCCTGAGTTAATCTATGCCAAGGACACACAGGGCCTATGGGCCGTCAGAATGGGGTGATTGTGCCATTAATTCCCAATCACCTCAGCTTCCAATCCTCTCAGCTATTGGGGTCCTCCTGTCACCTCAGAAATAGAGATAGATTCTGCCCCTACAGATCTTGATGGCATCAGGGTGCACTGTGTGCACTCCTGCTCCAGGCCATGGGATCCACACAGTCCAACAGATCTGATATTCCCTTTTCTCCACCCGGCTAGAGGCCCCTCTTGTTCTGGTCATAGTACTCATTTCTCAGTTCTTGTAAATATGAACTGGAGGTCCCCTCAAGAGGATCAGAAGTAACATCAGCCCTCCTATTTTGTCTGAGGACTTGCCCACTGTAAATTGAGGGGCATTTATCCTTGAAGAATTTCCTACAGAGGTTGCCCTGGGTACAGAGCTAAAAAAGAGAGGTGGAGCTTCTGACAGTTTATTCCATTCCATGAATTTACTCCATTCCATTCACTTCATGGTGGGAGCTTGGTTGCAGCAGAAAATGCTGAGCCATCAGAAGCTGGAAGCAGTCAGTCTCACCTTGGCCATGAGAAAGAATAAACTGTTCCCTTAAACACATGGCCATTGGAAACTCAAAAGGGATAAATGCTGCTGCTACCACAGCTGCTGCTGTTCTATTAATTCTGCAGCTGCAGAACCCCAATGCAAGCTGCAGTGCCCACCAGGACCTCCACTGGGACAACCACTACCCTGGGGAAAGGGAGACCCCTGCACTGGGACCACTGCTGCAACTGATGGAGCCAGCGTTTTTTGGCAGCATATTTCCCATTCAGACTACCCATCTTCCCAGGTGCTGTGTGGCCCTTGACACATGGGAGGAAGGCCAGGTCTCACTTTCCTCTTTGTCTCAGGTTGTGCAGGGTCTTGGTTGGTGAATAACCCTTGTGTGTAAATCGCTTTTGTTTTGTGCACTTTAATATAGTTAATGCTCATTATTCTTATTTCATTCATGTTTTTCTCAAGTAAATCAGAATCTCTGCTTTTAATCTCTCACTAAGAGGGGGTTGAGGGGGAAAAGAGAAGCTTAAATGGGGTTTAATCTTCCAGCTGTTTTTTTAAACCAGCACACCTATGTGCTTGTGCTGCTAGGACAGAGGTGCTTCCTCATGTGATCTCTGTGGTCATACAGGAAAAACCACCTCAGGTTACCTCATGGTATGTACCCCTCTCTCGAGCAGTGGGGTGCATGCTCCCAGTAAAAGAGGTTGTGGTCCATACTGGCAGGACATCAGATATTTCCTCTCTAACATGCTTGAATCTTTTGAGTCTGCCCAGAGTCTTGGGCAGTGTTTCCACAGCCTAGGCACAGATTGGCAGGGAGGAGAAAAGATTAAGTTATTGTTGGAGTCAGGTAATCACCTGTAGCAGTGTGTCTTCTTCTTTCACTGGCATCAATGAGAAGGATGCCAAAGGGTTGGTGTTCGATGATGGCAAGCTCCATACAAACTTCTGCCACACACACTGTGCACACTGGACAAGGGACTGCTTGTTATTTGAATCCCCACAGATTACCTTGAGCACAGCTAAGTCACTCAGGTACTGGATGCCTTTTTCCATGGAATTCCACCTACTTGGGTACCCTATTGGATCACCTTTGAGAGAATGAAAGAATCCTTTCCCTTCCACTTGACAGGAGGCGTCTCTCAAGGTTGAAAATTTCTGTTCTCCTCCCAATCCCCTTGCCAATGCCCAGATCCCAGAACAAGGATCTCAGCTGCTTGGCTTCACTACTATCTACTTTCATGTTGTGGGCCACAACCTCCCAGCATCAGAGCAGGCAGGTCACCAGGGGCTCTCCTGACTGGCAGCTGAAATCTTTTCACATATCTCACCTGGGATTAGGTGTTTATCTCTGGCCTTGCCTCTTCCTCCTGTTGTGAGTGCCCTATTCTTCATCCCTCACTAAACAAACTGATTTTGTCTTGGATTTCTTCTTCTGTACTAGCATGGGTTGTTCCTCCATTCAGCTGCAGTTTGAGTGGCCACAGTGCCTGTTGGTCTGTTTTCCTCCTCTTCCCCCTGAGGGTGCTGTCTGGAATGGAGCTGTGTCCAATAAAAGGTAGGCAGGGTACACTGCAGTAAGTTACACCTCTGCCAGGGTCCTGTAGATGTTCAGGGGTGATCTTCCAAAACATTGGAGCAGAATAATCCTTCAAAAGCTGGCCAATTTTCTCCTACCTTCCATGTCACTCATGACTATTCACCCTCAAGTTAGATCTCCAAATAACCTCCCTATAAATCTCTGTACTGACTCTGTGAGCCACACTGAGGGGACCTGGCAGACTTTGCAACAAGAACATGCTTTCCTTAACAGCCAAGGGAAATTCAGAATTCTCAAAAGCTGTTGTAACATGCCTGAAGAAGGAAAAGGGGGTGAAAATCTTGGGAAAATCGGCCTCTCCTGTTCCTCCCACAAACTGGCTATGATTATTAAATCACCCAAAGGTGGTGCCCAAGGTAAGGGTAAGAGAGCATCTCACATGTTCCTTATTGCTTTTGATGTTGTCATGTCATTAGCTAACATCCCCCAATACATCAACAAAACAACCCTGATCCTTCTCCCTGCTCTGAAAAAGAGCACTGCAAGTGGCACATACAGGAATATACACAGAGTTAGGTACCACAACCTGTGAACAGATCAAGCAAAATTGTAACCAGTGGCTCCATACTTAGTATAATAAATGCCTGGATCACATTTGTTCTCAACTGACTCTGGACAGAGTTGTTATCTCAACATTTCATGCTCCATTTGGACACCAAGTAAGGCTGCCATAGTTTAGGAATGTGCTCCCCAGTGTAGTGCTCCCACTAAAACTCTTCAAACCATGTCATGCTTGCTTGCTCCCCCTACTCCCTTGTGGAGGGCTGGAGAGGAGAATTGAAGATATAGAAGGAAAAAATCATGGGTTGAGATAAGAACAATGTACTGGAAACAGCAATGAGATAAAAACCAAACAATAACAGCAACGATGTTAATAATGAAGTGTGCAACACCCAATGCAATTCCCAGGTGATTGCTTGAAACTGGCATTAGCTGACTGCTCCCTCCAGCCCAGAAACAGCATTGCCCAGCTGCTTGCTCTGCACAGGTACCTGACCAGGAGGAACCCTTCTCCTGCAGAAGAGACTCCCTTCCCCCACATCCAGCAGCAAGGTGAGGTGATGTAGAGTAACTTGTGTGTCCTAGCCATTCACTGTCTTGTCTGCTACAAAAATTAACCCTGTCTGGCCAGAACCAAGACAGGTGGTTTCCTTCACTGCAGGTCTAAGGGCATGGCAGGAAAAACATCAGTCAGCATCATTCTGTCTCCATCACTCCTGCCCTTGATTTGTGGTTGTGATCAGGACATTTCTGTCCAGGAGACTTCTGAATAGACCACTGGGTTTTTTTACACCTACTTCAGCTGAAGGATCTTCACCCTCTAGTTCCTCCCTCTTGCCACAAATAGTAATTTCTCAACATAATTTTGCAGTCAGTATGGTGCAAGAGACCCCAGAAATACTCTAACTCAGTTTATTTTAAATGCCAAACTAAGCATGCAGGCTGTTTGACAGTACTAGTGACTCCTCTGATGTTATCTGGGCTGTTCTATAAAAAACCTGCACAAGGAAAAGCCTCCTTCTCCCACCTGTTAGCATACGAAAATCTGCCAGTGAGCTGCTGTAGCAAAGCCTGGAGTGATTCCAGGAGATGGGCAGACAATAACCACCTACTTGGGGCAGGAAAATGCAACGTGCAGCACACAGACACCTTCACAAAGCTTTTGGTGCTGGCTCTGCCTCCTTTCCCTCTTCTGTGTTCAGACAATGAAAAGTGAACACCACGCTAAGAGTGCTTGATGTAATCGCAGGTGTACACCTTCGGTAAAGAGCAGGATTTTCACCTGAATGTATGCAGGTTTTTTATATTCAGAATTCTGTGTTCTTATTTGCTATCTAAAATTGAAGAAAAAACCATCATCTAATTCTAAGACATTAAGGGGAGGGGTTATCTAACAAATTTATAACACTTCAGTAGAGAGGTTTTCTCTGAAGGACATTAGCTATTGGCTGGACATCCAGATCCACATCTGAAATTCCCAACGACCTCCCAGCACTCAAGGACCAGGTCCTCATGCAGACTCCCATGGATGATTGGGAAAAATTTGGATTTTCTTCATCAATGGTGTATCAAGAGAGCATGCTAGCTTATTGCAAAGTCAAAACATAGTGTGGAGGACCTGGATCAAATACTTTGGCACAGGAACAAAGCTGATTATCTCTGGTAAGTACCTTTATCATTGAACTCTTTTTCACAGAATCATTCAGGTTCTCAGATAATCAAGAATGAAAGACTGTGAGAAAAATTAATTTCTCCCTGATAAATCATATTTTGTTTGTGAACTGTGCATGGTTCCCCAATTTGGTAGGTAGATTTAAATGTTGAGGTGGTTTCATCCTGTTCTAGGAAACAGAAGTGAACTGTTTGAAAGTTATTTCCCAGAACGGCATGTGAAAAATTTAAAAGTTTCTTATTAACACAAGTGGTCTGGTCTAAATTGATTGGGAAGAAAAATTCCCTAAGTGTAATAAATTTCTAGTATCTGTCTCTACTGAAAGCAACTGGTTTACTTTTGCATTTGTATTATTTTTAATTGTGGTGAAGCTATGCAATCAAAAGGATGAATGCTGTTTTCAGTATAAAGCAGATAGCAATGCCTACAGTATGTTACTCAGAAACTACATGACATTATCAAGGGGGCTATAATTAAGTTAAATTGCAAACTGCTGAGGACAGTTACAGAGAAATTTAAAATATTTTCTATCCATGTATCTGACTAAAAATTTTCAGAACTTTTTACTTACTACAAAAATGCAAGTATTTCTAGAAATGGCACTCTAGTCAATGTTGAAAATTCAGCTTTGCACTCAGTGAGATTTATTATTAGCCTCTAAATCAGAGAGCTTTTTCTGTGGCCCATGCAAGGAAAGTGCAGTGCAGGAGATATTGATAAGCATTGTAAGACTGTGGGATCCTGACGTCAAAATATTTGGAAGTGGAACTGAACTTATAGTTTCAAGTAAGTACAAAATGTGAAACCTGAATACTTCTGAAATGCTTTTCAATACAGCTAGATATTGGCTGGCATGAAGTGCTTTGCTCTTTTAATTTTCTGTAATTCTAACTGTTCTGAATACTTTCCAGGATTTCCCCCTTAAACAGCATTTCTACTTACATTTGCAGAACACCATGTAATTGTTCTGTATTTATACATTAAATGGGGGAAACACAACAGCTATTGCAGCAGAGACCTATAACTTATCCTATTATGATTTTCTATGTAAAAATGAATTTAAATATGGCAAAGACAACATTTGGAGAACAGAAAAATGTTTTTTATCTCTAAGTATACACATTAGACTTTGTGATATCCCTAACTCATTCTGAAAATAATATGTCCAATCTCTCTGTTACACATATCCTTTGAAAAGAAAACATTTCTCTTTTGGACTGTATCTGACTATGAATGAAAATGAGAGAGTTATCTGAGATATGCCCAGAACAGTCAGTTGCACCTTTTAAGACAGGCAGAGTTGAAAGGCTGCTCTCTCTTCCAAGCTTTTGCAGAAAGTGCTCATTATCAGTTATTACTATTATTCAAAATATTTTGCTTCAAGTAAACCCTAGGTGCTGTGATGTTTGCCTGTAATTTGGCTCAGCTGAGCATCTGATGTGAAAATAGTTTGCCTAATTTTGACCAGTTGAAAATGGTGCATCTTGTTAGTGGGAATTTTTATTCCAATCGATGCAATTTTGCTTCATATGACTGGTAATAAAAATACTGGTCAATAGTCTCATGCTCCTCAGATCTCTGCATAATGTTCACCAGTTCTAGGTCTGATCTTATGGGGGTGTATAAGGAGCAAATTACTTTGCCAACATCAAACAAATCTTTTGGTGATGCTCCCTGTTTCCAGAACGCAGAGGTGGAGCCGAGGTGCTCCATCTTCACTGTCCACCTAAACTTTCAGAAAACTCATTAATCTTGTTCATTTAACAACTTATACATCCTCCAAAAACTCTACATATTTTTGCTTTTTTTTAACTTTAGTTTTTTTTGGTGACCGCTCCTTTTTTACTTTCTTAGGGTCTAAAAATTGATTACACAGTAAATTTGATTTTTTTAAACGAGTACTATTTACCCATGCAAACACAACTGAGCCTCAGTGATATTGTAAAGGCTGTATTCACTGTGAGTGGTTATTACAACAAGGTCTTTGGCTCAGGTACAAAGCTTGTTGTCTCAGGTAAGTTGTGTGTTGTATGTGTATTGTTCATACAATAAGCTACAGGAGCTTGGAGGGGTCATATAGATGAGTATTATACTATCTCAGAGGTCACTCAGCCCACTTTGAGCCTGTCTGCACCATTCCTTGTGCGGGATTTTCCTCCCCAGCTCGCCCTTCCTCCATTCATCCTTGTGGTGTTTGTAATGCAGTGGTTTAGGATCACAAACGTGTAAAAAGAAGGTATTTCAAACCACTTTTGATCATAGTTCTCCCAGAAATCTGGTGGAAAATGCTCTGTATTTGTTGTCAAAGACCTCATTCTTTTCTCCAGCTGTACTGAAGAAATCAGCAGGGAATCAATCAGCTGAGAATTAAGCACGAAAAAAGAAAACCTCCTTCTAATACAGACACAAAGAACTATATGCTGCAGACATTGCAAAGAGTCTTTTTGAATTAGACTAGAAAAAGTAAAATAACTTGTTCATAATTATTTTGTCACATACACAACACTTTAGCACTAAAAATAAATTAGTACCTCCAAATGTTCTTCTCATTACTTAGTAACTGCTTAACGAATTAATTATTCAGTATTAATTATGGTGAATTACTGCTTAATAATTGCTTAATGAAGCAGTGATCCTTTTTTTGCCTTCTTTGCAGAGACATTTATTTTAATAGAAGGTGTCAGACTATTTTTTCCCACTTCCCACATGTGCTTTAAATGCCATAATCCTGAAGTGAACAACTATACAAGTACAAGGCAGAGGAAGTCCTGCTACCAAGTGTTTTAAGTTAATACATAAACCTGTACTAACATATCAAGAAAAGATTAGTTTAATGATTTATGCCAGAAAGACTAAGTAAATCATACCTTCAATTCAGTGGAAATATCTGTGGTGTCACAAGAGTGTTGTTATTAGTGAAAACCCTTACCTATTTAATCAGGTAATGCTACCATGTTTTTCCTATATACAGTTTAAAAGAAATTATTTTCAAGCATCACTCTAATTCTGTAGGATTTTGACTCATTATTAGAGGGCTGTAGTTAATTTACATTTAAGAACCTAAAATCATTAAGAAACGGTGAAAGCCAGTACTTAGGATAAATTAAAGGTCTTTGTGAATAGCAGCATTAACTGAGATTGAATCCAAATATTTTACTTTCATCAAGCCTAATCATGAGAATCTTATTGTTCATATTATAGTTGTTAAATCTGGTACTTTTCTGGACAAAATTGTAGAATCATAGAATGGCTTGGGTTGAAAGAGACCTTACAGATCACCTAGTTTAAACCCCAGTGCTGTGGCCAGGAACACTTTCCATATGAGGAAATGAGGTTGCTCAGAGCTCCATCCGACCTGGCCGTAAACACTTCCAGGGATGGAGCATCCATGAGTTTTCTGGGCTCTCTGTTACCATGCCTCATCGCCCTCACAGAACAGAACTTCTTACTAAGATCTTATCTAACCCTACTCTCAATTTGAAGCCATTCCCCCTTGTCCTGTCATTACATGCTCTTGGAAAAAAGTCCTTCTCCCTCTTTCTTGTAGGCTTCCAGGTATTGGAAGGCAACCCCACAGCCTTCTTTTCTCCAGGCTGGGCAATACCAGTTCTCTCAGCCTTTCTTTATGGGAGAGGTCTGATCAATGTATTGGTCTCCTCTGGATTTGTTCCAGCAGGTCAATGTCCTTTCTGTGCTGGGGTCCCAAAGCTGGACCCAGTGCTCTGGGTGGGGTCTCACCAGAGAGGAGCAGAGCGACAGAATCCCCTCCTCTGCCCTGCTGGCCACCCTGCTTTGGAGGCAGCCCAGGACACGTTTGTCTCTCTGGGCTGTGAGTGCCCATGGCTGGGTCATGTCCAGCCTCTCATCCACCTGCACCCCCAGGTCCTTCTCCCAAGGCTGCTCTCCATCTGTTCATCCCCAGCCTGTGTTGGTACTGGGGGTTGCCCCAACCCAGGGGCAGCACCTGGCACTTGGTCTTCTTGAACCCCATGAAACTCCCACGGCCCACGTCCTGAGCTTGTCCAGGTCCCTCTGTGTGTCACCCCATCCTTCAGGTGGCACTTTCTGTAAAGGAGTGTACCAGAGTGGGAGGGTATTTGGTATTTGGTTCTGGCTCAAAACTCATTGTCTCAGGTAAGTTTTTTCACAGTCTTATGTTTTTAAAAGTTCTGCGATGGGAAAGCTTTGGAAAGAAGGCTGTCAGCTCTTTAAGGCACCTGGAAAGGCTCACCATAGGTCAGGACTATGCTATATTGTTGCCAGTGATAATCCCTGAAGTTGTTGTCAAGCAGGACAAGAATGCTGTTTATGAGCTGAATGTGCTGAGTTCCCTCAGGACCCACTGGTTTGAAATGTAACAGAGCTTTGAGTGTCAGTACAAAATTACTCCATTTTGTGGAGTGGTGAGAATCAAAATTTCAGTTTAAGAACACCTTAAGTGTGTAAGTGACCTTATTTATAAATCTCTTTTATAGATACTTACAAAAAAATTGTAGAGGAGTTTTATCAAGAAAACTTTTGACAGCTAATCTATATAAATATATATTTTGAATTTAATTTTTTGATAGCTCATTGGTTACAAACCTTACTCCAGGATTTTGTTTGAACAACGTTTTACAGCCTCATTGCACTGTTACATGAGACAAAAGACAAATGTTAGCTTAAGAAATATCAGCTAATACCTATATTTTATGTGAAAAACTTAGACTAATATACCTCTTAAAACATGCCTTAGAAAACTCTTTAACAAGGCAAACCACAACATTTTTTTAATATTTAGCTGAATCAAAACTGACAGCGGAGTGCAAGTTCATTACTTTAAAATTCTTCAGAAAGAATCAGATAATTTGCCCAGAAAGCCAGGGTAAACTGTCTTGCTGACTTCAAAGACTTTGCAGATCAGCCTGAAAATACATCAAAACCTACAGACAATTGTACAGTTTTCATCCTTTTTTTCCAGGAATATGCATACAAAGATATTTCCTCACATAAAAGGAGATAGGTAGGTAGGTAGGTAGGTAGATAGATAGATAGATAGATAGATAGATAGATAGACAGACAGACAGACAGACAGACAGACAGACAGACAGATAGATAGATAGATAGATAGATAGATAGATAGATAGATAGATAGATAGATAGATAGATAGATAGATAGACAGATAGATGGATAGATGCAGAATTTAATTCTTTCAATTCCCCACTGTCATCCATTTACCCGTGCATGTACATGAGACACTTCAATGCATGCACACAGCTGCAATTATTCAAGCAATATGTTTCCTCAGTACTGTGATGTGATTTAGGTGTTTCATGTAAGCTACATGCCTAGGGTGTTTTTGCAGCAAGTGGAATGACATTGGCAATTCCAGAGGTGGAAATTATTCCACCATAACAGGGGTCTAGCAGTTGAAAGAATCTCTCCCCTCTGCATTTAGACTTGATATCCTAAGAGAATGTCAAACTATGCAATTATATGCACTGAAATTAGTTAGAACAACTTACTGAAATCTGAAAATCTAAAAGAAAACTCTAAAATAGTCATGAAGCTTTGCAGAGTGCAGTGTCACGGGGACAAGAGCTACTTCATGGCCTTGTGAATACATATGATTCTGGAACAAATAGATAATTTTAGAAATTTCTTTAATCGTCCATCCTTGGGAGGACTGGTGCATGAAGAAGATAAAATTAGCTCTTAAATTAGTGTTAGAGAACTATAAAGTTGTCATCAAGTATATTTCTGGTACAAGAGAACTCAGTCCACATTGTCACTTTAATGACATCTCTAAAATGGAGGAAATTCTTCATATAAAGAAGGTTGATATCCTTTTGAAGAAAGTCCAGAGAGGCAAATGAAATGGAGATTATATCAAATAAGCTTGTGGAAACAGCTTACTTTAAATTTAAAATATATTCATGTATATTCATACTGAGCATGTTTCCCAAAGCACATCTATGCAGATGACTCTGGCTAGATGTGCTGTTTAGATGTGAAAATGTTATCCAGCTGTACCATGCTCTTCTGCTTTAATTTAGTTTTGGCTTTTCATTTTCAGATGTATTAAATCAATCATTTAAACAGATTTAGTATGGCAGAATGGCATTGCCAACCTTTGGTGTCTAGGGCATTTTGTAATTCCTGATAAAAATATTCACTTGGCAAATACATGGAATGCCTTAAAAACAGCAATAATTATTGTCTTCCCTTCCCTTGCCCCTTAAAAAATATCACAGAATTAGCATTGGATTTTAAAAAATTAATATATATAGGAGACTTTCATTATATACCAGTGGGCACTTGACTGGGGACATAAGACTGCTAAAATTTTAAATTTAGGTGGTCTATGTTTAATATTCTGTGGACAAAACTTTAATGTATTTGTTTTTCCATAAATACTGTAAAGCAATATTAAATTCCTCTTATTGAATAAATGAAGCTTGCTTAGGAAATATTACTATTATTTAATAATTGAATTAAGAGACTTGAACAGGCAAATACACTTTCTGCCAGCTGTACTGTTTGGAAGGTTGTGGGATACAGGCCCTTGTGATCCACCTGAAGATTTCTAACTCACTTTCAGTGAGTTAATAGCTATTGATGTATTCAACAGTATTTCTGTTTCTTAATGTTTCTCAAAAGAACATTTACACCTGTTAAGAGCAAATTAATATTTGTTAATAAGACATTTAATTTGTACTTTTTGCTGTGTATTTACTTGCTGTACACTACTCATCTTCCAACTCTCTGTTTCATTAATTTTCTTCCTCCAATAACCCATCCAGAAAAAGCAAGTTCTCCACCAGCAAACTCTGAAATTCTGCAGAAAAAGCATGAAAATCAGACAACATATGTTTGCCTTATTGAGAAGTTCTACCCAGAAATTATTAGGGTGACATGGGCTGATGATGAAAAGGAGGTAACAGACAATGTAGTGAAAGGTGACACTTGGCAGTCCCCAAAGTCTGATGAATACTCAATTGCCAGTTGGTTAACTGTGCCAGCAGAGAATAAAGACAAGAAATACTACTGCAAATATGAGCATGAAGAACAACAAGCTTCACTGTCAACACAAGGTATGTTCCACCTGTTAAAAATGGATTTTGATCTACTATTATAAACATCATCTTTCTTTACATGAAAATTAGAGTAATAATGCTTTCTATTACTGATGAAGACATCTGTACTCCTAGGCACAATAGCTAAAGTACACAACTGGAGAAACTACCAAAAGTTTTCCCAGGATAAGTAACTCAGCCTGTGTTATGGTCCCCAAGTAAGCATCCCATCATAGCAGAAAAATAGTAGTTATTTAAAATTAATGAACCTCATCTTACAGAAGTTTCTGGAAACAATATTACCTCTCATAGCTCAGAGGTGTAAGTCCCCTTGACACCCCCCTGACATTAGTCACAGCTATAAAAAACTAAGGAGTTAAAAATGAGATTACTGAGGATGTAGAACAAGTTTAAAAATATTACTTACCCACAATCCAGAAACAGGAAATTAATAGCCATGTATAAAAATAAGATTTTGTTTTTAATTGTGGAAAGATTGGTTAAGCAAAGCCAAAATCTGAAAGACAATGCAATTTTAAAGAAAAAGTAACTTATATTCAATGCAAATTGTTTAAATCATCTATAAGAAAAGTGGTCTAAATTGGTTTAAATCAATCTTCTTTCCATACCTACCTCTGCTTAACTTACTAAAAATTAACCTAACTCCAATGAGTGAGAGCATTGCCATAAATAACAATTACCTTTCAACCTTCAAAATGTATTCTGACAAAAAATATACCTTTAAGCTTCTGTAGATGGAGGATGTATTCAGAAATGCAATATAAATGTCTTAATGTTTGTATCAATGGATACAAACGACATAAACAAGAACAAACTCCAATTTGCTACTTCAAGAACAAAAAGCATGTATTTTAGGGATAAAAACAGCACCAAGATTCCCAGTAGGGGAAGTTAAGATCACACACTCCTCAATATTGTTCTTTGCTGTTGAACAGCCACTAGCATATTAACATATACACTGAAGTCTCTCCCAAGGTAATTTATTCTGCATTTCTGATAACAGCAGGTTGTGAAGGCAAATGGGCTTCAGCTTCTTCTCTGACAAGGCCAGGAGGTCAAACTGACTCCTGCTCCAAATAAAAGAGACTTTGCCAAGGAACAATCTAATGGACACATTCCTGGAAGGGCAAAGACACATGTCCCACTCATGGCGACAAATACTCAGCCACTACTTTGAGCATTTCCCCTCTTCAAATTCTCTCTGCAAATGAATCCTACTTGTGAATATCTGCTTTGCAGACTAATCCTAAGTCTCTGGTTTTTTATTTAATACTAACTACCCATTTTCCCAACCTTGTTCTTGTACAGCCTCTTTTTTCCCCCTATTTCTCAATTCATGTGAAAATCAAAGAAAAGCCTAACTGGGGCATTTAAACTCTCTCTCCAGTAGATTCTGTGAAGACTGTTTCTCAGGAAGAGGACTGTGGAAAAGTTTTTAATAGAGGTAATTTAATGTGTTAAAATGTGGGAAAGTGATGCATGTCATGCAAGAGTTAGATATTGCTACATATAATCTGAACATCCCAAAAATTATATTTCTTAGTAGTATACAGGAAATCTTTCAACTCAAAAAGCTTTCAGAGCTAGTCTGAACTAACTTCATATAAGGGGCTCTCCTACCTTTATCAGATAGCTTTATTGAGATGCTACAGATGCTGTTTGGGCTACTGGATTGTTAGCCTGCATTAAGCACCACTTTTTTAAACACTTGGAGTAGTTAAACACTTCAGCTGATGCTACACCAGAACTTTGGGCAAAGAAGTTTTTTTGGCTTGAAAGGTATTTAGGAAGACTCATGACCAGTTATCTTAGAGAAATAGAACAAAAGGATTTAAATGAACATCGTACTAGGTGCTGGAAGCACTACAGTTATGCTCCTGTCTTTCCAAGGAGTAACAACCCAGTGACACTGACTGTCAGTTTAGTGCTAAGAAACCCTCTAGAACTCATTAGCAGTGCAAACCCATTTAAAGAACACAACAGGTCTTGTACCTGTTTGTGCTGTGCACTGGTGTCAATGTGATTGCAGCAGTGAACTGACTGCATTGTTCCATTTCTATCCATTTTTAGGGTGCTATACAACGTTCACACTAAACAAGACTTTTCTGTCTTATATTTGTTACAGATCAGTTAATGCACAGGACAGCATATTTAGTGTACATCATCCTTCTTCTGAAGAGCTCCATGTACTATCTTATTCTACTCTTCTTCATCTACAAAATGTGGGCTTCAACCAAGCACCTAGGAAAGAAAGCATAGATGCTGTTTAAAGAAAGGGCTGCAAACTGATCTTCGATTTACTTTGCTGTATGCTTATCCTTGTAGACTCCCCTGCTCTTGGTGTTAGATGTAACAGCAAAAAAAAAAGTATTCCAAAATAATTTTACTGGTATTAGTGCATAAAGGCTCATTTTTGCTTTAATGCTAGTGTATTATATCAGCCTGGTTTTCCAGACTGATTTTTTTTTCTGAATATTGAATAAAGATAGGCAATAGGAATAATGCATTTTAATCCAAGTCTGTATTTCAAAATTATGTCAAAAGTAGCTATGCATATAGAAGCTTATGGATATAACAGGTCTTTTGACATAAAGCACAGATGTGAATTTAAGGCTTAATTAAGGAGCATTCCTGTGCAGTAAATTCACAGGTTGGTTCATCTTTACTTTCAGTGATTTGTTGCAACTCTCATGTATCCAACAAATCAGGAATTAATTATTCTGAAGTGGTTTACTGTAAGATAGAGTTAAACAAAACTTTTTAAAGTGAGCAAAATAATTTTGAATGAAAAAGTCAGATGAGAATAAAAGCAATTCTAAGGTTCACGTGCAGAAATTGAAGAAATCCACTGGTACTGTGACAAAGTCTGAAAATCTGCACACTGTGATTTAAAAAAACAATCACAATGATCATGAACATCACCTTGTTTAAAGACACCTTTTAAAATTGATCAAAACCATGAATGTGAAGCTCTGATAAAGTATTTTCACAAAGGAAGAAAAATTCTCAGAGACTTTGAACTCTTAATCTTCCAGTTCCACAAATCAATTCCTTTGAAATTTATGTGGAAAAATGGGAAATAGACATATTGGGAAAAGTAATTTGCCTGATTTTGGGCAAAACATCACGCTAGGTTTTGGAGATATGCCCCTACAGCATTTACATTCACTGTGTCTGTAATGATGATGGCAATAAAAGCTTTCCTCCAGCTGTCTTTATGAGGCCTGTGTTTGTTCTCCAGCATTTCCACAGCCTGTACAAAGATGTCTAGAAAAACTGATTAATTTCTCTATTCCTATAAACTTCTCAGGAAACCAAATGTCCTTAAAATATTGCTTTCCTGCTTTTCAGTGTGTTCATAGGAACACTTTTACAAAGAACAGTGAATACTAGTTTGTTACATCTTTTCTGTTATGAAACAGAAAGCTAAGCTTTTTGGACCAGCTAAGCCAAGCCAAGGGGAAATTTGTCACAACAGGACTGCCTTCTAGGGCTCATGCCATCCTAAGGGAAGGAAAACCTACCAGGCTGAGTTCCAACAACCACAGCTATTTCACTAATGGCACACTTTACAAGCCATGTTAGAACCTGCATATTGAAGCCAAAGCAACTAGTTACTGCCTTCAATGTCACATTACTCTTGAATTGAAGAAAGATGTGATTTCCAGTCTTCAGTCAAACTCAGAAATACCTGGGATCCCATGCTATTATTTGTTAAGGTTTGGCTCCAATCAAAGTGAAACAAACAGCTAGAAAGGTATTTTTTGGAATGCAGTAACTGTAGATTTCAGTGGCATCATGGATTTTACCTGGATATTACATGGAATCCACTATCTCTGCTAGACAAATGCTTGACTGCATTAAGGAACCAAGATCTCTCACTCTATGACACCCAAATCCACCCTTTGTGTCTCCTACACAAAACTGAAAGATGTCCAAGCAGTTCAGAGGAATGGAGAGAAAACACAGCAAACCCTTTGCCTATGTGCAACCCTAAACCATCACCTCTCAGCTTCAGGGGTTTTCCAAAAGCTTGGTTGCAGGTTTTACACTTTCCAATAGCTCACATGTCCCTGAAGTTTGTTTATACAAACACATACTGCTCCAACAAAGATTTAATTCTTATTTATTTAGCTCTAATAAGAGGAAAAGTGGATTTTTAAGGCTTCTGAGTGCTGGGGCTCTTGTTTACTGGGAGGTTTGGTTATGGAGTGGAAAAACCCTACGAGCTGAACCAGTCACAACTGGTTCAGAGGAGGTGGGCTGTGATGAGAACGGGTGATTAGCTGAGGACAGTTAGACCACAGCCTTTTACCACAGCAGGCTGCTAAACCATTTCCTTTTAATATAAAGTTACAAAACCCACATGCCATGATCGCTGTTGGCTACACCGAGGTCTAGCTGCGTGTTTGTGACACACAGGGACTATTGCTACCCCAGTAACTCGGGTGCTGCAGGATGTCTGCAGGACTTGCAGTGCTAAGGGCAGGACAGAGCTAGATGTTGTCTACTAAGTGTAAACTCAAACTTCTGCAGTTGGGACTTTGCTAACGCTTGAAAGACATGGCTTCTCAAGTACATGTCTTACACAGCTGATTTTGAGTGATTTCAAGCTTCTACCAGTATGAGCCCTACTACAGCTGCTCTACTGTTAAAGAGGTGCAGAATTAATGCAAATACTACAGAAATGGTTACAGGCAATCTGATGCTTCTAATGAAAAGAAGATAGAACACAATCAACTTTTGCAGTGAAAGTACAAAGAAGTCATCAGCACAAATTATTTATTTATTATTATTTTTATTCTTTATTATGTTAGAACAATTTTGTGTCCTATATGGTTCAATTGCTAACACATGCTGGAGAATAACGACTTCTCAACAATCAAAACAACTTATAACAGGTGATACAGAAACCCTCGCATTCACTCTTCTCACATGTAGCTGTAAATGAGAAAGATCTGCATGAGGATGATTGCAGTCTAATATCTCTTGATACTAGGTGCCAACACTAATAAATTTTTCAAGCAATTCAAATTGTAGACTATTCAGTTCGAGATTTCAAAATTCCTAGAGAACCAACATACACTTAGAAAATTATGAGAAAACAAAAAACCTGAGAGGAACAGTTTAAATGACTGTATCTTTGCACTTATAGATAGTTACAGGGAAATAAATTATATTTAACAAGTACTTGTCAAGTTTTACCTAATGAGTCCAAAATGTCATTAAATACGGTTCCACAATAGATAATTTTTAATTCTTTGTATTCCCAGTTTCCTCATAAGGTACATGAGAATAGAGTTTTCAGTAATTTCCTAGTTCCTGAGATTAACCTCAGGAGCTATTGAATATCTTTTGGGCATGTACTTTCATACCACTAGGGAGGCAACCTAATACACATGTGTCAAGAAGATGCCTCCTTGTGAGATACTACAGCATGAGGGAATCATTCTTCTTTTTTCCTAATTAATAAACTCTCTTAGCATCTCCACTAGCAAATCCTGACAATTTCCCCCAAAGGTTTTTTTGTACAGAAGTGTAGATGAGTAAAAATGAGATTCAAACCAACAAACAAATATGGGGTGGGGGGGGAGGAGGGCAGTTCAAATTTGTGAAAATGAACGTGTAGAAATGAAATGTGGAAAAAAAAACAAAAACAAAATTTCATTCTTATGCCAGTTGGAGCTTTGCCATTTGTGGGAAAGTGAATGCATGGGGCAAGATAATCCTGAAAATAAATGAAGCATTTTCCAAAATGAGGAAATTATCTCTACACAGAACCAAAATGCACTACAAAAAGATACAGGTCTCTGCTGTGACAAAGTGCTCAGAGGCCTCCCCCAAAAAAAGCTTAGATGGTCACAGGACTATGTGTCCAGAGACAGCTCCTGCAGGAGGCATTGCCTTGTAGGAAAGTAGCTTGATAAATTAGTAACTTCAAGGAGACTTTTCCTTTCCTCTTCTAGAATAGCACAACTAGCAATCATTTTGAGGCTCAAATTGTAAAGTAACATTAGTAATAAACATTTTTTAGACTGATTTTGAACATACTACTAGGAGAATGATTAGTGAGCAACCAAGATTACATATCTCGTGCCTTCACATTTAATGTGAAGTCTCTAACCTTTCATATATTCATAAAGGGCACATGAACCAACACTTTTACTTGACAGCTGCAGCAAACTAGCAGAAAGAAAGTGCTCAGGTGTTACTGAGGCCCAAGCAGCAGCTTCTCAAAGTCAGAAGAATGGTCACAGGCCCCTCAGCACCACATGGAATATAAGGCACAATACCTGAATTCACAAACAACATTAACTGGTTAAACTGTGATGGAAAACAGTGTGCTGAACTCGTGTGTGGGCAGAGAAGAAAAGGAGTACAAGGTGGGAGAATCAGAAACATTCCTGCCTTCAAGTACAGTCACATGAACAAAAGGAGAACATTTTGAGTCTTCAAGTTTGACTGGTACACCCACAGCAAAAGACTGGGCTTCATCTTAAAAATGTGAGCAGCTTATGTTCTGCAGTTTCAATTTGTTTTTTTGGTGAAAGCACTGTTTCCACCAGGAGGCCTTTTTAAATCAGCAACCAAAACCAGATCACTGGTTATGTTTAACTAACATACATATTTTTCCATTTGAGTCTTTAGTGTCTTTTAGTCTACAGTATTCCCAGGGACCGTGTCACTGCATAAAATTTCAAGACTCTCCACACCAGAAATATTGACTGTACCTGGAGCTTCAGCATCCTAAACAGTAAATAGGTTGTTTAATTCATGACCTGTAATATAGGTAAATCAAGTTTTTCACCTTCCATTTTCTGTGTCAAAAACAGAACTTAATTTGCAGTGCACAGGAACTGCACAGAATTACATTCTTCATTGTCCTGATGCCTCCTCACCCCCAAGGCAGAGCTTTAATATCCTTACACCAAAGACACTGTTTCTTGCTCTTTTATCAAGTCCTAACTCTTGAGAAAGCTTTTGACATCTGTCTTGAATATACTCTTGAATGTACTTGAATATACAATGAATATCTTGAATAGGTACAGAACATACCTGCTCATCTTCACGTGAGCTTGCAAAATAAATGCAAGCAAATCCTCAGTGCAAGGAAAAACACATAGAATGTGCACATGGGCTTACAAAGGCCATGGAAGGTTATGAACACTTCTGCCCCAGGGCTGACAATTCTATTTCTGCAGGCCTCTGCTTCCTGGGGAAAAATAAACCCACTCCCTTCAGAAAGCTTTGGGAAGGGCCCATTGTCCAGGCTCTGACAAACTCCTTTAGGCAAATTTAAGGACAGAGCAACAGTCAGACAATACATTTATCCTGAATGTGCTTTCTGAATGAAAGACTCGGCAGGAATAAAAATCCTTCCTTCAGCAAAGGTCTTTCAGTGAAATCCTGGGTCAGAAAACAAAGGTCTGTGCCAGGTTTCAGGAGCCAGATAACTAGCACCTCCAACACCATGGCAAGAGAGGTAGCTCAGACTCCTGGCTCTCCACAGGACTCAGACCAATAGTTTTGCTTTTCTTTTTACCCAACACCATTAAGAGTGATAAGAAACCCTGATGAACTATCAAAGTGAGTATTGTTAAGGAATGAGACGGTGTTGTCAACAAAACCCAACTCAGAAGCTGGTAATACAGCAATTAATCTGTGAAAAATATCAACCTCTATAACTCTAAAAGGTTCCAGAGGATACACTTAGTCCCCAGTGGTTCCCCCAAAGCTGAGGACACAACATTCCTGACTGCAGCTCACCAGTCACTCCTACACAAAGAGGGAAACCTGAGCACATATCCCCTCCCACCAAGGACAGGACCACTGAGGACATGCAGTAAGAGATTAATAGCTGCTGCATGTTTGAAAGGGACCACATTTCTATTATGGGGATCCCACCTCTACAACACCTCACTGAAAGCTCTTCAAGCCTTGTGTTCATCAAACAGAGAACTATTAAGGCCTGCTGCTCCTTCCTGCAATATGGGCTCTACTTTAATTAACTCACAGCAAATTCCATAACCACTCCTTCCATGAATCTCCGGGGAAAATATTGTCTGGTTACCCTACCACACCACATCCCAGTAAATTCACTGGGGATTACTCTGGTTTTTCCTGTGGCTTATTCAACACAAAGTAATAAGGAATTTAACAGTCTCTAAATGTAGAGACAAAGCACAGCCTTGGAACGTGCTAAAAGCAACTTGGCTGAATGTTTTCACCACAGGGCTGTCAGAAGAGCATTGATTCGCTACCTCTGCTCTGCAGATGGCTCTCTGGTACAGTATTTGCTACTGGGAGGGTGGCTAGGGGAAGTGCAGACCCTAGGTACCAGGCTTAGGTGCTCAGGATTTGGGTGCACAGCCCTGGAATAGAGTCCAAGTGCCTGTCCTAGCTACTCCAGAAAGAAAACTGGTTGTCTGAGAGTGTGGTGTGAGAAAGCCAGTGCTCAGACCAAGGAGACAGCTTCCAGTCCCATTCCCTTGCTTTTAGACAAGAACTTCTCGGCCTTCTGCCCAGCATAACTCCCAATTATGGAGCAGTCTCTCTGGAGAATAGATCTTTGGTCTTTCCTGTTCCTGATGCTCTTCGTTTCAGCACTGACATCTGGCTGTGTTTTCCCTTCTGATGAGCCCTTGCCTCATTTCTCATGTACCAAGAGAGGCAGGGAGGGAGCAAACCCTGCCACAGGTAAAATATACTGGGAGTGGGTGTCAGGGCTCTGGGAGCTGGGACTGTAAGGGGCTCACGGGGGGAGAGGCTGGGGCTGCATCTCACGGTACCTTTTGTTCTCGTACTTGTCACTCTGCAACCACGCTTCACTAAGAGCCTTCTCTGCTTCAGTAAAAATGTCCATGGGTGCTGCTGCAGCACAAACAACAGATATCATGGACTTCCTACTGCATTGTTACTTCCTACTGAGCTCCCACCTCCCAGTGTGATCCCGCAGTGCCCCTTGGACAGACGGACGCTCCCTGTTCCCAGTGTGATCCCGCAGTGCCCCTTGGACAGACGGACACTCCCAGTGTGATCCCGCAGTGCTCCTCGGACAGACGGACGCTCCCTGTTCCCAGTGTGATCCCGCAGTGCCCCTTGGACAGACGGACGCTCCCTGTTCCCAGTGTGATCCCGCAGTGCCCCTTGGACAGACGGACACTCCCTGTGTGATCCCGCAGTGCTCCTCGGACAGACGGACGCTCCCTGTTCCCAGTGTGATCCCGCGAGTGCCCTTTGGACAGGACGGACGCTCCCTGTTCCCAGTGTGATCCCGCAGTGCCCCTCGGACAGACAGACGCTCCCAGTGTGATCCCGCGAGTGCCCTTTGGACAGACGGACGCTCCCAGTGTGATCCCGCAGTGCCCCTTGGACAGACGGACGCTCCCAGTGTGATCCCGCGAGTGCCCTTTGGACAGACAGACGCTCCCAGTGTGATCCCGCAGTGCCCCTTGGACAGACGGACGCTCCCAGTGTGATCCCGCGAGTGCCCCTTTGGACAGACGGACGCTCCCTGTTCCCAGTGTGATCCCGCGAGTGCCCCTTGGACAGACGGACGCTCCCAGTGTGATCCCGCGAGTGCTCTTTGGACAGACGGACGCCTCCCTGTTCCCAGTGTGATCCCGCAGTGCCCCTTGGACAGACGGACGCTCCCTGTTCCCAGTGTGATCCCGCAGTGCCCCTTGGACAGACGGACGCTCCCTGTTCCCAGTGTGATCCCGCGAGTGCCCCTTGGACAGACGGACGCTCCCAGTGTGATCCCGCAGTGCTCTTTGGACAGACGGACACTCCCAGTGTGATCCCGCGAGTGCCCTTTGGACAGACGGACGCCTCCCTGTTCCCAGTGTGATCCCGCAGTGCCCCTTTGGACAGACGGACGCTCCCAGTGTGATCCCGCAGTGCTCTTTGGACAGACGGACACTCCCAGTGTGATCCCGCGAGTGCCCTTTGGACAGACGGACGCTCCCTGTTCCCAGTGTGATCCCGCGAGTGCCCCTTGGACAGACGGACGCTCCCAGTGTGATCCCCGCAGTGCTCCTCGGACAGACGGACGCCTCCCTGTTCCCAGTGTGATCCCGCAGTGTCCCTTGGACAGACGGACGCCTCCCAGTGTGATCCCGCGAGTGCCCCTTGGACAGACGGACGCTCCCAGTGTGATCCCGCAGTGCTCTTTGGACAGACGGACGCTCCCTGTTCCCAGTGTGATCCCGCAGTGCCCCTTGGACAGACGGACGCTCCCAGTGTGATCCCGCAGTGCTCCTCGGACAGACGGACGCTCCCTGTTCCCAGTGTCATCCCGCAGTGCCCCTTGGACAGACGGACGCTCCCTGTTCCCCACGCCCTTTGCCGGCCGCGTTCACAACTAACCCCAGAGGGAAAAGTTGTAATAATTTGGAGGGAGAAGTCCTCTTTCTATTTCCAGAAGGGTTTCTGCCTTCCTTGGCAGACATTTGTCTTCTGAGGATATTACCTTAATTATTAAGATATTACCTTAATCCTCCTAACAAACTGAGACACTCTGAATTCCACAGAATAAACGCTCTTGATACGAAAACAGTGTGAACCCGCTCTATTTTAATATATTGTAGAGGGTACCTAAAACAGACTGCAAATATGATCACAGGTTAAACCTATAGAATTCTAACTACAGACTTCTAGTTTCAAATTGAAAAAGGCTCTAGCTATAGCTTGCTTCTCAAGGGGGTAAGCACTCTGTTTTGTACGAGAAGGAGCTAGCATGTAACAGTGGTTACAAGAGAGGTACTCAGGATCTCTAAACTGTAATTTAAAGAGTTATTTACTAAAATCAACACTATAAGGAGAGTATATTATAGGCATATTATATATATTATACATTGAGATGGCAGGAATGCTGAGTGCTTTGAGCAGGCCTCTGATTCACATGCATCACACTGGACAGACCTTGTCAATAGGTGAGATTTTTTTTTTATTTGGTCATGTGAGTTATCTTATAATTTTCTTATAAACTCTATTCATAAAGGATGTTCACAGAAGAATTTCTTGCTGTGTTTATAGATGAAACCACAGCCATGGAAGTGGGATAACCACTGCTGCCAAGAGGGAGCTTGCCTACAAGTTACTAACTTACAATGAGCTGGCTGAGTTGGCCCTGCAGAACCTGTTCAGCACACAGAGCCTGAGGCCATTTCATATGAGGTTAAGTGTTATTATGGACCCCTAACTCCACAGTGCACAGGGGTCTCTGGCCAGGATCATTACACTCCACCTATCGATCCACATGGAGGTTACCTTTCCCTAAGTTGTTGGAGATTGCATGAAGAATGTGTGCAATTCTCAGGCTTCAAGTACAAGGCACAACAGAGCAGACATGGTCTGCTCAAGATAACTAGCTCCTCAAATAAAATATCTTCTGCAAGGTTATTAACATCCTCTCCCAAACCACCAGTGGCCTCCTGGCATAGCAAAAATCCTCCAACTTTATTTTTCAAATCATTATTTTCTACAGGTACATAGTGCTCTTAGCTAGATGTGTACTTTCCCCACTAACTGCCCCTTTCTAACAGTACACAATGAACAGAAACAACATCCACTCCATCTGGAGTTTAAATTTACCTACCATCATCTACTGATATACAAGGGAAGAAAACCCTCTAAAGGGTAGGGCTGTATCTGCCCAGTGTCAGAGAGGCACACCAGAAAATATGGAATAATGGGCTGTTATTCATTAAGACTTGATCTGGAGCTCCATCATCTAAGGCAGAGAAAGCAATGATGCTAAGTATGCTACTATATATGATACCCAGCATTTGCTAGAGGTCATATGGCAGTTTCCAGAGAGAGACCAGTCTTGCTTTCTTGACAGTCCTGGGCATTGCAACACAGAAATGAGAAGCAGCAGCACACTCAGGCTGAGAGGGCTTCCTATGCTTCAGGTAGACTTCTCCCAAAGCTTGATTTCTAGTTACAGGAGACAGTCACTGCAGGCTGCAGGAAAACTAAAGTGACAAAAGGAGGAAAGAGGTCACCCTGTTTACGTCCTTCTGATACTACAGAAGGGTACAGCTGCAGGTTTACACACCCCATTGGAATTACTGATTCTCAGGGCAAGCCTGTAAGTTTTAGGTCAATAGTCCTAACAGTGTATTATGAAGGAACATAACAAAACATTCAGCAGCCACTGCCTTCATCTGAACCAGAGACTAACATGGGCAAACCAAGCATAAGAGTGACTTCTGATTACAAACTACAGAAAGAAAGGAGTCTGCTGCCTCTTCACATGGGTCAGGTGAGGCTGTGAATCTCTCCTCTGTCACCATAACCCTGGGATGCACTTGTCTCTTCATATCCTCACAAGGGAAAAAGCCACTTCAAAAAGCAGCAGATAAACAAATAAAAACCAGCCAGTGCTACACATCCTTAAAACAGTTAAACAGATATTCCTCTAACACATCACCTACTGCAGTATTAACAGTGTCAAATCACAAACAGAGAGTACTTCCTTGGTGTTTTGAAGTTACATTTTATCAGGTACAAATGCATGGAGCCCATCAGAACAAAGTAGGGAATCTCTCTGCTGCCAAGGCTCTACCCTTAAAACATCCCCTCTCCCACACCTCAAAGCAGAGCATTTCTTACAGTCTCCATAGCAAGCCAGACCAGCTCCAAATCAAGGCTGAATCCAGATTCTCTTTCTTAAACCACATTTGTCACCATGTCTGCTCCAGCTAGATAGCCAAATCAGAACTGACAGGCTGGCTAATATAGTGAAAAGACTGATGTCTCAAGGTATTTTGGGATGCATGGGGGGAATGTGGGCTAGGTCAGGCCTTGTCCTGGTAAGACAGTGACCTTCCCCCCAATACCCACCCCTAGAGCCTGTTTCCTAGCCCCAGAGTGTCTGCCAAACATCAGCACATGTGAGGCAGTGCTCCACTCTTGCCAGCTTCTGAGTGGTGAAATGATTGGAAGTCCTACCTGTGGGGAGGGCCCAGGAAGGCCAAGGGTTATTTCAGGCTTAAAATGAGGACAGTGCACACTTTGACCCTCCCTTCTTCTTGGAGTTTGTATCTGAATGCTGCTGGAATCCAGGAGCCAGCTTTTCTGTATCCTTTACATGTGTGTTTTTCTATAGATTTTCTGTCTTTCTTCTTTCCAATTCCCTCTTCTTGAAACATTTTGAGTAACTTAACATTGAACAGGTTTAAAATTTTCTGAATTGAATGGGCCAAATTAACACTTTGAGCAGTGTTTTATGTTGATTGGATGTTGTACTAAATCTTTTGCCAAAATTCCCAGACTTTCTACTGTTTGCCAGTAAACTTTTATTTTCACCTCTCAAGAATATCTGGTCAGTGTTTCTCCCATGCATCTAACCCAGAGTACATGAACCACTGTCAAGTCCTTTTATTAGAACCTTACACACAGGTGCTTACACAGATACAGCAGGAGAGAAAAAGAGTGCACTGGCTGCACTATGCCCAGACTGGACAACAGAACCTGGCAGAGTACACTTAAAGCAACTCCTGAAGCTACATAAGATCCACCATCAGCTCTCCACTGTAATTCCTAATGCATTGACTACCAGCTTCAACAGAAAACACCAATTCTGACATAAAGTAGACCTGAGAGACATAAAAATTCAGAATCAAGTGGTCCAAGACACTCCAAATCCCTTAAAAACAATGGAGGTGCTACTTCAAACATGACAGGAAAGTCTATCTCCATTGGTAAATCATTATATGGGACATTTCTAAAATGAAAAATAACCAACGTTATTTCTACCAGAAGATGGTAAGTGAGCCAACTAGAGAAGGCTCTGCTGGACCTGCTGTTTGTAAACAGTGAAGGACTGGTGAGTGATGTGACAATTGGAGACCACCTTGTGCACAGTGACCATGAAATTATACAGAGTTTTTGTTTCTTGGAGAAGCAAGGAAATGGATCAGTAGAAATACTACCTTGGACTTCTGGAGGGCAGACTTCAGCCAGTTTGGGACATTTGGGCATAATCCATTGGAAGGCAGTCCTGAGGAAGCAAAGAGGTCCAGGAAGGCTGGACATTCTTCCAGAAGGAAATCTTAAAGGGACATTCCCATGTACTGAGAGGTGAACCAAGAAAAAAAATACTGGCCTGGCTGAAAAAAGAGCATTGGCTGAACATAGGAAGATGGGTCAACAACTCATGAAGAGTACAAGGATGCAGAGAAAATTAGGAGGGTCAAAGCCCAAGTAGAACCTAATCTGGCTTCCATCATAAAAGACTACAAAAAATATTTTTACAAACGCACCATCAACAAAGGAGGGATACAGAGAATCTCTCACCCTTCTTGAATGTGGTAGGAAACAGTTAAAAAGGATGAGATACTTACTATCTTCTTTCTCTCAGTCTTTAATAGCAAGACCAGTTGTTCTCCGGGTACCCTGCCCCGTGACCTGCAAGACAGGAACAGAAGCAGGGCAGGAGCAGAATGAATCTCCTATAATTCAGGAGGGAATGGTCAGTGACCTGCTATGCCACTTCGACATTTGTGAGTCTATGGAACTCGATGAGATCCACTCAAGGGTACTGAGGGAGCTGGTGGAAGAGCTCACCAAGCCAACATCAATCATTTATAGACATCCTGGATAACTGGGGAGGGGAAGTTGGTAAATATGACACCTACCTGCAACAAGGGCTGGAAGGAAGATCCTGGAAACTGCAGGCCTGTAACCCTTATGGCTCTCCCCACACCAGCCACGGGGGCCTGCACTGCAACTAAAGGCTGAGAGCATCATCCTCAACCCAGGCACCTGGGAGATGAAGCTGGTCAACTTCACTTGCAGCACAAATCCAAAGAACATGCTGTACACCTAGTTTTCAGGTGAGCCCACACTAGAGCCTGGTTGGGCACAAAACGGCAGCCTTTGCTGGGGTGGCAATAATTCTTCAAACTGCTTTTATCACGTAGAGTGGGTGGGGATGTACTTTGTGAAATGGGAGCCAGCTGGGACTGGTGTGGGGGGAACCAGCCCAACAAAAACCACCTGTGGAGGGTATCAGAGGCAGGTTTGCAAAACCTTTGTGCTGGTCACTTTCATTTGCGGGCATGGAAGGAATTGTGATACTCTAACCCCCTCTTCTGGCTTAGCTTATGATATTTTTCTTGACCAGTGCAGGGTAGGGGGCAGATAAAAGGCAGTGTTTTCCCTACTCCTGCATGGGCATTTTCCTTGCCTAAGGTTGAGCCTTCTCGGGGCTCACTCAGCCCTTTCAGCATCAGGGGCTTTCTTTTACCACCTGAAGTTGGTCAACAAGAGTCAGGTGCTGGCAGAAGGCAGCAGGTCACACTGTGTGCCACCAGTGCAATCCCTCAGAGGTGCCTGGCAAGGGCAGTGTGCACCAGATGAGCTTTGTCTGTATCCCACAGGGAAGCAGGTGTACAGCCCACCTGAAGGGAGGATAACCTTCCACTGCTACCATGTGTATCCAGTGATGATCTGGGCCCTGGGCACTGTGCTCTATGACATGGTGTGTGGGTTCTGTCCCTTCAACTGAGATGGGGACGTTACTCTGGGCCATTATCTTCTTTCTGACATGGGTGTCTTGAGCTGGTACCTGGCTTTGCATCACAGGAAGAATAAATGGGAGATTACAGACTGCATATAAGCATCCTGTTCTTTTCCTGACAAAAACCTCTACCCCTGGGGTAGCAGAGGCAGGAGTTCTGAATCCATGCACCAGCAGGTTTGCTTTGCAGGCCCTTGAGGAAGGGCTGGGAAAGGCAAAGGCAAGTCTTTTCCCCACCTGTGGGGAGGTTTATTCCTTGCAGATAATGGTTGGGTCTTCCTCAGGCCTGTGATACAGTGAAAACATTTTACCTTTCATCGTGTTTCCAGGTTTGTGTTTTTAAGTTACTTTTCCTGCATTTGTTACTTGTTTTCTGAAGGAAGATTCTAGCTGGTGCCTGGACTGCATTCGGTCTCTTAAGGTGGGCACCTGGCCTCACAGCATAGTGGGTATTGGAAGACATGCTTCCCCTCACCCTTGCAGGTATGAGGAGGTTATCTCCTGGTTAACTGGAAGAGGTGGCACAAGTCCTGCCATCCTGCTCTCTTTCAGACTTGAGAACTGACAGGTTTGGGAGCAGCTCTGAGCACTGCCACTAACATGGCCAGGCACTACAAATGGAGAAGGCTGAACAGGAACCTTCTCCAATTGACCATTTTCTGGTTTTTTTCCCCCCAAACTGCCAGCACCTTATGACAGCAAAACAGCATCACTGAGCTTATCAATTTGGTGGTGGTAATGGGTGTTTATTTACTGTCAAAAATAAATTTTTTTGTAATCACAGTATTTCTTTTATCCTTTCCCAAGCTTTTGATCCCCTTCCTCTAGGATAATCTTTTGTGTCCTTTACGCACTGCCTTTATTAGATGGGGGTTAAGCAACCTGAGAAATGAAACAACAGCTCCTGCTGTTTCAAACTGGAGTAGCTACTTCAGTGAATTGCCACTCAGGCACATACCTTTTTGGTGCTGCTGCCTGTCCCCTAACAACACACTCACCAAATCTTTCACCCAGCCCTACCAGCCCTCCATAAACAAAACCCCTATAAACTTGAGGGAAGGATAAACCATGTTGGGTGTTAAAAAACCATGCCCTCAATAAAACAAAAAATGGTATTATGCAATGTTAGTTACCTTAATGCCTACCTTGTACTAACCTCATGCTTTTGTGAGAAGTAATTTGGTATAGCTCCACATGCAAGAGCCACTAAAAATTGTCCCTGTCCCTTTGCAACCATCAACAAAATCACCTGAATAAAATAATTAAACACAACCTATCCTTTTTACCTCAAACAAACCCCAGTTGACTGACTAAATATAGTGACTTTTACTATAAGCTTTCCATAATTACACCTAATGCTTGTTTTTTATTTGGCCAATAAGCAAGGTGTGGTCTCCAGCAATATTGGCACCATCATGTATTCACTTTCTTGTTACAGATACGCTGGTTCTCTGGTTCTGATTAAATAAATTGTGCTCTGGTAAAAGTAAATTTTAAAAAGCTTTCCATATTGCTATCCAATTGCCACTCATTAAACATACAATTTTTTTTTCATGCCTAAACTATCAAAACAAAATAATCATGTCCTTTATTTCCTCCCTTGCTACTGCTTTTCCTGGTACCTCCCATTGGGAATCTTGTTCTGGATATTTCATTGAATTTACTTTAATTTTCTAGTAGCAAGAACTTGGGAATCTCTTCAATTAATCTGCCCATGCAAACAGAACTGTTAATAACTTTTCTTTAAAAATACTACTACAAATCTTGATTTTAAGAAAAAATGTACCGATGCTTTACCCCAGAAAAAGTCCTTATCTGACTATCATGGTTTAATACTGAAGCTGCAGTTTTCCCTGTGCCATAAAATGTCCAGCTTCAATGGGGTGGTTTAAAGGAAGTGAATGAAAAGAAAGGTCCCCTACCACACGACAAATAAGGTTTTAGGTGAGTTTTGTATACATTAAAAACCTAAAATATCCATTTATCTTCAGAATACCTACATTAAAAACTAATTAAGAGTTGAGAGTTTCTACTGAATAAGTACATAACAAAAAGCAAAGAGTTAACAGCACAATGATCTATGTGATCACCAAAGTGTAATTATCTCCTATTTAATAAACAGGCCTAAGTAGATCTGCTACTTACAAGGTATCTCAACAGGGACGGAATTTTATTTTCCAAGTCCAGGAGACATCCAGAGACAGAAAGCTTTTGTTCTGCATTGTCAAGATGACTGTTCTTTGAAAACAGCTCTGGTCAAGCACAGGTACTAACTCTCAGGATTGCAAAGGTCCTGAAACCTACCTTGCTTTGAGAAATACTCCTAGAAGAGTAGCAGTTTCCAAGTGGAAAACACTTGCTACAAGTCCAAAAGAATAATTCCTCTCAGACCAAGGCTACTGCTGGCCTCAAGTCAAGTTCAACACAGAGGCAGTGCCACTTCACACACTTCAGAACTGCCACTGCAGGTGCTGCTGATGTCCTACTTGTGATGTGTCAGCTTGAAGAGTCCAAGTTCTTAATAGTATTCACTGTCTACAGGGAGTATGCTACAGACAAAACCACATCATTCCAGAAAATATGTTTTTCCTTATGCAGCTCCTCGGCTCCATGGCAGTACTGTCAAACAGCAGTAGACTAGGTTAAGAAAAAAAAATTCAAACTCATTCTTCCAGAGGCAGAAGGATACTTGTTAAGAATATGAAGATCAGATTCTTCTACAGATTTTGCTCTGTCCTGTTATCATCTCAGTAATCAAAAGAAAACACAAAACATCCAGTTTTGGTCAGTAAAGTGTCCATTTAATAAATGTGTCCTTAGCCACATTTCTCACCCCCTTCCTCCCCCCATAAAATTTCAATTTGCACTTAAGCAGATGACACAATTTGATGGTGTACAACTTCAGTTTTTAAATCTGCACTCTTAATGCTAAGAGCATCAGGGGCTAGTATTGACAAAATTACATAGAAGTCAGATGTGCCCATGCAAAAGAAGCAGATCTTTATGTACAGTCCCTATTTTTTTTCTTATAAATTTAAATATTTTAAAAAATGTATTTTCAAAATGTATAAAGTTTTGGGAATACCCCAAATGTATTTTAAAATAAAATGCTTTCTGGTTTCAAAGGTTATTTCAACAATGAAGACTAAATTGCACCAGATAAAAGGCACTTGTGCTGTGTGATGTCTTAAGCAAGTATATGTTAGTTTCATAATACAGTGTCTTGAATTCATGCAGCTGTCTCTGAGCATCAAGCATCATTAAAGCAGCCAAAAGAGATCGTGAGTAAACTTGATTCCACAGTTGTAAAAACATACAGCATTGTGTTCCATCTTTGACTCTAGAATCAAACACTACTGAAAAATTGCTGTCATTCACATGGGAATTCAAACTACATTTCATTCTCTCATAAATTACAAAAAGTATATCATTTAATTATGAAACTAAACCACCAGTGAACAGCTCAGTGTTCAAATAGTTTGTGCCACTGAAAGTCTGTATGTATAAACAAGCTAGGGACTAGTTATTCAAGGAGCAGTGCATTGTATTTTCAATTTCCATTTCACTGTTGAGATAAAAGCGCAGTCCTATTTGCCTTCATCTTCTCCAGCCTTTTCATTAAATGGCTATTGGTCATTTCCATCTCTTCTATCTTATCCAGGGCTGTTCTTAACTATAAAATGAAAAAATAAATTATGATCACTTTAGTTTATTCAGACTTTGTGCTGTTCTCAAGCTTGATAAGAGCAATAAAAGTATTATGTTTCATAAGAATGCCACAGAAATTAAGATATAACACTTTCATATTGCAGGCATATGAAACAGAATTAAGCTGTTAAAAATAATTGCAAAGCAACTGAAATATGAAGTGTATTCATTCTGAAAGAATTAGGTGCCTGCAACCTCCCATTACATGAAAGCAATTTACCTAGAACAAGGTAAAGTACTCTCCACCATAATTACTTGCACAGAGATACATGTTCCCATCACAGGTAGCAGGCACCATGCTAGTGATGCAGCAGCTCTTAAGCAAGATCAACAGCTCAGTTAAATACAGCTCCTTCTCAGAATCCTATGAGGTGCAAGTTGGAAAATTCCCAGGCTGTCACTTGACATAGGGACCACTCCTCTCTCTAGAAATTTTTGTAAAAGGGTAACTTTAAAATATTACAAATTAATCACATTTAGAAAAAAATACCACTTAGATGCTTGCTTTCAAGAAAGCATTGAATTGTAGTTAGTCTTACTTTAATGTGCTAGATGTCTTCTTAATGTCATATTGAGACTTGAAGATCATCTCAAAAAACAATTAAAAGCTGCAATCAAAGATTACAAAAAACCCAGAACGTGGAGGCAAAAGACAGAGCAGCTCAAGACGGAAAGGAACATACAGCTGGAAAGGAAACCAAATCAGTTACCTCTCGCTGAAGCTTCCTTTTTTCAGCTTTGAGTTCATCTTCTACTTTTTCTGCATTTTCTGCTGCATTTTTATACCTTGCAACCTGTCCCTCAAGTCGTCCAATCTGTAAACCCAAACAGGACAAAAGGAACATACACAGGTGTTCCACATGGAATTCACCTGTCACCAGCTGTTCTTCCAAGGACACAGCTGAGAAGATACAGATGGTTAAAGAACAAGCAGAGAGAGAAGAGTTGGAATACAATAAATCAAGGACTGGGAAACACATGGGATTAAAAATGAAAGTGGAAAGTTGAACAGCAGAAACTGTATGAAAAAGGTGCAAAGTAGAAAAGGAGACTGTGAACTGTTATCAGGACATGATGAAAGAGGTCTTGAGCCCAAGCACGGAGTTCAGCAGTAAGGAGAGTACTTGAGACAAATCCTGACTGCAACCTGCAAATGTAAAAACCCACAGTCTGGATTGTTCTATGCACAGCTCCCTGCTACCCCTAAATCCACATGATAGGCTACTAGACTGAAAAAAAAAAACCGCCGAAATAGCCAGCAAGCCTTAAACAGCAGCGAGCTAAACCAAATAATTCAAGCAATATAAAGTAAAAAAGAAAATTAAGCAAAAAACAGCTAACTAACAAACCATCAGTCAAATCATCAACCCAGGACATTGTGCAAAAGAGAAAAGATATGCATCTGTGATTTAAATTATAATACTTCATTTAATTTTTAGATAATAAGATATAGTTAAATTCCTAAAATGCAAAAGTACAGCAGATTATAAAGAAAAACTGAAGCTACTAGCTCAACGGAAATCAATTTATATGTAACTTATTACTCTTAACAAAGTTGTAAATACTGTGGAAGGCACAAAATTTACTCTCTAAAGTTGAGAGTTATACATCAATAAAAAAAATCACACTTTGTAAGTCGGTAACATGGTTTTATAGCTCATCATTTCTGCAGATTTTCTCTTATGATTAGGCTGTGTACGGATATTTAATTGCAGAACCTATGAAAAAATGTGGTGTCATTCTATGCAAACTAAATATCAAACAGTGAATCAAATGATGCAATATGCTTTCACAGTTCTTGTTGAAAAAAGTAAAAGTCTGCAGTGTAATAACAAACATGAAGAAAGGCACTTACATTTTGTTCCAAAGTAGTTATATCTTGTTCAGCTTTTGAAAGCTTAAATTTATATTCACTAATTTGTCTGTTGGCATCTCCTAGACAAAAATTGATGTGAATATGTTAGTCAAAGCAACTCTCTAAACTAGCAGTTTCCCTTTTAATTAAAATTGATTAGAAAGTCAATTTTATTGAGAAGCCCAAACCCAGGATCACAAAGAAGCTAATGTTCTTTCAGGAACCTACAAGAGTATTGAAAGGAAATAATTTTCCTTTATTTAGGGAACACAACTACTGTCTCTATAAAAGTGTGCATTAAATCTCAGGTGCACCAATGAGATACATACCTTTTAAAACACATGTTTATATCAGCAAACTAATTCCTTAGAGAAGAGAATCAACATAATCACTATACACTGCAAAATGTCAGACCACAATAAACATAATACCAGCAGCATTCAGCTTAGATATCTGTAATAATATCTGAATAAGGGGCACAATACTTGAACCTGACTGATGAACTCTAAGGAGTTTGGCAAATTATTTTGGTGTTATATTTGAGTCCTCACATTGCCAGAGCTTTGCTCATGTTCATTAACACAAGCATAC
This sequence comes from Luscinia megarhynchos, assembly GCA_034336665.1. Lineage (NCBI taxonomy): Eukaryota > Metazoa > Chordata > Aves > Passeriformes > Muscicapidae > Luscinia > Luscinia megarhynchos. The sequence goes on from JAPFBE010000002.1 coordinate 6,922,791, forward strand.
TAAATGACAGTCTGTGAAACAAATGAGTTTTCAGCTGAATAGCTTGCTTGAAATGAAGAGCATCTTAGTGCTTCTATGAAGCATCATTAAACATTATGTTAAATAAATTTTCAGGTTTTGCTTCAGGCCAATTATCTTCTAGATTAGGTTTCTGTATCAAAGCTTTAAAAAAATCATCCCATAAAAATATATTTTAAAAAATCTTAGCTGAAATTCTATTGTCTAAAAATTGTATCCAAGTAGTGGCACCTACTCTAGGCAAAGTTATGAACTGAAAAATAGCTTCCCAGAATTTCTCTTCAACACTGAAAGAGGCAGATTTTTAAGCCATTCTGCAGTGAGAATGCCATGCAAGGACATATACCAACAAAAACCTATCTGCTCAACAATACAGTCACTCACCATACTACTAGTGCACAACAAGAGGAGTTGGAAGTCCTCTCTGCAAGAATAACTTGGAACAGTAACCATATACCTACTTTGCATTTCAATTAGCTGTAAGTCAGAGCCATTCTCCAAGCCTATTATATCTGGATTCATGCCATCACTTTTAGAATATTTCTGTCGCTCTTCTTCCAACTGCATCTTCAGTTTTCTAACCTGAAAAAAGAAGTGTTTCTTTATGAAAGAGACTCCCAGAAGTTCAGTAGCTGTGTATTTAAATGTTCAATGGTAAAAGGACAGAGTAGTGCTGAGATGCCACGGGCTGAGAAGTTTCTGTAAACAAGAAGAGCAGAGCCATGCAGGGGAGTCAGTCCCTGAGGTCTGTGGCTGTAGGCCCCCATCCCCATCACTAGGTGAGTACCCTCTGCATGTCAATGTACACCCCAAGCCCACAGTTTGGTCAGTGCTGCAAGGATGTCTGCACAATGCAGAAGCACCTAGTAACTAACACAGCTCACTTTTCAGAAGAGGAGATGGCATAAAACTCTGTTTATGGATTTCTTCTACTGTATATCTTTTACACTCTAAAAAGTGATATTGAACGCTATCCTAGTGAGTTTACAGGCAATAATTCATGGCTTTTTTAGGGGGTCTTCTCTCATACTCCACCTGGAAACAATGGTCCTAGGCAAGTCTGTAGTGACCATTAGTCTTTAATAGTTCAATTTCATGCTACAGCAGCTTTCAGTTTTTCCAGTAGTCAGGGAACATAGATTTCTTAGCTATGTGCCCCGTGTACGGACATTATGAAAGAAGTAGGAGCTACTTTTTGGACATTCTTATAAAAATATTGTTCTATAGATAAGCAGTATGTGAGTTAACTTGCAAAATCCCCATTCACAATTCAAATCAAATATATGATTAGTGATTTTTAAATTGCACAGTGATAAATATGTGCATACATGTTTATATATATTTAATACCATAACTTACTGGCATTCCAAACAAGTATTTGCACTATAATTAAAGCTCATTCACAGCAAACCCAAATGTTGACAATGGTTTAAATTTGCAATGTCTTCAACTAAAAGGGCAAAAACTGTACTATTCTTAACAATTGCTCAGTATATTTGAGTCCTTTCTTCTCAAAACAGCTGTATTTGAACACAATTACTTTAATAATATTAATTTTCTCTCTGAGTTACCAAAATGATCAGTGAAATAGTATCACTCAGCAATTTTGAGGAAAACGCCACTTAAGCATATGAGAGTGTAATTTTACTGACTTTAATATTTCTGCATAAGACAAAATAAAAGAAAGAACTTTAGGGATGTGCACTAAAAGTAAATTCAGGAACAAGTTAGATTTCAGCTAACCAGTTAGTGAAATGTTAGTGAAATGACATTTCTTTACCAACCAAGATCAAAGTCCCATGGATAAGGACACTAGCAAGAGGAACTGCTAATTCCTGGCAGTCAGTGAAGTAAGAATTTGAGTATTTTATTTTGCTGTAGTGCTTAAGTATTTGATTAAGCACCTTTGTGCTTAACATTTGTTTATTACTTATATATAAATAGTCTGCAAAATGATACACAAAGGTCTACTTCTGAAATTAATAACTTACTTTACCTGGGACAGTAATTCTTCCTTTTCTCCAGCCAGTTTTCGTAGCCTGATATCTAAAACCAAAGAACCCAATTAAAAATCAGAAAAATCTGTAACTAAGAATATGTTTTTCATAACTTTTTGTTCCATTCCAAATGAAATGCTCATTAAAGCTAATAGCACTGGGACCACAAAACTTTGATATCTCACTAATAACACAACAACCTTCAGTTAATAGCAGAAAAAACAGAAAAAATACTTCATTCACACTGTTTATTAGTATAACAATTCTAAAAGCAAGACCTGAGAGTTTAGTAAATCTTTACAGCAAATTAACAACTGATGATTTTTTCAAATACTGAACAGTTTTGTCCCAACATCCAGAACAGCGATTTCCAATAAAAGTTTCTTCTGATTGTGTATTCTTATTTGAAGGTTGTTGTCTCTTCAGGGAAGCCACTAAGCTTCCCCATATGTTTAGAAAGTTTGCAAAAAGTGTTCCCAAATGACAAGGACTCACAGGAATACAGCAGTATCTCTACTTAGTCAGATCATTAGTGGGTACAAAACAGTCCATCAAACAACACTGTGCTAATACTAGAGCAGCTCCCTTAGAAATTGTAACTTTGACAGAAATTAAGAATAATGACATTTGTATTTCCCGTGAGGGAGCCATAGTAGAAATATATATCAAGTCTAAGTTCTGTCAATACAAAAATATGTAACTATTATATATTATGTACAAGTAAAAATCAATTATATAGAGATTTTTTTCTACATGTTTAATAGAGATTTACTGTGGATTGACCTTGCATACAATAACTTGATCAACCTAAGGATAAAAGCAAGTTAAATTAACTTAACCCTGAAACCCCCAATTAGTGTCTCTGTTGCCCCTGTAATTTTTTTAATGTCATTAAAACTTCTTTTTCTAATGAATGCGATGGAAGACTGCACTTTATGTTCTTTCATTGATTACGTACAATTCTAAATAACTATTTTCATGAAACACAATGGAAAAATTTTAAGCAAGATGTTTTTTTCTGTCAGTATTAATACAGACCAAGAGAACTAGTCAATTTCAAACATCTCAGCACATATTATTTTTTTCTTACTCAAAAGATACATCTCTCTTTCTTATTCAGAATAAGCAAAAACTTAAAATAAATCATGGAAGCTGTGAAAGCATATATTCCAGAAGCATCACAGGGGTTTGCATCTGCAACTGTCACACCCAGTGTGAATGAGAAGGAAAGAAACAAAGCCCTCAAAAACTCCATAAAGTATGCTAGGATATTTTTACCTAGTGGTCCTTCTCCTGCAGATTCCAAGACCTGAGCAGCTTCTTGTGATACGACTGTTATTGTACCAACCACTGATTCATGGTTTACATCACCATTTGGTGTGCCATCTGGAATTATAACTAATCCATGTTTCTGAAAATGCAAAACAAAGAATAAATTAGTCATACAATAGAAGTGCTAAAATACAAATCAACGGTAAGTTTTTAAAGAGCTTTTCAAGTTCATTGAAACAGTTACAATGATATGAACCATTTATCCTACCCTAAGGTCAGGTTTTCAGACTGCATAAGAATAGCAACCATTCTTCCTTTATTTTACTGACCTTGATTTCATGCCCCATTCCTGGATTTCTGTTACTGTAAAGTAACCACTACCAACATACCTGTCCTCTCTTCATTGTTTCCTTCAGGTCAGCCAACTCCTCTCTGAGCTCATCTCGCTCATTCTTAATGCAGTCAAAGTAATCTTTCTGTCTTTCTAGGGCCTGGGCTCAGGCAGATAGCAAGAAAAAGAATGGCACAGAGAAAAAGCATATGACAGACAGCAGAAAGATTTTCTACAAGTAAATACAAAGATCTCAATACAAGTAAAGAAATTAAAAGCGCTTTTTAAATAGGTAATAACATAAATCTCTGATAACTGCCTTCTACAAGTTGCATATCTAACTTCAAGCTGCATTTGTCATGACTTCTTTTTCAAGTTTTAGACAAGTCTTAGATTTTTTGAGATATTTTTACTCAGTGAATTCTATGTTTTGGTAAATTTTGATAAACTAAATTGAGTACCAAAAGAGTGATTCTTCTTTATACAGGCACTCTGCAGCAAGAAATAAAATTTGCTGAAACACAAATGGCAAAGATCTTAAAACATTACATCTATTGAACTAATTTCTCTGCCTTTTATAAGGTACAGAAGTAAAATCATACATCATAGAAGACCTTGAAATTATCTACTCACTAATACTAGTTTATTTACTAGTTGCTTAAGGGTTAAAATGTCATTTACTAAACCCAAAGCAATCAGTTTAAGAGAAAAAAAAAAGTAGCAAACACTAGTAGCAGTATTTTAGCACAAAAAAGAACAGCAGCTAGAAATGCAATATAGGTGTAGATAGGTTTGTCTACCTGTGCTGGAGAGATTCCCTTGCAGTGAGTCAGACACCTTTACTTGACTGGGCAGCATTCAATACTGTATGCATTACAAGGAATCCACACCATACAACAAGTACAAAAGTATACACACAATTTTGCCAAGAAAAATATTCCAACTAAACCTTATGCTATGCATGAATGTGTAGGAATGGACTGATACCAAGAAAGAAATTAAGGTGTATACATTTGTACTGTACTTGCCCCACATAACTGCAGTATAGAATCTGTATACTAGAGCAATATTTTATAGCATTACTCAGTTTCAACAGAAAATTTTGACAAGTGCTGTTGCACTTGATTCACTAGTACGTAAATGTAACATTTAAAATAAAGGCAATTCAAAATGTGAAAACATTAGCTGATGTCTTAATTTAAAAGTTGGTAAGATGTCCTTTTACTTCCTAGCACACACTAAATCTCTAACTACATTATAAATAGCATGAAGAACCTTAATCATTACATAATTTTGTGCTCTACTTAAAAGACACATACATCTTTTTAATTTCTGAAGAAAAGTGGCAGAGATGGAAGGGGAAGTAAGCTCACCACTTGAGAGAACGGACACAGCAGCCCAGAATTACAGACACAGATTGTGCGTACTTATAGTGTCCTGTGACAATGCTGACCTCCCCCAAACATATTTTTCTATCCTTACCCCTTAATTACACAAGTGTTAGAAATCAGAAAATTCTGATTGGGAAGCAAGTGAAACTGATACAACTATGTATTTCTACCTATGTAGGTCTAAGTAATCGTTATTCAAAACCAGTAAAAATCCTACTAAGTGTATGCTCAGGATTTAATTTAATATTACATGCATTTTGCACGAAAATCTACCTCTGCAATTCTTCTATTGGGGCAGAAAACAGAAATCAAGACCACAAAGTTTGGCAGACAGGTTTTACCACACTGATATGAGCAAAATCTAATTATATGCCAGAATGTAGAGACATTTGGAGTAGTATTTTCTAAATATTCCAAAAGCCTTCATGACATTTATACCAAACTCAGTTTGCTATTACTAATGGAAAATTTGAAACAACTAAACTGTAGAATAACTGCGTATCTCAGGAATATAACTCAAAACTGTAACTCAGTGTCCTCAAACTGATCTAATCTAAGATCAAATATAACCACAAATTTCAAGCACTGTAGAAACAGTACAACATAAGAAGGCAGGTGCAAAACAAACTTGTGCTATTTTTGTTCTGTTTGCCTCCCTCTCTTTTCCTGAAACAGCTAAAAAGTCTTGTATACATTGTAAAATTAGGTTACAATTTTAGTTATAAACTACATTGAGAAGCTTTGCAGACTTCTAAAGCTGGAACAGAGTAAAAAATCAGCAAAGCTGCTCAGTAGGAAGGAGAAAGGCTCAAGAGCTGTGAGCTAAGAAAAGTATGTAAATATTTATCGATATGGAAAAGAAAAGAGCAGAATTTTTACATTTTCTTATCTAAGAGAGTTCAATTCTGAGAGTTAAAAAAAAAAACTAACTAGAAAAATAACCAGTTATGGTGTTTACAAGAACACAAACTGGCAGGGCAATTTTGGCTAAAAGAAAACATATCCATCTTTCTTGTCATTCTGGCTGTATTTGAATATGGGATATGCCTGCACTAACTCTGGCAACATATTTGAAAGAGCATAAAAATTTTGCACAAATTGAGACAGTCTGATATACAAATGTGAGAAATAAGTATGGAAATAATATGGTAAAGTAAAGATAAAAAGCTTTCAGTAGAATGTTCAGAAAACTTTAGAATGTTGAAATTTTTTTATGATGGAAGAGAAAGACTGAAGCATGGAAAAAAATGTAAGACAGCATAGCTTTTGAACTGGGCACCATCAGTTAAAAGGCAATTTTTTCAAGTTGACTTGAACTCCAGCAAATAAAACAATTTTCAAAGAAATTTGCATATATTGAAATATGATGTAAAATTCAGCTGGAGAGAAATGACCCCTGAGCTGTTAAGAGGCAGAAAATTCCTTTTTAAAGACTTTCCAATTAACTCCCTATTGCCACTGGGCAATCTACTTGTGTCCCAGAACAGCAACAAGTTCACAGCCACATAGTGATCACAATGGTCAGGCTGACGCAGTTCTGCGACTTCTGTGCTGCCTAGAAGCAAAGCTGACAAACCCTGCCTGTCCTACATCAGCTGCACAGTATCAGCACAGTTCTTCCTTCCTATACAGGAACCTTATGGATGCTCCTCAAAAGGTCACCTACAACCACTGTTTAAATTATGACTCTCAATACCCAAAGCATTTCATGTGTCATATCACACAGCCAGCTTAGTTCAGTGCTGCATCCAAGCTAGCCAACCCTACCAGGATCAGAAGTGTAATACAGGGATGCACAGTTGGTTGTCAATTCAAAGTCAATTCGAGATCATTTTTTTACCACTAGGCATGCCATCAAAAATTTTGCAAAAAATTGGAAAACTGTATGTGTAGAAGTTCATGCTACAGATTTAATTAGTACTACTTTTCATTATGCAAGTAAAGATAAAGTGTGGCTCATTTTCTGAAGAAGAGAAAGACTGCAAAACATTTTATTCATTTAAGTTGAGGGTGGTCTTAATTTCTCTGGAGTACACAGCATTCCTTGGGGTGTAGAGGGCATCCATCTACTTCTAAATTAAAAGAATACCTTTCCTCCCATATTTGATTCATACCCCTATTTTTTTATCTTTCCAATTAATTGTCTCCTGGAGATCAAACACTTCTTTGGTTATGGAGTCTATATTCTCCTGCATACGTTGATTCGCCTGTGGTAAATAGGATGAGGGAAGAATAAAAGAGGAAAGAGAAGTAAGGAAATGGAAAAAAAAAAATCCCAAACATTAAAAAAGATAAAGGAAACAAAGTAATAAAAGTCAACCAAAGAGTTTATGAGCATGAAGTTACAGAAACAGTGTTCAGTTGAATGTAATATATTTTTCATTAATTCATGCAAGAGAATGATATTTAATTCTATTCGATCAATGCTGTTGGGAAAACTTATTGCAGCTAGAGTTACTTCAGTGACTATTCTCACCGCAGTCTGTGCACAAAAACAATTACCCTGCTGTACTTCCCAGATATGTTTAAGTCTCCTCTGGAAGTGAATATTAATGTTAACAATTAGTTTTATTAATTTTTTTACAAAATAAAATAATCTTCTTGAAACTATAAAGAAGGGAATTTGAATGAAACATCCAGGAAGCAAAAGACAACTGCTGACTGCTTTCTGATACTATATGACTACATATCAAGAGTAGTCCCACTTTTTTAGCTGTCACTGCATTTCACTGCATTTCACTCGCCCTGCAAACATAAATAAATGCTTAACTATGAAGATGACATAAGAATTTTAAGGGCTAGAGACAATTTTTTTCCCTCTTAAGGAGTGAACTTCATTTTACATTTGGGAGTATAAGACAAAGCCTTTCTGCAAAAAGCTACATGGCTTACAGCTAGATTTTGTTAGTGTTAATAGATGGGGGAAAGACACAAATAAGTGGTAAACACGAGACAAATACTCAAAGGGACTGGATGTATTTGTGACTATTTGACACATGCAACATTCTACCAAAGCAAACACTCCAGACAAATTTACTGTATATTCTTGGTTCATACACATAAACCCCACCAAAACCTCAAACAGGAACATGAAAAGTTGTTCTTTAATTCTTAGTGAAGTCAAAGATAATTTAGAGCAAGCAACAGAGCTACAACAATTTTTTAGGATTTCTTGCTTGTCAGCATTTATCTAACCCAAAATGCTGATACTTAGGATAATCTTAATCCTTTTCTTCTGCTAGTCAGTCATATCAACTCCAGTTCACGAAGCATAATACTTCCAAAACAGAACTGGAACTTTTCAGAAACTATTTGGAGTTACAATACTACCCCCTAGAGAATATAGTGTAGAATACAAGAATATAGTGAAGAAATAAAGGATCAACGAACTATTACACAGCTTTTAAAAATGGCAGTGGAGACTTTGGCCCATACACTTAAAGATAATCAATTTTTACTGCAATGAAGAGACAGTGGGAAAATAATGCAATAATTGAACTGCAATTCCCAACTAAAATTATTGGGAAATAGATACCCACATACTGTTGAAAATATACATATATACACATATATATTTCTTTGTGGACCGTTTTGAAGACTGATAATAGCTCTGGGATTTCTGGGTGGGTGGGTGGGTTTGTTTCCAGAAACAAACGGGAAAAGTGGAAAAAGAACAGTGAGAGGGGAAAAGTGCACACTGCACACACAGCAATATGGTTGTGACCCAATAACATGCTGACTAGTGTTTCTGTATATTATGCTTGACCACTATGCAAACAAATATTCAGTATGGCAAACTTCAATTGTTGATAACTCACAAAAATCTGAAATAAGTGAAATGGAAACTTTTGGGAAAGGCAAAGAATAACATTCAGTATTATCCATGCATCACAACTTTTAGCTATGGAAAATTATTTTGGCCACACAAATATTAGTTCCGCCCTCACAGCAAAGAAAAGACACAGGGAACATTCATGATAAAACCACAATTCTCACAAGAATTAAAGGCTTTGCAAGATGTAATACATTTAAAAACCTTGCAGGGACATTCTCAGCTTCATAAATTCAGGAGGATCAGTAGCTTAAATTCTACCCACTGAAACAAGATAAATTATTTCTTAAAAATGCAAGATAGTATTTAATCCTGCTTTACGTATCCCATTCAAATCTTACACCATATTTATTTGCATAGGTTCTATCAGACAATCATATGAGCATACCTCTATCAATTCATCTCTCTGTCGAAGGCCCTCTTTAAGTTCATCCAGTTTATGCTGCAGAACACTGCAGGTGTGTTTCTGTCTTTCCAATTCCTGTATTAAATAAATCAATTATTTTGAGTTATGTAAGAAACTATCGCAACTGCAAGGATTTCAGAAATTATACCTACCAAGCAGTTAAAAAAACCCACTGAATCACTGAAGTGGTCAAAATAAGTTATCCAGATACTTACTATACAGAAGATTTTATTAAACAAAACTGAGAAAAGAGAGAAAAAGTGCCATAAAGACTTAAACTCAATACTAACAAGCAAAGCTACTCAGAATGTTTTCAACTGTTCTTACAAAGTAGTCCAGACTTCTGTACTTTATAATTAGGAAAAAAAATACCTTTGACTTCTCTTCATTCTCCCTATAGAACTCTGCTATCTGCTCTTCTTTCTCTTCAATAACATCCTTTAAAGTATCCACTTGGTAAATCAAGTTGTTTTTCTCATTGTCTAGTTGAGCATTGGAAACCATAGCTTTCTTGTACTTCTCTTCAACTTCAGCTAGTGAGTCCTACAGATAGCAGAAAAGTTTACATGAGTCAAACTTTTTGATGAATTGTTATGTTAAAATACCACTATAATGTGAAGTTATGAGATTAGACATTAAAATTATGCAACCATTTTTGTTTCTGAAATATATTCTTTAGAGATACCAAATAACAGTTTAGTTCCATTATTCAACTTAGGTCATACACAACAAAGAGAAGTTTTCATTACAAAAGCATGAAAAATACAAAGATAATATTCCACTTGCATTTTCTACTCTGCCACATTCACAGCAACTCACAGGGACACAGTAGTAACATCACAGTTTCACATTCTAGTGAACACCATGAATCAAGTAGTAATATCACTATTCTCAAGGCATGCATGAGAACACAGTTCAGATTGAGGCAACAAAGCTAACAGAGAGAATGTGGACAATTAAATCAGTAAAAGAGATCACAAAAGTAACTCCAAGAGTAGCTTTACCTTAATGCTCATTATTTAAGTAGTGTCCTATGACTTTAGATTCAAAATTTTAAGACAGCCACATTATTCCAGTAACAAGGATTTGCTATTTAAACATATTTTGTCTTTGGTTCATTTACTTTTTTTTTTTTTTTAATAAAGCATGTAAAGATTCACACACTTGGTTCTCTACCGAAAAATGTATGCCTTACTATATAGTCTCTTGCACAAATCTCCCCCATCTACCATTTTATCCTGGCTTTAGTTGTATTTGGGATTTTTTTCTAAGCTGTAACAAATGTCAACCATTTAAATACTTAGAACAACTATCACTCCACAGGCACTTTCAAGCATGCCATTATTTCAACATGCATTATATAGGAGTTGGGACTACATGATCTTTAAGGTCTATTCCAATCCCTTAACATTTTATGATTCAAAGTAATAAACATTTATTTTCAGTGTCCTAATTTTAGAATTGAAAAAGAACTATTACACCAATCCCTGGACAAAGTAGATCCACAGCCCTACTACAAATCTCCTTGTACTTCATGTAATCTGTTCCTTGAAGGCATAAGTAGCATTATCTCCATTTTTAATTATTTGTATTGTGACAGTAGGAGCACTAGCACAGGAAGGGCATGAAGCTTGAGTTTCCAGAACACAGAACACTAAAACTAATGTATTAAGAGAGAAGGTGGCAACAATCCAAGTTTTCTAAGAAGATACTGAAGACTGCTATCTGTTAAACAGTAAAATTATGCAATCATTTTTGTTTTGGAATTATTAGTTATGTCTTCTCTTTAGAAATACCAAGTCACAGTTCAATACTCTGCTATAAGAAAGGAAAAGAAAATCCTTATCCCCAAACACTATTCCATGTGGTAAATCTCCAGTTTGGGAAAAGCTGATCTTAGAGTATGTATTTTACCTTTTATAATTTTATCATAATCACATGTATATACATTTCTATTCCACTCACTGAATTCTGGAATTTTCTGCTAGAGAAATACAGTTTTTTGAAACCCCAGAAAAAAAAAATTACAGATCAGAAGAGACAAAACATTATAAGTTGTGAAAATATAAGACAAGTACCATTATCATCTAGGAAGTATCAGCAAAGAACAAAGATGACTCAGAATAAGAAAAAAGAAAAAAAAATGTAAGTGCATACAAGTAATTCTAAAGATTAAAACCAGAGAAAACATTTCTTTTTGTGATGGTGCAAATATGACAAATCTTGTAAAGATTGGCAAAACAAAATCCTAGAGACAGCAAACCTAAGACTTTGAAAGAATAATCCAAAAAAAAGGAAAATATTAGGATTATAATGAATGCTACAGTAATTTCACAGGGAGGTAGGAAATTTAACCCAAAAAAATGCAACTGGGGAAAAAGTCCAATTTGATTATTTCTCTGAATGTGGTGACTGGGGTCATGTAGTAATTTAGTTCAGCAGAAATCTCTGAATGCCATCTGTCCAATCTCCTAATTAAAGAGGAACAACTAAGATCAGGCTGCACATAGCTCATCTCCATTTTAAGTATCTCCAGATATCTAGACTACAGATGGTCAAACTTGCTGGATGACCTGCACCAGTGTTTGCTTTCCTTGTAAAAACTCCTTTTTCTTGAGTTCTAATTGGAATTTCTGCCCTTGCAACTCAACTTTTGTCCATACTTTTGTTGTATATTTCCCTTGCAAAGAAGTCTGCCCTCTATTCTCCACGGCCTCCTATCAGACACACTGAAAACAGCAACAATATTGCCAACCACTACTCCAAGACTTATCAAAGTCCATTGTCTCAGCCTCTTACTGTATGCCAGGTGTTCCAGGACTCCAGCCTTAAAAGACAAGACTGACTGTGGCTTAAAACACTGTATTAGACTGCCATTGATGAAAAAAAATAATGGCAAAGGGAGGGTGAATCTACAGTTACAGAAGAGGAATAGATTGATTTTGTTACTAAAGAGTGAAAATTGCTTCTGAGAGAGAAGCTAAGTTATGTCTAAGTCTCTATTGGGTTAAACATTGCATAGACTTCTTTGCAACTGTCTTCTTTTTAAGTATTACACATGCTCCCCATACTTCAAGAATTCCATGCAGCTTCACAAAGTCTTCCCGTTTGATTTGAAATAATTTCTGAAACACTTGAAGGAGGCTGTAGGATTTTTAAGGATGAAGCAGTGGGAATGGAATGGAATGAAAATATATGAGGCTCTGCATATAACCCAACGCTATGAAGAAATACCACCCACAGCTTCATCAGTGAAGTGCTATAAAAATTAGCTTGCTTGGCTAGAAGAAGATGATTCAAGCCAACAGACATCAAGAGAGTGCACTGCTAACAGCATTAAAAAAATTTTGAGGAAAGAAGCAGGATTCCTTTCCAGCCGATGGAAAAGAAATGTATAAGTAAGCAACAAAACTTCATCAAAAAGAGACAGGAAAAGATTTGAAGACCTAATGAAACCAGATCTAGTCACATTAGAGTTTATTCTGCTGACACCAGTATATTTGTAGCCAGGTAAAACCCACACTTTTAGCAGCATAAGGGCAACCAGAGAGTTCAGAAGGTAATATGACTACAAATCCCCATTAGTCCACCACTGGGAAAAACCCAACCAACCAATCAACCAAACAAAAATCCCAACATTTAAACATAGTGTAAATGCAGGTATCCTGGTAACTCTTCTATAACACACACAAGACAAAATTGATCAAGTACAAGTTGAGAAAGAGGCAGTATCTTTCTAATTAAAAAAAAAAAAAAAAAAGATTCCCAAAAGAATCTCTATGGAATGTGAACTAAGGAACATATTATTCAGTATTAGCAGTAACATAAAATGCAGTTCAATTCTGAAAGCTGAGCATAGATTAAAATCTTACTACTGCACAATGTGCTCTTTGGTAACTGTAATGGATTACAATAAATAATATCCAGTAGCCATGAGTCACTATAGTAATCATGAGATGCTGGCAAACATACAGAGATGTAACAGCTAGATCCAAATCTGAAAATATGAAGCAGTCTCACATTACACTCAATCTACACTACACTCAACTCACCCATTCTCATGTCTATGTCTAATGATCTTGTAATCTACTACTCTTTGAAGTCCTTTTAATATTCATATAGCAATATCACTACACCAAAATGTACTTCATCTGAACATCCTGCTATCAGGTTTAAAGTTATCTTTAAAGGTAAAGTTATCCTTCAAAGAGGAAATAATTTTTGCTACACTAAACAGCTCATACTACATATTTTCCCCTTACTATATCATCAAATATATAGTTAAATTGAAGAAATTCAAGGAAGTTGATATATACATTACTGTTACATGCTCTAACACAAGAAGCATTCATCTAGTTCAGTCTCTATATTGATATAAAACATATGAAAAGTTCTCTTTACTTTTACATGAAACCATTAATAATTTGACAACGGAAAAGTGAACAGAACAAATATCCTGGAAAAAGATTTGTAAGCCTCATAATTTGTTGTATTCTGTTTCCCTTCAATGCAAAACAGTGAAAAGTAACAGTGCAGTAAATTTAAAATAATCTTAATTGTGTGAAAATGTATAAAAGAAAGGCATATGTACTAGCTTAAACAAGTCAAAATGCAGACAAATCTCCTGTGGAAAGACTGCACCTAGTGCAGGTCGTTAGCTCAGTGTGCTGCTGCAGTGCAAACTGCAGATTGTACCCTCGGTAGTGAGAAATGGCTGGAGATTCCAGCAAGAGCACTGATCTGGCACTGACCCTTTGCACAACAAGGGGCAGGGGGACCTGTGGCAGCAGCCAGGTGAGCGCCACTCAGAGATAAGACCAGAGACAATGGCTCAACAGAAGACCCCAGACCCCCAGTGTGCAGGGACTGTGGATACAAAAGCCCATGGATTGCTTGGTTCAGGGTTCCTCTTTGGCAGTACCCAGCTTGATCTTGAGCTAGTTTTGTGTGATTCTGCCATGATTAAAGTACTTAGAGATCTCTGAGACTGTTATGGGAAACCTGTGGCCGAGCCCACAATGAAACTGACAGTGCGAGAATGGAGTGTGCAGCATCCACTGACTCACTTGGTGACTCACTGGGGGGTTTTGCTCCCCAGTGCAAGTCTGGGGTGGTGGGAATATAACTACCACAGTGGATGCTGGATTGCCAGACAGGAAAGCTTCCTTAGCACTCATTAGCCTAATGCTGAAAAAACCAAACTGTGATTTAGAGAAAATAATGGGAATATAAACCAGCATGAGTAATTTTTTTTAATGGCAAAGAATTAGAGCAAAATTAATTTTCTCCTGCAAGCAATAAGCCTGCCCAAATTAATTGCAGTACATCTTTCAAAAGTATTATTTTGGTTTTGCTTTACAATATGAACTATTTGCTGAAACTTGGAAGACTAATTCTTAAGTTCTTTGTCATAATTATCTCCCATTTCTTTGTTCCCCATTTGATACCTCACAATTATTTTGTATATCCGTTCATTTGCTAACAAGTCTCTAAAAACATAAACTGAATACCTCATTATCCTATCAGAAAACATCTATATATGTAAAAACATTGAAATTTAATACTCTTCTAATGGTAAATAAATAATAAACATGCAATCTTATGTACATTTTAAGTTGATGCTCTTCATGCATTAAAAGTTAGATACATGCTTTATAGAAATTTAAAAATTTGTTAGCGAAGCCACTATACATTAGTGAAACCGGTGATTACTCCATTATGCAAAAACACCCATTCAGAATGCATGCTTGGGAGTAGCCCTGATACCTTTAATTCTTTAAGTCCCTGCATGTATCTCCCTTCTACATCATGTATCTGGTCCTTAAGATCATAGATATCCTGCAGGACATAGGAATGAACCATTGCATAAGAAGTATGGGGAAATAATTTAAAGTTGAAAAAGCATTAAAAGGTTTAAATGTACTTCTGTCATATCACAAATCCTGTAATAAATTAGAATTAATTCACAACAACTTGTGGAAATTAAGGCTTTGTTTATAACCCAACTCCAAGACATCTCAAATAGGACAAAATTGTTTGAAATTCAACATAAACAAAATCTTATTTTAATAAGCTAAACTCTTAAAGCATAATTATGAACACAAAATACTAAGATAAATTACCAAGAAAGTAAAAAAATAGTTCATGATTGAACATCACATCTTCATAGCATTTTCTTATTATTACAGGAGTTCTGTATTATAGAATCTTCCTATTTAAACTAGTTCCAAATTTTCTGAAAATGCAATTCACCCGTAATTCACTGAGGGAGGCATCAGGATCCACCAAACTGCTTGCATCTCCACTTCCTCTCCTAGATGAGCTGCCACTCAGAGGAGTTGTGCTTACTGAATTGCGAGATGAGGGCTTAAAAAAAGAGGAAAACATTGTATCAGGAATTATATAACTTTTTCATATGCTTGATAATACTCTTTATAAATTTCTTCAAATTCACAGAACAATTTTCTCTCATTTTTCTTAATATTAGCTTACTTGTGTTTCTTCTTGGTAAAATATTGGTTTCTCATTGATGACTTAGTGTATCAGAACATTAGAATTCTAAGTCATCTGTCCAGAAGACATTAATAAGATGGCTAATAGTGCTGAAATACTGTAGACATTTACAATATTTCTAAATATTATAATTTCTGCCAACCAGGATTCAGAAGAAAGCATACAATGAGAATCTACCATATGGATTTTTATAGTCTTAGCCTCCTTAATTTTAGCCCTTCCTGGTAAGTATTTCTCACATGAAAAATAAACTGTATAGAAAATTATTACTGGTCAAAAGTAAACCGAAGAATAAATTTTTTCCCTAAGAAATAAAAACCACTAAGCATTAATTCTGGGCAATAAAAAAGTACATCTAAAAATATCTTTGCAAGCTAACCCTGACAAAAAATACACAGAATTTATACATTTTAAACTATTTCAACACTTGCAAATTTGCGAATGAACACTGACTTTAAATAATTTTAAAATTTAAAACACTTACCCTTGAAAATATTTCTGAATGTGATTTTTCACTCTTTTCTTCCAGCTGAAAGAGAATAAGGAACATGATTACCTTGTGTAATAAGGGACCACCAAATCAGGACCTTTTGTTCAAAGAGATGAGAAATACTTAAAAATGAAACAATTTTTAAAATTCCAGATGTTAGCACAGAAAAAACAGGAAAAACAATCTTCAGCCTAAAAAAGTAGTTTTTACCTCCATTCCAAAATAAATGACTGGTTGTAAAGAAAAAAGCCAGAAACTTTTCTTTAAAGATTTTAAAATGTCCTTACCAGTGCTAAGCAACAAAACATGTTTTACTATTTTAAATTTCAACAGAGTAATCACTACAATTGTTGGTGGCATAACAGATGCAAAGTTTCATGCAGGTACACTTGAGGCAGTCAGTGACAGCAGTGTGAATGCCCTAGTTAATAGAAAACACATCTGTACTTTCAATCTCTTTAGTGTCACCTGTGATTACATCACAATAAAACTGGTTCAGGTAAAAGCCTATATCTCAAGTGTACTAAGTAAAACCAATCTACAAAATAATTTCAATTCATATTTTATGTACTGAACACTAAGCAAAAGAACTGCCACACTCCCTTCTTACTTAGGAAACTGCTATTGCAAAATTATATTGTAGGTGTCCACATTTTCTACATTTCTGTGAATCAAAATAGGTGTGATTAGACACATATTTGACATGGTATCTCACATATATCGCTTCTCAAAGAACACCTGTTTTTCTCTATGATAGGGAAAAGAGTTTTGGAAGTCTATTGCAATCACAGAAGAAACAAACACTACTTTATTTTTCTTTTTCCTTTATTTTTCTTTTTTCTCCTACTGTGGTTTCTATAAAAGCAACATTGCTTCTTCATGACAAATTCACCACCTCCCATGATGTACTGAAATTACAGATTGCAAATACTTGTCACCAGTATGATGATAGAATAATGTGAAGAATCCAATTGATTGGAAGGATACCTTTAGAGTAACCTAAATAAAAAATAAATTTTGAATCTAATAGTAAATAATGATGATAACACAAGCAACTGAGAAGGCAGCATAACTACCAGTCTCAGTCTCCACACTTCTTTTAGCAGAGCATTAATTTCAGAAAGTCAGCTTTTATTATGGGAAAAAAAGCGCTGAAGTTCAAGCTGGAGAAATAATTAGTCTAATTAGTCTCTCATGATTTCAGAATGCACAGATGATAAGTGACTTTAATTATTACAACTTATACAGCACTGTAACAGTATTAAAATATCATCTAAATGCTAAGTCACAGAAAGAATACTCTAGGTCTCAGTCTCCCATGCAAAGCAGAACCACAGCAAACAGTCCAGTACAGCTGTGGCTTGATCTAGTGGTCTCACCAGCTCTTGAACAGAGGTTCTCCAGCCTTGCTGTAACCTGACAGACTGCAACAATGACATCCTAGTGGAGCTTCTTGGAGTGTCTCAACTCCTAAACTGAAGCACGAGGCTGTTGGCCCTTGTTGCACTGCTTGGCAAGGGAACAAAGACTTTGGCTCTCACCTAAGCAAGCACTTACACACTGCTGATCACCACATAGCATTCCTTTTGCTAAACTAAATACACACAGTGCTATCAGCCTCTCTGCCTACCTACTGCATATGCTAACCCTAAATGCTATTTCAAAAGATTATACCTAAGAACAGAAATTTGCCTTGTTTCTCCATGCTATTAAACACAAAAGTTTTGCCAGCAAGTAACAAGAATTTTTAGAACTTTAAGCAGGAAGAAAGAGAAGGTGGCTAGGTTTGGTATAAACCATGTTCAGCCTAAAGGGAGCTGCACAGGAAAACCATCACAATAATCTTCCTGTAACATGGTATGTTGATTGGCACAGGATTCCGTACAAGTGCACAGCCAACGAGGAGTGCTTCAGCAATGGATTTTGACAAAATCTCATACGGGATGAAGGAATACTAAAATACACTAACATGGGCACAGATCTAAGTATTTTTGTCACTAAAAGAAGTAATAATATTCAAAAAGCACATTAAACCTCCCTAGCATTGCTAATTTCCATAAGAAAAAAACAAAATGTTTGGGTCTTTGCTGTATTTCACTGATTTGGTTTATAGGATCACAGCAGGTCTTCAAGAGATGGTTAAGCTTATCTCACACACACACAAATGTGAAGGGTTACACTTGTCACATGCTTCTAGCAACAGCAAAATCTCCTTCAAAATAAAGCAGCATGCTTTCTAAAAATTCACTCAGTGCATTTTTATGTGAAAACAAGCCCCAACCCCACAATAAACCTATTTGCAATTAAGTAATTTAGCATGCTTTTACAGTATTTACTCTTTTAGAGTAGGAAAAGAAAACCCATGATTTTGCTGTATTCACTACAGTGTAAGTAAAAGCATTACACTCACACTACTCAAAACTTGGCCATCATCTGCATCGGAAACAACGCTTCCCCTGCGGTTGGAACGACTAAAATAGTCAGCAGTAGTTTCACTTTGATCAGAAAAATCAGAGGACTTCAAAAGATAAGGAAATGGTGAAAGAAAATTGAAGATGACACCACTGAATGAAAAAAAGTTTATTAAAAACCAAAAAAATCCTACCTTAAATCTCTATTATTGCACCAAAAACAATGAACATCTATTATTGATTCATTTTGCTCAATTAGAGTAATACAAAGAATCATACAATCAGATACCAAAGGGTTTAAATACTAATTTAGGGTCAAACACAAACTACAAGTATTTTTAAAAGTTTGCAGATCATATAAATTGATAAATAAAAATAATTATTTTTCTCTATAAATGTTGTTTTTTTCCAATCAACAAAATAAACAGTGCTAGTTATAATCTGGGCTCCTTCTCATTCCTAAGTTTAAGATGTCTTACACTAGAAGTCAAAGTTTCTGCCCAAAGATGTATGTCAGACAGGCACCAAAAAGGGTGGGGACAAAATGCTAGCACTACACATTTCTTGTTAAAAAAGGCAAAATAGTCTAAGTGCATTACAGCAACTGCATCTGCATGGGAATTCAAGTGAAATACTTACCTGAGAATTATCCATGTAAACCACAGTATTTAATGGGAAGAGTGGGTTTATCATAAGCTTATTGACAACATTCTACTTCAAAAGGCAGAAAGTTAAAACTAAATACAATGTTCCCAGTGAAAGTGATTACAGGAGAAAAAAATGCTTATATGAACAGTTTGAAAATATATTGCCCTTATCCAATTCTCACCATGTAAAAAAAAAAGTCTTTATACTTGAGGTGTGTGTAGCCTCATTCTGATTAAAAGACAGCGAGATGTCTAAAAGTTACATATGTAACTGGTATACAACAGTTTTCTGAATGAAACCATTTACTGATGAATACCTGGCTCAGACGATGCTATTTTCGGACTACAGAATTTGTGTTTGTTGTCACTGCTATGTTATGTTCTATTCCTCTGAAAATTTTCCAGCTACATCTGTATTTAAAGTAGTCTTCATTAGTAGTTAATAGTTCTTCATAGTAGTTTCATTAAATGCAGCTAGGTAAGTAAATTTTGATAGATGGAAGTTTGGCTAAACTTTCCCATTGCACTTGCATTACACAAAGTATAAAGATACTGAAGACAATTCTTCTTATTTATTATGACTACAGCAAAAGAACCAACAACTTGGGCTACAATCTATGACAATAGTGGTCTTTCATTCAAAATCCACTTCTCCTTGCTGTTGAGAAGTCCATATACCTGATAAACCTTGCTGTCCCTCCTTCTATACTCCTTCTATACTTTTTGTACTCCTAGTATCTTTCCCAATGGGTTCATCAAAACTGGTACATTTTAAGATGGAGGAGTATCGTACAGTTTCTCACAAATGCTTTCTACCTTTTCCATTTCCCACTTGCTCTTCTGATTTCCAGAGTGTACTAAGCTGACTTCAAATGCATTATCAAGAGTAAAACCAAAATACAAGCCACAGAAACAGTAGGAAATGAATGTTAAACTATTCATAAGATTTTTATCTTATCTGCTCTTCAGGATTATTTCATTAAACTAACACTTTGAACTCTTTTGAGCATTCACTAGTGTGAGTGAAAGTACCTTGGCATTATTGGTATAACATATACATAATTAGATCTGATACATACATACATATATGTCTATATAGATATTCCTATATATCTCAAAGTATATACTTTTAAGAAATTAATCTCAGTGTTAAAAAAAACCAAGGAGACAAACAGTGCTTTCAAAGTGCAAGAGACTACATTTGTATGTCAATACCTGTTAGATTTTAGAACTTCATAAAGCAATAGCAAAATTACCTCTTTTCCTACACCCTCAAAAATTCACTTTGATATCTCTTGTAGCTAAAAATGTTAGTTTCTGACAAATGTGGTTTTATTTGTTTAGTACCTATAGCACTGTGAGTACCTGTAATATGTGAGAAATTTAAAAAAGGACTGAACATTTCAATTTGGCCCATGCTAGAACACTGATCACTTTTTCGTTTTGTGTAGCATGACAAATGATCAGCAGTATCGATGAAACTTAGACAAATGTTCTGTGGCAGAAGCAAAGTAAAACTCCTTAAAATCACTTTGCAGAAAAAAGCCAACTTGAGAATGCTACTTTTAATACAATACAGATCTAGAAACAAATTTCTCTCATTTTGGGACACCGGTTACCATAAAAAGGAGCAAACTTACTGCATGATATAACAGTTTCCATTAATTCTCTTCCCCAAAAGAAAGACTTTTCTACATGTACTATAGTATGTTTCATGTGCTTGCCCCATCTATGACATAGGGTGGTAACCCCAACAACGTACTATACTTTAGTTACTAGTTGTTTATTATAAAATTAAAATTATATTTAGAAAAACAAATTCCACGTACAATTTACTGTCTTACTGCTAAAAATCTACATCATGCTAAAAACCACACCTCTGACAAATGAAAATTTCTTATGTGGAATGGAAAAATCAAATCTGTGTGTTGGTCAGTGAAACACTCCCAAGTGGATATAACTGCTGATGTGTTAATATCAAAGCATTCAGCAAATCGTGCACAGGAATG
Organism: Luscinia megarhynchos; assembly: GCA_034336665.1. NCBI lineage: Eukaryota > Metazoa > Chordata > Aves > Passeriformes > Muscicapidae > Luscinia > Luscinia megarhynchos. Next base: position 6,944,108 of record JAPFBE010000002.1, read on the forward strand.
CTCACCACAGGACTACTTCGGACTGAGCTTGCTCTCGAAGAGTAACTGTATTCAGATGGCTAAAGAAAAGTTATGAAGGACATTTTCACAACTTTCATAGATTTTTGTCTGCAGAAAACAAAAATAATGAAAGAAACAACCAAAGGCCTATTACACTAAGAGTGCAAGAACTATTTGAGTTACATCATCCATCACCACAGAGGCCTGAGAAAGAAGAAATGAAGTACCATGTATATCCAGTCTTAGCCATTATCAGGCCACACTCATGCACTGTAATTCCTATGCACAGTCACGTACTCTCTTAACCTGTTTCCAGTTAGTAGCATACTTTTTGTGCAAAAAAAAATTTAAGATTCTCAGCAATATTTACTAGGCATGTCTATTTTCATGTGTCACTAAGAATTCCCTTGAAAAGCAGCCAAATAGTTTTTAAAAATCCAATCTTAAATATTTGCATAATTAAATTAAACATTTAAATTGCAATTTGGTTTTAATTTCTCTGAAGCCTGCAGAAATTTTAACACACCCTGGGATCTGAAGATAGGCTGTACACTTTAATGGTTTTCTTTTATGATCACCCATGCACATTCTTCTGAAAGAGTTATGTTTAAAGGTGGAAGACAAATCTATTTATGCCGTGGGTAATAAAAACAGCTCTGAAAAACAGAATATAAAAAGAAAAAAAAACTACAGCAGCATTTCATGCTGCTCTGCCCCTTCCTATGAAGGAATCTTTAGCAGAAATTAGAATTATATGCATATCAGAGCTATATGTAGTAGAGGTTTATGGTATTGTTCTCTCACTGAACATTCTAATGTTTTCTTGAGAACACACACAAACCCAAAAAAGGGAAATCATCTGTTTTTAATCCAAGTGCAAAGGAAGATCTCACTAATTAAAAAAAATACATAATATTTGATGATTTTTCACATAGGTTTAGCACGTCTCTAAATGGCAGTGTAAGACAAATTTGAACTACTATAGCAGTAAAAGGCATAAATTTTCAGATGCTCATGCCACTTTTTAAAGATAATTTTTGTAGAGCTTCTTTGCCATTCTTATGGCACTACTAGCTACTCTTTATTTTGTAAAGATGCAGATTAGGTTTTCACGCTATTGCATTTTTTATGTCTTTTAAATTTAAATATGGCATTTATTTAAAAGTATTCAAGGTGTATTCACCACAAACTTCAGTAATCGTCTGATTTCCATTCAAATGTTTTACTTTTTAAAATACGTTTTCAGTATTATGCATGCAGTTGTTGTTTAGTATGCTTGAATTAACTTGTTGCAACCCCAGTGTTCTTCAACATCGTTGCATTCACCAACTTTATGCTTGTCTGCAAAAAGAGCAGTAAAATATCAACTACTAAAATACTTTAAAGAGGCAAGTTAACAATGTTAAAAAAATTAAACTGAATGCCTCCAGAAAATTATACACAGAAAATGCAACTCTAAAATGATCCAAAAAATGCACATGTAATACTGCCAAGCCTCATGGCCATATAATACCAATTTAAGGCAACCATGCAAAACAAACTGATACTTCTTATCAAAGCAGTGTTTAAAGGAGACACCTATGAAGAAAAGTGTGATTTTATATTCATATTGGGCCATTCAAATATCTAAAGATAAGTTAGATATTGTTTTGCATTGTACTAACCCTGTAATTCCTAGTTGGTGGCACTGGATCACTGTATAGGGAAGATGACTATAATGTGAAGAACAAAATAAGTCAGAAATATTTTTTCTGCATACATAATTTTTTTTATTTATGCTCTATATTCCACAAACATCCTAAAGATTTAAATACTAAATTTTAATCTATCTATAGTAGACAGAAACTTTTAGAAAAGAGTGGAAGAGCCTCCAGGAAAACCTGTTATCTTTGAAATCAATTTAAACATTATTAAACCAATCTAGTATTTTTGCAAGTAGATTTGTGGAAGAGTCAAAAAATTAAGTAGTTCTCAAATAACATGTCAGCTTCCTCTAGCTAGTTATTGAAATCTGGCCATGACCACAGCTGCAGGTACTGGAAGATATTACCCACCTCATGAAACATCAATGTTTTATCATTTATATTAAAATGGAAAAAAAGTACTGCAATGGTGCTAAACATTTAAGTCATTTTTGGTTTTTTTTTAAAGACAGGAATTTGGAACAGCGACTGTCACAGCTGCTGGTTGTTTTCCATATATCATAGAGAATCATGAAACAGAAGATATTTTAAACATAAAACCTCACATGCCAAACAAAGTAACCTGCATGTTGTACATTAATTTTATAAAACACAACTTTTGCAAGCAAAAAATACAACTGTTACCACATTTAACTGTAATCATTGCAAGTGTCATAGAGAGATAAGTTAGTGTCATATGGCATAAGTTAAGCAAAACCACTTATACACACTTTATATAAATAATTAAATTAATATAGAAAGAGGAGACAGACCCGAACACGGTAGGAAGGAACTGGTTTACTATATCCAAGGCTGCTATAATTTCTTTGATCATAGTAAATTCCACTCTGAGGGGTGAGGAAGGAAAGAAGAGAGAAAAAAAAGATTGCACCTGTAGATCTTGCAAACAAAAGTTTTATCTTAACATTTCCCAAGTGTTCCCAAGCTTAGACCTTGTGCAGAATGCTGTAATGTTTTCCCTACTGTTGATGCCAAATTCATGTAACTTTTTTAAGAAAGTAAAGAATAAAAGCCCAAAGACTACAACATACTCTGTATTTCTAATACCATGCTCAAACAAATAATTTTGGCTGCATAATACCACTGAGAATGTGGTGCAATCTACTATCACTTCATAAAAATATTAAATAAGTCTTTTAATTAAAGATATACAAACCTGCTGTATAAAGATATACAAAGCTGCTTTTTCTCTGGACTGAAACAGCTTTCCATCAGATTAAATTAAAGTTTCTGTGTGGTAATGAAGAATACAAATAGATGCATACACACTGTTTTTCCCTAAGGATGTCCTCCAAGTCTAATCTGTATGTCACTTCACTACAAAGTTTAGAAATAACAAGTAAGTACTAGAAAGTGCTTACTGTAAGACAGTTCTCTTTTCTCCCTGAAAAAAACTTATACATGTAACAGAAAGTGTTAGAATTATAAAACTACTCTAGGTCTGAACGTGTGATAGTATAAATTTACATACTTTTTAAAGTCAAGAATTTAAAGACACTAATTAGTACCATTACACCTTAGAAACAACGTACAAAAACAATCTTCACTCAAAGACATGCAAAGTATTAATATACAGGGACCAAATATCTTGCAGATATATCCTTAGTGTTGTCATACTAAGGTAAAAAAATTAAATATAGTGAAAAATCACAATGTTAAAAAAGTTAAATTGCCTTTTAAAGAATGGCTAAAATACAGGAAAATTACAAGAAAACATATTCCACTAATTATGAAAATTCAAACATAAAGGAATATGCATTTATCCAGCTCTGAAGTGCTTTCTGAGGCTGGATAACTTAACAAAAACTATTTTTCCCCCAATAGCATCCAAATTCATGAAAAGTAACATAATTTTGGACAGCACTATGCTATGTGAAATATTTCATGAGATTTTAGTAACAGAATTTTAAATAACTAAGCCAAGTCTCATGTGGTAGATTTCATTAAACTGAGATAGCATTTACAAGGTTACATCTCCACACACTAAAGGATCATCAGCCCCCTTGTTGAGCTGTGCAACTCATCATGATGCAATGACCTTCCAGGGCACCTTACAGGCTCAGGAAGGCCACTGCCTACAGAGTACAGGGCATGAAAGACCTTACAGGTGGAAAGGGAAACAGCATTTTGTGATCAGGGAGGAATTAAAGCTGGGGATAGAGGGATTTAGTGTTCTCGGGAGGAACAAGTATGTGCAAAAAGAAGGAACAGTGTGATGAAAGGGCCACTTGTGTGTAAAGAGAAAGGGAGTCTACCAGATTTGGCAGGTCTTAAGAATACTAATAAAAACAGCTTTGCAATAATAGTTTAACCAGTGTCCCATGTTTCTTGTCACTCAGTAACAGCAAAATTTGTGACATTTATACTTCTTTTTTTCAACTAAGAAAACTTAAATTTTCACAGCAAGCTTGTTTTTTTCCAGTTCATTTAAAAATTTCACAGGTCTTTTGACTGTAGGCAATATGCAATACAAATTATAATCTAATATACTTTTATAACTATTAACAGTTTAACAGTCTATTAAAAAAGGTTTAACTTGCCTAAACTAAAAATACCGCAAATATACAGAAATACCCATTACTGAAAATGCAAAATTTCTGTATTTCAACCTTGTCTGTTGTTCTAAAATCACAACATATAAGAGAAAAGTGTTTCCTGTTGTAACTTTCAACAACACGTTTGTACTTATCAACACTGATGAGCAACCTTTTTCCATTTTTTTTTATTTCTCTACTGGGGACATTAGGAGAGAGCTAAGTGTTCTGTCTTGAAGATAATCTCACTTAGCATTTTCTTTCAGCTCTCCCATTTGCTATCACAAAGTACTTGATTACACCAATCATTGCAGCAGTCCCATTAATACCATTTTCCATAAGCATGCTTTCACCAAACTACTGCTTTGGTAAGTAGACACAGAAAATGTTACAATGTGAACACATCACACTCTAAATTAAAAGCATGCCCATTCCAGTTTACACACCAAAAGGTCTCTCTTTTTGGAGGTACTTGCTCTCCTCCTGTGAGATGCACTGATATCTGAGGAACTCTTGAGAATGAAATTATAAAAAATACATCAAGATATAAAATAAATATTTTAATTCAATTCTATTACTCTTCACTGAATGACAGAAAATAACCAAGGCAGTCAAAGAAATTCTAAATAAGGCCCCCCGAAAATTAGCTCAGTTATCTGCCCCTTGTTTAGACAACGACCAATTACTTAATCTCCATTTTAGCATATTTGCTATGTCAGCCAAGACAAGAGCAGATCTGAGCAAATCTATATCAGCTCACAAGTTCCTAAGAGTTGCACATAGAGTATCTTACCTGTTTTCTTGATAAAGCATTTACTGTTCAGAATTATTTGTGCATGCAACAAATTGCAGAAACACTTAACACTAGGACTTGCATGACATTACACAAAATTCACTTAATCAAAAACTACATTTAATTGCAAAAATTAGCAAGTGACAATCACCTTTTTTAAAAGTCACACAAAGAAAAAGCTCCTTTCCACTTCCAATACACATAAAACCAACCCTTTCATTTTAGTAATTTGTACCTTTCCTGGCCTATATTCCCAGATCAATGACCAGCTGATTTCTAGGCCAATCCAAGACCAGGGAAATGTTAAGATAACCTCAATAAAACTGTTCTTTAGCAATATATACATGGCCAGAAGACGATACAAAAGAACTTATACAATAAATATTTCTGTTCGCAGTCTTTGGGATACCTTACATCATTAGGCTAAACTTTTTGCCATTAATGAATAATATACACCCATCTTTTTAAAGAAAGAGAATCTTGTATCATACCAAATTCTTCTTCAAATTGCATCTTAAAGTACTGATACCTCTTCTTCCACAAATACTACAGAAATACTCAAAGTGCAAGAAAAGGCTGTAAGATTGAAACATATAAAAATAAACTACCTTTTTAACACTGATGGAAATCAAATACCAGATGAATTTAAACATTATATGTGATTCAAAATGACTAAAACTGCAAATACTTAGGAGACTTGAAGCTTCACCCTTCCAGAACCCAAACCCTTTTTTCCTTTGGTTTGGTTTCTGAAGGCCATGATCAAAAAGAAAAAGCACACAGCTTGAACACAAACCAAATGTGAATGTCGACTGGACTGGTGAGAGTATCTGGCCCTCTCTGCATCTTCCTGAGAAAGAAGAAATGCAGAGTTATTTCATAAGGATGGAAAAAAAAAACCAACCTGACACAATATGAGGAAGCCAAAGTGAGCAACATGCTGTTAGCACTTTTAATGCTATGTGCCATTTTGAATAATCCATGCTGGCAAGTAAACTCATTTAAGTCAGAAGATCTCATTTCACCTCATGTGGGTAAGTGTGCCAAAATATTACATCAGGGGATGTAAACAAGGCAGGTTAGTATAATTAATAATTAGTGTTCAGTAGTCAGTCTTTCTTACAATAATATATTAATGCAGAAAGAAAGCACAAAATTGTTTAAATTAAGAAATTAAAGGGAAAATAGAGTTTTACCAATTTACAAGTACACTAGTAAGAAATGTACCATATAATTACTATATTCGGATTTTAAGTAATTTACAAAGTTATTTTAGCCCTAATGGAAATTATTATTCTCAGTTGCCTCATACATATTTTACATTTTCTTCTCTATTAGAGGAACAAAGCTTCTCAAGCAAATTGATAAGTTTTAAGTTCTATAGCTTAGTTTTGCTCTACAGTGGCAGTGAAAATAATAAACCCAACTCATGAAATCTGAGTGATGACAACTAGCTAAGGCACCTTAGTATCTTTTATTCTGTTGAAAGATGAGACTAATTTATAATTTAAACATATTTCACATGCCATAATCATCTCAAATTGTCACAGTATGAAAACATTTTAAGAATCACCTTAATTTTAAAACTATCCCACTTGGAGGCTACAATACCATTCTGAAAGTAGGAATTCTTCCTTAATTTATTTCCCTCAGTTGTGGGAAATATGTTGAACTATTCTAAAGATCGTAAGCCCATTATTTACGAAATTAAAGACTTTGCCTCCAGATCATAGATGGGTATCTAAAGACTAAAACCAGCTTTCATATTGCTTATGGTCACATGGTTATCATCTGCATTTTCACTGGATGCATTAATTTGTTTAAAACTATTTTACAACTATTCAGTATTCAATATGCCTCTTTAAAACTCTGCCAGAGAATTGCCATGGAGGGAGGGTAGGTTCATTTCACAATGACACTTTAGTCTTCCTCTCTACACTGTTTGAGGTATAACATGAATGCTCATGCTATTTAACTTTTCAACACAATATAGTTAGATCATTGCCAATTTAAAATATTCTTTGTATCTCTGGTCTGAATGGACAAGTATTTCTTAGTTATATCTGCAGCAGGAAAGAAGAGACTTTGCTAATTATATAAGATTCCTCTAAATTGGTAGGAAATAGAAAGCCTGTGTTAAGTGCTCACCATACTCAGATCAAAGGACTATCTACTACAGTACATATTGCAAACAGATAGCTGCTGGTGTCTATCAAGTTTGATTTCTAAAAGCTCAATTTTGAATTATGCATGTTATCTAATACAGAGATTACATCTCCCAGTCCAGGAAAGAAGTGAACATCTGTTCAGAATACTCCTGCAGCAGATGCACCTCTTAGAACTACAAAAGAAGGTGGCATTCATTTGAATGGCATTAATTTTGAGTGAGATATCTCACAAATACAATCCATGTTCCATGTTTTGGAAACCCTTGAACTCAAGCAAAAAAATCTTCGAAGGTACATTCTGCCAAGAAATACAGAAACTATGTTGATTTGAGAACATGAGAACTAATGTATACACAAATATCAGATAGGCAAAGAGACAATGAAGAATCAATACAACTTTGTAAATAAAATTCTAATGACAGTCCTAGGATTTCTCAATAGAGATTAACTGTCATTGTAGTTTCAACTATTTGAAATGATAGCTAGTTTCAGCATGTATTGCTGAAATCTTGGTGATTCAAAACATTCTCACAATGAACACTTTCCTAAAAGCCAGAAAAACCCCTGACATCCCCATATACCCTTTTAAGAGGCACATGAAGCTTGTGAAAGGAACCCTCTAAAGAAACTTTGCAATTAAGTCAGTCTCACCCCAGTGCTGGGATAAATCATAGAAAATCATATTTTGGGAGGTACTGAAAAGCACTTGGGAGACAACTCAGACACTAGTCACAGTCAGCATGGCTTCATGAGGGGAAACTCCTGCTTGATGAACTTCATTTTGTTATACAACAGAGTAATCTACCTAGGTGACCTAGAAACGTTAGTAGATTGAATCCTTTCTGACTTCAGCAATGCTTTTGATCCTGTCTCTCACAGGATCCTTCTGGACAAAGTGGCCTGCACACAGCTGGATAAGCATGTTAGGCAATGAATGAGCAACTGGCTCAAAGGTTAGGCACAAAGGGTTGTAGTGAATGGGGTGACATCAAACTGGCATCAGGTCACTGGTAGGGTTCCACAGGTTCATCTTAGGCCCAGGTATCCTCATAAATTACTTGGATGCAGAACTCAAGGAATAGTAAGTTTGCTGATGATACCAAATGGGAGGAGCTCAAGGCCAGGGAGGCCCCATAGCAAGACCTTGGCAAATCAGAGAGATGGGCATGCACCAACCATAGTGTCTTGGTTTGAAAGACAGCTACATGCCAAGGAAGGTGTGAACCTTCCTTGGAATGGAAAATGTGACCCCTTCCCTCCAAACTATAGCTCTGACATTACGGGGCTGTCAGGCAAAGATATGGGAAAAGGAATAACAGTTCTTCATGTGTGTGTGTGTACATGTAAATGTGTGTGCGTATACATGTAAAACAAGACAAACAAACCAAACAACAGCAGTACAACAAACAGAAAGAACCCCCCCAGGCGCAGCCCCAGCCTTCTCTGGGCTGTGGGGCGCTCTCCCCTGTGGTGCAGTTCCGGTCACAGCCGCCAGGGGCGCTGGTGGCTCCCGGCCGGGCAGGGCGGTGCGATGATTCCCCCGCGCCTGCAGGGGGCGCTGTGGCGCCGGCCCAGCCCCCTCTCTCCACACAGCAATGGAGGCACAGCCGGGGAAAGGGATGGAAAGGGGATTCCTTTACAAACTTAGGGGAGCAGCTGGTCCCTGTGCCCCTATGGATAGAGAAATGGGCTGTAGCAAGACCTTGGAACAACAGGCTGGAACAGCAGAGGCAGGCATACCTGGGGTGGTAAAAAGTGTAGCAAAAACTCCAGAGCTGTGCCAGGAGCTGTGCTGTGGGGTATCTCTGCAGGCACAGGATGCCAGGTTAGTGAAACAAAAAGCCTGAAGCAGCAACAGAAAATAGCAGTACTGGGCAGCAGCAGCAGGCCTTCTGCAAGCAGCTGCCACAAGCACCCAGAAGACACTCTCTCCAGAGGTGGGAAGGGGTCAGGGTTTTCCCCTGGGGCACTGAGTAGATGGTGTGAGTCCTTCCCAGTGAGATCGGGTGTTGGAAAGGTCCCAGTTCAACGGCTGCTCTTACAAGCAAAGGCTCACCCATGGTAAGGAGAAAAGCAGTGCACCACAAAACTCTGCACTGACAGGAAATTCTCCCTCAGCAACAGCTCAACTGCCTCCCCTCTGATCCCGAGAGTGAGGGGGGTAGCAAGGGAACAAGCTCAGTTCCTGGACTCCCCAGCCTAACTCTTCCCCGGCACTTCCAAAGAAAAAGCCCTGCAGCTAAGAGACTGCAGCCAGCTGCACCCCTTCCACCATCTTGGCCACATCCCTTGTTTCTCTCAAGTGTCCACTGTTCCGGTCCCTTAGGCAATAAATGGGAGAAAAACTCCCTAAGAAAGAAAAAAATGGAACAAATCCTAACCTCAAACACATATAAAGTTGTTATAACAAGGGCAAGCACTAGATTCTGCACTTGGGATGGGTCAACCCTGGATGTACAGACAGACTGGGAAACAAGTCACAGGAGAGCAGCACCACGGAAAGGGGCGTGCGGATCCTGGTCGATGGAAAGTTGAATGTGAGTCAGCAGTGCCCTGGCAGCCAGGAGGGACAACCATGCTCTGGGTACATCAGGCACAGCATCACCACTTGGGCAAGGAGGGGATTGTCCTGCTCTGCTCTGAGGCAGCCTCACCTCGAGTGCTGGGGGCAGTTTTGGGTGCCACAATGTAAGAAAGATACAAAACTATCAGAGAGAATGCCCAAAGAAGGGCTACAAAGATGGTGAAAGGGCTGGAGGGGAAGTGGTATCGCACATCCTTACAAAGGGAAGTAGAGATGCAGGGACTGATCTCTTCTGTAGTGACCAGTGACAGGACCCAAGGGAACAGTGAGTCAAGGGAGGGTTAGACTATGTATATATATAATTGAGCCACATACATTTATAGTTTAATGTATGTGTGTATATATATATTTTATGGATAATTAGACACTTTGAAATTACACACAACAAACCATTAGTAAATTACTTCTTCCAAAATCCTATGTTAGTTCTCTGAGTGGCAAAAACATGCACAACAGGTGATTTTAGCCTACCATCCATTTCTGGATATGAGCCCATTTTCTATCATATGAATGCTGAGAAAACTACAGAATGTAAAAAGAAAACCAAACAAAACATTTACAATATAAATTATAGTCACCACACAGGATTGGATTCCTAAATTGAAAACTCAGAAAGATCTACATTAATTACCATGTAATCTTCAGAATAATAGCAGATATCTGCAGCAGCTCAAAAACTGAAACTGTGGCACAATGAGAATCATAAAATTGAGGCAAAAAATGTTTTGTATCTTTTGCTCATTACCACAGGAAAAAAACCCCACAACAACCAAGTATGAGCATGACATGGATTTGAGTGTAATCATGATAAATAATAAATTCTGAATGTTTTGCATGCAATGTCCAAACCTGAATTAAATGCATCAACTATGCAATAACCAGACTGCTGAAAACCTAGTTTCTAGGATTTTTTTTCCTCAAACAATGCAAACTTTTTTTAAGAGAAATGTGTGGAGCAACACACAACTGTATGTGCAAATATTACCCCACTTAAATAATTTTTTAAAAATAAAGATACTGACAACAGCCATTTACTGTGAATCCTTTCAGTATAATCCAATACTAATGCTGAAAATACTCACACAAAAGTGAATTACACTAAAAGAGAAAATCTTAGGGAACATTATGAATTGTTGTAAAGGTTTTCAGTAATTCCTGGTGAGTTACACTACCTCTTTTTGCTGTCGCTCCAGCTCTCTCATACGTATATCTCTTGCTTCTGCTCGAGCTGCCCGTTTTGCTGCAAGTCTGGCTTCTGCCTACAAGCATATAAAAAACAATTAAAGTTTAAAAAAAGGTTTTTGAATAATGGTTTGAGTACTCAATCTTCACAAGTACACATTAAGATATTAACATCATAATACAGAAGTAATAAAGAATGAAATTTCAAAAAGAATATGTACCTAACTCTTTAAAGACAGCGTTGCTAGTCAAAAGAATTAGATGTTCATTGAAAAAGTCATAGAATGGCTTGGGTGTGAAGGGAACTTAAAGAACATCTAGTTCCAACCCCCAGATCAGGCACCATCAACTAAACCAGGTCACTCAGCACCCCATCCAATCTGGCACTGAACAGGTTCCAGGGATGGGATACCCACAACTTCTCTGGCCAACCTGTTCTAGTGCCTCACCACTCTCCTAGTAAGAATTTCCTCCTAATATCTCATCTAAATCTACTCTCTTTTAGTTTAAAACCATACATTCCCTATGTCCTAAAGCTATCTGCTCCACATAAAACACGTCATTCTCCATGTTTTTCATATGCCCCTTTCAGGTACTGGAAGGTTGCAGCCAGGTCTCCTTAAATCCATCTCCTCTTCAGGCTGAACAAGCCCAGCTCTCTCAGCCTGTCTTCACAGGTGAGGTGCTCAAGGACTCTGAGCATCTTTGTGGCCACCAACAACTTCTTCTCCCAGTCTGAACTCACATCTGAGATTGCTGACTGACGTGCAGTATGTTGTACTTGGACTTGCTGAACTTCAAGAGGTTCTCATGGGCCCAAGTTTATCCAGATGGCCCTGGATGGCATCCTATCCTTCTACTGTGCCAGCTGCAGCACTCTGCTTCACAAATCTGCAGACTTACTGAGGGTACACTCAATCCCACTGATGGTGTCATTGACAAAGGTATTAAAGAGACCTGGGAATATAATGGAATAAATTTTGCCATATAGCTAAAGTTTGAGGAAAGTACAAGCCCAGTTTTTTCATGTTTGAATAATAAATTGCCAAAAAATTATCTCAAATTCCTTAAATATTAAGCCACTGAAAACAGGTCTTCTACCAAAGATTCCAGTTGTCTATGTAATGCTAATTAAAAACTTTTGAGACTCACCAGCAGCTAAAAATTCAGAACTCCTAATTCAAACAATTACATAAGTTCTTAAAATGTAAAATCCAATGGATTTTGGCTTTTGCCATTGTCACATCAAATGTTTATGTAAAACATTGGAAACCTATAAAACTATTTTACTGTGCTTCAGGAAAACTAAACAGGTATATAACTTGGGAGTTTAACTTCAAATTATGATTAAACTCTAGGCACAAAAATATCTTATCAAATAAGATATTTCTGTCAAACAAGACAGAAGGTAGATTCACTACAGCTTTTTTTGACTCAAAATAGTTTGTCTTAATTCCAAATGACTCATGAAGACTATTTTTTATGTATTTTGCACATGCAGATAAAACAATTCCAAGGCTCAAGGTGTCAATAGTCCTGACTGTCACAATGTAATCTTTTTTCTAAGCAGCATAAAGCTACTCTTCTTTCTAACTGATGACAACACACAAGCAAAACAAGGAAACTACCATGCAACAGGAAATACTTCCATTTGAAGCCTGTTATCACTCGTCACATAGAAACTGTCACATAGGTATGCAGCACAGAAAAAGGACTCAGAGCTGATATGTTTGTGTTTAGTTTTGTCTATAAAATAGCAGATATGCATTTGGCCTTTATGCTCTGGCAAGACTTTACTAGTAAAGATACAAAGTTAATTGGTTTACCGATTCATGCTAAAAATCAATTCACATTTTACCACTCTCTCCTAGTCCTACACCCAGAGACCCAACTTTAAATTCCTACAGTAAAAGAGAAGCTCAATTTCTTGTAATTTACTAAACCCTTGATAAAACAAAAGTGAATTTCTTGACAATATTTGTCATAAAATAGGTGCCTGAAATTAAAGAAAAAGAAAATCTTATCTTTTCAGAGATTTTTTTAACAAGTAGCTAAATATTACATTAATTTTTAACCAGAGCAACTAGATTCCTCTAAAAAAGCACGCAATCTCAAAAAAGACACAATTTGGCACATTAACGAAAAGGACAGGTCTCAGGTTTCCTCTAGCATACTTCAGAGCAAGAGACAAATTACAGTGCCATTAGAAAGGCCATAATACCAAGTAATTCTTAATTCTCAGCAGATCTGTTAGAGCAGAGTCCTCATGCTATTGATGTAGCAGTCACACAAATCTTCACAGCTATGTTATTGAAATTCAAAATTAACAATAATAGAGAAACAATCATAATTCAAAAGGACATAGCTTTCTTCCCGGGTGCTGCAATTTACTCTATTGCCTTACTGAAAAAGCCCATAAAAGTTGCAAAACAAATTACCACCAACAAATCCTTAACAAAGGCTACACTGAAATAAAGTGCTACCATGCTTTCCAATTCAACTAGCATTTGATTTGAGAGAGCATACCAAATACACATCACTATTCCTTGCTCATAGCAGCTTGGGAGCCAATACAGATTGCTTCCTACAGCGTTTGCGTTGAACCAAGCCCAGTCTTAGAAAAGGACTGGCCACTACAGTCCTGATTTCAGTTTCACTGGTCATTATTCTCTATGTAGTCTTTAGACCAGACACACATTAATAATATATTTTATTATAAATATCCATTGTAATATTATCTAATTGTAGTATAGCTTATTAAAAAGTGATATACCAAGTTTCTGTTTTTCTGAAGTAAAAATTCAACTGTGTATTGTCCAGGATCTAGCAACTCTGACACTACTTCAGAAGCTTCCTAAAGGAACTTTCAACTGATAAAAAGAAACAGAATAGCTGAATTTTCTTGAAGACTTTAACTTCAAATAAGAGATGAGGTATTAAAACCTGGTACTCTCATGCTGGTGGAAAGAATGTTAAAAAATCTGGAGGGCAAACAGCCATTAGGTAAAGATACAATAATTCAGCGTATAATTTATTCAGAGAATTGATCAAAAAAGGACATAGAAGACTACAAAGGACATCTTTGTAGCAAAAGAAATTGGATAGAAAAATACAGAAGAGGTCCTTGAGACTTGGGTAAGAAAAAAAGGACTAATTAAAAAATTATTATTTTAGAACTAAATCTCCAAATTAGCTTTCGCATATGAACATACATATTTACCTTCTAATCTAGGACAAATTTGTCTTTTTAAACCAATCCTGCATTTCTTTGGGTATTAGCTCTGGTCTAAGCAACAAAACAAAGCAATCTGTTCATCACTGAGTTCTGAAATTCCTCATTTCAAAATAGATACCAAAAACCATTGCATGAACAAAAAAAATGGGCATGTTTCATTGTACCTGCATCAAAAAGCATTTCAATCTAGATTATTATCCTGGCTGTTTTTAAGTAGTTAAGCAGTACCTTACAGCAGTATTCACTTTGACTGGTTTATTTAATTGCATATGTTTAGTAAATATTGAAGTAGCAAGACAATGTTCTCATTCCAGGAGGTTACACAGTCGGTTTCCTGATTTTCACCTCAAAACCAATTATTATAAGCCATTTTAGAAAGCCATCTCTACTTCTTCAATTTTTTCATCTCTGTTTTTAAACACATATTCTACCACAATCTTTTGAAAACTTTTCTCTCAACTTTCAAGAACAACATGCAGTTCTTCAGTTAAATCAAAGATATTTTTGGCAAGAAAGAAAGAAGAAAAGAAAGAAGATAAGACTTTAACTTGAATGCCTTTGTAAAGATTAAGTCTGAAGACCCTCCTTTCTGATGTATTTTTTCTTAGTCTCTTCACAGCAACAACCAGGTTTTTTCCCAGGTAAGCAGTACGACATTAACACAGAATCAATATGGTAGAGGCATCCCTCCATGCTGAGCAAGGAAAAGCATAACATCAATCTCCATAGGGTAGGTAGGCATCTTTTCCTTCCCTTGCCTGCAAGAAGGAATTCACTAGAAAGCAACAGTATTTTATTTTGAATTTTTATACTCTGGAGAAGGTGATTATTTTATTAGCTCAGATTCAGCATAAAGCTTCCTAAAATATTATTAATCTCTGAAAAAATTAGGATTATTTTGTCCTCACGGGCTGATGTATACATATAACACAGAACTCGTTTCTCTCCTGCCAAGGGCTATGCAGCCCTGCAGTCTCCCCCGCAGGAGGCCCGGTTAAGGAGCACGCACTTCTTCCAGCAGATGGCAGCGCTGAGGGCGCCGAGCGCCCCTGCGCGGGACCGCTGCTCCCTGCCGGCCACGGGCGCAGGGAACGGCACCAGGACACACTGCCGGCTCTGGCTGAGCGTCACGGGGAGCGTTTAAAAGATGCTCACCGTAATTCTTAACAAATAACTACGTACAGCAACTTAATTTCCTCTTATCTCATTAAAGGATTCTGTGCCCATGGCAGGGGGCTGGAATTAGATGATCTGTAAGGTCCCTTTCAATCCAAACCATTCTATGATTCCTTCTGCTGCTCAATGCTTCTGTATTCTCATTGCCATGCTTTTTGCCTTTATCTCCATACCATCTCATGAAATCAAGGCAACACCATCACTTATGTGCTAAAAGTATTTCTTATGGCCCCTCAGAAAACTGTTTTCTACTTCTGATGCCTCTGCCCCAGTTGCCTACAAACAACAAAATCTTATGTTTTATCACGACTTAAAGGTTTAAGAGTCTTTATTTCTGATATCGCATTCTTCTTCCATTTATTGTACAGATTCATATATATATTAAAAATCTCTAGAGTATCTTATATCCTATAAAATATCCTTAACCACTATTAACAATGAAAGCAAACAAGACTTTGAATTAATACTAAGGTAAAAATAGCCAATTGAAAAATATTTAGTGACCTCTTACTAAAACAAAACACCTAGCATCTACAAAGACAATATCCACAAGGATGGAATTCTTTGGGACTTTGCTTGTGTTCTTAACAGAAGCTGAATCTACATGAAGATAAAAACATGTACTAAACTTTAAACAGATTCACATGACAAAGACTGTTGTTAACTGTTTCTAAATTCATGACATAGCCCTCAAACTTTTAAAAATACTCAACTCAGCTTCTTGTATCATGGCAATTCCGTAACATTATACTTTTATCAAAGTAGGAACAACTGCCCTCTACTCAAAGTTGAGCAACTAGAAAGTGAATTTTAAATCAAAATGAATCTTTATTCTCACACATGAGAAAACACCTTAAGAGTTTTCCATGCTCTTGCTATATAGTGAAAATAGTCATAAGAACAGTTCCTGAGAAAAACCCACCCAACCAAAACACGAAGACAACATTCCACAAGGCAGAAATCCAGTGAACACTGATGCAATGTTGCTTGTCCACAAGGTCTGGTTCCCTGTCATCTAGTTACACATCCCTAAAGAATGGAAGAGCTGCTGATGGCAACACCCAAGAAAAGGCTATGAATGGTAAATCCTGATTGTGCATTCAAACTCCTGTTTAGCAGGTTGAGGATGGTGAGATGACACGCGTCAGACTCTTCTCACTCTCTGTCATGATATTCATTGTATCTGAGCATGAGCCGCAGGCAATGCAAGAACACGGAGGTGACTGAAACCTCCGTTCTCACATAATCAGACTGGTTTTGGACTGGCAATCCTAGAAGATGGTGATGACAGGTTACTGCTAAATATCTTTAAATGAATAATTTGTCTGCAAACTACAAAGACAAGTGAAGCAGTGATGCACAACTCAGCCAAAGATATTCTGTCCACAAAAGAATTTAATAAGCAGAGAATCCCCACAACAAACACACAGGGAAAACATCTTGAGATCATATCAGCTATATTCAATGTAGACTGTGAACATAACCTTGAGAATACGAACCTCAATTTTTATTCATCTAGTTACATGGAAATCCTTTTTGTTTAACAAATGAGAATATAATGTTGCCAGGAGCCTGAAGTTACACTAGACAACCATCACCTGTACTTTGGGAAGCTCGAACTTTGCACAAGATATATGAAACTGTCTTCTACACCAGGTGATTTATTCTTCATCAATCTGAGAAAGCTAACAGTTTCAGAATCCATTATGAAAGCTAGAGAAAGAACCAAAAGGTAATATAAAGGAACTCTATACTTTCAGGAGACAGGCTTTTTTTTTCCTCTTAAGAGATAAGCTGACTTCAAATTAACCTTGCTATAATTAGAATTCACTCAGAACTACATTTTAATGTAGTTGAATGCTTTTACACCCACAGTTCTTTTATTTCCTTGAAGAGAACACATGGAACAATATATCTACACCTGCTCCTGCAGCTTTTGAAAAAAAGCATGATAAAGTGTTGTACCAAGATAAGATGCCAAACTGATCAACTGCAAGTAATTTCACTTCAGACACTGTGAAATAGGGAGAGATTACTTCCAGGAAAGAATGCACATATAGATCCCTGTCCCTGGATATCACCTTTACTCTTCCTCAGTTCCAGTGAGCAAGGAAATTCAATGCCGGGGAAAAAAAAAACCAAGCAAAAAAAACCACCATAGTATAAAAAGTAGGCCCCTAAGAAAGAGGTTTAGTAATTCAGAAGTTCTTGGAATAAGGTAGAAATTCACTCCAGTGTTAATGCTTTAGCATATTTGTGTGTATTGTACAGTACATTTTAAAAATGCTTGTCACAATGCTAGTCCCACACCACTGAAAAGATGTGGAAGAGGTCTCTACATAACAGAAGTTAAGTACAAGAAATAAACGGGAGGGAAGAGCCAACAGAAGAAAAAAGTTTTCTGATGTGGAGGAAAGACGGAAAAAAATTGAAGAAATATCAAAGAGGAACCATCTGACCAGGCACCTCAGATCCTACAATAGTGCCCTTATCTTCCATTAAATATTTTCATATAAAATGACATCAGATTCAACCAGTGCAGAAAAATGACTATATGGAAAATAACTTATTCAATCAGTGACAAAGAATTCTTTAAACCAAATTTCCTAGAAATCAACGTTACTGCTACTTGAAGATACCTTTTGTTTTTGACACATGCCATAGAACAAGGAAATTACAATTTTGTTAAATTAAAAGTTTCACTTTCTGAAATCTGAACTTTTAGAGAAAAACCACCCTGAATTGTCATACACTACATTAGAGTCACTTTACTAGAGTTCTTTGTATTACAAATTCCAATACTTCCTAGTGCCATTTCGTGACTGTTCTGAATCCCAGAGCACTTTTGTGCAGTTTCTCCATACAGATCATCCTGAGTGCAGCCTTTTGTTTCCACATATTCTGTTTACCATCTCAATTCCTAGAACACCTTTAGAAGATTTTCCACAGAAGACACAGGGATTACAGGACTCAATTCAATTCTAGAAAGTAAGTCTTCTAAAAAGATGGTATACAAGAGAACAAATCCCAACAGTAATCTGAACTAAGATAATATGTATTACATATTGCTATTGAGATAATTTTCTAGGTTAAACAACAAGATGTTATGGAAGCATGCATATACTCAAAGAAATTTAAGGCCATATTCTTTCTTTCTTATTCACCGTTTTCCCAAAAAAATGAGAGATGGACCTTGATGAGTGAGATCATATATTATGCAGAGTCCCACACAGAACTTGGCTGACAGAGTGAGACCTTCCCTCAGAACTAGAACATGACTATGAACATGACTTCCTGTAGAGTTATCAACTAAAGTTTGTTTTTTTTACTGACAAAGGGTATCTTTTGCCTACAGTCTATGATAGCTACACCTGAAAATGCCTAAAGAAGCTTTCTCTTCAGAGACCTATTACCTACCTATTTTGTCTTACATACATATATACCGACAAGTATTTTCATTACAAAGCCAATTAAAATCTGCATTTTGCCCCTGTATACATCAACTAGGGCAAGCAGCTTTGTAAATAATGTAGTCCCAAAGAACTAGGATCCACTTGTATACAAACAGTATTAAGGCTTTTGTTCCCTAGTCACCTAGAAAAACTCTGGTCCAAACAGACATCTCTAAGACTTTAAATTCTAACTGCCTATATCCAGTGGGATAAAATTCCCCTTTGTGTCAACTTCTTGCTAGTTGCACTTTTCACTGGTTGTCTCCAGCCCTCTTTTTTTCGGGTGGTGAAATTCCTGGTACAGTGTACATGTTAGGCTTATTTGGAAAGAAATGTGACTTTTCACATTTAAAATAGATTCTATTACAAATATATTTTAATAATGACTACTACACATTCAACACTAATCCACTATACTTACCATCCTAAGAACATTACACACTAATAGGATAAATGTGTGTATTTTTCAGTTTTACACTTGAGATAGCACCTTTTCATTTATCTTCAAGCATGCAAGTATCTGTAGAAATAGTTCCTAAGCTTAAGTGTAAATCTGTGAAGTTACACTAGTCATACAGTTAGCTGACATTTCAGTTCATGTGATTTTTTTTTGGATCAATAATTCTCTCAGCTTATATTAATTGTAATTTTTTTGCTAACTACACTTTTTAAAGCACATCTTAAAAAATTAACTTTTCCTGGATAATGAGATTACTTTCATCCCTATTTTTTAATTCAAGACACTTTAAAATTTGCAAACCTCTCTGGCAATGCTGCTTAGAGCTTCATCTTCTGCAGAAAACCTGTCTTTCACTGGAGTTCTCTTCCGTCCTGATCCAGGAGTTCCCATTTTTATTCTCTGAATCTGTATGTGAAAACACAGACAGGAAAAAGTTCAGTTTTAATTAAGATCTGGAAATAAAAACAATCAACCAATCTAACAATCTAAAATGTCCTAAATTTTCCCATCTTCAGCTACATAATACTCAAGAAATCTACATGCAATTGGCATGTAATGGTAAAACTTTATCACAAAAGCTTGTGGCAGCTTTACAGAACACCACTGCATCCTTCAAGGTGCACATGTAGTATTTTTCTACTGAACAGAACCCACCAGTTTACCTACAGCTTCAAAGTCAGGCACAATTGTAAACTGCTCCTGGCTCAAGAAAGATACTTCTGTTGTCTGTCAATTTACATAACTCCTAAAAAGATACATACTTTTATGTTATGGATGTGAAAAAAACCACCTAATAGACAACAAAGTGTTCAAGAATTAAATCTACATGATCAGAGTTCTCCTCAAAACAGAAAAGGCTCAGCAGACAAACTTTACTGAGCATCCAAGTAGCTAGATGTGCCTTTTTTTCATTTTGACACAGCTGTTCTCATGCAGTCACATGAACTAGAACTGAACTTCTAAAGCAGAAGTTTTACTACAGCAGAAATAAAGACATCTTTATACAAAAAAGCTACTCTTTTGCCTACAAGAACAAGATTCTCAAATTGGAAAATGAAGAGAGAAACATACTACCATCATATACCCAAAATACAGAAGATACCCTCTTACTTTTCCTCCAGAAACCTCTTATGAATTGCAAACATGAAAATGACCAACAAAATAAAACACAGCCCATATAGTCACAATCAGAAAAATGTTACCAAAAAACCCCTAAACAACAAACAAACAAAAACAAAACAACAAATAAACAAACAACAAACCTCAAAAAACCAAAACCATATTAGTTTTTTTCAAATGTCCTAAAGAAATCCTACTTCCAGACATTCACGTTCTGCAAAATGTCAGACTAAAATTTGGTGGTAACAAGCTATTTGACAAAGTAAGTATCCTACAAGGGGTTTGAGAAAACACCTTAGTTATAATAAAAACTTCTATCTGCAGGAAGAAGAGATCTCAAAGGTAACTAGTATTGGCTATTCTTTTGAAACTGAACTCATACAAGAACTACCTTTCTTACTAGATCTAACTAGCAGAGACTCAGCAAGATCATAGTTTAGTCAAAGGGGAAGGAGGAAAAAAAACCCCAGATTTTTGTACACATAGAGTTTTTACTTTATTACTTTTACACAGCAATCACAAAGCCAAAATATATTGGGGTATTTTCTGGTACTCAAAGGCACCAAGTAGCATTACAGGACTTTTTTTTTTAAATCTTATTTTGTAGCTTTTACACCTTTTCACCACCCCTTCCCTTAATAACTTATACCACTACTCCTTTTATTTTCCTTGCAAGCAAGAAGATTTTTAACTGCTTCAACTTTGACAGGTATTTTACTATTCTTGATCTGCTCAGTATTGTCACTGCTAATCTGTTTGGTAAGAGTCTGTATTTTTAGTCTTAAAAACAAGCAAGTAAACTTACGTCTTGTACTTACGCAAATTTAGATAAATACATGCACAAACAGTTTGGAGATCTCCGTGGCAAAGGTTTAATCTCAGAGCTAGAGGTTGCTGTCTGAATTCTGAATGTCTCAAAATATCTGCATGTTTTTTCAGCAATTCTTATTGTCTGACTTAAAATATTAAAAGCAGATAGGGCCCAAACTAGAAGTCACATGAACACAAAATAATATTACCTCTAGTACAGAAGGCTTTAACAATGTTATACACTAGCCACAAGAAAAAATCATGAAATGTTCATTACAATAAACGGGGTTTATGTAAGAAAAGAAATCTAATCTATCTACTAAAAGTCACTAATCATGAAATTATTTTAATTGACTCATTAAAGGCCATATTTATTTTAACAGTATTTACCACATAAGTAAAAACTGCAGCATAATTGCACATACCATAGACTTGAACTGCATCTGTTGTCATCCTTTAAACAATGTACCATTTCTAATAGACAACAAACTTTGGTTTGTTAGCTGAGTGAAATGCTCTTAGCTGGCAGACAGATCTGGGAAATGAAATGGGTTATAGCTAAAATATAGCTAATTTTAGTATAGCTATGTTCAGTTTTAAACTGTAGTTATTTGCAGAGTAGTAATTTCATAAAAATTAGATGCTTTAAATGAGGAAAACACACTCCATCTCAGTCACCGTGGAAGAAGGAAAGAGTGTCATCCCTGCCAGCCATCTGCCATGCTTCTCACCTAGAATGAGCACAGACCTCCTGACTGAGCCCAAATACAAGAGGGAACAGGACAGATTATCCAGAAGGTATACAGAGGTGCTGCCTTTGCCTACAAGGAGGAATTAAGAAAGTCAAAGCTCAGCTGAAGCCAAAACTAGCAAAGGCTGATAAGGACAAAGAGAAAAGCTACTCTAAGGACATCAGGAACACAAGACAGACTAAGAAAACTGTAGGGCCACTGTTTAGTGACACAGGTGAGAGTACTGGGCACCTGCCAAGCCCCACCCTTGGCAGAATGGTCTGGATAACAACAAACGTGAAGATGGGAATCGTTGTGTGCGTGAATCAAATAAGCAAAATTGTCTGACAGGGTATGGGCCCAAAACTAGCCATGTTGAAGAGCAAGAGAATTGTCAGTTACAGTAAACAGAAACTAGGAAATTAGACAGAAGCACCTGTTTGAAATAAAGGAGTCCTCTTGAAACTAAAACCAAAATCAAATTGGAAGTCTGTACAGTGACAGTAGCAGTGATTTTGGAGGGATAACAGCATCAGTCAAACCCCAGTTTGATGCTGTCAGAAGTCACCCACTGACTGCATGACATCTGTCCAACCAATACAGCTTCCCTCCTAGTGGATGCAAGATCCTGAGCTCCAGCAGCAGGTGATCAGTACAGGCAGGGTCACAACACACCTGAAGTGTGTGAATGTGACCTTGTTATGTATGCTCTCACTGCCACGTGCACTAGGACATAGCACAGCACATATTAGAGAACAGCACAGGTACACACAAGTCTAGTGCCCACGTCTCCAGCAGAAATCATGTGCAAATAGTGGATCCTACAGCTGAAGAACAGAGTAGTTAAATACCAGCCTAGAGAGCCTGTGAAATGTCCATCCCTACAGATGGTAAAAACTGGACTAGACAAAGCTCTGAACAACCTTTTCTAAGTGACAATAATTTGGGCAAAGGATGACCTCCAAAGAATCTTTCTAAAAGAAAATACACAGTTCTATATTTATTATTGCTCTCAACTTTGAAACTAAACCTCAATGTAAGCCTTATTTAATTAGATGTTTTAATATTTCTTCAAGGGTCTGGTCACAATTTCTTCCATTCCATTTAACTTTCAATTAGGCTGATGTATGCTAGAGTATTTATTTTCTTGTTATAATGTTCGGTACTACAGAAACCTAGACATATTGCTATTATGCTAACTACCCTAATACTATAAATATCATGATACTACTTCTCAGGAAAATATAAGATACCAATACTTCACATGCATGCAGAAATACTTCCAAGATGTTTCATTTCAATAACTTTCTGATTACACAAAAAGTTATTTTGCTGCATGGGATAATGAATTTTGCTACTGCATGCAATAAAGAATTTAATACATGCTGTCATATTAGAATTTTAATAAAAAATAACTAAAGAGAACACCAAAACACAAACAGACAAAGAACAGTTTGCTATTGTCTTTTATGGTTTAGAAAGATCAATACAAAAGGAAAGAACATTATAATATCTGCTGCATTTACTGTTCAAAATTCCTGAGTCATGTCTATCACGTGCCTAATTCTATAGGCATGGTTACACATTGTATTACATAACTGATGATGTGACATCCTGTTGCATTTCATTCCAAAACAATGAAGTGTCTGAAATCCCCAAACAAACCAGAAGACCTGTGATGAAATCCTTCAAATGCCCTCTCATTTGTCTTCAGTTCAGGCACATACACATCTTATCTCTTCCACAAGTCTTTGCTGTCTAGTCTTCTTCACATTACCTTCTGACTAAAGGTTCTCCTTGTTTCTTCTTTGCTTCCTAGAAAAAAAGTCTGATTTGTTTCAGAGGAAAAAAAAAGCTACACTACAAGTTCAGGGCCTCTCACTCACCACCTGTTCTAAACGCCTGGGTGTATGCCAGCATACTTGGCATTACATACATAGGATCCAGATACCTTAGTGTGAACAGGCTATAAATAACAGACCAAAACTTCCCTTCTCTTTCGAGCAAGACTGCAAGATCACTAAAAGTCACCTGTGCAGACACCATCTCTGTATACTTGATTCAACCACAGAGAGGAACAGCACTGCTCTAGAACTAATGTCATTTAGAAACAGAACCTGAATGCAAAAGTATTAGTACTGCGACAGTTGCATTCACAATTGAGAAGGAGCATGATCGTATTGGAAACTGCAGTTCTGTTTGCCTGACCTTCAGTGCTTTGTCCAAGCAAACTTTAATGGAGACAAAGCAAACAGACATAGAGAAATCTAAAATTATGCAAGACAGACACAAGAGTCTTCCTCAGAAGAAAGACCCCATAAATGCAATTAATATGTTTGTTCACAGGTCCAAAACCACCACAAGGAAAAGGGCTGCATGACCACAGGGTGACCATGACCCAACAAAGGGGCACGTAGGAAGAGAGAGAAATACATTAGGTTTTAATTCACTGAGAAATAGACTGAGCTTTAATGCAATCATCTTAAGGACTCATTTGGAATTTTCATTCCAATTAATACCTTAGGTTCAGAATATTAACCAAAACAAGAACTATTGCCAAAAAAGAGCTGCTACTATGACTGAAAGAGCCTAACATTAAAGGGAAAATACAAAGACTGAGAAAAGCATATAATTACAATCTGCCAAAAGGTTCCAGTGCTTACCACTGTATTGGAGGCAAACTTATTCCAGCAGATGAATAGTGTTTCTGTTTTAAGAAGCTGTTCGTCTCTAATCATGGCCCACTTCAAAAACCGATAGCACAAAGTTTCTGCTCTGAGTGGACAAGTTTATGTCAGCTTTTTCAGGAAAAAAAAACCTTACTCTTTAGACAACTGCACAATGCTGTTTATTTATGCAGTATATTTGCAGTTTACTAGCCATTTTAAAATCTGAGAAATACAATTTCATATGAATTCATGGTATTTAGCAATAAAACTACAATTCCTTAGAGGGAGTTGAAATCCCTCAGTCTGTTGGTGTCATGAAGTTAGGGACAACAGAAAGTTTCCAGTTAAGACAATCAAAAAGCCATTATGCAGCTCGCAAGAGTCTGCAGGTGCCTGATGAATCCATGAAGTGTAACAGTGCCTGGCTAGCACTGGCACACCTAAAGCACTGTCAATGCACTGAAGGCATCCTACCGCCCTGCAGAACTACAGGATACCTCCAGCCCTACCAAGCTCTCTTTGGTGACCTTCAGCAGTCTTTGCAAATTACCAAAATTCCAAAACATCTTCCAATTTCAAGTGGTGGCAACTTGTTCTATGAAGTATGAGTTCCCCGCCAGCCAGCTGCCAACAGCTGGAGATACCATTACTGCACAAAGCACATTACATACATGATATTATCACCAGTTACATGCAGGATCTGGAAAGCTCTTATAATGGTCACTCACCAGAGGACCTCTTGGGGCACAATATAAAGCATAGGTAACTTTCAGAGAAGCAGTGTAACACAGAATGGCTTTTCTAGAATCAGTGCTACTATAAATGCTGAAGATTCAGGAATACACTAAGAATTCAAAGGGAACTTTAAAATATAAGGGGATGACAATATTAAAATGAGCACTATAAAAATTATGAAAATGCATAATAAAATTTTAAAAAAAACTAAACACAAGGATCTTCCAGAAGTGTTTATTATAAAATGGAACAATCACCATTTTTATACTGTCAGCTTTTGCAAAATGAGTATCCTTTCTGTTATTTTGCAAAAGAATGATTCATTGCTCATTAAAAAACCAAACACTGCTGCTATATTGAGGCTCCACTTTTAATGAAATGGAGAGCCCCATGGTAACAACCCACATTCTGTAACAAGCTGCAACTATTTAAAATATTTCTCCCTCACCAATTTAATACACTCCTACACTCTTTCCTACTCATGCTACAGTTACAGTACAATGAAGAAAAGCTACTGCAGCAATGGAAAGAAATTGTCCTGGGTACCCCTTAGAAGGAACAGCAGTTGGAGGAAACTATCATCTGACATCATTCCTGCTGACAAATTCCCTGCTGTGGTAATGAAGTCAGTAGGCTTAGAAACACTTATGTCCACCTGCCCTTTCTTTGGTAAATACCCCTTCAATTCTTCCCTTAAAGCAGACCTAACACTGCTAGCTTAGCTCAAGGAAAGGTGAACTTTCACATCACCTTCACAAGCAGGCAGCGTTACTTACATAAACTATTTTGCAGGGCATGTAATGTATAAACACAAACTGTCCCTTGCCTACAACTGCACGTTACCTAGTTTCCAGATACTAAGATAATAAGATCGAATTACTTTCTCAGAAATCAACTCTAATCATTTTTGTAATGCTACTGGACTGCACTAATTCATTACTATCAGCACACATCTTCACACTAGGGTCTTACAAACAACAACACAGTATCAAAGCTATTATATACCAGAGCTATTCAATTATACATGATACCGATCTAGGTGTTTTGGTATATGCATATGCCAGCTTGTGTGCTATGTGAAAATCTAGCCCTTAATAAGCTCTACAGATCCCCTACTACACAGAGTCTAAACAGCACTTTCTGAAAGTTCACGTGTATGAAAGTACTATGCCATCTTCTCTGAGAGAATGAGACTTTAAAAAAAGCTCCTCTGGAGTCAATTCACAAGAAATATTGGCATTTAGGTCAACAAGCTACACCTGACACATTTCACAAAACCGTCCTGTATTCTCGGGTTTCCACCTACAGCCTAGAATTCAGTTCAGGTAAGACTGACTTGACAGTAAGCTAAATACCTCCAAACCCAAGTAAAAAGAAACAATAGCAAAATGATGTAATGTACATCAAACTGCAAAAGCACCTTTTATTTATTCTCACATCATCACTAAGCAATTACATTAACCGGGGAAGCAGATGTATATTAAGAGGGTAACTGTTTCTGCACTGCAATACATTTAATTACATCAATTGAAAGTGAAGACACAATGAACGTTAAAGGAGCTCAGAAAAACATTGATTTAATATTACATATTTGTAATCTCCTGTCCCACATCTCCAAAGATGTTTCACCCTAATGATACTTTAAATGGAGAAAATTGATCCTAGACCTTCCTCACTTCAAGCAAAAAAATGCCTATAGGTCTCTCTAAAATAAGGAAACCACCGAGTATATCATATAAAGTCAACACAGTACTACCTCATCGACAAAATATTTTTATTATCAGTGAAATACATAAGACTGCCCTTCAAAGAGTCATGCTAGGATTCACTTAGAACACATGGAACAGATCACAGTCTGCAGCTGTTTCCAGCTCCTTCCCAAACTCATGAATGTGCTCATCTCTCTTATCATCCTCAACAACGTCTTTACAATTACAGCAACCGAGTATACTAAAAATAAAACAGCGTGCTCAAAATAAATTTTTAAAAAACCCAAACGACCAAGCATCAACAAGAGTGCCCGACTCCCAGCTCGCTGCAGAGGGGCACGCCCTACTGCTCCGGGAACAGCGAAGCCGTGGTAACGTGCTCCGAGGAAGTAGGAGCGAGAAAGGCACCGAAAAGCACACAGCCGTGATTTCAGCACACCCTCCTGTCTCCCTCGCTCCCCGCGGGCCGGGAGGAGGATCGCGCCCGGCCAGCGGCAGCCGCCGGAAGGGCTCGGGCCAGGCCGGGCTCGCTTCCCCCGGTCCGCCCGCGCCGAGCCCGGCCGCGGCCACACGGAAGGGGCCGCACACCGCCGCCCCTGAGCTTCTCCTTCTCACCCGGCCGACGAGTTCCGCCTGAGCCGCTCCTACAAACCTGAAGAACCGGGCTCCCGCCCCGCTTGGTCGGCCGAGTTTTGTGTCTGACACCCTTCCTCCTCCCGGCCCTCGCCCTTACCCTGCCTGGGCCCCAGGGAGCCTTACCTGCGGGCCAGCCTGCCGCAGCACCGGGACGCCTCAGGAGGGAGGGGGGAATTGTTTCACTCTTCCCTCCACCGCTTCCAGGGGTGCGAGGGGTTTGTGGATCCCGGAATCGCTTCAGGCTCCTTCCTTCCCTCACTCCCTACGCCCAGAGATAGGGGAACTGTGGCAAAAGCCGCCCCAGGGCAACCACAGTGCCCGCCAGACACGGACCGCGCACGGGCCGCGGCAAAGGGAACTGCTACCTCACTTAACCCTCTCCACCGTCCCCTCCCACCCCTTCCCCGAGAGGGGCTGGGGGAACCGGAGCCGCAGGCCGCCTTCCTTCTCCCCGCCCCGCGCTCTTGCCTCCTCCCCTTCAGCGCCGGGCGCTTACGGCCACATCGAGAACCCGAGTGAGAGACTGCGGTAAATTTCAGACCGCCGGCAGGGCCCTGCGGAAGGAAGAAGGGGCCGGCGCTGAGCACAGGGAGAGGGAACGAGCGCCCGGCAGCCGGAGCGCAGGAGGCACGGCGACCCGCGCCGCAGCGACAGCCGCCCCGCGGCCCGGCCCCGCGCAGGCCGGGGGCGCAGCGCGCAGGCGCCGCCGAAGGCAGGCCGCGGGGCGGGACGGCCGCGTGCGCACGGCGGGCGCGGCTGCGGGACGGGGGAGCGGGGCGGGCGGGGCCGGGCGGCGGCGCTCTGCTTCCTTGGGCTCCGCTCTGCTCCGCTGCCAGGGTCCCGGCCGCCTCCCCGGCCGCTGGCGGGCTGCTGGAGCTCCGGGCCGCCGTGGTGACTGCGGCCTTTCAGCTCAGGGAGGGCGAGGAGGCGATCCGGGGGAGCAGCGCCCTCCTCTCGCCCCGCTTCTCCTTTCCTCGGCAGGCAGCGAAGGGAGGGGAGGTTTATTCTCTATAGCGTGCCGTACTGCAGTGCCCGCTGTGCGCCTCGCCCCTCCTCCTCATCGGGCAGGCTGGCTGGCTCAGCGCTGTGGTGGGGAGAGGTAGGTCTGTGTGTGCTTCGTTCCCGGTGTGTCGGCCGGCCGCGGGAGCGCTCCGGGAGGCCGCCGCTGAGGGACGGCAGCACGGGAGCGCCCCGGGCATCCCCGTGGGCGGCGCGCACGAGGTTGGTGGGTGAAAATCGTTCGTGGGCGTTGGCGCCTCAGCTTTGACCGGCCTAAACACGACCAGACTTCGGCAGCATCAGAATTTAGATACTAAGCAACCGTCATAATCCCTAAGGATAAAATACAGGGGGAAAAGAAATTACTCTACCGTTACATATATTGCGGTTTATACGGAAAACAGTCATGAAACTTGGTGAGATTCTGCTGTGAGATAGACGTGGGATCACACTGGTAGCAATTTGCTTTCCAACACCTCTGCAGTTAAGTGCGGGGTGTCTCTAAGAGTGTAAAAATAATTACAGGCGATGGTGTTTTGTATGTTGGAAATGAAAAATCACTGTTAAAATTACAAGCATAGTGGCAAGACTCAAAAACATGCACCAGAGTTCAAATGTGTTACTAAAAGAAGCTCAAGTGGATGTGCATAAAGTAAAGAAAAAGGGATATGCAAGTGTTTTAAATCTATTAAAGCAGATGTATAACATATTTCTTGTGTTTCATTAGTATTTTATAATTTTCTGTGTGAGAAACCCTACATTGTCTCAATCCCTTTCCTCAGTTGATCGTACAGTATAGCCTCACCATGCATATTTTTAACATCACATTAATTTCTGTGGTAATAGAGGATGATCTCACTGGAGGGAGGTCTCATGGACCGTCTACAGAAAAGACCAAAAAAAGTACTGTCTTAAAACCCTCATTTTGATTTGACATTTATTCTTGCAGAAGGACTCACCTGCTGATTTTCGTGGATAATTGTCATTAAAAACATCTTGGGCTGTTTTGGTTTGCCCTAGCTGGTGGGAGGAGTCTTGTATTCATTCTTCAGTAGAGAGTTTATGTAGAACTTTCTGAAATGTGGCATGTCCCAGGTCTGTATGAGATCTCTATTAATGTATTACTGTTAAAGAGGATTTTTTTCTATCACTTGTACATTTTTCTATGATTAAGTGTTGATATTTTCATACTGCTAGTCTTTTGATATCACAGACTGCACATTTTTCTTTAACAATGAACTAAAATGCATGTCTCCTTGAGAGCAGGCATGCATTTTTGTCACTTGAAAGAGCAATTGTTTACTTGACTGAAAAGCAGTGTACAGTGAAGACAGGCAGTGGTACAGGATGGCACAGTCGCAGTTCTGAGTTCAGCATTGTTAATAGATTGCTAAACAGGTTATATACAGTTTCATTATAAACCTTCAATTAGTAGCCAGAAAATAAAAGTTATGTTTGAACTTTTGCTATGAAGTCACTGCAGCTATAAAATGAAAAAAATGTTTATTAATATGCCTTGATTAAATTACTACTGAAGCTAGTATAAAGCTTGCTCTATTAATAATGAGTTTCAGCTAAAAACAAGCAAATAAATGAATGAATGAAGTATCACTGGATCTGCCTTTGAATATTTTTTCTCTTCACTGTTATTGTTTTATACAATAGGTTAGTATAGAACCCTTCTCATATGTAATTGAACTTGCTGATTTACCATCTCCCTTTTCTCTGGAAATCTCTCTCTAAAACTCTTTTGCTCAATTAAGGCACTCCATGGGTGGACACTTAGTTCTTTTTGGAGTGATTGTCACCTAAGAAATTATTTCTAGGATGAATCTGTAAATCAGTTAAACTGAATATTTTGAACAACATCAACTTCCAACAATAATATGGGTACAATTTTAAAGAGATTTTGTCACTGTAACAACTCCTATGAGAGAAATAATATATTTAACTCTGCAATGTTTTCTATTTGTGCTGTTCTGATTATCTGTTCTTTTCATCCCACACTTTAGCATTTCTAATCTTCCCATGAATCTTTTGTTTTATGATTATTGCACTTTATGACAAAGAATATAATAGTGTTGGCACACATGTAGAATTATAGTGTGTCTTAATTCCTGATGTGATTCCTGTATTTTCCCTTCTGTGTCCTCCCTATTCTTCTCTCCCTCTCATCCCTACCACCCTCCCTATGTTGAAAGAATACCTTCCAGGTGTTAATTTAACTGGTAGGTTGGTTTACTGGTTGATTTAAGAGCATTTTAAGAAGTTCTGACAGCCTCAACCTTGTCATTTCCATTTTGTGTCCTTCCTTTCTGGTAGTTTCCATCTTCTCAGTTCAGATACCATCACTCAGCAATTCATTTGACACAATTGAACGTACTTTTTTTTCCCTGCAGCTGTAGTAGATCGTTCTTTAGAGATTCCCAGAATTGTAAGTTCTTGTTCCCCCCTTCCCACAAAAAGGGTTTTATAATACTCCCTTGTGACAGGTAGAAAATCAACTTTTGCATCTACTCTGCAAAATAAGTGTAAATCGCATTTGTAATGTGGGGAGCAAGTTTCACTTTTTTATTTGTTTTGCTTTTTCAAAACAATTATTGGATGTGTGTACAGGAGCTTCTGTCAGGCCCTGTCAGTCTTGTCCTCTGCCACCTTTTGTTAAGAGTTTAATTTCTACTAAAGATACATTCCTGTCATCACATGCAGCCACAAATACATATTAAATAAGTGTTTTCAATCTCAGCATTAATATGGTTTTTAAAATTTCAACAGGAAAAGAAGTACAAAAGATGCCTTTTTAGGTGTCCTTTTGTATGTGATCTTCTCTCCACAAATTTTTTAACTCAGAAATTATTAGAATATGTCTACAAGATCTTTCAAATCTTTAATAGAATTTCTTGGAGTATGGAGGGACTATTATCAGACTTTCCATGTATATAACACTCACCAAGTAGTGGAAAAAAAGCAATTCAAAATTCCCGGCTGTTTTTTTGCAGGTATGTGTACATTTCACAGCTGTTCTTACAGACTACGAAGTTTCCAGTAGTGCTGAGTACTGCAGAATGAGTGAGATTTAGTTTTTCCCTTTACCTCATTTACTTTAGCACTGGAAAAATTCATAGGGCACAGTAGGAATTATACACATACATATGCATTTT
The DNA here is from genome assembly GCA_034336665.1 of Luscinia megarhynchos. Taxonomy (NCBI): domain Eukaryota; kingdom Metazoa; phylum Chordata; class Aves; order Passeriformes; family Muscicapidae; genus Luscinia; species Luscinia megarhynchos. The sequence goes on from JAPFBE010000002.1 coordinate 6,975,964, forward strand.
GATGGGAATTGGTGCTCTCTAGCAGTAGAACTGCATGAGTTTCCATTCGGTTCCAATCCATTACATCCCCAGCAGGAAAAGAATTAGGCTGCCTGTTGAATAGCTGTGGGTAGAACTAAATAAAAAAAATTGTATTCCAATGTTTTCCAAAAAAAAACTAGACAACAAAATAAATGCAATCATTTTTAGAAAACTTCTGTTTTAACACAGATTAGTTAATTGACCAAATAAAAACAGAATGTTCTCGATATTCTAGATTTTCACTGTTTTGGTAATTTTTTAAGTCTTTTAGAAACAAAGTAATATGGTTATAGAATAAAATTTTAAGCACTGGATTTCTGAACAGTTTCCCAACATCAGCTTGTTATTAAGAATTAAGGGGAAGATGCATTATTTTGATCATGCCATTAAGATGAAGCTGAATTATTAAATATCTTAACAAGGTTTGCGGATGAAGATTTTTTTATCTGTAAAATAAATATGAAACAATATTCTAAAATATTTTTAATTAAAGTTTTATTTTAAAATTTGGAGATGTTTCTACTATACATAGCAGTATATTTAATTTTCACATAGAGCTTTTTATTCCAGCTAGAGATCCAAGTATCACCATCCTTACAGACCTGATAGACATACTTATAGATGTCTTTATGTTATGTTTGATCTATGTAGAAATGCTGATAATTTCCTATGCTAAGAGAATTCTTGAAAACTCAATCTGAAGTCCATTCTATTTACTCTATGTGTGTTATATATCCTGAAGAGTAGTTGTGTTAATGCTAATGGATTTTACTGGTGAAGTACAAGCTACACAGAGGAAATCACTTTCTCTTATGTAGTTTTGCTGAGCTTGTAAAACCTACAAGCAGTGACTGTGTTGTGTGTGTATAACGTGGATCTTTTAGTATTTACTCACTTATTTTTCTTTGTCACTTTTCTGACTCCCATTATATTTTTTAATTTAGAAATGTCATTAGAATGTAAAGTTTAAATATGAATTTTCAATATATTAGATTTTTATAACACACTAAAATTGAGTGAGCATTTAGCATAGCTCTTCTATGCCTGATGTTCCCACAACCCGAATTATCTTCACCTACCACGGCATTCCCACCAGATATGCAGAGATGCAGAAATTCTTCATAACTAAGACATCTCTACTATGGATTTTTAAAATATTTTTTAGAAAATATAATAAAAATTTAAATGCTCCTATACTTCTTCCTGCCTGAAGCAACCACTTCTTTACAATTCTCTTCAAAATCTCAAATGCATGGATTCTTCATATAGCAAAAATAGTTTTCTCTAAACCTTCACTTTCTCCAGCAACAAAGCTGATGCTGTGTAATGCACTTTTTAAATAACCAAGTTGAATAATTGCCAGCCAGCCAGCCAGATATGCTTCTTTTCTATTAGTGTTGCAACTATGCTTCTGCTCACAGCTTCATGCACTTCTCTGTTGGTGTATGTCTAACATTCATTTGTGTCATCATTTGAAGATGAAGGTGGATTTTCCTTCACACAAGTACTGTTAAAGTGGAGAAACAAAACGACACTGAAATTTAAATTCTAAATCTCAAGGTCTGAACTGTACGTTTTTGAGGTAGTCCAATCTGTTTATCGCTTACAGAATGAGTCAGTGGTAACCTTGTATCTTTTTACATTTAATCACCATTGCTCCTGGTCCAGTTTTCCTACAGCTCCTGCGCAGTTGCTGCTTCTTCAGTCAATGGATGCTTAGCACTCCTGAGAAAAACAGTCCATTCCAAATAAGCAATTTGGTGTAACAATTTTGTTTGCTGAACTGGAAAATCAGAAGGCTGGGAATGAAGTAATATTTGTCTATAAGGAATATGCACCCCAGAGCTAGAGTAAAACAAGCTTTGCAAGTCATGTTGGAGAAGATAATAGCTAAAACACTGGAAATTTTAGAGCTACTGTTCTATACAAATGTTCGTTGGATTTTTGTGGGGTTTTCTAAAGGTAAGTTTATATTTTTAACATTTTAGGGAATTTAGAATTTAGAATTTTTAGAATTTAAAACATTTAGAGAAATGCAGAGCTGATGGAATTCGAACACAAGGAATCAGTGAGGGAGCAGAAAAATTTTAAAAGTTCACAGAGATGTTCATTAACTTAAAATAATGTCTTACTTGGCTGTAAAATATAGCCTGATTAAATTTGTCTTTAATTTAGTCATTTACTTTATATAAGATCTTAATACAGCATATCCATCTGTAATCTTCCTTATCACAATATGTAGATTTTCCTTCAATGAAATTAGTGAAGCTACCAGAAGACTCCAAATACCTAGTTGTAACATTCGTATTGGCCAAAGTGAAAAGTGAATAAATAATTTAAACATTTAAACAAATTAACTAAATTAAATTGATAGTACTCCTTAAATATACGTTGCATTTGAGAGCCTGAACATATTTGATTAATTAGATTTTTGCATCAAATTAATCTTTATGTGTACTTTGTGTTGAATTTTCTGAGGGTTATGGCAGCTCAATCTTTCTGAGCTAGGAGTAAAAAGCAAATATTTATGTTTCTATATGTAACGTGTAGTTCTGATCTAAAATTAAATTTAATATTGAAAAATTCTGTGTTTGATGACTGGACCAAAAAAAAGATTATTTGCAGTTTCTGAGATTTTATTTGGCCTTTGCAGGAATTATTAAAATAATCTTGCAATAATGATTGTTAAGGGACATCCTAAATTATACCTATGCAGTTCTGTGAGACTTCTTTAATTCTATTAGCAAAATTCCAACTAATTGAAAGAGAGTAAAGAAAGATTTAGATTACACATGTGGAAGTGTAAACAGTCTTCAACCTTTTCTAGGCTGAAAAAATATTAAAGCACTATAAAAGTCAGATGTCACTCTAAGTATATACTGGTCAATTCTACTTCCAGGTATGATGTAATTCTCAGAAGTGATGTGACAGTCTTGCTCAACATTTCTGTAGAATTTGAAAGGAGAGTCAGAGTGACTTTTGTGATGATTCATGCCTGATTCATGAATATTTTGAACATTAACTGTTCTGACTAGCTTAGTTTAAAAAAAAGCTAGGGAGAGCACACACAAACTGGATTATTAGCTACTTGTGCAGACTGGTTTATAAGCATCCACTTGAGAGACGGTTGCAGCTGAGTTCAACTTTAACAGATGTCACTAAAGTCATACTTTTAAAAAAAAGGATTACACAGCTGTAATGAGGATACTGTTTGGCAAGGGAGGACGTTTGTTACAGGAAGTGAGATGGGAACAAGAAATAATGCTGGGTGGTTAAAGGAACCAGGATTGGTTTTGTGCATCTGGCAGTTTTCTTTGTGAAAAAACAACAAAACACCTGCCCACTCACCCAAAAAACCCAAACAAAAAAAAATTTTGACTCCATCTCTCTCCATGACTACAGAAAGCATATCTGATGTCAGAATCAAGGCAAAACAAATAGGAAATATTTTTTGTGTTGCTTTTATAGGAGTTTTTGAGCAAAGCTATACTTTGAATCACATCTTAAGCTTTTATGCAACAACTTAGCTTTGCTGCTTTGTTAGAGACATCAGTTTATTTAATCACGTAAGAATGAAAACAAAAATTTTAGGATTTGTTAATAATAACAATAGAATGGGTTAATCCACCAATTCAGGAGTCCTTCAAATCACTGACAGAAATTGTAACTTTTGATTTTATATATAAAATACAGATATGTGTAATATATATTAACTAGAACATCATATGCTTATAAATTGAGTATTAAAACTGAGGCTGAACAGAATCTCAAACAAGTCCCAGTGTCTAATGACAAGCAATTACTTAAATAAACATTTCTTCTTGTTAGGTTATTCCTACACCAAAGATGTTTTGGTATTCTCCTAACTCTCCATGTCTGCTTTGCCTCAAAACTTTTGAGAAAAAAAATCAAATAGACACCAGACCAGTATGAGTAAGATATGTACTGACTTTTCAAGCTTTGCCTGTTTCCTGAAAGGAATATTGCAATTCTCAATTCCTGGTGAGCAAGACAGCCATGCATATTTTTAGAAAAACCAGTTCTGCATCTGCATTTGTCTACTTTTTGTGTTAGAACATTTGTCTGGGTTGCTTGTAAAAGTTGGTACCAAGCATAACCAGTAGGATGAAAACTGCTGTCTAAACAGATATATGGGTTAATGTAACTAAAATTTAGTTGATTGAAACCACATAATACTTCTTGTGTTTCTCATAATTTGTCGTTGATAAGTGTAGAAGTATTATCTGAAGTGTAGCCTAGAACAGGAAAAAAGTGGCTTCTTATCTATGTGTTGTTACTGATAGACACATCTTTTCTTTAAAAAAAAAGAAGAAAGAAGGCCCCAGGGGAAAAAAATTAACTTCCATGCTGGAAGAGAAAAAGCAATAAAAGTCTTCTTCCAAAGTAGGTATTTGAGGGTTGGACTTGTTTGTATTTGTCAGATTTAAAGGAGCAGCATCCAGAAAGGCTATTAGGAGTTATTTTCTAAAAATTTACCTCAGAAATTAATGAGATCAAGAAAAAAGTTGTAAAGGAGACATTGAATCTGAGACACTCATCTGAGATTATCTTGGGTTTCATTTATTTTACTTACTGACTATCTTTGGACAACTTAATACAGGTTGAAAGTGTAAAATTGAACTAAGCTATTTTGCTTTTTCCTTTGACCATGCCAGGTCAAGATGAGCAATGTGAGAAGTTTGCCTGGAAATTTTGTGAAAGATCCAGAAGGTCTTAATTTGAAACTATTCCTTTGATCATGGCAAATAAAGGTTACAGCTCAATATCCACCCTTGAAAGTAATGCCAGTGGCTCAGCCAGCTGCTCTGACGTCAGCCCGTGACTGGCACCGTGCTAAGGTCAACAGCTGCTCGGATGCGCCGTGGGCTCTTGGGTGCCCCAGCAGAGAGGGCACAATGCAGGCACCTGGCCGACACTGAGGATGGAAAACTCTCGGTTTTGCATAGAGAGGACCAGGGAGTGGAGTTTGCAGGGGTATAGCAGAGGTAAGAGAGAAGGAGGTGCAAAAGCATACGCTGTTACCACTGAGCAGCTAATGAAAGCTGCTGCTGTTTGCAGCCTCTTGCTGGCAGGCTCTTGTTGCAGATTGCTGTAGTAAAAGTACTCGGAAGGTCAGGATTGCAAAGATGTGAAGGTTTTTACACTGGTGTGCTGAAAACCTGATACTTACTATCCTTGCGCAGTTACCACTGCTCTCGTTTCTCAATACGGTGTTGTTATCTCTACAGTGAGGCCATTTTCTGATCCTTTTTCTCTTCTGTATTTGCACTGTGAAGTCTGATTTTGACTCCCATGTTTGAACTCTCCTCATTGTTTATATTTTCAGTAATTATACATTCCCCTATTTCAAAATATGTCAACAAACAAAAATGTACTTAAATATTTAAAATAAAACAGCCAGAAGTTTATGTTTAAAAAGTAAACAATTCATGATTTTTATTTCAAGACTATAAATATCTTCTGTTAGCTAATGTGCTTGATAAGTTTCTCATTCTTAAAGGAAGTATTATTTCCATCATCAGGCCGATTAAGTATTTACACTCTTCTCCCTTCTCTCCAAAAAAACATATTCTCTGGAAACATTGGAGGTACTGGAGGCAAACTTCAGTTTTCTATGCCCTCAGTATTTCTATCTTCAAGCAGCCTTCACCTTTTAGCAGTTTTATTGTTTAGACAAAAAACAACAACAGTCTTCCATGACTGCAGAAATTAAATTGGTTTCACTAGCTGAAAGTAAAATTAACAGTTGTCATTAGTGGATTTTATTTCAGAAATATTAAACTATTTGTCTGCAGTGGTAATCCTTTCAAACAGCCATGAGGGAACTCTCTTCTCCTTTAGCATTTTCTTTGCACCATATCACAAAACTTTTCACTTCATCTTTTATTCTTCTGTCTTCTTGGGGCATCTCTGAATGAATGATGCAACTGGATTTACATATTTCTAAACTGGTGCAAAAAAGACAAAACAAGTGCAAGTCTTTAATTTAAGACATTTTACTTGCTTTTGGACAAAGAGTGATTTGAAGACTGTCATGTACTTATCTCTCTGCTCTGGATTGTGTTAGGAGAGTATCACCTCTCTGTTCCCTTTGCTCTGAGGCTTCTTTTGAACGATGACTGCGTTTACCTGTGTGATGTCTGCTTTTCCAGGTTTTTTGTTTTGGACACTAGGTATTCTCCTGAAGTGGTAATTTCTCCTTTGAACTCCAGAGAAGTACCCCCTTGATCCTGAATACTTCGTTCTGAAGTATTTCAGGCTTTAAAGTGATGTCAGCAAGAGAATGTTTTAAAAGTATACTCTGTTTTAAAAGTGTACTCTGTTACTGACACCACAGAAGTTAAAGTACTCTCATTCATGGTATTCATAATGTTACTCATGAATTTTGTTACTTCATAATGCTCACAGTTCCCTCCCTATACCTAAACCTCCCGCGTGGCTCTGCTTGAGCACATGCTAAATGGATTACACCAGAAGACCCCAAGTGCCATACAGTTTGTAGGTGTATATGACCCAATAAGACTTTCTGACATTGTCCATACCTGTAAGAAATTAAAAGGTTTTAACAGAGGTTGGCAAGAAGGAAAGCAGTATGTTATTTGCTTATTTGTTCCTCATGCTCTAGTAAAAGTCTGGACTGCTAGACTAGAAAGAACAAAATATCCAGAAAAATACTTTGAATCATGAAATTAATGAATGTGTGAAACTTCATATTGTGCCTAATTAGATAAACTTAAATAAACAAATTTTTAGTACATGAAGAAAATACTGCATGAAACATTTTCAGTGCAACCATTAGAATACAGTTTGAACAAGAATTATATTATACATGATGATGGTTAATGCATTATGAAAGCATGTGAAGAGCTACCTTTCTTCCAGTACCTGAACAGAGCCAAAAGGAAGTTATGCCTTCCTTTTAAGAATTTTTGTGCATATTTATAGTATAATCATTAAATCTGAGGTGTTAGCTACAGATTTTCTCACGGTAATAATAGTCTTTTTCTCTTCTCTTGGTGTACCAACTGCAAGGTTATCTTTGTGCTTTGGATTGTGGCTTGTTATATTGAAGAATGAGGGTGAACAGAGGTCTAGGTAGTTACATGACATAGAAATAACATACTAACTATTTTGAATAGTTACAGGGATTAACTGCATGAGGTAGGATAATAGAACAACAATAAATGACACTTTACGCTTGTAAATCAAAGACTATTCAAAGACTATTCTAGTGATTACTGGTAGGAGACAGAATTACACCTTGGTGTTCCCATAAGCTTGTGTATTTTGACTCAAGAAGCCACAGCAGGGGATGTCAGGTCGTCATCTGTGGTAAATAATTCAGTGTAGCACTTCTGTGAGGAAGTAGTGTTTAGTGTTTAACAGAAAAGAATCACAGAGTAAAAATCATACTGTAAATTCTTCAGTGAGCAGTTACTTCCATCATAATTCTGAGTTTCTTTGGCAGCATGCAAATTGCTGCTAAATCAGAATTGAGAAGCTCCCAATATAGTTCCTGGTTTCATAAGGACTTGGCAGTAATGGAAGTATAAAAAGAAATTAACTGAAATCCTTTAATTTAGCCAGACAGTTATCTTGTTCTTTTTATGCCTGGCTAGTTTTCTTTATGTTGTAGTAAACAGACTTGTAAAATTTCTGGTATCCTTCTAGAGCTGAACTTTCTGTTTGTGACCTCTGCCTGACCCAAATATACCGATTACAGTTTAATACTAAAATAATCCAGGTCAACAAAGCATCTGTTTTGTCTCCCAAAGGCGCTATTCCAAATGAAGTTTTAGGTGCAGCAGGACAAGTTGAGATCAGCCTAGTTCTTTACAATAGAATAATTTGAGTTCATACTTGGTTTATTAAAAATGTAACTGTAAAAATGCAATCCTTAAGTTAAACCTCCTTCCCTTTCAAGTCATGGAAAAGTTCAAGTGGTTTGAAGGAAATTACCAGAGGAAGTACTTGTGTGAAGACTTGTCACTGTTTTGTGGTGATAAGTGGTTTTTTACAGTATTTCTTTTTCTTATGTAAATGTAACATTGCAATACTTCAATTACAGCCATCAGAGGTTTTTTTTTAATAGTTGGAAAACAGTTACTTTGCTACCTAGAAATTATGTGTTCCATTTCAATAGGTGAACTCCTCAATAAAGATTTAATATTAGTAAAGCAAAATGTTATATTTTATATTAACAATAAACATAACTATTCTGTGATCTGTACCTGATCAATATCTTTGGCGTTTTCTGTACAAGCAGGGAAAGACTTAAGGTGTGAGAAAGGAGTGTGGAATCAAAAGTGACAAAAGTGAGCAAAGGCTGAGAGAGAACAGTTGGATTATTAGAATTGTAATTTGATTGGAAGTAGTGCATGGCAAGAGATGAAGATGCGGGGTGTCTTGGGGTGATTTTATGACGGTACTCTATTCCCTGATCATCCGCTTTATGCCCAGAAAGCTGCTGCTGTAACTTTAAGATGAACGGGAGGCCGGAGCCTGGGAGCCCCGGTGCTCCAACTCTCCACGCCAGAAATCCAACAGGTTCCCAGCTGTTGCCAGCTTCCCACCCTCTTAGACTCACGGCCACGCAGTCTGGTGGAGGGTGGGGCTTAAGGTTTTGAAATTTACATCCTTTTCTGTGCCTTGCGGGCACCACCCCTCTTTTTTTGTTAATAAACAGTTCTGGTTTGGGGGTTTTTTGTTTGTTTCGTTTTGTTTTCACCCGCTGGTATCCATTTCTCTCTATGGCAGAGTAAAAGGGAGTTATTAAAGAGTCTCCTTTAGAGAACACGCTCATTCCAGGGAGTTTTCTCCTGAAATTTGTCTTGAAATCGAGACACAGAGTCACATACTTAGAGCATTCTGATCAGTTTAGTAATTGCTTCCTTTTAAGTATATTTTTCAAGTCAAAGGTTTTCACATCTCAAGATTCTCTATTTAGAGTAATTCTTTGTAGAGAAGGAGGATGATAAAGAGGAAGCATATCAGCATGTCATACTTATATACAGGTGAGCTCCTAGAAATTATAAAATAGCATGAAAATGCAATAAGGAAAGCATCTCTTTGTTACCTATTTTCAGAGTTACGTAAGTGTTTTCTAGCTAAAGGATTAAAAATATTTTAAATTATAAATCTGAGAACAGTATCAAATAGCCCATGCCTCAATTCCATTGCCATCACTGAGTTGCTGTGGTTTCCAGGACTTACTTTACTCACCTGTTAAACGACTTGTGTTTATTTTATGGGCATGCCGTCCTAGCATACACCTACCATATAGCTGTTTCTAAAGAACTTCAAGAAAGCCAGATATCATGTGTGCAAATCAATGCTGAATAATAACTATGCTTCTGTAGCAGTTCAGGAGAGGTGAGGCAGCATTCTCTAATTTCAACTGAAAGGCAAGTTACTCTTCTTCATGTAGAAGTGCCCTATGGGCCTCTTATTGAGAAGTAGACCAAACATGAAAGGAATTTCAAGCCTGAAGCCTTTGGTGTCTTCAACCAAATATTCCACCTTATTCAGTGGGTGGCAAAATTTGTAGTTAATCCTGGAAGCTAGAAAAAGGAGTTAAGTAGGGTGAGAAACAGCTCTCTCCAAAACATTTCATTGAATATAAGGAGTAAGGAATGGAGCATGCCAATACTCAAGCAACAATACAGCAGTACCCAGATATTATCCTCAAGGCTGACAAGTTTCAAACCTGAAAGTGGCGTTCTTAGAGATGTTACTTTCATAATCCTTATGTCCTGAATGCAAGCACTAATTGATAGATCTAGCTACACAAAACTGTTGTCCTTTCTTTGTGAAATTGTAATGGCTTTGTGAAAACACAGAAAAAAAAATAAGTGTATTTGTTCTGTGTCAGACACTGGAATGGTTTATGCCTTAAATATTGCTATGAAGGGGTTTTACCCATTATAGCAAAACCTGTATAAAGACAACCACGGAAGCCCATCCCTCCTTGAAGATGCCTGACTGGAACTTTGGACTGTGAGATAAGCCACCCAGATAAGATAAAGGGGACAATTATCTCAGGTCTAGGGAGAAACAAACAAGGCTGAGGAAAGGAATGCATCCATAAGAAAGCCAAACACAGCAGAAAATCATCCCCGGCTGGGTTTGGTGAGAGGGGGACACCACAGCCCCCAGAGGCCAAGTTTGCACAGAATTCCCGCAGCTGAGGGGGGAGGAGGAGCTTTGGGGGTGTGGTGTAACCTCTGGTCAGAGGCACTGAATATCCATCTTCCCTTGCACAAACCAGCCCAGCTGTGAGACCCCAGCCCCACAGGTCACACCCACAGGACACTCACGTGGGAGGCAGCTGAGGGGTGTCATATTCCATCAGTGACCCCCAAGGCACTCCCCAGACTTATTCCTGAGGCCTTCACCACAGGACTGCACATGATGCAAAGGGATGTAACAGACACAGAGTCTGCTGCAAGAGACTCTGTCAAACTGCCACTCCCCCAGGGAGGTACCTAGGCATTCCCACCCAGCCTGAGCATATCTTAATCCATTGGATTTTATGCTTTTTGGGGGGCACTCTCACCACCCAGAATACCAACTGGAGAGGATCAACAGAATATACTTGGGATCCATGAGGGATGATAATTTCTTTAATCAGTCTCTTTCTGTCCTCCACCTCTTTTCTACTTCTTAACAAGGTAGTGATAAAATTAAGGTTTTTGTTTTAGGAAAGTCAGACTCTTGCAAGATCAAATCATGCCACTCAATTTTAAATCTCTTTATCTCTTATATTCCCAATCATATAAAAAGATGTCTTGAGTGAGCCAGTTTACTGCAGTGGTTCTTAGTAGTTTGTCTTCAGCAGCTAAGCTTGCACTTCATACTTTTGAAGAGACAGGTATATGACATGAAATGTGATCTCAACTTTCCCATTAAATCAGAGAGGTTCTGTTCCCTCCTAAGGTGCAGAATAGCAATGCCAATCATCTTTTCTTCTTTTTGAAGTGACTCAATTCCTCTTGTCTTCTCAGTGTGAACAATTTCACCCTTTATAGTACTTTTCAACATTCTCAGACAGTGCTCTTGCTCTTTTCATAGCCTTGTGCATTTTGAGCACACTCACAAATCTGATTTCTCCCTCATGTCACTCACCATCTTTACTCAATTCATTGACAAACCTCTTTCCTCTGTTTTATTTTAATTGACTTCAGGCCAACTTCTGGGCACTACAGGTGAATATATGAATGCACAAATAAACATTATAGACTGTTTGTTATGAACTCAGGCTCGTGGTAAAGAAATTTCATATTTGATATCCAGTAATTTACTTAAAGCAACCTATACTTTGTACAGAGAAGGATTTTACAGCTGACAAAGAAACTTTGGGTTTTGTTTGTTCCCTGACATGAATGGTGTCAAACTCTAATCTCGTTAGTAGTTTTGCATTTGTAATGCTGACAATGGCTCGGCAAAGGCATAATCTCATAGAACAGTGTCATCTGGTGGTGATTGTAAGTCACAACATCTGCATATAAAAGTAAAATTAGCAACTGGACCAGGCTAGAAAAATGCTGTGATTATCCCTTTCATTTATATTAAAGCTTTTAGCTTTTTTATTTATATTTAGCTTTTAGCTCTAATCACAGCACTATAAAGAATTCACTTTGCACAACTACTTCTCATTCTGTGGGTTGCAGGTATAATGAATTGCCACAAATTTCACTGCCAGGTAATGTGCTGTGTTTTGTAACATTTCTGTGGAAGCAAAGATCAAAATACTTCGGAGCTGAAACTGATTACCTATGCAACTGTGCATGATACACTCCCTGACAGCTTTAACATCAACAACAGTATTTTGAATTTTATGAGTAGGAGTAGAAACTGCAAATTTTCAAAATGCAACATTCTGTAAACTGTGTAAAGAACAGTGCTTTGTACATAAACTCTGGACAGTAACTCCAGTTTCATGATCAGTGCTCCTTTCTTCTTAGCTTTTTTTGCCAGTTCTTGTTAATTTATTTTTAAAGTAACTCCCTCAATGTCAAATACTATCCGGTGAAATAATAGGAATATTCAACAGTGTTTTAACACCACGATGATACAGAAAAATTGAAATATGGAAAATCTCTTTTCCAAAAAAAAAATGAACCAATATTAAAATGTTATCAGATATGTTACGTTACACTTTTCTATGTATTTTAATATTTGTGTTGATAACTGGATTGAAAGAACTAGCTGCTAGCAAATTAATGTGTCTTTCCTGAAGTATTTGGATTTGAATGTGTGGGAAAGTGTATTGAAAGCCATATCCATAATTTATGTACACGGCTTTTTTGTGACTTCCAGAAAGATACAATCTTAGACAGCAATTTAAAAATTTGGATTAGATTGGCTAAAGACTATATGCATCAGAAGGCTGAAGGCTAAAGATTTCAGCCATCGGTAGGAACTAAGATTGTTGACACAGTATCAATACTTCCAGTAACAGAATTGCTTGTTAGCTGAACTTGAAGAAGCACTCAGTGGGATTACTTGAGTTTGAAGTTAAGCAAATTGCTCAGCAAAGACTGTGTGCTTGTGAGCAATCTGAAATAACTTTGAATATAAAACTGTCAAGCTCCTGACTGCCTCTATCTCCTTTGCAGCAGTTTTAGTTCTCAAGGAAACTCAGCACAGTAAGTCAGCAGAAAATACTTGCTCTTTTGCCAGGTTAGCTTTTCTGCAGACTGAACATGCAGAAACGACTAAAGAGATGGTCTGACAAGCACTGAAGCTAACAAGGGGCAGGGAATGAGATGGCAGGCATGTGTGGGCTGGTGTTGCTGACAATAAGAGAAATCTAGGCATGGGAACAGTCTTTCACATTAATGCTCTATACCCTTCCCAAAGAAATACCTTAATAACTGCTAAGATTGAATTTGGAACATACCTTTATTCTTATTATCTACCATAACCAGTGCCTTTTGCAAGTATACACGTATCTTTTGCAGACAGCACCAGGATGTCATATTTATCTTTGTAAATCTATGTTAACTGGTGTACTAAAGGAATATAAAAAAGGAGGGGCATATCTCCACTTTCAACTATTTGTTTTAACTTTACAAGTAAATCTGCCAGGATCAGATCAACCCTCTAGAAATAAGGTATCATCCAGTTAAGTTTGAGATTTTGACATTCTTTGAGAATGTAGTTTGAGACATTTCCACCAGGACTTCTGTTGGGTTTAGAGTAAATGCTTTTTATGTTGCAATATGTTTCAATCAAACTTGCTCAGATGCTAAAATATTTAAATCCTATTTGGAAGGCTTATGATAGGGTTTTGCAGAGTTATCATACATATCTTCAGAATTTCGACACTGCTGCTTAATGTGGGATGCCACTTCATATTATTGGGAGCAATACTAGACACTTAGCCATGTATCACAAAAGATACCAATTCAAAAACACTAAAATTGACATTGATTTTTTAAAATGCAACCAATCTATATGTGATTAAATGATATATACAAATATTATTTAATCTCTTTCTAAAACCCAGGTTAGGCACCTCCTGTGAAGAACAGGAGGTGATTAAGCACCTTGAAATTTACACAATAGAAGACCTCGTCATAGTAAAAAAAGTCCCCTAGAAAATATCCAATTATCATATGATTACCAGATTAGTATTATTGCAACCCATTATTAGAGTTTCAACTAATAAATCTCCTTACCATTTTCTGTAGTAACTAAGAGTTTAGTGTAGGAAAAAATTACTTATTTTATCATAGTTTCTAGTCTCAAAATTGTTCCCTTCCACATAGCCTTTAGTCCTACAAAAACATCTGTATATGAGAAACACACAGAACATACCATTTCAAGCTTTAAATTTTCCAAGGAAAATAATACAGAGCTCTCTTTTGTCTTGTATACATATTCTGAATTAATTCAAAAAGCTGTGCTTTTCTATTTGATACCTACAGGAGCTAGTGTCCTTTAAATTATGCATCTGTCCATCAAATTCACATACTACATCTAGCGACTTAGGTTTAAATCAGAAGGTTAATCTCAACAGAAAAAAAAAGAGAATATGAACTAACATTTGTAATAGAGAACATAGGTATGAGAGGGTCATGGATGTATTAGGTTGTTGAAGGTTGTTAAAGGGTTCCCAAAACATTCATCAGGCATTGCTCGTCTCCCTTGATAACCTCTGAATTTTACCACCATGCTGCTGCATGTCATATTTAGAGGAAAGAGAAGCTACCACACTGAAGTAGAAAATGTTTAGTTTTTATGGATGCAATAACTTAATTGCCCATTTTATCTCATTTCCTCACGGACTGCTATTCAGATGGTTTTGTCCTTTTAGACTGGGAGACTTTTCCCTATACCTCTGTTTCAACCTACAGAAAATGATACCCTACAAATCTTCAAGCAGAAAAGATACCCTACAAATCTTGAAGATGCTTTCCTGGCTATTACAGCTTGTAGGTTCAGATTAACTTTTTTGAAGGTGTTTGAAGTCAACTGTTGTTCTCACCAAAAATCAGTAGAGTGTGCAAGTCATTGCTGTCATCTGAAGTATGTACAGTAGTCTTAAGAGGAAAACACAAACAAAAGGGTCACTACCAGTCACGGTTTATCTACAACTAAACAGATTGCTAAAAAATATTTTTGTTTAAATATGTAGCAAAAAAACCCTAACCAAAACAAAACAAAACAAAAATAATAATAAAAAAAACAAAACCAAAAACCAACAAAGAAAAAAACCAAAAACCAAACCACAAAAACCTGGAGAAACCAGCAGTTTATTTTTTTCATTGAATGTATCTTGATTTTCCCTCAAATTACTTAGAGATTTCAGGAGTGTATTTTAGTGAAAACATTTCTGGGCATTTGTGATTACTGCATACAGCCTCCTTAGTAGCTTTTACAGAAGACCACATGGTTTCTTGCAAACAGCACTACGTCTTTTTGATGCTTCGCACAGTGTCACTGTCTACACAGTAAGTTTCAAAATAGCCCCATTGTTGGGGAATGAACGCTGGTTCTGCTGACAGCCCTCTGCATCTACACTCAGCACTGATCACACAAACGCCATCCAACAAGGGATCTAAAGCCAGAGCTTTTAACCTTAAGCAGCCAAGAACTTTTTCTCCCTAGTTTCGTAGAGAAAGTAGCAAGGTTTCAGGGTGGACTAAACGAAAACCGTCGCGACTTTCCTATGAGCGGATAGGTTTCCAGGCAGCTCCAAAAAGCAACTTCTGGGCATTTTTTAGTGGGAAGCTTTCACAAGCCGAGGAACCGAGCACCTTTTTACTTTGCTGCCCAGCTCTTCGGCTCGTCCTCGGCACTGTGGCTGCCCGGCTGAGGAGGAGTCTCAGGGCAGGGCTGGCAGACCCTCAGGCTCAGCATCACAGACCCCCAGGGACAGCATTACCGACCCTCAAGCTCAGCATTACCGACCCCCAGGGACACCTTTACCAGACCCTCAGGCTCAGCGTTCTGGCAGATCCGGCGTCTCCGTGGCGGGTTTAAGGCACGGAGTCACACGGCTGTGGCGGCGGCTTTTACCGCTCTGTTCTTCCTCCCTGCGGACAGGAGCGGTCACTCCTCCGCCCGCTCCATCCCCAGGACGGCACCGCCTCCCTCGCCCGCCGGGAGAGACGGAGCAGGGGAGGCCGGGCAGCGCCGCTCCGCCCCGCCGCCGTGCCGGAGCCGGGCGCTGCGCTGGGAAGTTTGTGCCTCGCCGCGCCCCGTGCCGGCCGCGCTCGGCTCCACGTTGGCTGCGCAGGCGCAGCGGCCGCGGCTGCCCGCGCTCCGCCGAGGGGGGGCCGAGGGCGGAGCGGCGGCGGCTCCGCGGGCCGGGCCGAGGGGAGGTCGGTTCCGCTGCCCCTCGCCGCCTGACCGGCCCGCCCGCACACCGTGCCCTCATCCCCTTCTCCGTCCCGCCAGCATGTTCAAGAAGCTGAAGCAGAAGATCAGCGAGGAGCAGGTGCTGCCGCGCGGAGCGGGGGGCCGTGCGGGCCCGCTCCCGGCGCAGGTACGGCGGGGAGGGGCGCTGGCAGACGCGCCGTTGTGGGCGCTGGGGACGGCCTCGCCCGGCCGGGAGCCCTCGGCGTCCCGGGTTCGGGAGGGTCGCAGCGCAGGCCGGAGGCTCCGGCTCGGTTCGGCTGCCGGGACCGCTCCCCGGGCCGCTGTCGGCGCGGCGTGGCTCCCGTGGAACTTCGTCATCTAAGTTTGTTGTTACCGTTCCGCCTCCTGCCAGAGACCCCGCTTCGTCTTGGCCGCTTCACAAAAGCCGTTTTGTGGCGGAATGTGGAAACGAGCTTTTGCCTGAACGTCCAACAGAATGAAACAGAAATGTGTTTCTTCCGTAGCGTTTAAAGTAACGATACTTTCACGTGCACTGAATTACAATCCAGCACTGAGTTCCCTAGTCATCCTTGTCTCTCATCTTAATGTTTGTTCTTTCAGTTCTGAACGTCCCTTCTGTTAGCGTCTGTTAGAGGGCTGATTTGCTTACCTCACCCTTATTCTTGCATTTTTTAACTGAGAATTAAAATTAATTAATTAATTGAGAGTTTAGTATAAATCTGAGAACAAGGCGCTTATTTATTTGTTCTAGTCGTAATTTAATTGACCGTTTTCCTCTTGCATGTCCTTTCACTAAGTTATTATAAATGTGTTCTAGAGAAGGCTGTTTTTGCATGATGATAATACACAGTAGATAGGACATGTTGGAGAAGTATCTGTCTAAGTGAAAGTGGCCAAAAAATGTTGTGATGATTTCATGCATGTGTCAAAGCAGAATAAACTGATAATGCCTGCCTGTGTATCATTGCTAGGTTAAGTAGCCTGTGTATCTTGGAATCTAAAAGTATAAAAACTGATATAAACTCCAAATCCTGTGAATGTTTAGCTACAGACAAGTAATTTAGTTAATTTGACAAATAGGTGATTAGTTGCCTGGGTTTGATCTGAGTGTAATTTGAACCACTGGGAGATTTGGCACTGCATAGTCTCAGTGTTAGACCATGGTTCCAAAACTGCTGACGGTTATGTTCTATTCTTTGAATCACTCACTTGTGAAATAGAGGTAAGATTTTTGGAAATGGATCTATTGTGGCGTTTTATATAGCTTATGTAGCTTATTGAAGCCTTACTTAAAGGCCTTCCATAGCATTAATTTTGTGCCTTTTCTGGTTAGTGAAGTATATTTTTATTAGTTGCAGTTTAAAGTGCTGTCTTAATTGCCATATGTGGTGAACTTTCAGTGCAGTGTAAAAGATTGAGCTGCAGAGTTTACTGTTTTCAATATGCAGCAGCTAAATTATGATACCTTTCACACAGTAGTGTAATCCACTTAGTTCAAGGATGCTCTGTGCATGTGTTCAGGAGCTGGTACTTGCTGAGAATCATCCTACTGAATAGATATGGGCTTATGCATGCATGCACCCAACAGTGTAATATACTTTAGTCTTTATCTGGCCTTGGAGAATTAACATTGACAAATACCCTGAAACCTGATACGAGAGCTTAAGATAAATTATGCCTAGTCTACAGATCTAGCCTGCTGTACTGCGACAGAGCAAATCATGTAACTCAAGGGTTGACGTAAATGGAAAGCAAAAAATTACAATGTATTTTTATTTTCATGTGAAATAGTTGTCTTGCAAAAAGTGTGGGGTATGCTTTTTTCCTTTACTTTTAGTAATTCAGGTCCTTAAAATGCATTATTTCCTATCCAATTTTTCAAGTATAACACTTTTTTCTGAGGAGGTGTTTGTAGACCTTCCTCTTTCATATGAGTGGTTAGCTGACTGATGTCACCTGTCAGATTAAGAATACCTGCCTCTCACAGTCTGAGGAACTGCTTTCTGACTGCTGGCAGGGAGGAAAAAACACTATTGCAATTACAGGTGTATTGAGCTGCTACTTGTCCAAGACTGTCACCTGACAAACAGGGATGAATGAAAAATGGAGACAGTCAATACTGTCTTTGCCTCAGTCTTTAATAGTACTGGCAGACCTTGGGCTGTCTGGTCCTGAGTCAGGACCATGACTGTAGGAACACTGACGTTCCATTTCCATGAAACACATTTAAGGAACAGTGCAATCATCAGATACAGTCAACGTCGGGTTCACAAAGGGAGAATCCTATTTAAAAAACCTTCTGTAGTAAGTTCACCTGCCTGGTAGACGAAGGGAAGGTGGTGGATGTAGTTTTTCTGGGTTTTATATAAAGGCTTTTGGTACTGTTCTTACCACATTTTTTCCAGACAAGTTTTCCAACAGTGAGATGACCAGGTATGCAGTGCACTGGGTGAAGAATTGGTTGAAGAGCAGAGCTCAAACTGTTACAGCAAACAGGACATCTGGCTGGTGACCGGTTACCAGTGGTGTTCCTCAGGGCTCAGTTCTAGAGGCAGCTCTGTTCTGTCTCTTTATTAGTTAGCAGTTTAATGCACAGATAGTTTGGTGATGATATCAAACTGGGAAGTGCTGCTGACTCTCCCATGGGACAAGAGGCTTTGCCTTGCAGAGAGATCTGGATTGATTGGATCAGTCAATCAATTATTATCAGTTATCGAGCAGTCACCAATGACATGAAGCTGAGCAAGACCAACCAAATGCTGGACTCTGCCCCTGGGATGCAGTAATCCCAGACATGGGTCTGCACTGGGAGAGGAGTGGCTGGAGAGCAGCCCTGCAGAAAGGGGTTTGGGAGTGCTGGTTGGCAGGAAGCTCACTGGGATCAGCAGTGTGTGTGCCCTGGCAGCCAGGAGAGCAAACCTCATCCCCGCTGAATTCAGCACTGCTGCAGCCTCACCTCGAGCCCTGTGTGCAGGTCTGGGCCCACCACTTAAAAGGGATGTGAAGGTACTTGAACATGTCCTGAGCAGGGCACCAAAGCAGGGGAGGGGCTGGCAGGAACGGGCTCTGGGGAGCAGCTGAGGGCACTGGCTGGGCTGGTTTGGAGAGGAGGAGGCTGAGGGGTGACCTCACTGCTGCCTACAGCTTCCTGAGGAGGGGAAATAGACAGGGAGGTGCTGAGGTCTGCTCCCTGGTACACAGTGCCAGAACATGCAAGAATAACTCAAGCTGTGTCTGTCGTGGGGGGTTTGGGCTTTACACGAGGAAACACCTCTTTACCCAGAGGGTGGCCAAAACCTGGAATAGGCTTCCTGGAGAGGTGGTCAGTGCCTTCCCCAGCCATGCCTGTCAGTGCTGGAGAGGCATTTGGACAATACCCCTAAAGCCATGCTTTAACTTTGGTCAGCCCTGACCTAGTCAGGCAGTTGATCCCTTCCAGTTTAACTATAGTATCCTATTTCAGCTCTTTCTGTTTTTGGGTAAGATCAATGAATGTTGGTACTGCCAAGCTTAGTGCCACTGAAATGACTGTAAATTGACAAGAAGTCTGAATGCAGCAGTGAGAATTGTTGGACCATTAAGGGCAGGGTGAAGAGATAGGTTCATACTGCTTCTGAGCAGTGACAGTGTCCTGGAATGTTTCTGGCCCTCATCCAACAGAAGGAAATTGGTTTCCAAATAATCTTCTTTAAAATCCTTGCATTAGATTGAGGGTAGGAGTAGAAGAAGAGTAGGCTGTCAGCATGAACAGATCCGGTTTTTTCACAAACCCTATGAATACTTTGGTATGATTGTTTTAAGCAGTACATAAAGCTTTCATGATAATAGCTATTTTGATTTGGAACTAAGTAAGCTGTGTGACTTTTGAATAGTATTTTCAAGTTGGAACACTAGTCTACCCCGTCCTATAACTATGACTGATTTTAGGATAATTTTGCTATAGAGAAGAACAAATATGGCTACCACTCCTGGTTCCAGCAGTGTTCAGCTGATAGAAATTTCAAGAGGAGATAAGAGGGTTAAAACATTGCCTTATATCCTGGGTTCAGTACCCCTGTGCTCTTCTGCCAGGTGGAACTTCTGATCATCTGACCACTCTGGGCCTGGACTGGGGCTCCAGGGGTGGAGTGTGGCACATTTCCTCTGTGTGCCAGGTATTGGCAGCCACTGCAGGGCTGTGATACATGTCCACAGGAATGAGGTGTGTGCAGCAGGGCATCACCTCATCAAAGCAAGGCTTGACCTTCCTCTTTCCCCCACCACATGCCTGAAATATTTTCAACCCGCAATCCTTCCAGCCTCTCGAAATACCTAATGATAAATCTTGCTAATTACTTTTTTTGGTATAGATCTGCTTGTTGATACTTTGCTACTCATTACATTTATACTGAAATTTTATATTTGAAGTTTGCATTATGAGGCTGGAAAGGTAGTTTGTTTGTGTTGGTGTGACTTTTTAGAACCTCAATTTAAATGAAGTTGTAAAATTTCTGTGAATAGATGTTCAGTCCTGACAGGAAAAACAAGTACATATTGACATCAGAAAATACAGCAATTTCTTGTTCCTTTTTCATTATTTAAATTCAATTTTTAAAATGTTACAAATTGAACATTTATAAATTTTCTGGTGTCATTTTCTGTTGTTAATTTTCTAAGTTCTTGATCAGATTCTGTTCCACTTGTAAATGATTGAATCCCTTTCAAATCACTAAACTTTTAAACCTTAGGCAACTGTGATATGTTCCTGAAATATTAGGAAGCTTGTTTTTCGGATATGGTCTAAGAGTACCGTAGTCAGAAATAATCCAAATAACCTAATTTTTTGCTTGTTCTTGTGGCTGATTCATGACACATTTTGCTCTGGGGACTTTGCAGTAAGGTAGAACTTATCACGGACAGTTGTTTTCTTTAAAAAGATCTAGACTGGGCTTTACTGAGATGATGTAGTTAGTAATTCTCAAAGTAAATTATGATACAGAATAATTAGTTCTGGAGTTACTGGTATTACTTGTTAATATACCATGATCTCTCTGTAGGTCCCTTCCAAATCCCCTCCATCAACTGGCAACAGAAGCAGGACGACTTCATTTACAGATCAGAATGATGAAGGCACTTCAACACCAGACAAAGAGGTCAGTTGAGAACTGTTTTGCTCTGTTTTTCAGCTTAAAAAAGTCTACCTTTATGTCCTTAATTGCAATTTTTTTTTATTTCTCAATTTCACTATTTTCTGTGTATTTATAGATATGAATAGTCTATTTTTTAGGTTAAATACCAAAACATTTAGTAGTAATAAAACAAATCTTTAAGCTGTAGTGATTAATCTTCAGATTAGGAAACGTTTTAAGTCTTCAGGTCTTAAAAATCTTACTCCTGAACTGAACTCAGTGAGGTAGTGGGACAGAAGATACATTTGGAGATACTAACTTTGTTTTTGTCCCACTTTTTGTTGAAAACCTAGGTGAATCCAGGTAATTTGAAGTGGATGATCCAAAAGGTTTATACAGTGTATTGTTTCTAACCATGGCAGTTATAAGTATCAAATTCAAAGTTACTTCCCCCACCCCATTTCTTCTCTCCCCTGCCCCCAAACTAAAAACCAACCCAGCCCTCCTTGCACCCCCCCAAAAAAGCCCCACCCAAAAACTAAGCAACAAACCAAACTGACTCTAAATTATAAGTCATAAAAAATAATTGAAATCATTATCAGGATGATGAGTAACCTTGACTTGCATAATAAAGCAAACAAAGAAGCTAATCTGCACTTACCTTGTTTAATATTAAGTGCTACAGCTCTTTAGAAGCAGCTTGATTTAAAAAAAGACAACAAATACAAATAAAGCATTTCCCTGACTTAGTAAGCATAGACATAGACTGGTAGCATAAAGCAGGATGCTTCTGTGATTCTGTGAACTTTTTCAGAGGAAATGTTGTATCCTAGTCAAAAAATTCAGTTGCTTTGTTTTGCCACAAAATTATGATGCATTTTTTTTGCAGAGAAACAATCCACTTTAATTTTTAATGCCATGTTTTCTTTAGGATATGATCAGCTATACCTGAAATTTGTAATAGATTTCATTATGAATGCTATCAGTGATTACAGCTTGGCAGTTTGCTTCCTTCAATAATAGAAATTGAAGGGAAAGTGCCTCCTGGTTTTGTGTTTTGATATTTTCTAATAAATGCTTATTTTCACTACTGTGAGACATATATATAGATATATAGATATATATATGTATGTCTGTGTGTCTGTATATTTGTCTGTAATGAATTCCCTTTCTCCTTGGAAAAAACTTTTCTGTTAACTGGTGCTCATGAATGGTAGCAAGCAGTGTTACCCAGGATAAACTACTAAGTTTTTCAGTAAGGAGAGTTTTCTTATCTTAATGCAGGGTATAGAAGTAGCAAATTGCCACATGAGAACTACTACTGTGGCCTCAAAGGAGTGAGTTGGTACTGAGTGTCTATTTCCTTTTTTTTAAAAAAAAATATTGTATAATGTGCAGAAAAACTCATTTCGCCAAGGTTTTCTTCACGATTTTTATTAGAACTACATTTACTTCATTAGATATGTGTTGTCCCCAGCCAACTCCATTTTCAGAGTGCTGTTCCAGACAAACAAGAGAAGCAAAGGATTCCCCATAGCACATGCCAAGTTACATTGGAAGAACATTAATCTCTAAATAGACTGGATTTAGATTGGAATGACCAGAGAGGCAAAAGGAGGAATAAGATTAAGAGTGGAAACAGAGATAGTAAAGTACCCTCAGATTTACAGTTATCCTTGGTCTTAGGGGAGCTGCCATGACAGTTTTACTTGTGAAACACATCCTTTAATTAGAAATTCAGGAAGTAGTGAAGTCCTAAGGGGATGAAAACCTCTATTTTTTTTGGTAAAGACTGGTTTTACATCAAATGTAAAGTTTTACAAAAAATTAAGTTTAAATTATTAAAACAAGGAATTTATTTTCTCCAAAAATTTCTCATAAATATTGACAGTATGATTAAAAGCAACTCACCTTTGAAATCTGTTGGATGAGATTTTCATAAAATTCAGTTGAGCAGCAGTATAGTATGCTTAAATAAGATGCAAATGTTACATATTGTATTGCACTGAAAATACATTCCCTGATTATATGAATGCATTATGTCTTTTGGAGGGCTTTATTTTTTTCAGTGTTCTCATTTGACCAGGCAGTTCCTTTGTGTGCAAGTGTCATTGGCACTGTAATTGGCCTTACATTGAACTGTTGAACAACAGTTTAATATGCTGAAAATATTTGGTTGAAGAGTATTGTATGCTGAAACATTTTTGCAGTACATGAAAAATTGCTAACCATTTTAGTATTGAAAGCTAACCAAAGATTAGTGTTTCGTCATTGTTTTGTATATTTTGTGTCCTCTGTGAGCTGTGCTTTAGTGCATCTTTAAATAGATCAGGTTTTTGTATTTTTACTTCCATATTATTAAAATTGCACATGGAATCTTTGGTTTATTCTCAGAATTTTTTATAATAAAAACAATTTCATAATTAGTTGCAGTTGTAAATGACATCATTAGTCTGATCAAAGAATTATAATAAAACTTATGTGTCAACATTTTTGCTTTATAGTCTACAATGATAAGATTTAAAAAATCCTTTAGTATTTCAAAACTCCCAGATGCTATCAGTTTAAAATAAATCTACAACTAGTATGCTCCATTTATGGAATACCAGGTAAGTTTCTTTTTCATGCCACTTTCCTCTTCAGCTTGTATTTTATTAGATATCTGGTTCTCCAGTAGCAGTGTTATAGAAAACCTCAAACTTTTTTCATGTGTAGGAAAAAGCAGACACCTGACTAGTTCTGTGTTCTCTTATTGCAAGTAGCTCATAAAATATGATCACATTGTGAGGTAAAACTATTTCCACAGAATTTTGTCAGACAATTTGCATATTTAATCCTTTCTGAGCTAGTATGCTGCTGTTTGAAACAGCCCTAGACTATTAAAATATGCTTACTTAGTGGGTTCAGTCTTTTGTAAGGGAGAATAGTGTTCAGTTTTTAAACTTGCCACATTGGCTTTTGAACAGAGTTTGAGATGAAATACAAAAATAGTATTCTCTATAGTTCCTATAAGTTAAAAATGTCCTTTTTGTTCTACTATGTACTGTATAGGAGGCCAAACTGCAAAAGATAACAAAGCTGGTGCTAGTTCACATTCAGCTGGCAGCAAGCAGCTGATAGGTTGCCATGGGTGACCTACCAGTCATGCATCCAAATGTCACTGACATCCTAATGAGTGTTATGGAAGTGACAGCAGAGCACAGTATATATAGCTCTTAGACCTAAAGATACTTAGCCAAGGTACTTTCCAGTCTCACTTTAGTGGTGTATAATGACTCTGTTATTAAATTAGTTGAAATGTTTCTCTAGCATTGGCTATTAGTATAGTATGGCAAGTAAAGCTGTAATAATATTCCTTCAGTACCTTTGTTTGTACCTGGGTCTTTTATGTATTCTTATACTTAATTTGAAGTACTTCTAAATATGTGCTGCCATGCAAAGATGGTAGTGGTTCAGATATATCGGCATTTTTTTCTTTTCTGATATTTAAGACTAAATTTTGGAGGCTGTGTAAGCTAGTATGCTTAGATTGCTCATCAAAATAAAATGCAAACCAGAAAAGACCTATTTGATTTCTGTGTTACTGCTTTCTGAAAGTGCAGATCTGCCCTTTTAGATTCTGGGGCTTGTTTAATTGCAGAGAGAAACCCTTGAAATTTTAGCTCTTTGGTTTTTCCTATTCCCTTGTTACAGTAGAGATGAGCCATAAAAGATTATGTTGCAAATTTCACAAAGCTTTTTATAAATAAATATATTGTAAATAAGGAAATCACTGAATTATTCACAACTTTTTTCCTGACTTTCACCACCTTGGACAAATAACTTCATTTATTTATTTATTTCATTCTAGGGAATGAGTTCTTTTTAAGTAAGAGTTGAACTAAACCTTTTAGTTGATAGCTAGCATCTTCTAGCTACTTGAAGTAGATGAAGAAATGGTAGCTTTTCTCTTAGACAAGTTTTGTAGTCCCATCCTCTTCCTCTGTCTTGCTGTGCTGGTATATCACTTAGCAAAACTGCTCATGTACAATTATAGAACATTAGAATATTAACATTATAGAACATTAACATACATAGAAGTATTAACATACTACGAATTTTGCTAACAAGATATATGAATTTTCAAATTTGCTTGATAACAGCCTATTAAAAAATTTAGAGCTACTGATTCTCTTATTTTTCTGAAAGGGAATAATGATTACCTCTGGCAATCAAACATATTATATGCATGTAACATGTATAATATTAAACTACTGCCATTTCCAGAGCAATGAGACTTGAGTCAAACTCTGATCCCTGTTAAATTTTGTATTTTCTTTCACATCATATTAAGGAAGCTCTTTAATCTAGGAATTGCAGGTACTTTGGCCTTTGCACCCCACTCATCAGAATCCATGTGAAAGAAGATTTGAGCATATGCTTACACGGAGACAAGTTTCTCTCACTGCCTTGACCCAAGGTTTCCCATAGAGTTCTAGACTCTGCTTCCTTTAAGAATTTTTAGCATGATGCAGCAATATAATGAGATGGAGTTGGGTGTCTCCTGGTAGGGACCCTGAAGAAATTCTGTGTGCCTGTTTAATGGTGATGTTTGATCTGAGGTCTTCTCACTGTTCATTGGGCTCTGCAGAGTCTCTGAGTGACTGGGCACCATGCAGCTGCCATGGCAAGTCTGTGCCTTTTATTGGGCAAAGGGCTCATCGCTGGGGGTTTGAGCTGTTTCCTTCCACCCAGGCAACAACCTGTAGCTTGCAGTGCAGCTGTACACTGAGCTACCTGTACTATTTGTAGTCCTCAACGGCTTCCAGCCTATAAATCTGGTGCTTGAGATTAAGGTCAGTGTGGGCTAAGGAGATGATTTACCCTGGAGTATCACAGAACTGGTAGGATTGGAAGAAACCTCTGGAGATCATGTAGTCTAATCCTGTTCCAAGGCAGGGTCACCTAGAGCAGGTTGTGCAGGAAAGGAATGTGTCCAGGTAGGTTTTGATTGTCTCCAGAGATGGACACTCTGTGGCTTCCCTGGGAAGCCTGTTTTAGTGTTCTGCTACCCTAAGTGTAAAGAAGTTCTTCCTCATGTTGAGCTGGAACTTCCTGTGGTTTAGTTTATGGCCATTACTCCTTGTCCTGTCGCTGGGCACCACTGAAAAGAGTCTGGCCACCATACTCTTGACATATTCTTTGTGATATTTGTATGTATTGGATTAGATCTCTTCTGTCTTCTTCTTTAGACTAGATAGACTCAGCTGCTGCAATCTCTCCTTGTGAGAAGTGTTCCAGACCCCTAATTATCTTAGTGGCTTTCTGCTGGATCATCTCTAGTAGCTCCTTATCTTTCTTATAGTGGGGGGCCCAGAACTCCACACAGCGCTCCAGATATTGTCTTATTAGGGATGAATAGAGGGGGAGGATCTCCTCCCTCAACCTGCTGGGCACAGTCTTCCTCATGTACCCCAGAATACCACTGGCCCTCCTAGCTGTGAGGACACTGCTGGCTCATGGTCAACTTGTGGCTCCACCAAAATTTCAAGGTCCTTCTCTGCAGAGGAGCTCCCTCGTAGGTCATCCCCTGAGCTGTACTGATACTTGGGGTTGATCTTACCCAAGTGCAGTCCCCTTGTTGAACTTCTTTAGGTTTCTCTGTGCCAGTTCTCCAGCCTATCAAGGTTGCAGCACAGCCTTTAGGTGTATTAGCCACTCCCCCCTGAGTAGGGTTGAAATAGGGTGTTGAAAGATCTTAGTAGGATTTCTATAGCAAGCTTCAAGTGTGATATGACTGCATTCTTAGGATTGGAGGAGGTTAAAGAATGACCTGCATTTTTATGTCTTCTGTTTAAGGAATGCTTCATCTCGTTTGATTCTAGCTTGTCTAGTTTTATTGATCACAGTACCAGCCTAGTGCTGATATCCTGCTAGTGATACATTATAGCACCAGATGTATTTAATGTTTCTGAAGCTATTAAGATGATTCAGAGTGGGTTTTAGAACGAATCCTAAGCCTAGGAATCCTGTATAGTAATACTATTTAATGTTGGCTGACTAGCAGGTTGCTTCTTGCCTGTTTGCAGGCAGAGGTAAATTTTTTTTGTGATTTTTAATAATCCTTTCCTAACATCTTCGGCCCACAGTTAACTAGACAGTTAGTTCTTAAAGTTATACTGAATACATGGTCGAAAAAAATGAAAAATGCGGATAAAAACAGATTGGAAATATTGGAAAGCATTAAGTAGTCTAATTACAGGACTCACTAGAGGACTCTGCTTGTAATTTAACTAAATATGTAGCAGTGTCATGGTTTGACATTGGCCAGATGCCAGGCACTAAAGAAAGCCTTTTGCTCACTCTCTCTTGTTACAGTTGGGCAGAGGAGAGGGAAATGAAATTAATTAAGGGCTCATGAGTTGAGATAAGGATTGGGAGAAAACACTCTAAGGGCAAAATAGGTTCAAACTTTAGGGTAAAAGGTAAATTTATTATTAACAGAGTCAGAGAAAGATAATGAGAAGCAAAATAAGCCTTTAAAACACCTTTCTCCCTCTCCCTCTTTCGCCGTGACAGTGCAGGGAGACAGGGGGTGGGGATTTTGGTTAATTCATCACCCGAGATCTTTTTTCTTTTTGCTCAGGGAGAAAAGTCTTTTCTCTGCTATGCCACGGGGTCCTTCCCATGGGAGATAGTTCTCCGTGAACTCCTCCAGTGTGGCTCCAATCTTACGAGCAGCAGTCCTGCCAAGATTGCTGCAATGTGAGTCCCCTCCCATGGGCAAACAATCTCTCTAAAATTGCTGTGGTGTGTGGGGTCATTCATCCACAAGGTGCAGTACTTTGAGGATTGGCTGTTCTAGTTTGGAAGAAGGGCCCTCTATCTCTTATCTCTGGAAGCAGGGGCCCTCTGTCTCTACTTGGGTTTCCCACTGGATCATTGCTTTCTCTGGCATTCAGCTGCTCCAGTGTGAATACTTCTCTTATGGGCTGCAAGTGAATCTCTGTATTTTCTGGGGACCTCATGGGCTGCAGGGGAGCAGCCTGCTTCGCCACAGTCCTCACCACGGCCTGCAGAGGGATGTCAGCTACAACACTTGGGGCAGTTCCCTCCCTTCTTTTTCTGTTCACCTTGATGTCGCCATGTTGTTTTCCTTCACGTGTCCTCACTTTCTCTTCTTCTCTGACTAGAAGAAAAACTGTTGTCCATAGATACCATTTCCATTAAGTTCCACCAATTCAAAGATTTCTACAGAATCCTGCGGTGCTGGGAGGTCAATCTCATCTAGGTTCCATGTTGGGGAGTTGCTTGCCATGTTTTTGCTGCCAGCCAGGGCCACATGCAGTGGCAGCCACTGCGGTGCTGGTGCTATTTAACGCCTCTCCTTATGCAGGGTGGTGGGAATGAGAAGCTGCTGCCACCACCCCACCTGCCCTTCTGCCTGCAGCGTGGCTGGCTAGTGGTTGCCCGGCAAAAGCTCACTGTGGGCCATGCCAAGATGGCAGCAGCCACAGCACCATGGGCTGTGCTGGGATGGCCTCCCACTGCAGTGCCCTTGCCGCCCCTGGAAAAGTCTGCCCGTGCTCTGTTTTGATTTTCTTCTTAAATATGTCATCAAGGAGGCATTACTAACCTCTCTAATTGGGCCAGCAGCATGTCAATCTTCAGAACCATCAGGGATTGGCTCTGTTGGATGTGGTGGAAGCCTCCAGAAGTTTCTCACAGATGCCACTTACGTGGCCCTCCCCGCTACTAAAATACAGGCCGTGCCAAATCGACACACAGAGTAATAAAAACACTGTAAGCAAGTCCTTAAATATTTTCGTCATTGGTCACCTAGTATTGGAGAGTGGAGGATGAACTCACTAATGGACAAATGCAGCTAGTTCTAAATGTGTTAAAGGAATACCATTCTTGGGCCATGACTGAGTATATTCTGTCTTTGGTAGCTGTTTGAAGTGTGAAACTCTTGTCTTGGCTACTGAAGAGGAAGTATTTTGAAATTTCATATTGATAGAATGCTCAGTATTGTTATGCCTTCTTTACTTGTAAGATTGGCTCACACAATCACTGTACCTTCTACTTTTTGTGTTCTGCTCACTGAAAACAGCACATTCTACTGTTTGTGTAAACTTTTAGTTCTGGAGACATTGGAGTTGTATGGCTGCAAACTCACACAGTAAAGCATCGATTTCCTTTTTCTCAAAATCGTAACTGTAATATGCATTGGCATATTTTAGGCAGTGGATAGTCAGGATTGTCTTACCGTCTTAGAACAGGGTTGCATATCCCTATCATTCTGCCAAGTAGTTTGAGTGAATTTTTGAAATGAACTTGTGCTGTTGCTTAAAGTTCTGTCATCTTACCTGTGTGTTTTGGTTTTATAATTTTATAATTTTATAATTATAATTTTGTGAAAAAATGAATTTGTAAATTTGTGAAATTATGTCTGAGCCGCCTGGACTTGGCTTCGGTGACGTAGTCATGGACTTCCAGGGATGACTGAAAATCAGACAATTCAGAGATGCTGAAGAAACTAAGAGACCATCTTTTTTGGGGGGGATGAACTTGTTAGAGATTAAATAGGAATTCTTTTAATGCAAACTTTTAGTGTACTAAATAATGCAATTAGGATTAAGCAAAGTAATGCTATGGTGAAAAGTCACAACTTAATATTTTCAGCACAAGCAAGCTGTTACTGTGAAGAGATAATAATTGAAATTGTCTGTGGTTACTGAAGTTCTTGATGGTCATGCCATTAAAAGTGATTTAATTAAGCTGAAAATAATGTATGTTACATATTGAAAATGTTAATAATCTTTTAGGTTGATAATATTTGCCTAATCCATTTATCAGTGCTTTACAAACTGTTTCATCTTCTTAACTAGTCTTCTACAAACACACAAAGTAATTTTTATTCTAAAAACATTCATAATTTTATTTGTGAATTTGCATGCTTCTAATTCATGAGGCCATCAGGCTTGCTTGTAGTATTGCTGCTGTATGTTTTTACACTTGTATGTACATAGTGTATGCCTTTTCTTTTATTGGCATATGTCCTTTCCAAGAAGAGCAAGAGCTTCTAGACCATCAACACTTGATGAAGATTTTCTGGAACCATTGCTTTTGTCTTGTCTGAGAGCTCAGAGAAAGAAAAAAACATATATGTGTATATGTATATATATATATACCCACATACATATACACACACATATATACACACATATACATACCAGGAGCTTTTGCACAGCTTATTCTGAAGACTTATACCTCTAATAGGCTGAGAGAGGAGGACAACAAACTCAATATGTGGTTGGTACCACAGTGAATGCACAGGGCAAGTGTGTTGAGGCTCTAGGGGAGTGAAGAGGATTGAGGAACATGAGCATCTTTTTTATTAGTCACTCATCTTTGTTGTAACTTAAAAGTGAGAAATTTCAGCTGAGTTTGTTGGACAAAACTGGTTATTGGCAAATCTGAGGCTGTTTATTGTATATGGCTCTCACAGGACATTTACCACTTATTATATTTTCTGAAAGGGTTTGGCTAACATAAATTCAAAGTCATGTAGCCTTTCAGATCTTACCTGTGAAAATATTTTTCTTTCTCAATTTGAATTTATGTATTTAATCTGCTACAGCAGTGCAATCAATGTAATCATCACCAAAAAGTAAATTAAACTCCTAACTTATATTAGTATTTGATTCCTATAAGTGTTGTTTAGTAACTTGATAAAGGAGTTTGTTTCAGAATAATTTTGTTATATTTAGTGTTTTGGTTCAATCAGCAATCAGTACAATTCTGAAATCTCAAGCTGTAAGGAAGCTGGACCTTGAACTTAGGTATGTGGATATAATCATGGGAGGAATATTTTTCTCTCTCAGTTACAGCATCCTAAATGCATGAGATTGCATTACATTACATGTATATGTCCAATTTTAATTCGAATTCCAGTCTCTTCACCTCATGTTTTCACCTCTAGGAATTTGCATCTCTTCTTAGATACTAACTTGATAAAATGGTTAAATTCAACTGATGGCATTTTTATGAAATAGTCTGCTAGTAGTTTAAAAAAATTGTAAGGAATTTTTAAAAATGTAGACAGAATTCTAGTGTATAAAAGCACTACATAATAAATAGTCAACAACAAGCAATGAAACACTGATAGAGTTTTTTGAATAATGAGTTGTGAAGAATAACTGAAAGCAAATAGGGCTTGGTGCTGTATGAAGACAACTCATCCACAGAAATTTAAAAAAAAATATAATACTAATGCCTGAAACATAGTTTTTCTTGAACTAAACTAGGATCTTTTAAATAGCATGCTTCTCTAGTTCTAAATGATCAAAACTGTATTTTGGCTGCTCTGAAATGATCTAGTGCATATTTTCTGGTTGTGTCCTCCCTTTATCAATATTTGTTGTCTCATAAACTGCTGTATTGTTTTCTTATGTTTTTAATAGCATGGAAAAATGGAGTAAAATTTTGCAATGTGTTCTTTATTGCTTGATTCATTTTCATTTTCCTCCTTTTTGCATTGAATAACAGCTGTTAGCCGGGATGATAGCAGAACCTGCTTTTCTCTCTGAGTATACTATCTTTGCTTTGGATCCCACCAAACAACCTAAGCCACAGAGTGACGGTGTGGTGAGTCCTCCCCACCCCTCTTAGTGATGCCTTTAGCAGGTGGAGGAGAGTAATGTACTAGAAGGCAAACTTAGTTGCTTGTGGCTTGTTCTCACAAAGACCTCTGTCTTAACTACCTTGTTGCTAACCCTGCACTAAATTTCACAGGTGTAGTACCTGATAGCTCCTGGCTGGTATGCTGTATGATGTGAATTTACTGTAACATTAAAAAATTAACATATTTTCTCTTATACAGGTAACAATACACAAATTCAAATAACTGTTGCACAAGTTCATATGTGTGTTCCACAGAAATTTCCTCTTTTTTCCTTTTAAAATTTCATCATATTTATGTATGTCTGTATGTATTCCAAGATAAATGGATAGAATTAACATTGGGATTGGTTATGTGTAAAATTTATATGCTATTTGCTGTATACAGTGAACTGTAGCGTGTCATTTACAACTAATGGTAGCAGGAAATAATTATTTCACATAGACACAAATTATCTACATCTAGTTGATAACCTGGTAGTTATTATTGTGAGGATGAATAATCTTTACTTTAATAATTAGATTTTACTGCAAATAGATGTTTCTTTGCCTGGAAATGTTGTCTTCACTCTATATAAGTGGAGAAGCTCAGTGAGAAGAGGCAAGAAGTGAAGAAAAAAGAAGCAGGCATAGGGAGGAAGTCAGACTTTTGCTTTCTGATATAGGCACATACAAAGCTGTATTTTTATTATTGGCACAGTACAGGAATGGCATTTTTCACATTCTTCAGAAGCATGGCATTCCTGAGTCCATAAGTGATTTAAAGCACAGTAATTTTTAGAATCCCAGCTCATCATGATACTTCATGATTATTTTGTAAGTGCTCTTTTCCTGCTCATGGTTTAAAATGATCATTTTTCAGTCACTGAAAGCTATAACAAAATTAAATAAGCAGGACATAGCACAGTACACCGTATTGTGTTAGACTTGTCTCTCTCAGGCTAAGCAAGACTGGACAGAAACAGTGATTAAAGTGGTGATCTCTGGAGTGTGTATTCTGACCATATTCCAGGTTCAGCATTCATTACTTAAAGATTCACTGCAAATTTAAGTAAACTTTTACAGTTTTCACTATGCAACAGAATTATCTCAGAAGAAAAATTAATTCGAGTAACCTGTTTGAGTGCTCCAATATTATCTTTATATGCTCTTTTAGCCTTTTTAGTGGCATATTTACTCGATTGCATATTTATATGCAAGACTGCATACATGCAAATAATTGTAATGTAACAGTTATTCTTAATGTGTTATCAGTGTGTATTAATAATATGCTACCTGTAAAACTCATTTTGGTCTCTGAACTTCTTGAAAATTCTAGAGCAGTACTCACAATAAGAATTGGGAGGAGAAGCAAATGATAGAAAATTTATAGAGAATAGGATGATTGATTTAAAAATATATTAAAGAAACACTCACATTATATATGTTTATAAAACCTTGATATACTAAAAATACAGGAGAGAAAAATTTCACCAACACACACGAATGCATATTAACTCTTCCAACAATATTTTAACTGTGTATGTGATCTGAGAGTGAATAGCATAGAGAAGTAACTGTAACTACGGATTTTTTGGCATAGATGAAGTTAGTATAAACTCTTTACTAATTAAGATGCAAAGGTTTTATTGCTTGAAGAAACAGTTCGAAATATTCTTGGACACAGTGTTGTTTTTTGTAAAGAAAGAATTAAAAGAAAATAAGGGAAGAAAACATGTATTAAGCTCTCCTTCCTTTCTCCCTTCATAATTATTCAATTTTGGAATACGTGAGAAAGTATTACTATTAAAAATAGTAAAATGGTTTTATATACAGACATTTAAGCTTTCACTTCTCAGGCTTGCTAGTCTATTTATACCTGTGAGAGTTAATTATGATTTTGCATTTCAGAAATAGGGAAGTGAAATGGCACAAATGTTACTGAAATACCCTAATGTGCTCTAGTTAAAACTGAGCTCTGATTTATACATCTGCATAATAAAAAAGCAATGTTTTTGTTAGAGATTGTAAGTATAGCTGTCTTTGGATAGAGGTATGGATGTTATGAGTTTGTGGAGGAAAAACTTCCATTGGTCTCCAGAAACCCTGATGTAACTGCTGGTTGTAAGACTTTGAAAATGGCTGTTTGTGCTCTGTGAGTGTAATTTTGCTGAAAGCTCTCTTCAGGCTTATGAAAGGCTGGGGCTTTTAAGCTTTTCAAAGCCTCTTGGATTTATGCTTATATATAGAACTTCCATTCATGCTTACCATGCAGTGCATGGATACTCAAATACAATCCTTCGCCCTAGAGCACAGGGACATAGACTTGCAGCAGTCAGGTACCTATGGCGGCTCATTTTTTATATGAAACATTTCTAGTGTATCCCTTTTGTTATTTATGCCAATAGAAAGTGTTACCCCCAATATAGATTCTTCTTTTGTTCCCGTAGATTAAATACAAAGATGCCTGTGTAACGAGTAGGAAACTTTTTAAAGTGGCAACACTAGTTTCATTTTGAAATTACATTTTTAAGGATCTTTATAGTTCCTAAAATGACAACTTTTTAAGCATGTTCACAAAAAGAAACAGCATCCATGGGTTTATATTCATAAAAACCTTATTAAATTTAATAAATCAAATTAACCTTGTGTTTTAATACATGCACAAACCCTATATAGTTTCCTTTAACTCTTTTTTATGTGTATCAGAATACATGATTTTTGAAAGAGGTGTGTCACAGAATCACAGAATTAAGTAGGTTGGAAAAGACCTCTGAGATCATCGAGTCCTACCTATGATCTAACACCACCTTATCAACTAGACCATGGCACTAAGTGCCACATTCAGGCTTTTCTTAAGTACTCCAGAGATGGTAACACCACCACCTCCTTGGGAAGCCCATTCCAATGCCTAATCACTCTTTCTGTGAAGTCTTGGTAAAGTGTTTGTCTTCTTCCGTTGTCAGTCCTATAGTAGCACAGCAGATGCTTTGTAAATTATAAAGCAGAAGTTAATTTTTTATTTGGATTATCTTATTATTAACTTTTCCTGTTAGGAGAAAAAAACAAGAATGGGTAATGGAACCAAGACTACAGTGTAGAAGTGCTTCAGTTTAAAACCTGTAAAAACTGTTAACCCACTGGGAGCAAATCCACTGCCACAGGATAGTGTTCTGAAGCAGAATGCAGAATTTGTTCGAGCCAGGTGAAGCAGTTTCCAAATCCAGACTTGTATGGCTCATTTTCTTTTGTCTGCATATGGATAACTGCTCAGTTTTCTGGTTTTCTTAACTATCTGGATTTTTCTTTGTTCTGTGGTATTTCTGTACTACCTTAAATTTGCTCCATGTCGAGACTTTTTTAAGCCCTTTTGCGATGAATCTTTCCTCTGTCACATTAATGTTTAGATATGCTTATAGGCATATCCTGAGTAGAAGCTGTGAGTGTGATCATGTACGAGATATATGTACAAGGGTGATTGTGATTGAGATTTCAGTTCTATGTACACCTGAGATTCTGCAGCTAGCATATAACTGTCAGAGTACAACTTAATTGAAAATTAAGAGTTACACTGCTCCTGGGTGAATTTACCCCTGATTTTGTTTGATATGCCTCAGTGTTTCACTTCTCTTGAAACAATCCATCTCCAAGATGGTGTCTAGCATATTCTGCTAATTCAGTTGGACTGGATTTCTACAGCAAAAAACATCTGGATTTGAGTAAGTTAGAATCATGGAATACCCTGAGTTGGAAGGGACCCACAAGATTGACTCGAGTCCAGCTCCTGTCCCTGCATAGCACAGCCCAGAGAATCACCCGATGTTCCTGAGAGTGTTGTCCAGTCACTTCTTGAACTCACATAGGCTTGTTGCTGTGACCACTTACCCCAGGAGCCTGTTCCAGTGCCTAACAACCCTCTGGGTAAAGAACCTTATTCTAATATCCAATATAATCTTCCCTGGCAGAGGTTCATGCCTTTCCCTTGGGTCCTGTGACTGGTCACCACAGCTCCTGTCCTTCCACATCCCCTCATGAGGAAGTTGTAAACTGCTATGAAGTCTCCCCTCTCTCTCCTCCAGGATGAGCAAACCAAGTGGCCTCATCTGCTCCGTGTTCAGCTTCCCCTCAAGGCCCTTCATCATCTTTGTAGCCCTTCTTTGGGCATTCTCTCTGATAGTTTTGTATCTTTCTTACATTGTGGCACCCAAAACTGCCCCCAGCACTCGAGGTGAGGCTGCCTCAGAGCAGAGCAGGACAATCCCCTCCTTGCCCAAGTGGGTGATGCTGTGCCTGATGTACCCAGAGCATGTTTGTCCCTCCTGGCAGCCAGGGCACTGCTGACTCACATTCAACTTTCCATCGACCAGGATCCGCACGCCCCTTTCCGTGGTGCTGCTCTCCTGTGACTTGTTTCCCAGTCTGTCTGTACATCCAGGGTTGACCCATCCCAAGTGCAGAATTTGGCACTTGTTTTCGTTGAACTTCAATGGTTGCTGATTACTTAGCCCTCTAATTTGCTGAGAACCCCTGTTCCGGGGCCTCTCTGCCTTCAAGGAAGTCAACAGCTTCACCCAATTTATTATCATTGTCAAACTTAGTATATCTTCAAGTCCTGCATTCAAGTAATTTATGGTTTAGGAAGAGCACTGGGCCAAGGATGGAGACCTGTGGAATCCCACTAATGACAGCTCACCAGTCTGATGTCACCCCATTGACTGTAACCCTTTAAGCCCAACTCATGAGCCAGCAACTCACACACTGCATGAGGTGTTTATCCACAAGGATATTGTCCAAAAGCATCTTGTGAGAGACAGTGTCAAAAGCTTTACTGAAATCCAGAAAGATTACAAGTGGCTTCCCTTGGTCAGCTCAGTGGGTAACCTTCTAATAAAAGGAATTCAGATTTGACATCAGGAGTGTCCTCTTGTGAGCCGTTACTGGTTGTGACCGAGGACTTCTCTGTCTTGCAGTTGTTTTTCAATGACTCCCAGAAAAATAATCTCCATAATTTTTCCAGTCAACGAAGTGAGATTAAGAGACCTGTAGTTTCCAGGGTCATCCTTCTTGAAAATTAGAACTGGGTTAGCAAAAACCTGAACACAGGACACAGGAAAAGCAAGATAGACAGGCTAGGAACAGAAATGTCTAAACTCTGTAAAAAAACCCCAAACCAATAAAAACACTCCAAAACTGAAACCAAACAAACTAACCAACTCAAGACTATTGTTTCTTGTTGTACTGGTTTTGTTGTTTTCAGTGAGGTTTTTTTAATGTGTGTGTGTTTTCTTTTCCTTTCTTTGGGTTTGCAAAAGTTTTGTGTAAGGTGTATTTTCTGAAAGTCTAATTTTCTTCCCATGCTTGTTGGAGGTTTAAACAGTTTGTTACCAGCACTTATTTTCCAGGTAGTTTCTGCCCCTCCCCCAGTGCACCAAAACAGAGAAAGAAGGTGTTACAGCCAAGTCTTACTCATATTGGCTGTAAATACTATTCAACAATTAGATTTTTCCTGTCTTTTTTCCTGTTTTTGGTCTTTTTGGTGTGTCTTTGATTTGTCCATAAATGTTATATAAATAATCTTTATGAATTACTTGATTGGAGATGTCGGTATTTGCAGATGTCTCATACTAATCCATGCACACATAGCTGCTTTGTAGTTTTGCATATTGCAGCAATCTGTTTTGAATTTAACAAACTAGCTTGTTTGCATGAAGACATCTTAATAAGCTTTCTAAAGAAAGTACTAAAAACACAGGCAATGAGAAAAGCACAGGTGCTGTTTCTAGGAATCATTGAATTACAGTTCTTGTACTTTGTTTCTCCTAACGGTTGTTTTTACCTCCTGTAGAACTTGAACAAACAACCACTTCCTGGATCCACAGAAAATAATGGAAGTGAATCTGTCTCTCCACAGGTACGTGGAGGGCATGGGGGGTTTGTTTCCTCCTTCACTGCTGGGTTGTGTTGCATTGGCTTAAGTGCCCAGTGTATATCTTCATGCTGAAGTAGGGATGACAAGTACTTGTCTGTCAGGATGCTCAGATACTTTGTTAGTATATAATCCCATTAGCTGGTATTAAGTATTGTCACTGCCGTATGGAGCTTTTTTTTTTAAGGACTGGTTAGGAGACTGCCAGCATTGAGATGCATCTTGCTGCACATCCACCATAGGATACAGAGCATTAAATGCACTTTCAAAAGTAGAGGGCCTGTTGTGTGTCTGGAAAGCTACCTTCTAGCTGAAGGAAAAGAACTGATAGGCTAAAAGTGTTGTCACAAGTGATAAAGATGTAGGTCACTTTTTAATATGTCTCAGGGAAACATTTAGCTTGCTGAAATGGGATTAGCAGTGGCTTCTTGGCACGTGCCTCCCAACATTTGATTGTAGGGACAGCATTGTGCAGTAATGCTTTTGCATCACTCTGTAGCACCCCAGCAGTATAGATTACCACAGCACAGATCTTGTGGTGTAGAGTGAAACAAATATATAGCTATATAAATCAATAATTTAGTTTTATGTAAAAATAGTAAAGCCGTTTAAAATAGAAATAAGAAAAGGACTGTTCAAGATGGTTTGCTAGAACTAACTATCATACAAGACTTCTACCATTAACTTGTTCCCTTTATCATAGGAAAGTATCTGTGTCTTTGAGATAAATACAGTCTTCTATGTAAAACATCAAGAAATGGGTCAGTTATATTTTTCAGGTTTGAGACAATACTAAATAACCATTTATGTAGTTACACATTCTTCACTTTTTAAAGGAATTGCACAGAAATGCATTCTTCTAAAAGTTTAAGTGAGAGCTGTCGTTTATTAGATTTTGTTGCTATCTGAAATTGCACACATCTGGTAGTTGCATGCTTGATTTTTCTGCCCAAGGAGATGATTCTTTTAAGGGAGTGGCAGCTATTTGGTGTCATGCATATGTTAGACACCAGTATTTCTTTGCATGGGTCAGGTCTCTTTCCTGGGCTTTAGTATGTCTGTCTGCCTAAGAGCAGTGCAGAAATAATTACTTTCTTTGAATTTTTGCAGCCAAGTGACAGTCAGTCTTTTGCCCAGAGGCTTCAGCTTCGAGTTCCGTCCATGGAGTCTTTGTTTCGGAGCCCAGTAAAAGAGACCCTGTTCCGCTCTTCTTCTAAAGAGTCCCTAGTACGAAGTTCTTCCAGAGACTCTCTGAATCGGCTAGACTTGGAAGCCATCAGTCCCACCTTTGATTCACCTTCTGACATTGAAAGTGAAACAGAAGAGCCTCTGGGAAATATGGACAGCTTCAGCAAAGAGCAGTTGCTGCAGCGTCTGCGTAGAATGGAGCGCAGTTTGGGCAACTATAGGGGAAAATACTCGGAGGTAGGCAATGTGACTGGTTTAGCAAGCCAGAAGGGGGAAAGGGATTAGGCTAAGAGATAGTGCAGCAGTGGCCAATCTTTTTGTTTTCCTATTTGGAGCAAATGTTTCAACTAACACGGAAGTTAAATTATTTGAAGTCTAAATCTAGTTATTTTTGACTTAGGTCAAATGTTTTTTGGTAATAAAACATGGAAATCTTTTTCTCTTTGGAAATGATTTCCTGATATCAGCAGTAGCGGTTAATAAATGATTACACAGAGCAGGCCTATTAAGATTTCAACTGAAAGCATCCAGCAGGGGATAGAGTTCACTACGGAGATGAGCATGACTTGTACTCCCATGACAGCAAATTTATTTTTTTTCTGCAACTTGTTCTTGAAATGCACAGTGTATATTCTATCCATGTGCAATAGGCAAGCATTTTGTTTTCAAGACACATGTTCTAGTCTTCATAATTTCCAGGTATTGTCTGGGAGAAATTAATTCAAACAACTTTTTTTTTTTGATATTTTAGTGAAAACCAATTATATAAGCAGTTTCATTACTCATTTTCACAATTACTGGGGAAAATAAAGCTGTATAACTGATGGCGGTGTTTTGATATTGGGTTTTTTAATTAGTTTTGGGGGGGTTTGTTTGGGTTTTTTGTTATTTTTTGAAGTGTGAGTGTGTTGTATTTAAAACTGGATGTTTGTACTGTTTTTTACAATTATTTTAATACAAATTAAATACAAAAATTCCTGTGCAGGCTTTTGTCAAAATCTCTGAAATCTAAAATCTGTATACAGTGACTGCGGTATTCAGCATATGCCTGAAAATTCAGTTGTCTCACAGTAATTTTTCCTTCACTTCCAGCTAGTGTAATAAGTATTTTTTTAAAGTTTTTGTAAATAGTAGTTGTTAAAATGGAAAATCTTCAGTTTGTGGGTTTATTTTAGTGCTTTTTTGGTTGTTTGGATTTTTTTGTATTAGTGTAATCTGTCCACCAAGTCCTAACTTTCTCTGTCAAAAAGGCTTGAGTTTTCTCCCTGGTTTTGTGAGTTTCTTTAGTTCAATGGAAAATAATTATTTTGCTGGAGCTTGGAAGAAGCTTGCTTCAATATATAATGAGTAATTAAGGCAGAAATCTTTTTTCCCCTCTTAAAATAGGATGCAAAGTTAGCATGTCAAAAATATGGTAAAGGAAACCACGCATAGCAGTTTTGATTTTCTTAGAAGAGCAAAATAAATATGACTTTAAAATTCAAGCGTAATTTTGAATTCTGAAAATGTTTAGTTTTTTAGAAGTAAGAATTTGAAGGTGTATTTTGACTTACTGATTTCTGTTTTCAGTGTTCTAGATCTGATTTTCTTAAATTTTTCATACATTTGAAAACAGAATGTTCTAATTCCAAGTGCCATTATGCTACTTCAACATAATGCTACTTGGCAGTTGTAATCAAATATTTAAGTAAACTAAGTTGTGCAGTTACTCCTTTTGTAAGCTTACAATGGAAGAGGAAAGACCACTCTCCACTTTCAATTTGTCTTTGCTATATATATGCAAAGCATATGGGATGAGAGCATTACACCTTTTTTTGTTAGATTTAGAAATGTATTTTTTAATGGATGCTTTTTGTAAAATTAGTTTTGCTTAATCTCCCTGGGACATGCACTCTTACAAGTGGTCACACTTGTAGGGTAGCTGTCTGGGGTGTAACTTTCTGATACTGTTGGGTTTGACCCCCTGTGTTGAAGGATGGTATGTGGTATGTTGTCTCAAGGAAGGGAAAACTGTGTATGAATGCTGAGTAACATCATTGTTGTGTCATGTAGGCTGGTGCTTTTTAAGATATTGGAGACATTTTATAGATAGAAAAAGAAAACATTAAGAAAATGTAAGTACATTTCTATCAAAAGAGCATTCTCAAGTGGAGCAAAGAGTTTAAACATGCAGGTAGTGATGCAACTAAGGAAATTATTTTGATGGCTATAGACAGATGTATTATCATCTTTATATCTGATTTGTGTATTTTAGCTGGTGTCTGCTTATCAAGTTATCCAGCGGGAAAAGAAGAAGCTACAGGTAAGCATTACTTTTCATCCTCTCTTATCTGCATGCTTTTTTGAATCTTAAAATGTGTAGTGACAATACAGATTTAATTTTCATTGTGTTGTGTATATGTAACAGAAGGTGATTTCTTAGCTGGGATTTCTAAAGAAGCCAAGGTAAAATTAATTTGTCAAAATAACTGTGAAGTTATTGTACTCCAGTCTTTTTTGTTACATCAGGTGACTTCAGGTGATTAGATTGATAGGTTGCCAATGTACAGTAGGCATTTATGACAGTTTTTGCACATGAAGTGTGACTTGAAAGAGAACCAAATCATTACATCTGTGAATTTTTCAAAATTTATTTATCCATTTTAAAATTACATTCAAAACACCTGATCTTTATTCTTCCTTTTTTTCTTAAGAGCATTCTGAGTCAAAGCCAGGATAAAGCACTTCGCAGAATTGGAGAACTGAGAGAGGTAATTTCCTTTATTGATTGCATGTTTACTTTATATCACACCTACATAGAATCTTTTTCTGCCTAGCTTTTGACGTTTTTGTTCACAAAATATTTTCTATTATAGAGCAAGGTATTTTACTGCCCTTTTTGTTTGTTTGATTTTGTTTTTTGTTTTGTTTATATGGGGTTTACTCCTCTGGCTTGCTGTCCATTCAGCAGCTTATTGCCATACTCTTATGACAGAGCTGTGCATCACCAACTGAACTACTTCTCTTGTTCATTGTGAAATAGGTAGAAGTATGTGTGGTTCTTACAGTATTATTGGCCCAGGCACAGACATGCCTGTGCAATTTGTTGCTCT
Organism: Luscinia megarhynchos; assembly: GCA_034336665.1. Classification (NCBI taxonomy): domain Eukaryota; kingdom Metazoa; phylum Chordata; class Aves; order Passeriformes; family Muscicapidae; genus Luscinia; species Luscinia megarhynchos. The sequence continues at coordinate 7,017,789 of JAPFBE010000002.1, forward strand.
TTTATTACTGACAAATACTAATTCAGGTGAACACAAGTAATACACACATTTTCATAAGGATTTAAATGACTATAAAAAATTAGGGTAATTTAAAAAAAAATTCATCTTTGCACCAGTTGTAATACTTACATTGTTTTATGAGTTTTACTATAGTTTGGTTTCAATCATAAAATCACATAGGTTGTGTTATGAGTTGCCTCCTTAGGTTATAGTGAAATTGAAAGGAGATGCTCTAGTGTATTTGGTAGTGATAATAAACAAAATGGACTTAAAAAGCATGTATAGATGAACAGGCAGAACAGATTAAAAGAGCAAGTTCAAAAACACCATGTTGTCAAACCTGGTGAAGCACAGTGTGAAGCTGAAGCCATTTTATTGCCTTGGAAGCTAGTGCAACAGCAGGTTTGGAGATGGACATGCAAAGGCCTCTGTCTCTGCTCTTAGGTTGCTGGAGAGCTGGGTACCATTTAGCCCAAAGTCACAGGCTTTGTCTTATGACTGCACACCTGCTTCTAGCATGTGCCATGCTGAGCAGCAGCACTGGCATGGAGGTTCTGGCATGCAGGTTGGAGGAGCCATTAGACCATGGTGAGGTCCCACATTTGCCTGAAGGGAGACCCACTCCAGGCAGTTGGATGTTTCCCCCACAGACAGGGACCCAAACCTGTCCCCTTCATAATGAGGGATGGTGACTGTGAGTGACTGGCCACGTGGGTTCTCAAGGCTCTAGCTCACCCACAAGGAGCTATCCCTGTGGCTAGTCAGGCAGCCTTTCAAAGGAGGTCACTGGCAAATTGCTGGGCACTCTTCAGTGGTCCCAGGAGTAATGCAGGTAAGCATGCTGTGAATTGTGTGTGCTAGTGGGATAGCATTTTGGTTCACATTTCTGCCCCAGCAGCTGAGAACTGTGTGTCAATGCTGGGAGTACTGTGCTTATCTCAGCTGTAGCCTGTGTCTGGACTGTCACCATGTCCTAAGCTAAACTGTCAGTGCATAGGAGGGAGTTACTATCAGAATTAGCTTGCCAAGGTTGTATCTTTTCCAGATCTCTACAAGGTCAAATGAAAAGGCTTATTCTGTCTTAGGTCTGTATCTGCATGCTCCTGTAGGACTAGTTTTCCAGTTTATTGCTACTTGTTAAAAGTCAGGAAGGCATATGTGGAACACAGTTAAATCTTTGGCGTATGACAGAGTTGGACACATGCATTTTATTTTTCACTTCTCCTGTAGTCTTTGTGATTCATATATGTAGATAAGTTATACATTTATTTTTTATTTTTATATATACATACATTGTGTATATATATATGTGTATATATATACACACACATATATATATACACACATATATTGTATATGTATATTTTGTGCAAAATTTAATGTCATTCTTACCAATCTTTTAAATTTAAGGATTCCTTCAAATCTAACACGGAAATTATTTTTCATTAATTGATACACTTCAAAAGGTGTTTTTCTAATCTTTTGGAAGCCCAGGTGTTGCAGCATTAGGTAAAACAGACAGCTAAGGAAAAATTACAAATAAAATGGTAAGTTTCCATTGTGGAAGCTAAAATGGTCCAAAGTAGTTAATTCATTGATTAAATTGTAGTAAATTGTTATCAGAAATTAATTTTAGTAATCCTTTTCTTCATCATACAGACCATTTCCCCCATAAATATGTTGAATCAGGCAAGTTTATTCTAAGAAGGTCATGTAAGAGTAAACTAATCTTCCTTTAGGCTAAATTGGCAGTGTGACTGTCACTAGAAATCAAAGTGGTTTTGCTTACCTTAGTTTTCTCCTGTTAGGAGTAATTCCTCAAAACCGGTCTTAAAGCAGTGTTCAGTGTTCTTCTCAGAAAAGGATCAGAAGGGACTCTGATATCCAAAGAGGATCATTTCTGTGTTGGTTTCAGTAAATCTCTTTGACACTTGTTCTCACACTGGCCTGCTTTGCTTTGTTTGAAAGAAATTGCTTCTAAAGCTCAGAAGCGCAGGGCAGAAGTGTGGTCAGCAATTGCTGAGAACATGAGGCAATGCAGTGTTGAGAAGTGGATGTAGTTGGGAGAAGAATGGTTTCTGCAGTGTTGCTTTCCCTCACTGTCCTGCATGTGCATGGCTGGGCAGACTCAGCTCATACATATGTGGTTTTCAGAGCTGTTATCAGCCTCATCTGTGCAGGGCATTCACTGTTGGAGGTAAGGGATAGACAGCAAGATAGCATTAAAACAAGATTTAGAGTTGGAGGAAAGCAGTGCAGGGAGCATCCAGTGCTCTGTTTCATTTCATTTGCATTTTCATCCTTTCTTTCTTTCTTTTCTGTCTTTGCCTGGCTAATGGAACTCATCTTTATGGGTTGTGATTGATTTTATACAAGTGTCTTTGCAGAATAACAGTCATAGACACATTCTTTTCCTGGGATAAATCATAGGGAAGATGTATATGGATGAAATAAATATATAAATAAAAAAGATTTTAAAGTTTCTAAAAATACTTGCAGTGCATGTGTGATACATGTATGGTTCTGGTTCTCTCAATAAGCAGTTAGATGTGAATTAATTTAAGTACATTTATTTTCTATTAGAATGAGAATTATTTAAAGACATTTAAATGTTTAAACTTTAAAAGCATAGGAAGTAATTAGAAGAAATCTCCTTCAGGAAACATGTTGCAAGACTGTAGATCCTACTAAAGAATTTAGGCAATATCTACAAGTTTTTAAGAGTGTTCAGCCAAACAAATGCATGTAAGTATCAAGTAAAACCACATATTTAAATTATTTGGCATTCTCTGCCTTTCTCATTTGAGACACATTTGTGGAATAAAAAGACCAATTTTCTTCTCTTATACATGGCATTTGTCAGTTTTAGAATGGTGGCATATTGAATGAGCATAATGAATTTTACATTTCTGCCCTTTATGTTGACTTAACTTGGTGGCTAAATGAAGTATCTATGAAAGTGCAGTCTTCACCTTCCAGGAGAAATCTGTGCATGGAAGACAGTTTTTCAAGAGCAGGCTTAAAATGATCCCTATACAAACTTATTTTAAGGAAAAAGAATCCTTGATAATTTTGCATCAAATCTCAACTCTTGCTGTTTTAATGCTGGTATTATAATTGTATGTTCTTACTATATTGTGTGGAATGTTGTATAGTAAAAAAGAATATACACTTTATGGTTGTATTTTGAGATCACAACTATGAAAGAGATATTTTGATATTATTTAATAATATTTTCCTAAGTCTTTTGAGTTCACATTTCAGTATTCATTTGAGATGTGTTTGTATTATCAGGAGCTCCAGATGGATCAACAAGCTAAGAAACATCTCCAAGAGGAATTTGATGCTTCCTTAGAAGAAAAGGATCAACTTATTAGTGTCCTGCAAACTCAGGTAAGATAATTTACCCAGCAGATGTTTAAAACTGCTCTTCTTACTTTTTCTTTTTAATTATGTATTTCCTATAATGCATATCCATGTTTTATTATAATTGCTCTGAAGTTGTAAAGCTTCTTGTGAATTTAGGATTTTCTGGAAATTAAGTGTGTCTTTGTGGTACAGGATACCTTTTTAAAAATCTCACTCGTGTTAAATATGATTGACTGATTTGCACTTAAATACCTCTGTGATGTTTTTGTTATCAAGTCATCAACATTAGCAGATAACCTAAAATTGCTTTTGCAAAATTCATGTATTTTGTTCAATTGGTCTTTGTTTCTCTACCCATAATAATTTTATTTTTGTTAATTGAAAGCGTAATTCTGACTTTTAAAAAATGGTAAAAAAATTCAGACAGATTTTTCCTTTTTTTGCATGCTAAGATCAAAATTACTTTAACTCTTTCTAGTTTTAAGGGTTAAAAAATTATCTGCTTAGAATCCTTGGATTTTTTTAACAAAAAGAACATTTTATTTAGGTGTCGTTGCTGAAACAGAGATTGCAGAATGGTCAGATAGGCACTGAATTGCCTGATCAAAACATCCAATCAGAACCACAAGTTCAAAGTCCAACAAAAGAAGTCAGTGCAGAAAATACTGTGGAACCAGGAAGCAATGGTAGGTATTGTGGCTTTTTCAAGAGAACTTACATTATGGGGAATAAACCTGTTGTTATTTATGATAGAGTAACAATATTTAGGGCTGACCATGTCATAGTAAGGATATATTTTCTAGAAGAAGACAACTTTTTTGAAAACCATCTGGCTGCTAGAGGACAAGATAGCCCTTTTAAGAAGCCAAATTTTCATAGGAATTCAGATCTGGTATGTCTTGTCTTTGTCAATATTGATAATAACATTGTAATTATTGCTTTGTTGGTAGGTGTTCTTGCTATCCCAACTTCATACTGTTTAGAGATTTTGTCCCCCGTAAGTGAGGACCTATTCCTGAAGCTTAGAGAGCAGATTAGTTGCCAGTCTCTGTCTTTTTGTTTGTGAGTTTGGGGTTTTCTTTCTCTTGTATTATCAGAAAAAAAAGTGAAAACAAAGATAATTTTGATATTCCTCCTATTGAATAACCTAAGTGTTCCTTATGTCAGGACATTGTTTAAATTAGTGGGGTTCTCAGTGTTGTATATATTTGATTACTGAGCAAGGGACATTATAATGCTGATATATAACAAGTATCTTTCACTGTTACCCTTCATAAAAGGTATGTTAAGACAGAGGTAAACATATATCTTAAAATTATATTTCTTCATCATCTGCTTTGCTTTTTATATGTACGGGTGATATGAAGTGTTAGGTGAGAGATGGTCTTATCTAGTGCCATGGTTTCTGTACAGCTTAGTCATCCACCACTCTCCTTCACAGCTGGACAGAGGAGAGAAAATTTAAAGAAGGGTTCATGAGTTGAGATGAGGCCCAGGAGAGATCCCTCACTAAATACCATCATGGCCAAAACAGGCCAGCTCCTTCCCAGCTCTTTCTCCTTCCCCAGTGGGGCAGGGAGACAGGGAATGTGGGTTTATGGTCAGTTCATCACCTGTGGTTTCATCTGCTGCTCAGGGAGAGGAATCCTTCTCCTGCACCACCATGGGGTTCCTCCCACAGGAGAGTTCTCCAAGAACTTCTCCAGCTCGACTCCATTTCATGGGCAGCAGCTCCCTGTGAACTGCTGCCATGTGAGCCCATCCCACAGGCAGCAGTCCTGGCCAAGCTGCTGCAGCGTGGGTCACTCTTCCACAGGGTGCAGAGCTTCAAGGACAGGCTGCTCCAGAGTGGGCTTCTCTCTCCATGGGCCTCCCACAGGGTCACAGACTCCTCTCAGGCATCCACCTGCTCTGGCAAGGGCTCCTCCATGGGCTGCAGGTGGATCTCTGCATCCCCTTGGTCCTCCAAGGGCTGCAGGGGCACAGCTGCTTCTCCATGATCGTCTGCACAGCCTGCAGGGGTAATCCCAGCTCCAGTGCCTGGAGCACCTCCTCCTTCTCCACGGACCTTCATGTCTGCAGAGTTGTTCCCCTCACATATTCTCACTTTGGTTTTCTTTAACTGCAATTAAAACTGCACAATAACTTTTTGTTCTTTCGTCTTAAGTCTTTTTTGTCACAGAGGCATTACCCCCATTTCTAATTGGCCCAGCCTTGACCAGCAGCACATCTGTCTTTGGAGTTTTGCCACGGATTGGCTGTCCCAGTCATGACAAAAGCTTCTGGTAGCTCCTTGCAGAAACCACCCCTGTAGCTCCCTTTCCACTACTGAAGCTTGGCCATGCAAATTCAGTACAATGCCAATTACGCTTGCAGCCTCCAGAGCATCAGAGCAGAAACACTCAGTAAAATACTACTGAATGTGCTAGTTATACAATGATTCAAACTGAGAGGGAGTAGATTTAAATTATAGACATGAGAAAAAATTATTTACTGTGAGGGTGGTGAGGCACTGGAACAGATTGCCCAGAGTTGTGGCTGCCCCATCCTTTGAAGTGTTAAAGACCAAACTGGATGGAGCAATTTGTTCTATTGTGTGATGTGCCAGGCTTTGGCAGAGGTTAGAACTAGAAGATCTTTAAGATCCCTTCCAACTCAAACCGTTCTATGATTCTATGAGTACAACTCAGAAAGGCACTAAGTGTAACCTTTATCCTGCTGAATGTACTATTGCCAACCTGAATATTTTAGAACTAATGTCAGCCTTGGGAAAGCAAGAATATGTGCATGGCACTTGAGAGGTGTAATTTGCTGATTTGCTTTGCTTCACATTTTTTCCTACTTGTGCATATTCTCTTAGTAGCAGCAGGCAGGTTTGTAAATCATGATGACTTGTTGATTAATAGCTTTCTTTTGAGGCTGATAAAGTAACTGGGTAAGCTAACTCAGTGTGAAAGACTGTGTTTGCTATTCTGTGTATGTGTAAAATATTTCTGGCACTTAGGGGTAGGAACTAGGAGGTTTTGCAGACTTCACACAACTTTCTCTAGAGACCTATGAGTCCACTGCATTGTGAATGATGAATGCAGATCTACATTTTGAAAATGGTGTGTGTATGTAATGTTGGTATATTGTTTTACAGAGGGTAATGAAGATTCTGTGAAAACACTGGAAACTCTCAATCAGAGGGTGAAGCGCCAAGAGAACTTGCTAAAACGTTGTAAGGAGACTATTCGGTCACATAAGGAGCGTTGTGCCCAGTTAACCAACGAGAAAGAGGCACTTCAAGAACAGCTGGAAGAGAGGCTTCAGGAACTCGAGAAAATGAAGGTATGGAAAATCTTCTTAGCTTTATGGGTAACCATGAAAATACAGTAACAACTCCAGTATTTCCTAAAATTTATTGATAGGGCAGACCATGAAACAAACTGTTCCAGTACTTTTTTGGAGATAAATGTGCAAAACCCACTTGGAATTAATACACTCAGCAATTATTCTAGAGTGGTGAAGTAGTGTATGAAACTTTACTGTATAAATAACCATCAGAATGGTATCAGAAATAAATAGTTGTGAGGTGAGAAAAAGTCTATCTTAGCACAGAAGACAGAAGGTAAAGTGAGCAAAGTGAAGGAGAGCTAAACCTTTAAGACATAGTGAGTGAGGCATTAATTATGTAAATGAACAGAAAAAAAAGGAAGGCAGGGCAGTGGAGATCACAATATAGGGAGCATAAGTGCAATCCCAAAGCTAATAAACTGATACTTTGCTCAATTTTCCTTTTAAAGCCATTAATGCTGAGTGTGGAGCATAAGTAAGGTATCATAAACCTGAAAATGTGCTAAGTATAGCTGTACTTAATTTTAGTTACAGAGGTCAGATTCCCATCTCTGTCTTCATCTCTGACCACTAGCCTGGTTTGAAAAAGCTTTGAAGGACTCAAGTATTTTAATGACATTTTCTAGAGCAAAGCTAGTAACAGTCATTTATGTTGCATTGCTGAGATCCTCTTGTAAACCGAGTTGGAGATAATAGAGCAGAAATCTTAGACACATTTCTTGTCTTTACTTTAGCAACTCAGACCTCCACGTGGGGAGGCTCTAACAAAGCCTTCAAGCCATAAGGCAGCGATATAAAAGTAATTTAAAACTGCCCACTTCAGTTTTCCTCAGTTGTGTTCTTTGTTCTTCCTCCAAGGAATAGTGCAGGATAAGAGCCAAAGCTAAGCTGTTTGTCAACCAACTTGTGGTTGGGATCTTTTTTTAGGACCTTCACATGGCTGAGAAGAGTAAACTGATTACGCAGCTACGTGATGCAAAGAATTTGATTGAACAGCTAGAACAAGACAAGGTAAACAAAGCTGTAGGTTTTGAGGAAGATTGTTTAAAACACAAAATGTCTGGCTCTTTGGTATTAGAAGCTCGTTTTAGAGGTCTGATGGTTTAGTCTGTGTTTTAATAAACAAGTCATTTAAGCTACGTAAGAATTTTATTGTATATATACCATAAGATATAAGTCTGTTAGGTAGTATGTAATACAGCAGCATGATATTATTTAGGATGAAACAGATATACTGAATACACTTCTTGATGCCAACTCTAAAACAAACAAAAAACCCCCAAACATACATGAAGATGAGATACAATTAAATTAATTTAAAAATAACCAGTAAACTAACTATACTTTCAATTGTCTATAAGGAGTTTCTCAGGTTTTAGTTCCTTAAAGGTTATTTAATCACAGTCTTGATTACTGGAAGATTACAGAAGTTACTGGAGTAACTTCTGGTGGTGTTATAACTGACATGACTAATGTTGTATGGTGTATTCTCAAAAGAGAAGAAGTACAGACTCGACAATGCTTTTAGTTTGGGTTTGTTTACAGGATATGTGTTTCAAAGGAAAATGTCTGTGCTAGAAGGAGGAAGGTTTTGGATGGTCCATGTTTGCTGGAGTTCTTTTCATGGCTAGATAAATTTTGGATGCTCATAAAAATAATTCTCATTCATACCTTCTTTTTGTTAGCATTTTCTGTTTTCTGACAGAGAGAAATCCCATGATCTCTGGTCTCATAATAACAGACTGTAGTTTATTCCTGGCAAGGATTGTGCCCTGGCTTGAAATTGTTTCAGATATGTGTCGTATTCATTTGCTAGTTTTTTATCACAAGGACCTCTTCCATAGGGCATGGTAATTGCGGAGACAAAGCGGCAAATGCATGAAACATTGGAAATGAAGGAGGAGGAGGTAGCCCAGCTGCGTGCTCGAATCAAACAAATAACTACAAAAGGCGAGGAATTAAAAGAACAGAAAGAAAAATCTGAAAGAGCTGGTAAGGATATACATAGATTATTGGCTTTCACATTTGTACATCAGAAAGCTTCAGTGTGTTTTTTTTTAAAGAGTTGTTGTTTGGAATGGATATTAAGAGGTGCTCTTTTTTCTGTTGTTCTACACATCACCCATACTACCGTCATTACTAACTTCACTTCTGGATAGCAAACTTTAGGGATGCTTTTGACTGATTTATCTGTTACCAATAGAATTTTGGAATTTAGGAAAGTAGCTTCTGTAAGGCAACTGTAGTTCCCTGTTTGTAGGAGAAAAGATTGATGCAGTCTTCTTCTGGTCTAACTTAAGGGGAGAAACTTGCAACTACTTATAAATTGTCATTATAATGCCACCAGGAATTCACGTAGAAAACATAGCAGTGAGTGTATGAGTAAAAATGTTGTAACCATAGTAAGCATTTTCTTTCAATTATTTTGATGGAAGCATTTCTTATTTAAGTGAAACAGCAGTGATTATTCCTTTTGCTTCAGGCTTGTAACAGAAGAACATTTATGAAACTGTTATATGATGTAGTTTGCTTTTTGTGGAAATTAGGTAACATTAAGTGTACTTGGAGTTCTTTTGCATGAAGTTAAACCATTGTTATTTAAACAGTGAAATTGTTTTGTACTACATCAGAATTCTTTTAGAATAATTATATTTGTTCTCATGGGCATGTAAAGAAGCTCACTCTTTTAGCAGAATCTTAGGTGTTACTTTAAATAAAATATACATATTTTCTTTCTATGAAAAGCAAGGAGGAGTTCAAATAATACAGTTAATAGTGGTTTATGTTAAATCTATATAGATTTAGATTAGAACTTGGTGTTTTAAAGATTAATTTGGATAGATCATTCTACTGTAATGTAGAAAAGCAGCTGGAACATCCATCTTGTGAAAGTAACAAACATTTTGGTTAGGTGCCTTCCTCTCCTACCCTTTCAAGGCTGCATGTGTCATTTTAGTTCTGTGAATTCACACTTCAGATGTCAGCCAGTCCTGCTAAAGTTTTTTTTCGTACTGGGAGAGTAATTTTGTTTGGTACTAGGAGAGTAGGAAGCTCCTAATGATTAAAAAAAGAAGATGAAGAATCTGTTATTATTTCTGTAGATATGAAGTTATTGTCATAGTTGTTTGAAATAGTGTTTTTTAAGGCAGAAGAAACAATTATGAATGATTAATGTTTTATCTACACACACTAATTAATACAGTAATTTCTTCAAGTTTGCTGGGCCAGAAGCTGAAATCAGATCAGGGATGATTCTGTAGATAACTAGAAAACTTTCTGTTATAATGAGAAGTAATTTAATTTGAATGAATATTGACTTTTCTAGGGGGAGATTTGTGTGTTAAATAATCACTTTTTTAAACTAAAATTTTAAGTACTTTGGTTCATTTTGCAGTGCATAAGTATCAACTTTACCTTTAAGTGCATTTATTTATTATAGTCTTTTAAGCATGCATATATGTGTGTTGGATCCTTTGGAAAATTAGTTAACACTGCTTTCAAGACAGAATTGTAGTGCGACCTTTATTAGGTTTTTCTATTACATCCTTGGCTTAATACATTAAAAAAAATTGTAGTCTACAATGTTAGTGTGGTTCAGTACGGTTGAACTAAATTATTTGAGAAAACCACCTTGCATACTGGGACAACCTGAAATTGCTTTTTAGGCTGCAACCTTTGAGTTGTAATGGTTTTATGCATTGAGCAATTTCATGTATTTGAGGTCAACGATTGAAGTTCTGGTTTTTGGGTAGTTAATGTGAGGTGACTTTCACAGAACCACAGAATGGATAATTGGAATGGACCACAGTGTGTCATCTGGTCTAACCTCCCTGCTCTGCTATGGTCGTCACAGACCACACAAACTGCATCTAGGCTATTAAATTCTAGACATCTTTTCCTGTATCATGGTTTAGTGAAGACCTGAATTCATGGAATGGAGTAGAAATGTTAATTTCATTATGTTATAGCAAAATAAGAATAAGCATAATACACTTGAAATTTACTTTTGTAGTGCTGCCTGGAGACTAAAAAGTGGTATAGTTTTCTATGTCATCTTGCCTACTGTTACATCTGTGGCATTTTTCTTTGTAAATCAGGACTTCAGTGAATTGCTCCAGTGTTTGATTTAATGTGAATGCATTTTTGTGTAATGAAATAGTGAAAAGATATGTATGCCTATTTTTTGTTGTGTTATGTAAACTGTGACTTGGTCTCCCCAGTTGAAGTTCTTTTTTATTTTGTAGTTAGAGGTACATTATGTTGAAATCTCACAGAGCATCTTGTTTTTGTGCATCCACACATGCCAATAAGTGAATCATGGTGCCTTTCCCAAGCCTTGTATGAACAGGACTGGGGTAAGGGCTCTGGTTTTTTTACATCACACATTGGGTGCTTGAACTGGGTTCTAAAAAGTAAATTCTGTGCTTCTCAGGCACTTCTACTCGAGATAACTGCAAGACTTTTTATTTTCTTACTTCAACAAAGATCTTTATAAAATTTGTAAATTTCCAGGTAAACTTAAGTTTGTTTCTCCTGAGATTACCTAGCATAAGTACTTTATGACTTCTCAGGATGCAGATTACTGACCTATTTATATTCTGTGGGCAAACAAAGTCTTTAGAAAGCAAATCCTATTTGTAGGTAGCATTTCATTTGTGAGCTTAATTAACATATGCATTGCACCTTTCTTCAGTGAAAAAAAAGACTTGGACTGTGCATTTAAAATCCTGCCGAGATGCACAAATCAGCTATAGGAATGATTTCAATATTTTTTTTTCAAAATTTGGACATGATGCCTGCTCTCAGTCCTCAGAAATTGAACGTGCAATCCTTCCTCTGCCAGCTGGTTTACAAAGCTGTTTTGCTTCCTGCACAGTTTTTAGCACCAGGAGGCACTGTAGGCAAGGAGAAAAAGTGTCCAGCGCCGGCAGAGGAAACGAGAAGCTTTGCGGGGTGTGGGAGGGGCAAGGCAAGGGAACCAAGATTGATACTTTGGGGTGGCGTAGGTAAAGTAGTCAGGTCTACAGCACTTTTTATAAAAATCAGGTCTGCAAACCTTGCATTCCTTAAACTGTGTGCAGACTCATTTATTGTAATTTACATACTGCACAGGAAGGTTTTCAGTTTGTCTGGCTTTGTCACGTGAATGGGATTTTGCAAGACTCACCTGAGGTTCTGCTGGTGTGCTTGTTTCTATTTCTGACTTGCTAATGTGCCTTTGTGAGACTTCATTCAACCAATACTTGGTTGAAAGTTCTTCCCTGAACAAAGTTCTGCAGGCTGGAGAAGAATGCAGAGGCAGTGCCTTTAATCTCTGCATTCAGAGTAGGTATATTTAAATAAAAGCATGGACTTTATTTCATGTTTTGATACATGTTAGAATTAAAATTTCTCACAGATTAAAAGTAACAGTGATTATAGAGACCACATTCTGTCTGCCTGATGATAGTTTAGCCTTCTGCTGAACTTGGCTGTGTCCAGCTACACTAGAATTAACTACTTTGAGTGAAAATAATCTGTTTTGCTTAAGGGCTAAATGTGCCTGAGATGCATATAATTTAACTTTTAGAGAGCTAACTGTGTTTCTGTGAATTATTGCTTCTTTGTGCTTTCATACGCTCTTGGCTTTTTAACCATCAGCTTTTGTCCAGTTTTTGTATTGGCATCCTGCTTGTGATTATGGTGCTATAGCTTTTGTACTGCATGTTTCTCAGCAATTCCATATCCCTGTTGTGGACCTGGATCTTCTCTTTGGCTGATCTGTGGGCTATGGCAAACATATTCTCTTTCCTTTTGCAGAAGAAGTAACAGGTTTCTCAAATGAAAATAACGTACATAATGCTCAGAACAAGAATGGATAATGTGTATGGAGAAGTGAAATAACTTGATGTTCTGCTTGCAGGCTGTAGTGTCAAGCTGTACTTTGCAAGGTCCATAGGGTGGGGTTTTTTTGGTTTGATACTTTTGTTTGCTTGTTCGGTTGTTTTTTTGTTTGGTTTTGAAAAAGATGATGCTGTAACACTGAAGGACTTTGCCAGTTTTGCTTGATCTGCTTTTATTGGGACTGAAAGGAGCATCAGGGAAGTCATTACCATTCTCCAAACACAGTTCTGCAGGCTGTATCCATAATCAACTTGTGCCTTGTGACAAGGGGGAAGAGCTTGAGTCCTGCAGATTGCAGGTGGCAAATGCCTTGATAGGGCTATGAAGAGCTGTGAGGAAATAAGGAGCTATAAGCCTTGTGCATGCTTATATTACATTTTAGATTGTTTTCCTGATTGAAATAATTTCTAGTGATCTTAGTTTTTTGTAATAGATTTAGCATTTAAGCAGAATGCGGAGTGGAAAAGTGGATACAGGGTCTGCTTTGGTATTGCCAGAGTCAATAACAGCCCCATCTTGCCTTAAAATATGATTGTTGGTGTGAATAGTCAGGAAAAGGCTTTCTCAAAACACAGAAGAAAATTCTGTAAAAGGTCAGGATTTGGGTGAATCCAGTTTTATGAAATTAAGTTACTTGAAAACATAATTGCAGCACTGCCTTAAAAGTATAGACTGTGGTTAAAATCTTCAGTTTTTAATGTTGTCAAAAGATGTGGAGTGGAAATCATTGCTAACTTCTCAAACATGTGTGAATATTATTAAAGATGATTTCAAAAAAACAAAGATTGCAGTAAATGCTGTGAATGCCTACTAACTAATGATGAATCAGAAAAACTGGAGATGTGGGAGTCTATTACGATTTTCTTTTGGGGATAGAATTTATTGGAAGAAAGCTTAGCATACTAAATAACACTTCAAAAAGTATTTTTTTTCTATTTCCTTGCAAAATAGAGTCCAAGTAGTCCAGAGTATAATAGAATAATATAATTTTAGGGGGTTGTGCTTTTAAAAATTACAGTCTTAATATTTGCACTGTGATTTTGAATTCTATTTGCCAAAATTCTGTCATGCAAAGTACTAACCATATAGTAGAATATAGAGTGGAATACTAACCACATAGTAGAGTATAGAGTAGAGTGTTCTGAGACTGAATTTTTCTAATGTGCTGCGGGGGTTTTCCACATTCATGATCCATTCAGGAAAAGAGATTTCCCTAATAATAATTGAACTCTACTCTTGTGTAATTCTGTATAGATTCTGACATCAGTTGTAGTGAGCTTTTAGAGATACTAAATAAATAAATAGGCTCACAATACTGGAATTTATTTGCTTTCTTTTTATATATAAATTATAATCTGTGAAGTGAATAAAGCATGTTAGAATACTTCTCCTTAGTATGGATGAAGCTGTGGAATTACTGCTTCTATTTTGTAAATTAAAATATGTTTCAGTGGATTGCATCCTGTGCAAGAGTAAATAAATTTCAACACTGCAGCTGGAGTGTTCTTTTGAAACAACTTACAGCTATTCAGGTTTTCTGGGGACAAAACTTTTAATTTTTTCTTATTTTTACATTTTATTTGTGAAGCTAGAAACACCAGACAGTCCTCTTAACAGTCAGCTACTACACTAGTAGAACTGTACATTAAATGTAAATAGTGAGATAATTAAATTAGCAAAGCCATCTCTGTGGACTCTCTGAAACACAGTTTAAAGAAACGATTCTCTAGGTTTTACAGTTTGGAATTACACTTAGATGTATAAAGTGCCTGGTTAGGTATATGAAATGCCTTACATCAATGTTCTAGTCAGGGAGAAACTCTTCATGACCCATAGTAGTCATTCTTGGTTTGTTTCTGTCTGCTGGTTTTAGTGTGAATTACCTCTCTTTGTGGAGCTATTTTCCACTTCTTCAAAGTTTACTCAGCAGAAATAGGCAGAAGAGGAGTGGTATAGTTCATTCATTAATATGGTTTATGCATTTTATAGTAATTTTAGGCAAAGAAATAGAGGCTACAGAATGTATTGGAAGAAAGTCATATCTGTTTGTCAGTACTCTTCCCTTTCTAGAAAATAAACGTGTGAATTCTTGATGAAATCTTAAGTTCATTCTTCTCTTTTTGTGAAATTCTTCTATTAAAATATATAGATATTTCTTAATTATCGTATACTTTTTTTTTTCTTGGCAGCTTTTGAAGAGCTTGAGAAGGCTTTAAGTATGGCCCAAAAGACAGAGGAAGCCCGGAAAAAACTGCAGACAGAAATGGATGAAAAAATTAAAGCAGTAGAAAAAGCAAGTGAAGAAGAGAGAGTAAATCTTCAGCGGGAGTTAACCAGAGTGAAACAAGAGGTGGTTGAGATTATGAAGGTAAAAACTTTATTACATTGTTGTAAAATACATCAGTAGGCAGAACTCTTTTATAAAGCTTTTGCTAGTTAATAAAACCTGTAAAAATTATTTTCTGTGATTAAAGATTTACTTAATGAAAAATAGAAAACTCCTCATGGGTTTTTTTGCTCCATCAATTTAAATCAGTCCATTAATGGCATGTAAAAATAAAACTTTGAAAAATAAACTTTGCTTCACAGTATTTAATAAACTTATTTATTAAAAGTACACTTAAGACTTTAAACAGAGGCAAGAAGAAGAGATTAATGGCAGGAAGCTCACAGATCTCCACCAGGATCTTGAGTTTTAATCACTTTTAGCTTTTAATCATTATCCTAGCTGAGTATGTGTAAATGTTAAGGAACTTGTTGCCATATTGTTTGCTGGTTAAAAGTTCCTATAATTTGCTTCATTTGGTATATTTAGGTAGGAATTGCTGGAGTACCTCACATGCCTTGTGAAGCTGTAAATTTGAACACCCTTAAGTTACATTCTTGCATTGACATTCATAATGGTATTAATTTTTCTAAGAGAATGCACTAATGCTTTAAGGGGACGACTGACATGCTTTACATTATTCTTAAATAAAGGATGTATTTAGATTGTAGATAACTGTCTACACAGAGTATCACCACTTGACTTTCTGGCTCATGAAATAAGAGCACAGGGAAAGCTACAAAAAAGTTCTTTTTCCAATGTGTTATCAGTTTGAACTGAAAACACTTAAGTTTGCCTTGGAAAAGGAGTCTTTAGAAACTTTGGTGCTTCCTTTAGTACAACTATAAAAGACTTGAGAAGGAAGATGGATAATTTCAAGCTTGAAAATAAGAACTGTCAGGGCTTACTATTAAGCACTCTGAGTGATCATAACTTATTCAGAGGGAGCAAAGAGATGGTTCTGGATTCTTCTGTTTGTTGCACTACCTTCTTATGAAGAAAAGGTAGAAAGTGTTGTTTTAGTTAGAGTTTGGAAATTATCTTTTTCTGACTTTGATTCACAGAAGTCTTCAGAGGAACGAGTTGCTGAACTAGAAAAAATCCATAAAAAAGAACTGGCTACCAAAGATCAGGAGCTAAATGAGAGATTACAGGCTCAAGAAAAGGTGTTCCAGGAGAAGATGAAGGCAGCTCTTGTAAGTAAACCTAAAATGCATAGAAAGACACTTCTCTAAGTGTGAGTTGAGATTAGAAGTCTTGAGTTGGCACTATTCCACAGTGAGAGTCCTTTTGTGCTCAAAGATAAGAGTGCACTCTAAAAGTCAGATAGCTCAGAGACTTCAGCAACCTGAAAAGAAAGCAGCTGCAGTCATCCAGACTGAATCACTATCAGTGCTCAGTAATAGCTGTATCTTGTGGAAACAATTTATTTTTTTGAAATTTTTTTAGACTTGCCTTTTTGGATATCTTCCTATGGGTCATTGGCAATCAGCCCCAGCAACTAGAGTAAAAAAAATACAAAAAATGAGGCTGTTTGAAAAATATTTGCATAGTTACGTCTGATTGTATTGTGTTATGTGAAATATTCATAATGTTTGACATCAGAAAAAGAATTTTCTTCAAGATCAGACTGGGAAGAATTGTTGGAATTCTTTGCACTTTTTCATGAGCTGTAATCCACTATAGATAATCATGTAATTTTGCCTAAATAATTGATTTATATATAACATATATGTATATATACCATCTATATGTATCTGTTACAAATAGTTTTTGTGCATCTCCATGATGGATAGTGACTAGGACTGAGAGACTTTGACAGTCCTGTCCTGAGTATATTTTTCTACCTGTTTGACTAGTTACTTCCTTAATTATAAGAAACAGAAGCTTAAAAATGTACTAGCAGTGGAATGAAGTGAGAACAGACTTTATTCTCTCAGATGTTATTCTCAATTAATATTGATAAACAAACCAAAATTGAAGGCTTTATTGTATACTTTTCATGCAAAGACAAATGGTTTCCAAGAAAAAAAAGAAGTGATTTATTACAATTATGTTTTCACAGATCAAATGTGTTTTTATGTTGAAAATAAAGGTGATTAGTGTATGACACCTATTAGCTGACTTGAAAATGTAATATCATAATGTTCTTGAAGGTGTGATGACTATATTTATAGTTTATTGTTTACTTCATGCAGGAAAAAAATCAGAGTGAGTGCTTAAAAGCTCTTCAAGAGCGAGAGCAGCAAGAATCCCTAGCCCTAGAAGAATTGGAGCTGCAGAAGAAAGCCATACAGTCTGAGTGTGACAAGAAAGTTCAAAAGATGCATCAAGAAATAGAGACTTGTAGAACTGTGAGTAAAGATTCCAAAAGACTAAGCATTTACAAGTATGTGTTTGACTGTGACAAATGTTTACAGATAATAATTTGTTGCGATTAAGTTTTGTGGGATTAAAGTGTCAAAAGTTTAATATATTGCCATGCTATTCTGCAGCCCCTAGTTTTTTATAAGATTAGGGGGCAAAATATGGAAATACATTCACTTTATAGCATGGTGTGGGATATGAATTTGTATCCATCTACTTAATTTTTAGATGTGTTATAAAGATGAGTTAAATTTCAGGTTGTTTAATTTCTGGGTACTGCTACCTTACAAAATGCTCATAAGGATACTTTAGTGAGTGTTACAAATGAGTGTTTGAGATGGCTTTAAAAAATCAGCAGCAAGGGTATCAGTAAAAACCAGATTTAATATTAAGCAACAGCGCAACAAAATTTGTTTGCAAGACTCACTATACCACTAACGGGACAGTTAAAGCACACTAAGGAAAAACAAGCAACAACAAAACCAACAAAATCCAGGTAATCAAGCAGAAATAAACTGAGAACTGTCTAGGGGGTGTGTGTGGATGGGTGTATATGTGTGTTAGGTGTGTGTGACAAAAGGACAGTGAGAGCGCAGATGAAAAGGAATACAATGTAAAAGTTTAACGGCAGTCAAACTTAAGAGTACTTTAACTTAAATAATATCTTAAGCCTAACAATTTAACAAAGGGGTAACACTTAACTTATACCTAACTCAACTTACAACCTTACTTTAACAATTTAACAGAGCAATAATATTTAATAGCATTTAGCCTAACCTATAAGTTAAAATTAGCAACTTAACAAAGAAAACACTTAGCAGCATTCCACTTAGATTGTAACTTAATGACTTAACCTTACTACAGGTCTAACTTACGTAGACATCTAAGGTGCTTAAAAATCTAAGAAAGCAGTATTTCTCCCAGCTTTGATATAGCATATGCATGCACACACAGAGTCAGTTCAAGCAAGGTGCCTGTGAAAAATTCCCCTCTAAGGAAAGTGAAATACTCACTTCAGATGCCTTTGCATCTCCCCAACAAGTGAAGGGTTGAGCCTTGAGGAATGAGGATGTTGGCCCAGTATTGGTCATTTTTTTTTTGTCGATCCTCTGAATAAAAGATCTTGAGAGTCTGCTACTTCTGACAGGTGGCCCACTCAGAGGGAGATTGCTGATTGCAGCCTGCTGTGGTCCAGGAGAGCTCAGAGGACCCCATTTTGGACTGCTGTTTACAGGATCGCTAGAGAGTGGGCTTTAGTCATAAAAATGTTTCATCCTGGCCACAGTTTCTGTTGGCAATTTCTCTGAAAGTGTGAGAACAGGGGTGTTACGCCATTCAGGCAAGAAAAATAGTTTCCAGTGCTGTTTGTAAGGAAAACGCAGGCTCGTCAGACTGCAGCAGTTCCTGGGAATTCACAGGGTTTCTGATAAGCTTGGGAAGTGCTGAGTCCGAGTGCTGCTTTTTTCAAGACTGAGGTCTAACCAGCATTTCTCAGATATCAGTGCAGCCTGAAAAGGAGGGGAATGCACCACCACAGTAAGCAAAATTATTTGCTTAAAACTTTGAAGTGTCCTTTGCTTTATTTAATGAGTAAGACTGTATTATCTGCTAATGCAAGTTTGTGCATTATTCCACTGGCCCAGATATTAGTTTGGAAGTTTTGCCTATAGAAGCATTAAAGCTTTACCAGTAGCATTTCCATGGGAGCTAGAATTAGGATAAATCAGTAGGCAAGTACAAAACTCCATAATACCATTGTAAATTTCCTATATTTTTCATCCTATATGTTGGTACTTTAGTTTGGGAAGAAAATGCGAACGTACCTCTCATAAATATCATTTGACTTACTTTATTTGAATTACTTACATTTTGTTCAGGTTTTTGTGTTTATTTTTACTGCAGTGAAATAGAAATTTTTTTGTTAATTAACTAACTCTCCATAATGGAAGCAAAAGTAAGAACAAACCAGATGAATGAAAGGCTTTTAGAAGAGATTGACATTCAGTAAAAATAATGGAGAGACCTGTAGTTATGTGAACCTGGTATGATTTTAAAAAAATTAATCAAATTATTACTTTTTGAATATTAATATTCTTTTAAAACTGTTTTCTAACAGAGAATTCTTGAACTGGAAAGCTCTCTTGCAAAGTATTCGCAAGATGACAGAAAGCAGTCAGAGGAATTAAATACTCTCATAGAGTCTGAAAAAAACCAACACAGTAAGGAAATCAGTGATATGGTTGAAAAACACAATAAAGAACTGGAGAACGTGAAACAGCAGCAAGAAAAGCTTTGGACAGAAAAACTTGAAATTTTAAAGCAACAACATATAACTGAAATAGAAAAAATAAGAGAGAAACAACAACAAGAGATGCAAAACGTTTTAAAAGAGAAAGAAACAATTTTCCGTGCACACATAGAAGAGATGAATGAAAAAACGTTAGAAAAACTTGATGTGAAACAAACAGAATTAGAAGCACTGTCTTCTGAGCTATCAGAAGCACTAAAAATACGTCATGATTTAGAACAAGAGCTCTCAGAATTAAATAATAAAATGTGTGAAGCAAAGCAAGACTTGAAAGGAAAGTTGGAAGAAGAGAGAAAACAGCACAATGAAGTGATTGAAACAATGTTAAAAGAGCATGAAATGTCTATTCAAGGTGTTGAGAAGGTACTCAAAGAGGAACTCAACAAGCTCAAACAGTCACTGGAAGAAAAAGACAGACATTTGGAGGAGTTAAAAGTATGTCAACAGAAAATGAAGGAATCTGCAGAAAGATCTGAAGCTGAACTTGCCCAAGTGTCTGCAAAGCTAGAGGAGCAAAGCAGTGAAAATACACAAAAAGTAACCACTCTAACACAGCAATATGAATGTCAACTGGAGGACCTACAAAGAAAGGCTGATGAGATGAAGAGAAGTCTGACTGAGAAGGAAAATGAAATGGAGCACATGAAGAAGTTACAGAACAAGCAAGTGGAAGAGCTTCAACAGAAACTAATAGCTACAGAAGAGAGAATTAGTGCTTTACAAGGAGAGTATGAAAGTAAACTAAAATGTCAGGAGAAGAAAGTGGAGAAAATGAAACAGAAATCAAAAGATATGCAGGAAACTTTCAAAAATAAGCTTGCTGAGCAGGAAGCTAAATTAAAGAAAGAGCTTGAAAACAAGCAGTTGGAATTCAGTCAGAAAGAGAGTGAATTCAATAATAAAATTTTGGAAATGGCACACGCCAGCTCATCTGGAATCAATGATGCAGTGTCAAAACTGGAATCTAATCAGAAAGAGCAACTAGACAGTCTTGCTGAGGACCACAGGAGGAATCTGGAAGAAGTAATCCAAAGTTGGGAAAAAAAACTTAATCAGCAGATTGAAGAGCTCAAGGAAGAACATGATATGGAGCTGCAGGAGAAAGAGAAGGAAGTTGGAGACCTGGAACAGAAACTTTTCATCCTCAGTGCTGAAAAGGAGGACTCCCGAACAGAAATAAACCAGCTGAAGGAAGAACAAGTGAAAAAGGAGGAGTGCCTGAAGGAGTTGCAAGAACAGCTAGCGCAGTCAGTGGCTAAGGTGAATACTTTGTCAGATAAGGAAAGTGACCTGAAAACACAATTGAAAAAATTGGAAAGTGATCTTAAACAGTCCCTCAATCAGCAGACAGAACTTCAGGAACAGCTCAGTAAGCAGAAAGCAGTTGAAGAGAAGGACAAAGCTACAATTACTGAGCTGGGTGATACACTGAGAACCCTTGAAGAGAAACTCCAAACTGTGCAATCTTCTCAACATAAAGATCACGAAAATTATGAGAAAAAAATAGAGGCAATTCGGCTAAAAGAAACTGAGATCAAAAGGTTGTCAGGAGAACTTACAGCCCAGTTAAATGCTTTGAAGAATGCTGAAGCTTCATTGCAAACTAAAGGCAATGAATTAATTGAAAAATGTATAGAAAAAATTGGCATAGTAACATGTAAAATTGCAGACTGTGAGAGCCGATCTGCTCAAGTTAAAGAAGCAATATTAATCAAAACAAGTAGGATAACTGAGCTAGAAGCTCAACTTAGAGAAATAACAGAGCATCATTCTGCTGCTACTACTTCTTTGCAAAAGTCAATGCAAGAATTGCAGGAGAAGGACAATTTAATTATGTCCATGAGAGCTGATATTGCAGGACTTGTAACAGAAAAGGAACAATTGCAAAAAGAGAGAGGACATCAGCGGCAAGCAGCTTCAGAGAAAGAAACTTGCATAACACAACTGAGGAAAGAGTTATCTGAAAATATCAATGCTGTCACATCAATGAGGGAAGAACTCCAGGAAAAACAATCTGAAGTGTCTGCTCTGAACAAAACAGTTACTGACCTTAATGTTAGGCTTGAAAGCACAGTGAGTTTAACGGAGAAGGAAGCAGCCATATCTCTGTTAAGCAAACAACATCAAGAGGATCGATTGCAGTTGTTAAATCAAGTAGAAGAGTTATCATCCCGAGTTGAGATGCTGAGTCAAGAGAAAGCATCAGCTCTTGATCAGATAGATCATTGCCAGGCCCAGCTGTCAGAGTGGAAGATGAAAGCACAAACCAGGTTTACACAAAATCATGATACTATCAAAGATTTGCAGAGCAAACTTGAATTAAGAAATACTGAAGCCAATAGAAAAGATGAAGAGCTAAATAAACTGAAGGAACAGCTGGCTAAACAAAGCAGGAATCTTGATAGTTTAAAAAGTGAATTGGAACAAAAGCAAAACAGGAAGGAAAAGGAAGAAAGTGAGTTAACCTCAAAGTTAAAAAAACAAGCAGCAAAAATTGCTGAACTAGAAAAAGACATTGCTCAGAAAACTTCAGAAAATGATTCCTTGGTGGAGGAACTTAAAAAGTGTAATGAACAAAAAAACACAGAGAAAGAAGAAATAGCTTGTCAACTCCATCAGGCAGAGAAGGTGGCTTTTGAAAAGGAAAACAGATTTAAGAAGGCTGAAGAAAAAGTGCTTAATCTTGAGAAACAAATAAGTTCATTGAAAGCTGATTTTGAAGCAAAGGAGAAGGAATTTGATCAAATGAAGTCGGTGATACTTAAAAGGAAAGATGAAGAACTGAAAGAATTAGAAGAGAGACTGAATGCAGAGAACAGCACTAAGCTGGCCGATCTGAAAAAGAAGGCAGAGCAAAAAATAGGTTCTATTAGAAAGCAATTATTGTCTCAGATGGAAGAAAAGGAACAGCAATTAAAGCAAGATAGGGAGGATCAGTTAAGAAAGTTGGAGCAGAAGGTGCAGGAGAGAGAAGCCAAAATTGAGTCCTTAGAAGAAAAAATTAAGTCAACAAAAGATTCCACAGAATTAGAGAAGGAGATGCTGGAAAAAGTAGAGAGTGTAAAAGCTGCTGTAGAACAAGAGAAAAAAAACTTACTTGAGAGTGTCCAACAGACATATGAAGAGAAAATACAGGTGTTACAGAAGGGCTTAACTGAAAAAGATGCATTATTACAGAAGTATGAGAGGGAACAACAAGAGAGTAATGACTGCCATCTAGAACTGCAAAACAAGCAGAAAGAACTCCTCAAAAAACTAGAATGTGTTGAGAAGAGCCATCAGGAAGAGCAGGTTAGGACCAGAAGTCTCAGGGAAGAACTTGAGGAGCAAACCAAAAAATATTCATTGTTAGCGGATGAGCATGCTTGTTGTGGTGGTGTTTTAGCAAGCAGTAAGGAAGAATTGAAGGTTAAAGAACAAAAATATCATGATATGGAGAATATAATTGGAGATTTACAGAAAAAAATGCAGGAAAAGGAGGCAGTCAGTCAGTCTTTAGAACAGAAGATAGAAGAGTTAGAAAATAATATAGTGAAGAAAAGTGAAGTGCATAAGATTGAGATGGAAGATATGAGTTTAAGATATGAAGAAAAACTAAAATGTCTACAGGAACAGTTGGGTGAAAGAAATGACAGTCTTAAAGTTTTTGAGGAAAATGCTGAACAAAAGGCCAGGTCCGTTTTGGAGCTGCAGAAGTCACTAGATGATATGCAGAAGCAACAGAAGGACTTACAGACTAAACTGGAAGAGACTGAAGGGGAGAAACAGAAACTATGCAAACAGGTGAATAATCTTCAAAAAGATATACGTGCTCTGCGAAAGGAACATCAGCAAGAGCTTGACATAGTCAAGAAGGAGGCCTTAGAGGAAATGGAGCAGAAAATCAGGTAAATTCTTTGTTCCTGTTTGTGTTACCATTTCTGTATTTTATCTCTAGCCTCTAAAACCTCAAGAATACTTTTCTAAAGCTCAGTTTGTAACAAGGAAATAGTGACAGATATTTTTCTTTAATTGTTCTAAATAGAGAAACGAAAAGAGGTTTGACATTTGACAGAGTAATGCCGTTTCTGATGGTAATTTTCAACACTGCTGAAACATACAATTCTACTTTTCTCAAACAGGAAACAAAGTTTATTAAAGCTTATTACTGAGAGCTTCATGTTCAGATGATATCAATACCTGTTCATACATACTTTTCTTATATACATACAATTCTTTTTATGACACATTCTATCCTCTCCGTTCTTTGACTGTGGGGGTCCAGGGAGTCCCTCTGGACCTTCCAGGAGAGCGGAGACCCCCCTGTCCAACCCCTGAGAGACCCCCGAGCGAGGCCAGGGGGGTCAGAGAGCTGGATTCAGCTCGTCAGGGACATTTGCTTTCCTGCAGAGGAGAAATGCGACCTTTGAGAGTAACTAGGGTCTGAATTATATATTTAACATGTAGAAAATGTGGTTTTTAGGATTGTTTATATTATCAGTTACAAAGCCAAGATGGAGAATTTGGGGTGTGGTATCTTTTTTCTTCTTCTTCTTCTTACCTCCATGTTGGTGTGGGATGCTGGGAATCACAGATTGGTTGGGGACAAAACTAGACATAGTAATAAAACTTTGTAGTATTGGAATATTATTGTAAACATAGAATACGTAGTATAGAGTATAAAAGATAAGTTCGGCCCTCCTTGGGCAGACTTTCGTCCTGGACACGGTGGTGACCAGACTGCTGCTCGCGAGCAAAGAACACTTTATAGATAACAAATAATAAACAGACCTTGAGCCCGGACGACTGTCTCCTGCGGTTTCTCTTCGGTTGCTTCAAGAATTCCCTGTGCCCTGAACCACCCTCCTATGTCCATCTGAGTGGTCTCGGCCGCAAAGAGACCCCCAGACAGTGACATTTGACTTCCTCAGCAAAAACTCCATATCATTGAAAGAATTCAAGTCTGGGTTGTTTTTAAGTGAAACACCTGTGTCTACCAGATGAATTAGATAGGAGAGGAAGAAGAAGCCTCCCTGAATCTCACAGAATTCATATAATTCAAAACCATCCCATTCTAAAATAGTTTTGAAGAAATTTCCACATCTCTTGCTTTGCCTTGCCTGTGTTTTCACACATTCTTTAAGTGTTATATTTCCTTGCTCTATCTTTTGACATTTTTGTACAGATGTGAACAAGAAGACATTGAGTTAAAGCACAACTCCACCTTAAAGCAGTTAATGAGAGAGTTCAATACTCAGCTGGCTCAAAAAGAGAGAGAATTGGAAACAGCAGTAAAAGAGACAATCAGTAAGTGAAATATTAATATAACCATAATCAGTAAAATAGTCAGAGAACTGAATCTTCAGTTATTGTTGTTTTGGTGGAGGGATTTTTCCTGTGACTGTGATAAACACAACATGTGTTTTATCAATGTCTAGAGAACTCAGGTAAAGAACTTCTCTTGCTCAGGAAATAACTTAAATATTAATTATAGTACAATTAGGAAAATGCATATGTAGCTGTTCTGCAGGTTGGATCTTTGATCTAGCACTCTTTATATCTGCCATGGTAAGAGTTACCCATTACAGCCATAGATACCTATCTTTCTGTTATACATATAAAAGAAAAGAAAATGAGAGTAAAATTTTGAAGGTGAAAGTGCATTGGTAAGTTTCCATTGCAATGCTACTTTGTCTGATGGTGTGGAAAAATTAATTTTCTTGGCAAGTTTTCCTTATAGTTACTTGAAAGCGTTTTTAAAATACTGTTACGACATAGTTAAAAAAAAAAAGAACAAACCAAAAACATGCTTTTTTAATACCACTTAATTTTTTTTTATAGGTAAAGCCCAGGAGGTAGAGAATGAATTGATAGAAAATCATCACATAGAGACAACACAGTTGCATAAAAAAATTGCTGAAAAAGATGATGATCTAAAAAGAACTGTGAAAAGATATGAAGAAATCCTTGAGGTACTTTTGTGAAAAGTAATATGACTACATAAATTTCAAAATAACTCTTATTTCATTGCATAGCTAGACAGAAAAACTGGAGTTCTTCCTGGTAAAGGTCTTACTACTTGAATTACACTTGATATGTCTGGTGGCACAGCTTGCAATTAAAATATTTTGTTTCTGTGGTTTATGAGCATGAAAGAACATCAGAAATTAAGCCCAAACTGATCATTCAATAAAAATTAGATGACTAAGTCCTTACATCCTTGAGCAGTTTGTGTGCCAGACTGGAATTTAAGTGACATTTAAGCTTTTACTAGAGTTGTGGTGGTGGTGTAATTTTTTTAGTAAGAATTTAAATGCAGTGTTTATGGGGCAGTCTCACTCTCTGTCTCCTTCCTCTGATGCCCTGCTGAGATTGGTACCATAGCCCTTAAAGTAAGGCTCTGTTCCATACAGGGTGCAGTATGTTTGCATAGTTTTTATGCTAATAAAGATTTCAGTTTTTTTGCTTGTAATGAACAGTCTTTCTGCATGATATTTGCAGATAGACATGATTTGTCTCTAGTAGCATTTCAACCAGAAGTTACCAGCCAATTTCAGTTTAAAGATACTTCACCAAGGATGCCTCCTGTTTTTATCTAAGTAGATTGTCCCAGACCTGCTTGTATGTGTTGAAAAGATTAAATGGTTTTCAGCACTAGACTGTACATCATATTGGAATGCAGGCTTTAACTTTGTTCATCTCAGTCCTTTTTGCACAAATAGTGTAATAAAAAAGACTGTCCCATTAATAGAGTCAGCAGTAAGTCAGATGTCAGTGGACTGTTTGTTTGTGATCAGTTACCAGTCCAAAGATCTATGTATTTAACATAGTGCTTCATACTAAAAATTTCAAACCTGTAAGCAGGCTGGTGTGTTTCACTCTGGTTTTTGAACTTCTAGCAAGATGAATAGCATTAGCAGGGTTTTAAATTTAGAGTTCTTTTGTTTCCTAATTTAGAAAAATTGATTGATATTTTTAAAAAAGATTGGGTTTTTTGGGGAGTTGTGGAGGGTTTTTTGGTTTATTTTTGGTTTTGGTGAGGTTTTTTGTTTTGGTTTTTGGGGGTTTTTTTGTGTGTGTATGTGTGTTTTATTTCTTCGTTTATGATTTTTGTTTTGTTTTGTAGAGGTTTTTAAAAATAATGTAGGTCTAAATTCTGCATTTCTGGAGGATTTAAATTTTTCTTACCTTAGTGTGCAGTGTGTTGCCATTCAGGTCCTTACTTTATAGACCAGATAGGTACGTGATTTCCAGTCATGCAGGTGCAATTCCTCTGTGTTTTCTGCTCCTTTCATTCTTAATGTCAGAAACAAGCATCATGTAGGCAATTTTGTAGTATGATCTTGAGAGTTTAGGCTAATTTTACTTATGTGATACTGGAAGACATAAAAACTGTCATTTTTTGCATCTTATTGATGATGGCAATGATAGTTACCTGGAGCTGAAATAAATGGTAGTTGATATTTTAAGTAACAGAATACATAGATATTCTGTATATCTATCTTTTGTAGGTATATTTATATTGTTTTAGGGAATTAAAAAAAATTAGAGGGTTTTTTTTTCTGAAAGAAGTATTGCAAGTATCTCAAAAGTTGAGAAATATTTAATTGAATGTATATCATATTCATTGACATCTCTGATAGAAATAGGATCATCACCGGATTTAGCCCAAAGTTACCAGTTATTACTCCACTTATACTTGACTTGGCTTATGGTGTGTCTGAGAAATTTCATACCATGCAGAGAAGTTTGTCTCAAATGGTAAGAAGATGAAGCAAAAATAAAGCCAATTGCAAGAATGAATCTTGCTCATATAACTTTGTTGGTCTCTGCATTTTAAACATGGTTGATACTAAAAATTGCCTAACTTGTTTTGAGTATTTATCCTCTTAGACAAGCAAGAATCATTCCATCTGTTAAACTTAATATGATTTACTTGTGAGGTGCTCCACTTTCGCTTTATGTGTTGTTTTCTTTCATGAAAACTTTGATCACATATGATTTCATGAAAGTCTCCCTGAATAAAGGATTTTTAGATCGGCATAGCCTCTAATTTGGGAGCAAAGTATTTTTTCTTCAACTAAAGTATATCATTAGAGAAAAATTGCTTGCTGTTTTCCAGCTAGTTTATTTTAAGCCAAACTACGAGCTAAAATTAAAATACCTAACTTCAGTTATGTATCCTTTCATTTGCTGTAATGCCTTCCATGAGAGTACAGGATAGGCTTTCTGATAAAGATTTGAGAAATTATGACTTTTTTGAAGTCTTAATCTATAACTGTGACTAAATACTATTGGGATAGCATGTAGTTTATTTTCAGAGTATGCCAAGTACTATATAGAACAATAAATTATTACTGTAAATACAGATCAGTAGCATGTTGGAACCCTACTTGATCGCTAGTAATTTCAAATTTAAAATAATAATCTCTCTTCAGGGGTTTATCCAAATAATTGCTCACAGGTTTGACCCTTTTACAAAAATGTCATTCATCCTTTTGAGTTTAATTTCTTTTCAGCCTTTCAACTACCTTTTATAACTAAGAATAAACTGCATTCAGTTGTGATTTATTTAATTGAACAGTTGTGTACAAATTGTAAAATTTTAGATTCTTTGTAGACAAAAAAAACCTAAAAATATGCAAAAGCCAAAACAACAACCATCGCTATCCCTGAATATGCCGGGTGTTGAGAATTTTTAACCTGGAAAGTACAGCCATCTATAAAAAAACTGAAAAAAAATTCTTAGAAATTAATAATTGTTGGTGCACTTCTGAGGGCATAGAAAAATAATGGGAAATAATAGAAGCTGACATTGTTTGGAGGTCATGATGTTTGAGTAAGGTTTCCCTTGAGCACGGGTGTTTTTTAAACGTTGAGGGTGTAAAAATTGCTCAGATACTGCATCTTCTCATTTTTTGGTGGGTAGATTTGCTTAGTTTCTTTTTGGTGATGCATTCTGGACTGAGGAGCTGAATGGGGAAGATGTTTTATTCTTAAGTCATGTGCAAGGAGCACCTTAAAAATTGGTCTTAGAGGGAGCTAATTCTTTTATTAGAAATGGCATACTGGTAAGTCTATTAAGTCTATTAAGATCATTGTAATTTTTACTCCTAGGATTTTTGGATAGAATAAAATTTCCATCAGCAGTTCTGGACTTGTTATCAGTCTAATTAATTCTACTAATTTGACTTGAAGTACTTGGCTCTGCTGTGTTAGTAGAGCCATCAGCTGACTGACTGCCCTGTATGATTAGCATGAGTAAAACTAGAGTTTTAGTTTTGCTCAGCAATGGAGACATGCACTAGGAATTGGAGTGCTGTTTTATAAGGTCCCTTCTCTCACAAAAAGGCCAGAGGGGACACAATTTTTAAAAATACTTGTTTTTCCAAAATGCCGTGTAGATGGATTAACTTCCTAGGATTTAGGTAATTGTATTTTTTTTCCTATACAGGAAAAGTTAATTTCCTCCCTGCCATTCTTGTTATTGGTTTTTTCCTCCACAATGAATACTGCCCTCCAAACCCTTGAGAATGGGAAATTGTTGGTCATTGTTTAAAGCTGCTTTTGTAACATCTTTGTGAGAGTGGCTGAGAAAAGGATTTAGGTCCTTGTCACTTCCATAATATAGGAATTAATTCTGTGTCATCATCTACCCCCTTATGAAGGTTATGACCTTCATGCACTTACTGGATGGTACTCAAATGCTATTTTGTGCCCAAGAGAAATAGATCTTTTTTTGAATTTAAAAAAATGTAATTGTAATCCTAGCTATGTAATCTTTGTTGTTGGAGACCTACAAAGTCTTGTTAACACCAATTCTTTTTCTTGATCTGTTCTTTAGGAGTCTGGTGTAACTAGGTTTTACACAAATATCAAGCATATCCTTTCTGTGTATAGTATAACATTTGTTGATTGCTTCATGTCCACCATAGTTAAAATTTTGAGTAGTTAGATGATTAATTTTTAAAGTAATTTTTTGCCTTTATTTTGAAGTCTCGTGAAGAAGAGATGACAGCAAAAGTTCATGAGTTGCAGGCACAGCTGGAAGACTTGCAGAAGGAATACAAACAAAGGATTGCAGAAGAGGAGCATTGCAACAGTGAACAAGTGAGCTGACACTGACACTTGTTTTTATATCTCTAAGTGTGAAATTCTTGGTCCACATGAAATTCTGTCGTTTATTTCTAATTGGACTTTATTTATATATCTGGCCTTTCACATACAAAATTAATCTCTTTAGAATCTGCAATATTTGATACTACCTTTTAATTGGTATGTTGAAAAGTCTATTTCTGTTATTATTAAGGTGGGGCATTTTTGCCCTTTCCATGTGTTTATGCTTTTACTCCCCTTTAGAAGGAAAGAAAATCCCATTAAGTCATTTTTACAGTGATTTTTCAAAATTTCGCATTTCAGAGGTGTCTGAAGTAGTACGTTTAATATATCATTTATGGACAGAGAGGCCTTCATTGAAAGAAAACTGCCTTCATTCTTTTGTCTTTCTGAGATTACATTTTAATTTGAGGAATTCTTTGGTGAACATACTACTAGCCATTATTATACTGAGGAGAGAAAAAGTGTACGAGTTGTTGAGTCATTGAAGAGAATTCATATTGACCTTACTTTTAAATTTTTCATTTTTACAACAGGTAGATCTGAGGAGAGTAAATTTATATATTTGGCATTAGAAACCTAGTGTACAGATTAACTCACTGTCCTAGTATTTGTTACTTCTGCCTTTCACTTGCATACAAAACCCTTTTTATTGCTTTTCATAACTATTCCATGATATGTGTTTTCATAACAGAAAACACAGAAATATTTGTATAAGACTGCCTTGTATTCTTAATTAACCCTTGTTCACTTACAATAGTCTTATATAATCTTATTATCTAGAGGAAGATTCTTCAAGAGACTCAACTTCTAAAACATGATTATGAAAAGTTTGAAGGGTGCTTTTTCTCAGGACTTCTTTTTTAACTGTTCCACTCCTGGTTTGTTATAGCAGTCTGCTATAAATAGAGGCAGTAATTTACTTTTGTATTATACATGCATTGTCCAAATTATTGATATGACATGAAAGTTATATCAAATTTATATACTGGCAATGGTATTTCATGTATTCAGCTCAGAAGCAGTGCATCTCAACAAGGAGTAAATCAACCAAAAATTCCAGGAGGTCTCCATCATGAATGAATAAGGACCACCTGGGCAAACTCAGAGCTAAAAAAAAAAAAAGGAAGCTCTTAAGAAGTGTAAACAAGGACAAGGACAGGTGGCCTGAGAGTAGTACAGGGGAATTGTACGGGAAGCTGAGGGACAAAGTTAGGGAAGCCAAAGCTCAGTTACAATTGTTCTAGTCAGGGAAATTAAGGCAAACAGGAAGCGCTTCTATACATATGTTGCAAACTAAAGAAAGGCTAGGGCTAATGGGGGCCCCCTCTGGAAGGAAATGGGAAACCTGGCTGCCCTGGACAAAGAGGAGGCTGGGGTTCTCAACGATTGCTCTGCCTCTGTCTTCAATGGCAAGTGCTCCAGCCATGCCACCCAAGTCAGGAAAGGCAGATGCAGGGGCGGCGAGGGTGAAGAGCCTGAGGCCGCTTGTCATGGTTTGACCCTGGCCAAACGCAAGGCAGCCATTAAAGCTGCTCCCTCACCCTCCCCTGTCACAGCTGGGCAGAGGAGAGAAACATTTAATGAAGGCTTCATGAGTTATGGACCAGGAGAAAACACTCCAAGGGCAAAACAGGCTCAAGTTAGAGTTACCAAGTGAACTTACTACTAACGAAATCAGAAAAAAATAATGAGAAGTAAAATAAGCCCTTAAAAACACCTTTTTTTCCCCTAGCCTCTCCTTCCTTCCCAGTGACAGTGCAGGGAGACAGGGGAGGTGTGAGGGTTTTGGTCAGTTCATCAGCTGGGGTTTTCTTCCAATGCTCAGGGAGAGGAGTCCCTTCCCCTGCTATGCTGTGGGGTCCCTTCCATGGGAGGCAGTTCTCTGTGAACTTCTCCAGCATGGCTTCAATCTCATGAGCAGCAGTCCTGCCAAAACTGCTGCAATGTGAGTCCTTCCCACAGGGACTAGTCCTCCCAAAACTGCTGCAGTGTGGGTCACTCTTCCATGGGGTGCAGGACAGGCTGCTCCAGCCTGGCAGCAGGGACCCCTCTCTCCATCGGGTCTCCCACTGGATCACAGCCTCCTCCAGGCATCCATCCATACAGTGTGGGCACCTCCCCACGGGCTGTGGGTGGGTCTCTGCATCCCCCATGGATCCCATGGGCTGTGGGTGGGTCTCTGCATCCCCCGTGGATCCCATGGGCTGTGGGTGGATCTCTGCATCCCCCATGGATCCCCACGGGCTGTGGGTGGGTCTCTGCATCCCCCATGGATCCCCATGGGCTGTGGGTGGATCTCTGCATCCCCCATGGATCCCATGGGCTGTGGGTGGATCTCTGCATCCCCCATGGATCCCATGGGCTGTGGGTGGATCTCTGCATCCCCCATGGATCCCATGGGCTGTGGGTGGATCTCTGCATCCCCATGGATCCCATGGGCTGTGGGTGGATCTCTGCATCCCCCATGGATCCCCATGGGCTGTGGCTGGATCTCTGCATCCCCATGGATCCCATGGGCTGTGGGTGGATCTCTGCATCCCCCATGGATCCCCCACGGGCTGTGGGTGGATCTCTGCATCCCCATGGATCCCCCACCGGGCTGTGGGTGGATCTCTGCATCCCCATGGATCCCATGGGCTGTGGGTGGGTCTCTGCATCCCCCATGGATCCCATGGGCTGTGGGTGGGTCTCTGCATCCCCCATGGATCCCATGGGCTGTGGGTGGATCTCTGCATCCCCCATGGATCCCCACGGGCTGTGGGTGGATCTCTGCATCCCCATGGATCCCATGGGCTGTGGGTGGGTCTCTGCATCCCCCATGGATCCCCACGGGCTGTGGGTGGATCTCTACATCCCCATGGATCCCCCATGGGCTGTGGGTGGATCTCTGCATCCCCCATGGATCCCCACGGGCTGTGGGTGGATCTCTGCATCCCCCATGGATCCCATGGGCTGTGGGTGGATCTCTGTATCCCCCATGGATCCCCATGGGCTGTGGGTGGATCTCTGCATCCCCCATGGATCCCCCATGGGCTGTGGGTGGATCTCTGCATCCCCCATGGATCCCATGGGCTGTGGGTGGATCTCTGCATCCCCCGTGG
Organism: Luscinia megarhynchos; assembly: GCA_034336665.1. NCBI lineage: Eukaryota > Metazoa > Chordata > Aves > Passeriformes > Muscicapidae > Luscinia > Luscinia megarhynchos. The sequence continues at coordinate 7,050,577 of JAPFBE010000002.1, forward strand.
ATCCCCACGGGCTGTGGGTGGGTCTCTGCATCCCCCATGGATCCCCATGGGCTGTGGGTGGGTCTCTGCATCCCCCATGGATCCCATGGGCTGTGGGTGGATCTCTGCATCCCCCATGGATCCCCACGGGCTGTGGGTGGATCTCTGCATCCCCTTGAAATGCTTATACAATCTTGAGTTATACCCATCTCTACTGAAGCATTATTTTCCTTAGAGTTGAAACACTGAAAGATAGAAATTTCAGCTTAGACTTTTTTCTGTACTTCATAAAGATCTTTGCAAGATGTAGAGCTCATTAAGCTCTTAACTGAAGCTATTTTCAGGTAAATGTTCACATTTCCAAATGTTACTTGAAGGATTAAGGGAAAGCATAAAATATTCTGAATAGTATTAATTATAGTTAGGGTATCCTCTGATATATTTCGTACTCATTCAGTTATTATTCATCTCCAACATGCATTTCATAAAGATTTAGAAACACTGGGTTCTTGAAGTTATATTTATGATGATTGTCTTACAGAATCAAATGAGATAGTTTAAATATCAGCTCTACATACTGTCAATACAAATAACATTAGCTATTTATGAGATTTGTTGTTACTGTTCAATAATTTCAATTTTTGTCATCCTCAACACACTGTATCAGAACTAGATGATTGATATTTCTTTCTCTAGTGCTTGATATAATCAGTATTTTTCATACATTTTAATCTAATTTTTTATTATTGTTATAGGTCACAATAACAGAGCTAAAGGTAAGTCTTACATGTTACTGATTTTCCTCTCCAATACTTTTGTTTTGGAGCAGTTTTAAATACTGAAATACTGCTTATAAGTTTGTGTGTGTTAAAAGGATAAATAGGTTTATTGCGAAGGTACCTATGATGTATTTTCAGCAATTTCCATATGTGACTGTCTTTTCAGGCACAACTTGCACAGAAGACAACACTAGTCAATGATTCAAAACTGAAGGAGCAGGAATTGAAAGAGCAGGTAAGGGTGATGTTGAATGAGTAAGAAGTATTCTTTCTTTACACTCTGTGTCTGCAGTATTAAAAGGTTTCTTTTTTTCAAGTGATGATGTGGTACATCTCCTTATAATGTGCTATGAATATAATAGACAAAAAAATAGTTTTCACTCATACTTGCTCTCAGAAGATCTGTGTACTTTTCAAAGTATTCCTCTATCCCCTGAGAATAAAAATCCCACATGCTTGTGATACTGGTTAGCAAAGCAATTGCACAGTGAAAAAGGGAACAGTGCACTTTATGAAATTCTGTAATTTTTTTTCATAGCTAAAACTTTTTTGATGTTTAAGTAGAATTTTTGTTGTTTGCTTTTTTATCTGTGCTTATATATAAAATAGAAACATGAATATCTAATATATGCATAAGATCTGCTATAGATATTTTTATGTGTATATGCACATGTGCTACATTGTGTTGTTTTAATGACACAGTTTTTAATGTTTTCCTTCCTTAAAAAGCAAATGTATTTTTCTTTTATAAGAGGTGATACGTAGCTGGAAACTGTTTCAGTTATGCTTGTTTTAGCTGCTAGTTAACACTGTTTATCATGTCAACTGTTCTCTATTTAGATTAATGTACTGGAAGACCAGCTGAAACATTATGAGAAAAATATGTATGTCACATCAGTTGGAACACCATATAGGGGTAAGTACAGAGTTTTCATCACAAATAAGTTTTTCATTTGTTAGAAAGATACAGTTTGGTGTAGAAAATAAAATGTCAGTCTTTTTAAAACACTTGTATAATACACTTACGACATCCTTGTTTTCTCTTGTCTATTAGAATTGATGTGTAATTTCAGATGACCAAATCACACAGGATTTTGTTTGATGTTTTCTTTTTTATGTCATCCAGTTAAACGAGCTCTGTATCAGAGTTCTCAAGCTCTCTGCAGTGCAGGAGCCAAGAGCATCCAGTAGGCAAGGGCAGAGATGGGCACAGGCGAGGACAGGAGGTCGCAGGCTGAGCTGGGACACATCCCTTGGGCCCTTGGCAGGAGATGGTGGGGTCCCAGGGAAGGCTGGTCCCAGCCACCCAAGGGCTGTGAGTAGCCCCAAGATTGTAGTAGGCTTGCACTGCTCATGTGCTGTGCTTTAGACACTGGTGGCTGTACACTTTGGAGACAGAGGATTGGGCCAGATGGACCTTCTCTCCAGTGCTATACTGCTCTGCTCAGATTCTTTTAACATAAGATAGAAAAATGCACAGGGAAATGAACAGGTATTGCTCACCTCCAAAAGATTGCAGCTGTTTAGCTGAAGAGACTGCATGAGGCTGGGGGCTCAAGCATTGAGCCTTGCTAATAGAGATGTGGGGTTTTGTCATCCTGTGCAGGCTTAGCTGGATGAACTCGGAAGACTTTCAAAAACCATGTCACACTGGTTTTTTGCAAATCTGTGCAAATGACCAAATTATCTCAGGATGATCTATATCTCTCATCCCCTCAGGAGGTCCATGTCTCCTTCCCTCAAGGAGACTGAGCCAAGGATGGGAGATGGTTGTGGGTATTCAGTGCCTTCTGCTAGTGCAGGGCTGGGAAGAAATGTAATCAATGATTTCCTCAGCATATACTGGTAGGGAGAGAAGCAGGAAGCATAGCATAGCATACTTCAGCTGGAAGGGACCAACATCTGTTTTGTGTGACCACACAGTTGTGTGACCACTTCAGGGCTGATGAAAAGGTAAAGTATGTCTATAAGGGCACTCTCCAAATGCGTCTTCAACAGTGACAAATGAGGCATCACCTGCCTCTCCAAGAGGTCTGTTCCAGAGTTTTACACCTTCTTGGAAAAGAAATGTTTCCTCACATCAAGTCTGAACTCTCATGATAGATGAAGGTTTCAACCATTTTCCATGTGTCCTGGCACTGGGTACCAGGGAGAAGAGAGGAGCACCTGCCTATCAGTGTCTCCTCAGGAAGCCGTAGAAGCACTGAGGTCACCCCTTAGCCTCCATCTCTCCAAATTAGACAAACCCAGACTCCCCAGCTACTTCTCAGAGGACATGCCTGCCAGCACCTTATCCAGTAGCAGAGGTACCCTCTGCTTGTGTCCAAGTACCTTCACATCCTTTTTAAGTGATGGGCCCCTGAACCACACACAGTACTCAAGGTGAGGGTGCACCAGTGCTGAATAGGGTGGGATAACCATCTCTTTTGACCGACTGATGATGCTGTGTTTGATGCACTCCAGGATGAGGTTTGCCCTCTTGGCTGCCAAGGGCATATACACTGATGACTCCTGTTGCACCTCCTGCCAACCAGCACCCCCAAATGCCTTTCTGAAGGGCTGCAGTTACTCCATCCCAGGTGCAGAATACAGCATTTGTTCTTGTTTGGTTTTGTGCCATTAGTGAAACTTGGATTCGGATGAGTGACTCTCAGTATAAATATTCTCTTCTTTTTGTTTACACAGATGGAAGCCTTCACCATACTGACGTTTCACTGTTTGAGGAACCCACTGAGTTTGAATACTTGAGGAAAGTGCTCTTTGAATATATGATGGGTCGTGAGACAAAGGTATGGAAATCTGTATATGCTTACAGGTGATTCAGGTTAGAGTACAGTTTGACACCCTTGCTCTATAGATGTGAAGTACATTGTGTTTTTGATTTTTCATATGCTCTTTATTTCTGACATAGGATTCAATAGCCTTTTGCATTTTTTCCAAAGAGACGTGATCCATAACTTCAAAACTTTTTCAGTCTGCCAAGATGAGTGGTAGGTGGAGGGGATTTTCACATCTCTCACCACTGTACTATCAAGACAAAAACCTTTATAGGTAGATACGATTATTTATCAGCAGAAGTCCTGTTGTCAGTCAAACTTAATGTAAAATGAAAACTCTTATGTACAATATTAGCAAAAGTGACCTTTTAAAGTAATCTTGACAAAACATGGTAAGTAACAGTTGGATTAAATAAAAGTTTGCTAGTAGCTATGTTACCAGCTGAAGATGGTGAAATACCTCTTCAGTAGTTGCTTAAAGTTGTTTCATATTATTCCCAAATCTGTATACCTTAAATGTTATTAATTCACTCTCCAAAGTAGTGAAAAGCTGGACAGTAGCTTCTTGATTTCATCTGCTGGTTTTCTTTCAGTCGTTAGATGTGTTGCTGGAGGGCACTCAGTCCTTAGCTTAGTGTCTGCTCTCATCAGGGTTATATAATATAATCATACATTTATGGGTTTCATCCTGCTACACGGACAGGAAAACCATGAGCAGAGACATGCGAATGGTAAAACTTTCTAAAACAGTTTTATGTATACTTGTAAAGTATTACTGTGCTTTCCACCACTGCCCCCAACACTTCTTGAGTTAAAAGACCTACATTGTAATTTGTCTTCTCAGAACAGATATTCCTTTCTCTCAACTTTTATCTTCCTGGACAAGAAGAGGCATTTTTAAAAATCTAATTTTGTCTTGTGCCATTCTTTTGTTTTGTGTCATTCTGGTGGCCCTTCTCTGTGCACGATCCCCCTTTGTAGTGCAAATATATATGCCTTGTCTCAAAGGTGATTCAGCAGTGGAATTGTTGATATCTCTGGACATGCTTCCTTTTTTCTTGAACAGCGTTCAAACGATTCTGTGCAAATTATCTTGGATGTATTGCCAATTATGCATCCCTTACTGGAATGTATCACTTACTGGAATGCAATCAAGACATTAATGAATGCACCAGTTGTTCTATGGTACTGGAGACATAAGAGAAATGTGGAGGTTGATATGGATCTAAGAGTCAGGAGTTAGTGTAATGACTTGTAATGTGTAACTTAGCACATTCTTTGCAAAGTGCTTGACCAAGGTGTGTATGTGTCTTTACCATCTTGTCCTCCAGTCCAACTTTATTATTTGCCTCTTGCTTGGCAGGATATCTGCAACAAGATTGACAGATTGCTTTTTCTAGGCATGTACTTTATTTAGTATGCTGTCTTATTAATGGACTCTATCATTTGAGCATAGATACCATAGAACTTTATATCACATGATAGTAGCTGAAGTTTGTGACCATGTGCAAACATGGTTTTCACATAAATCATATCGTGCATATATACAATGGGAAACAAATAATTACGTCTTACTGATTTCACTGTTTTCCATTGACATTAATAAAATAGTATCCTGTATTATTAAATTAATTTTTAAATATTATAAAGCATTTTTGTGGATGTATGGGTAACCTGTATTTCTTTAGACAATGGCCAAGGTTATAACAACAGTGCTGAAGTTCCCAGCAGATCAGACTCAGAAGATACTAGAACGAGAAGATGCTCGACCAATGGTAAGTTATGTAAGTAAATCAAGTTTATGCAAGAGGATTAGGCTTCAAGAATAAGGAATTAGAAACATTTTTAATGTCTTTTCCCTGTGTCCATATTCAAGTGGACCCCTTTTCTCCCTCCTTACCTCTCCTTCAGTGGAATATCAAATTCCAGCTCTAGGTTTGAGTTTATAGCAAGAGTGGGGAAAAAAGCAAGCATGTTTTCTTTACTAGTGTTTTTCTTCAGTTAAGACATATTTCTGATCACAATGAGTATAATAGGACCAAAGTAAGTTCAAGCATGATTACTATTCTGTGGACGAATTTTCTGAATTAAAAAAGTAATCTGGCATATTAAATATATATAAAAATACATATAACATATAAAATTCATGCTTCTTAAATTCAGAAGTTTTTTTTTTGAGTCATATGAGATTTATGAAAAATATATTAAAAAACATTTTTTCAGCCTTGGGTAAAATTTCTGGCAAAAACAACAGGCATTTTGCTTGTAGAATAGGAAGTTAATAATCTGAATCACCTTAGATAAGTGTGTTTGAAGTGAGATGTGTATGGTTTTATCTTCAGTGGGTATCCTGACAAGATTGGGGTTTTGATTAGGTTTTGGGGCTTTTTGTGTGAGCCTGCTTTATTTTTGTACTGAAAAAACATGAAAATATGTTAGTTCACTTTGGGTCAGGACAGGTCAAAAATAAGAGTCATCAACACTTTGACAGTGTTGTCTTTTTTCCCAGTTTTTTTTTTTGACATTTGCTTAGTATTTACCAGTTGACCTATTTACTAGAAAGGTGAAATTGGTTTTGAGAAGCAGATGCAAAAGGAGAAAAGATTATTTGAGCATAAGCATTTCTTTGGTATTACTGTTACTGTTTTATGTATTTGAGCTACTTTTAATTAAAGTAAAAACTGCAGTAATAGTCTCCTCTATATTGTATCTGGAATCAACACTGTGATCACTCTTTGTGGGTCACCATAGTGAAATATTTAGGAATTAAAGTGAGAGGAAGAATTGCATTCTGTTTCTCTCACTGACCTTGCATATATACTTATTTAGTGCTTGCAAATACAGAATAAAATTAAAATATAAATAATTTTTCATTTCACGTGAAGTAGATACATCAAAGTCTGATTCACTGAACAAAAATTTAAAAAGTACGTCAACATTTTCCTGTACACTTAGCATGTTTGAGAGTCTTGCAATCTTAAATATTTTAAATACCTTTAGACAATAAAAATATTGATTATACTGCACCTCCAGTATCATGTATCCCAAGCGTGATTTTTTTCTCTCTCTGACATTAAAATAGAAAGCTGAGACTGTTTTGTTTTGTTTTGTTTTGTTCTGGTAAGCCAGACTAATATTTAGGAAAGATTTTGTAAACAAGAGAGATGGGCCTTGTTTTGGAGCTACTTCAGCTTTTTGGTATTTAAACCTGTTCTTCCTACAATAGATTTACTTGAATTCATCCAACAGATTTTTATCCTTGGTATTAAATTTTGGCTAAAACACACAGTGAGGTTTTTTTTGCAGGCTTTGATTTGTTAAAGATATTGTTCAAAGAGCTCTTGGGTTTCACATAGCAGTCCCTTCTTGGCTCATATCTAGCCTATGAATTTTCTCCTTTCCAAATCCACAAAGAGATTGAGTTATACATCTAATGGAAACTCAAATATTAGAGCATATTATGAAGGAAGAATTATTTCTTCCTTCACTTTCAATGTTAATATGTTTGTTTGCTGAAGCACAAATTATGGGGGGGATGAGTCTTCCATAATTATGTTTAGAACTAAAATCTAGACATGCCTTTATAAATTATTCTGTCAAGAAATGTGCTTGGGGTTTTTTTGTTTTTATTTATTGGCTGACATGGCACTAATGTTTCTCCATGCTTAATATTGGACTGATGCTGGTATATGAAAATATCCAATGTTTAGCTCTCAGGAGCAATAAAGTTCTGAACTAAAACATAAATGTGCATTTTAAAATAAAGCTTTTACTTTATTGCTAAAACATCTCTAAATAATTTTAATGTGTAAATTATTAACTTACTGTGCTACTAGAGTAAGTGTGTGGTACTAAGTGTCTGTGAGTAATTTTATACCCTCTTAGTGGGCATATACTTAAGAAGTTTCTAAAAACTTGTAGGAATTCCTGGTCAAAAACATATGCTAGATCAATGTAATATTCAGTAATCTGTCTTTTATTATGTAATTGTTGTGATCTAACTGCAGCAATCTCATCCATAGGTGTCCACAGAGTTCTTATTTGTTAACACTACATAACACTATTAACAAAATAGTCCAATAAGCTCTTTTCTTCCTGGCTTTGTAGTTTGCCTCACCTCGCAGTGGTATCTTTTGAATATGCCACCAGTCTGTGCTTAGCTAGCATGTGGGTGAGTGAAGTCTAATACATTATTGTTTTATGTAAAATGAAATCTGCATTATGCAATTAATGATTCTTTTACTGCTTTTCCTGCCTGCTTTCCTTTGTTGATAAACAGATTTTAGTTGTATATGCATATGATAATTTTATTCTCGTCTTAATCGTGTTTTGCTTTACAAAGCTGAGTTTGAAAATGGTAACTATTGATTCAAAACCAATCTTTTTGATTGACCCTAATCCTAAGCATAACTTCAAATGTTGATTGAGCCACAAAAATCTCATTTGTAGAAATAAAATCAGATTTAAAATCAATTAATATGTAATATTGATTTTTATTGCACTTGGCTTTGTTTTGCATTTATTAATTTTCCGAGTTCCTTTTTTAATAGGCAAATAAATCAGATTTGTGGGAGACATGCTGTACTGCTTGAAATGAAATATTACATACTGTAAATATGAAAATGAATTATCTTTAAAAAGATTGGTACATTCTCTGCAGAAGGATTAGGATATGATTGTGTTTAAACGTCAGTACCTTTCTGAATCACAGTTTTGGTTTTATATAAGAGAAGCTAAAGCAGAGAGATGACAGAGAACAGTGAGGGGAGCTTTATGCTCTCAGTTTGTGTCTTTCTTCAAGTTTTATTAAACTACTTTAATACGAATCTGCAGTGCTAGTTGTAGCATTGCAAGAACGGAACAGCTGATGTAGGGCTAAAGATGCAGGTTACATCAGACCAGCCTAGCCAAACAAGCAACACACAATAACTGCTTGAGAGAGGACTGGGATGTGGAAGTACAAAGGAAAAAGGTTTCTGCACTGGCTGATAAAGATTATAACTTGAGTCACTAGTGGTGCATGATATTTAATAAACTCTGCAGATAAATTCTATAAGATATGGTCGGTTCAAATTTCAAATTTTTTTCCTCTTTTGCAACTGGAAAGCATTGCACAGTTGCCAGGAGTTGATTCAATGCATATGAGCAGTTGCTATCTCTTGGCTGAAATGCAGTTGTTTGCCTGCATCACTGCCAGAGCAAAATTAATTAACTTAGGCTATTGCTATTGCCAGTTACCATAGTGCAGTTGACAGGTTATCTTCCTCTCCTGTTTGCAGTCATGCAAACACAGCCTTCAACACAAAATAATACTTCTTTCAAAGGAAAAATTAGTTCCTCTAACAGTCATGGTTTCTACTTTGTGTTCTTTTCCATCTTTGAATACTCTAGTGAATGCACTTTATTGCACTTAAAATGCAGTAGAGTTTGGACTGCGTGCCAACAGCCTTCATCAGTTCTGACAAAATCAGCAACTGTTTCCTCTAGCTCTTTGTTGAAAAGAAAATTAATTGTTGATACTGATGTAACAAAGCTATTTACAACACTATTGCAGAATAGGTTGCAGAAGATGTTTGAAACGTAGATTCTTGTCACGCTGTCTGTAATGCTAGTGTAAAAAAATTTAGGTGTTCTGAGCTGCCTTTGAAGCATGCCACAGAAAGGCTTGTTGATATTGACCTTAATGTTGGTTACACTTTCATAACATCAGCTAATGTATATGTCAACTGTTCAGACTTCATTATTCGATTGTAGTTGCCTACTTCATCCCAAGTATTTTTGTCACATAATCTTGCATGTATATAACTGAGAAATTAAGAGGATGTCAGCTTTATTGTGAAGGCAGTTGATATTTTCCTGTAGAGGAGGCTATTTTTAGGTCCAAAATTTTGCATCATCATTTCAATGTTGATGATCAGCTTTATGCAAAGAGAGTCCAACTTAATTTTTCTTTGGATTAATATGCAGTGGTAGACCATTTCCAGTGAGATTGCTGACTGTTTTGGTACACCTTATTTTGTTTTCATCAGTTTCTCAACTGTTTTGCAGGTTCTGGAATGGAATTGCTTGCTCAAAAAAATTTGGCAGTTTGACTTATTTGAAATTCTTCTGTCTCCTAATTGTATTAATAAATAATGCAATTATTTTAATATTACGAGCTTCTCAATATGAAACATTTGATAATTTCTTTTAACTTTCCATTCTTCTAGTTGTGGCTACGACCATCTTGAAGATTTTGTGATGAGAATGTTTCATGACAATGCTGCTTAGAAATATGCTTATATCTCTGGTGCCCTTGAGAACGGACAAGAAGAAAAGCTATTATTCAAGGTCACAAACAGAACAGCAAGAACCAAAACTCAGCACTACTTTTGGACTGTGAATATAATCAAAACTGCCTTGGCAGAAATGCTAATCAGGGGTTATTTGGTTATTTCTCTTCTATTGAATACTGTCTTCTATTTTGTGTTAAAGGTTATTTTTTTAAAGGAGAGAAAAGACTTTATCCTAGGAAAGAATTGTCTGCTACTGTATCTCTATACAGGTTTTACTGAGTGTTTTTTAAAAGTTGAAATAAATAATTTGTTTCTTCTATTTATTATTTTTATTTTTGATTGAATTGTGCAATACGTTTTCGATGGATAGCGATTGAGGTGATTTTTCTGATGAACTAGGCACTCTTGTTGACTATTCTCTCCTGATTTGATCTTGATTGTTTGCTAGAAGGTCACTTCTATATGCTTTTGCCTACAATAAATCCAAATTGCAGTACCTCGTTTGTTTACTCCTAGCTTTTGTACTTACATTTTCTGAAGAAAAGGTGTGTTCCTGTAAATTGTAAATAATTACTACATAACTGTATCATAAGCTGATCTGTGACTGTTGACAGCACTAATATGAATAGAGCTGAGATGAAATAAAGTTTATTTACTGTATAATTTTAGAACATCTTTGTATTATTTTTCTTTTAAAGGACCCACCAGTTTTGTTCTTATTCCTGTTGGAGACATTGTTAGCTGGGATATTTCAGGATGAAATCACTTTTGTAAGAACAGCTATTCAAGTACATAATTAAACTGTAAGAAGTCGATGGAGACATTCAAGTTTCCAAGGGGTCACACACAACCTGCAAAACAAATTCATGGTGAGCTGAAAATTTAGCATGAGAATGTGGAAAATAGAGAAGCTTGATTTGTAAAAGTTCTAAATTATCATAGAATCACAGTCTGGTTTGGGTTTGAAGGGACCTTGAAGATCATCTAGTTCCAACCCCCCTGCCATGGGCAGGGATGCCTTTCACTAGACCAGGTTGCTCAGAGCCCTTCTCCAGCCTGGCCTTGGACGCTTCCAGGGATGGGACATTTACAGCTTTTCTGGGCAACCTGTTCCAGTGCCTCACCATGCTCACAGTAAAGAGTTTCTTCCTAACGTCTAATCTAAATCTATCCTCTTTCAGTTTAGAACCATTCCCCTGTATCCTGTCACTATGTGCCTGTGCAAAAACTTGTTCTGAAAGGCTGCAATGAGGTCTTCTTGGAGCCTTTTCTTCTCCAACCAACCCCCACTCCCTCAGCCTGCCTTCATAGCAGAGCTGCTCCAGCCCACTGAGCATCTTTGCAGCTTCCTCTGGACCCATTCCACCAGGTCCATGTTTTTTCTTGTGCTGAGAACCCCAGACTTGGGCACAGCACTGCAGATGAGGGTCTGATGAGAGCAGAGTGGAAGGGGAAAAACACCTACCTCAACCTGTAACCAATCCTGTTTTGCGGCAGCCCAGGATATCATTGGCCTTCTGGGCTGTAAGTGCACATAGATTATGACCAGCTTTTCATTCACCAGCACCCCCAAGCTGTTCTCCAGAGGACTGTTCTCAATGAGTTGTTCTCTCGGTGTTCTCCTGGTCTGGACTCACTGAGGTTGCTCCTGACCAAGGTTGTAGGACTTTGCACTTAGACTTGTTAAATTTCATGAGGTTCTTATGGGCCCACTTCCCAAGTTTGTCCAGGTGCCCCTGCATGGCATCCCTTCCTTTTGCAAAACTGCACCACTCAGTTTTGTCACTCACTTTGTTTTTCAAACTTGCTGAGGGTGACTCAATCCCATTGTCTGTTTCACTATGATAAAGATGTTAAAGAGCACCAGTCCCAACACAGAGCCCTGAGGGACAACTGTCATCACTGACCTTGGTCTGGACTGAGCCATTGACCACAACTTTTGAGCTGTGTCCATCCAGCCGTTTCCTTATCCACTGAATAGTCCACCCTTCAAACCCATATCTTTCCAATTTGGAGATAAGGATGTCGCATGAGACCATGCCAAAGGCTTTACGGATGTCTAGATAGATGACATTGGTTGGTCTTTGCAGTCATTCCATCATGGAAGTCCACCATGATGGAAAATTATGTGGTTTTGTTCTTATAAATAATTCCTGTGTGCTCTTTTTGGCATGTAAGTTGTGGTCCTCTGAAGTGATAGACAAGTATGCAGAAATTTAACCTCTAGCTACTATGATACTTACTGTATCAATAACTAACATCTGTAAATGTATATTAGTTTGCCAAGATAGTTCAGGGTGATCAGTCCTCTATGAATGTAATTTTTAACAATATTTGAGAGGCAGCTGTCTGCAATGTATGAATGAGGCACGGTCCCCAGTTGTGGTATAAGTGGAAGCATTTATTAAAAAGTGTATATAGCTCTTAGAATATTTTCACTATCAGGTTAGAATAGCATGAGCCTGGATAGCCAACAGTATAACTGTTCATATGTCTGTTAACCAGTAATACACATGATCAAAGTCCCTAATAGTAACATCAGCCTTTTTTCTCGAAAACAAGTGCTTGTTACCTTTTAGAAACTCTGTTACATCTGTCCTGCCTTGACTGAATAGCATTCTTCTCTTATTACAAATTCTCTTTTTTTTCTTACTCCACAGCAGTCCTCTAAGTTAACTTGGAACATTAAGAATGGGATTTATTTACTTTTTTTTTTGCAAGTGCACCGGGATTCGCCTTTTTTTGGTTATCTGCAGAAAAAGAAAAAACAAAAAAGCTGAATTTATTGGCATAGTTTTTTATTCTAGTGAAACTAGAAGTGAAACAATTTGAGTGATCCAAGGCTTATTGTGGCCACTAGTAGTCTAAAGAATGTGTCTTGTTTTAAATTGTTGTTTAAGGTTTAAAGAGACATGGGTTGCTTTTCATAGTAAGTACCAGGAGTTGCTTCTTTATTTCTCATTACCTCTTGTCTTGAAGTTTTATGTTGCTTTATCATTAGTACCTTTTGGGAGGTTTAGGGGAAAGGGGTAAAACTCTTCCCTTTTATCAAACAACAAATGTATCAAAATTTTTTAGAAGATCCAATATTCTTTGTGTTTTCTTTCTATTGTGTAGCAGAAAGGCATCATCCAGACTGTCAGAGCAGCAACCTCTACTGGACTTGACATGAGTGTATTTGGCTCTGAAAAAGCCTGTTCCTCTAGTAGCTGGCTGAGGATTTGTGGGATTTTGCTGTTGCTATCATTGCAATAGTGTACAACATAGATCTGAGTTTCAGTTTTCTGCGTAAGCTATATGTTGTCTTAGGCTTTGGGAACTTCACTGCAGGGATCTATTGCTTTGACAGCAAGTATTACTGTGCTCTCTTACAGTTCTCTTGTCCTGACAAATAGGTTATTTTCCACATTTTCTGGTTCTATTCTTTTCCCTTTCCATGAAAGAAACTAGTTATGAACTGTACTTTGTCAAGCATGACCTGAGTGCAGTGGAACAAATTGAAATAGTCTATTTAATATTCATACAACATAGGATGGACTAAATAATATTTTTCCTTTAAGTAACCTAAATAAAGAATCCAAAAGGGATTATAAAGTCACTGTTTTTTAAAAAACTAAAATTGGGTAACCACCATCCAAATTCACATTTGGAAAAAGTTAAATGTTTGAGGTGTTTTTTCAGATCTATATAAAAAAGTACTCATTAGCAAACAAGTATATTCCTTAATATAATGGGAAAGTGTGCTAAGTACAAAATTTTTTTAGGCTGAAGCTTTAACTGCTTTTAGATTTTCGTAGAAGAAAACATGTAAATAAGGGATTGCTTTAGGTAAAGTTAAGTTGAATGCATGAAAATGGTTGCTTTGCTTTGAGTAATGGATTTTTGTTGTTGCAGTATCAAATGGTGCTCGTAGTGCCAGTTAAAGATGAGGCAAAGGTTAGAGGATGCTAAACTTGTTCAGACACAATTGTTAAAAGATGCATCTGCAAGAGATGCAAATATTAGCTGCTTTCTAATTAGTTGGAGGTCCCTTTGATTCAGCAGGTAACTTTTCAAAATGGAGACAAAGGCCTGTGGGGGCTGCCCAGGTCCAGGGTGCAGAGAGCACCATGGGTGCTGCTGCCAAAGCAGGGCTGCCTGCCTGTGGCTGAGACGCCTTTGCCTGATTGCCTCTGGTTGTGTCAGGATGGCTCACATGTCCAGCATTTCTGTAAGCATTTAACTTTGCTTAAAGGAAAAGGAATGAACAGCAGAGTGCATCCCCAGTTACGTGGCCCTTTTAGAACAGTCCATAAATAAGAGGGGAAAAAAAAGAAAAGGAGGAAGGGTGAGGTGAAAAGTTGGAGTCTTCCTTTATGGTAAAAAGAGTTGTAATTAGGCTGAGCTTCTACCTTCTACTTCCCTGAAATGTGTTTTCACCATGAAAGAAATTGTCCTCACCTTGAAGCCCTGCAGTGAGTGTTACTTGCATGTTATTTAAAGCACATCACACTTCAACCCCAAGATTCCAGTGTTGTAACTTAATTAAATCCAATCCAACCAAATATTCAGTACAGGAAGTATCTAGCTTAGTCAAATGTGGATTTTTCCCCCCTCTCAGCTTTAGAGGTAGCTCATTATGATTCTCAAGATATTAAACTGTTTGAGGTGAAGCACAGTTTCTCTGTATTTTATGCAGGTTCTGCTAGGGTGGGACCTCATTTCTAGAATGGACTGATAGATATGTTGTTAGATAGATACAGGGTGAGCAGGAGAAATCCGAGTTGTGTGTACACTTCTTCAAGATGCAAGTATTCATATGCTACTTAAAAATAGTATTGAGCTGATTTTAGAGTACTCTCCTTGTTCAACCAGTGAGTAAATACAAAACTGCCATGCCAATCCCTGGGCATCTGGGTATGCCTTTATATACAGTTGTATCTATCCAACATTCCTTGGGGTTTTAATGTTGTCTTTTTCAGATGTGACTTGCTCAGTACAATAGTAGAGAGAGGAATGTACCCGTGGCAAGGCCCAGCATGAATTAGATCTTACAAGGAGATGTGTGTTGTAGTGTGTTCCTCATGGCCACACATGGGACCTGCTAGGTTTAGGCTTTTAAAGCATATGCAGATGCACTTCCTTAGTTCTTTGTAGTGGTATGAAACCTTAAAAAAAAACGTTTTATGATTAGAGAGAGCTTTTCTGCTTGGACAACCGTGTTTAATATCACAACTTCTGGCTTGTGCACGTGGACACCTCAGTAAAGCAGCAGGGCAAGCCAGAAGTTAGGGCAGAGCCAGCAGCTTCCCCTAGGCTAGAGTGCTGCAGGCTGGAGAGCTGCTGGGCAACAGCCAGAGCCACAGCCAGAACCAGAGCCAGCCTTTCATTGTACGGGTAATCCCTGCAGCATCTTTTTTATGTTCAATTATTTGTTAAACATTTTGTTTCAGTTGTCTTCATTGACCCTTTCCAGAGCTTGTGCATCAGTATTTCCTTGGAAATAAGTTTTTAAACAGGGAGAAGATGAAGAGTGACTTTCAATGAGCTGCTGGACAGCACAGGTATGCTGTTTGTTTTATACAAAATAGGGAGACTGAACATAAGCAAATGCATGAAGTCAACAGCATATTTTTAAAGTTGAGAGTACAGGGTGTATAAAATTTTAGGAAAGCTGTAATTAACATTTAGTTTAGATTAGCTCTAATATTGACTAAAAATAGAAGTTGGTTTAGGTATATTTGTAGGCATTCTTCATCAGGATCCTGATGGTTTTCAGAAAGCCTTTTGAGGCAGCAATAGTGGCATACTATAGTTAGGGAATCAAATAAATGCAGTATATCTTATATATCACTGCTGCTGTCTAATTGTGAGGGTAGTTTGTTTAATGTATTACACTGGGATGCCTGGACTGATTTGTCATGTGTCAGGGAAGGCAGGGCAATTAATATCTCAACTGATTTCATGTGCTATGTGACCAGCCCAGCCAGGCTATTCCCAGTTTTGTTTGTGATGTTGCTGAGGTCAGAAGCATGGCTTGCTTTCACCTGGGACATGCAGGTCTCTAGGCACTCAGCAGGAGGCTGGGGAAGCATAATATACTCTTAATTTTTACGAAGGTTCTGCTTTTCCTCTGAAATTGGAGTTGTGACTGAGCTTAGATATTTTTTTTTTTGATGGAGGAGTCTATACCAAAAAAGTCTCACAGGTTGGGCCCAACAGTTGCTGTCTCCATTTTGGATGAGATCCGAAGACTTTTCTAGCCTTGTTAGTGACACCTGATTGGTCTACGAGTGTGTAACTTTGTTTTAATAGAGCCTTTTAATAGAGTGCTGTAAGCAACTTGTTAGAAATTAGAGTGAACCATGGAACTGTCACATGGACCTCCAAATTTGTCATATTTTCTTTCTAGACTATGGGATGTCAGGGTTGTTACTGCTGAATTCCTCCCAAAATCTCTCTTACAGCAGGGCCAGTCACTGAGGTATGTGAATAATGTTGCTCATAAACAAGAGAGCTTGCTGTGTTATCACACCTGCTGTGCTTCTCTCTTTACGTTATTTGTAGTGAATATCACTCTGGGGAATGCAAATTCCTTGTCTTAAGTCCACTGATTTAAATTTAATTATACTTGCCAAAAATTCTGTCCTGGGGGGGAGGGGACAGTGTTTGAGGGGTTCATTTTGTTTGGCTTTTTTTTTTCTTTTTTACTGTTTATTTTTCTAAAATCACTGGCATCAAACAATATCCTTGCTATCCAGATACTCAGATTCAGTGTTTTGCTTATTATTAAGCTGGATAACTGTGCTGCTTCTGGCATATCTCAGGCAAATAGCAAGTCCTATGGAGTCCTACAGAATCCCACAGTTTATTTTTCTGAACCCTCTGTAGGTGCAATATACACCAAATTAAGCCATGGCATAGCAGAGAATTTACAAATAACTGGATCACAGAAGGGTCTGTGTATCCCAGATTATTTACTTAAAGCTCAAGCTTTGAGCTCACACACATAAATTCAAAAAGTGTCTTCTCTGTGTAGAGAATGGGTTTGGAGCTCTCAAATATTATAAATAGGTTATTGTTTGCATGAACTTTTCATACAAAGAGTGTATGATAGCTAACATGTGGAATAATAAACATTGAATGGCTGAATAATGGATAACAGATGTGCCAAGAATGCCAAGTAAGATATTTGAAAGCTGTGGTGTGAACTGGACCTTTCAACAAGTGGTCAAAGCTTGTGTGACCACTAGGATCTCAGTCTAAGACATTTAAAAATGGAAGCTGAATCAGAAAGAAGAGATACCACTTCAATGTCTAAATCAGTGAGATTTAATATTGTGTAGAAAAATGGTGGATTGCAGGATCCGTTATGGGGCAAGTGTTTCATGACTTTCTCATATCTAGTACATGTTTCCCACTTTTCTGATGTAGTCAGATGAGAAAAATGAGATAAAATCCACTTGTATTTGGTTTAAAAATTCTAAACAGTCTGGCTTCATTAAAGCTTCTGGGAACTATTTCCTAAATTTCTGTGGGTTAGATCCAGGCTAAACCTGTATCACTGGTGGTTCACTAAGAGGTGAAAATCAAAGGAAGCAGACTGACTATCTATCTATCTATCTATCTATCTATCTATCTATCTATCTATCTATCTATCTATCTATCTATCTAATTATGTATCTCATATCTGTGTCTTAAGCTGTAATTTTATAGAAAGTTAAGACATAAATTTAGGGCACGTAAATTGTATAATTTTTGCCTAGTTAATTCCACATAGATTTAAAACTCTATTGTTGAAAATAGAATAATTCCTGGTTCATAATAGTGTATTTGTTTTGTAGGTCTTATCATTGGTTAGTCCTTCAAGCCTGGCCTCAGAACATCTAGGAGGAAGGGTTAGCTGTCTGTAAAGCAGCCTTCCATAAACTGTTGTGATAGTGTTGCTGATATGCAGGCTGCAACTTGGATTTGCCTGCCTTGGGGAGTGGTATCCTCTAGCTGTGCTTAGCATGTAAAATGTGCAGGCTGAAATAAGTGGGATTTTTTTCATGAGAGGTGATGCTTTCTGAGTCTCATCATTTATTCTCTTCACTGCAACATTGCAGCATGTTGGTTCTCCTTAGGAAATTGTCCCATTCTCCTGGGGATCCTCTAGAAGAAGGGAGAAGAGCTGTTGGTGGTTTGCAGCTCAAATACTGACTGAGGCTAGGACTCAGCTGTGATAACAATCCTTTGTGCCTCTATATCTCAAGTAAACAAATTTGTGACAGCCTGAGGTTGCTCTAGAAAGTGCAGTTTTTGTGGCAGGTCTGTTCTGCTCCTGATCCTGGACAGAGAACAACAATTGGCAGGAGGATTTGATTTATCATTTCTCTTTGATGTATTTCTCTCGTTGGTCTAGCACTATTCTCAGAAGTTCCAGGGTTAGCAGTAAGGAGGATGTCTTCTAGGAAAAAGCTCTCTCATGAAAAGTCACAATTTCAGCATTCACCTTCATTACTTATAATCCCCATGAAGTTATTGAAAAGATTACAGAGAGGAGCTATAGCCTGGAACAATGTCTTTTGAAAACTAGCAATATATTTTTTCTCCAAATTGCATGATTCATTCAACAGCTTCAACTAGTCTGAGGTTAAAATTCAGCCATGGGTGAGAGCTCACTACATGGCCAAGAAACATTAAGCTAGATAAGGCTGAAACAATGCTATCAAGCAAGTCCAATTAAGATCATATCAACTTTCTTACGTGTAGGGGATATCCAGGATTTATGTTTTGGGGTATCATATATATGGTTGCATTCCAGTGATTGTTTAGGAGGTACTTAGAGTCTAGTTTTGGTGTAGGGTGGTTAGTATTCTGTAGTTTCTGTGTAGTAACAAATAAGAGAGAGCTTTTATCTCTTGACTATTCTTGAAAGCCCAGCTTTGGGTGCTCTGAAATGTCTATGGATGGAGCTTCACTCTTCCCTAACCACGACTCTAGTACCTAGATAACCTGTCCCCTTTCTTACAGTGGTCCTGTGGGGCATCTCTAAGCAGACTTTCTTCATAATTTTGCTTAAGAGAGGCCTCATGGAATTGGTGTGGCAATTTTCAGGGTAACTACCTGAGACATGTTGCATGTGCTTTTGGAATATGTTGCCACTTGGCTTATTTTTGGATTTACACATTTTTATCCACTGGTCTTTCTCAGAAGTTGTATATAACAATATAAATATCACTTAGAAGGTTTGATTATAGTATACTGCCAAATTAAAGTGTATCTCCTGTTGTTACAGTGATAAAAGCTGTGATAAAGTGATAAAAGAATTAAAAATGTCCATCGACCCCTGAGCTGTGGTAATGAGGTTTAATTTGAGTAACTGAGCATGATCTCACTAAAGTAAATTGCATAGTCACAACCCTACTAGTGAGATCAATGTTAGTGAACAAAAAAAGGAAACCTGTGTGTATTTGACTTGGAAAGTGTGTGTGCACATTTTAAAATATATATAAATATATAAATATATATATATAAATATGTACATCAAAAGTGTATTTCTGACCACATGCTGGCTGTCAGAAAATGAGAGATGCAAACTATGATGACTGCTTGCTGTTAGCAGTATGAAATGTAGCCTGAATCCCTGTTCACCCCAAACGTGCTTGGCTTCAGGTCTGCCATTCAGTTCCCCTTAGGTCAATAAAGTTCTCATATTTAAGCATGTACTTAAAGGAAGCACATACCATAGCTGAATAGAGATTGTTAGCAGAGGTCTGTTACATGAGTATGAAAATGCAGAGATCTGGATCTACTAAAGAAAGAAAAAAAACCCAAACCAAATAACAAAAATTTACCTGATGGATTTATGTTTCTTTTACTTGGCTCAGATAAATTTATTCAGTTAGTGGTATACAGAATATGATAAATGTTTTATAAATATGATGCATTTATAGCACAAACTGACCATAAGTCAGACTGAAATAAACCCCAGTACTGAGACTGTCCAGCGTATAAGTGCAGTGTTAATGCACAGTTTTCAAGAGAATAGAAAAATGGCTGGAACACTAAGACTGGATTGTTGCTGAAATAGCACAATTTAAGAAAAGAAATCCCCTAAATACCTATGAAGTCACAATTGATTTTTGTATATGAGGCTCTGAAAATTCTCTTTCCAATCTATTCTTTTAACCATTTTTATGAGAAGATGATTTTTAATTAAATCATCTTTGGTACATCCCAAAATTTGCAATGGCTTGGTCACTTGGCATCTAGTCGCTAGCGGTGCACCCCAGTGATCTGTATAGGGCCCAGTCCTCTTTAATATCTTTATTAATGAACTGGATGAGGGGATGGAGTCTACCCACAGATTCATAGACACCAGGTTGTGTTGGAGTGTTGGTCTGTTGGAGGGTAGAAAGTCTCTGCAGAGGGTTCTGGACAGGCTGGATAGATGGGCTGAGACCGATGGGATGAGTTTCAACAAGACTAAATGCTGGGTCCTCACTTTGGCCACAACAACCCCAGGCAGTGCTACAGGCTGGGGACAGAGTGGCTGGAAAGCTGCCTGGTGGGAAAGGACCTGGGGGTGCTGCTTGACAGCAGCTGAACATGAGCCAGTGTGTGCCCAGGTGGCCAAAAAGGCCAATGGCATCCTGGCCTGGACCAAGAACAGTGTGGCCAACAGGAGCAGAGAAGCTCAGCATGGTTGAGGCAGCACCTCAAGTGCTGTGTCCAGTTCTGGGCCCTTCAATTTAAGAAGGATGTTGAAGTAGTGGAATAAGTCCAGAGAAGGGCAATGAAGCTGGTGAAGGGTCTGGAACACAAGTCCTGTGAAAAGTGGCTGAGGGAACTGGGATTGTTTAGCCTGGAGAAAAGGAGGCTCATGGGTGACATAGTTGTTCTCTGCAGCCAGGCAACAAGAGACAGGATGAGAGGACATAGTCCTGTATACTGCCAGGAGAGGCTTAGTTTGGACATTAAGAAGAAATTCTTCACAGAAAAGGTGATTAGATACTGGAATGGATTGCTAGGAGGTGGTGGAGTCCCTGGAGGTGTTTGAGGAAAGACTGGATGTGGCACTCATGGCCATGGTCTGCTTGGCAAGTGTGTTCAGTTATAGGCTGGACTTGATGATCTCAGAGATCTTTTCCAATCTAGTTGATTCTGTGAGTCTGTCTTCCATACAGGTGAAACTTCTAGGATTCTCAATCTGTTTGGAAAATCCTAGTACAGGTCTATAAAAAAGGTAAGAAATGGTTCTTGAAGAACTAACAACAGTAAAAAACAGTACCAGCAAGAGAATGATTTTCCTTCTTACCTATTTAGTCCAGCTGGAAAGCTACAGACAAAGCTACCTACAGACAAGTGGAAGAACAGACTATCAAGAATTAAATTTATATATTATGTGAGGAGATCAGTGTAGGCACCTCACTCAGTCTTTCAGCAGCCTGAGAGTTAAACCTCCTAGTGTGGGATCAGTGGCACACAGACATGAACATGACCTGGACATGTTATCCAACCAAAGTAATTAGTCTTGCATTTGATACAGAAATTGAGGGTGACATCTCCTTAATTTAATGGGAATAATGTAGAAAGGTACAGTTTGTACAAGAGCAGTCTAGATTTCGCCTCAAAGTCTAGATGCTGGAAGTGATGTCTGACAGACTGAGATCATAGTAGTAGAAATGTAGTCAGTTCCTCTCAGTGTGGCTGGAGTAACTGACAGGCCAGTTCTCTGGTAGGCAAGTGAGAGTTTCCTCTTTATCCAAAATACCTTATATTGCTAATATTTTATGTATATATGTAAATATTTTGGTATTTTACGGTTACTATTTTAATGTGTTTCTACAAAGGAACACCCCTCTCTCTGACAGCTTCAACGTGATGAGGCCTTGAAATGAAGAAGTCTTTTCCCCTGTCCTTGCAGTGCAACGAAAGGTGGCAGCACTTCTCTCTCCTTCGATGGGGGAGGCAAGCATAATCTGTCTTTAGAATGAAGGCACAGTGGAAAAAGAATTGAAGAGGATGCTTTTTACCTGGTAGGCAAGAAGAGCTACAAGAAGTGTCTGGAAAACATCTCATCTAAGTTTGGTCTCCTGAACTCTTTTCAGCTGGGTCTGTAGTGGGTTAGATCAGAGTTCTGTGTAACTGACTGAAAATAAACTGCAGTGTTATCATTAGGACCTGATTTATAAACAGAGTTACCAATCTCCTTGTATTGAGAACTTGACAGGGAAATATGAAGAATGCGACAAGAATAATCAGCAAGGCTCACCACTGCAATGGGAAACCTTTAACACAACTTCAGTTAAAACCTCCTTAATACTGAGCATGTACTGACATAAATGTATGAATAATGCTGGGGAGAGGCAGTAGCCTTTGTATTAATGAGATTATGGGATGCCTTCCCATTGTTACCATGTCCCTGCTGATGGATGCCAGGGTGGGAGAAGGAGGTATCATCCCATCCCCACTCAGCAGCACATCCTCTCCCCACCTGTGGCTAAAAGCAAACAGGAGAGACCTGGGGCCAGGTAGAGAAATCCACACCCAAACAGTTCACCATGTGCAGTACAAAAGGAACAAATTTATCTTTATATTTACTTATACACACATATATATAAATCACCTTTGAAGTGCCATTTTGGGAGAAGAAGCTTCCAGGAAGACAACTTATCTTTAATGCTCATTCTTGATGAATGGAGTTTGTACACAACTGAATCTTTAAGCAATGAAGACATGAGGCATTTGTTTTAATTTTCATTTTCTTTCCTCAGTCATAACATTATTGCATTGGACTTTTTTTATAAGCTCTACTATTAATTAAAAAGTATTGTCAAGGGTGCTACTTCACTGTTGATTCTCAATTTGCAGATAATGTTTCTAATTTATAAACTGATCTGGAGACTGAGTCTTGCCAAAGTACAGTGTTTAATTAATACAGGTAGGTGTAAAGTACAAATTTGCCCTATGGCACAGGTGTGGAGCTTGTCTAGATGATACAAATATCAAGGCTCACACAGTGAGAATAGAGATATAGAATGCTTATTATAGCTATTCCTGGTTTGAATGGTTCCTTCACAAAGGGTTGGCACCAAGATTTGTGCTCAGTGTGGAGGGAATTCTGTGGTATATGATTTAATGTATTATTCTGTGTTCTCAGCCCTTAGTTTTACCATGATATTCATTTAACTGTACATTATTATTATCCTGGTCGCTGCAGTTGGATGTCCCATTGCTTTCATAAATGGCGTGCCAGAATTTTATCAGCTAAATCTGCACCACTGAGACAGGCAGTTTCTGTTTCTGTTTGGACTGACAAAATTCCTGTTGGCTTAAACGTTTTGAGATGACTTCAGTATTTGGATGTGCAATAAAAGAAAGGAAAGGATGGAAGTACCATATTCCTAGCCTTTCTCTGGATACTCTTCCTTGCAAGGAATGGAGAGTTGACATTTTTATGGTCTGACACAATTTTGTATGTATCATTTCTAGTTGAAATAAGTCCCCCTGAGAGCACTCTACAACGTGAAAGACAAGTGTTCCATTCACCTCATCTCGTTGCTTTGCTTCCCTCCTCCCTCTGGAGAGGGATGAACCCATGCTCTCTCTCTCTAGCATATCATCCACATTTCCTTTAACTTGGTTTGAGAGCTGTCTGAGCACCGTTTAGTGCCCAGATAATTAATTGAAAACCCCCAACACTTTCTTGCTTCAAAAGGCAGAGATGTGGCTTTGTAGTGCTAATGGGATTATGTGTCATTTGTGGAATTTGCTTAATTGTGGGGTATTGACTTTCTGCCTAAATCAGATTACTTTTATCCATATTGATTGTGCAGTTATAAAATCCCTGTGAAAATTTTTCTATTAAATGTTACAAGTCTCCCTGCTAATATGACATTAAATGCCCTGCTGTTTTCACTTGCTGCACCAATAAACAAATCAATTCTTGCAGTTTGATCATACATCTAAGGCTGGAGTTACTGATAAAGTGACTTTCCCTTTTTATTTGATACTGAGCATTGTGCTACTCAGATTTGACTGGAAAATTTTCACTTCTCCATAATCCTGGTCATAGTTAGATGAAGGAAGACTCACATTACTCCAACCTTTTCACAAACCACCTTGAACAAGATCACTAAATAATTATACCACTGAGCTTCACACAGCTAATATAAAACATCTTGATGACTGGAAATGCCCATTCCTCTATTGATTTTTTTTCACCATCAAATTCAGTAATTATTACTTCTTTATTTAATCTGTCCCTGAAAATTTCTATGCTAATGTTGCTGTTTAGAAACTGCCATTTTTTGATGTTGACTGTGATGCCAGAAAGCAAACTTCTGACATCACAGTCAACATCAAAAATGGCAGTTCCTAAACAGCAACATGTACATGTGGCACCAGAGCACTTGCTCAAAACCAATGATTGCAATCAATCTTCTTCCTGATGAGGATGCTCCCTTGCAGAAACAGGCTATGCTTTTGAAAGAGCCACATGGATATCATGGAACAGCTTACCCCAGAATTCCCTCCTCACTGAGCACAAACCCTGGTGCAAACCCTTTGCAGAAAAAGAATTACTCTTTTCACCCTTCACTGAAAGAAGATTTGACCTGCAAGAGTGTGTTTCCATGACAGCTTTCCAAGAGCCTCAACATGCAGCACTCTTCCCTGGAGATCACTGGTGTCATTAGAAGCAAATTCCCCATTAACCATCATATACATATGCAAGAGGTCGACCTGGCTACAAATCTCCAGTGAGCTGCCACAGGTGGCAGTTCCTCTTGCATAAGAGTTCCTGGCCCCTCTATTCCTGTGTTTCCCAGGACTTACTCTGCTTCTCCTGGTGCACCTTCTTATGGATGAGGGGTGTACATGGAATTAAAGAGTCAAAGCCAAGGCTAACAGAAACATATGAAAGTCACAGCTATCTGGGAGAAACTATTTATCCTCTGAGATTCTGGGCTCGATCCTCAAAAAGGATCTAAACACATGAATCCTGGGCAATAAAATATACTGCTTCTTACTTTAATGAAAGGATGGGCTTTGTGGGCCCAAGGGTTTTCTAGCACCTAACTCCCCTCTCCTACAGAGTGATGATCACCCTTGTCTTATCCTCTGGAGTCTTGTCTTGTCTTATCTTCTTGTCTTTGCTCATGCTCTTCTATCAGTGCAAGTTTGACTGATTATTTTTGCTCTCAGATGGTCAAACTTTTCAAGTATGGGAACAATTATTTTCAGCTTTTACCTAGCCACGAAGGTTGCCGCTTCTTTTTCAGACCCGAAGTACTTCTGCCGGAGAGCAGTGGTTGGATTTTTTTACCCGAAGTGTTTTCATTTCTGCTGCCCTGAAAAAAGACACCGCCTCTCCTCACGGCTTCCCTTTTCCCAAGAAAATCTCCCGTGCTTTCGGCATGATGCACATTCTGTCTCTCGCGAAGCGTTCCTCTCCGCGTCTCGAATTCAAGCAGGGCTGATAGACTCAAACTAACGGAAGTCAGGGCCGATTCCTCCACGTCTTTCTGCCCCAAACTTTTCGATTTCCCTCTTCCCCCTCCAGGCGCCGACCGGGGGAGGGGCTGCCGAAGAACGGGAGTAGGTGGAAAAAGCGTCAGCCAGGCGTAGCTGCCGGGCAGCTGAGTGGGAGGGAGCGGCGGGGCCGAGCGCGGCGCGCCCGGGGCCGCCAGAGGGCGCGGCCGGGCCGGGCCGGGCCGGGCGGGCCGGGGCGGGGCGGCACAAAAGCGCCGCGCCGGGCGCGCTGTGGAGCCGGCACCGGCAGCGGAGCGGGGCTCGGCGGGACTCGCACCATGCCGGCGGCGCGGCTGCTGTGGCCGCTGCTGTGGGCGGCCGTGGTGCGCTCCTACAACGTGGACGTGGGGCGCCCCGTGATTTTCCGGGGTCCCAACGGGTCCTTCTTCGGGTACTCGGTGCTGCAGCACTACCACGACAGCACGCGGTGGTGAGTGGCGCGGGCGGGTGGGCGCTGCCAGGAGGGGTATCCTCTCCTCTCCTGTCTATCCCGTCCTGTCCCGTCCTGTCCATCCCTCCTGGCAGGCAGCCGCATCCCCTTCAGGGGCAGGAGCGCAGCCCGCTCGCACGGGCGGCCGAGCCGCGCCCCCGCCCGGCTGCGGGGCCTCTCCCGCTCGCTGCGGCTCCTGTGCGGAGCGCTGGGCTCCGCGCCCCCTGCGCCGGGGGGATTTCCGCGATGCCAGCTCGGCGGTGCTTTACACGGGGATGCCCGTCCTGGGCTGGCAGCCGGCGCTCGGCTTTGTGACCCAGCTGTCCCCAAGCGCCGGCCGGCCCGCGGGCGATGTCCCCGTGCTGTGCTCCATCCCCCTGCTCGCAGAAAATGCTGAGCAGCTCGCCGTCCCGGCTGGCTGCGAAGGAGCGCACGGGGTACGGAAGGTGACGGGCTTTGCCGGGGAATGGGAAATGTTTCTCAGCAGTAACCTCCAGCGGGAGCACCGCGCTCAGCGCCCGCGGAGCTCAGCTCCCCGCGCTCTGCCTGCACAGGGTCAAAATTCCTCCGGAGGCTGAAGGGACGCTTCCAAATCGTAGAGGAAATGTCTGTGTAACTTAAAAAAATATATAAAAAGGAAGGCCGAAGATGGAAAGTTTATCTACATCCAAAAATTTGTGAAACTGGCAAGCTTCGTGTTTTCCCGTTGATTGAAAAGAGCATTAGACCACAGTCTCTCTGTTGTCTGGGTTAGAGGCTCTTTGTTAGAATTAATAGTGATTTCTCTTAACTGGACCTAGCTGGTGTCATCCGGTGCACTTCTGATGTGAGTAGGAGCCACTGCTGCCAGTAAGCGTCCACAAAGCATGTATTTATCTTTTTGTACTTAGATATTCAGCTATTGATCTTGGAACTTTGGTGCACTGTGGTTTAAATAAATGTATTCATTCTGGCATGCAGTTCTTTAAAAATGGATTTCTTTCACACCGTTTAGTTCACAAGTAGTTCTATGCTCTGCCTTTCTCCATAGTGGCTTTCATGGAGCATTCATTTTTAAGGACTTATACGATGATTTCATAGAGGAAAAGTACCCTGAGAGAAGAAAAGATCTCAGTTTAAAGCAGTGCCTAACTTAGGTCAGGAGTCAATGAAGGGTGCAGAGGCTGAAAGGAGCTTGTATTCAACACGAGTTGCTGGGGATTTGCAATGGTGTGAATGAAATGCTGACCTAGTGCAGCATGGTGGGACAAAAGTGGTAGAATTTGTAGCTTCTTATGTAGGTATCTGTCATTCTGATTGATATTATGAATTATCTTCAGATAGCACTTGCTGGTGTTGTATTTTTGGAAGGGAAGGTGGACTAGGGAAGAGTCTTGCAGATATCCCCACTTTGTTTAAAAACATGCTGGACTTTAAGTTGGGCATCTCTCTGAAGGCAAGGCATCTGTTAAAAGTCTGGTGGTCAAAATTAAAATCTCCAGTTGTGTAAAATCAATTTCCTTTTAAATGGAGCTGATTCATGGTGCCTTCGCTGTGGCACGCAAAAGAAATTAAAAACCAAACCAACCAACATCTAAGATCATTAAATGTTTTTAAATAAAAAGGTTGTTTGGCCTAACACCCAGAAGGGTTAATGGCAGCTTGATATGGTCAGCATCAGCACAGTCAGAAATCATGAGGGTGGGATTGTTACCACTGATGGGAAAGTTCCTCTTTTCATTGTGAGATCAGGAAGTTTGCTTTCATGGGTACTTCAAAATCCTGTTCCCACCAAACACTGGGATAACAAGTTGGGAGAAGAGTATTTTTACACTCCTCTTGATTCCAGTGTGCTGCGTGCAGTTGTGCACGTAATGTGTGTGTGCATCCTAAAGGTCAGTAATGAATGTCTTAAAAGTATGTGCAGCCTTCTTCCAGTTTTCTGGAAGCTCCTCTAAAAAGTCAGGATTATTGTCTGGTTTTGTGTGTCAAGTTTTTTGTCTTTCTTCTTGTGGCATTTATATACCCAAGGAAGAGCCATGATTTCAGTTTTCTCATGTCCGTTGGGTCTGTACACTGCAATGGGAAGTAGTTATAATAATTTAACTTTAGACAGTGGTATTTTGGGCATTGAAGGCTTGCCCAGTGAGTTTAGCACTCTGTGAGTCTGCAAAAATGTGATTGCTCATATCTGAGCCTGATAAGACTCCTGCCCATCTAAAATTGTTTAATATGCTCTCAAGCATTTGAAAGTATTCAGGGAACTCTTGCTCTTTATTGCTTGTGGGCCTGATACTCACCTAACGTACTTTTGATCATGAGAGCTGTGTTGTTTTTGGTAGCCTTGTCCGTGTGCTGATGTATGTGAACATTTGTATGTGTGTGTATATATATATATATATATATATATACACACACACCATATATATATATATATGTATATATGGTCACCAATTCCTATTAAGATGGTATCCCTCATAGCCACATCTTCCATGTTTCAACTCTTTGTTTTCCAAGACCACAAAGGCACCTGTCTGTATTACCTACCTTAGCCCTGTAGGTTTCCAGTAAGCTGGTTCAGGGTTTGGTGATTCTTTCAGGCTTTATATTAGCTAAATATTAATGTAGAATGTAAAAAAAAAAAAAAAGGGGGGGGGTGGGATGGGATATTTGATATGAAATCTTACATCAGATAAATGTGAATAGTCAGGCTGCTGCACACAGAAATTATAATGGAATATGGGTGCTCAGCCACCACTACAGTAGTGGAGCAATCAGTGCCTTTGTTTTCTGCAACAGTTGATTGCAATGATGGTTCTATTGAGTTGTTTTTTGCACATTTTCTTGTCTCAAGAAAGGTTTCTCAACACAGATGTGCTGAGGTTATTGTATTTCTGACAATGTCTGCTTTTCCTTCCTTAAGTGGGTTTTATGGCTGTAAATCTTGACAGGTTTACTCAGTTACCCATCATTGCCATTTTCAGCAAGAAACCAGGTGGCTGGTTGCATTTGGAGCAGGGACAAACTGAAGTGCTTCTGGTCTCTGCATATAATTTTGAAACTTGGAGTAAGGACTCAAAAAACCACCAAGAAATGACCCCAGACAGTTAAAAAAGAAAAAAAAAAAACCAGGAAAAAAAAACCTGACAACTTTTTTTTCTCAAATAAAAGGTTCTAATAATTTGAAATCTCTGATTCTTCTTTTTTTAAATTGAATGTTACTTTGTTCTCTCTCCCCTTCCCTCTTTATGACCCCTTGCTGACACCCTCAAATCTCTCAGCAAGACAAGGGTGACCATTTCATCTTGTCTGGCAAAATGATCTGGCATGAAAAAGTAATGAAGTCAGTGTAGTTGCATGGTGTCCTGCTGTGAGTTTTACAATAAAGAATGAGTCTGGTTTCTGTGCTGTTGCATCATTCCTTCAGCCCTGCTCTTCACTGGTTTGCACTGCTGCTGAAATAATGAAGGTTGATTTGCATCTTGGGCTGGCTGGTCAGTGTTGTGAGCATGTCATGCAAACTTGTGAGCCCTCAGAAGAAAGGTGATCCAAAATTGGACAGAATAAACTTTCTAGTACACTTGGAAACATTAGAAAGCAGGCATTCTTTATCTGCTCAGGACATGCAGCTGATCTGTGCTGGTTCTGCATATGTTGTGAGACTTCACAGCAAGATACTTATCATAAACATATATATTCATTTAAACGTGTTTCTTATCTAATACATAAACATCACTTTCCTAGAACTATTTTACATGCATCTGCCTCCTCCTGAAAGTCCTTTTATGGTTCTGGAGGTTTATTAAGAGGGGTCTCTGGTGGTTGTATGCACTGAATAATGCTTCAATATTAAAAGTGACCTTTCCTTGAACTTTTTCTTTGGGCACACTATTGCTTCTTATTACATAACTTGCCCAAACAAACACTGTAGGCCTCTTCATCTGTTTCTCCACTGGTTCCAGTCACACTTATGCTGTATGTATACCTTTATATCCATTCTTCTTTTTTCTTTTCCAGCTTAGTTTTTCAAGCTCTATTCAGCAGCTTTGGGGGAGCTGAAAATTTTTATTCCCTATGTTATTTATCAAAGGTATGGGAACAGACTGACCCAGTGGGGACTGGATGTTGTGTGCATAATCTAAGCTGTGATACTGCAGATCCTGCCGTGGAATTTTGAGGAACCTGAGCTTGCTGACCCATTGGTCATGGATCAGCCCTCCTGCTCCTTGCTCTGCGTGTAATGGATGAAACATGGGGTTTTATTTCAAGTAGCTGGGGTTATTTTGCAGCTAACAGAGACCTTTCTAAAGGGGACAAACTCAGCTGGGATATGATGGTAGGGCACCCTTCTCTGGCATTGCTTTTGAAACGAGCTGTGGTATGTGAGGATATTTAAAGACCTTTTTCCCCTGCCACTTAACATTGCAGTGAGGTGAGGTACCTACAGTCCTCAGTCACTAAACTGAGATTGTCTAATCGCTGCTGACGTGCTGTGGACTGATGCTTCATGTGCCTGGCATCTCTCCAGCCATAGGTCAGTTCTGCACTTTTGCTCACTGTTCCTTCTGTTAAATGCAACAATTAATTTCCAAATCTGTATGTCCTGAGGGTCAATCACCAGGGAAGTGATTGTTACTGCCCTTCAGGAAGTAATTTTAAGGAGGTGTGAATTTCTCTGTGGCCAAAAGCTTCTTGTCATCCAATAAAATTGGCTGCTGCAGCTCCTCCAGTGGGATGGTTTCTGGCCATGCAGCTGCATAGCTGTTTTCAATACAGTTGAAGAAGAGAAAATTAAGTGGCTTTTCTGCTTAGAGCTCCCTATTTTGGTTTAAACCCCTATACTTTTGTTCACAGAACCAGTGGGACGAGGCTGTTGCTTACACATTTCTGTACATCTCAAGGAAAATGGCTAAAATGGTTCCAGACTCCCCTCTGCCTGTTCTTGGTTCTCCTCCTTTCTGCATAGAAAGTAACCTCCTTCTCTTGAAAGGGTTTTCCCCTTCAAGGTATCTTCTTGCAGCTACTCACTAATATTCTAGGGGCTTCCCATGGAATACTATGGTTGTGGTGAGAACCTGCACTCATCAATAATCTCTGCAGAGAGTATTACTCACATGGTAAGCCTCTTGGCAAAAGGCTGGAGAAGGAAGTGCTGGTGCTTGCTTGCTGACAGCCCAAGTAGTCATATAATAGCATTGGAAAACTGTACAGCAAAAGTCCCTCATTTTAAACAAGTGCTGGTTCAACTATTTGGAGTATGTTGGAAAGTTATACTTCTTCTAGCTGTATTTATATCTTCTGTGTTTATGCCAGGCAAGACTCCACAGCCCTGAAATGAGAGAAGACTCTATTAGACTCTAAGACTTTGTTTTGAAATGTATTTCTGATTTGATATAGTAGCAGAGGAAAAACACTTTCTCTGATTGCTGTGCTTCATAGACATTGCAAAGGTGTTTTAAATATGTAAAGGAGATACAAAATAGGTGTTGGCTTTGCTCCAGGAGTCCTGAAGTATTTAGATGGAAATGAGTTGCCTATCCAGGTCTGCTGAAAAGTTGCATAATAGTTAAATGAGTGACTTCCTTACAACAGTTAAGAAAGACATTACTTACAGAAGCTAGTCAAAGAGTAAGCAAGTCATTTTGTTGACAAAGGAAATATTTCAGTCTCAAACCTTTGAATTAAAATTAAAATAATTAGGGTGTAACAAATACCAACTAAAGAGCATGTGAACCAAGAGAAAACCTCCCATTTCCCTGAAGGTAACCATCTCAGGGCATGGGTGAGCATGGATCATGCCAGATGAAACAGTAGCTCTGCAAAAGTTTCATAGGTGGAAGAGTGAATGAATGAGACAAGATCTTAAGATGATATAGTATATGCTGACTCAAATTTGAATTTGCAAATTCAGGGCAATCCAAAATAGATTTTCCATTGGCACACACCACTGGCTGCTTCTTTCTACTCAGTCCACATGAAGAAATGGCAATGAACGTTTTCTTTTTGAAAGGTATAATTGCTCAAGCAATATTATCTGTGCCAGTAGCCTACTCAAATTGTTAATTATAAATTTTTCCCGTTAATCTTTTTAAGGAGAGATGAAAAGTCTTTGTAATTTAGGATCCATTGTCTCTTTCATGTTGCAACCCAATGTATCTTGTGCATTATCTTGCTAAATCCTATGTACTTTTCTTAAGTTAGAGCAGAACCTCTTTTAAACTGGAGCTCAGTGTGACCTGTGTTATTATTATAATGGGTCATAGAAACATGGTGTTTCCTTTTGCAGTTTGAACCTGTAACTCTTTAAGCTAGTAATGTTTATTTTTGTTAGACCTCATGAATGTCAATAAGTGAATGTTATGCATTCATTGCCTGTTTAAATAAAATGACTGGCATTTGATTTTATATCTGCTGCCTGCCTAGCAGGATTTCCATTTAGAGCTGTTTTTCAAGCTCCTTCACACTTGGCCCCCAAGTGTGCAGCCTTTGTAGGTTTTAGCAGTTTAAGTATTTTGGATATTAATTCTCCTCACTTGTGAAGGCATGATGTGTATTGTAGAGTGCAAGATTGCAATTCCATCAGAATTCTCCAAATGAAGCTGTTTAGCCTATAAAACCTCAGAGAAAATGGTCACTTAACACAGGGGTTTCTCATATTTTTATAAATGTATCAAGTGCCAGAGGACAGTTTTGTTTCATCCAACATCCAGGGCAGTGTGTCAGGAGTGGAGATGTGCTCCTGTTGTGTGTAGATAGATGAGGCTCTGATGCAGGAGCAGCTCTTCCAGATGACTCACACTGACCCTGGACCTTGGGTCTCCCTGTGTGTACTGGGGTGATGATGAGTGGTGATTGGCATGGAACTTCAGATTGGAGGGTGAGGGAAAAGCTGTTAAAAACAGGGAAAGCATCCATTTTGGGCTTGGTGCTGGGCTGCCCATCTGTGATTGGGGTAGCTGTGTGTGCAGGCTGGCTTTGCAGCAGTAGCTCTCTAGTGGCTAAACCAAGAGCAGTGTCTCCTTGGTCAGCTGCTGCCTCCCAGGTAGCAGCCTGGGTCTGCACAGGGACTTCTGGAGCCTTAGCCTGTTAGAGATGGTCACCCTTAGCTCCAGCCCTGGGCTTTACTTCAGTGAGGATTTTTTTCCATTCAGAAGCTCTGTCATGCATGACAGTACCAGAGAATTGCAGAGCTGGTACTCAGCTACCTGGTGCTCCCCACTGCCTTCCTCCTGCTTAACCTCCCTCCTCTTCCTCACCTGCCTAGGTCTGGGGTCACAACCACTTGAGAAAGATTGTCCCTTTAATGAGGAGACAGTGAAAGGACTCCTTTAATACTTGGGCTTCCCCTGTAAGCCTCCTCAAAAAGCATCCCTTAGGGCATGAGGAGATAGAAGCTGGGGTGCTACAGAGTTTAACTAGATCCTAACACAGGTGGTTAAAAAGTACTGACAGCCTTTCTTCCAAGGGTAACCCTATGGCCAGAACAGGCCATTGGTGCTTCCCAGAAACACTAGACCTCATGTGGGATAAATAGTCCAGGTAAAGTCTTCACAGCCTGAAAGATAAATGTTGGTTGATAACAATGTGTTGTGGAAGAGATTTGCTTGTGTTGTTGGTTTGAATTTTTTTTGCTGTTGTTTTTTAAAAGATGTAATTATATAAAATGTTCTGAGAATGGAATGCCTTGACTTTCTAAATAAGCTTACAAACCTTGGGCTGGCTGGCAAGAATGCAGCCAGCAGGAGGTTCAGAATTTTGTCTGCTTGTGGGTGTATCATTCTGGTTTGATAGGGTTGTAGCTACAACTGAGGGGATATGGGTGCAGATGCTGTTGTCCATCCTAATGCTTTTCCTAAATGCTTTTGGGAGGTGTGTGGTGAGGGGTGTGTCACTTTAAATGTGGTGCAATCCCTAATGGAAATTTAATTTGCTAAAAATATTTGTGCCTTCACTGTGGAGAAATGCCTTTATTGTGTGATGCTGTCAGTTTGTGAATCAGTTTCCTTGTTTTACAAGGTTGCTGAGAAAAGTGCTTTTGCTGGTGAAGCTCTGGTAATGTGAGCCTTGGTGGTGCTTGTTGGCTTTTTCCTTTCCTCCTGAAATTAATCATTTGTTGCTTTGCTTTTGGTTTCCAGGGTCTTGGTTGGTGCTCCCAAGGCAGAATCTAAATACAGCACCTCTGTTCAGTCCCCAGGAGCAGTGTTTAAATGTCGAGTCCACACCAACCCTGACAGAAGATGCACAGAACTGGATATGGGGAGAGGTGGGTAGTCATGATGTTGGGACAGCTGGAGGCAACCCAAAAAATCCAAACCACAGTTGGCAGTCCTGCTGCCAGCTTCAAATTGGCCCTGAAATATTGAGAGGGAGCCATCAGCCTTTCCTGGTGGGTTTTGGGCACTATTAGCACAAGTGTCATATTCTCTTCAGCATTGCAAAATAACATCCCACTGGTGCTGGTGTCCTCCCAGTGACCTTGCTTGCTCTTTCCAGGGAGTAACCCTGTAAATGTAGATTTTTTCCATGATTAACCCAAGCTTCTGTCTTTTCTTCACCTCAGTGTGGCTTTTCAGCATGTTGGTGACTGCATAAGTGTTTTGGGGTGCTCCTGCCTACTCCAGGCAGTGCTGAAGTAAGAGTGCATGAGGTGACCCCAGGCAGTGCAGTGATGGCCTCATGAGATGTGGTGTTGTTGGTAATGTGGTGATCTATGGGTTCCCTCTTAATGCAGCAAATAATTTCTTGAGTTTACTTTTTGTCCTAAAGTGGTCTCAGTGAGACCCCTTGTATGCCATTGCATGGGATCAGGGTCGACTTCAGTTAATCTGATGAACTGTCTGAGGCAGGGGAAGATGGAAGCCTCAAGTAAAATTGTAATCTAAAACTTCCTGGTGGATAACAATGGTTAAGATTAAAGCATTTTAATATTTGGGTTTTCTTGGTGATATGTTGCTTTCTCTGCCGATAAAAAGAGGCATTGCTCATCTTTTCATACTTATACTAAGTAGAATTCTTGTTTATGAAACTTTACATGTATTAAAACAATGTTCTGGCTAAGTGGTTTGTCCTCTACCAGACTGTAAATTGTCATGGATTCATGAGTGCTGCCTGATGGTACTACAGATTTCAGCCTCATTTTTTTCAAGTGCCCCATATCTCATTTTCAAGATTGTCTCCTGCATGCAATGTGATACCTCTCCCATTTACTTGATGGTTTGATGGTTCATTTAACTAGAACTGTGTGTTTTGCCCAGTAAAAGTGTGGTAGCTGCTGCCTGTTGGGAGCAGAGCCTGCCCTCAGCTGTTTATATGTATGGTGCCACTTAAGAGTGAGAAGATTGCCCCAGTTAATGCATTCAAGAACTAATACATAATCAGATGCAGGGAGGAAGGAAAGCATCATCAGATGTTTGATGAGCAGTCTCTTTTCTTGTTAGGATTCTTTGATAGGTGTTTAAAACTCATGTCTCCTTGCCTTGCTGTCTTTCCTTTTTTTTTTCTGTAGGCAATTCTCGGGGCATGCTCTGTGGAAAGACCTGTAAGGAAGACAGAGATGATGAATGGATGGGTGTGAGCCTAGCTAGACAGCCAAAGGCTGGTGGAAGTGTTCTGGTAAGTCCCTACTATCTCTGATCTCATTAAAAATGTAGCTGCTGCTGACTAAGCACATCAGGATTGTGTTTGGCAGTGGCTGAAGGAGTCCAGAGTAAGAGGCAGCAGATTCTGTAGTCCCTTTCTGCAAGCACAAGCGAGCCCCAGCCAGATGTGATTTATGGAGGGAGGACTCCAAGCCATCACACCTGACTTGTGTCAGCCAAGAGCTTCCTCCTAAATCTGAGGGTTTATATCTTTTAGCTGAATAAATACAATTTGTCTGGGAGGTACTCTACTGGTTTGTTCTTTTTGTAGTTTGCCTGTGTTTATCTAGGAAATGCAAAAGCATGCATTTTCCTTGAGCATATGAGTTGTCTCAAAACTTACAAGGAAAAATGTGAATTGCTCTTTGTGGCTGTATTTTTCATTTATCTGTATTAATTTCCTATTAAAAAGGGAAGAAGAGCTGCAAGTAGAGATGTTTAAAGTGTGTGTGGATTGGCTTATTGTCTTCAGTGTGGTTACTGTGCACAGAGACAGGACAAGGAGAGCAGATGCCATCCTTAGGATGTGCAATATTTCTTTGCAAAACTTTTCCTGTGATATTGTGAGAGTCCTGGGCAAAACCTTTTCTAGAATGCATGGGTATTTTACATTATGATCAATAATTGCCTGTATATGCATCAATGGTTGGGTTCTGACTGTTTACCTGAGTGACTGTCTGCAGGGAAGTTAACAGAAATAAAAAGAAATTTGCAGCAAAGTGTTGTATGTATTATATGTGGCAGGGAAATGTCAAGGTTGCATCAGGGTAACCCTGACAGCAGTCTAATTCTAAGCAGCACTGTTTGTGAGTAGGAAACTTTCAATTGGCCCCATCTTCCCAGTGGTATAGAGGAATAAATGCCCTTGTATGTAACATCAAACTGTCTAAAAGCTGCTAGGGAGAAAGATCTCGTGCAGTGGTTACTGTGCCAATCACCTGTAAAAGGCAAGAGGACAAACCTGCTTCCCTCAGAATTTTTTAAAACATGTGCTTAGAGTAGAGGTGCTTATGGCCCCAAATCCTTGACTACATTTCTCCCACAGTACTGTGATTTTATTATTTTTTTTTTTGCACTCATCTCACTTGGTAGATACCTTGCTAGTGTGATAGGGGTTACTTTTATTTTCTTGGGTGTTTTAAATGTGTTCAGGACTAGAAGAAGCGGGGAGAAAGAGGGTCATAAATAAGGTACACTGTAAATATTTACAACAGGGGACAAAATTAAGGCATTCATGCTAGTGCAAGCAATTCATATTTTCAAGGTATCCTGGGCTGTATGTGTGCTCAGCTGTGTGTGACAACTGAGGAGTAACAAGGATAACACTACCTGAGAGAGAGAATCCTTTTCATTGTCCAGTCATCAGGCTGAAATAGACAAATTCATCCTAATTAATTTTTAGAAGGTTGCTCATACATTTCTTTTTTTTAAGTCAACTCTAAATTTCTTGTCCAAAGTATAAGTTAAGAATAGCAGGTTTGTGTATTTTGGTTCAAAGGGAAACAGGTTGCAGCTGATGCTTAGGGACACCTCCCTCGAGAGAAGCAGTAATTGGAGGGAGTGCTGGTGGGGCAAGAAAGCCCAGCAGCTGCCAAGCTGGGTGCTGGCTGGATGAATGCAGGCTACAAGGGTGAGAGACATGGGCAGTCTTGGGTTAGGGCTGGGGAAGTAGAAATTTCACTCATAAAACAGGTTAGAAATGAAATTTAGGTAAAGTAAATTGCACAGCTAGTGGTATGCTTATTTCTGTGCAGTTTAGGCTGGTAAAATGTCTTGAGTGACATTGATTTAAAACAATCCTAATCCAGCGATTCTGACAAGATTATGCTGCCCCTCACCAAATAGATCGTGTCCAGATGCTGGAAAATATTTAATTATATAATTCTCATTACTATTTGTCACCAAATTCTTAAACTACTTATTATACATCCGTGTGTAAATAGAGCCTGGAATGAATGCAGACAGATTCCTTTGTGCAAGGAAGTTACCTGGATTTTTCAAGTAATTGTTACTCTGTTTTGAGAACATTTTACTGAAAAATATTTGTGATTTTCCCCATACATGGTTTTCAGTACACTTGCTCTTCTAATTTGAAGGATTAGTGTTTCTTTAAAATGTAGCTTTTCTTTGAAGCCCATTTGAAAAACTGCTGTTCTGAGAAGATGTCTGAATATGTGTTTATAGCTGTATTTGCCAATTTTTGTTAAATTGCTAGATAATAGTGTGTTTCTTTAGTTAGAAGTGTGTAGAGTCTATATTGTCAGACATTACAGCTCTATTTACTGCATCTGTTCCAAGGATTCCTTTAAGTCAGAGTAATATCTTTCTGATCAGTAGCCCTGGATGGATTGTTTTGGTTTTTTTTTGGTGGGGCTTTTTTTTTGTTTTGTTTTTTGTTTTTGGGGTTTTTTTTTGTTTTTTAAGGACAAGTGTAGTTGCCTATGTGAAATATTCATTCTCTTGACATCCTGTGTTAGATTAACTAGTCCCACACTTTAACTGTGGGTTATATAAGGAAGTTGTTGCTTTTGCATTGTAGCTGCTTAGTGGCCTAAATATTTTTTCTTATCAACCTTTCCCAGTTGCCTGATAAGAGTACCAGCTTCAGTGGCAAGGGGCAGTAGGGGAGGTGAGGAGAGTGCCAGAGGGCTTTAGCTGGTTGGTAAAATGTGGATTGTGTTTGAGCCCATATTGTGCCAGGCTGTTACTAAACCAGGATTTGGTGTTTGTGTGATGGATTAAATAGTAAACCATCAAACAGTGAGGATATAAACAAATCTAGGAGTAAGATTAAATAAAAAAGTATATCCAAGGACAAGAAGATATCAGTCAGTCTGCATTAATCTCAGTACTGCAATGATGCATCTGAGACTGCCTGCTCTTTCCAAACTGAAACAGTAAAATTGCTCCTTTTACTTTGGCTGGCAGAGAAACTGGGGCATGGTGCATTGTGATTTGGAGATAAGCCACATCCTTCAGTCTTGCTCTTCCTAAATGCCTGGCACTTCTGTCACTGTGGTGCTCTTCCTGTAGAGCAAAGCCCGTGGTGTTCTGCACAATATGCAGAAGAGCCAGGTGTCAGCAGTTCTGAAGTGGCTTATTCATTGTATTGCAGTGTCAGCCATCAATGGGTATCTCATCTTGCTTTGCTCAGGGGCATTCTGTTCTGCTTCAAGGGTTTGCATCATTCCTCCCCCGTTCTGTGGTAGAGCTGGAACCTGCACCCCAGCTGCTGAGCACCAGAGTATGCTGATGCTTTCCTGATTGCACAGGGACCTACCTATAACCTGCATCTAAAATAGGGTGCATATGCTGTCACTAATTTGCAATTGCCTCAGATTGAGGTGACTCAGTTCTGTTCCAAAGACCTCTTCAGACATGTGCCAGTGCTGGCAGGGAAGGAAGCCTGTAGCCACACTGCCTTGCCTTGGCAACATTGAATGATGCAGCAGCGACAGTGAATTGTAATCACCTCTAAACACTTTTGGGAAGACATAAAAACCAAAATCAGACGTGTTGTGCCAGGGAGACAAATGTGCTGGCTGTCTGGCTGCAGAGAAATGAGTTCTGAGGAAGAAGAGGCGCTGCTGGACTCCTGTCCATTGTGAAAATGTTAAGTTCTGTAGTTGTGGCACAGAGAAGCCTGGGGAAGCACTGATTCAGGTAATGAAGGAGGGTTCATCCCTTGAAGGTTTGCAGAGTAAGGCAGTCAGTGGTGAACTATAGTGTGTGTGCCTGAGTACACATCATGGTGAAGGTACAGAAAAGTTTTCATTAACCCAAGACTTAACAGATTGGTTGAAGAGTGCCCAGAATTGCTAGACTGATAGCCTCCAGTTGATTTTGAACATACTTCTTACCCAGCAGCAGCTTTTTCTCTCCTTATATTGTTTTATATTTCTTGGCCTCTGCACCTCACTCCTGAGCAAAGCCACCTGCTTGTGATGAAATGCTGCTGTTCTCCATGACTCCATAGTTTGTACTCTTCCAAGGGAGTTTAATCGGTGGGTTAATTTATGTGAGTGTCTTGCAGTTTCTGAAACATAAAATATCAAGGAATTTATAATACCACAATCCTTTATCTTTCCAAAATTTTTGAAAATACTCTTGATCTTGTTTCCATTTGAGTTTCTATCAGAGTTGGGATTGGCTCGACTGTCGCTGCAATAGTATGTGTCTTTATGGCATGTCTCTGCAAGGGTTGTGCATGTGTATGTTTGTGCTCACAGCACAGATCTGGCAGGAGAGAAACTGTTTCCTGGTTTTGCTGAAAATGAGTGTTTCACATGTTGGTTGTCTGTTGCTGTTGAATTTTGAATGAGTAGTGTGTGGGGAAGGAAGTCATAACTGAGCCTCCTTGAAGTGCATACAGGAGTCTCCAAAGCTGCTCTTTGTTGTACTTCTCACATGCATTTGGCTGTGGAGTGCCCTCAGAAGGGTTCTTTGCATCACAGGTGGCAGCCTGCAGCATGCAGTGTGGTGCAAAACTTTCTGCAGCCCCCAGAGCCCCTCACTGTCCCTCTGTGACAGCCACATGTGGAAATATGTGCCTCTCCTCCAGCACAGGAAATTGGGAAAGCAATAAATATCAAACTCCAAATGCAGCACTGCTAACAGTAGAGCAGGTTTTGCACAACTGACTTTGCTCTTTTAGAGTAGTGTTATTTATTTATGTCTTTCTGGACATAAGTATATTGAATTCTATTGATGGCTGGGTTGAATTTTGGGCTTCTCAGCAGCTGGTACACTTCCCATGTCCTTTAGTGGAGAGGTGACACAGCTGTGCCTGCTTTATGAGTGGATATAATTTTTAAGCCATGTTGAGATGCTCTGCCGGTCAGCTCTGAGGTGCTGAGGCAGAAAAGTGGGGTAGCACACAGAAATGGAAGACAGAGGGTATCTCATCTGGGGAGGACGGGGTCAAATATGGGGTTTGTGAAGGGGGTTGATGCAAAGCCTCCAGAAAAGCTGAAGGTGTGTGGAGGAGATGATTTGTAGCATAGAGGTTTGCTCTGTTGGCATGAGGTTAAGCCTTAAATGATATAAATTGACACATCTGCAGTGACTTCAGTATAGACCCAGGCCAGCTGG
Organism: Luscinia megarhynchos; assembly: GCA_034336665.1. Classification (NCBI taxonomy): domain Eukaryota; kingdom Metazoa; phylum Chordata; class Aves; order Passeriformes; family Muscicapidae; genus Luscinia; species Luscinia megarhynchos. Next base: position 7,091,023 of record JAPFBE010000002.1, read on the forward strand.
AGATATGGTCTGGCATGTGCCAAGTTCAAAGCCCTTGCTGTTTCACATTTCCTTTTCTTTTATTCCAAATAAATCCTGAGCAGAAGCCAACTTGTGGCTTGGCTGGCAGCAATGCAGGGTTAGTTTTTGGAGCAAATAGGTTCTGAGAAGGTGTGAACCAGGCTCTACATGGTTTGCATGTGTGCCTGTGCATGGCTGTTGTACAGAACAAGTGTCCTTGTGAGCCCTGTTTTTCAGGATGATCTCATGCTTCACTATAAAGCTCTGCAGCTTGTCTGCACCTTGGCTAATGTTGCCTCTCTTGTTGCTACAAAATCCTTGGCATTTTCAATTAAATTCACCACCAGTAAGCAAGGCTCAGCACACCTGTCAGCAGAGCACAGAGCTGCCTTTCCCAGTGGTTGGTACCTTTGACTCACACATGCATTATTTTGTGGTTTAACCTTCCAAGTATTCTCAGTGTCTTTATTCCTGTTTTTCACCTTTTGCTGGGTTCTGTTAGTGCAGTTTTAGTTAGAAAAGCTTTGCTGTCTGCAGGGATTTGTGCACAGTCAGAGATTTTGAGATTTCCAGTGTAGGCTCTGAGACCTCTTGTTTTTCTGGTTATACATGTGAAGGCTGAGATCTGAGCTGCCAGGTCAGACAATGTCCTGAGCTGCAGCAGCTGACAATGAGAAGATACTTCATCTAGAAACAGGGGAATGTAAGGAGAGCACAGTGGGTTTGTGGGTGAAGGTAGTGCTGAGTGGTCCTGTCCAGCATGCTGTGCCTTGGTCAGTGATCTGCTGTGGCTGTGGGCCAATAACCCATGTTGTATGATCTGTTCAGGCATGTGCACACCGCTGGAAAAACATCTACTATGAGACAGAGTACATCCTGCCCCACGGCTTCTGCAACATCATTCCCCCTGACCTGCAGTCCAGAGGGAGGAAGCTCTTGCCCTGCTATGAAGGTAAGGAGACCAGGAGTGGAGCTTTCTGTGTCCCAGCTGTGCTTCCAGTACTGCAGTAACCTTCACTACTGATTTGGGGTTTTTGTTTGTTTTGCTTTTGACTTGTTTTGGTAGCATGTGGCTGCCTTGTGGTACAGCTGTGGTGGCAGCTGGGTTTTGGATGAGTGGAGAGTAGCACAATGACTGGGCTCTGTGACTGGTAAAGTGCAGGGTTGTACTCTGCTGGAGGAATAAAAAGTTTGTGAGTTGTGTTTTGAGGCAGCAGCTCTCCCCTTTGGTAGATAATGAAGATATTGATCTGACCTTGGCCTCCTATGGTTCACTGGGACATGGTACAAAAATCCTGAATTATGCTGCAATCATGAACCAATTTGCCTATCTTATGGAAACATTTCCGTTTTTATATTGTCATTTATCAGAGGATAGGGATGTGGGACAGGGAGAAGGGTTACCTTCCTCACTGTGGGGTACTTCTGCAACAATTGATGTTAAATTGCTGCTGTGTTAAGGTCTGGGTTTGAGGTGGATGCAGAGGGAGGGCTCCAGCTCTGAGCCATGGGTGGCTGTGCCTTTTGCTTCTGCCCCAAGTCCCATGTGCCATCATTTTAATTTCTCCTTCTCTAGTGCATGTGATACTTTTATACCATGTTTCCATTTTTTCAAAAGACTTCAGAAGACAGTGTCTCCTTAGCCAAGAGCAATTATCTGAACTAGAGGCACAAGTGTGTTTTTAAGTAGAAGATATGGTATCTCCTAAGATTCTTTACCTAGAGAGGAACATTTTGGGGAAAGCACCCTTGCTTCCTCCTTTCTTTTGCTTATTCACTGTAAGAGCCTGAGGAAGTGGGTGAGTTTGGAGGACAAAACACAGCAGGGTTTGTTGTGGGCAAGAACTCTGATTTTACTTATTTGCTTTTAAATCCCTCCTGTCCACAGCTGGCAGCACCAGCAGCAGGATTGCTGCTGGCATTAGTGAGTTGGAGAGGGATAAGGCAGTGAATGTCCTGGCAAGTTTCTCTGGTGCTGGTGAGAGGCCAGGTCCCAGCTCAGGGGCTGCAAAGCCAGGTCTGTGACAGAACTGTGTCTGTCTCATGCTCTCTCTTCTGAGGTGGCCACTCACCTCCCTCTGGGCTTTGCCTAGGAATTGCCATTGCAAACCCACACACCCCTTGGAGGTGGCACACCCTGTGCACTGAGTGCTTCCCTGCCCTGAACTCGGCCATTATTTGGCATGTGAGATGTTTTGAGGGGCTTGTCCCAGCCATGCAAGCTGCTGTTCAGCAGGGTAAGCTGAACATAAGCTATGTAAGCCTTCCTGTTGTGAGTACTGTGCTACTGTATTTGTCCTTTCCTGCCTCCCTGTTCCTGTCAGGAAAATCAGGATAAGGCCTCACACTGATGTCATACACTGCAAATCATCTGATATTAACTTTATGGGCAGTGTGTACGTGCAGGGATGCCAGTGGGGCTCCCTGTGAGCCTTTGTTACTGCTCCTGCACTGCCTGAAGCCATGGTGGGGATGTGGTTTCTGGAAGAGAAGAATCACTTGTGTTTATCTATGTGTCATGTTTTTGGAGTAAAACTCCTGTTAATCTGACAGGATATTTGCCAGGGATTGCTAAAAAATAGAAATGTGTGGGCCTAGTACATGTAGAGCAGCCAATGGAAAGTTGGCAGGGTTGATGCAGGACTATGCTGGCTTCATTTCACTGCATGGTAAAGTGAAAATTGAAAGTTTGGGACTGATTTCCACCCAGCCCCCTCACCCCATCAGACATGAAATCACAGTGTCACAAGGAATGGTTGCAGTTGTTTGCTCCTGATTCTTTAAATTCCAATAAAGAAGCTCCAAGAGAGATAGCTGTGGTGTGTCACACAGAGGAGTTAATTGTTTAAGGTTTGCTTGAAATAAGTTTGCAGTCATCCTTGTAACTTTTCTCCTTCACTTTCTGGAAGGAGCAGAATAATTTTCCCCCACTGACACTGATGAATGGCTGGTGCAAAGCATTCAGAGTCTGACACTGCACTGACAGCCTCTGTGGCCATTGCTGGGAGGCCACAGGCAAACCCTGCCCTGGACACGTGCCTTAGATTCCAAGATTCCAGGCTCTCAGCCTTCTCTGGATCTCACCATGTGCAAATAGGGGCAGACAGTGGAGTGCTGCCTTCCAGAAACCCTGTTTTTGTAGGGTGAAGGGTGCAGGCCAGCTGAGTGCTCATCAGTGCCCACCCATGGAGGAAATGGAAAGCTCCTGACTGGATGGCACTGGTGCAGCTGCACAGTAGCCTGAATCCATCTTGTTCTTGCCTGGCTTCCCTGAATGGGCTGACAGAAGTGTGGAATTGAGACACAATTAGAACACAGCAGCAAACTTAAATACAATCTCTCTGAGTAGGAACTAATCTGGTTTAGATGAGCTGGATGTCCTTTGTGGTATAGCTGATGTATGTGGCCACACTTTTCCAGGCAATACTTTCAATTGGTTGTTTTTCCCGTAGTTCTAATGACTTTCCAAAAAAGGGAGCTGCCTCTTCATTCCCCAATGCATTCAGTTTGCAAAGAAGGATGGTTGTGTACTGTGAGAGGCAGTCCAGCTGATGAGAGCTGGAATGGTTTCCTACTCTTCTGTGGTAAGAATTGATGGTGGAGCTGGGGAAGACTGATGGTCCCTTTGGTTAGTAAATAAGGGGAACAGCACATGCTCATATTCCTTGCCTCCAAAAAAAAAAGTAATTTTTCCCAGAGGTCCAAACCACATTTGGTTTTTTGGGAGCCATCAAAACATCCCTGCTTTGTGGTGGAAACTCAGTGTCACAATGGTGGGTCAGAAAGATTTCTACTGTTTCTTCCTAGAGTAGTGAAACACTGTAAGAGAGGAAAGAAAAAGCTTTCAGTGCATGTGATAGTTTACATCTTTGTGGATGATAGATTATTTTATTGTACTCTGTAGCTTAGCTTATGTTATGGCATTGAAATTGCTTTGAGACTGGCAGAGAGTTTTGTTCAAAGAAAAAGTTCAGGATCTTCAGAATTCTCACACATCAAAGCTTATTCCTTTTGCTTGTGTGTTGTTTTATGCAATTACTCGTTCCTGGATCTCACTTCTCTTGTAACATGAGATCATCCTGCCATCTTCTCTTTTTTCCTGGATGTATTATTCATGGCACATCTTTGAAGTTGCACAGGCTGCAACTTCCTCCAGACTCAGCCTTATCATGCTGCTTTGCTGCCAGCTGTTGCTGCAGCAGTTTCATGGCTTGCAGTCTCTGTGATCAGGAATGCACAGCAGCCAGCAGACAGACAAGAAAGAATAGAGAAGTGTAGAAACAACAAATTTGTCCTTGACTGCAGTTATTGCCTGGAGCTATGTGAAAAGAAAAAGAATTTAACCTCATGCAAAGGTTGTTATTCAGGTATTCAGGTTTATTTTGTTACTCACAAAAACTGTGAGCTGATACAATGACTGAACAACTTCCATCCAGTTGGTTGCTTTACTTCATGGCTGGCTATGCTGTACAAGTGACAAGTGTCACTACTGTGCACTGAAGTGGAGGCAAGGGAGCAGCAATCTTGGTTTTCATCCCTTTTGGGCTCATCCATTGCTTGGGAGAGGCAGAAGTCTTGATGCTGGGATGTGACCATCTAGGATGGATGGCAGCCCTTGGCCATGGGTGCATGGGTGTAAAGGACTCTTGCTTGGGTGTGGAGGCAGGTGTACATCACTGCAGGTGGGAGTTAGGGGGCAGACAAGGAGGGGTAGTTTTGTGCTGAAAGGGTTAGACAGAAAAATCCAGGAGCCCAGTGTCTGTCTGCTGGGCTGCTGGCTCCTTGGGGAGGACTACATCTGTCTGGATTCTCCCCAAAATGTGGTGTGCTGATGACTCCTCTGTGTCACCAGAGCTTTAAATTCTCAAACAACCCCAGTGTCTGAGGTGTTTGGGCTTCTGTGCTTACATTTCCACTTGTGAAATGTTATGGCCTTGGCAGTGAAGACTGAAGCAAAGAGAGCCTGAAGACAGGAAGACAGCAAACGTTACCCCAGACTTCAAAAGAGGCAGCCAAGGAAACCATTCAGTATTTCAGCCTTCTCTACAATTTCTGTTCAAGGGGTCCCTGTTTTCATTCAGCAGTGGGCCCTACATTTTCCTTAGTATCCTTTTGTTGTTGATGTATCTGAAGAAGCCCTTCTTGTTAGCCTTGGTAGCCTTCACCAGATATAATTTCAAATGAGCCTTGACCTTCCTTGTTGCATCGTGCAAGGGTGGGGATCCTGCTATAGTGGATGTGGGGCTTTTAAGGACATGCACAGAATTATTTTTCAGGAAATGCTGGGAGGAGGAATCTCCTCTGCTTGGCTCTCTTAATGAAAACAATGTTCACATTGATAAAAAAAATATTTTTCCCCAGGCAAGTACTGCCTGGAGAATCTGTCTATGGAGATTTAGCAATTCAGAAGCCCAACACTTGGTGAATAGCTATGGGCTAATATTGGCTTCAGTTCTCAGTGGAATTGTCATGCATTGCCACTAGGAGACCCAGCTGTGCTCCTGGTCTGCTGGGATGCAGCAGATATCTGCTTTGGCAGGGCCCTGCCTTGGCCTAGAGTGTGGGACATTTGGACTGTAACTTGTGGATCAAGTCTCTATTCTGCATGGTGTCTCCAGCTGAACCCTCTCCCTGTGCAACTGATATGACCTCAGCAAATGTCTGAAATTCTGAGCATCTTTATGATGTTAGGAAGAGACTGTATGTAATGCAGAAGGGAGAATGGGGGTGTGTGTGTATGTATGTCTACATAAAGTACTTTGAAAGAAGGCAGCAGTTTTTATAATTAATCCCTTCTGATCTTCAATAAGACAAAATGCAACTCCAAAGGAACTTGCTTGGTTCAGAGGCAGTTTGCTCATTGATTTAATTATAATTTTTGTCATTTAGCACTGAGTTAATAGGGCTTAAAATAAAAAAAAAGTATTCAAAAGTTTCAAAATTATCGGGTTATATGATAAAATATTTTTGAACATGAACTACTGCAATATACAGGAAGTAATGATAGTATGGTAGATATTTGAAAATAATGCTCTGGAAAAAAACTGCAAAAGCTCTGATCCAGCTGCAAGTTTCAAATACGTCCAAGATGAAAATATTTGAGTTAGGGCAGGGTGGAAAGAGATTTTCTTTTTTTCCTCTGTTTCCTGCTCCCCACCCTGAACTTAATATATTCCTAGAGATAATTTTTTCCTCATTATCAAAAAGACAGGGTACAAATTCCTCAGGTTTGACAGGGCAAATGATTGCTATGTAAAATCCATAAACAAAAGCTGTAGGGTGCTGGTTGGGCTCCCTGTGAACTGGGGCTCTGAGCACATGGCCATGAAAAGCAGCAGATCTAAAAATCCTGCAAATGAGACTGTCTGATCATGTAGAAGCACATGGCTTTTCCTCAGTCACTGTCTTCTTCCTGGAGCTTGTGTCCTAAAGCACCCTCACCAGAAGTGTTTCTGGGGGCCTTGATGATTGCCATTGTAGGGGAGGATCACTTTATTTCTCTGGGATAGTGATGGGCCTGAGAGCTGAAACCTGCTAGTGCAGAGTCTGTGGCACACAGGCATGTGCATCACTTTCTGCTCCTCCCTTCCAAGCTGTGGTGATCTGCCACAGGTGGAAGCCTCTTCTAATGCCCCTTTACTGCTGCTCTTTTGGTGCTGCTGTGGTAGTGCTTGTTGTTGCTCTGGCCTCCCTCCTGAGCTGGCTGCTTGTGGTGCTGCAGGGGCGGTGATATCTGCACGGCGATGCTCTGATCCCACCAGGAGCTCTGCATGCTGGTGTCTCTCCAGCCTGTGCGAGTGGCAGCACGGGTGGCTCGGCTGAAGAGCGTGTGGCAGGGATGACCACAGTTTGTTTTCTTCCCTTCTTCCATCCAGAGTACAAGAAGAAGTATGGGGAGGAGCATGGCTCATGCCAGGCAGGGATCGCAGGCTTCTTCACCGAGGTGAGCCGGGGCACGGGGAGGGTGGGGCTGGGGAGTGGCTCTGCTGCTGCATGGCCCAGGAGGAGATCCCAAGCATGGCTTGGACAGTGGGCTGAGTGCTGAGAATGGTCCCTTCCTGCCAGCAAACTCCCTCCTGCCTTGTCCAGCCTCTCAGGTGTCTGTTTCTTGCACGGTGACTGCACAGCGTTCGTACATACGTGTGTGTGTCTCTCAAGGTCTGTGGGCAAGGATAAATGAATTGACCTGGAAATGTCTTCAGGCAATATTCTTATTATGAACATCCCAAACCTTGCATAGCAGTATTTCTGTCATTAGCTCTTTACTGTAAGTGATGAGGTAAAACAGTATTTCCTGAATAATTTTCTTTATGTAAATGTACATGTACATGAATATAATGCACATACATACAGAAAATAAACACTTCTTTTTTCAGTTCTGCTACATTTCTTTGTTGCAGAAAGATGGAGAAAAATGTGTGGTAGAATATGTGCACCACAGTTGTTCTAAATACTTGATCACGTTCTTTTCTGGACAGAAGTCTATCAGCCATGTTTCAGTTTCAAGAATTAATTTGTTCCCTTTTTGCGTGGATTTTTTTTTGGGTGTTAATGTTGCAAGGTTGTGGCTTTTTTGCTTGTTTGTTTTGGTTTTATTTTAAGTTTTTTAAGAACACATCCCCACTCCTAATTATATATATATATGCATTGATTTACAGAATGTATATTTCAGACTGATACAAGTAGAATAAAGGCTTTCTCTTTCAGAAATTGCCTTCTGCCATTTCAGTAAACTGGGACGGCAGGCAATGCTGCTACAAGGGCACTGTCTGATAACTGGATATTCAGCCAGCAGCAGCTGTTTCCTGACTTCTCTGCTTTCCCCAGCCTGTTTCTTTTCCCAGGCTTAAATTCTCCTTTGTTACCCTAGTTCAAAAGATACCTTTGAACTTTTATCACTTCAGCCTGATGGCAGCAGGAAATGAAGATAAAAATTTGACCTTTTTGGGTCAAACAGGCAATCCTCTATCATATAATCAGGGCTGTGGATGGTAGTTGTTCCTGTCAGTAAGCGACCTGACAGGTATGGCCCATAGTGAGGAAAAAGCTGTTTCTGAGCACATCCTGCTCTATGGTTGGTTTTGCAGTCCTGTCCCTGTAGTTTTATTAGGAGAATCCCTTGTTTTACATCTCCCCTTGACTGGACCTGGTCACCTGAAGGGGACTCAGATATGTTAGCAATTTCCCACAAGGATGGAGTCCACCCAGGGCTTTGCATTGAAGGGAGATGTGAGGAAAGCAGCTGTTCATGTGTCTCCTTGGGGATGGAGAACTTCCTGGACTTGGTGTTCCTCAGGCTTAATTTGGTCTCTTGCTGGAGGTATTTAAAACCACATCCAGGAGTGAGGTTTTTCTGCAAGGATGGAGGATGTCTTGGGACAACATTTTATGAATTTGTCTTGAATATAAATATACCTTGGATTTTGACTCAAAAACATTATCCATGACTATCTACCTTTGAATGCTGGATCAAACTATGCCTGATTTCTATGGTCTTTTGAAATGCCGAATCACTCTGGTTGTCTCTAATGATCCCAAGCCATTTCATGATGCTATAATGACTCTCAAAGTCACCAGGTTGTCTCTCAAAGATCAGAGTGTGTCTGATGACAGAGCTGGGCAAAATGTTCCACCTAGGACATAACACACATCTTCCTTATTGAGTGCATGGCAGCTGTTTAGCTTCCTAGTTGTAAAAATCAAAATCCTTTGTTCTGTTTCCATCATGGTTGCTTAGTGCAGCATGTCAGCCAGCATCAGGATCTGGTGCTGAGTGATGGATTTTGGATGGACTGGAGTACTTCTGTCTCTGGGTCTTCTGAAGGATGGCTGGGAAAGGCAGCAAGCAGAGAAATTTCATGTAGAACTATGTTAGCAGGGATGAGCTTGATGGTTAGTGAGGTTGAGGAAAGTCTTCTGTTGCAGCAGAAGTGGGCCATAAAAGGGCAGTGTGTCTCTTGGATATATGCAGTGACCTCCACCTTTGGGAAGAAGGAAGGATACTGTCCAAATGCACACGAATGGAGGTTGTTACAGATGGACTTATTATTGGTGTTTTAAATAAATATCCTGTCCCTCCTCCATTAATGTGTAAAGTTTTGATTGTTATTTTTTTCCTCCTACCCTTTTCCCCTCATGCTTCCATTTTTCCTGTTGTAGGAACTGGTCATCATGGGGGCACCAGGATCTTATTATTGGACAGGAACTGTCAAAGTACTGAATCTCACTGACAACACTTATTACAAGCTGAATGATGATGCTGTGATAGCCAGGAGGTACACATACCTTGGTAAGCAGCTCTCTAGTGCTCGCTGTGAATGTGAAATTGTCCAACAAAGTATTTCAAGGCTTTTATGCTACAAAGTAGATACAGGTTTTTTCTATGGTGATGTAGAGTATTTTTATAAAAAATGTGAAAGGAGGAATATTTTAATTAAAATGATACTTATCTGGAAGCAAAGAAGCATTTAAAACACTCAGTTTTTCTCTCTTTGTTCTAATACCTTCCCCCCCACTTTGCTGTAACTTTTTTGGCTAACATAGAATAGGCATTTTATCTACATTGGATTTTAGTGGGCTTCTTAACATTCCTGCCTTTGCCCTGTAACAGGCAAATTATTTCTCACTAGTTAAACTGTATGTCTGCTTAGATGTGCCTTTAAAATGGGTACAACATCTAATTATAGAATTTATATTGCAGATGCATTTATTCCAACAAAAATAACACTATCTAAATGTGTTATTGGCAAATGAAGGAAGTTATGAAAGGTTTGGCTATAGGTACATCTTTAACTCAATTTGTTTTACTTGCTCTAAAACCTGCTAATGTCCTTAAAATGCTTAATTGAAAGCTTCCATCTATTCTGAAATGCCTAAGACTGCTGAGACCTAGAAGGCATTTCAGCTGTTTAATACTGCTTGACTAAAGTCTTGCACTGACCTCTCATTGTCCCCTTAACCTTTAACATTTAAAAAACCCATCATTTCGGAGATACTACTTGGTGATAGCTAAATGAAGAATAAATGTTTACCTCTTTGCAGACATAAATAGGTTTTGCCACTGATAGACTTGAATTATAGAGTTTACCATGTTGATGAGAGCCTGATAATTTGTAGCAGAAGAGCAAGGCAAACACAAAAGAGCCTTAGAAGGAAAGCTACTCTGCTAATTTTTAGTTATTATGTATTATTTTAATGTATCAAAGCTGGATCTTTGATCTTTTTCTTTCAAATACACACCTTTTTCTTTGATATATCATCCCATTTTTCTTCTTGCCTAGACGAAAGTCTTTTTAAGCTATTGACTTCTCTGACCTCTTTGCCTACTGTCCTCTTTTGTGTCCCCCAAACAAAAAGGAACATGATTTTCCAAGCCTCCCTGGGCAGTGATTTCAGCCAAAGGAGGACACTTCTGTCTGATGGGAATGTTGCTCTCTGACATGATTCTTTCTCTGTGGTCATATGATTGCTTTTCTCTGTTTATGTATGCCTTTTCCTGTTTTACTGCTTCCCTCTCTTGACTTGCAGTTGGCAAACTGCTCCCAGTAGGAGCTCCTTGTGTCCCTTGGTCATCTCCACACACATGGCTTTCTTCTCCCAGCTTTTGGAAGAGTACTGGAGGGTGCACTCTCACTTCCCATCCCCATGAACTTTTGAGCAGAATGGCTGTTGAACTCTTAAGTGCAGCCTTATAAGCCTGATCTATCTGGCTGATGTGTTTCTCAGTCTCTTTCCTGTCACACTTATTTATTTATTTATTTATTTATGTATTTATTAATGGATTTATTTGTTTCCTTTACCACCCAGGATACGCAGTGACAGCAGGCCATTTCTCTCAGCCCACTACCACTGACATTGTAGGAGGAGCTCCCCAGGATGGAGGCATTGGAAAGGTGAGGCTCTTTATTAAACAGTCATGTGGGTGGATGCAGCAGTGCAGGGAAAGAAGTGCTGATGCAGTTCTGACATGTACAAGAAGACAAGAGTTTTTTGTCTGTTTTGAGTACTGAGCAGGGAAGAGATGAGGTAGTTTGGTGAAGTTGTCAAATTTTCTGAACCTGTTCCTCCTGATGCCTTGCATCCTTTGCCCCTCTACCCTCTCTTTCCCATCCAATCCTTACAATACCCATGTTAATGACCCAGACAAGATCTCTCACCTTGCTTTTGTTTAGGATTTGTTACATTTAGGTATTATTTAAAACTGAATTTTCATTACTTAAATGAAAATACTTTTAAAAGAGAATTTGTCTTCTGCTTCTTTTATTCACACGTGACTATTTCAGTATTTGCTTCACGGTAACATCTCTAATAGAATGAGATAAGGTGATTTGATGCCATTTTTAGAACTTCATAATACATTGATGTTCAGTGTATTAGAGGCTGGGTTTTTGCTAGCTGTACTTAGAAATCTTGGTGGTAGTCTCTTAAGAAGGAAAGAATCAAAGAGATCTTCCTGTAGGCATGTATAGGTTCAATGTCCCAAAGGTGCAGTGAATGGCTAGGTGGAAATGGCTAGTGAGTTAGGCAAACCTGGTTCTCCTGTGCTGGGTATCCACAGGCTGTTGGAGAATCTGGTTAAGGGTGAGCACTGTCACCTCCTATACTCTTCTAAACCAAAGGTGGAAAAGTGGAGTGGGGAGAGGGAAGGAAGGAACATAAAGAATCTGCTTTTGTCTCTCTTTCTGCAAAATGCAATCCTTTTGGGACCTGCTGTCACCACTTGCTTGAGCAGAGGTGTCCTGCAGCCCCCTTCCATCTTCCTCCCTTTGGCTCTCATGCTCTATAGTGACATGAGCTGTAGCTGAATCATAACAAGCAGTGAGAAGTCTTCACTACCATTGAGATTTCTACTCTGACTGGTGCTAAAGCATCATGCAGTTTGCAGTGCAGTATGTGAGGCACATTTTTGTGATAAGGTAATGCTAGATAAGGGAAGGGGAGCAGGGTTATGCATTCTCAGTCTTTTGCCCTACTTATTTCCAGACAGTCTCCAGATGCCACTTGTTTGAGAGTTGGAAAGCTGCTTGGTTAGGTGCTTTTAAATGCACACATGTGCACATACCATAAGTGTACCAAAAATGTAGGCAACAAGATAATATTCAAGTGCTTCTTATGACAAGCCTGTGATTTTTCAGGACAGTGGAGAACTCTGTGTCATCTTTTAAAAGAAGACTGACCAGTATAGTGGTCATGAAGCTGGATCCTGGCAATAGCCATGATCATGATTTTGATATTATTTAGAAAGCAGAAGTGCTTCATAGTTAGTATTGGTTAACTTTTTCTTTTTTCACCTTTCAGGTTTATATTTTCAGAACGGACAGACAATCAGGCTCCCTAGTAAAGATTTTTCAGGCTTCAGGAAAAAAGGTGAGTATTTGTATATGTGTGTTTTCTATTTAGGGAGGGGTAGAGAGGGGGGAAATAATGGCAGAGTTATCCTGGAGCATCATTTTAATTCTATTCCTTCATAAATTGTCCAGCAAACCCTGTTTCTTTTTATTCTTCCTGAAGAGCTAAACATGTTTTACAGATCAGCTGTATGCCATTTGTTCTGCAGCAGTCATGACTGCAATGTCTGCTCAATGCCCATGTGACTGAAATCAAAGGTCCTGCTGGAAACTGTAGCAGTGGTTCTCTTTAGTTTTATGTGGCTGTAGCAGTACCTCTGAGATGTGGGACATGGGGCACCAGGTGAGCCTGGATGCAGAGATGTCCTTTTAGGAGACGTAGGTAACCTGGAGTTTAGTTCACTATGCAAAGCCCCAATCTGTTTTCCTGTGTGGTGCTGTGACAAGGGGGATGTTGCAGTAACACTGTTTTGTGGAGGAGCAGTTTCATTGCCTTGACAGATGATGATTTCCCTCTTCCACCTATAAATCAGTCTTGCTGTCTTGAAGCTGAACTGCCCTCCCCCTCCATGAAATTTAGTGAATACTAGTGAGATCTAGCTTCCCCAGTGTGGTGTTGTGTTTGAATGGGCAGCAGCTTGTGTTCTTCATTTGGGAGCTTGCTGGAGCTGTGTTGCAGGAGAAACAAAGCTGGCAGTGTGTCTAGCTGTGGGTAACAACAAAGAAATGCTTTATTTGGGAATAAATCAGTGATGAAATGATACATCCTATCATGGGGTCTCCTGTGTTCTTCTGGAAGGAGAAAAAATACAGGAAAAAAAAAGTTTTCTGGAGGCTTTTGACTCTGGGAAGACCTGCTGCCCTCAGGAAGACCCAAAGTGTTTGCCTGTAACCTCAGGTTGGGAGTGTTACTATATCTTGTTATTTTTTCCCCAGTAAGACACAGTTGCAGTATTGAAAAACTTTCCCGGAATAGGGGATATTAATTTACCGAATTTAACAAAATGAATTTAATGAAATTAACTACTAGAATGTGTAGGTGGGGGGTGTGACTTGTATTTTAGTGCCTCTCCAAAATTTTACTTTCTCTGCACTAGCAGAATTACAGACATCTTGAAAGGAAAAGCCCTCCCAGTTCATTCAGGGCATCTCCTGTGTTTGATTGCTTCCTGTTAATGTCTTTCCCTGTTGAATTTTAAATGTCCCTAAGGATGTGCTCCTGACTATTCCTCAGCCTAATGAATGGAGCCATCAGGAAGTTTCCAGGTCTTAGCCAAAACCTTTCCCTTTTCAATTTAATTGCTTTGCTCTTACATGTAACTTAACTAATCACTTACACATCATCTAGGGTTTTTTTTTTCATTAGCATCTTCTTAATCCAAATGAAAATTTTATTTTAAAAAGAAGACTGTGCTAAATCAATTTTTTGTTTGGTTGTTGGTTTTTTGTTTTGTGGTAGAAGCAAAACCAGACCTGCTCAGCAATGAGCTCTCAGAAAATGCTTCGTCCTCCCCAGTGGTGGGAAAGTTCATTGCCCTGACATTCTTGGTAGATAGATGTGAACAGCAGGCCAGTTTCTTCCTTTCTTTTTTATTAATGGAGGCTGAACTAGGAAATGAAATGCAGGCAAGAAAAAAATAAAATTCAGTACCTTATTACAAATGTTAAGTGTGCAAATTTCAGGTTCTTACCTGAGCTCACCCATGCTGCAGACATACTGTGTTGCAGTTAAGTAAATAATAGCTTTTTCCTGAAAACTGCCTGAATACATAGTAAAATGCTTTTCATAACTTTTGTTCCTTACCCATGAGAAATTTACCCATGAGAAATTTCTTTCAAAACCTTTGTGGATTAAAAAAAATAAACAAAAAACCCACAAGGGAACTTAAGCTACAAAAGTAACTGGAATCAAATGATATTTGAGGTCCAGCTCTAAACCCACACAAGTACAAAAAATCTGCATTAACAAACTGAAATGCTGTTCTTCAATCACCATTGCCTTGTGTGTTTAGCAACTTTTAAAGTCTTACAGACTGCATAGAATAGAGTTGCTGCTGCCCATCTTCTAGCATGCCCAGTAGCTCTGGTTCATACATGTTGACTTACAGGCACGGAGGACCATGGGTCAGGCATCTGCTATGAGGAATGTAAAAGCATTCAAGAACATAAATAATTCTTTCTTTAACCTTAGTTTTTCCTACTTTGTAGGAAACAGCACTCAATTTCAAATATGAAATGGTATCTTTCCCAGTTTACTGCTGAAGCAGCTTTTAAATTTGAGGCTAGTTTGTAGTTGGTTTCAAGGAGTATGCCTTGTGTTACCTTAGCAGAAGTGGATGAAATAAGGGTGAAATATCATCCTTGCTTTTGGTTTCCTTCTTCTGTTTAAATGTGTTTTGAAATTTGTAATGTGGGTGCCAGCTGGCAGGTAGTCTTCAATATTCCCCCATATAAAAAAAAATAATGAAGTGAAATTTATATATTTCTTTATTTGTAGCAATTAAGTTTATTGAGCAATAATAAGTGGAAATTAAAAGTGGTTTACATTTGTTCTGTATCAACTGAAAAGCTTTTATTGAAAGTCTTTGTTTCTGTATCAACTTACCTGCCTGTACATGACAGAAGAGACAATGTTTAAGACCCACAACCAGTACGTCCTTTAACAGTGATTGCAGACTATCTTCCTCTGTTCTATTTGTAATTATTTGTATCAATCAAGAGCTAGTCTTAGATATCTGTTTTCATGGCCTCTTGCCTATTTTTCTTCTTTCCTTTCATTATTTCTTTAAGGTATCCCCAGATCATCTGTGGTACCCAACCTCAAGGAAGTTTGGCACTGGGCATGAATAATCACTGTCCTGGTCTGGTTTGAGAAACTCTTATTTCACCCCTTCCTAGTTTTAAGCATTTGACAAGCAAAAGCTGATCTAAGAAAGCTCTTTAAGTGTCTCACTTCAGCGTGTCCCAGAGTATAACTTCTGTTCTGCTGGTAAAATATCCAGGCTTGATGCACTGTTGCAGTAAAGTGTTTTCCATTTCTGCCAGAATTATTCCAAAAGCTTTCTCTCTAGGAGTGCTTGTGAGTGATAGAGCAGCAAGCCATCATGTGACATTAAAAGAATAACCAAGTCAAACAAACACCACGCCTGTATGATTTCCTGCTGTGTGTGGGCAGATACTGAATGCTTTGTTGTGACTCAACTTGGTTACAGATGGGCTCTTACTTTGGCTCCTCCTTATGTGCAGTTGACCTGAACTCGGATGGGTTGTCAGACCTGCTGGTTGGAGCACCTATGTTCTCTGAGATCAGAGATGAGGGCCAAGTCACAGTCTACATCAACAGAGGAAATGTGAGTATGCACAGGAGGTGACTTGGTGAGGGATGAGGGTGTGGGTCCCTGGCAAGGCAGTGCTTGTGTCCTTCCAGCACTGCATGGTGAAACTCTGTCTCAAATAAGTGGGGCTCTGGATGTCTCTAGCAAACCATGAAGTCACAGGAAGACTCATTTGGTATTGTAGCCTGCCAGACTCCAGCCCATATTCATCACAGACCTGTAAATCTTTCAGGGAGATCTGAGAAAGTCTCTGGTTGTATGTTGAAACTTGGTGGCATTTGTGGCTTTGTGTGGATTTGATGCCAAAACCAAATGAGACTCAGCAGCTTTGACTGAGTTTCCTTTGTGTTTTGGGTGGTCACTAAAACCTAAAACACAAATCAGAACACAAATATCTGAGGAAGAGGAGAGAAAGCAGAGACAGAATTCATGTTACTTTTACATTATGCCCCATATAGAGATTTTTAGGGGAAGTTCTTAACAGCTGGCACTGGATTTCACTTGATCTAACAACAGTCTTGGAAAAGTCTGAACTTTGTTCCATTGGCTAGCCAAGGCCATTCTTATGTTTTATTTATAGGAAAACAATGGTTGTTTACGTACTATTAAATATTTAATATTCAGGTCCTAAAGCTGCTGTCTTAAAGGAAAGAGTTGTTATGGACTAAAATTAAATTGGCTTGTATGTAGTGAACTTTGAGTTTATTTATGCTAGACTTCAAATTCAGAAGTCCTAGCATTTAAGAGACTTAAGAAGTGTTTTTGCTGTAATTTTATTTTTAATTACTGCTCCTTAATTGAGCCTTGCTTTTTCAGTTTTATCCACAGGAAGTTCCACCTTTTATTTTGCAGTATTGCTGTTGAGGTCCAGAATGCCAAGCAGCCAACACTTCCTGCTCACAGTGGCAGTATACATGAGTTAATGTTTCTCTTCTATAAAAGAAGCTAGTATGAGTTTCTTGTGCTCCTGCATCAGGAGTGTTAGAATTACTTGCAGAAGCAATGTGGGCTCTATTTTGGGCAATGGACGTTTTAAACTTTGTTTTGATGCCTTTTTCCTGGTCCTAAAAATTAAAAGTCAGACACGGTTAAAGGGTTTTTACCTCAGTATTTAATAAGGATCCTTACAGTGCTCCACTTTGCCAAAGTGGAATGTGCCAAAATGCACACACCTGATAGATCATTAATACAGTTTTATAGACCTTACAAATTAGCATATCTAACAAAGATGCCTCAAAGAGAGGCTTGAATGAATAGCATATCTCCCCATCCTGAAGAATTCCCTCCTGGAGGGACCTAATCCTAATTTCTGGGATGTAAATTGGTTTGGTTTCCCAAGATAGCTTAGGGATTTCCAGCCTCTAACTGCCAGGCCTCTGGGATGTTTTGTCTTCTGGCCTAACAGAATACCAGGACTATGCCAAATTATCAGACTTAAGGAATTACAAGTATGCATGCTAGGAGCACTGAGGTTACATAAAAGTTATATAAAAGATATACAAAAGAAAAGGCAAAAAGTCGTAATAGCATCAGTTTCATTCTGCAAGCACTGTTGCTTAAGAGGTTGTTGCAGGGGGTCAGAGAAAACTGTATAATAAAACAAACACACATAGTGATGCTACACTTAAAATGCTTTTATTTTGCCCTTTCCTCTGAGGAACTGCAAAGAATTGAGTCACACATACAGGCCTGCCTGTCTTCTCTCTGTTGTGCTTCAATTTCATTATGTGGGATTTTCTTAAAGTCAGCAATTCCTTGCAGCTAAGTGAAAGATTTTAGTACATGTTCCAGAGGGTAGCTTATTCTCATTCACAAAGGAAGAAAAACCAAAACAGCCCTGAGGGGGTACAGACTTAGACTGTGTAATTAAAATTTTTTTTTTTCTTGTGGAAATGTTTCTTTCCCCTGAAGGGAAGGCTGTAAGAAAATAAAACTTACATATCTGACCAGAAGGTGGGTGGGCAAGAAATACCAATGCCATCTAAGGTTTCTCACAGCATAGCAATACAAAGCTACTTAATTTTCAACTTTTCTCAGTTTCTTTATTTCATTTAAATAGAATTTCCTTATTCTTAATTTAAGAAGGCTTTTGGAAGGACTTTGCTTTAATCCTTCTGTCCTGTACCTAAAAATGTTTTCAAATGCAATTATCCAATGTTCTTTGCTTAGGGAAAAATACTCCTTAGCTTGCTAGAGTTTAGCTGAGTAAACTTGGATTGGGTATTTTGGTCCTTGGATGTAATCTGCCACTAGAGCAAACTCAGGGCTGTTACGTTTGAGCATCTGTAAACCTCCATGATTCACCAATCCCTGTGACTGCATTTAATTCCACCTCTGAGCTATGGTTCAGTTAATTTAGTATGTTGGTTAAGTCATGCACTCCTTTGTCATCCCTTCCCCCTTTAAAACTAAAATCCAGAAGGTTTAAAGCACAGGTAAATGGGATTTCTAGAGCCCAGGTAATCTGACTGCAATGGGAGCAAGAGGCAGGCTGCAGCTCTGCCCCAGGTCCTGCCCACAGCACATGGGCAGCTTCCAGAGGAAGGATCACCCCATCCAGGGCTAGCAGCGTGTCCCTGACCCTGTGTTGCTGCTTGGCTGCCAGGGCGTGCTGGAGGAGCAGCTGAGCCTGGGCGGCGACAGCGCCTACAACGCGCACTTCGGGGAGAGCGTGGCCGCGCTGGGCGACGTGGATGGCGACGGCTTCCCAGGTCAGTGCTGCTGCCAGCCTGCACGGCGTGCGTGGCCTGCCCAGGCCTGCTAGCACCTGGCTAGCACCTGGCTAGCACCTGGGCATCAGCCTGCGTGTGTGGGATTGCCGTGCTAGAGCATTTTGTGGCTGCCTGTCCTTGATGCTGGCTTAGCTGGGGTCTGTGCGGGTCGCATTAACGTTGCTTTGCTTTCCTTGCTGCTGGATTTTCTTCTTCCCTGAGTGGCTTATAACAAAACAGAAACCTATGTCTGACTTCTTTCTTCTTGCTCATTTCCCTGTGTTTCCAAGCCTTTCTGGTTTTGTTGGCATAATCTCATTTCTTATCAAGAAGTGTAATTCAGAAGTAGCTTCTCACTCCTGATAGCACACAGTCAATTCATTTCTCTCTTTTGCTTTGTTCTCCCCCTGCTCCACTCAGGATGCTCAGTGTGAGAGCAGTAGGTGAAAACAAAAAGTCCATGTTCCTTTTCTGCCCTGGTTTCTAGAAGTGCAGATTAAAGACTTCTGAACAAAGGCCAATTTAGTGTGTGCCTGGATTTATTTCTTCCAGGCCATTCAGGTCACACTGTCCCATTAAGCCTAACCCAGCCTTGTTGCAGATTGCCCTCACAAATCATGAACATGCTCTTCCTCTGCACTGGGACATGTGCCTGTGTGTTCCTGCTAATATTTATAGTCAATCATGGTGGTGGTGAGACTGCAGGGAGAGCTGGATCAGTCTGTGAGTCTGAAGCAATTGTGAAAAGCTTAATTTTAGCAGACAGCATAGTCACTAGGTCCAAGTAGGAGAGGAGAATGGGAGGTGGGGTCATGCTTCCTGTAGGAGTTTGCAGCTAACTTGGAACCATTGTAATTTGAAAATTCACTCTCAGCAGTTGTGTTTTAATTCTTACCTATCCATTTAATATGCCCAGCCTGTTTGTGTAGCCTTGAGTTTTCAACCAAACTTAATGTACTGCTACAGTAAATATTTCACCAGTCTTGCATTGGTTCATAAAGCTGGTGTTCTCATGGGTTGGAGGTTGGGTGATGCAAGCATTCTTAATTCACTTTTCTGAGTATGGCTGCTGGTTGGTAAACAGATTTTTATAAAAGAACATGTTTCTAATTAGGCACAACATCTGATTCTGTGAAACATACAAATTCATATGTGTTTGTGTGTTTTTAAAGTTTATCTTAACATGAGCTCTTAATTAAATCAAACAGGTTCCTTCTACCCAGGTTCATATAAGCTGATGATCATCTTTGTCATGGGGAGCTGTTTTCCTATGGATAACTGAAATTAGGGAAAGTTGGATTAATGGACTGGATTGTGAAATCTGCACTGTTTTACAGATGTGGCCATTGGAGCACCTAAGGAGGATAACTACATAGGAGCAGTGTACATCTACCATGGGGATGCCAGTGGTATTGTACCTCAGTACTCTATGGTATGTGACACTATTGTTTATGATCCCTGTCTGGAAGTCACTTTCCCAGGATTTGCAGAAATAAACCATACTTAAGGGTCCCTTAATAGGTAACCTTGTCATAGCTTGACATCCTTTTCTCAGTCCTGGCTTGAAATGGCTTCTTTTAAAGTTGGTCTGTATCTATGCTGAAAGGCAAAATTATGTTACTCAGGAGGTATTTTTTTTACTGTCTTTTGTTACAGCTGTCAGCTGCATCTTCTTGAAGCAAGCAGAGTCTTAAAAGTTGAATGTTAGTTTTTAGAGAGAGTGCTAATGCAGAGAAGAAATGAAAACCCTGGAAAGGTTGAGCATGGAAATTATGGAGAGGCCTGTGGGAAGTTGGGAGGTTGCACCTTCTTTCTGTAAAAGCAGATGTGAGAATGAAGAGTTGCTATTTTTTTTGTGCCTCTTTACCCACCTTGCAGGCCTTCCTGCACTCTGGCAATCTGTCAGAAGGCCATTATTAGGTGACACCCCCTTAACAACTTGCTATGAAGTAAAACCTTCTTGGGGATATGCTATGGTATCTTGTGCAGAGAGGACACTGCAATTTAGCTGCTGTAGCCAGGCAGTAGAGAAGAAATTTATGCTCATGCTGCCCAACATGTGTCTCATGGTCTCTGTCTAGCACATTTCATTGTTCTGAAAGGCTGTCTCTTCCCTCCCTCTGTGTGTTTGAAGTTCTGGTTGTTTTGTTTTGTTGCTGGGTGGGATCCTTCCTAGTAAATCAGTTTACACAGAATTAAAGAGTTCAGTGGTTATACTGGCAACTCTTTCAACAGACTATAAAAGTTTAGTCCTTCTTCCTTTACCATATAAATGGCTTGCACTGCTTTTGAGAAAAAAGGAAGTTCAGTGACTCTTTAGTGCATTTTAGAAGTATTCATAATGTGTGGCCTGTGGAAGATTCTGCCTGATTTTTGCCAAGAGCCACTGGTTGGGAGGTTCTTCTCTGAAAACCTCAGAGCTTTCCAGCTCTTGCTGAAAAGGATTGGATTTTTTTTTAAGTTTTTTGGCTTGGTTTGATTTATTTTTTTTACTCTAGGTGGGTTTTTTTTTCTTTTTTTGGTCATTCATGGGAAAATTTTACATTATTAAGAAGGACAGATTAGCAGGGTGGGAAGGAAGGCATCCTGTCTGTGATCTCTCCCTCCCTATTGGAGCAAGGCCAGCAAATACAGCTCATGTCTCTCCATTTGGTCAGTGGGAAAGCACCCAGCTCAAGAGTGCGCCAGGGTATGTGGTCCTTGGTCCTTGATAAAAATTCCTATCATTGTCCCATGTCCTGAGGCAGCCAAGGGAGCACCCCTACAGGCATTGTGCCATTTCCCAGTGCCTGGTGCAGGGCACTAAGACACACTGCTGGTTCAAGTCCTGTACAACCAAAACTGTGAAGCAGCTTCAGCTCTTTACCTGTCTGCTCTGGATTTGAGCCTGGAGGTGGAAGACATTTTCTCTATCTTATTACTATATTCCTGATCCATCTTGATGCTGTGGAATGCCTCTCTGAAATAAGCTGTGAGAGTTGGAGAGGGAGAGGAGGGTCCAGCAGGGTATGCATGTTGACCCTTTTCATTTTGTTAGCCCTTCCTCCTCCCTCCTCCTGCTTCCATCATTTAAAGTGCTGGTAAGTGTTGTTCTCTGATGTCCCTTCAGTGGAGGCTATTAGCAGAAGCTCCTGACCTGGCTTTGTGTCCTGCTATTTTCATTTATGGTACTTAAAAGCAGTGTTACTCTTCTGCCTTGTAGGCTGAAAGCACCCACAGATGTCTCTTAGGTGTTTGCAGGTGGGATCTGCCACCCTAACTGGGATCCCCAAAAATGAAATGAGAGTGTAATGTGGGGATGAAGTTGCTTCCAATTGCCTTAAACTTACCTTCCTACGAGTAGAAAAAGACATCTGTACCCAGAGGAGAACTGTTTTCCCTTTAAGCTAACAGCTGGGATATCTTTCTTACATTCAACTTGTCTTTTTTTTCATAAATTTCCTGCCTGATCTTTTGTCCAATATTACTTTCTTTCATGGGAGGACAGGAAAAGTTGGTCACATGTCACAAAGAGTGAAGCACCTCCAACAGACTTAAAATTACTTTATGGTTTCCTCTGTTTATAACTTCTGCTGTCAGAAGTTGATTTGAGTTCAGGTCTTGCATTGATGGCCCAGCAGAATGATTGAAAGCTGGGAAGACTTCTGATTGCCTTCCTAGAAAAAGAGATTTTGATGTTAATTTGCTTCAGAAAAAGGCATTTATAATACAAATAATTTAGAGAAAGTTTCACGTTAGTATTTAAAAAAAGAAAAGTTAGAAGTTAGTTAATCTTTGTGTTGGGGAGGCAGAAATAAAATGCAACTTCCAAACTGACAGAAAATATTCTGTAATAGATGATGAAAACGAGAATTTCCAAGTGAGATGAGAATAATTTTGACTTTGGGTATGCTGGCAAACTTGGTGAAAAGAAATGGTTGTGTGTGATTTTCTGATTTAACTGATCATTAATATTGTTAAGATGCTTCTTAAAACTTTTATTCGCAGAAATTAAGGTAATAAAATCTCTTGGGTGCAGTTATATTTTTTCCTCGTGCAGAAATCTGTTTGATGTGTTCCTTATTTTGCTTGGGTCTGCAGGATCTGTAAAGCAGGTGTGGGTTTTTGGTCCAAGTCAGCACTGGTCTCCTACCAGCTGGGAGCAGAGGGCAGTGGACAGCCTTCCTGTTGGGGCTGTGGGGAAGTGCAAACAGCAGTGTGGAGCACTTCCAGCCCACTGGAGAGAGACCCAGTGGCCATGAAAATCATGCCTGAATGTTTGGGGACTTTTTGTTTTGGTAAGGGTTTATCTTAGAGGTTTTTTGTGTGTTAATGACTAATTTCACTTGTGTGTTTTCTACTGCAGAAGCTGTCTGGGCAAACAATAAACCCAAAGCTGCGTATGTTTGGCCAGTCCATATCAGGGGGAGTTGATATGGACAGCAATGGTTATCCAGGTATGTTGGCTACTCTGACAGACAGAGCATCAGGAAAACAGCTGCAGGCTGAGAAAACAGCAGAGTTGGTTGTTGTCAGGCTGCTAGTTCCTGCCATTGCAGGTGGTCAGTGGAACTGAGCTGCTTTTTCCATTTCCCTTCTGCCACTCAAAACTCCTGATAAAAATTTTAGGTGATTGCCTAATTTAAGTATTTGGACAGCTACAATAATTGAGGGTTCACTATCTGGCCAAGGTTTTAAGTTTCTGGGAAGCTGCTCTGTCAGGATGGCAATCTTAAAATAACCCAAAAAGTAGACAACAATATAACAGTACTAAAAATCAAACAAGGAAGCACAAGTGAACATCACAAAACTAATCCTTCAGTTGCAAGACTTATGACACAATGACATTAGAAGGGACAAACTGGCTAAGTCAGAAAATGCTTTTTTTGGATTCATGCAACAGATTTGAGAGAACTGAATTTTATGCCTCCTTTGTAACTGCCTCAATGTTACAAACATTTCAGATATGACTGTTGGAGCCTTCCTGTCAGACAATGTGGTACTTCTGAGGTGAGATGTCTTTTTCGTTCACTGTTGTCTTCCTCTGTTTTCTGTTTGTATCTTACATTTTCCTCCCTAGTTTATTATGGCCAGAAGAAGCAAGCTGGATGACTTTTTAGGCAAAACCTTAGACATGAGTGGTGTCAAAGAATGCAGTCTAATTTAAATAGAATAGTGGGGACTGATAAAACCAGAATATTACCTGGTCTGTGAAGAGAAAGGGTTAGAGCCAAAAGGAGATGTGTTGTATCTCAGTGCCTCTTTAGAAAAGTTGCTCCTGACTTGTGACAAGGCTTTTTCATTATTCTTATGTTTACCTAAAGTAAATTAATTGTGATTAGAGGGAATGCAGTTGAGCAAAAATGAGCTGTGTAGGATGCTGGGATGTAGTTTTGCAGATATATCTGCAAAACTACATATATGTATGTAGTTTATATATATAAATACTACATATACATATATATGTGTGTGTGTACTATTTATAACATATTCACTATATATGTATATATGCAAAGCTGTATATATATATGTATATGTATATGTATGTATATATATATATGCAATTTTATAATGGGATGCAGAGTGAAACAAAAGTCTGTGGGGAAATTAAGTATGGATACATTTTCAGTGCACACAGGAGCTGGGCTGCTGTTCCAAGTTTGTGAGTTAAGTGTAGTTGCTTGTTCCATCTTATAGAATTGGGACAGCTTGGTTCACCAAATTATTTAGGTGGAAAGTTAGAATGCAAGTGACCTGGGTAGCAAAGTGGAAAGTTGGATTTTTGTCAGTAGCTTGTTAATATTAACACTTGTTAATATTAAATAAAAAAAATCCTTTCAATACTTAAATATCTTTAGGAACTCCTGCATCTTAATGGAAGACACAGGGATGGGGTGACCCTGGTAATACAAATGCTGGCACTGCAGAACAGATGTGCCAGCCTTCTTCCTGTTCAAGGCAGGAGAAATTTGTCTCTGTTTGCATTTGAATCAATTGCACTGAAGAAAAAGAAAAAGGAGGGAGGAAAGAAATACTCTTGATGATCAGCATGGCAGGTGGTCAAGGCTTTTGAAGAGTTTTCTTTCTTCATCATATATACAGAGAACACTAATAACTGCTCCTGTGAAAAGGTGTGTCATGCCCCAGATGGGAATTTGCAGTCTCACTGCTCTGAAGCTGCTAGAAAGAAAACTGGATTTTTCACCTACACTGATGTTACTTGCAGAGAGGGGAAGACAAACTGAAATTACTTACTGTGATTAAACCACATACATCACAACAGCATGATGACCTCTGTTCATGTGTTCAGTTATGCTTGTGCATTTCAGAGGAAATTAGTGCATTAAAGCACTAGTGCATTTGTGAGCAGCTTGATTAATTGCTGTTACTGGCCGATTTAAAGTGTGTCCCTCTTGCTGTTAGGATAAAAGAGATAAACGTTTTCTCCCCCATGCATCCCCTCACCCTTCCCACTTCTGTGAAGTCCTTTAGCAAAACCAACAGATGCTTTGCCAAGTGGTATTTTACGCCTTTGGTGGAAGCTTTTCTCGACTGGGGACAGATGCATTGATCTGTGGATGGTGTGTGTGTGTATGGCCCTTTGACAGATGCATTGATCTGTGGATGGTGTGTGTGTGTATGGCCCTTTGACAGATGCATTGATCTGTGGATGGTGTGTGTGTGTATGGCCCTTTGACAGATGCATTGATCTGTGGATGGTGTGTGTGTGTATGGCCCTTTGACAGATGCATTGGGTTTTTCCCCAGTGACTAGGCAAATGACATAACATTAAGGAAAAATTGCACAGTGCATGATAGCTGGAGAAGTACTTTTTTGAACTGGAGAAATATTTTTCTAGATCAGTTATAACATTTACTCTTTTATGTTTCCCTAAACATTCAGAAAGAGTGAAGGTGTGAAATGATCCTAGGACACTGATTTATTTTATTTTATTTTTTTTTTCCTCCCTTCCCGCCACTGTATATATTTCTAAGGCTAGCATTTATTTTTATCCTCCATCTGAAAATGGAACTTGCACTGTTATTTCAGGCTGTGGTGCAAGAGTCTGAGTGGCTGTATCAGAGATTGATGTGAATCTTGTTCCAGTTCATATAAATTTGGCGTAACCACAATTCCTGCTCTTTTCTCCCTCTCCCCTACCTCTAAATTAAAGTGGCTTGTGGAGTGACAGTCCTGAAGTGGTTTACAGACTCTGGCCTTGCATGGCTGCTGGGACTACCTCAGAATGAATTTGCTAGTTGCTGCACATTTTTTTTTTTTTATTACTGTAGTTGATTTTGGAAGAACGTGTTCATTTTGAACATGTACAGCATTGAAAGCAGGAAGAGTAACACCCATAATTTTTGGGCTGAAGTCCTGCACTGGAATTGGCTCAGGAGTGCCTGAGTTTCAGGATTGCTTTCCCAATCAAGGTGCTGGGGCTTCTGTGTTGTGTGGAAAAGGAAACTGTTGAGTTTCAGTGCAGGTAGCTTGCAGCTCTGTGGCAGGAGCCCCAAAGCAAGGGGACACTCAGGGACAAAGCAGGAGCCTCAGGAGGCAGAGCAGAGACTTTTGTGTGCTTGGACTTTGAGGGTATAAAAGCCCACAGGGTCCTTTGGGGTCCGTCCTTGGAGGCACCACCGTGAGTAAAAGGCTTTACAAAACTGGGAAATGTGTCTGACCATGTGGTGTGTGCAGGGAGCCAAGGGGGGCACCTGTCAGTCGCTGGAGCCACACACTGTGAGTGAGCTTTGGTGCCAGCAGCTAAATCTCTGGTGGTGGGAGCATGCCTGCCTGAGTGCCTCCTGCATGGTGAGACAGGGAAGTTTCCTCTGCAAGACACCTGAGCCTTAAGGCACTCAGCTTGCTCTGTGATTCTGGCTGAAGTCTCCCTCAGCCAGGAGTATAGCAATGACCTGGTGCTGGAGTTACAAGAGTAGAAAGCTTTTTTTTCACAATGCCCTGGAAAATTCCTGAAGCACAGTTCAGCAGCATAATAAAAGTATTCAATCCTTGTCACCTGCCAGGAAGGAATTAGCCAAACATTTAATCCTCCACAAAACATGGATGTGGTGTCTGTTGTCCCTCTTATACTGTCAGAAAAATTTTCTATGAATCCATCTCCTGTGGAGGACCTCTGTGCTCTCTCCTTGACTTGGAGGTCACAAATGTGTCTGTAGACCATTCTGTGGAAACCCACAGTCTCTCCCTGCCTGTCCCTGTTCATCCAAGATGGTTAGCCACCAGTCTCATTTGCATGAACTTCTTGTTATTGTTTGCTGTTCTAGTAATTTTGTTGTCCTCCTCAGTTATTCAGGAAGGCTTTATGCAACCTTTGCTGGAGATGATTATTATAATTATATATTATCAGTTTCCCCACCTGCCTGCCTGTAGTCTGTGTCTGAGCACTAAACTTCAAGCTGATATTACCACTTTCACTTAAATGCTAGTAGCTCTTGCCAGCTAGGTAAAATGTTAATTTATTTTACAATTAAAATGTACTCTCTTATTTTTTCTGTCTGCTTGAAATTGTGCAGTTTACCAAATTTGCTTCTTTTCCTTTCATGGAGAATTTCCCTATGAATGGTCACTCAATTCTGCTTCTCTGTTGATCTCCAGATCCAGGCCTGTCATTACCATGGATGTCACCATTTTCCTGCCCATATCTATCAATATCACAGCTCCTCAGTGCCATGATGGTTTGCAGCCAGTGAACTGCCTCAATGTCACAGCATGCTTTCGTTTCAGTGGCAAGCATGTTCCTGGAGAAATAGGTAAGGACCTGTGCCAGCCCCTGACAGGAGCACAGTAACACTGAGGTGGGGTCTCTCTTGGTGCTTAGTGACAGAGCTTTTGTGTGAAATTGGTAGTTTCAAGATGAACATGGGCCATACAGTTCCAGAAAGCTGGAGGCCTGAGAACTTCCTTGGGCATGCTTTTACCTTCTGATGAGGCTGATATAATATTGAGGCAAGATTCTTCCTGAGGGAAATGAGGGAAATGTCTGCTTGGGTTTACTGCAAGGATAGAGACCACAACCTTCTGAGTTCATATTCCCTGTCTACCTTTTGATAATACATATCTGTGTCCATATCCTCTATCAATGTTATAAGAGAACAGGTATGATTTGTCCTTGATTAATAGTGTTTGAAACTCTGAAAGGAGCTCTTCAAACAGACATGAGAAAATCCTTTTCTGTCCATCAGTTTACATGTTTGTAAAACAATTATCAATAATCCAGTATTTTACTGATTGCAAGAATATCTTCTGGAAAATATTGGTTAGTCTCTGTAAAATACTTAGAGTTTCTCAGCTGAATGGAATTGTGTAACATATAATTGTTCTAGCCTTTCCATCTTGAATCTATTAAAATACTATTTATGCCTTTTACATCCCAATGCTTACGAATCTTAGCTCTTTTATGATGTATGTGACAGATACAGCATTTCTAAATATTTAAGGTCTGGATTAATGATTTTCATGATGTTTTACTCTTGCCATGCTTTAAGAAAGGCAGAGGATTTGGACTGTGCTGTTCAGGGAGGATGCTGTGTCCTGACAGTGAGCCTGGTGAGGAGCTGGGGGAATTGCTGCCCCTTCCTGCTCTGTGCTCCAAACTCTCTGAGCAGCTAGTTAAGAGAGTTGTATCTGTGTATCCTCACCTGACGCTGCTGCAGTATTCTGTTTTTAATTCAGGCAGAAAAGGAAAAGGCTTCTTGCTACTTCTTGCATTGACATGAAGTGAGACCTACAAGCAGTTGGTCACTGTCACCTGAACAGCTCAAAACAATGGAGTTACTATATTTAAGATTCCTCTGTATTCTAGCATGTTGGTGTGGCTGAGACTTCAGTTTTGATTTTTGCTTCCTCTAAATGCTAATTTTTTCCTTCCCTGTAAAGGATGACTTAAGTAGACAAATACATGCTTTGATAAAGAATTTTTTTTAATACCCACTACTCTGTCATTAAGGAAACACGTTTCTGAGGGCTCCTGAGGAGTTAATTCCTCTCTGAAAAATTACAAATAGGTTTTCTGACTATCTAGGTGTTCTTACATTCCAGGGGTGGTATTTAAAATGTTTCCTTTGCTTTAATTTCATATCTTTGGACCTGTGGCTGAGAAGTAAACTGCCTTTTCCCCAATTTAAATATTTGTTTCCCATGTTTACAAAAGTCCTATCTTCCTGTTCATCATGTCTTGTAAGAGCTGGTTGAATTCCCCTGTGTTGTCATTCAAACTGTACTTCCCATGATTTACTGGTTAAAAGCACATATGCATCCTCTTTGATGACCAACATCCATTGTGTTACAAGGAACTTTTAAATTATTAAGTAGGTTATTATAAACTTCAACTATTGCACTTTCATACAATGCTTCTAAGAAAATGATTTTTCTTGAAAATGTTACAGCCAGAACTATCTGACTGTATAGAACCCCTTCAGGATATTATTTGACTAAAATATCTCAAGCTTTTAGTTAGTACTCTAACAGTCAGGCCATTTTAATTATGTTGCAGTTGAAGAGTATCAGTTAACAAATGATGGAACAGTTAATGGAAATATTGTAGTGGTTCCTTTCCTGCATGGTTAAAGATAGAGGGAAAAACCCTAGAATATCCCTGTTAATGCATTGTTAGGCAGTTCAGACTTTGAAAGGCTTATGGAGGGGTTAAAATGCTATGCCAGAATTTTGTGGCTAAAATTGTTGGGATTGTCTCACCCTCAGATATCTGAGTGCATTTTGTTAAATCAGACTGCAAGAACGCAGTGCTCATCTAGAGTGGCACTTCCCTAGGGTTTGTCAGCATGGGCTCTCAAGCTTGCTGCTTACTGCTGTAAAGTTGAGCTTTCTCCTCTTTTGGGCACCTAAAATTGGCCATCTGCTACATAACGTTCAGACAATCAAGCTGAACATGCACACAGCATTCTCCTGTGGCAAATGAGTGTCTTCAGTACTTCTTTGAATGTGGGATTATTTTGTTAACAAGAATGGGAAGAAAAGTCATCTTCATTTAGCTCTGCCTCACACTTGCATGTAAACATTACCTACCTCTTTTTTTTTAAAATTCTCCTTCTAGTGGTAGCTGCAATACTACTGGTCATGAAACAGCTATCTGAGGATCTGTGTTTATGGATAGTGCTTGATACTGCAAATGACAGTACAATTTCCATTAAGTTGTTTCTTGCAGACTGTAGTTTTCAGAAGTATGAGTTTGTTGCTGAAATGTTTTTGTCTGAACAAAGAGCCATGGCCAAGTGAAACATGTGCTCTGCTCTTAGTGCCATGCTCTGTGTGACCCTTCACTGTGCCCCAGTGCTTGCTGGAGAGCTGAAAGCCTAGTGGTGTGCCTCCTGGCAGAGACAGCTTCCAGTATGTCTTGGACATGTGAGATGTACAGCATTTCAAGTTTCCACTCTGTCATCTCAGAATCTCACTGAGATTGTTCTCCCCTCACCTGAGGGGCCATTTCTTTGTCTCCCCTGGGGTCTCTGGATCACCAGGAAAGGCAGAGATTAAAGGAAGGGCTTACTTACCTTGGATGAAAGGTTTCAGCCTGGTCAGGCTGTGTACTTCTGTGTGACCAGGACAAGAATGAGGCTGCTGGCATCTGTGCATCAGGTGCTGCCTCTGCATTCATCCCTGAGGGAAAATGGAAATAAACTTGTGGTCACAGTTGTTGAGGCTGGCTTTTAAAGTTATTAGAAATACCTCTGCCTAAATTAAGGTGCAAATGAGACCATATGCCAAAGTCAATAGTATGGATTTTATTTGACAGTAAATATGAGAGTGAGAAAGAAATAGAAAATAGGTGGGGCGAACAGAAAGGAGTGTCAGAGACAGGGTAAAGAAATGCCACTTTCTGTAGATCCTGCAATGTTCTGTTGATCTCCTCCAGCTGATCTTCTTGGTGGTGATGGTCCCCTCGAAAAGCATTTTTAGGGAGGGATGGGCTTCACTGGCTCCTCTACACAGTTCTGCTGTAATGAGCAAAATTTTATATCAGTGTTTGAGGAATGAACTATTCCAGTCTCTGACATCCACCCTGTGACTCAAACATTATAGTAAACGTTTCTTTCCTAGCAATCTTCTTCAGTTTATGGGTTGTCTGTGGAGAAGATGAAGAAAAATAATAGGAGAAAAATAGAAACAGCAGAAGCAATAGCATGAGTAATCATACAGCACACAATAGTCCTCAACCCAATTCTCATTAGTCAGTGCCCCCACTCTGTGAATCCAAGGAATCTGTGTTTTTTAAAGGGCAGTGGGTGTGAGGGATTTGAGATACAATGTTGTATCTCTTAGGTGTTGGTTCAATATGTTTTGAAATCAGTTATAGAATTATAGAGCGGGTCTTAATTTTAAAATTCTGTAGAGGAGTATCCTCAACAGATACATGTATTAACATGTGTCAGCCAGCCAAGTTTTGAGAGGATTCCCAGCTCTTGTAGTATAATTGATTAACTTTGCACCTTGGAATAAAAATGACTGGATTTGTTGAGGATGTGTGTTTTCTTCTTGACTGCATTTACATGTAGCTGGAAGAATTTTATATGCAATACCCTTAGTCCACCAGATAATTCTATATATTCTGAAAACCAGTTTTTATGATACAAAATTACCACACAAAACATTTTCATACAAAATGTTCTCCTATTTTTTACATCAGAGCTGTGCTCTGTTTTCCAGGAGGCAGTTGTAATTTAATCTTGACACAATATAGAAACTGTGGATTTATTATTGGCAGGATTAGAAATGAAATTAATTCCCTTTCAAACTTAGTTGTATTATCCCAAGTAGTTTTTTTTTCTTTTGAATTTCAGTGAGTAAATTGCCCTCATCACATTCTGCACCCACACTGAGAAGCACGTGTATTGCAGAATGTGCTACTGTCACTCCACTGATTAGTATAAATAGAAGAAGTGAGGCAAAGTTAAAATAATCTCTTTGGACATAGGGCAGGAAATTTAACAGCTTGAGAGCTGGTAGAAGGCCTTTCTGTGTTTTATTCATGTCTCTTTTGCAGTCCATGGCTATTCCTCCAGATTTCGGGAGCAGGATTCAATCATAAGTGATGGCTGTATTTTATTAAGATTATTTAATTCTCTAATTAGTAAATTTGAAAAATTTAGCCAAATCCTAATAATTTTAAAGCCCTTTGAGGCATAACTGGGGAGGAGAGTACATATTTGTATGATTTCAAATATGTATAAGTATTTATACAACTCTCAGGATAAAATTGGTTGAGGCAAATTATAGATTCATTAGGTCTTTTGCCACACCAATTTTCAGTAAAAAGAAAACAAGTTAGACAAAAATCAAACTCATGTAGAGTTTACTTTAGCTAATATTTGATCTGCCAGCAAGCCCCTTGAAATGAAAACACAAGCAAATTACAAACATTCACAAACTGAAAATGCAAGCAATTATGGTGACACATTTAAATTTCATTAGTTTTCATGCAGCTCCATCTCATGTGTTGGTAGATTCCTTTAAAAGGGAACTGAATGTGCTGCTTGCAGTTTCTCTGCTCCCAAACTGTTTTCCTTATTTTCAATATAGGGATTTTTTACATTCCTAGAAAAAAAGAAAATAAATAAACTTCACTGGCAAAATATGCCAGAATGAAACAAGTTGCTAATTGCATTAACTGTTTTAGGTGGAGTTTTAGCTTTTATTCTATGAAGTGCTTGTTGCAGCACTTCTCTTGTTTCCCACAGTTTTTCAGTGAGGTCTCCTCCAACTGATTTCACATTCAGTGGTGGGAGTGAAACTGCTTTAATTGCAATCTGTGAATTAGGAAGTGGTTTTGGCATTTGAGTTGCTTTTTTTTTTTTTTTCCCTCGGTTTTGGTAGGCTTCTGCTTTTCACCTGGGAGCAGTCAGCCTTATGAGCTTGCTCCTTTTATTCCAGTTATTTTCCTTTTTGCCATGATCAAATTTGGCAGCAAGCAATGCCACTGCCTAAAACCTTTTTTAAATAACCCATTACCTTTTCAGTAACCAATTGCTCCCTATCCCAATTTTTTTTTTTCTCTTGCTATGTCCACCCCAGGACTAGAGAGGTGCCTAAAAAATTAACTAAGGAAGGACAATAAAACATTTTCCCCTAAAGATTTTCTACAACTCCCACAGAGGAAGCTGCATGGTAATTACCTAAGCCTGTTTAGGGACAAGAATATTCCCACAAGGCAACAGCTGCAGGATTGGCCCCAGGATTAGAACCTTTGAGTTCTAGTTCTCCACAACAAACCACAGACTGGTGGGAGGGCATTCCACACAAGATAGGAGCTTCAGAATTTGCTTCAAGGACTGGAGCCCACCAATTCTGGCTTTCAAAACAAAACACAGAAAGTGCAGGGGCATCAGTCCCCACCAATCAGGAGCTTTTGGCTCTGCACAAAACCCCACGGAGACAAGGGAACTAAACTCCCAAATCCACTTACCACAATTCCCTCAGAGAAAGATTCATCAAATTTCTGAGCCTGCAGAAAAAAATATGGCTCCACAACCCCTCAAAGGAAGTTGGTCCAAGTGCTAAGAATTCCTACACATGCAATCCTAACAATCCTCCAGCTCCTTACAAGAAGCAGTGTTTAGATTTCTAAGATTTACTACAGAAGGAAGTATATGAAATAGTTTTGTGAGAGGAGACAATACTATTGTGAAAGGCACTTTGGATCAGAGAATGTTAATCCTGCTGACTATGCTGATTAAATGTCCAGATCCAGTTATTAATGCTCTGCCCAAATTAATGGTGCAAACCATATGCCAAAGTCAATAGTATGGATTTGATTTGACTGTAAATGAGAGAGAGGGAAACAAAGAAAGAAATAGAAAATAGGTGGGGACAACAGAAAGAGAATGACAGAGACAGAATAAAGAAAATATCACCATCTGTGGATCCCATCCCAGTGATGTTCTGTTGATCCTCTCCACTGGTCTTCTTGGTCATGATGGTCATCCTGAAAAGCATCTTTAGGGAGGGATGGGCTTCAATGGCTCCTCTGCTATAATAAGCAAAATTTTATATCAATGTTTGAGGCATGAACTATTTTAGTCTCTGACGACAGTCTAGATAATTTCCTCTTCAATAATAACAATAGTAATAGTGCCAGTGTGAGATGTAACTCATTTGACTAGAGTTAAGCAAATAGATATGTTAAAAATTGCTCAAAATTTTCTCCTGTACTCTTCATTTCAGATGTACATAGCACGTGTATTGATCCACGTGTAGGGCAGTCCTCATGTCCCTAATACTATTGCCTGAAGGACTGGCAAGATTTAGTGTAGGATAATAGGTTGTTTGATATATTCACTGTTTAAACATATTCCTAGGACTGAAGAAACATGCCTAATCAAAAGCTTTTCCAAAGGAGATTCTCATTTTCTAACCTATATGCAGCTATGATTTGGTGCAGGGGTATTCTTTCTGTCTGTCTCTCATCTTTGCAGTCTGTTTGGAGGCAGGAATGAATCAATGCCACACTCAGAATGCCTCAGAAGCAAATGTGCTGCAGGGATGTGTTGTTCAGTGTATGGAGCAGTGTGGATTGCTCCCTTCCTAGACCTAGGGACAACACGGTGAGAGAAGATTTGACCAAGGTGCGAAGAACTGGGAAAAAAAAGCTTTTTGAAAGAGAACAGAGTGAATGTCCTATATGTTCTCATTTGCTAGCACTTTTTTTTTAATGCTTTCATTACTTAAGAATTTTCTTTGCAAGCAAAATTCATGAATCATTTTCTCCTCATAATTACTGGCAGAGACAGCAAAGAAACACATTCATTTTCCAATGGCTTTTTGTAATTATTTGGTTAGTTCTTCATTTTTTCCATGTGGTGCCTCCCACTTACCCCCCAGCAAATCAGTACTACAGCTAGTAGTTTAGCAAGCACTTACAGATGTGCTGGTTCCTGATGAGCATTTTGCCTCCTGCAGTTTGTGTGCTTTGTCATTATCTTAGTGGGTGAGGAAGGGATGTTCCAAGTGGCTCAGAGTGTGCAATTCATCCATGAGCACAGCCAGCTGAGATTCACAATTTTTAGCTTGTGGGGTACCATGGCCTGATGTTAATCTCCTCTCACTCCTCACTGCTTGAGGGGTGCTTTCAGACCCATGGGATGACTCTTGCATCATAAGTGTGTATATATATATATATATATATATATATACACACTATTTAGGATGAAAATCCATTATAAAATGCCTTCTGTCACTTACTGGCTGGACTAGTTTACCTGGTCTGCTGGGTAGCAGCCATCTTGAAGATATGAGCAAAAATTTCTCAGGAGGAGCCATTATCAAAGCTTTTGGGCATTTAACTTTAGTTGTGGAAAATGAGTAGTCATTAGAAGAATTGAGACATTCTTCTGAGCTCATCAAATCCATGCCAGAGTTTTATTTTCATTGTGTGAAGTTGAGTGGGTAGATCCTCAGGAGAAAGAGAGAAAACTCACTTAAAGCTGCTGGACAAATGTTTGAAGGCATTACTTGAAGAGTTAATTTCCTAATGAAAACTTGCCTTACAATCTCCTACTGCAGTGAGCAGGAACAACTTACATCACCAGCAGTGACACGTTTGGCCAGTTATCTCCCCAACCCCCCACTGCCCCAGGCTGCATTTTGGAAGCAGCAAAGTTGTAGCAGGGGGAAGTATATGGTATGAGTGCTAAGATTCATTGCTAAGATGATAAAGCAAATCAAAGAAAACAATTGTCAGGAAGTGCCATGTCCTGGTTGACATTTGCATGGTTTGTGCTCTTTTTTAGGGGGAAAACAGAGTTTGAGGTTTCTGCTGTTGTTTGTGTTGTTGTTTTTTTATTGCCTTTTCTGTCAGGAACACAGTTTAAACATCTTCTAGGTTTTTTTGGTAGGTTTTTGTTTGTTTGGTTTTTTGGGTTTTGTTTTGTCTTTTTTTTTTTTTTTTTTTTTTTTGCTTTAAGAATATGTATCTAGATGTATTACACATAATTTCCTCTGGGAAAGGATGGCTGGGAATAACAGTGACACAAAACACAGGAGTATGTTCGTAATTTGATCTGGTTTTCTGTAGCCACAGGGAACTCAGTGATTGATTGAGGGCCCTCAAGGGTTGACCTTTCTTCAAGAACAGATGCCCTGGAGGCAACAGGATCCATTGATAGGTGCCTGGAAAATAACTATTTTTCACTGACATCCTTTGTTTTCTTCTTCCTCTTCTTCCTTTTCAAAACAGGTTTGAATTATAACTTGACTGCTGATGTGGCAAAGAAGGAAAAGAGCCAGCAACCCAGAGTTTATTTTGTGACTTCTGGAGAGGCAGCAGGGCAGATCACAGAGAAGTTACAACTGTCATTCATGCAGGAAAAGTGCGAGCATTACCTAGCATATGTCAAGGTCAGTTCATTCATGTCCTTCCTTACTTTGGCCTTACTGTGTTCCACTCTTTTTAGAAAATTATTGAGCCAATCAAAGTGATGCTGCTTTGGGTTCAGATGTTTGATTTCCTGATAGATAGGAGTTCAGAACTTCTTGCTTGGCATAATTTATCGGTTTGAGCACCTTCAAGACCTAGTGCCAGGAAAATACATTTTTTTATGTTTGATTGGGCAGGCCTCTCCCTCTCCCTCTCCCTTCTTGCCTTGATTTGTTGCTACAGGTATTATTCCCAAGGAGACAACATCTTGTTTTATTAGGAACAGCAGGTTTAGTGTTTAGTTTTGTTTAAGGTCTGACCACACAAAGGACTGGCAATACAATCTGCATGGGAATGGCAGGATAATGTGGAGCCTGGAGTGAAGTAATTGGGCTCTTGGATTTGAAGAGCCCTGTGGATTTCATCTGGACTTGAAAGCAGCAGTGGGATCACTTAATTTTGCATGCTTCTTGGTCCTAGGGATACAGAGAGTGCTTTCCAGACTGAGATATAGACAGGGTCTGTTTTTCCTGTGACAATCTCTTCATCTAGAGCTTGCTAGGATTGTAGTTATCCTCATTTGGCAGGTGTTGAAGAAATGTCACCCAGGTGCCGCTGTTTTCAGAGTAAGCACAATTTTCTTCTAGGCTAAAAATGTATAGGATGGATTTTAAAATTACATAGGAAGGATACTTTATCTTTTAAACCACATATTAGTCTTACAAACACTAATTTTTATTGCCAGTCCTTACTGAAGGACTTCTTCCCATGGATGAGTGTGACCTAAATTTGATGGATAACACTTGGCACTGTCTTGTTTTGAGAATACAGCACATCCAGATTTTTCTCAATGTATAAACTTCTCCAGGAAGCTTTTTTTGTGCCTAAAAACTGTGGGAATGGGAGATGAAAGTCATCCTTTGACTCCATCAACATTTTATGGATGGCTGTTGAGAAAAAATAATATAAATAAATGCACCAAGGAGGAAATGCTATCCTATTAAATTGTGTGGATCCCTGTGAAGAAACTACATATCTTCCACATTTTTTTGTTTCTGGAACAACCATTGCTTTCTGCTGTAGAAAACTTATTAAAGAAAATTTAGGCCTATAAGATTACCTTTACTTAGAAAATGTATCACTGAATTTACGAATCCTGGTCTTTCTCCAATGCACACATCTGGTTAGACTTCAATTTATTGAGTTTGGATCAAAAGGAGCCACGTGCCTATCTTAACCCAATAATGATTTCTTTCACACTAGCTCTTGTAGTTTTTGGATACTACACAGAATTCCTTAAAGAGCTACATATGCCTAAGAAACTTTTTAAATTATTGTGATATTTCTAGCTAATTTTGGGGATGCAAAGACAAAAACCGTTCTTCTGGAAAATTCCTGGGAAATTGGGTTTTTATAGGCAAGAGAAAAGCAAAATAGCTGGTTAACGAACAAGGGTACGGGTTTTTTAGGTAAGCAGCCATTGTTCACTGTTGGAAGAATAGCAGGAAATCTTGTAAGGGAGAATGCAAAGTAGTGGACTAAGATAATGCCAGTGCTTTTCTGAAAAAGATGGTGTAATCCACAAGACTACAGGACATTAGAAGCATCAAAGAGAGCCCTGCACACTCTGAACGAGTGGAAATGGGGTCATGGTCACTGCTATCCTTAAGTAGTAGCTAGTAAAACAAACCCCCTGAAGAACAAACAAACAAAAAAATACCCTCCCCAAACTCCAGCTGGAGTTCTCCTTAATTGCATATATTTGTGATGGAATGGGTGATTAAAAATATGTGGGCTTAAAAATATGCAAGTATTTCACTTAGGCTGCCCTTTTTCCTTTTATTTATTGTATGTCTGATAAATTCTCCTGCATGGCAAACTGAGTTGTTTGTAGTGGCATCTTTAATACCTGCTCTCTGTAATTGTTTATTTGTGTCACTGGTCACAAAGGGGTCTATGTAGCATAAGGATGTCAATTCTGGGCTGCCTATAATGAAGGGTAGAGAAGCTCTTTGGACTTGTGAGCACATGAGGTCACACACTTGACAAACTCTGCTAGCTACACAAGGTCTCCAGTCCAAATGGAACACAGCAGAACTCTGTGGGTTAAGATGGTTAAATGAAAGCCTGTTCCAGGCCTTGCTGGGTGATACTGTCTTTCTTATCAATGTGTAATTCTTTAGTATGCTGAAGGCACAAAATGGAAGGACTGAGAAAAGCCATTGAAAAAGATAGATCTCTACCAAGCTGTCTGCAATTTTTTATAGATTTGGTCTCAAGAAACCCCAGCAAAACCGAGCAGTCTACAAATAAACTGACATTTAATTGTTTTGCAATTGATAAGTGTCCACAATTTGAGCATGACTCATTTCCTCTTTGTGGTTCCCTTTCAGGATAGTAGCTACTTTTCTTAATGCTGCTACTGAATTTGACTATTAAAGTTTGTATTTCCTCTTATCTGTGTGACTAAGTGGATCCCAGAAGGTTTGTAGGATACATGTAGCTGGGGTCTTGTACAGGGCAGGCTATGAAATGACCTCTCAAGTTGCTAGAGCTGTGGTAGCTCATGAGAAAACATGGTTTTCTGGTTGTGAGCAGAGAATGGAAGGGAAATGCTTTGGGACTTCAAAATGAATTAGATTTGGTTTTGTAGTGGGCATAGAGTCATGGAGGAGTAATATGGTTTTATGACTCTTTTATACTTTTGCTTTTAAAATTGCCTGTCCTCACTGGAACCTTTTTGATGATTACTAGTTATGAAGCTTTCTTTAGTGTACAATGGGTAGTAAAAGCAATATAGACAAAACCTCAGGGGCATCTCCAAAAGCTGTATGGTTTTAATTTAAACAATTTTTGAAGGTTTGATTGATACAGTGAGTAGCACATGGCTGTTTAGTTGAGAGGTTCAGGAGCAGCCCAGGCTTTCTCATGTCAATGCATAGCTGATCCCTTGTGTCTTTGAGGAGTTGCTTCACTGCTGGACCATTCTTCTTCCAGCTCTCTGGGGATGATGGTGCTGCCACTAAAGATCTCCTCCCCTTCAGTGGTGATAAAACTATTAAGAGCAGATGAGTACCTTGTGTGACACTATCAAGTTTTGCTGGAGTACAAGGATGAAAAATTTAAATCTGATTAGCTTTTTTTTCCCCCTTTCTTTTGTAAAAGGGTTTGGGTTTTTTGGTGTAAGGAATGATGGGAAAATGGAATGTGGTACTGAGAGGAAAAGAAGCAGAGTTTGCAGAAGGGAATGGAATCAGAGAAGACTAAGAAAACAAATGGATCTGGAGGCTTTTGAAGTTTCTCCTTAATATCTGGGCCTGCAGCTGAAATGTAGAATTTTCTCATGGCAACTGCACTCATTTGATGGTGTTCAGAAGACTGGGGCAATGGATTTAAGAGGTGCTGTGATTTGAGGAAACACTGTTTCCCTTTTCTGATAACTGCCCTGGCCGTTTCCTGGTTATGTGGGCTCTCCTAATATTTAGGATAGATTTGTCAGTGTATAGGATGAGAATTTTACAGAGATACCAAAGCACATTGTGCCTGTAGATTTATGCAGGATCAGAACACATCTTCCTTGATTCATCACAAAGGTGTAATGGTGACCATGTTGAAAGCCCCTGTAAGAATTCCTGCATTTGTTAAAGAAGCACCATCTGTTTTCTTACCCCACTGTAAGCCAGCTGGGTTACCTATTGCTACCACTCACTCTTGTCTGTGTGCAGAGTGGATGCTCCAATAGTGGCAGACAGCATCAGCAGTGCTGGCACATGATTGAACAAGACACAGCATTAAATTTTCCAGAGATCTTTTTATTGGTTGTTTTAAGTAGTTTCATGTAAGTAATGATATTAATTCTTACTGCATCCAGACATAGCTTATGGGAAGGATGGGGATGAGAAGTAACAGCCTTTGCATAATATGTGTGTAAGTTAAGAGCTGGTGTTCACAGAGACAGGTTTGGAAAAGACCTTTCACTTTGCAACAGAAATTTCACAATTCTGATTTATTCATTGCTGAGTTCTCTAGCCAAAAATTTGCAATTTTATGGGTATGTTTCTGGTCTTTGTCTGCTATGCATCATGCATCACTTGCTTTTAAAGATACTCTAGGCTGCTGACCTCATGCAATCTCTAATGCTCACCTATGTCAGTCAAGGTCTGTGGTCATGTTTGTTTCTCCCTCTATAGCTGTTTGATCCCATCTGAGGGGGTTGCATGTATTGAAGTCTTTTCTTTTTGATTCATAGTACTCTAGGTTTTCTCTAGAGATTGTTTAACAAAGCATTTGATCTCAGTCATATGAGATGTAGAGATGGTGTCACTTTGATCATATGCTTTCTTCTGAGAGTTGTCTGTCTGTGAATTAATGTCTCTATGTAAAGGTTTGGCTGGTAGTATTACAGGATAGAGATAACACTTGAAGCAGGGACTGCTTTTCTAGCAACAACAATGAAAACTTGCTCATGATTACCTAGAATTTCACAGGGTTTGGACTGCTTGGCAGACAAAGGGAATACTGAACTGTTCCAGCCTGTAGTAGAAAGTTTATCATCACTGCAGGACTAAAGCTGCTGTGGAGTTTTAACCAGGAGTGATGACTGCAGTGAGATTCAGTGCTAAGAGCAGAGTTGATGCCTTTGGATTTGTTCCTTTTACTCGTTTTATGTAACTTTATTTTACCCTTTTGCAGAGCCAGCTGGAGAAACTGTTAGGCCCAGCCAGATGCAGTCATAACACGTGTGCAGCCTTAAAAGGCTGTGGGATAGGTGGGGTGATCATGAAGCACAGACACGGGTTTATTTACAAGAATCGTGCTTTCCAGAGCAGTTCTCTTTTCCAAAACTGTGCAAAGTCCACTGATAATCTAGCAGGACAGCCTGCCTCCTCTCCAGAAGAGCAAAGTAAATGTGTTTTAATACATAAATACAAATAAAAATAAGTTAGTAGTGTTTTCTGTTGCTGTATTCTGTAAAGTGATTAATCATCTCTTTTTGGATAAATTTTGTCTGGCACTTAGTAGAGCTGATGTCTCACCTTGAAAAATAAGCCAGGGAGAAGAGAAGCTGCATTTTTTCCTGCATAGCTCATATGGGCAAGGGAAAGAACAGTGGTCAGCTGCATAACTCTTTTCATCACCTCTTAAGTAAATGGATTTAGGAGTACCACAAGGAGTATTAGGAGTCAGTGACATCTTTGAGCTCAGAATTAACTGTATCAAGATTTAAATACTGTTAATGATCATGGAGTTATCTTTGGCTTTTTCAAAGGTTTTGCAAGGTTCACCAAGAACAAGGAAGATTATCTTTCAGGGGTCAGTTTATAGTCCAGTTAAAAACTGTCCTGCACAATTTTGACCAAAATCAAGCTGCCAAATATGCCTCCTTTCAGAGGTGACCCATGCTGCAAGTAGTTAAGTGCTGTGAGATCTGTAAGGTCTAGTAGTGCTGCTAGGTGGGAAAGCAAGTTGTATCACTGTATACTGTACTGTTAACAGGTTGGGAGCTTTTTACTGAACAGTGTAGCTAGAGAGCTCTATGGTATCCCAAAGGTGCTTGAGGCCATTGGGAGGTTTTCAGCTGTGAGCTGAAGGTAGAGGTTTTGTCCAGAAATCCTCCTCTGCCCATCCTCACAGGTTTTTAAAGAAATTACATTTTTGATCCCCTCTTCTCACATTGGTAGGTGACATGATTGTGTGAGTGACTATCTCCTTCTTTATATTGGGAGAGCACCCTTGAATGTTTTCTG
The DNA here is from genome assembly GCA_034336665.1 of Luscinia megarhynchos. Lineage (NCBI taxonomy): Eukaryota > Metazoa > Chordata > Aves > Passeriformes > Muscicapidae > Luscinia > Luscinia megarhynchos. The sequence continues at coordinate 7,132,534 of JAPFBE010000002.1, forward strand.
CTCTGTACAGAGCTTATCCATCATAAAATCTTTTAAAAAGAACAAACATCTAAAGTCTTAACAAGGTAATTGATTTTATTGAAGTTCACTGTTGCTCTTTGACTTTTGTCATTATGTATGAAAAAGGCCAAATATGTTGTTTATGGCCCAGGTGGAAACTTGGTTGCTGTGGTGAAGTATCTGTCAAAGTGCCTGGCTAATTGTATTTATGAAGCAAAGTAGAGATTTTTGTAGTCCCCAAATGAAATAAATGGCATTTTGAATGAAGCTCAGTTGGTAGGTTTACAGCACATTAGGTGTTTAAACTCTGCTTTGCCTCCCTTTTTAAAACTGTAGTGTGCCCTGCTAAGCCCTGAAAGGGTGCAAATCTTTAGTCTTGAGCCCTTTGGTGAACTCGTCCCTTTGATATGTTCTGTAATGGAAAGGAAATAAGATTCATTTTTCAAGCAGAGTATCTCAAAAAAAGCATATTTCTCAAGTTTTGGCAGAGTTGAGAATTATTTTTACTGCATGCAGGCTCTTAATGAAGCATGACACTTCACTGCTGCTTTTAGATGTTCAGTCACAGACTTAGGCCTGGCTTTGCTGTCTGCCCACTGACTCATTTCTGTCTTATACTGTAGTTTCCCAAAAGGAGATTTCATTGCAGATAAAAGCTTTTAGAGGCTGAGCAGAGGCAGATTTAAGCCTGGACAGAGCATGGTGATTTTAGGGTGGAGGTTGATCAGAGGGCTGGAGCACCTCCCCTACAAAGCCAGGCTGAAAGGTTTGGGCTGTTCAGGCTGGAGAAGAGATGGCTCCAGGAGACCTCACTGCAGCCAGGACTTGGAGACTTACAAAAAAGAGAGAGTGACTCTTTTTAAACTAACAGACAGTGGGTTTAGATTAGAGGTTACTCAGAGGGTGCTGATGTGCTGGAACAGGTTGGCCAGAGAAGCTGTGGATGCCCAACCCTGGAAGTGTTCAAGGCCAGGCTGGATGGGGCCCTGAGCAACCTGGGCTAGTGAAAGGTGTCCCTGCTGTGGGGTATGTGGTGTTGGAATTAGATGATCTCTAAGGTTCCTTCCATCCCAAGCCTTTCCATGATTCTGTGATATCACAGTTTTGTGAGGCAGTCCTTGGGATTTTTATCTGAAAGAAGCAATTGCATTTCCCAGTGATGGCACTTTAGGAAGCTAATAGCCAAACAGAGATAAAAGCTAGCTTTGTGCTAGGAAAAAATAATTTTAAAAGGTAAGTAATGATGGATAGGGATATTTTTGCTTTCTCTGGCAGTCCTGGTTAATCATAGAGTTTTTCTCAGGTGGAAAGAAGCAGCAGAGAAGGCAACACTACCCTTTTTGAAACTTTCCAGCATGTTTTTTGTAGAGTTATAGAAACTAAATACATGATGGCAAATTGTGCTGTCAAAGTTTATTATTTGCTTCTTTGGGACAAATTTACATTTAAGGGGAATACACTTAAGGGTAGAGCTTTGCTGCAGAATACTGCAGTAGAGAACAGCTTGTTTATCTTAGTGGTTTTCCTGTTTAGAACACATGGAAGAATATCAGGTGTGCTAATCTTGAACACACACAAACAAACAACACACATTTGCCCTGCCTGAACTGGGGAGTGCCTAAAATTATTACCCTTTCATTTTGCTACCCGTGGGAAGGAATGACTAGGGCATTTCATCAGGAAACACTGAAAGCAAATTCCAATAGAAAACTCTCTAGGCTAAAGAGAAAACAATTAATTTTACTGGCTGTGGCTTCTGGGTATGTTCCAAACCTATAACCTCCTCTTAGAGCAGAGTCTTTCTGGGAGAGTCTTACATGTGCTGTGTTTAGTTTGGGTGGCAACAACATAATGCTAATCCAGTGCCCAAGTTCATACCAAAAGAGTGTGTCAATGTGTTTGGAGAAACGTGGGAGTAATAGGCTGCAGCATAGAGCATTCTTTGGCACAAAATGCCTTTTCTCCCTTCCTCACATAAGGAGATACTCACTGCAGGTGTGGAACTGAATTAATCTTGAGCTCCTAAGATCCAGAAATTGAGGAAAGGTGCATACTCTGTCATGTTACCCTCACATAGCCACCAGCACTTACATGAGCAACAGGGTAGTTACAGTTGGTATGGTTGTGCTGATGGTTAGAAATTAAATCCCTGATCAGGCAGTTTGTTATTTTTATTTGTCAATTCACCCTATAGAGCTCTGTGACCTCTCCTGGAATCCTAGATACTTTAGGGAACGTGTAGTATTTTGTATTGATTCTACAGTAATGTGTAGTGTTTTGTCCTGCATTAGCTGTTCTCTGGAGATTTGAAATGGATATTTATCCAGAAATTTAAATTATTTCCCCCTTGCCCACAATGTCTTTGGCCTGATGATGTATTCTTAAGCTTGTTTCCTGACTTTATATTAGATGCTTTTATGGATTTGATGTATTAGGCAAATTAGATTATTGTGATTTTACAATGGCCTGTTCTCCCATCAAATTATGTCACCAACTGACCACTGTGCTTGCTTTCAGTGGTGGCTATTGCTTGGAAAAAATGTTCATAATTGAAAAAACTGTACTTATGAAAGCTATCCCCAAAGCAGTGAAGTAGATAAATTTTAGGAATATGTTCAATCTTGATTTGAGGGGTTGTTTCATCCATTCATATCCTCTGACTGGCTCAGTGTAATATGCCATTTGTTTTCACCTTGTGTTAACCCTTGTATTGCTGCATATGAATTCCACAGCTTCAAAAGAGCAATCTTCACAAGGAATTATTGTAAAAGCTGCGTAGAATATATTTAATCAGTTGATTCTTAAGCAAAAGCTCAGTGTTCCTGCTTGAGAGAGATTTCTCTGATCAAATTCCACTGAGAACGTAATGTAGCGACTTCAGGATTGCAAAGGAAGTTTCACCAGAGGATCTTCTAGCCTGTCTTTATTGCCAAGTTATTGAACACATTTTCTGCCCAAGCTGCATGTGTTGGTGTTTGTGATTTCTCATATGTAACACAGGACGTTTCTTGTAAAAAATCTTCTTGAAAGTATTTGTGAACATTTATCTCCTTTGTGAAAAACTGAAAAATACTTAACAATGAGTGGCTTTTGCATGCTTTTTATGCAAGCTGGTTTATTTCTATCTTGTTGTTCTCATTATTTTTATTTTCTCATTTATGAATGGGCTTTAAGGCCCTGAATATGTTTTACTCTGTATTATCTGAATGTGTGTAATACCATAAGGGTAGGACTGGGTGATAGCCTGACTGTAACAACAAAATACAACAAAAAGGGAGAGAATCCTGTAGTAATTTATATTGCCTCCGTTCAAAAATTCTTCTTTAATTTAATTTAATTTTTATTTTTTAGATTTTAATTTAATTTTTATTTTATTTTAATTTATTAATTTTTTTGGCCTGGGAGAAGGCCCAGGTCTAGTGTTAAATTCTGACTGAGTTTAATAAAGACTGAAATGTGAAAAGGTAATGCTAAGTCTAAGGGAATCTAATGTGACAGCAAATTTACTACTTCCTTTTTAGATTACAGTAAGTTGAAATACAGCTGGTTAAACTTGTCATGACTTGGTAACTTTCCATCCTATTAGCAGACTTACAGCTGCTCATTTGGCAAGATTGACTAAAATGAAGCAGACGAATAAATTTAGGGAGAATAAAAGAGAATAAAAATAGGAACAAGTAACAAAGAATGTAAGTTGAAACAGGTTGTCATAAATTTATTCCTTCTTTACATGTTTTTGACCTGCTAGAATCTAGATAGTAGCAAATGAAATGTACCATTAGCCATAAAAAGCAGTTTTAGTTGTTGTTTATTGGGTGCCCCTCCATGGCCACACTGCAATCCCTGTGCCCTTTGTTAGGCAAAGGGTCCCAAAAAAGGTCTGCTGCCAGTTCATGGCCCCTTGGCTGGGACTTCAGCCATTCCCCCCACCCAGGACACAGCTGAGGCTACCTGCACTCCAGGTACTCCTCAACAGTAAAGCACTCTAAATCTTTCTAGGAAGTATTGAGGTTTTCACTCCTTATAAAATATATATTTTAAAAAGTGCCAAGGGTTCCTAAAAGTACAGGGGCACCAGCAGAGTTGGGGTAGCACGACCTGGAAGCTTTCATTTTTTGCCCTATGAGTTTTGCAATGTCTTTTAGGTACAAAGTTCAAAGTGAAAAATGGTAAAGAGGAACCTTTTTTTGTCATTGTTTACTCATAAGGGTTTTCTTCAGAGAAAACATGATTACATGCAACTGTAATAGCTATTAACTACTTTTGAATCAGTAAGTGGATCACTGAGTGGTTTGGAATCATTCTGTCAGGTATGCACCACCAGGAGAAACCACTGCTATGTGCCCTAATAAAGAATAAACTCTGAGAAATTCATATGGTAACAAATCCAATTTTTAAATGAGAAAATATTACCTCTGTGAAAGAGAGTAAGTTAAATTCCCATTTGTGGAGCATGACCCTGCACGACAGAAGCAGCTTGCCTAGGAAAGGTGGCTGGTGTGCCCCCATTCATGAGCTCTGCAATTCACAGGGAAGGGAAGCTTGAGCCCTCCAACTCTAATTGGCAACCCACAAACTCCCTGTGACTTGGAAATGCCAGTGGGCACTGACCCATCCAGTGCCTGCTTGCAGGAAGGCAGCTGGGGGAAGTGGTTTTCATTTCTTGTAGTGCCCGTGTGATTGTTTCCATGAAAGCTGCCCCTGTTTGCTCTCAAATTGCAGCAGCAAAATTCATAAGCTGACTTTGAGAAGCTAAGCCCTGGAGCATAGCCAGTTTTGAGAGCCTGATCCACAGACTATTCTGTGGCAACACAAAACCTGCAACCCAACCCTGGCAATAGAAATCGATGGCAAAAACTAATGCAGGCTTCAGTAAGGGATGAGGATCTTGCCTGGGGACCCTACTCACTTGAGGAAGCATTATTAAAGCCTTTCCTGAATCCACTAAATATTTCTGGCATTGGGGAATGGATGAGTGTTTAACCCAGTTGGGATGATGCTTCTACCTCTGGTATTTTCATTCCTGCTGAATGCACTGGGGCAGGGTGTGCTGTCTGTGTCTCTGTATTTTGCAGAATTGACTGCATAAATATCCAATCAATTCTGCAAAATACCTTCTTAAAGTGGAGATACTGCATACAAATGTGCTGTGACACTGGTTTTATTTTGTCCCTTCCAAGAACTTGGACAAATGCCATAATTTATTTTTAATATTTTTATATTTTGTATAAGCAACATAAATATTTGTGATGGCTCTTTTTTCCTTTCCTTACTGTTTTGAGAACAGTCTTAATTTTGTCCTGCATTGTTGCTGTTGGTCTTTTTTGACTTTGTCTCTCTCACTCCCCCCTTCCCCTTCTTTTGTAACAAAATGATCTAATGTCCTGTGTTGGTTGGAGGCTATTGGCTTCAACACAAATTTGCTTGCTTCAGGGAACAAGCAGAATATCTTTACATGGCTCCTGTGTTCCTCTTCTGCCTACCAAGAGGGCTATCTAAAAATCTGACTTAATAATCTGCATGTATCCTATTTTGGTGTTAGTGCTGTCTTTTTTGTCTTTAAAAGAATACTCCTGAATGTGGCTCTGGAAAGCTGCATGGTGGGCAGCCAGTTTAACACTTAATACTTATGTATTATTACTGTTAGTCTCTTCTAAGCATTTACCATATTTCTGTCCCTAAATTTTTTGCAGCAGTTCTTGTATTGTCAGCCTCGAAAATCTTGCAAAGGCAATAGAGGTAAAATGCTGCTTTAATAAGGTTCTGTAGGTCTCCTATTATTGCTTTTCTCACTGACTATCAGTATTTTTTGGGAGCTGCTGCTCCCACATATGCCAGAAACACCGAAACCACCATGATTTATCTTTGACTTCATCCAAAAAGTCAGTGGGATTATTGAAGTGCAACAACTCATCTGCTTTTCATGTTCATATTTCAGACCTAATTGTCTCTTTATCAAGTGATTGCATCTGTCCAGGATTTTGGATTGTGAGCTGTTGTGTTCAGGAACCACCTGTGGTACAGTCCTTTTATAAAGGAGTGCTTTAAGCAGCCAGGGGAACAGTCACCATGATGGATGAGGAAACTGTAAGGTTTGAATGTTTGAAGGGTTATTTTCTTAAAATAGACATCCCCAGTATAAGAAGAGTATATAAGCTGTCTTATTCTTTTGAGAAAACAGAGTTTAGACTGGGCATCCCAGGAGAGGTTGTACCTCAGAGTTCTGCCTTCTCTGCAGGTGCATTGTAGGAGAGTTTCTGAGGCTGTGTGTGGGTACTGTTGTCCTATGAGTTCTAGTCGGAACCAGAAGAAAAAAAAAAAAAAAAAGGTAGGAATTAGTTTGTATCTTGCATTATTTTGATACAGCTGCAGTCTTTGCCATGTGAGCAATGCCGTGTCCTGAGGTAGCTTAGAAGCAGGAAATAAGTAGGTGTGAAGAAGAAATGAGGACCATCAATTTAGTGTATATATATGTGTTATATGCTTCTAATGCCAAGTTGCAAGGACTGTTTAAATGAATTTAGAATGTAATGATGTGTTTTTAACTGTCATATGTGTCTCATCTTCCTTTATTTTCCTTTCCAGCTTGACTTTTTTCCTACTTAGAGATGTGTTACATGTGTGTTAGAGGGAAATACAGTCAGCCAGATGTTTATGCTTTGAGCTGTAATTTGCAAAGGACAGAATATGAAAGAATGATACCTGGGGGTCTTCACAGCAAAACAGATGATGTTTAATATGTTGGTTTTCCTGCTACTAGGTTGCTTCTTGTTCTGCTGCACTCCTTCCTCCAGTGCCAGGCTGGATAATGGTGCAGGCCATGAGACAAGTGTTGTGTAGCAGTTTGCCAACAGCTCAGCATTATCCAAAATGAGCCTGATTTATGGTCCTTGGAGGGGTTAGCTTAGATTGCCAAGATCTGGCAAGCATACTGACAATCCTGCACTCTCTCCAGGAGCACACTGGTCAATGCTGGACCTTCAGCTGACTCTAGGCTTTGGCAGATGAATTTATCATATCTCTATTGCAAAACACTTTTCTTTTAAAGCCTGTTTGTCACTTACCAACTGTCCAAATTCTGTCTGTAACTACAGGTTGCAGTGTTTTAAGTGAGTGTGCTGATTTCCTTCAAAGTTACTTAGTTGGTGAAACATAGTTAAGGAGCAGTATGATCAGGTTTTGCTCGTTTGTGTACCACTTGCAATTTTTAGTACATGGAATATTCTTATTCAGTTTTGTCCTTACCATTGATCTGTTCTCCACCCTCAGAAAAGTTTTTCCTTTCGAGGTGTTGCAGGAACTTACTTTTGTGGATGCATGCTTCTGAATGTGGGTATGCAATAAGGACAGCATCAAGCTGTGGGCTGCAAATAATTATTTTATGTACACAATAAACCGAAATGGTGGAAGTTTTGACTCATAAGATTGATGGACTGGACATATGCATGAAACTAACTGAAAATATGCAAGCTAGTTTCACATCCATGGGAAAGGACTTTAGGTCATAAAGTGTCTGTACAAACAAATCTCTTCATTTTATTATTATTTCCACTAATATATTAACACAATTTTGACTTATATATGTATTGTAATATAAATTGGACTAATGTTTTGGCTAATATTTACAATTTTCTAGTATGCATTTTCAGCTTTTCCTTCATTTTACATAGACCACAGATTTCTAAGTAAATGAGTGCGAATAAACTTCAGTCACTTGCATAACTAAGCCTTCTGCTTTCTCTTTTTCTCTCACTTTAGAGCACATATGCTCATATGAAGAGAGAGGAAATGATGCTGGGGTTCCTGTTATTTTTCTGTGCATATTTAATGTGCAATGACTGTTTAAATAAATCACGCCTAACCAAAATTCCTTTGAAAAACAAAGCCTGTTTAGAAGGAATTTTATAAGACATCTTCTCTAGTGTATAGTAACATCTAAAAATGCCTAACAAGACACTAACTTTTACTGTCATGAACAAAAGGATATTAAGGAATAGGCCTTTGCCCCTTGCATGTGATAATCTCTCTGAACTGCTCTTGCTCTGCTAGTTTGGGAATTGTTGCTGCATAATCTGAGGAAGGAGAAGTCAATGAAGGAACTGAGAGATACAGCTCTTGCATGTATTGTTCCCACTTAATCTCAGATCTCTTTCAAGCCTAGGTTTTATAAACACAATTGAAAGGAGTGAAGGGATCCTTACTTATCCATGATTTTTGCCAGTGTCATGGTTTTGGTCAGTTCATCACACAAGGTTTTATTCCAATGCCCAGGGAGAGGAGTCCTTCCCCTGCTATGCTGTGGGGTCCCTTCCCATGGAGGCAGTTCTCTGTGAACTTCTCCAACCTGGTTCCAGTCTCACAAGCAGCAGTCCTCCCAAAACTGCTGCAATGCAAGTCCTTCTCACAGGGACTAGTCCTCCCAAAACTGCTGCAGTGTGGGTCACTCTTCCATGGGGTGCAGTCCTCCAAGGACAGGCTGCTCCAGCCTGGCAGCAGGGACCCCTCTCTCCACTGGGTCTCCCACTGGATCACAGCCTCCTGCAGGCATCCATCCATACAGTGTGGGCACCTCCCCCACGGGCTGTGGGTGGATCTCTGCATCCCCCATGGATCCCCATGGGTGCAGGGGCACAGCTGCTTCACCGTGGTCTCACCACAGCCTGCAGAGGAATCTCAGCTCTGGCACCTGGAGCACCTCCTGCCCCTCCTTCTCCACTGACTTTAGTGTCTCCATGTTGTTTTCCTCACCTCTTCTCTGGCTAGAAAAACTTTGCCCCCACTTTTCTTCTTAAATATTTTGTCACAGAGGCATCACCATCATCTCTAACTGGCCCAGCTTTGGCCAGCAGCATGTCCATCATCAGAGCCACCAGGGACTGGCTCTGCTGGACATGGTGGAAGCTTCCAGCAGCTTCTCACAGGAGCCACCTCTGTGGCCACCCCATTACTAAAAAGGGCCAAGCAAAACCAGCCAGTGGCTGTGCACTGGGGCACGAAACACAGAAATTTTTGCCACCATATGCAAGAACATACCAGGCCTTTTCTTATGCAGACAGTGGTGAGCAGGAACATGAGTGGGGCACTGGGAGTCAGCACTGCCCATCAGCTAAAGGGCAGCTGCAGTGTTTACCACACCACCTCTGGAGCTAGATAAAATGGGTGGATGGATTTTATGAGTTAAGTCTATGCTACAGAACTGAAACTTTGTTATCTTCTCCATGTTTTTAGTTGTGACTTTCATAAGAGGTGTGTTGGTGTTTTAATGTTGTATTTGCAAATGGATCTTTTTAGTTGGCAGCCCTCAGGTTTTGTCAGGCAGGTAGAATATTTTGTTTTAGCCTACAAGAAAGTGGTGTTTTTTTCCATGTAATCTCTTTTCCAAACAGTGCAAAGAGAATAAGCTGTGATGCATGTTTCATTCCAGCTCAGTCATTAAAGCTTCTTACCTCATACTACTTTAGGCATTGGAAGAAACTCGATTCTACTTTCAGGGGAGCATAGCATGACTTAAGAAAGTTTCTGAGATTGTCTGGAATAGGATGCCAGCACTGGTCATCTGAGAGAAAGTGTGATAGCTGTACTGTCATTAGGTTGATATGCATAATGGGTGATACTCATCTCATCACCCATCTGTTACTGTTCACCTTTGGTTGCCCTTGCAATTAGTGGAAAGAAATAGGGCATAATTCACTTGGGCCACTCCATATGTGTGTTTTAGGGCAAGACAAGTTAGACTCCATTGACTATGTCTCTACTGGCTCACAAAAAAGCCAAAAGCAACTTCTTGGAGGCTGACATCTGTGTTACAGATGTCAGCATTTAGCCAAAGGAATCCCACTCAGCCCAGTCCAGTGCTGTTTGATATTATTTACAGTTCAAGAAGGAAAAATGCCCAGTTGGTAATGAGGCACTGATCTGTTTCCAATAATCTGTTTAAGTGAACCAGATTGAATTTTAGCCAAAGGACTCTAGAATAGAGAAGTGGTACAGTCAAAAACCCATTTTTCATTCCACTCCCAGCCCTTGCAATGAAATAATAAGAAAAAAACCCTCATACTTTTCAGCTGTAAATCTGAACTCAGCTTGGGGACATATACAAGGTCTAATTGAGTGAAAAGAAATTAAAGCAAGCAGAGTGCAATTTTGTTACCTGATGATAAATTGTCTACACCTGGTGAGTTAACACAGTGCTTATTCTTCAGAAACCACTGGCCTGTGGAACTGCAGCATGCCCATGGTGTAAGAAACAGAGCAGGAAGTTCACCAGCCCTGGTAGCTTAGTAGGTTGGCTGTAGCATTGGGGTCCCTGATCACTAGGGACCATCAAAGAGAGCCCCAAGACAGAGGAACTCATGCATAAGGAGAAGGGAAAATATGTTAATGATTTTGGGGAAAATATTATCACATATATGTTTATTCTGGGACATCAGTGAATATGTATGTAAAATACAGTCTATAAACAGAAACTTTCCTATACTCAGCATGCAGGGCTTTAGGAAGAGCTATCCCCCTTGTGCATCTGGCCAAATAAAGAATGCTTGCCTTTCAATGCTACATTGGTATTAAGGAGCTTCTTGTTTTACTGAATTTTTACTGAACAATTCTGTCCAGTGTTCCTTTTTTTTTTCCTGTCTGCTGGTCATGGGTTAAAAGATGTAGGAGTCTTTTATGCATCTACATCCTAATTCTCTTCAGCTTTACTGAAATGTGATCTGATGGATATCCATAATCATCAAATTTGCATTCCTGTGTTACAGCTGGGTATTCCACCTTGCTTTTAAGATGGCAGCCAATCCACATGGGAGGTCATCATAGCTGTTCTATTGAGAGTTGTAGTAGTAGCTGGATCAGAGCCCTGGCAAACAACTCAACAGCTGTGAAGGATGTTAGTTAAATGGTTTAAAATAGTTTATATTACTTTCACTGAACAGCTTAGTGGTAGCATTATTATGGCCTACTTTTTCAAGTTTGAAACACCCATAAAATTTACCTTGTGTTTGGAGCCTGTCATATTTTACACCCTATCTTTTTCGAAATTGAGTGGACATAGGGATGAAACCTGCTTTATTAGAAATGACATGTACATGAATTCAATAGTATAACTCTCCTGCCATTTTTGTCACTGTTTAACAATTTGGAGAACAGTCTGTGAAGTGTAGAAGGCAGATGGCATGGCCTGGGAATGCTAGTGCAAGGGGATATCTGAGGTTTGTGTTTGGACTCTGTTGGGATTAAGTGCTATCACCTTTTTCCTCTTAGCAATGACCACAGCTGTATTAAACACTTTTGTTTTGTTGAATCGTTGTCACCTGTTTTGTTGAGCTGAAAGAAGTAGCTGTTGAGCATCAGCATGAGAGTAAAGCAATATTGATTGTACATGGGAAGGTTTATCTCTTAAAAGCTTCTGTGGGGAGGTTGATTCAAAGTGTCAGTGGAAAGAATTGTGCTAGTCTGAAATGGCTTTTGCTGAGTACTGTGACAAAGTGGTTGTACTTGGTGGTGGGTACAATTAAGTCATGAACAGTAAGGAAAAATCATTGCTGTTCCATAGGAAACAACACTTTTGCTGAGAAATTGCATTCTTGCTGCAGCACGTGTATTTCAGTTTCAGTTTTGTTGTCCCAAACATGCAGGACCAGGTTGCCTTTGCCATGGGAAGAGTGTTGGATAATTTTTGTCTTGCCATCAATGGGCAAGCAAAATAATAGACAAGCTGCAGCAGTGACTTCTGGTGCTAACAAATTTATTGCTACAGGGCTGCAGCAGCCTGGATTTCAGTGATCAGGAATACCAAGAGGGATCAGTTTGTTGCCTTAGTGGTTACCAACCTGCCAGCACTATCTCTAAGACCTGCTGTTGCAGCAGACCTCTCATTAGGGCTAGAAATGAGCCAAGACACAGACTCTCATTTAACAATATGAAAAGGGTCCCAGTTTACTCTTTTTTCAGCTTAGCCATCCTGACTGACTACAGCAAGCCCTTACTACAGGGTCCAACTGCAGGCTCTGACTGCTGGCTATTTCCTGCTGGACTATGACTGCAAGTATTGGTTTGCAGACTCTGACCACAAGCTTTTACCTAGCTCAGCTATGGCTGCAGGCTCTGACTCCATCAGACCCAGACTGACCCCACAGCAGATCTTTTACTGCAGCAGCTCTTCCTTGTTTCATTCTTCTTTGTGTCTCTGTGGATACTTCCTTCTTCCTCCAGGATACTCTGACCAGCCAACCCAGTCCTTTTCTCACATCTATCTTTATAAGTCACAGCTGTGACCCATTAAGGCTATTCCCCTTCTTTGGTAATTAGCACAACTATGATTTATCAGGGGTAGGGTGACCTGTAATCCCTTCTTCTACACCTGCAACCCACCACCCACTTGCAGCACTGCATGGCTTGTGCATTCTCAAGCTCCTCTCCTTTTCCCAGGAGAGAGCATCCTTTACTGCTGGGGCCCATGGATCATGACCTGGCATTTCAGACATAGGGTAGCAGACATGACTACTGGAAAGGTAGGATTTGGCCTTATTCCAGGGTTTCAACTCACACCTTTGGAGATGTTTTTGGGATTTTTTCCTCTTTGTGAGATGTACCCATGCAAATATTTTGTTATGTTGGGCTGCAGTTGATGTTTAGTGTAGTTTTGCAAGTTCTGAGTCAATATAGTCATTCCTGGTAGCCATATTGTTGTATGGATTTATTTTTTCCAGGGTTTCCAGTGCTTTTCTTGGCTGATGTGATTCACAGCCCTAAAAAGTTATCCCTCTCTGGCAAAGAGCATGTGTCTAAGGATTATTGGCAAGGTTGAAAGCTCTCACATATATAAAAGTACTTTACCAAGTAGTGCAGAAATTTGTAAGAATTACATGAAATTAGGTGTGAACCAAAACAAACCTTAGCATAGGCAGTGGAGGCAGCACTACTTTCTCTCTGTCCCAGAGCCAGACCATAGCACACTCTTCAGCAGTGTGTGTCCTCACCTTGACCAGCCCTTCACCTAGAAGACTAGTTTTAGGATAAAACCAGGTTTTAGAATAAAAATGTGGACTCATAGAGAGATCCATTACACTCCAAAGAGCAGATTGGCTCACAAAAGATTAAAGCACCTGTTCTTTTAATATCTGACAGAATCTCAACATTTAATTCAGGTTTCAGGTTATTGCCTTACATACTGTGGGAGATGGGTCTGCCTGAATTGTCTGTGTGCTTTGTCTTAAGTGGTGCCCAACAATATAAATACATTGTTCTTCTGGAGTGATTATTATCCTAACTTTATCAAAATTAAACTTCATGTGTCCCAGCTATCATTTTCCATTTTTATGTGTTTCTGAATTTTGTCATGGTCTTTCCTAGTTTGGGCTAAACTTAATAAATTGACATCATTTGCCACTTCAGTGGCTTGTTCATTTTGCTCAGTCATTTAAGACTGTATTAATGGTGGATTTCACTCTTTGAATGCTAGACTGCACTCTTAACCTCTTGTAATGTCTTCATTGTAAATAGTTTAAGGTGATAAAAATTCTGATGTGAATCATCTAGGGAAGGAGAATGTTTATGTGAAAGACAATGGAGTGTGACCTTGAGGTTCATAGAAATTAAAGCTTTTAGAAATGGTATCACATTACTAGAACACTGCCCTCATTAACCTCCCTACCCTGAAAAAAACTCATGTCCCCTTTCCCCCTAACCCACAAAACCTAAAAGGAAGGCAATAAAAGCACAAGAAATGCAGGTAAATGCTTAGATTTTAATATGGATTTTTTTTTTTTTTTTGCACAAAGAACTTACCTTCTTACCAGAAAATTGTGAAATAATCATTCTTTTCTCCTCTTAAACAGTTTCCATGATGTATAAATGGTTTTAGAAGCACTGAAATCTCATAATTAGATGCCTAAAAATAGGAAGTTACAGCTTGTCTCCATGCTTAGGGTGAATTCAGGTCTCGTCTGATTCTTTTCCTGGTCCTCCTCAGTATAACAATAGACTCCAAAGTGTTCAGTGGCTCCTTCATGGGCCCACCATGAAACAGAGGAATGTTCCAAGCACTCCCTGTTTAACAAACGCAGTGCTAAACATGCCTGGGTAGTTATCCCTATCCAGTGAAGAAATCCTGGTGTTTGATCTCCAGGGCGATCACACCGTTTGAACTGAAGGGATTGCTTTATTAGCTGCTACCATTAGCAGTCACCATCTCTTCTGTGAAGCAGCAAGCAACTCACCAGTGTATGGCAGGCACTTCTGACCACCCAGTTTGTTGTTTAAATAACCCAGAGAAATGAAAAAAAACCTAGCCCTTACACCACCACCACCAAACTTGGCATGTCCTAGAGAGTTTTGCTTTAAGCTGTTGCTGTTTCCCTAAGAGGAAATGTATGTTTGAAGCCCTGGCCTGGGAGTTCAAAAATCTGAGTTGAATTCTCAGCTGTAAAGCAGTAATCTGGTGTGAAGCTGGGAAGGCTCTTTACAATTTTTCTTTTGGTTTCTGATCTTTGTGTTGCCCTCCTGTCTATGCCTTTGGGTTGTCACACCTGTTTGCTCCATAGGCTTAGGGTAATAATTTGTTTTATGTATTTTTGTATTACTGTAACACTAATCCTCTGAATCTTTCTCAAGAGTTTAGAGTGGTTCTGCTACAAATTCATTTGCTTTTTTTTCCCCTTGCACTTTTTTTTCCTCTCTTTGGGTGTTTGGGCAAGGGCAGATATTGTCAAATCTTTCCCCCATATGCTGTGGTATGGGAAGCTTGGGTGAAAATGTACAGATTACTTATAGCTACCAGTGGTGTAAGGGAGAGAGAGCACTCCAGAATTAAAGCCCAGTGCACTTCATCACAGAAGTTGAATGTCATCATTTTTAAGTTGGAGCCACTGATTTGCTTTCACATTTGAGTTGGCTTTAAAATTCTTCTCATCTTCTTGTATGTGTGCTTCTCTTCCAGCTGGGCTACATCAGATTAATATTGTAAGCTTATTTTTCACAATGCTTTCAGTCATGTTCTCTATTTGGAACCTTCTGTTAGGCTCTTCCACTCAAATCTGAGTGCTTCATACAGGCACAGCTTAAACCTTGTAAGCTCCATTACAAATATCTGTTAACGCAGATTTTTTTTTCAAAAAAAAGAGCAGGATTTGTTATTTGGCCCATTAATAGCAAAGAATTGAACAGAGGGCCTCATTCTTAATACCTCAAGCTGTGACCTTGCTTTATCTCATAATGAAAACAAGGCCTAGCAAGCTGGAAAAGTTTGAAGCCAAAAAGGTGTAGCAAAATGGGGCTTTGGATTTTGGCTTTTGTTCCTCCAATTTAGCAATGAACCAGTTACCTAGCATGATATGACTCTGCTATTGTAGGGGCTTTTATTTGAAATGGACTGAAAAATCTTAGGCTTAGGTTATCCTTTATGACTTAAGGCAGTTAGCTGCTGTGAAGTGAGGGCTGCACTGCTGCAGTCTGGGAGTGCTGCTACACGAGACTGATAACTCCAGGAGTCAGGCTTCTTGGAGACCAGAGAAAGTGTGACAGAGAAACACCTAGGCATCCAGTAATGAGTCTCAGGTGAAATGTTGGCCTTGGGATATCTCAAGCCTTCTCAGAAGATACCAGCATCACAGATATTGGTGCAGCCAATATTTAATTTGCTTTTCCTTGCCTCCAGGAGCTGGTGCTAGCTTAGCTTCAGAGAACAACCAAAGGAGGCAGAGGTGAGGCTTTGGTTAAAAGATGGGCTGGGGAAGGGAGTGTCTCACAGCTTTTTCTCTGAATGACTCTAGGTAACCTGAGAGTGTCTTAATTGAGTTTGACAGAAGGCAGCTGGTTGAAATTCAGTTCCTTTTGGATGCCAAAAATGTACCGGGGTTCAAAAAGTGATCACGAGTCCATGGTATAGTACTTCAAAGACAAATGCAGAAATACAACCCTGGACTCAGAGAGCCTTTTCATATTGCTGGAAGCTGGGACAGTGTGAGAGAATGATATCACTGTGTAACCCTTTGCTTATTCTTCTCTGGTAGAGTCTGTCCTTGACTGTGGTTGGGAATGAACACAGACTGAGACAGCTCCCTGGCCTTAACCACTGTTCTTACCCCATATTCTCACCCTCCTGACTATTGAAGTTAATTGCTGTTTAAACACCAAGGTCCTTAAAGAGGATTTTAATGAATTTGACATGTCTCTTGGTGCTTCATTATACTGACAGATGTTTTTCAGTAACTGGTTGCACTCAATGTGTTTTACAATGACAGGTAGAAAGATACAGAAGAGCTGTGCCTGTAGGCACACTGCAGGCAGGATAACCTGCAAGTGAGTAAACTGTGGCATCAGAAGGGACAGGGTCTGAGCTGTGGGGGAGACTGACTCTGTGCTGCAACCTGAGGAACAAGACCTTTTAGAGCCCAGAAAAGTAGTTGTCAATGGGATGTGACACTTAGGATGAGTGAGTTAAAGCCAGAGTGCTCTTGGAAAGGATACTTCCTCTTAATGTAGGTTGTGTCTCCCACTTTTCCAAATGTCTCATTTCATAAAAAAAAAAAAAGACAGTGGCAAGCAGTTCTGCACTGTTCATTTGCAGGTGTGTATTTGTTTCCAGAGACCACAAGGGAGGGAAAGGTTCTAAACTGACCATACTGTTATTGAACAATCTTTTTTTAAATCACTATTTACTTTCAAGACACCAGCTCTTTGCACTGCTTCCTGTTTCCATAATCAGCTGGAAGTGTTCTTATTAAACAAGCAGAAAGCAAGTATTTCATTAAGTTGCAAGTGACATGAAAGTGAAGCTCTCTTGTAAACTCTGCTTCTTCTGCCACTTCTTGGAAAAGAAAGAAAACCATTGCAATGTCTCCCAGGATTAATATCTTGGCGACTGTCAAGAGAATGAAAAATACGTAAGCCGTACTCTGATTTTACTTTTAGATTTAAAAATAGTGATTGTGTTTGTGTCCAGTCAACAGGCTCCTTGACAAGCCAAAAAAATTCTTTTATGTTGTTGGATCTAAAAAACAGTCCTGTGATTTAATAAAAGTGGCAACAAAGGGTTGCAAAGAGGAGCTGGAACAATGTTGAAAACCTTTTCTGGGTTAGTATTTTGCTTTTTTAAAATAAGGGGAAAACTTGAACTCCTGAAGGGGTGATTGGGCTGGGGAAGATTTTGTGGTTTCAGATGATATCATGAAGCCCTGGCAGCTGTGTTATGTGATGTGTTGCATGATGGGTCATACAGGTGTCTGAGAAGTGCTCTGGGAAAATTTATTTTATATGAGATAGCAAAGAGTAACTACAGCTCATGGCTGTATTCAGCTGATTCTCAGAAGGGAAAGAAGCACAGTGACAGCTGGCAGTGCTCAAACCTCTGAGAGTGTTTGGTTCCCACTCTGATAATGCCTAGATTATTAATGTTCTCCTTTCCTGGGTTACACAGAAACACTGATGACAGTATCTTTGGGATTCAGATTACTTTGATTGTTTTCATCCACGAAAAGATGAAAGAGCTTTTGTGCAGGCTTATTGGCTTGTGTGACTCACAACCCCATCAATATGAAATTCTGTGGGTCTGCCTTGACATCAGCCAAGGTGGACATTTCCCTTCAGCTCAGGGACAAGTGTGCCTGACAGCCTATGAAGAGCACTGGCTTCATTCTGCTTGAGTCTGTTTGAGGAGGGGGGCTTAACTGGCAAAGAGGAGTGATGAGTCTCACAGAGATTGTTTCAAGAAGCACAGTACTGGAGGGGAGAAAGATTTTAGTAGTTTTATGTCTTGGAGTCATCATTGTTGTGTCTTTTCATGTTCCTGGAGCTGCACATTCCAAAAAAAGAGAGGTGTTCTTAACACATTGATACTATCTACCAATTTTAAATGTTGCATAGGATTTTACTCCCAATCAGACTATAAACTGATTATTTGTGGCTGTATATGAAGTATATATACTGAAACCTGGGGCTGCTCTTAAAAGAATTAGCTAACATTTAGCAACTGGAAGAGCAATGGCTGGGAGCAGAAAAGATGCCAGAACAACATGGCAGAGAGGATGAACTTGCTGAATTTGTACAGCCCATGAGGACCAATTCAGAAACAGAGAGGAAGCATTCTATGGTCTTAATGAAGACTTTGGTTTTCTGATTTATTTGCAAATTAATATTTAGAGCATGATGTCATTTCCTTGTCTCATGAGTATTTGTTAATTAGAGGTTATGTGAATGCTAAATGTGTTTTGGCTCAGCCCTACACTGGAAAAAGTGGGAGGTAAAGGAGAAGGAAAACTGAAAGGGATATCAAAGGCTGGATTAAACAGAAGCATTTTTGACAAAACTGCCCATGAAAAAAAGCCCCCACCAAACTCAGACATTTTCAAGTTAAATACTTCATTCTCGTGAAGACAATGACTGTTTCTTTTTCAAATTAGAAAAGTTTTTTACAGAAAAAAAAAAAAAAAAAGAAGTGATAGAAACAAAGACTTCAAAAGCATTTACAAATCCAGTGAAAACAGAGGTATGTGGTGGGCTGGATACTACTAACCAAGACAGTGAGTAGTTTCATATTAATCCTGGATATGAAAGGAACATTAACTTCACTCTGCATGAGGAAGAAGCCTAGATTACAATTCAAAAAATCTGTAGAATATCAGGTCCTGAAATGAAGGTTCACAGATAGCATGACAGAAAAAATCTCAGTAGATTATTTTAATTGGCATTTCTTCTCCAGATGTTTAGAAGGCTTACTACATGGTGGGAGGCAGATCAGACGAGTTGTCTCCAGGCAAAGTGGCAGCAAAGAGCTTTTGTGACCAGCTAATGCAAGGAATAATTCTGTATGCATTTTTCAGGACCAGTTAGTTTTCACCCAAAAGTTCTGAGCTAACTCAAATAGTAAATAATGAATTAACAACTCCAGTTCATAAACTGCTTAATTTGCTATTTGGTGCCAAAGCAATGGCACAAGTGATACAAATGTAACAGAGTTCATTGAGAGTAAATACTGTTTGCCTTCCTTACATACCAAGAAAACTAGTAGAAAGCTTAGAAAGAGTAGAATTATTATTTCCATAAATCATGTTATAGAATGAGGGAAAATCAATGTGATTTCCTTAGGGGAAAATCTTTTTCACAAATCTATTTTTGTTCATTAGAAAGTGTCAATGAAGATACTATTGTGGATATTGTGTAAATGAATTTCTAGAAAGGTTTTACAATCTCTTTCATTAAGTAACCATGCTGAAATAAAGCCTTTAAAGACGAAAGAGACTGTTGGGAATTAGGAGCTGATTGAATAGTGGAAATAATAGTCTGTTTTTGTAGTTGAAGATAACTGGGGTGTCACTGTTAGCCTGTGCTTCCCAAGTGATACAGAAAAGGGATAAATGATGAAATGGCAAAGTGTGCTGATGATGCAGTAGAATTCACAGTAGGAAAAAATACCATTGATATGGTAGTATTTGGGGCAGAAAAACCCAAAAGATATTATACCAACTTTACAGAAAGATTTTGCAGTGAGTAGGCATTAAAATGGTGGATTAAATTCCCAGTAATCTTCATGGCATAAGCCAGAAATATACACAGAATCATAAGGTTTAAACTGGTTATTAAAATACAGTGTAGAAATGTTGAAATTATTATAGCTAGGTCTTTGCCACATCAGTTCAAGTGGCAGCCAAAATGTTGATTCTTTATAAGTGTTAGGAGAGAAGTGGAGAGCCAAACATTCATTTATGTTCAGGATTTCTTGGTGTATGCATACCCTGGGTACTGTCATCTTTCTTTGCTTTCAGAAAAGGGTATGACAAAACTAGAAAAGTTATACAGAAGTAAGGATAGTTAGATGAGTGAGATGACTTCAAAAGATGAGTAGGCTAGTTCAATGAAGAAAAGCCATAACAAACATTATAGGCAAAAGATCAAGTGTATGAACTTGAGAGTATATAGCAGAAATAGTGCTGTTCTCTTCTCTTGGCTCATCTCAATGTCCTTTATTGGACTGGTATCATATGTCACACCTAGTGGTTTGTTTAATTCCATTCTGATAGTCTGGGCTCCTAGCTGAAAGTATATATCTCACTGGCACTGGAAGAGCCCTTATCACAAGGCTGGCTGTGTAATGTTTTGTTCTTGGCTTTGAGGTCCACTTTGCTATTTCACTTCCCTGTCAAGTGTTGTAATCTTGGGGAAGAAAAGTAAACTTTTGACCAAAACCTTATTGTTAAATCATATCCTTGGTGGTGTGTTCTGAGTCAGGGTTGGAGTGGGTGTAAACTCGATTTGCTCGAGTCACTCTTGTCCTGTGTAAGAAATGTGAGTACTTTGTGGGAGAGCAGGATGGGGAAGTAATTTAAGACTTCCCTTAGCAGTTTTGACTGAAAAAGGTATTCTTGTATTCATAGCAAGATGCTGTGAGCCCCTTTCACCTTTTTTTACAGTAGAGTCTGTACATTTATTGGCAAATCCCAGCCTGAGCAAAGGACTTGTAGGCATTGTCAGACTCCCTCACAGTTACAAGGGGCTGTGTATTCTGTGCAGGCAGAGCACTTTCACAGGAAAGGTTTAAAAAGATCATGTCTCAGGACTGGCTGATCTCCAGGAGGCTACAGAGCACTGTGATGTTGAGTGCTTTATAGATGTAATGTACAGGATGGACAGGAACAAAGAATCTATCTAAATACTTGTGAGTCTAATTTCTACGTGTTAGAGGGCAAGTAGCTACCACTTGACCACAGGGAAGACGTTCCATGTTGTAACTAAGATTTTCTTGCTTTTTAGAAGTTTTCATTCTTATTTTTTTCATCTAGACTTCTCTTCTGCCAGGATTTTGAAAGTCATGCCTTTCAAAATCCTGGCAGAAAATGCTAAGAAATTTGGGGTTTGTTTAGTCTTTTAAAGAAGAAAGGGGAAAGAGAAAATAAAAAAGCGAAAAGAAAAAGTCTAGGAACTTGGCCTTAAAGGTTTTAATTATGGATTCAAAATTAAACAACTAGCAAACTAAACTAGGATCAAGGCATGTTTTGATTAAAAATGACCCAATCGAGTGTTCATGTGAAAGGGAAAAATGAGTATGTGAGTGAAGACCCAAGACCTGTTCCAATAGTCTGTTAACATTGCAGGAAACATGGTTGTTTACAGTATTTGACAGGGGATTTTGGAGTAGATTTTTTGTTTTGTCTGCAGGGGGTAGGAAGTGCTCAGGCTCTTGCTTGAAGTAGTTCTAAATATCAGCTTTGTTCTCCTGCTTTGTCTCAGGTTTCTTGTGTTAGGGTTACACTGCTACTTCTGATTATGGCAGGAAAAGGCAATCCTAACATTGAATCAAACCTGTACATGTGGGCTTTCACTGCTGGGTATCTGAGAGGGACCAATCCCATTTTTATTTATGCCTCAACATATGTTATACATACATGAGGTGAAAAATGACTCTGGGGGCTGTACATGAGCTGGCAGGCCTGTTCCCAGGAGCACTTTACCTGGCAGCCCATCAGGGCAGAGAAAGCTTCATGACTGGGCTGCAAGTGAGCCCCACTTGCTGGCGGGGCAGATACCCCACTGCCTGGGAAAAAGGCTCAGGAAATCGGCATATGGAAGGAGTTTTCGCACATGGAAGCAGTGAACTGTGACACAAGCAGGGGCCGTTTTTCTTTGGTTTTCACATAGAGGGAGCAGGGAATCGCCTGTAGGGCCAGCTCCTTCTCCCCCTGGCCTTTCCCCCTGGTCCTGTTTCCCTGTGTGCCTGCCCTGCAGTGCCGCAGCAGCCCGGCGCTCTGCTCTTCCCCACCCTGCTCCGACCCTGAGCCCTGGGGCTGCCCCAGGGATGTGCTGCCAGCCTGTCCTTCGCTGAGGGAAGCCACAGAGCCGGCTGCTGCTCGGAAATCACACCCAGCCGCCCCGGGAGCCGCAGCACACACGCAGCCTGCAGCACACGCTGCTGATGCTGAGCTGATGCTGCAGGGGCGCAGTGGTAAGGACCTATCCCAGTATTCTATCTCTGTCTCTTTTCTTCTCTTTGCTCCCTCTTCTATCGCTCCTTCTGTAGGAGCACTTACCTTTATCAATAAAATGTTCTCAGATATAGCACCTTATTTTCATCCAAGAAATTGATCAGAAAGAATCCTCCTCGACTCCCCTTTTCTACTAGGACACTATCAAAATAGCCGATTTCATATTTGCTAATTTCTGGAAGCATAGAAATCAGGAGACTACCAAGGAAAAGTGTGAATGCAGTGTGGTGATGGCTGCATTGCAGTCACTCCATATCAAGATGAACTGCAGAATATAGTGTCAGGATAAAGAGAACCAGATATTTGCATTGTTATGAGATAACGTAATGACTATGTACTGAAAGGAACAAAGTTTTAATGGCTGAACAAGTCCTCTGGCAGCAGTTTCATTTTCCATTCCAAACCCTCTTCCCCCCCTCAAACTGTGAGGAAATCTTGCAACCCTGCTTGTAAAAAGTAACACAGATGAGTTGACATTACTTTGGGGACAGGGGGTCACGCCAGCTGCTTCTCAGCCAGTGCAACAGATGTTCCTTCCTAAAAAGGGCATGCTGCACTCTTTCTCCAGCATTAGTGTGTCTCCAAAATACTGTATATTGAGTGCTGCAGCTTTTGTGCAGAGAACTTGGCATCAGTTATTTATAGCTGCTCCTACATGGGATGACTCAGCCCCTCTTTTACACAAAATAATGTGGATGGTTAAAGCCTTCCAAAAAGAGGGAAAACTTTGCAATAGGAATAGATCAAATGTCTGGGGTTTCTCCCCTGTGTATTTTGATTTGCTAGTGAGGTCCTGTGGTGGTTTTGGTGCTTTGGTTCTTTTCAATGGAAACAAACAGAATGGACAACAGTGTATTCCCTTAATGACTCTGCTCCTAAAAAAAGCCCCAGTTTGAACTGAGGGTGCACTAGGTTGATTTTAGGTTGCTGCTGATTAGAATTCACTGCTTCTTATGCACTAAGTCCACTGGGAAAGAAAATGCTGCAACTGTCATCAAGAAATTGTGCTCCGTTTAATTTGTTTTACATTCAAACTGACACTGTAGGTGGCCAATCTCCTTTCTAGTGATTCCTGCCGTCTTACATTGATGTATTTTTGTCCACTTGCCTTGATAACTAAGTGTCAGCAAGTTGTTTAGCAGGAAGTCCATTAGTTTGATGTTCTATCAGTACTGATTTGCCCAGCTACCAAGCAAGGTGGTGCTGGGAAACAGCAAGGCTACTGAGCAATTGTGAAAAGTCCCATCTATATTGCTACTTCTACTCTTCCTCTGACACTTGGGGTAGAACTTGCTGTTTGCAATCCAAAGTGAATGACATCTAGCTCATAATACTTCAATTTACTGGAAGTTGGAGATAGTAGGGAAGTAGTGTCTTCTTTTTGCCAGGAAACTAAAAATGTCAAGTTTTTGGTTAAAAGACCAAGTCTCCAGATGAGGGGTTGATGGAACAACCTTCTGGATGCATTCTAAAATGAAACAAGTAATTTTCCGTTTGCTAGTTCTGGAGTTAATATAATTACCGTTTTTTTTGCTCTTTCCTTTGTGTTTATATGTCAAATGCTAAAAACTGAATAGTCTTTAGTCCCTAGTCATGTCAAGCAGAGTTCACACCATTCAGTAATTTTTATTTTTTTTTTTTATTACAATAGAAAGCTCACAGAGCTCACTGGAGCTCCTTGATTTTCATATGACACTGAGACAAATAAAACTTCTGCTACTGTGCTTGTAGCCATTCAACTTCATTCTTGTTTAGGTGAAATAAACTGGAGAAGACAGTAGGAGAAGAATGACTTGTAGAATGACAATAGAAAGAATTCTTTTAGGAGCTTTTGGACACACAAAAACGATGATAGCCATTGTATTTCTCAAAAATTTCTGTTGACTCGGTTCAGGTGACAAATTTGTAACAGGAGAAAAGGTGTTAGAGATGGGTTTCTCATGAAACCTGTAATCTTTCCTGACTCTGTCTTTTGAATTTGAAATGTTTCTGGGGTTTTTTAGTATTTAAAAAAATCCCCCAAGAACAGGAGAAACCCCACAATTCATCCAGTAGTTATGCTGTTTCCATTCATGTGAGCAGCAGTGCTGAACATCTGGTGAAACTCTCGTGTTTCTTTCTGATCTAATGTCCCATTGCAGCTCTAATTTTAAAATTGTTTGCCTTATTTAGTAACCACTCTAGTTTTCTTGCTGCTTTTTATCTCAGTGGTTTTTCCTGTGTTCTGTATTAGCATTTGTCTTGTGCCAACATTGCATCACCCATTATGCAGCTGAATCTGAAAGCAGCATCATCACACTCCTTGGTTTCTTTGTAACGGGAGCTGCAGAGGTTCTGAAAACTCTTGGTCAGCGAAATCTTGTAAGATTAAATTCTCCAGTACAGCTCAAGCTGTGTAAATGGCTGTAAATCATGAATGCACTTGAATTAACTTCCCTCCTTTTTAGAGTTTATGTGAAATGACAACATGCTGCACATGGGGAAACCCCCCCTGTATCCTATTCCCCACTTCCAGAAAGAGCCTGCACCTGGGTTTCAGTAAGTCAGCTGCACTGACAGCCATGTGCTAGTGCACATGGATTTGGCTTCAGACCAAGAGTAGGACTGTCTTTCTGGTGGTCAGATGTAGCATGTGGTGCTGAACACACAGCAGGGTTGTGGGTTATTCACCCAAATGCCTTGTTTCTGTTAGTGCAGTTGGTTCTGAGTGTGGTTTTATAGGGTTTTTTTGTGAGATATGAGTTAAGTGATGTGTGATTGTCCTGGAGACAATTTAGTATTTCTGTGAGCCTCATGGGAAACTATAGCCTAGTGCCTCATTTTTAGCTCAGATATTTTCCTCTTTTTAATAAACAGGATAGCAATGGGAGCTTTAGTTGAAAAAATGCTTTGCTTTGCATTTTAAAATGTTTTGCTTCAGGGTGTCTTGCAGACAATTATCAATTGCAAGAAGTTCCTTTAAGATAGCTGAATAGCATTATCTCTGTTTTACAGATCAGAAAGGGAGGTAGTGAAGCAAAACAATTTGCTCAAAACTACAAAGAAAGCAAGGGTCAAAATCCTGTGTAGCTTTTGCTCCTTTTCAGGTGAAGTCCAAAATAAGTAGGGCCAGGTCAGGCAGTGCATTAGCTAATTAGTGTATTAGCTGCACCTAAGAATTAAAATTAGGTTCATTGGAAGTAATTTGTGTGAGAATCTGTTATATTTATTTACTTTGTGAAAATAAATTATTGAAGATAATTAAAATAAATTACTGAGAAAAGTTTGTGAATTGATTGTACTGGGAAATTTTTTGTTGTGGGAGTTTTCTGTTTAGCAGTTCAGATGTAACCAAGAGGTCATGTCTGTGTAACTTCCAGAAATGTGCAAATCACTTAAAAAGTAATTTTTGATGTTTTTGACCTTTCTTCTCAGTTTTTTTTTTTTCCCTTTACTAGAATTTGGAAGGTATTGGAGTATGGGTTTGAAAGAGAAACCAGTCACGGAAAGAATGCAATGAAATGTTTTGCCCAGAGTTGAAATCTTTCTATACCTGTGTTTCTCCTTGATGTAGGCTGCCTTCAATCAGTAGATTTTGGTAGTTTTGGTACAGAAAGGTATTTCTATTTCACGTGCATACCTTCGATACTTTGAAGCTTGAATTTGTTTCAGGTCTTCTTCTGTTACTGATTTTTCTTTAAAATATCTCTCAGACATCCAGTGTCGTTCTGATGTGACTTCTTTTAATAGGACATCGAGTTGAAAAAAAGAGTCATCATACTAATTTCTGCTGGTGTCTTAGTCCCAGAGGAGTCACCATTGCAGTCTGTGGCACATTTCACCAAGGGAACAGTTTTGGTAGGCACTCTGCCATCTCCTTTTCTCTGTCAAACTCCCCTAAAACCATGTCATGACTCCCCAGTGGCAGCTCAGGGAGCTGCAGAAGCCCTGGGGAATGAACATTTTTAGTGCAGCCCTTGCAGTTTGAATGGAGTGAGGAGGAGGAAGCAGCAGAAGCTGTGTGCATTGCCTGCAGCCAAATCCTGATGCCACTCTGGCACTGCAGCTTGTCCCACCTGCCCCAAACCCCATGCAGCCATGGTGTGTGCCAGCCTTGGGTGTGCAGAATTTGTAGATGTCTGCTTATAGTGGAGGGTTTGGGATTGGATTTGGCAGGTCTGCAACAGCTCATATCCTGGCCAGGGTGGTTTGTGAGAGCACCCAGCTGGATCCATGGGGTGACCTGAAGACCCATGGCATCCCACACTGATTTTCCCTCCTTGCTCTCTTCCACCAGTGTAGAGAAACCCTCTTGAAGCCTCTGGCCGATCCCAGCCTGGCTGTTAGGGTCAGTGGCTTCAATGAACTCAGCGATTTTATGCAGAAAATTGTTTGGGAACTAAAAAGCTTTAACAATAGAAAACAACAAACAGCAAGCTGAACATTTTGTATGGAACAAACCAGGAAAGATGGTACAGGCAGGCTTGTTCCATGCACAAGGACAAGGGCAAAAAGCAAGTGTCAGGGCATGGCAGGGGCATTTATAATATTTATACACTTGGAGGAGGGGAGGAATTAGGGTGTGAGTTTAGGGAGGGGATCCAATACAGGAGGGTGATTAGGAATATTATAATTATTGCAGCAAAAAGGAACCAATGGCAACAAGGGAAGCAGAGAACTTTCTGGCAATGATCAACATACTGGAACTGGAAGATTCTGGGGGTGATATTTTACTCACCTCTACTGAAGGGTTTTCCCAGGGCCTTAAGTCATGATCCTGCACAGTTTTATTGGAGGTAATTGCAACACCTTGTGCTCCTCCCAGAGGAGTTAGTTTTCTGTGACCAGCTGTGTTTGGGGTCTTTGTTTATAATA
The DNA here is from genome assembly GCA_034336665.1 of Luscinia megarhynchos. Classification (NCBI taxonomy): domain Eukaryota; kingdom Metazoa; phylum Chordata; class Aves; order Passeriformes; family Muscicapidae; genus Luscinia; species Luscinia megarhynchos. The sequence goes on from JAPFBE010000002.1 coordinate 7,159,359, forward strand.
CTGAAGATGCTTGTTTAAGCAGCAGCATTATCCAAGGTGTGCTTCTCCATCCAGGGAAGGCTCTGTGGAGCTACTTCACATTACGTGTGAAAGCCTTTTTTCTGTTTTAGTGAACAAGCATTTGCACCAGCTCTTGTCCTGGTGTACAAAGCTGCACCCAGAAGAAAGGCACTGCCTGTCCCTGACAGAGCCCTGGTGGCATTGAGCAACAGGGTCCTCTATGCATGTTGTGGGACCTAAAACCTCTCTGCTACACGGTTTCTGATAGCTGTCCCTGAAGGTGGGGCTGCATCCAGCTGCTTTAATAATCATCAGGGTACATATAGGCAGTGCCTGGTTCCCACAGACTTGCCAGAGATTGGGGATTAATGAAGTACAGATGCCACCGTTTATCCTTGGCAGGAAATGTGTCCTTGGGAATTTTGGGGTCTGTGGATTTTGAGGATTTCAGGGTGGAAGAATGCAATGACTCTGATAATTTTAGAGAGGAAAGACAGAGAAAGTGCTCTTATTAGCATGTCCCTGTAGCACAGTGTGTCTTTGAGGTGTGTTTAATAGATAGTATATGATACTTTCATTCAATAAACCAAGGTCTTTTGCATCCCTTCCAGAAGTTGGCAGTGGCCAAGACTATGTGCATGGTTGTGCTTAAAAAAAAAGTAAACACATTAATTTCTTCTCTAGCTTTCCAAGCAGTTCTTTTCCACTCAAAAATATCCAGGAGTCCCACAAATTGAAAAACTATACTTACCAGCAACTCAGTCTAAAGCTAGTTTAGCTATCACTACCCTGTTATACTCCTGAGATGTAACACAGACAATTAGATAATGATATTTTCCAAATCCTGCAGATTATTCCCATTAATTTTATTCCAAATGTTCTTTGCTTTATTTGCACATTTAAGGAACTCTATTTTCTTACTTTAAATGTGTACCTTTCTGTGTCCACATTTTTTATTATCTGCATATTCAATTTGCAAATAAGCTGCTTTTCTTAAAGTAGTTTAAGAACTGATCAAGAAGTTTAAAATCTTTCAGCCTTATTTTTGTCTCCTGTGGTTTTCCTCATATGAAATGTGATTCTTCTGAAATGCATTACTTGGAGTAGTTTAAAGACTGTGCTTTCTTTCAAGTATAAAGGGACCATTTCTTATGAATACCATGCCAAGGAGGGAGAAGATTCTTTATTATGATGATGTTTTTCAGGGTTTCATATTAATAGGCTGAAGGGAATTTGACATGATGTAGCCACATCTGACCCTTCCCCATTAAACCCTCAATACCCTAAATTGAAGCAATCTTTCCATAATGGCCCTAGAGGAATACTGAAACTATCCCAAACCCAAGCTGCTTTTATCATTTGAATCAATCAACATTTGATGTTTGGGTGTCTTTTCAGTGGGATAACACTGTGCTTTAAACACAAGCTTTGCTGTCAAGTGTTATGACTTTGAAAAAAATGAAAGTGGTCTGCCATCATGGTCAGCTTGGCACAAATGTAAAAGAATATGTTTCTTCTTACTCTGCTGTGTAAGATGAATTGCATGGCACTTGCAGCTTTTGGGACAAGAATAGTCAAATGTGTGTGGCAGACATTCACATGGCTTAAAATAAGAGGAATTTTTATGGTAATACTGGGATTATGCTGTGTAAGTGAACTTGCATGATGAAGAGATGTAAAGACATTCTGACTTACTTTGGGTAAAAATGGGCTTGGTTTGATATGAGAACTAATTGCACTAATTGACATATGCATTTTCTCTTGATTCAGACCCTTTGGAAGGAGGAATTCCACAGTATAGCTATGTAAACAAACTCTAAACAACTGCAAGTAAGCAGTCAGTTGCACTGCCAATAAGCTCTAATGCTTTTCCATATGAATTTCTCTGTGAATTTATACAACTCCTGAAATATACTTTAAAAATGTATTTATTCATTGTAACATTTATCTTTGGGGTATAATTTTTTCTATGCTTATCAGAAATGGAAGTTAATTAAAGCCATACTGCCTGTGGTGAATGATGCTTGCAAGTGAGAGGAAAATCTGTAATGTGGAAAGGTTGAGGCATTATGCCTAAAAGGTACAGGAATAAGGAATGACTGGGGTTTCCAGTAAAGAATGAGTTACATGCAGATAGTGACTTGGCCTTGAGAAAATACAGTATGCACAAGTGGAAAAGATAGGCTTTTTATAAAGTTGTGTAAATACCCAGAAGTTTGAAGGTCAGAAGAAAATCAGTTTTTCAAACTTTAGGCATTTCATACAACATTAGAAAGTATATTTTTTTCTGTTTGTATGCTTATGTGAGAAGAGACAGTCTAGAACAAAAGGTTTGTTTTGTCTTCCAGATGTGGTTGGTGTTTTAATTCCATCACCTTATGCTCAATTTTTTTTTCCTATTTGGTATAGTTATTTCTATAGGAAATGATTGTAAATAATTCCATCATTTTTATTTCCATGTTTTTTCCCTTCACATTCAGAATTAACTATTTCTAAACCTAATTTATAAAAAATTGTAAACACTTTCCATCTTTTCCTTACAGTGCCACAAAGAGTTGCTAGAGGGTTTTTTGTCACTGAAAGAACTTGAAATTTTTCTCCTTCAGTTTAGCAGAAAATTTTCTGAACCTTGAATGTAACACCATTTATCCTTCTGTCACAAGACAAAGAGAACCAGTCTTGAGTCCTGCCCATCTGTAGGTACAAGCATAGTCAGTAGCCTTTTATCTCAAAGAAAATATCTGGAAAAAATATCTAGACAAATGAGAAGCTATGAAAGAAAGGAATGTAAAGGAATGTATTTAAGAAACTGACTGATAATTCAGTAGTTTGGAAGAGGTCAATCATTTTTTTTCAGTGATATCTCAAAGTGACCAAAAGTAGCATTGATAAGTCCTGTAAATGGGGACAAAATAATTATGGATACTTTGCTGCTTTTTTAAAATGGATTCTTGACCATGGTACAATGTCACTTATGGATATTTTAACAAAGGTTTGTTTGTTGGCTAAACTAGCAATTTATCTCAAATACAGGGAAAATAAAACACATTCTCTTTTTATAGAATTTTGATATTTGAAAAAAAATCTGAAACACACACTCTTTAACCAGCTGCAGAAGATATAGGAAGAACAACTAAGGTGGTACATTTAAACTCTCTGCTTGGTTAAGTATGATTATGTTTAATATTTCCATTTATTTGCCATTTTGAAAACTGATAATCCTCAGAACTCATAAATTGAGCCAGTGCTGTTCAAATTTAAAATGTTATTTGAGCATGCAGTGGTGCTGAATTCTTCTCAAATAGTCAGTCCTGCTTTGCTTTAGCTGCAAACATAAACATGAGACCCTGAATTGTCTCCTTATGCTTCAGTTGAGCATATCCCATGCCCTCAGCAAATAGTATGGGAACTGAAACATCCCTTTTGAAACTGGGAAGTACACATGTGGATAAAATATTCAAAGCAGAGATTCTTGCATTGATAGTGTATCCCCTCACCCAAAGAAGGACTGGAGCATCATCACTTCAGTTATCCTCAGAAAATTTTTTGTTCTCTACTTATTGTGCTGAAAATCAAAAATAAAATCTTTACCAAAAAAAACCCAAACAAAACCAAAACCAAAACCAACCCCCAAAAAAGCCAGATCAATGTAAATGCTATAGCCAAAGTAAAACCTGCTTTCCAACCCAAAGATTTGAGTTCTATCTGCATTGCTGGGTTCCTCTAGACCATGATGAGGTCTGAGAAGTTGAGGTTGGTTGTGTGCATACTTCAGCCTGCATTTTTCAGTGAGGACACCCCCTTACATGTTTACTTTGCCTGACTGACTTGGATGGAGCTCTTGTTCCTTATTCTTCTCTTTTTCATTAGTTTGCAATGCTCTTCTCAACTACTATATATAAATTATTAGATACTCTGTGGCCTTAGTAATTTAAGTCATTATGGAGCCTATTACAGGATTGGGACTTGAATTTATTTTCCCTTTTTTGAGGTAATGCTCCAGATGATTTATTAATATAATTTAATTGCATTAGGCTGCAAAAATACAGAGAAGCCTGGATCCCAGCAGAGAACAGTAGTACAGTTTTCATGACTCTTCATGACCCCAGTCTTCACTACCTTGATTAAACAGCAGGAAAGGGAAGAAAACCTCCCTCACAGCTTTAAAAAAAATTACAGTATTTTTGTTCCTTTCACTTTAGTTTGGCTTGCAAAAATTGCAGCTTTGACTTTATAGCAACTGCAATAATTATGGCTGCAAAAAGATTTCAATTATAACAGCCTTTTTTCACACTGTTGTACCTTTTTGGTAGGCTGCTGTTTGGGGAATGAAATTTTCCGTGTGGTGTGACTGTGAGATGTAGAGGAAATAAAACTTTACTTGTCTTTGGGTTTGGGCAAGATTAGAAAAGTACATTTTTGAACTGCTTTATTTTTTCATCTTTTTAACATCTACACAGTTTGCATTCAACATGATATGTAAATGCAACTAGTGAAGACAAAACTGCTCTTTCACAAGGAGTGTATTTTAAAAGTTTGATAAACAAAAATACTTACTATAAGGTCACAGTAATAAAATAAAGGTCTGAAAGGTCTTTGAGTGCTTTCAAGCAGAGGGCTTGAAAGAAAGAGCCTGAAAAATGACCTTTCTCTGACCAGCTGTAGCTAGGGGCTGACACCTCACCGTGAGGATGCCCCAGGGACAGTATGGTGGGAAGAGACAGTGTGCATCTTCCTTTGGAAATGGCAGGGAATTTTGTTCAGCTGGGATTTGGCTAATGTCAATGTAGGTGATGAAGGTATCACAGTAGTATAAAACCTTTTCAGTCTTTAATTGACACTTGCAGTAAGCACCCATTCTATTGGATTGGGTGAGAAAGAGGTTGTGAGCACTGCAGTTTATAAAATATGTATTTGAAAGGAAAGGAATCTGCAGAGAAAGCAAGAGTGGACATCTTGAAGGGTAATTCCCAGGCAAGCTGTCCCCTCTGCCCCTCATGACAGGCTGTCTTCAAAGCAGGGATTTAGCTGTGGGGAAACCCACTGCCCTGGTGAGGGGCACAATGCAGTTTGGGTGGCAGTGCATACAAAAAATGTGCTCTTGTGAAATCCCTCACTGAAGTCTGGTGAAGCCCCAACACCAAGCACACTGTCCTAGCTTGAAGCTGAGAGCTAAATACCCAGCTCTGCATCAGTGGGTCTGACTGGAAAGGAGAAGCAGCATGTAGTGATATTCATGAGCTTTTGAGTCTCTGGTGCATTTTTTTAAGGACTCTATTTGGTTGAGTTTGTGGAGGACATTTTTTGGTTTGTTTGTCTGCTTGCTTTGTGGGGTTTTGTTGCTTGTTTTTTCTTTTTTTAATCCACATTGCCAAAGTAAGATTGTGAAGTGCCAATAGCTGGTTAAAGAGGCAAATATTTTAAAACTAACTCTTAACTAGATTGGGATTTGTTTGTATAATTAGTGAAAAAGAGTACATATACATCCTGGAATAAAAGGTGAATCTGGAAATACAAACCTGTCCTCTACCAACATGGCTTGGCAATGCCATTATTCCCTGGTGTGTGCTCTATTATTCACAGTGCACACACTGAATGTGAAGATGATGGTTTCCTGTAAGTCCTACCTGGTGAATGTGCCCTTTTCAATTGTTTGCAGCTTGGAAAGACTAATGCAATGTTAATCTGAGGGTTTTTGGCCTGAGTTGGAGTCTTTGGGTACTACAAGGGAAGGATGGTAGAGCAGATATACTTTACAACAAAAGTGAAACAAGATGGTAATCAGGAGTGCTTTTTAGAGAAGCAGTATCCTATTTGTGTATTTCATTTTTTCCCCACATGCACCTACCCATGAGGGAAAAAAGTCAGGTGAAAATTAAGGTAACCTGTGGGTAGATCAAAAGGATTTGATTCATTGTTCATGTAGCTGGGATTAGTTCTCATGATCTGTGCTCCATTCACAGACCAGGTAGCTGGGCTGCAGCCCTGTTTCTGGTCTGCATGGTGCCTGGATGTTCTGCAGTGGGATTCCACACAGATGGCCCTGAGGCTGCTCTTCAAGTTTGTTGAGAAAAATGGATTTGCTTTTCATGCTGAGATTTCATATGCACTGTCTCCACTTGTACTCTCTTCAAAAACATTTCCTTCCTCCATTGCACTTTGTTTGCTTTGTATCTAGCCAGATATTTGTATTGTATTAACAGGAAAGAAATGGATTTAGGAAAGCAAGGGTATACTTATTCTAGTTGAGAGACTGCTGATCTTGTTTTAGGTTGCTTTGTCTGTCTTCTGGGAGAAAAAAAAATGCTGAATATATAAATTTTCCAGCTAGCAAATGGGTAGAAAGTGGAGTGTTAAAAAAAGCACCATGATTCCAAATCAAGGACGCACAGCGTCTTCCTTTTTTGGTTTACAGGATATGCCTTCTGTGTCTCACTGCTTTGTGTATAAATGAGTCCTGGCAGCATTATTGTAAATGGCTGTGGAAGTGTTCTTCAGGCTGACCAAAAGCCAAGTGTTCCCATTAATAAGAAGTGCCACAGAGGTTTTATAAAGCAAAAGTGGCATTTGCCTGCCTTTCCCACAGCTGTCTCCTGCCTCTTTCCCTTCCACAGCATAGCTTGTCAAGGCTTCTGATGCTCAGCTCCTTCTGGTGAGGTTTGCAAGCTCTGAGCTGATGGACAGATAGTGAGTTAAGGAGCTGTGGGATCGACTGGTCTAGGCCTTGCTCTGCTATTAAAAGTATATGTATTTTCTTACCCCCCAACACTATGTGAAGATAGCAATATCATTTTGCTGCCTTAAAATCATTGGATATTGTTGCTGCATTTTATTCAGATGGCAGTGGTGGGCACAGAGATTGGTGTGCAGATCTGGGTTATACACAGACTGAGCTCACAGGAGATAGCAGCAGTGGTTGCAAGGAAGTACTGCTGGAAGGACAGAAGTTCACTTTAAGGATAGGCTAAAGGAGCTTGGGGACAAGCAGTGCTGTGCAGAGGACCTTGAAAATGCTTTCCTGATCTTTGTTACTGCCATGTTCAAAGAACTGTGACTTTGCATGTACTCTTCATGGGACAGCAGGTGCTCCTGATTGCACTTTCAGTCCTGTCTCAAAGCAGATGTGAAATATATTTTGGGTTTAGAAGTATTAGTGTCTTGGTTTGAAAAGACAGGTGTCTGCTAAGGAAGGTAGGAGCTTTTCTTGAAATGGAAAATGTAAACCCCCTCCCTCTGAAGTATTATAATTTGGAAATTAAGGGGCTCTCAGGCAAATGTATGGGAATAGGAATAACAGTTCTTTACTAGGAAAATTAAAATAATGCAGTAATAAAAAAAACAGCAAAAAACAACAACCCACTGACAGAGTCAGAATACAACCTGACACCCTGTCAGTCAGGGTGTTGGTAGCAGCCCAGTTAAATGTTGGCTGCAGTCCTCCTGGGTCAGCAATGATCCTGAAGAAGGTTATAGATTTCCTCTGAAGGTCCAGTGTTGATGCTTAAGGGTCTGGTTATCATCTGGGAATCCAGTGGAAAAAGGCTGCCTTGATATTCTAAATTTCAGATTATCTAATAGGAAAGGCTTGGTTCCTCCCCCTGGGTGGAGCATATCTCAATGGGATTATGTAATTTTGTCAGTCATGCAGTGGGAATTAACGGCCTATTAACAGAAGATATTTTCCTGGACAGAGGATGGTTTGTGGAAGAGATAAAGAACACTGCTCCACCTGGTTTCAACAGATGGTGATAGAATACTAACTGCTGGTTACATCTTGCATTGCAACTTAAGACAACTAGAAAGATGTCCAGCCTTCATTCTCATTGACTAAGATATTCTCCCTTCCCATGAAAATCTTTTCAAATGATCTGTAGGTTTGTTGTTGTGCATTTGGAGGTCTGTTTGTTAATGTACCATTCACTCTCTGTGGGGACTGGCCAAATCAGTTCCTAGGTAATATATTTCATTTAGGCCATGTGTCTACAGTGACAAACACAATTTTGATTGCATATGGGATTTGTGTGTGTATGTTTAAGAAACAGTTTTAAAGCGAAGCGTAATGGGGCAAAGTTTGAAAAGGATTGCTAGTTGAGTAGAGATCTTTCAGAAACTTTTAGGTCCCATGTCTCTCTGTAATAAAGGGTTAGTGTATTACTACTAAGTATAATGTAAAACATAGAAGAGAAGTGGAATATGTTACAGTTCTAGTAAATGGAAAGAAAAATGGACCTTTTTAAAACTGTTATATTTTTTTTAGGTTTTTCTGGTCCCTCAAGACTGGTATGGAGCTTAGGACACAGCACAGGATTTTTCAGTGCAGAAACCATCAGACCAAGGGCAGATTTTTGAAAACTATGCATACAAATTACATCTGCATTCATGTAAAAATAAAATAATCACAGAAACACAGAATATGCTGAGCTGGAAGGAACCCACAAGGGATCATTGAGTCCATCTCCTGCCTTGCACAGGACCATCCCCAAGAGTGTTGTCTAGACACTTCTTGAGCTCTGCCAGGTGCTGTGACCACTTCCCTGAGGAGCCTGTTCCAGTGCCCAACCACCCTCTGGGGAAAGAACCTCTTTCTAATGTCCAGCCTAAACCTCCCTGACACATCTACAGGCCATTCAGCCTGTCCTGTCACTGGTCACCACAGAGAAGAGATCAGTGTCTGCCCCTCTTGCCCTCAGAGGGAGTTGTAGACTTGGATAGCAATATGCAGGGTCAGTTGGATGGGTAATAATGTGATTTGTGTGTCAAAGGATGTACATTCATGTACACAGAGAATGAAGTGGGCAGGTGCTATTTAGGCAGGGATTTTCAGAGAGAACTGATTTTGACTAGTTGTGTTTGGATGTGACAGTGTTGTGGTTGAAGGTTTTCATCTGAGATACCAATGTGAGAACTCATGATGACAGGAGTCATTATTTGAAGAGTTCCATAAATTTCTACCTATCAAGTTAGAGAGTTATAAAAATGTTTTCTTTGACCAAGTGCTTTAAAAACAAATATTAAAAGGTGAAAAGAAGTGAAGGATGTGTAAAATACAACTTTGAAAAGGTGTAACCTTTTTGGTTGTCACGTCACAAATGTTTTTCAGGACTGCATGGCTGCAGTGATGTTCACCTGTGCTTCACCTCCAAGGCAATGATTTAGTTGGGTGTCCAGGTTTTCCTTTCTTTCAAAGAAAGATTGTACTTTGTTTCAGGAGAAATTACTTCTGGACTTCTTGAGTAATCCTGATTTTCTTTGAAAATGAGACAGTTTTCCTCTCTTTGGGTTTCCAGAGAAGGAGATTAACAAGCCCTCATGAATGTTATTCTGAGTCTTACAGTAGTCATGGCTTCTTCTGGGTAGCCAATTTTCATTTTATATTCCATTTACTCTAGCCAAGAAAGTAAACTGGCAAACCTTCAGTCTTTATATAATTTTGTCTTCACAAAGCAGGTAACATTGTTTATGTTAAACCTTGTGGTTTATGTAGTGTACATAGAATACCACAAATATCTCAGTGACTATTTCCTAAAGCATTAAGGTTAAGCAACACTAAATGTAAGAGTCTTACCCAAGGATTTGAAGTTTTAGGAAAATATTTCATTAATCTACCATGAGCTGGAACTTGCTAGCAGCGAACAATTGTTAATTTAGGTTCCTATGGATGATTTGTAATATATTTTTATACTGTTTTGGTTGCTTAGGGTTTTTTATTATCTTTTTAAATGTCCTTTCCAAGGAAAAGATGTAGTTGTTTGGTAAAAGGTAGACCTTTTGAGATGACATGTGCTGCAAACTGGCAGTTAAGAGGAGTGGAAAAGTCAACCAAGGCTATTTCTGCATAATGAAAAGGGTTTTCCTCTCAGAGGCCTTGGAAAAACTTGCTGGAAGTGGATACTGACAACTGTAACATGAGCTGTATTTTTTCCTTTTTGTTTTCTTTTTAAATGTCATGCTGAGAGAAGTCTCTTCTTTACAGACCAGTAGTGCTAAAAACAGGTTTATGTGGAAAGAGAATTCCAACCACTTTAAATAAAAAGAAAACCTAAAAATCCTTCTGTATTTTTAACAAAACTGAGCTAAGTGAGCCTTTTCATCCTGTTGCTTGTGATGACTCATTTTATTCTTCCTCGCCTGACTGAGGTATTTTTTAAAAGAATGAGATTACCTGTGGCCAGAGGTAAATAATTTCTGCCATCTAGATTTAAATATCTTCTGTTGTATGGAGCTTTTTACAGGGCATTTTTCCATTCTTAGTAAAACGCTCTGTGTCTATTGAGACACATTATGCCAGTAAGTCTAGCACATAAATTTGCCTTGGTGCTCTCATTTGTAGCTGTTTTCATGATTTCAGGGTGTGGAGAATTCCAGCTGTCATGCTTGAAATCAGTCTGGATGGTGAGGAAGCTGAGAGTAATTGTCTGGATACATGCATTTATCTTGGGAGAGGAAAGAAAGAAGTGCAGTGCATTTTTAGAAAGCTTTCTCAGCTCACATCCTTCCCTGTGTTGTTCTCTAAGGTGATAAATCATTACTGACCTATTGCCTGCCTGCTCCATGATTACTATAACAAGGCCACCAGAGCTTGTGGTACAGCAGCTGTACTTTGTCCCCTCAGAATGTGTGTGAGAGTCTTTCCTTTGTGATTACAGCCTCTTCAGAATAAAGCTGTGATGCTTTAATGAAATAAATCCTAGCAATAATGTTGGCCCTTTATTTGATTATGGTAATAAAATCATTTGTACATGGAGTCAAAAGTGCTTCATTAAATACTTGCACATTTTGTTAAGGAGGACAAGAATGTATTCATATTTCATGAAGCTTTTGCTGTGCTTTTAATGCATTTGTAAGTATGGAATTAATGTCAAATACTGTTTATCAGAAATAAACAGACTAAAATGGTCTGGAAACTTAAGAGTCCCAAAAACTTGCTGAAGAGCTCTTCTGGCTCCATATTGTAAACTTTTTCTAAATCTTGCAATGCAAGAGAAATTTCAGGAAGCATTGAGAGCTTTAAAGTGTCAATATACCAAAAAAGGGTAGGAAAGTTGATCTAAAGGGCTGTAGATTGACATCATAGTATAAACAATATTATGGAAATGCAATTATGTCATGCTCAAGAAATTAAAGAAAAAAACCAGCTTGATTTAAAAAAGAAAAAAAACCCAAACTCTGAGTATGGAATTAATGAGTTTGATCAGTGAAGGTACCTATGATAATTTCGGTAGAATTTTAGGGGCTTGCAATTTCACTGAACATTTTAGGCACTATGATTTAAAAAAAGGAAAAAAAAAGATTGCACAAAATTTGTATATGTAAATGTTAATGCCCAGCAGACTGATGTAGAAAGGAGATGTCAGTGTAGGGTTATTAAGTGGGTTATTTCTAATTACATCCTACAGAGATTGGTAGAACACTTAAAATTAGTAATTAAAGATCTGAAAATAAATACAAAATTACTTCCACGTTTTGCAGATAACACAAAAATACCTGGTTAAAAGGGGAGGATAGGGACTTTATAAGAAATGCTTTGAATCATCTACTATGCTGAGCCACTTAGGTAAAGTTTATTTTAATCCATTGAAGTGTGAGATCACTCATTCAGGACCAAACACTGTGCATTCTAGAAGTGGGAGAAGGGGCTTTCTCTTTGGTTTGAGACAATTCAAAGGAAAACATTCTGGGATTAGTGGTGTTCTTTAAGGTTCCAGCAATCCTATACCACCAATAAGAAATGAATACCAGCAGATGAAAGTGGGAAAACCCAGTTTATTAACAAATAGGATGCCAGCAGGGGCAGGGGGGGGAAGGCAAAGAAGTGCTTGGTATCAAACTGTTGGACTTCACCAACCCAGTGGAACAAAGGAAAACCCCAAATCCTGGAAACACCCATTCCCGATATGGAACCCATTTTTTTTCAGACAAGGAGCTGTGGAATTTGTCCTCAAGGCAGTTCAAAGATTGCTACTGCAGCTTTTCTGTGCTAAGGGGAAAAAAACCAACTAAAAAGAAAGAGAAACCTTTACCTAAGCAAAGATTAGGTAGCCATACTACACAAACACCTGTGCACAGGCAACCTCCACCCACACAGGTACATGAGAAACATCCCTGGGTACAGGGTCTTAAGGATCTAGCAATAATTTGTATTATTGTATAATGTGTTACTGTATAATCACAGACGATATGGGATACCATATCATAGTGACTCACCCTAAGACAGGCTTGTTTTCTGCAAAGCACAGACCTTGAGCAAGATTTCAGGATGACAGCAGAGCAGCAATTGAAGGTAACTTCTCAGCGTGCTGGTTGGCAAAAAGCAGCAGGGAGCTCTTTGGGTATAGACACGGAGAGAACGGTGCCTGGGAGCCGGTCTTCTTCTGAATAGATTGTTACTTCGGCTGGGGTGGAATTGTGTGCTCACTGATGAGATGCTTCCTGTTTAGATGATGTTGTAAAAAGCAATAAAACCCATTCAAATGTTTAAGGGAAGGCCTCACTTAAAAATTTGAACTAATCACAATGTTTTTGTTTTGATGAAGGTCAAGAAGTACCTTGTAGCTGTTTGTAATAAGTTGCTACTTGTAATCTAGCAGAGAAAGGTGCGACAGAAACCTGTGACTGAAATGTGATGTCGTGTATATTTAAAGAAGCAGACCCAGGACCTTTTAAATTCAAGAGGGATTACTGTAAGGCCCAACTCTTAAGTGTTCCTGGGAAATACACTGTAGCTAAACAAATTATTTCATGTCGTGGAAGATTAACAAATGAATTGTAATGTCTGGGACATACAAGAAGGTAGACTAAATTATACAGTCTATTACTGCCTCTTAGGATAATTTATTTTTAAGAGGGGGGAATTTAAAGTATCATTAGTACAACAATATCTGTTTCTGAGACTTTTCTGTTGATAAAATAGAGACAAATTATAGGAAAGCAATATCAGTCCCACTGTACAGGAGTTTTGAAACAGTGCCAAAGCAAAGTGATATGACAAAATCCCAGAGCCAGTGGGATAAAAATGGCAGAATGTGGTTTGTATCTGGGAGTGAAGATACAATTTTTGAGCAGATAATACAGGCACTGAGATTAAGTTCAGAATATTGCAACTTGTTAGTGTCAGTTTGTGTTCATTACCCTCACAGCACAGTTTGGTGAACAGAGCAGGCTCCTGGTGTTACGTGTAGGGTCAATGCTCTGTCATCCTGGCTACCTGATATCCTTGTCTTCTCCATCTTCCCCACTTTGTCTTTCCCAAGCTCTGAGTACTGTGCTTCTGATGCACTTATGGCTCTCTGCAGTTGCTCCTTGCACTGTCTGATATTTTTCCTCCCAAGCACTTACTGTTCTCTGATCTGCTCTTATTTCAGCACTGCTCTCCAGCCAATTTGGAGATGAACAGACCCTGGAAAAATATGTTCCAAAGTTCATTCAGTAGGAAAATTAAGAAAAGACTTCTTTCCTGAAAATGAAATAACATCGGTTTTGACCTAGTTTGATAGCTAGGGCAAGCATATTTATTGTGGTTGATGATGTTAGCAAAACTGCTTCCAATCCTAGTGCTGCTGAGCCCTCAGCCTTTGAAAACTTAGTTACCCAAGGGCAGTGTTGCTCTCCTGCATACACTCAAACTGGGCTGCAAAGGGCTCTTTTCCCTTTGAACCTGGGAATGCCAAGTACTGCTGTCAGGATAAGCACACTTGACGCATTGGATAATGTACAAAATAATTTAAAAGTACTCAAAGGAGAACATGCAATCAAGGGAGATGTGTAAAGTGGTAATACCTGCACCTAAAGATGTTAGGTTAAAACCTTATTGCAGTTCATGCAATATTGCTGTTCTAAAATGCCATTTTTCTTATTCCCCATAAATGCATCTCCAGCTTCAGAGGAGAGCTCTCAACTTTGATCTGAGGAACTGGTTTCCACTTACTTGTGGAAATATTTTCCTTGTTTGTTTTTAAAGCCCACTGAACTTGAAGGGAAAGTTTTGGTTTTCCTTGGTTCCCCTGAGAAACACTTGTTCATTCTGCTCTCGTCCATGGAGATAAACAGTTTCCCTTTGTCATTATACAATATCCTCTAGCCCAGCCATCTGAGAGCTGGGCAGCTGTATTTGCTGATGTGGCTTCTAAGCAGAAAGTTCCTGCCCCTTGAATGATCTATGAAACAAGGAGAAAAGCCTTATCATTGTTGTAAGGAATGGCAAACTTTCTATTAATTTGTGATTGCAGCTGTAAATGGACTAAAATGGCCATAAAGTTTCTGAAGTACTGATGTACTGATTCTTTAGTGTTTTTCCTTTAGGTTTTGTGTAAGTTATGAGCAGAGGCTGGGAGTCTGAAGAGAGGAGAGTGTTAGCAAAGCAGAATAGAGGCTAGCAAAATGTCCCTGGCACCATGCATAATGCTTGTACTATGCAATGGATAAGTTTCCTTTAACTCTTCTTAGTATTTCTTGGTTAATAATATTAATTCTATTAGTTAGAGTGTTACAATATAGTGAATGGGAGTTTGTCATCCTTAGAGACAAATATTGCTTCCAGAAAAATATGGTTCCCTCACTCTCTTCAGATACTACATCTCATATCTGTACAGAAGCCATGACATAGTGGCATAGGGGAGTAAAGAGCTCAACCTGTGGGTTCTGGTTTCACAAGGCTTCTAGGAGATATCTAGGATATGATACTTGAATTGATATTAAAAATAAAAGCTGGCATCACAGATGAGTTCTATTCACATTTTTAAATTCATGTGACAGAGCAGACAATTATAGCACTCTTTACTTTTACTTGTATTGATTTAAAATTCTGCATTGAAGAGGATTAGGCTAATAAATACTACCTCCTCTGTTTAATAGTGCAATAATAGGCCTGGGTCATGCTATTACCATTGAATTGGGGTTTGTGTGGCCAGGTTTTGGTAGCATGGGGACTGCAGGGGTTCTTCTGTGAGAAGCTACTGGAAGCTTCTCTCATGTCCCAACAGAGCTAGTGTCAATTGGTTCTGAGACAGACCAGCTGCTGGCCAAGGCCAAGCCAATCAGAGATGATGGTAACAAGAGAAGAGAAGAGAAAAGTCACTGAGCAGATATAATTGTGCTCAGAGAAGAGAGGAGTGAGAACATGAGAGAGCAGCAGCTATGCAGACACTGAGTTTAGTGGAGGAGGAAAGGTAAGAGATGCTTTCAGGCACTGGAGCTGAGATTCCCCTGCAGCCCCTGGTGCAGACCATGGTGAAGCAGCTGTGCAGCTGCAGTCCATGAAGGACTGCAGGGATGCAGAGTTCCCCCTGCAGCCCATGGAGCAGACTCATGCTGGAGCAGGAGATGCCCAAAAGAAGGTTGTGATGCTGTGGGAAGCCTCTGGTACAGCCTGCTCTTGCAGGACTGAACCCATGGGAGGAACCCATCCTGGAGGAATTCACGAAGAACTGTAGCTGTGGGGAGGACTCATGTTGCAGAAGTACATGGAGAGCTGTCTCCTGTGGGAGACACCCCATGCTGGGGCAAGGGAAGGACTTCTCTCACTGAGCAGCAGCAGAAACAACCTGTAATGAACTGACCAGAACCCCCATCCACCATCTCCCTGTGTCACTCTGGGGGAGGAGATGGAGCTCAGGAAGGAGAGAGGGATGGGAAAAATGTGTTTTTAATATTTGTTTTATTTCTCATTATCCTGCTCTGATTTTGATTGGAGATAAATTCAGTTTATTTCCCCAGACTGAGTCTATTTTGCCTGTGATGGTAATGGGTGACTCCTTATCCTTGGATAAGGGTATCTTTGGATGTCCTTGTCCTTATCTCAGCTCATGAACCTTTTATCACACCACTCCCCTGTCCTGCTGAGGAGGGAACAGTGACAGAGCAGCTTTGGTGGGCACCTGACATTCAGCCTGGTCAAAGCCCTGTGGCAACACTCCTCCCAGATTCCCATTGTGTTCTATCTGTTCTCCTGTTACTGGAGGAAGGGTTTATATTTTTGTGTGTAAATACCTCTAGATTTCACAAGCAGTCTGTTCTCATCTCCACAGTGTGTAAATGAAGCCATAGAAACATCATTCTTCTCATGCACTTTGCCTCTCTCTTTCAGATGCATGCAGACAGGAAGGCATGCTAAGCAGTATGTTGTTTGCTTTGCAAGAGCTCCCAAGGACCATTTCTTCACTTTTACTTTACTGAATTAACTGTCAGTAAAAACATTGATGTTAACCTTCTTTCATGTGTAGCTATCCTCTTCTACTCAGGATGATTCTGCTTACTTTGAATCCTGACACAATGCTACTATTTTTTCCTGTACAGTTTTACAGGAAACTGGGCTTAAACTAGAATATTTCCTTGTTTCATACATGTGTTTCTTATAAAGCTGTATTGATGAAATGCTTTTTGTAACAACAGCATTGAAAGAATCATAACAGCATATTGCTGGGCCTTCAATTCAGGAAAAAATGGTTCAAATGAAGTATCTATCAAAATACATTTTCCACTGCTACTGTGATATTTCAGAGTCATCCAGCCTTTCTATCCACTGCCTCTTGGCACTTCTAGCAGATTTTCAGCCACCTGGACCATTTGGGATACTGGGGTTCAAAGGAAAGTGACAGCTGGACATCTATCAGTTGGTACAGACTGATGCTTTTCTTAAATCCATTGCAGTTCTAGGGAATGTAGCAGGATAATCTCATCCATGGATGTTTGACCTACTGATAGTGAGGTGACCTGCTGGATATGACACAGATGTACTTTAAGACAGTGTGAGAGAAAATGGGTCCCAGGGCCCTGTCCTGGTGCCAGCCAAGACTGTTAGTTTTGGCAGTGGCCACAAGGGGCATGGCTGGAACTTGGAGGTTATTCTATACCAGCTCATGTAATTTTCCAGTAATCCATGGTATATGATTGCAAAGCCCTTTGTAACCTGTGACATGGAATGTTTGCACTATTGATTGCAATTTCTCCTTTATCAGTAGTGCCTTTATCACTCACCAGCTGATAGCAGGAACCCAGGTGCACATGGATGGTGAGATCCACAGTGGGACTGTACTCAGCTTGGGTTTTGACTCCCAGCTCTTCATCCAGTGTCTCAGGGTGTTCTCTCAATGCATACAGGCTCCCAGGCGCCTGGTGTTTATTTAAGTAGATTTAGGATTTGCTGTTTTTCTTTCCCAGGACATCTTTTCACTTTTCAGTGTGTGTGCCAAGAGGAGTTGCTGACCTAATGGAAACAGTTGTGTGCTGGAGTAAAGCATTTAAGAAGATGATAAAGAAAGCACTCCTTCTTTTGAACACTAACCCCACACTAACCCTAAATAACATTAGGGCATGAGACACCCTGCAAATACTTTGTGTTTTTGTTTTTGGGGTTTTTTTCCCTTCTTCTAAACTTCAGGATTCTTCAGAAATCTTGTAATAGTTTGAAGTTTAGCAACAAAGGCTATTCACCTGCTTGTTGAATTGTAGCTGTCACAAGATTGTAAAACAGTAGCATGCATGATTGAAACATCAGGCCTCTGATTGCCTTCATATCATACATTTGACATAAAAAATTCACCTGTAACTTTGTAAATGAGTTTTTACCAATCAAGTAAACCTTCAGTTATCTCTTCTCATGAAAACAGTTTGCAGTAGTTTTTTTTTCCCCTCTTAACTACAGTAACATCTTAAAACCTTAAGAAATATATGTATTAAAAAACCCCCAACTTGTGTGTGAAGGAAACTATATCTTTCCTAGCTGATTTTGTCATGACTGTGTTATGTATGCCTTTGCAGTGGGGAGACATCAACTCTAAAATTATGCCAGTCTGAAATAACATTGCAAGTCCTAGAATATTTTTATCAAAGTAAGCAAAGGACAGAGGAAAGCTCTTGTGAGGACAAAGGTTGTTATTCTTTCACATAGTAGGAGGCTGAAAGTATTAACTTGCACTGGGATTTAACACCAAGGTATCTGAACTTGGAGTTGGTAAGTGTGGCAAGGAACTGGGCAAGGAAGTTGCTCCTTATTCATTTTCAGGTACTAGAATGACATATACACATTCATTCATTTGAAATGAATGAAAATCATTCCTCAGGTTAAAAACCAGTTTAATTAATGCTCTTATTGAATTGCATGACATTTAAACCTTGCACCCTGGATGACTCACAGTTTAGAGAGGGAGATTGAGATAATAGGAGAAGATAGTTTATTTTAAAGTCAAGCATTGCCATCTTACTGCTTCACAAGCTATAATGTATGCTTATTAAGACCTACACCAGCGATTTCATTTGATAGATTGTGGCAGTAGTGGCTTTTGTTCTGATGGCTGGTGGGCATTTCAGTAATTTTTGAGATCACTGATCAGGGAGCTATTTATCTCTTGACACTGAGTTGAGGATTTATGTGGTAGTGATCTGTGAGTTGATTAAAGTTGTATTCTGGATTAGCATTAGCATAGTGTCTTTCATACATTTTGCAAATTAATATGTTGTTTGTAATATTGAGATTGTCAAATTTATTCTGTGTATTTAAGCCAGTAAAAATTCCTATCTATTATTAGTGCTTATTGTTTAGCACCTGAAATAAATACATTTGGATCAAAAATTTCAACTGTGTTTTAAGAAACAGGTTCAGGAATCCTTTCTCTGTCATTTAACTAAACAGAACTTAATTCTCAGAAGTACTGAAAAGCTGTGCTGAATTCAGTTAAAGCTCTGGAATTCATGCATGGGTTAAAATCCTGAGGATCAAGTCAGAGGGAGTAGAAAAGAGGCCAGACAGATCAGAGAGCTTTCCCACAGAGAAAGAAAAGAGAAACTCCAGAAGGACATGAACAAGAACAAAAGCACCCAAGCAACTGTAGAAGTCATCCTGATGATTATATGCATTTCTTTAGATGATGCTGCTGAAAATTAGTTCATATTTATTCCTTTAAAGGGCCATGTTTCATCCTTTATTCCTGCTGTAGATTGTGGGCATTATTTACATCTCAATTTATTCCTCAGCCCATTGGCCATAATTAAAAATGGAATTTGGCACTCTCTAGAGTCCTTGCTGGAGACTTTCACCTTGTTGAAGAAAGGGGATTAAATGTGATGATTTATTGAGCTCATGTACAGTCCCCTGAGTTCTCTGCGGCACCGAGCCAAAAGAAAGCTGAAATGATATCCAGTCTGGCAGCCACTTGCACCATGAGTAGAATAAATCCTATCCCTTGACTAAAACTCTGTCGTGCTCCAGCCAAATTTGCTTGAATTCCTGATGTGTGTGGGCTCTTGGTAGCCTAAAGTTAAGGTTGTAGAAGGCAGTGGCTGCCTGCCAAGGCAGTATGTCTTTAGGGTGTTGGACTCTATATTTGTGTATTGTCATGATGTGCCTTAGTCCATGCCTATTAAAAGTGACAAAAATTATTTCTTCCAGTTACCACACTCCATCTTCAATTGGAAATTATGTTCAGAGTCACAGATGTGGCATTTGATCATTGCTCTTTGATTGCTTTTCAGATTTTTAGGACTTTTTGGTACTAAAGTCAAACAGAAATGCAGTCATAAATCTGGCAGAGGCTTTGCTTTCTTGCTTTCCCTCTGCTAAGTCAGAGAAAAAAGAAGGAATGTGTGGAATGAATATGTACAGTTACTGCCACAACATTCAAAAATTTATTTGAGGTGATTGTTCTGTGAGAGGACATAGCAAGCCTTTGTTATCACATTTGCTAGGGTAAGCTTTGCAATTCAGTCACGGTGAAAACTTGCACCAGTTCAGTGACTCCAGTCTGTACAGATTAAGAATTTATTGCTGTTACTCACTGAACCCTATTGCATAGTTGTTTCTGTTCATAATTTGAACTCCTTATATATTACACTCATTATAGTGTCCTTCAAGCATTTTTTTTCTGTTACTGGATCTGTGCTGGCTGTATGCTGTGATTTGCCAGG
Source organism: Luscinia megarhynchos (assembly GCA_034336665.1). Taxonomy (NCBI): domain Eukaryota; kingdom Metazoa; phylum Chordata; class Aves; order Passeriformes; family Muscicapidae; genus Luscinia; species Luscinia megarhynchos. Next base: position 7,179,255 of record JAPFBE010000002.1, read on the forward strand.
TTTGTTTTTTCAGGGCTCAGAAATGTCTTTAGCCTACACCACTTCCATAGCCTTGTGGTGCCAAATGGTGATTGCATGTAAAAGTTGCTTGTGGAAATCATATCCCTTGACAAATCCAGTTCGTCATGCAACTCATACAAAAAATGTGCAGTTTCCTTGACTTAAAGGATTTTTCAGTCTATCTCAAACCTTGCTCTGTCATTGAATCTTTTGACTTCCTCTTAGAAATCAGGGATACTTAAAAGCAATCTGTGGGGTTGTGTCATCAATATATGATTCAACACAGGAAACAATATGTTTGAGCAGACTGAAAGAGAAAGAAACTGATTGTATTTCCAGCCTAAAATAGTATTTCTCCAGACTGTGCTTGGCCAAATATTAATTATTCTCTTTATGTGTTCACATCCCAGACAGTCTGGTGTACCTGTGGGACAGAACTCTCTTGTCTCTGTCTTACTGAGGACAAATGTCACTGATTGTTGCCTTCTTTTTTGAAAGATTGTGAGCAGAAGGGACTGAACATGTGGCAAAATTAATAACTGGGCAGCACTCATAATTTTGTCCTTACTTAAAGATAAATGGGTATGTGAAATGTACTTCCCAGGGCTGTGGTGGTGAAGAAGTCACAATTTTGCCACTAAAATTAAGCAGAACACCAGCAAACAATAAAGGTGCACTCCAACATTCACCAAAGTCAAGAGGGAACTTACCTTTTAACTTTAAAAGCCATTGGACTGAATCCTGCAAGACCATATTAAAACATGTAGAAGTGATTAAGTACTTATTCCTACCATACTGCAGTAATAAAATTGCAAAAATGGCAGGTGGATTTTAATTTGACCCAGTGCATGCATTTTTATTATTCCTGTGTTTACATAGTTGGCTGCGTACAGTTGGATTGGGTGGCAATTTGCCTGATGATTTGTGTTTGACTGTTGCTGTATGGCATGCTCTTTTATAGTCTTGTTTCTCTGTATTTGAAGTCTTCACATAGGCTGATAACAATCCTCACTTAAGTTAATACACTTGATTTTCTGTGAAAGCAAAGCTAGCAGCTTCTGTGAGTTGTAGTGTTGTTATTTAGTAGGCTCAGTATGGTGCAATTCCTACCCTGAGGCTGCAAGCATGAGTGTCTCTTTTGCTGAGAGGTTTAACAGTGCTACAGATCATGCATAGTCCTTTTCATGGGACTGGGAAGAGGTCAAGCTATCACCACTGCTGCTCTGTCTGTTGTTGATCAGTGCTCCTTACCAAGAGAGCACAAATCGCTCCAAGCAACGTACAGTGTACACTTCAGAGTCCTGGCAGACATTCGTAATTAGGGTAGGGAATTTAAGGGCTGGCTGAGGGTGCAGGAGGGTAAATGTCATCCAGCCTGATATTTGCTATTATTCATCCAACCAACCAACGATTTGGGAATTTGGTTAGCCACTAATCTTTGACTTCAGAGATCTGTGGACAGTCAACGTATTGGAGAGAGCAGAGTTGTCTTGAGACAGATCAAACAGGGTGGTCTGAAAGCCAGTTAGTACCTAGGTTTCCCACATCTGGAAGATGTAATTTTAATGGCATTGCATCTCAATTGCTTCTTGTGGTTGGCGGGCTGTGTTCAGAGAAACCCACTAACCAGTGCAAGGCAAAGTTGAGAGTTGGCCCATTTGAAGGTTTGATGTGCTTACTTATGGGATTTATTTATTGCCTCAGTTTCATCTGTGCTAAATTAATGCTGTGTTTTTAAGTAACTAAAATTTAAGAGGAATGTTTTACTCTGAAAAGGTAGAGCATTTGCACTTAGGTTTTCTGGTAAATTGGATTTTGGAAGTCAGGACTGAACAGAGCACAATGAGCACTTTGTCCTGGCAGAGCAATCTGGATTTAGGCATTGCATGTTGCGACAAATGGTATGAATTTTGTGGTTTGGGCTCCAGCAACAAGAAAAGGTGATCCTTTTGTCCCACCAGCCAAATAATACGGCACCATTCTATCTGGTATGTAGTCTACAATAAGCAAATAAAGAAACTGAAAAATTTTCTTCTTTTACAAACTGGAAGTGTTGCTGTGCTGAGGTTGGGGACACTGTAAATTTCGCTTTAAGAAACATACTGGAAGATGGATTTTCTTGTCCCTGCTTGTCTGTAATCCTATTTTATAGCCACATTAGTACCTTTACTCAGCCATTTATTTCACTGATATTGCAAAACAACAAGGGAAGATGGAGTTTTCTGTTCTTTTAATGACTGGAGCTCACTGGAGGTGATGTCAGTCAAAGTCTAGGATTTTGAAACCCCAGAGATTAAGATTATTTGCTATTTGCTTCTGCAGGAATAATTTAATTGCTTTCTATTTCTTTTTAAAAGAAAATATTTTTATTAAAAGCCAGTTGATTTATAGGTGGGAAAAATATTCCACTGCTTCCTGTGTCTTAAGGAGTAGGTCTCAAAAGAATAACTTTAATTTTTTTCTTTTTTTTTAAATTTTGACTTGTTCATTGTAGTGTGCTTATTCCTCTTTGACCTGGAGAAAGAAAAAGAAAGAAGAGAAACCTGTCTGCAGTGTTGAATCTGGTTTAATTCCATATTTAATTAAATGACCTGGTTTAATTGAATGTATAATTGTTGTAGATAGAAACATGCTTGGTTATATTTATAGGTGAAATATCTGTTTGTCTTCTTGTACAGAAAAGAGTCAAGGATGTCATCTCTCCAATTGTATTTGAAGCTTCATACAGCCTCGGGGAACATGTGGTAGAAAGAGGGAAAGAGGACAAGGAGCTAAGTGCTCTGAAGCCCGTTCTTCGCTGGAAGAGAGGACAGAAGATAGCACAAAGGAATCAGGTCAGACTTGGACTGTGTTATTTCCCAAGAAAGCCTGTGGCCCAACTTAGAGCAGAGGTGGCTCTAAAAGGGGATTGCCAAGCTCTGGGTCATTTGCACACAGTTGCCTTTTTGTACAATCTCTACTGCTGCTCACTTCAGTGGTGCTCTGTGATGTGGTAAAGGCTTGTGCTGGGAAGGGAAAGATGAGAAAGGTCCTGCTCCTTCTGGTTCTTCCCTTTATGTAGGAGGTTCTTGTGAAAGGCTTGATCCTGGCCTTCTTTCCAGGTTAACCCTTTGTTTAGTGCAGAAGGGGACATGGGAACTGTCTGAGGGGAGAACAGTGGGCAGAAGAAAAAAAAAATTGCCTGACTCAACTGTCCTCTTTTCTTGGGGACCTCACACATACAGTCATGTTGAAAGGGAAACCAGCTCCTGCTTTTATTGTAGGACATGCCATGCTAAAATAGGAGGGTTTTATTTTCCCCTCCCTCCTGTCATCATCATGATCTGTAGCACTACTTTCTGATTCTGCTCATAAGGTCCCTGAATACTACTTTAAAAAATAGTAATTAAAGCATTTTATTTGTTTCACTATATAACTAAATGCTTTGAACTGTATTTGGTTATAATCCTTGTACTTTAGAGACATGATTTCCTTTTTTTCAAGTATGCTTTATTTTTTATAAATTTATGAATGAAAGATATCCATTCCAGAATTGGTTACTTTTATGAAGATGGTTTGTGGGGCTGTTGTGTATATGAATTCTGTATTGTTGCAACAATATGATAATTGGTGGAGAGCTTTGGAACTTTAACACTGCTGTAAACCTGAGTGTTACATGAACAAAGCTTCTTGTATTTTTTACTAATGGACTTAAACTCAAAAGGTCACATCTTGCCCTGCAGGCAAGTCTCAGATCAATGTTCAGTACCTAAATGCTGAGGTTATAGAGCAGGGACAAAACTATGTTGGGAATTTCTCTGACTTGTTTTGTTTTGCGATGGGAGGGAACCAGTTTAAAAATCCCTTTTCATTTGTTTTCCAGATGTTGTTCCCTTAGATTAGTGAAGGCTTTTGACACTGGGTGTGCTGGCAAGCATGGTTTCAGCTAAGGACGTGACAAGAGCTTCAGAATTATTGTGGCAGTCATGGTGACAAAGCCCTGATGAAGTAGCCTCAAGGCGTGGTGCTGGGGCTCTCAAAGACTAAGTTCATGGGAAAACTGCAATGTAGCATTCTGTTTCAGAAGTCTTGTTATATTATGAGTAAAAATTATTTTAAAAGGCCAAAAGAGACAGTAGGAAGCAAAATTAATAATAAAGGATTTACATTTTTAAAGAATCTGATGATTATGGAGGAACCTTACATTTTGGAAGTCCAGTTCAAGACCCTAGTGTTTTCTGTTTCAAGAAGAGGTGGCATAGGTGGGGTCAGGTAGACAAAATCAGTGTTAATGTTAGTACTAATGTCTTTAAATATAGCTAGTTGTGTGTTGTTTTCAAGAGCCCTAGACCTTGCTGATCCAGTAAGAAGTGACTTTCCATTGTCCTCTTTATTGCCTCACAAATCCAGTTACTATCTTCATCCACAGGATGTTCCTTCTTGAGTCAGGTCATGTCACTGTCTGCAAGCTGAGCTGTGCCCATGACAGTTCTTGACATTGGAATGATATCTTTATTCTGGCAAGCTGTTGAAATGTCTTTTGGCATGATTTTAACCTATGCCAACTACTGCATTCCTAGGCATGGGTCAGGAGTCAGGATGCTCCTGTCTTGGAGACAAGGGAAATTCAGTTTACTGGTGCAGCTGAGGAACTTAGTACAGCTGTCAGTAGGTGGTACGTCTGAAGATTAATTAACTTATACCTAGGCATATTGGAAGTCCTTGGGAGACTGCAGGGATCAGTCTAATTGCCATGTTCCATATGAAATAGCTTGCCATAACACTCCTTCTCTTTGGCAGAGCATGGTCTCAAATTCTCTTTTGCATTTTTCTTTTGGAGATCATGGGACACCCTTCCTGCCTAATTGCAACTGTTTTCCCTTTGGTTGGAGTGATATTGCTGAAAGCAGTTTATATTCCTCCCTCTGCCAGTGGTGTCTCTTTTGCTTTTGATGAGTTTGGTCCCATGAAATAGTGGACAAATGACCACATTTGGCATAGATGACTTGATAAATGGCAGTGTGCTACTCATGAGCTAGCCCAGAGTCTTCTGCTCAGTGAAATGGATTAATTCCCCTGTAGTTTTCCTCAGCTGGAAAAGTTTGGTTTATAGTCTTCTCCAGCCTGTAGTACAGCATGAGGTTTGTGACTAAGGTGCAGGACCTTGATCTTGTTGAATCTCATACCACTGACCTCAATTCATTCATCCAGCCTGTCCACATCCATATGCAGAGCTCTCCTACCTTCTAGCAGATCAACACTCTCACCCAACTTAGTGTTGTCCACAAACTTACTGAGGTTGCACTTGATTCCCTTGTCCAGACCATCACTATATTTAACAGGACTGGTCCCAGTAGTGGAGACCTGGGGAACCCAACAAGTGTCTGGCCACCAGCTGGATGCAGCACCATTCACCAGCACTCTCTGGGCCCCAGCCATCCAGCCAGCTCTAACCCAGCACAGAGTGCTCCTGTCCAAGCCGTGGGCTGCCAGCTTCTCCAGGGGAATGTTGTGGGAGACAGTGACTGGCCTCCAGCTGGATTTAGCTTCATTCACCATAAGTCTCTGGGTCCAGCTGTACAGCCAGATTTTTGCCTATCAAAGATTCCCCCTTCTGAAGTATTTGTAGCCATGAATTGCAGGACTCCAGTCTTGTGAGTCATCCCACTTCATATCCATGATGGCAACTACATCATAGCTTTCCTGCTGCACAGTGGCCTCCAGCTTCTCTTGTTATGTGTACTGTGTGCATTGGTGTAGGTGCACTGCAGCTGGGCTGTTGATTTCACCCCCAACAGTGGTGTGCTGCCCCATGGCTCATCTCTAATGAGCCTGGTCTTATTCCCTTCTGCCTTCAAACAGGCTCTGATGAAGCCTGTGTGGAGCTGAGGGAGCTTGGTAGCTAACCTCCATCTGCTGCACCTTGCAGTACCAGCACACTGGTTCACTCTCCTACCACTCCTGCCTTTGTCATTCTGGGTGTCAACTGAGTGTCACTCTGCCACTCAGTGAGGGGTACTGTGGAATTCATCTCTTGTCATTTTAGCCAGCACATCTGACTAAATCCTGGAATGTTTTTTGCAGTAATAATTGCACTTCTAGAGGGAATTTAAATCAGCCATTTTGTGTTTGGCTCAGCAGCATATATAAATGGACTGTTTCCATGAGTAGTATGGTAAAGCAAGGGGTGCTTCGAAAGAATCAGTCTGTATTTCTTTTTTCTGTGGTCAGTAGACATGTAGGTAATAGCTTTATTTTTCAGGCAACTTGAAGGTTTAAAATCAAAATAAATTCAGGTCTAAAATAAAGCTCCTGTATCTATATTTAGGCACATTGATGTTATTGGTTTGTAAAGCTATAAACAGAAAATACTTTCTAGAAAGGTTAGTAAGAGTTACTTACAGCTCAGCATTTGAAAATTGGATCATATATCCTGATTTCTAAATAAGAGCCAGGAACTCAGCTTCACCAGATAAAATGTTTATAATGAAGATAGCATCAATATCTAAAAACTAAAGAATTATTAGAATGACAAGCCCCCTTATTGAATTGTTTTTGTGTTACTAGCATGAGCTAATTGCTAAGTCATCTCTGTCCATACGGAAGGGTTGGTAACAATTTACTGGAAATCAGTGTAGAAATTCAAGTACTGTATTCTTAACTCCAGTTATTTTGCACAACCAAAGTGTTCCTGCAGAAGTCCATAACACAGTTAATGAAATTAAAGGAATAGATCCTCAGACACCAAAGGCCAGATCTGCCACTTTTTAAGGGCTGCTAACTGAACCTTTTGTAGGCTGATGTGTGAGGAAGTTGTTACATGTCTGATCTAGAGTGAATCACTGTCTCTTATCCAGTCCATAAAATGACATGTTTTAAAGGGTTCTTTTAAGAATCTGGTTTCTCTCCCTTCTCTTCAAATATTGACCTTCAGCTGTTGCTTCCCTTTCTGTGAATGCATAGGCAGAACTCTTACCAGAATAGTGCTGGCAACTTCTCTAACTCTTGATAGTATATTTTGGCTACAACCTAGAATTTCCGTGTGCTTTCCTGAATTTTGGTAGGTTGATATTTTGAAAAGCTTTTTTCCCCTTTGATAAGTTAAAAGACTTCCAGTATTTTCTGTGGGCTGGAGTGGCACAGGAGTTTTTTTTTGTTCTGTTCCCTACTTACAGAAACGCAGACTTGTTTAATTTTAGATAGCCATTGAAAGAAAGTGAAGCAGTTTAGTTAGCCTGGTTTGAAATCACAGCCCACCCTCCTCAGAGCACAGAGCTCTGATCATTAGGCTGAAGTCAGGCTCCTCTTTACGTGTTTTACCTCCTTTCAGTAGAGTCCACTACTAGCAAGAAGGAAAAGGACAATATCTACATGCCCAGTACCCAGCAGCTTTATGCTTAGGATGGCTTAGGATGCAGGAACTAGTGATTTATCCCTCTCCTATTTTCTCCTACCTTTACCCCTGGCCTTTACCACAAGGTGTGGAATTTAATTCCTCACACCTCTCTCCAAGAGGCATAGTGGACACAAAGATACTTGCTCTGAGGCCCCTGATCTGACTGCCTGTGTAGACATATTCCCTTCCTGATCAGCTCTAGACCTCTCTTTACTGTAGCTTTGTTTGTGTACAGGTATGTATATTCACTTTTTATAATGAGTGTACTTTAATGTAGGATTTTTGGCTTACCCTTTGGAGGACATGGGTGCCATCCATCTTTCCTAACCTCTTAGGGAGATGTCTGTCACATTACTGGGCCTCCCAAGGAGCATAATCTTTTTTATTCAGAAAAGTTGCCATGCAGAATTTGAGAAAACTGGGTTTGCCAAGGTTTGGTGACTTGGTGGGAACTGCTCTGGAAAAATTTCCCATAGCTGCTGGGTTCTGTGCAGCAGTGGAGAGAGAGCAGAGAGGCATTGAAATGCTCTCTGAAAATGCTGGGTTTTGTCTCTGCTTTGCTGTACATCTGGTGATAGCAGGAAGTCTGACAGACTCACTGAGAATGAACTTTACACTAGTTTTTTGTTTATACAGTGAAGATGTGTCCTAGAAGCATTGAGGTTATCCTGTTACTGAGCACACAAACACCTATTTTTCTCGTGGAAATGCTAGACATGTGGTGGCCTTGAGATAAGAGATGCAACTGTATTTCTCAGGGCAATTTTTGCCCTGACCTCTGCCTGCCACCTCATACTCCTCAATTTTTCATGCATGTATTTTTTATGTAAGGAAGCTTCCTGGCCATCTCCGATATATACATTCAAATCTGTAAGATACTTGGTACAATGTTAGAGGAATACAATTAAATTTCATAAAACCACTGTTCAAAATTGCTCCTTTTTACTTTATGTAGCAGTAACAGCAAAATTTATGAGCTGCTTCCACAGTTTGTTTCACCCTACTTCATTTTTTCAGTTGTGGCTAACCCATACAACCCATGGGTTGCCTTCTTCAAAACTTTTTATATTAAAGAGCTCTATAAATCCTCAAATCTGATACTGCAAAGCTGCAACCACTTCAAAGATTGCTTAGAGTTAAAATTAGTGGTGATGTAGGGTAGTAGGGTCTGCACCATGTCCCAGGAATGGACTCCTGCCCTAACAACATGCAGTGTTAAGTTAGGTACAGGCTCTAGCCCAAAGAAATTGCAGCTCAAGTAGACCAAGGAAGGGCACAGTGACAATATATAAGCAGAGTTCACAAATGTTGTGATGCCTTAAGGTGTGCTTACTTCTTACTGTTTAGGGGGGATTTAAAGAGCCAGAAGTTAGTCAGCCTGAAAGGTAGAAGTGACAAAAGGGTGGGGAAGGAAAGGCTCAAGTTAACATAGAAGAAAATGGAGGAAACAGACTGTGAGAAGCTGGAGGCTTGAGACTCTAGAAGACATACAACAAGGGGAGGTGGAGTAGAGTCCAGTAGACCAGGGAAATTGTGGAAAATAGCAAAATAGTCCAGAGATGTAACCTGGAACTGGGCTGCTGAATCAGTTGTGCCTGCATCAGTGGCTCTTAGGAGCCTGTTGGACTGGCAATCCAGACCAGCCAGCTGCTTTGAGGTGAGAGAGCTCCCCCCAAACCTGAACAGGTTCAAGATCCTCCACAGGAGCAAACAGCTCACTCCTACACAGTTACAGATCTCAGAACTCACCATCCCTACTTCTTTATCCCAAACAGGTGTTGTGTAGAAACCTGGGTATCTGTGACATAAGGAAATATTCCCAGTGTATCTCAAAGTAGGTTGCTCTCTAGTACATGATGTGCTGGAAGAGACACATGCTCTGCAATTTTAGAAAATGAAGTATCCGTTCATTCTTTCTGTGTAACAGTAACTATAGATTCAGTAAGAAAATTCCAGGATTATTAGCTAGTTACTTAAATGTACTTACAGTATTTTATACTTTACAAAGTACAGATAATTTCTTTATTTGCTGTGTTCACTTTACCAAGATTTCTGCAACTCACACAGAGAAACTGACAGGCTAGAATTTTTTTAAAAGTTTATTATTCTTTCTCCTCTGAGGATTACTAAGTGGTCTTTCCTATGTGAAACTACTACAGTGGTTTGAGGATTAATTCTGAGAAAATTTTGAAACCATACCACTGAAATGCACCATGCTTGAGAGGGAAGCCTAGTGCTGGTTCCCTGTCTCAGGATTACTCTTGTCCTTTGGTTGTGGTAGTCTTTATTAAGGAGGAAGGGTAAGTTAGTCCTTGTTTCTAAATCCCCCAAAAATTTCACTTCTAATGTTATGAGAAAGCAAAAGGTAGGGAAGAAAAATGAAAGAGCAAAGTAAATAGCCTGGATGAGCAGGCCACCTTTCACCTTTCTTCTTTTGTAACACAGTAGAACCCACAGCACAGTTTTATACCTGTTATCAAACTGATGCCCTAAAGAACCTAGCAATGAAACAACACACTTTCAAGACATATTAGTATAGAAGGTGAAATAAAGCCTGGTCTTATTGGAGGCCTCCAGGGGCAGATACAGAAAATGACCATCCCCACACAGAGTGAAAATAGTTTTGTAAGTTCAGCAAATTAGCATAACTAACAAAACCCCCCAGTTAGAGACAGAAGTGGTGAGATAGTTCCTGCTTGGTTCAACCCTTTTCTAAATCCTTCCCCCTTAGATAGGAACTAAACTTTGTTTATGAAATTGCGTCTTGAAGAGCTGCTTTCAATCTTGGCTCCCAGGAAGAACCAAGGACAGGGGCTCTGGAGCCCCCAGCTTGGAGCCTCTGGAATGTATTTTGTCCTTGTGCCTATCAGGGAAGGAAAAGGTAGGGAAAGGTACTGGGGCTAGCTGGGAGCTATATAACTATACAACAGTAGAGCTACTATGAATATATACTAAGGAAATATGAAAGCAAAAAGGCAAAATTAATTTTGGCATCACAACAATTAACTTCTTAAATATCCACTCCTCTTTGGTGAGCTCAGACAGGATATAGAAAAAGGAGAACAAGCTGCCTGCTTAGTCAAGAACTTTCCTGGAAAGCAAAGGACTAGAAGCCTCTGCCCTTCTGGGCTTAAGATTCAAGTATTTTTCCAGTCCTGATACAGTTGGGCAGAGCTCTTAAAAAATGTCCTAACTCAGTATGGTTTGCATTTTTTTGCCTTCTCAGTCTCTCCAACCCAATCTGACCATTACGTGTGTACTGCACAGATTTTCCCTTTCCTTGCATTTATGATTGAGGTATATTTACTTTTGGTAATAAAAGTCATGAAGCCTGCAGAAAGGAACATTCATATTAAAGGAAGAGATCAGCGGATTGTCAGGTTTCCTTGCAGTGTTGGCAATATTCATATTGAGTATTTGAATATTTGGTAGGCTGAAGAGCATTATAGCTCTGAAAGAATGAGTCCTCCAACCTTAGAAGTCTAGTCTTATGCTTAGAAAGACATTGGAGTGTGGTCTAAACAGCAGGGTAAAATAACCATGATCTGAATGACATCTGGGTTTCTTTGATGCCAATAACATTTTTCTGTTCTCTTCTTTCACTTTCTGGTGGCTGTCTCGTTTAGCCATGGCAAATTACTGCCACTTAATTAGTATGCCCATATGTTGTTCCTTCATAGTTTCTAGCTTTATCAATCTGCTACAATTCCTCAGTATTACCAGAGTTCACAAAATTGACAATTGTTCCATTATTTGAGAGTATCACTGATGCATAACTTTGTAATTTTCTACTGCTTGCATGATGGCAGAAATGTTTCTTGCCACATATAAAATCTAGAGGAAATGTTTGCTATATGATTTCCTTACTTACAATCCTTAAGACTGAAAATAGTTTCATAAATACTTCATATTCTGATTGATTTTCATGCACACAGCTGGGAAGAGAAGGAAGAATGCCAGAAGTATTGTATGAGCAGTTACTCTTGTCAGGTGAGAAGGAAGAATGGATTGATGAAAACCTCTGAGAGAGAGTCTGGTTTTGATGAAACTTCTTGTTCAGTTAGGAGATAATAAAAGCAGCTCTAACTGGTTTTATTGTAAGATGTGTCTCATCTTGAATTTCCTTAACGCTCACATCATATATCCCCATATCGACAGATTTTGGTCTTGTTTTTATTTTGTCCAAGCATGTTCCTTCTTTGAATTTTGATCTTACTCTTTTCATGTTTTAACAGTTCTTTCCTCTGCTTTTCACAGACTGTTTTTGAGAGGAATTGTCAATCTGATGACTGTGCTGCTGATTTGAAACTTCAGGGTAAATTATTGCTCTCTGGGTGAGTAGGTGAACTTTTATTTTCTTTCTTGCACACTAGTATGACATTTATTTTATGTGGAATGGCATTGAAAAGCCAAAATACAAACGCAGATGTTTTAGATCCATGCTAGAAAGATGGTGACAATGATGCCACCTTTAGTGCAAAAAGGTCTTGAGATGTTCACAGAATCTGAACTCTTGTGGTGGTGGGTTGTGGTCACATAGAGTGCAAGACACTTTCACCTTAACAGTCACAATGGACAAAAATAGAGAAAACAGATAGAGTAGTAGAGAGGGGCAAAGGAAGTAAAGATGCATGCTAAAATCAATTACCTATGTGGAATTTTTCAAAATACTGTTCATGACATGGTAGGAGTAAAACTGCATGAAGAAAAGCAGTTTGTTCTGTCACATGTAAGGTTGAAAAAATCCCTCAGAGCATGGCAAATTATCTTCAAACTACTGCTTTCTGTTTCTCAACTTGTAGTTTTGCAAACTCTTCTAAATACTCCTCATTTCAAATTCTTCTTGTTGCAACTTGGGGATGAGTTTCGGATTTCACTTTCTTCTGGGATAATAGAACTCATCAAATAGACCAGAGGTGAAGTTTATGTTCTGTCTCTTGTGACTTGTGACAAAACAATTGTCTATTGTTTTGCCTGGATGTGTATTCAATTTGGGCATAAATCAGGCTAAAAGTGAACTTCACATGACTTCTGTTTCCTTTTTATTTTTTTTTCAGTATTTTTAGAGATGGAAATGCTGATGTGAGTTATTTAATTGTGTGCTAGAGATTTTGCTATTTGGTGGAGAATCTGTGAAGTGCATTGCTTTCAGGTCAGGAAAAAGAGTGAAAGGCAAAAAATCCCCAACAAACAACACAAACAAAACAACATAAATAGAAGAAGTGATAGTCACAGACATGGTTTATATAAATCTACAGCATGCTGTGATGGTAATTGGAGGCAAAACTGAGCCAGAGTCAAGTCTGAGAAGTTACAGACGGACTTCTCCAGACATGACTGAAATCCACGTGAATGTTTTGGGGGATTGGAGCAGGGTTAAGTTTCAGGCTGCAGAGTCCAAGGTTTGACTGCAGTTAGTCTGGATATTTGACTCAATCTTTGTGGTGAGCAAAATCTGTTGAGAGCCAGATAGGTGTCTGTGCGGATTAGAGAAGCTAGTGAAGGATTTTGTCCCACAGTTGAAGAATAAATAGCAAGGGACAGATCCTAAAACTTGTCAGTGTATAGTAATCATTGCAGTAAGAGCTGCAGTTGGGATTGGACCATTAGGCTGCTGGTTTTTACAGCTGTTATTTATGTTATCTTGGCAATTTAAAAGTCACACCTGCCATAAGAGCTTAGGATATTCAAATACAGTTTCTACATTTGTAATGCAAAATATTCAACAAATGCTCTCAAGTTTTCTTTATGCAGTGACAACCTGAAGTCCTTTTTGAAATAAACAGGATGTTGTTGAATCTCTGCACAGTATGGTCTTTCTTTAGCTAAAGGGCTCTGTACTACTGCCTGATTAAAAGATAGTGAACAGAGAAAAGGTGGAAAGAATTTTGGAGGTGGAGAAAGCTGTGCAAGTGCTAGTTGTATTCAGCATATTCACAAATTATATGAGAAATAATCTGCTAGACTTGAATAGCAAGATGATAAAGTGTGCCAAACCTATTAAACTATTCAGAGCAATGAAAAAAAGGAGCAAGGAGGTATGCTTTCATGAAGTGTGTGATTAATCTGTGGATTTTACTGTTTGGGTTACTGTAAGTGCTGAGACTGTATATAGTAGTGAAATGGCAGATATAAATTCTGAAAGCTGCAGAAATATATCAAGAAAATGCCACTCTGTACTTACCTTCTTCCATTGTTGTCTTGCTTTCACTTGTAGTTGGAAACAGGGCTCTCTGCTACATTAACTGTCTGTCCTTATACAATTTTCTTAAATTTGAAGCATGTTAGAGCCAAAAGCTGTTCAGAGCTGGAACTATACCTTGCTATATATGGCAAGGTATAGTTTTGTTCATCACCATATATGCTTCCAAATGTGTGCTGGTTACAGCATATATGTGCTGAGGAAGTTATCTCAAATTACATTGTCATCAAGAGAATTGTTTGCATTCTTATGAGCTCAGGAACTGCACAAACTACTGTGGTACAGAGTTCACCTATGATACATTTGAATCATTAGAATTACCCAGTTATAAGGTCCAGCTTTGAAGATATGAGACCCCAACCAGTAACCAAGCACTATGCAGCCACTCATTCACTCCCCCACCAGAGGGACTGGGGGAGAAAATCAGAAGGGTAAAAGCTAGAAAACTTGTGCATTGAGATATAGACAGTTTCTTACAGGAAACAAAATTTTTTTCTTTTTTTTTTTTTTTTTGGTATACTGAGCGTAATGTGAGATGGCACCATCAGTTGTGGTCAGCTGTCCTGTCTGTGTCTCCTTCCAAGCTCCCATGCACTCCCAGCTTCCTTGCCAGTGTGGCAGTATGAAAAGCAGAAAAGGCCATGGCTCTGTGTAAGTCTGGCTCAGCAGTAATGAAAAGTTCTCTATATTATCAACCCTGTGTTCAGTGCAAATAAAAACCTCAGCCACATACCAGCCACTGTGAAGAAAATAAACTCTACCCCAGCTGAAACCAGCACACCTACATACCAAATGAATAATAGGAAAACCAGCCTCTGCTGGCAAGGGCTAAACAAGCCTGCTCTGATTTTAATTTTGCTTGGGATATTCCTCCTCTCCTGAAAACTTACTTGTGTGCATTTAATTTGGGAGCACTTCATTTTGATACATAACAACTAAACAGCCCAGGATGTTAACACTCAGTCTAAGTGACTACATAATAGATGGCCATTTATCCAAAGTGCTAAAATCAAGCAAATTTGCACGTGCTAGTTAGAAACTTCACTGCTGCTCTGAGCAGATATGATTGGGTTTGCCTTGTTATTTAATGTTGTTGAGGTGCTGCTGCATATGGAAATAGTGCTGCTGGGCAAGCTAAAACCCTTCACTGTGAATTCATGGAAAAGGACAGGGTAGGACTGTTTGGAAGCAGGTGATGATAAAAAAATGTTAAAGCCTTCTAACTTCATCTGGAAGTTTTGCAAAGATATAGGAAGCTAGAGATGGGATGAGTTCTTCTCTTGAATGTTTTTGTTACAGTGAAAGGAGTCCTTGGTGACTTGGATTGAAGACCAGGGTTACATGCTGTATTGGATTCAGGAAGAGTTAAGATGCATTCATTCTGGAAAGAAAAAGATTTGTTTTCAGTTAACAGATAAATCTCTTTAAGGCTTGTGCACCTTCTTTAGCATCAGTTTGCATGTAAACCCATCCAGGTTCCTGAAGGGATTGCTGGACAAGGAGCCAGCAGTCCTGTTGCTGGTGACAGATGGTAGGCAGGGCAAGGGTCATGGGCTGTGGCTTGGCTGGTTCAGACCAGATTTGGAAAAACCTTCCTGTATAGGCAGTTCATGCTGCTGAGGAATGAGGTGTGCTGAGATGCTGTGCTCTGCCATCCTGGGTTTTAGGACTACTTTGGAGGTCTAGGTCCCTGCTGACCTCATTTGTGGCTGGCAATAAGTGCGTTCAGAAGGATCAGAATGGATTTTCTGACCTTTAGAAATCACTTCCACCAGCTTTTCTTTAGTGTTCTGATGTTTCTTGAGGTAAATCCTCTCTGTAACCTAAGCAAAATTGCTTCAACAAAATCAGTCTGTCTTCAACACAGAAATATCTGAGTAGGGATGGTCATGGGCATGCTCCAGGACTGTGGCTGGAACCTTGCCACTGGGACTCCATGCCTCTCACGGAGTGCCACCTCTGCCATGCAGCTTCACAAGAGGGGAGGCAAAGCAGAGCAAACTGTGAGGATTGAACTCCCCATGGCAGAGTTCATGAGCTGGCATGTAGAAACAGATGCAGTGGTGTGTGCCAGTATTGCTGCAAATGTCCTGGATTGATCCAGGTTGGCCTGGACTTTCTCATAGGAGTATGAGTGTTGCTAGCCTAGAACTAGAGATGGCATTTAAGAAAAAGGAAAACGTAGCTGTGGAATGTGCTTGGGGACTTGATGAAGGCAGCATTAGGAGAAACTGAAGGAACAGAAAAAAGGCATTTCATCTTTCCAGTCATGACTGTTCTCAAACCCATTTTTCTTAAAGAACAAATAAATGAAGTTTTGGCAGCATGGCACAGAGACATGACTCATTGCCTCCCCTTCAACAATTCTCCAATTGAGTCTTGCAGCTGTCCTAGGAAATGGCAAAATCTGGCCTTATCCATGCAGTTATACCCTGAGGATAGTGGTGTTGGTGATTTATAAATGAAGAGACTTAAAAGTGTCCTAGTGTAAAGAATATATGTATGTATTCTGCATGGGTAACTTTAACGACACAACCTGAAACCGTAAGAGAAATAGGAATATGACATTTTGCAATAAACTTTATCTTTTTTGATCATAACTTGGTCCAGGTTTCCTCTCCAGCAATTCACTACTGAAATACAAAATGTTATGTTAATTACTATTTTCAAGTATTTTTTAGTGTTAAAAATATATTTTTTACCAATCATTTGACTTTAATGCCTCACTTTTGTTCTCTCAGCACAGTTGATATCTTTTTTATCATATTTCTGCAGCAACTAGCACATTTTTATTGACCCTCTCATAGATTCTTATTTCAAAGCTGAACTGCTTCTGTTTCTTCAATATGTGCTGAGGTAAACTCTGAAGAAGGTGTTTTGCAGAAGTTTATATCTCCCTAGCCTTTTGTATCCATTCATTTGGTACTTTATGTGGGAGAAAAGGTCTCTGGCCTTTTAAGAAGAACCTGAAATTGCTGAGGGAGGTCTTGTCTGACATCCCAATGCAGTTTTGGCTCCTGACCTGATGTCTCTCAGTGTGACTGGCTCTGCAAAGGCAGTGGTAGTTATCAAGCCTTTTTAGGATGTAACAGGAACCAGCTGAAAAGTGTGAAGTTATCTGAGGAACAGTGAGGGTCAGTGTTTGAAAAAATGGACTTTCTTCCAGCTATAATAAACAAGCCAGCTGAAAAGACCAGAGCAGAAGGGATGGCTGCTTCCATGTGAGGCACAGCTAAGAGGGAAATCCTGTATGGCTGTGTAAATACACTGACAGCCCGTGTGTTGCAATGAACAGAGCAGCTTTACCAAAAACAAACAGTACAAGAAGAGAGAGAGATGATGTTGTGAATGTCATGTAGCTACACAAGCTGTGTGTATGATATGTAAATTGGGTTGTAAGATAGAACTATAAACCCCCTTGGTTAGAAAATGCTGTAATAAATATTGCTATTTTTGAGAAGGTTCCAAGAGGAAGTCTGTCTTTCATTCAGACCTTATTTGACATGAGGTTGCTTTATATCCATCATTAGAACAGAATTGCTTATCCATCCAAGTGCTTCTGACTGATGTTTGGCCATTAGGAAGAGGCAGCTTGCTTTTATGTGCTGGTTTAGAGCATCTTCAAAGGCCACCATTCATTAGGCCTAAATTTATGTTCTTCTCCTACAGACTGGCGGGGGTAGGTTCCTGTATATACTGCTTAAAATTGATTTTTTTTTAAAATGTGAAATTGGAAGCCAAAGGAGTGACAGGTGCATTTAGCAGAAATTTTCAACTTTTTCCAAATTATGGATTTAATTGAGTTGAAGTGAACACTTTTTTCAAAAGTTCTCTTATGAAATGGAATTTTTGTGAAATATCCTTTTCCAATTGAAAGGTCAAGTTTGTGGGTTGGGCTGTTTCTCCTTCCATTCGTTACTCTGAAATTAGCCAGAGAAGGGACAAAATTCCAGTCTGTCAAATATTTCCTCGAGTTTAAAATGTTTCCATTTTAATGAAAGAGTAATTTATGAAGAAAAAGTATTTTCCAGTGTTATCTGGTCAGTCTCTCAGAAGATTGGTTTTGCCTTTTTTTCCATATAAATTCCTTCTCTGACTTAGTAAAGGAATAACTTTCAATGCCAATACTTCTTTTATTTCTGTGACCTCTTTTGTCTTATGCATGGCTCTGTATAAGATAAGCAGGTGAATGATTTGATGTAATGTTTTAGGATACAATATTGAAGTACTTAACCCAAGCTTCTCTGAAAAGACAAAGGAGAGTGTGCATCACTTCCACGATTTGAGCTTACAGCTCTCTTTATAATCATATTATTTGTATTATTGAGGAGTGAATAATTTTGCATAGGAACTCTCTATGCAACTGCAAAATGGACTGTTTGCAAGTTCTGTGTATAGATACAAGGTTGAATATGTTAATAGACCCATTAAATCCATCAGAAGAGACTCCCTCTGGTTCTGTAGGCACATTATCAGATATTAGGTACCTGATTAGAAAAATGAACCTCAGAAGTTTCATATTGACTTGTCAAATTATTACAGAACCTGAGCTGAAAGAATCCAGAAATCATAGATAAAATATGTTACGACAGCCTTGTCCAATTTGCTTTTCACCAGCACAAGGTGTAACAGCACAGAACATGAGTTAGTGTTGTAACAGTGCAGAAAATCAGTGTGTTCTGAAGGGAGGAGCAGTAACATAAAATTTTGAACAGAAAGTTCAAGGCTTTTTGAGTGTATCTCATTAATACAGTAATGCTTACTAAAAAAATTAGTAAAGGTTTTCAGTGATCATAGACTCTTGCAAAGCCACAAAGCAAAGTTTCAAGCCTGTGGTTTAATGTGGGAAGCAAAGGTCTTTGATAAGTTTGACCAGGGTCACACCTCAGCGCTTGGCCTCCTTTGATAATACAATGGAAATTTGTTTCCAGAGAAGCACCATGTTTCATAATATGCCCATTGAGGTTTTTTGCCCCTAAAGTGCATCTTAACAAAAGAGTTGTGGTGAGAAACACAATATCCTTTTTTTGTGGAGCTTAATTATTTGCTCTGATAATATCTGCTTTTCCCTTCCTCTTCAGTCATAGGAAATGAAGAATTTGTTTTCACTTATTTTATTTTTCATTGAATAGACAATTTTTTGAACAATTTCTGACATTCTGTTTACCCTAGACAATCCACTCTATGTAGCGGAGCTCCTAAGATGAAACTCATATCTGCTTTACAAAAAACAACCCAAACTGAAATTAGCAAATGTTATGGTTTAGCATTTCTGGTGCTAGAGAAGTGGTCTGGACAGCCAAGACACTATGTGTGTAAAGCTGTGTAAGCCAATATGGATAGTCCCAACTCTCAGAGCACAAACACAGAGCCATGTCTGCAGTCATGTGCTGCCCACTGATTATTTGGTAATACCTAGTGCTGTCCTAGCTCATGATCTTTTAAACTAACAAAAATGTTCTAAGGAAAAAAAAAAGATAAAACACTGGGAAAATGGATGCAAGTAGATTGCTTCCTTTTTTCTCAAAAAGTCATATCAAGTCTTATGCTTAATTTAAGACCTTTCACAAATTATAGCATAGTTTAATGTTATTTAAAAGTGATTTTCTGCACTGCAAAGGTTGCAATGAAAAACTACTTACTAGCATTTCATGTATATTTGTATTTCTGTTTGGAATTTGGCTTTTTTTGGTGAAAATGTAAAGAAGAATTCTGATTTCTAATTTATTTATCTTTTACCTGCAGTCAGTTGTTAGTGTACTGAATGCTGAGTTTGTGAGGCATATGGAAAACTCTGTTGTAACTCATCCGGGGTTGGATTTGCAGTTTCCTCTAAGGGCAGGGCCCATAATTAATCAGGATGTAGTGCAAATTGCAGTGGGAGCATAATCTCAAAGCAAAAGTGAATGTTTTCTGTTGTCGAGGATGAATGGAGATGAAGAAATGGTTTCTTGGTTCCCATCTGGTTCGTTGTGCTCAGAGCTCCATAAATCTCTCCCAAAATAAATAAACCCAGCTTGATAACAGTGGACAGTCCTCTTCCTTTTGAAAATAGAGTGATGGAACCCATATGGATGGTAATAGAACTATCAAGTGATGAGTGTTAACAAAGCAGAGTAGTCCCCTTATCTAGTACAAGAATACAGGTTCCCAGTCTCTATTTTCTAGTAACAGGTCACTGATGATCAGTCAAGAATATTGTACAAGCCAGTCTTGTCCCTTTTAAACACTGGTTTTGCTTTGAAAGAATAATTTAACTGTATCTACTGGACTAGGATCTTGTTGTTTGTTATTTTAAACTAAAGAGATGTTTTTTCATATTATTTTAATTCATTGCTAGGCTGCTGTGTAACCTGGATCTCCTTGTGAACCTCCCAACTTCAGTATTTTATGGGCTTAAGATAGTTAAAGTCACTGTTGCTCTAGCAACTAAAGCATAAAGCTAGCAAAACAAAAGCTTAACTTCGGGAAGCACTGCCATATATCAGCTGCCTCAAGAGGTGGAAATTCTTGATAATGTACAGACCACAATGAGAAGCAGATGCACTTCTGTTCTGCATTTGTAGTACACATCTTGACTGGTACAGATGTGCACATATATGTACATATACATACATGCATACATCATCTTTTGTGATGCAGCTATGTGAACTTTTTCTGTATTACATCTTGAAATTGCAAAATCTGGTGAGTCACAGAGGTTCTTCGTAGGTCGCCAGGTAAATCCTCCTCCTGGTTTTGTGTGAGCTGTAGAGGAAGTGTGCTGTTATGGGGATAGGTTGCTTATCATGTTTGACATTTAGGCATAACTTACTCTTGGAGTAGAACCCCTGCTACTGCAAAACAAATTGCCTTAAGTAACAAAGCTGTTATGTTTCTAATGTTTTCTCTCTGTTTAAGTGCCTTTTATTGACCTCTGAAAGTGTTTGCTGGATAGGGCACTGATATTCTCTCATCAATGCTTAGATGAGCATTAGGTTTTTAAATTGCATATTGCACCCCAACATCCCAGAAGCAGGAAAAGCAATTGAAGCTATTTCATAGCAAGAATTCTGTTTCTGAAGGAGTAATTTTTATGGTAAACACATAGGTTTGCATGATGACTTCATTAATTATCTAGTTTCTAGAAACAGTATGGTATAAAGTGCTATTGATTCAGCTTCAAATTTCAGATCTATGGTCACTTTAACAGAGCTCTTCAAGTATTTTAACAAATAGAGGGATAAATTTGTCCCAGAAGCACAGTAATGTCGATTTCAAGGATAGCTTGTAAAGATGGTAGTTTGTATATGTGACTGCAAGGGTGAAAGATTAGATTAGATTAGAGTTTCTCTAGGTGTTGTATCTCATCTTGCTTTCATGTCAGAGTTTCATAAACCAGAGCAGCTTGATTCAAGCCAAAACTGCTCTCTGGAGTAAACATTGTGTGAAAACAGAGGTGGCTCTTTTCCTATTGATTTTTCAGTTCTGTTTTTAAAGGGTTGTGAACATCTGGGTGTAATTGAAATTACTGATAATAGTAAAAGGGCACCAGATTCCTGTAGGGTGATAAGGGGTATTTTTATGCAGATGTTATTCCCTGTTCTGTCCATTTTATTTCAAAGTTTGAAGGCACACATGGCTGGGATTTATATCTGTTTTGTACTTAAGGAGAAGAAACTACACTTGGGGAAAAGAGGACAATTTCCAGAGAAGCATCAAATATGTGGTAACTAGCCATAATTAGGAATTACTGTTTTTTCTATCCATAGTAAAAAGTGTTGTGTGATGTGTGTCTTCCCCCACCTCCAATTCTCCTGGCCTTTCCACCTCTTCTTTACTACTCAAAGGCTTTAATTTTTAACATTAAAGTGTAAGAAAGATGGAAGAGGTAAGGCTCTGTGCCACATCCCTGAATTGTAATATATGTGGGAACTGAAGCACTAGAGACAGCAGCCCTGTGCCAAAAAGGTGCTGGCACAAGCAGTTCTATGGCCATAGCCCTGGGCTCACCACAGTAAGCACTTTTTTCATGTGGGACGTTTAGTTCCTTCCAAAGGGGAACACTGGAACACTGTAATTCAGTTTCCATCAAGAGCAATATTCTTATGGTACTGCTCTTAACCTGTGCTCTTCTGATACAGAGCCTTGGCTGACCACTCCTTGAATTCTCAATTATATATTTTCTATCACCTATATGCTGTGTAGTGCTCAGGGCACACTGCAAAGTCTCTGCTTGAGAACTAGACTGAGAAATACAGAGGATGAAGTGGTCTGATGGCCTCACTGCTAGTTTGCTATAGCTGGCTTAATGTACCTCAGACAGGCTCAGGTCATCAGCTGTGTGAGGTCTCTGTGCCTTTGCTGGCATAGACTTCAGCATGAGGAAAGCAGAAGTTAATGCTGAATAAGCCATGGTATCTCGAACGTTTGGCCCAGTCCTGAGTCTAAACTGGCTGTGAACTTTCCAGAGGGAATTGCAATGAATTCACATACGATAAGACTGTGTAACCAAGCAGTGTAAAATCTGATAGCTTTGCCCCTTGGAAGGCTGTTTAAAATTTTTATATGATTTATATTTGTTTCTGAGGCTGCCACCTCTCAGTTTTGCCCTGAGATATCAAATGAATTCCCCAGATCAGCTGAGGGTTTCAGCTTTTCAATGGCCCTTGAGGTTTAAGTATTTGCAAAGTCTCCTCCTGAAGTTCAACTAATTCTGATGCCTGCAATTAAACCAACAGAAGAGTTATTCAGGGTTCATGTAAAGGGTCTGTGGAGACAAAATTAATATTTAATCATCCTAGTAACTACAAAAACCAACTGCAGTGCTGGTTGCTGAAGGCAGAAATCTGTTTGGATCTGTGTTGTTGATTTACACCTTTTATTGATTTAAAAGCAAATGCTGGGTTCTTTAATTTCTTTTGATGGAGTTGGAGGACAGATTGGACTTCAGTTGTTTGAAGCATTTTTACCCATTTGCAGTCTAATTGACCACACTTGTAACTTCCACTGTCTATTGAGCAGTAATGGTGATTTATCCATGTAGTTATGCTAATTTGCTGTAAGGAAAGAAAGGTTCCTAATACAAAAGGGAAAGTCAATGACCCAGATAATAGGGTAATTGTGACCCTGCCACATTCCTTGCCCTATGTATGATCTGCACAGACTGAGAGTAAGTGCTGAATGCCTTCTCACTTCTAAAAAAAGTTCACCCTGGTGAAATAGAGAAATGAAATGGAGAAAATGTCCCTACACACCATTTAGAATGCAGATTATGTGCCCACTGACCCATGTTAATAAAAAGCAGCATCTTGAGGGATGGACAAATGAAGATTGCACATCTTTTCAATTTATCTTCCTCAGATGGTCTTTCTTTGCTCACTGACCAATGATGTGCTGTGGACATTAACAATTAGAGCATTAAAGTATGCAAAAAAGATATTTGTTTTATCCTGGCATTTGCTTTCCTTTTCTTAATCACTTAAGAAGTAAATTAAACATCTCTACATTCAATGTGTACTACCACTGTCAGTGAATTTAAAGCTATGGCAGAAATTTGGAGCCTTATTTTGGAATCTCTTGTTGCTTTCAAGTTTGGGTCATGTGAATGAAAGCTGGAAGTACTTAGTGCTTTTGAATTTAAAACTTTTTCTTTCCATGCAAATATTGATAACTTGACATCCTTCAGGCATCCGTATGTATGTGTATACAAATGTGTTTGTCTATATATAATAAATGTGTACATCTACAGTCTACCCAGAACTTTTACTCAGTTCATTTTTTGGATGCAGTATCTCATATAACAAGATGGTAGTATTCTGTCCAATTAACTGATTATTTCTTGATATTTTTCCACTTCTTTTCTTTCTTTACTTTTCTTTTTCCTTTTTGAGCTTTTTTGTTTGGTTGGTTGGTTTTTGTTTTGTTTTTGTTTTCTTTTGTTTGTTTATGGTTGTTGGTTTTTTTGTTCTAGCCTTTCTTCCTTTATGTGAGCTAAGTTACAAGGATCATGTTGAGAATATTGGCTGCTGTGTAGTTCTCATACATGAAAATATAAACAAAATGTCCTTGCTTGATTACATTTCTTAAATTGTTTGACAAACCTTGTTGAGATGGAGGGGTGGCTTTAGTTAGTTTTCTTGTTTCTGAAGGGTGACAGCAAATTCTTTAGCTGACATATTTTGACTTGGCAGCTAGGTGCTTAACGTGTGGCAGGCTTCTGCAGCAGGATGGCACCCGAGCAGTTCCAGCCCCACAGCAGCCTTCTGCCCTTGTGACATTACTCTCTCCAGCAGCCAACAGGGGCTGGTAGCTCCCCTGTAAATGGGGAGGTTCCTAATCCTCTTCTCACTGCATTCCAGATGTACACAAATTCAGTGACTCAGAGGGCTGCTCTTTTAAAATGGGACTTACAGCACTGTCTTATGGCACTTAGAACCCCTTTCAGGGGGAAAACTGATCTCACCTGCCAGCCTAAAATCAGTTTGAGGTTTATTAGTGTGTGAATTTTGTGTAGGAGCATCTACAGTGAGCTTTTAAAAGTGGGATTTCTCTCTCTGTTGAGAAAGAAGGTTCATTTTGGTGTGATACACTTTGTATACAGAGTGGTAGCTATAGAAAGGAGTGACACAACCCATTGGTGCTAATTTTTGAATTACTTTTTGTGGGGGTCAGTTTAAAATATGATTTTATTATAAGAATTTTTATTATTATAATTATTATAAGAATTTTTAGTTATTCATTAGGAAGGGGAATATTTTCAATTGTCTTCACTTTATGATAAATCTCAAAGTTCTGCTACTACCAATTCAGAAAACATTCTGTATTGTACATTTCATTTAATATCAACTCTACATAAGGTAAAGAGCTTGTAATGTTCCTTTGCTTACTGGAGTGATACTGCCAGACTCTGCTATTGAGTATAGCAGATGCTGATTAAGTTTTGACATGATTGCAAGAAGTGAGATTATAAAGTTTGCGAGAAATAATTCACAGTATTAAACGGTGGTTTGGGTTTTTTTTGCCTCCAAGTATGCATTTTTGATTATTAGAAAATCCCAGCAGATTGTTTAGCATCTTCATAATTTGTCTGTTTGTCAACAGTAAGTGTTGAAATTGGTGCCAAAAGGTTAAATGTTTTCAAGTATTCCCATAGAGATGAACCATTAATTTGATGGATAAGGAGCAACAACTCAAATTAGTTTTGCAGTCAATTCTGTACTATACTACATACACTTCTGCAAATCTTTATTTCCACTGATAATTGATTATGAGAATAAACTAATATTTTGTAAGCAAAATGCCCATTTATCAATAGGATTGGTCAGTGTCTGCAGTTGATTTAAAGTTTTTAAGATTTAAGATTTTTCTCTGCTTTGAGAAAGCAGACACATTTCCTGAATACTTATATCTTCCTCATAATAAGCTGTTATTGAACTGTAAGCCATAATTTCAGACTTAATAAATGAAGATCATCATAAATGAAGTAAATACAGAAAACAAATGTGCTACAAATGTTGTTCATGTTATATGGTGAAGTTACAGTCACAATCCATAGCCATCAGCTTTAAAGCCTGAGTCGAGACCATCTTCTTCCAAGGATCTGATTCACTAGAGCCCCTGGCTGATTTGGTATCTATCATCAGAAGCCCACATTTAGAAACTTCTTGATAAGCACATGCAGTTGGAGTACAGCAAGCTCTGCCTGTGTATGTCTGGGACAGCTATGACTGGCAGAGGATGCTGAGCAGTCTATGAGCACTGCATTTCCAGAAACTCCACTTTTATGCAAATGCCCTGGTGCAGTAACGTGAAGAAGGCTGAGAAGGACTGGTAAGGGAGGGTCAGGCTGCCTTTAAGCATAGCTCTTGGCCTGCACACCAGCCATCCTCAGAGAATTGCTGATAAGCAGAAGTGTGGTGTGTGCCTACATGTATGCCACTGGAATAGCTGCTCCTTTATAGAAAAGTGGTTCCTTCTTACTTTGGGCTTACTTTGTAGTCTAGAGGAAATAATTGCAAGCATCTCCCTGCAGTGTGGCTGGAGTTCCTTGTCCTTTTCTGATTAGCTACTCAGTGTTTTCTCTGTGGCACTGCCTCCATCTCTTCAGGATGCATGGATGGTCTTTAGAGTCCAGTTATGATAACTACCAAATTTAATATTTTTCTATTTTTGCCAATTTTTAAATGAATACCTGGTGTATTCCATATTATCTTTTGCTGTTACTTCTAAGACCTGCAGGTCTTTGCATTGATAGTGTATATTCTTGTGATTTATCTTTAGCTTTTATTCCTACTTGTTAGCTCATTTTCTGAACAGCCTAGAAGGATTAAATGCCAAATAATAAATGTGTGTGCACGAATATCTATATTTACCTCTGTGTGTGCATGTCTGTGTTTGTACATAATCTGTGATGTTATACTGCAACAATGTGTTGATTCATGATATATAGCTGTTACCTTTGATATTCCACTTACAGAGGTGATCCACCCTGTTAGGTCCAGCATAAACATCTAAAGAAAGATTAGTCACACTCAGTGGTAATTTGTTGCATTTTTTTTCATTTACACTAGTTTCTGGATTTTATTTGAGCCTGTTTTAGATTTTTTCTATACATAGCATAACTCTAAGATGATTTTTCAGAGATTTGCTAGAAAAAGTCTGAATTATTGAGAGATAAACTGAAATAGCTTGTGTATTTGAATGAAGGTATAATATCTTGCAGTTACTGCATTTTTCCCATATGATTACTTTACAGTTTTCAACTAATTTACTATTACAAAAAGTAGGGCTTGTGAAATAGTTTCACGTGGGAATCATGGGGTTTTCCTGCAGTCCCAGAATACAGTGTCAGAGCAATGAGTCAGGAGCTGTTCATTCCTAGTATGGCACTCAGCAATATAACACATTTCTAAACTTCTGGCTGCTGAGCTTTTAAAGAGTTGAGTTGTGGCACTTCTGTAGCAGGAAGGAAGCAGGACCAGTGTGAAAGCTGACCAGGGTTTAACCAATGTAACTGTTTCTGCCTACAGTGTTGATGACAGAACTGCCTACCTGGCCCTGGGAGCAGTGAGGAACATCTCACTTAACATTTTCATCTCCAACATTGGTGATGATGCCTACGACACCAATGTTTTCTTCAATTTTTCTGGAGAGCTCTTCTTCATCAAAATGTGGCAAAAGGTAAGAAAGGCTAATCTCACTATGAGCAAGTCTCTTAACCTTAAGCCAATTTATTTACAAATTAAGGATGGGCTAGAGGATGGTCTAGTCCACACCACTGAGACATTTGGAAGTTGTATTTGGTTATGCTGGACTTGAACTTCTTTCAGGCTCTTTAATAAGATTTTTTTTCTTTTATGGATTTGGTGTGTATAGATTACACCTTCTGTATTTCTGTAGAAGACACATGCCTGTTATTTGTGGTGCTCTAATGAAAAATGAAGACAGTTTGTTTGAGGTATTTAGAGGTTCAGGGAGACTGTTGGAAACTGGTAAGATACCAAATGGCACTGAAATACAAAACCTAACTTTTGTTTGCACCCAGCAGGCCTGGTTATCTCTTGAGCTGGGCTTCTAGACTTTCTCCTTGTTGAAAGCAAGATACAAGGGTTGTTTCTTTGCTCATATCCTGGTGCAGCTTTGGGTTGTGGCCAGGGCACATCACTAGATCCAAGAGGTCAAGAGTGCTTTTAATCTCATCAGGCAAATATGTTGACTTTTAGTCTCTTTTCATTTAGATAGAAATGCTTGGATGTTTTCATTAGCAGGAGTTCATTTAGAAGCAAAGGTGTTGTAATGCAAACAGTGAATCAAGCTTTTTGCAAACTGATGGTTATGAAAGGTTTTTGAGTGTGAGTGATGTGACAATAATTGTGCAAAATGGGAGCTGTATGATTGTGACAACATTCTCTGTTCCCGCTTTTCAGTTTTCGTCTCTCTTCTAGAGCTTTGCTTTACAAGCCATAAGAGCAATATTAAAAACAGTAGTACAACTATTGCAAAGTTCAGGATTAACTTGGTCCACTGAACCAATAAAATTTTGCCATTATTGTCATGTTTTATGATAGGTTTAAATTATTATAAGCCTCTTAAAATAACTCACTGCATAATAAAAAAAATCATAATTTCTTATGCATGTTAATTCTCATGGTGTTCAGTTTTGACTGCACAGTAGCAAGCCTCAGTGAGTTGTCTTTTTATTATGAGCTTCATTTTCAGACATTATGTGCTGCAAATGTACATTTCATTATGAGGGAAAAGGCAGGGGATAAACTAGAAATGCCTACACCAATGTACAACTTCTCCATAGTAAAGGTTTTATGGGAAGATTTTCAGGATCTGGCCCAGTTCTCATTGAAGTCAGTGAGTGGGTTTCCATTCCTTTTCACTAGAAAATAAACAAAGCTTGATGCATGTTCTTTTAAAAAATTGTTGTCATCTTTTTTCTTTTTTGAGTATTTTACACATTCCATGTCACTGGAACACCAATTCCCTTCATCATTTTCCTTGGCCGACACCGTGAGGAAAGAAGCTGAAGTGTTGTTTTTTCCCATGATATTTTACCTTGAGCTTGGGTTTATGGAAGTCTTGAAAACAGCTGTGCTGAGTGCTGCATAGAAGGAGCAGTTTCTGAAAGCAGTTGATATTCTAGTATTATTTCACTACTCAGTGTATTTTCTTCCAAGATAAGCTACTATTTCTTTAAAAAAAGTACTGCACACATCTTCCTCCAGTCTTGCAACCAGCATCAAAGTATAGTCTGCTATTACTCCCTCTGTTCCAATGTTCCTATGATTAATTTCATCGAGTTTGGTTTTTTTTTTCTGATATTTAATTCATTATTTCAGTAACAATTTTGGAAACCAAGTTACAGGATTTTGTTAGGCTATTTTACTTTCATTCAACTTTCGGTCAAACTAATATATCATTGGCCTCATCATTTTTTTTTCAGGTGGGAAACTGGATAATGACCTCATAGCCTCAATTACACTGCTATATTTTCCCTAAGCTCTTTGACAATGTGGGGTGTTTTCTTTGGTAAAATATCAGTTTCCATGTCTCATAACCTACTCCCATCCTTTGACATCTATGCAGATTTTGTTCCTTGTTGAATATTGTCCAAACAGAAATCCAGAACATAAAGCCAGAATAAAAAAAACCCCAGAGCCTAGAGTTTTTTTTAATTTTGGAATCAAAAGAGACTTTGTGTGATGGGAAGCATTAAGTTTCACCTGCCTTTTAATGAATAGTGCTAAAGTGAATTTGCATGAGATCTTTCATGTGATTGCTGGATTGTTTCTCTGCAAGGTGACTGAGAATGATGATCACATATTAGGTTTTTTTAACCTGTCTCTGGAGTCCGTTCAAGGTGCTGTAAGATCCCTGTGTGTTTTTCCCATGACTCCACTGGGGACATTTGTAGTGAATTCAGTGCAGTTTTGTTTCTTTCTGGTTGGTTACAATGAGACCTGACAGTGCAAAAGTTTAATGCTGGTTTTTTTTCAGCAGAGTTCCTGAGACAAAATGCAACATCTTGTGTTTGAAAAACAGTGGGGTGGCCTAGTTCAGGGATGATGATGGTACTGTTCCCTGAAGAGTCTGAGTAAGCTAGCTCCTCTTTCCTTCCTGGAGATTGAGATTTCATGAGACTTTGTAAATAGAGACACCACCTAGAGATCCATTGTCTACTGGAATAATTTCACCAGGGCAGTGGTGGATTCTCCAGTGTTGGACACGTTTAAGATTCAGTGGACAGGGTGCTGAGCCATCTTGTCAAGGCTGTGTTTTTCCAAGAAAGGTTGGACCAGATGGTCTTTGAGGTCCCTTCCAACCTGATATTCCAGGCTTTGCCATATCTCTGCAAGTTGAAAAAGCATTTGCTGATTGATATTTAGGAGACTCCACCTATTCCACTAATTTTCCTATTATGCTGCAGCCAGTTCTTTCCATTTCATGGATGAAACCCAGCCTTTTCTTTACATCCCTCCTGGCAGACAATTCTTCTCTGAAGAGACACAGCATGGGTTGACTTCTCATTCCTGTGTGGTCCTATGGATACAATTCCTGTGCCACGATTTAAGATCTCACTCTATGAGATAGGGTTGTTTTACAGGTGCACTGCAGTGAATTTCAAAATGTGTCCAGTGAGAAAAGTATGAAATGCTTGAAATACATGTTCTTTTAAAAAAAATAGAGAGGAAGAAAGACACTTCACCTGTGTGCTCAGATTTTTTCTTTACTGTGTTGACAAAGAAATCTTGGTCCCCTCTTCTGTGTAGAATAGATTTCAAAATATTTTTTTTAATCTGAAAATTTGTCATTCCTTAATTTTAATTCAGGTTTAGGGAAGCATTCTATGTCAGAGTCTGAAAAATCCACTTAACAGAGCTGATACAACTTTCCTATCAAAGAATGCAGAGTGTTGCAGTGTGCTGAGTCTGGAAAAAGAATAAAAAAGCTATTGCTACTAATTTCTACACCATTTTACTTCTACTGGAATTACCTCCTGGCTTGTGTTTTTTTGTTGAAGATGCATGTCAGCAATAGGCACTTTGCTAACCATTGTTAGGTGCTGCTCAGTGCAGAGGAATATTTTCAGGGCAGTTGCAGAAATAGCACTGTAAGCTTGCTGGCAGTGGCAGTAAATGTGTAGGGCAGGAGCCATGTCTCTATTAAATGAGTTCAGCTGTAGCATGAGATTTTATAGCAATATTATAAATCCAGCATATTTTCCATAATAACAGTAAAAGAGCAATAATGTATAGCATTAATCTCTCCCTGTTCTGCAAGGGCTGATAGGAATCTCCCAGCTAACCCAGCACTGTTTTTGGAGAAAGCAGGTCAGGAGATTCCATTGCTGAACATCATTCCCTGATGTAGATTGTTCCTACATTTCAGACAGGCTTCCAGTATCCAAAGCCAGCTGTGTGTAACATTCCTGCTGCTTCTCACAGCAGCTTTTGCCAAGCAGTAGGTGAGTGAAGTCAGCAGGGCCAGACCAGGGCAGGGTTAGCAGTGAGGTTATGGCTCCTTTGGGTGCAGGAGTTGCCCATGATTCCTTTGTGAGCATGTACCTGGAAACACTGGTGTGGAGTATGAATATTGCTGACAACCACAGTCATGCTGCCTGTGGGCTCTGGTTTTACTTCTGATGAGTAATGGGATACTCTCTGTGTTACCAGGGAGATCATGCAATTTGGATATGAACTCACTCTTCTTCCTCACTCCCAGAGCTCTTGCTGCCATCTCTTGACTACAATTGTCCAGGAGGGCTGCAGATGAAGGCAGAGTTTAACTTTTTCTGAATCAGAATTCTCTTGCACCAGATTCCCACACTGATCAAA
The DNA here is from genome assembly GCA_034336665.1 of Luscinia megarhynchos. Lineage (NCBI taxonomy): Eukaryota > Metazoa > Chordata > Aves > Passeriformes > Muscicapidae > Luscinia > Luscinia megarhynchos. Next base: position 7,210,156 of record JAPFBE010000002.1, read on the forward strand.
CTGTCCCAGAGTCTTAAGTCTGGCAGGGAGAGGATAGGACACAAAAAATCAAAGACACATGCTCCCTTTTGGGCCACTGGAAGAAAATTTAGGTCCTGGGTATTCATTATCTCTGTTTTTCTAGCAGTTTCTGCCCCTTTGGATTGATGCCCTAAAAGCATGGTTAGGTGATAAAATGCAGCTAACTTTATAAAGGATCCCCTCCAGTGCACAAGATGCTGAAATGCGCTGAAGATTTACCCATGACATAAAGCAAGCACAGTTTTATAAGTTTAGCAAATTAGCATAATTGATAAGAATTCCCAGTTAGAGATACAAGTGATGAGGAAATTTCCCTCTTTTGGTTCAACTCTCTTTTAAAGCCCCCCTTCCTCATTAGTTGTTTATGGGAAAGTGGCACTTGAGCTTGGTTCTCAGGAAAATCAAGGTTAGGATTTGGGACTTAGGAATGTGTTTTGTCTTTCTGTCTAACAGAGCAGGTAAAATACTAGCTACTGATCTATTAAGTTATACAATAATAGGCTACAAAGCTACAAGTATATGTGAAAAATATATAAAAGCAAAAATTAGTTTGGCATCAGGATCCCCTGGCAGATGAGTTAACGTGATCAGTCTCAATTCACATCCAGCTTGTTAGCAGAAACCTCTTAAAGATGGCTAGCAGAAATCTCTTAAATTGGTGTTTTGATTTAATCCACCTGATTTTGCATGTAGTGTGTTTGAGCAGCTCTGTAAACCCCCCTGATGGAGGGTCAGAGGAGAGAGTTTCCGAGTAGTGCGGAAGCTCTGAGCCCTTGCACAAGTTCATCTGGAAGATTGCCCAAGCCATATATCACTTACATGAAGAGGTTTGAACCCTTTGCCAGCAAAGCAAAAGCTTTTATTGCCATGGCTTGGGAATACGAGTAGTGTGACAGTAGCCATGCCAATTTGTTGCCTCTCTGTTTTTGCAAGTCAACTATTTCTTCAGAGTGTGCCAAAATGTTTTGTATCCCTGGGGTAAAATTGTCCACTTTCTTAACTGGGAAGACAAAAACATGTGCAGCTCAAGCTATCAAACTTCATTGTTTATTTTAATATTCTTTTTCTGTGAATGCTCAATGGAACCCACAACTTTTCTGCTTCCCTAGGGATAAGTAAGGAGCAGTGCTTTTTCAGGTCAGGGGCTGTAAGTGTTATATAATATACCCCTACTCACAGCAGGCAGGAATTGAAGGCTAGACTGTTGATCCAAACTTTCCACATGGGATTCATGTATCATTCCTATCATCAGGGAATGAACATCCTAGATTTGGTTTATTCATGTAGAAAGTAGCAATTTGAGCCTTTAAAATTTTTCTCCTATGCTATGATTTTTCATGTAGATCTGAGAGATATTGATATTTAGCTTGTATGGGGTTTGTGTATATATAAATATATTGATGTATAAGCATATATTTCATTTTTTATTACTTTAATTTTTTTTTCTCAACAAATTAATTGAATGAATAGAATGACAGCTTAAAAGTTTTGCAGTTTAGAAGGTGTGATTTTTCAGGGCATTAAATCTTGTTCTGCTCAGTGTTGGAAGAACCTGTGTGAGTTTGATTGTTATATACATTGAGAAGTTTTATGCTGATCATGTGGGGCTGGGCTTTGGGTTACACAGTGTGGAAAGTGTTTGTCTGGAAGTAGCTCATAATGATTTATCATGATGTTTATCTTGGACATCTTTTCCAACTTTGATGATTCTATGATGCTATGTATATATATATAGTGGTTTTGAGGAAGATCCTGGGATTCTTTGTGTGGCTCAAATTATTAAGGGAGGTTTTATGTAATTGCCTAGTTCTGCCCTTCTCACAGGTCTGCCAGGGGAATGATTTTCTAAAGGAAGAACAGCTGTGTGGATGAATACAGTCATGTGAGATGTACTTTTTGTGGGGATTTAGAAGGCAGCCTGTAGCTATAGCAAAGACCATTTACAGTGAATCCTGACCTACCTGCTGGTGTAGATCATTGTAATGAACAGATGTACCAGGCAATGTTGCATTTCTCTGTGTCTGGGCATCAACAGAGGTCCTGGTTTCCATCCAGGTGAGGTAGGGAAAAGGAGATCCAAAGCACTTAACTTATGAGACTTCTTCAAGGAGGTGGAGAAGGACTTCATGAGCCACAGGCAGTAGCTGTTCACCCTGTTTCAGTCTCTGAGTGGCCCATAGCTCAGCAGCCAAGCTGCATCTCCCTGCACGATTTCAGGAGCTGCACAGAGCTGGGAGCCAGCAGTGCCAGGTTATGGGAGAGGGCTTTGCCAAAGAGATTTTGCTGTCTCTGTTGCTGACATCCAGCCACCCCTATCTACACTATTATTTTGATAAAGTGCATTACTAGGAGAAAGGTAAAAAAGCCTTCACAGAGGGTAGAGCCCATTATATAGTGAACTCAATATACTTGTCTTGGATATGCTTATTTAAAGGTTATGCTATCCCTCCCAATGGATCCCAAAGGTCACCAGTGACTTTCCTGTGTCCCAGTGTCTCACTTCATTATCATGTTTTGCTCTTAAACTCAGTGGACAAAGACATGCCAGTGTTTGAGATAAAAAAATCTACGGGACAGGGTTCATCTCCTGTCTTCTTAGGATGAGGCTTAAAATTGTCTGAACTTTAACATACTCTGCAAAAGACCTAGATAAGAATTAATTTGCACAGCTTTCAGTGGCTTTCATTACAGCAAGAAATGGGGGATTACTTTTGTTGCTATTTGAAGCCTTAAGTTTATTGAGTTTCCAGTATGAAAGGTCAGTTCTGTTTTGGCAGGAGTTTCTCTTGGTCACTTTTCTAATAGGCTTCTCTGATGCTGTCGGAACATAAATGACACTCCTGGTGTAAAATCCAGTAGAATTGTAAACAAATATATGTATCTATCTATACAGTATATATAAACGTATATTATAGGGATAATATGCATGTGTGTATATATTTATGCTTATTTGCATTGCTTAGTCCTTTAGCATGTTGTAATTGTGGTCTTCTGTGGCTGGAAGTAGTGCCAATTGTTCTCTTTCGCCTGGTTGTGAAGCTGACAGGATAAAACCCAAACCCCCTTTAATCCTGTTAAGCACAAGCTATGATCGTGTGGCATACTTCAGGTATAGCTTCTCTGAAGTCAATGACAGCTTTGCTGTAGAAAGACAGCTGCACAGTCAAAAACAAGAGTAAAGTTGTGAAAATTTTTTAGCTGAAAATCAAATGAGGGGCCAGTGATGCTTAAGAAATCACAAACTTTCCTGTCTGTGGGTTTTGTATCAATATGTGCTCCTGTTAGCAGAAGCAGACATGTTAAACTCAATCTGAAGGAGGCCCCAAATCTAGTTTTGGTTCGTGGTTTTTGGGGATTTTTTTGAGAGGGAGCTTCCTGTGGTGTTTCATCAAAACCAGAGGCACTGGGCACAGCAGGGAGGAAGAGTGAGAAGTATTTCAGCTGGCCTGGTTGCAGGCTCTGGGGTGAGCAGGGGACTGCCTCTTCACTGTGGTCCCCACCCAGGCAGGCTGCAGGGGATGCCGAGCCAGGCACATTCCCAGATGGCAGCATTTTGCAGCCTGCCTTTGGGAGGAGGCCAGAAAACCTGCACTTGACTTCTGGCCATAACAATCTGCAGACACAGTGAATTCCACTTAGCAAGGGAAAAGAAGGAGTGCACTAAAAATCTGCTCTATAAAGTAGTGTGGTACATCTTAAAGCCTTACAAGTGATCTGCTAAGCTTTTATTAAAAAAAAAAAAAAAAAAAAGGAAAATATATTTTAAATAAGCCTGTTTCAATATCCAAGTGCAGCAGGTACTTTTGCATTTCAGCATTATCCCAAAGTTTCAAGGTTTTCATGATGTTAAAAGGGTTTTTGGGGAAGATATCCTAATGCACACTGTGTTTGAATTCCTAAAAGAGAAAGACCAAAACCCTCAAACCTATGTGTGTTTCAACGAGGCATTTCCTGTGGTTTCAGGTTTGGCTTTAGCTGTTGGGGGATTTTGTGTTGAGCTAAGGTTTATAGATTCCAGGAAAATGTCCAGTGCCAAACTCATTATCATTGTTATTACCTTATTCTTTACATTTGAAAATTACTACCAGTGAAGGATGGAAAAGACAGAAGGGTAGGGTAAGGCTTGATTTTATTGATTGTATTTCCTCATTATGAATTTGGGGGGGTGTGTTGAAGTATTTGTGAGGGTTTTAGTTTGCTTTTTCAGACTTTGATGGTACTTGAATTTATTTTCTGAACTCGTTATGAATTTAAGCATTCCACTGTAACACTAAGAGTGAATAGCTGTGTTGCAGTTGAAAACAACAATATTCATTTTAATCTTATACACAGAAGATTGTCTTATGGCTTATCTAGGCATATATTATCCATGCTTTCAGAAGTACCACTAGAAAATGAATATTGGCCAACTTGTTTGATTTCTGCCTTTTGCCTCCTGCTTTTAATTTTTGGAGCAGCAGGTTTTAAAGATAGTTTTTGTTGTTGAATGAACATGTGTGCAACCATTGGATTTGCATGGTAGCAGGGAGGGCTATAGGAGTGGCTTCTCAGAGAAGCTGCTGGAAGCTTTCCCCGTGTCCAGTATCAGCCGACTCCACGACAGACCCACTGCTGGTCAAGGCCAAGGCACTCAGATGTGCTAACACCTCTCTGATAACATATTTAGGCAGGAAAAATGTTATAGTGCAGAAGTAACTGTGGCCAGAGCAGAGTGAGAACACGTGAGAGGAACAACTCTGCAGACACCAAGGCCAGTGGAGCAGGAGGGGCAGGAGGTGCTCCAGGTGCCAGAGCTGGGATTTGCCCCCAACCCATGGTGCAGACCATGGAGAGGCAGCTGTGCCCTGCAGCCTTGGATGTCAGTGGGAGTGCAGAGATCCACCTGCAGCCCTTGGAGGAGACCCAAGGTGGATGCCCAAAGGCTGCAACCCCATAGGAAGCCCACAGTAGAGCAGGACTTGGGGCCCTGTGGGAGACCCACATCTGTAGCAGATGGTTTGAAGGACTGCACAGTGGAAGGAACCCATGCAGGAGTAGTTAGTGAAGAACTGCAATCCACTGGGACTCATGCTGGAGAAATTCATGGAGAATGGTCTCCTGTAGGAGGAACCCCATGCTGTAGCAGGGGAAGAACTTTTCTCCCTGAGCAGGACACAACAGCAGAAACAGCATGTGATGAGCTGACCATAAGTCACATTCCCAATCTCCCTGTGCTCAGAGAGCAGGAGGTAGAGTCCAACAATGAGGGAGGGGTAGAGAGAAGGTTTTTAAAATTTGTTTTACTTCTCATTATCCTGCTCTGAATTTGTTTGGTAATAAATTCAGTTAATTTCCCCAAGCTGAGTCTGTTTTGCTGGTGATGGTCATTGACGAATGCTCTCTACCAGTCCTTATTCAACACATGAACCTTATGTTGTATTTTCTCTCCCTTGCTCACTTGAGGAGGGGAGTGATATAGTGTCTTTGGTGGACACCTGGCATCCAGCCAGGATCAAACCACCAGAGTATTTCTCTGTAATAATTTAGAAACCATACCTGTGTTAATAGTGCATGCAGCCACAATTTACTAGTGAAACACATGTGTGAGAACACATGTATGCATATATCTACATGTGAAGTGGGATGAAGAGCCCTTTCTTCTCCCAATGATTTACTTGTCTCTGATTTTTCCCTGGGTTTTTGGAGAGCATGGACTCATACACACAAGAATGCACTGTTGTTATTAAGTTTATCATAATAATCCTATGCACAGATAATGAGGGAACAATAAAGATTACAAAAATATATGTTCATCCACATTTTATTTTAAATAAAGGTATAATCAAATGCAATATGCTGACAGATTGCAACAGCGTATGTATTTTGGATATACATGTCAGAATATGAAGAATATAGAAACAGTGTATAATTCTGCACATTCTTGAGTCTTGAGACTGAATTTGCTTTTCTAGATAATTGGATTATGTCTGGACAGGCATTTAATCAAACACATTTTCTGCAGTTTTACAGAGCAAAGCCTTTTCGTGGGAATAGCACAATCTAAATTACTTCTGAATTTAGCTGTATGTATGTCAGATACTCTGTGTAATAGTTCTTATGATTGCTTTTTAAATATGTCATTATGGAGTCAGAAACTGATTTTTCCCTTTCATTTTCATTTTACCATGTTTTTATATGTGGAACTTGGAGAGCACGGTTTAGAGCATAGAAGTTGCCTTATGCTTATATTGGTGTGTTTGCTAGCCAGTGCAATGTTTTTAAAAGGCATATCTTCAGTTTTTTGTGAGCAAAGGTTTTGTCTTGATTGGCAAACTGATAGTACATTACTAAGTAGGCAGCTTTTTGTCATGCTTTGGTTTATGTGGATCGTGGATTTTTCCCATTCTGTACCTAAGTATCCATTTTTTTGGTGGTGAATGGTGGCATATCTGGTTGGTGGCCAGTCATTAGTGGTGTTCCCCAGATCTTGGGTCCAGTTCTGTTCAGGTTGGACTTGATGATATCAGAGGTCTTTTCCTACCTTAATGGTTCTATAATTCTATCATTCTAAGTACTTTCTATAGTGGAGAAATGTGTAGCTGTACATAAACACATATGGGAATGTGTCACAGAGTAAAGCCTGGCCAAACAGCATAGCTGAAATGTGGCCATGCTCACAGTGAATGAGAGTCAGCTGACCTAACAGCTCTATGGGGGTAATGTATCTCAGTGATGTTTCCTGTATAGTTTTCTTGAAAAAATTAAGTTCAGCAGTTCTCAGCAAGCAGGAAAAAGAAATATTTAGTTAGCATAGTACAGTGAAAGTCAGTGTAAGTCTAACTGGTCTGTTAAAATGAGAGTATGGCAGCAAAGGAGGTGGAACTTCTCACCACCTGCCCTGCACATCCCTTAAAAGATGGGAGGAACAAAAACACGATTCATTTTATTGGCTGGTTCTGAAAATTGTTTTGGGCCTAATCACTTGAGCTGAATGAACAATTCATGCTGTCTCTTTAACTTCTGAGGTGTGGTGCTCTAAAAATTTGCTGTAATAGCTTTTCAGTTAAGATAAAAGTTTATGAGAGAGTTGGAAATATCTAGTAAATAGAAATATCTAGTAAATAGAAACGTTTTTGTCTTTCCCTTTTTGCTCAAATATTTGCTGTCTTGGCTGGGATCAGTGAGCTATCTGTAAAATAGGTTCCATCCAGAGACAAGAAGGAATAGGTGAGAGGCTTTAACTAATCATGCAGAAATAGCCATTTTCTCAAAATAAGGAGCAAATCCAAGATTTGAAGCCAGACTTGCTGGGTTTCAGGGTGAGATGTGCCTACAGCATTTACTAGTGAGATCATGGATTAAGACAGGAAATTTCTCCCTAATGCCAAAGGAAACTTTGTTTTTCCCTCTAGTTCTTTCTGTGAAATAACAGTTGAGGTTCCCCAACCCTGTTCCAAGTTTATTTTCTGGATCAATTTATTTTTAGAATACAGGTCCAGATGCCCCCCTGCCCCTCATCTTCCTATGAGGATTTGTCTGTGTGAATGTCAGCATACTCAGGTAGGTAGTTTTCCTTGCTTGTTAAGCATTGGGATGGTGAGGGTCAATTGGTGAAACAGCAGTTCACAGAATTCATAATATGTGACATTCATATTTCCTGGTGTGGCTTGTTAGGGGAATATCTATGAGTTGAAAATAAAGGAAAATTTTCAGTCCCTGTGACATCTTTAAAGTAGACCTCTGCTGTACACACCTAATATCCTTTTATTCCATTTTATAATTTGATTTGATACCCAGAATTCTTTAATCATTGCATTCAGGAGGTTAGATAAATGCTAGTTTCATGACAAGGTTTAGATAAGCAAGTCTGTATTGAGTCTATGACTCCCTCTCTGTAATATTTTTCCTAACAGGTAAGGATTGACAGTAATTTTCACATTATAGTTGCTGTTGATGCTGGTTTATCATTGACTTGGCCTTCATGTTATTCACATTGTTACTTGCATTCCACCTGTGTTTGGAAATTTCTTACAAGAGAGTAAGTGTTTGAAGGTCGAGATCCAGAGCTGTTATGTTAGAAGAGTGAAGCCATCATAATTTCTTTCCATCATGAACATCTTTTTCCTCCTTTTGAGTAATTACATCACTTTGCTTTGGCAAGTGGAGAACCATATGCAGAAGAGTTTCTGACCAGAAGAGTTTCTGACCCCAAGGGGCTTGCCTGAAGTTACCAAGTAAACTGTATTTTCATAAAGTGAAACAAAACTCTGAGAGGAGAAACTCCTTGAAATGCACATGAAAATATTTCCTGTACCCATGATTGCTCTTTAAGCTATGGCCACCCATGCTAACTACTGCAGTCTATCTCCAGAGTTGCTATCAGTAGCAGGATGATTTTTTTCCCCAGCTTGCAATGTACACTCACAGCTCACAAGAGGCACTGTGTGGTGGCCTGGTGCCACACTGAGTGCTGCCTCCACTGCCTAGGAAGCTGGCCTCAGGGGAGCAGTGCATCCTGACACCCTGTGCTTCCCCCTGTCCAATCCCTGGTTGTGCAGTACTGAGAGAGTTGGGAACTGATGGCTATGTTTGGAACTCATGAAACCGATGAGCAAAAGAAGAAACACCAAACCCCAAAACTGCAGGCTCAGTTTGTGAGATACTGAGATTTCTGATGGATTCCTGATGTGGATTCCTGTTGCCTTTGGCATTGGCTGTGGACTGATGGAGTTGGGGAAGGTCTGTGACTGGCAAGGTCCAGCCCAGAAACATGGAGGAAATACTGTCTGCTCAGTTACCAGAGAGGACTGCTGACAAAGACACAAAGCAGACATCAGACTGCTAGTTATCTATCTGAAGAAAAGAAAGGCTTAAAGGGCTTTCGAGGATGATAGCCAGAACAACTTTTAGGAAGTATCTGAGGTAGATCAGACACACCATTTCAGTAATTTCAGATGATCTTGAATAATTGCATAGTGCCAGTGAATTCCCAGTCAGTAACACCACTAATCCTCTTTGTGTTCCTGCAATTTTAAAATATCCTACGAAGCACTATTTTAGAGGAAAGTGTGGTATCTGTGGAATTTTGTGTTAGAACAACTAAGCTGTGTGCACATGAGGAGGCCTCCAAGATTAAATTACTCTGAGCTGTACTTGCTGTCAGTCATAAGGAAACTCAGTCAGAGCCAGATTTAAAAAAAAAAAATCCCGAGCCTTTTATGAGCTCAGGCATCCCTAATTGCACTGCATATGTGGATAACTGAGACTCACAGTCACAGTCTTTTGTATATCAGTTGCTGTAGAAAGAAAGTGCATTAGTATGTTCAGGTGGTGGCTGTTTAATTAATTGGTACATCTTTATATCCTTGAAGCCCCAATGAAGGGATTTAGAGAACTGCGAGGCAGGGAGAGATAAGTAGGATCAAAATAAAAATTTTGCTTTCCAAACCCTAGAGAAACCCATGAATTCTTAATAGCACAGTTGAAGGGCTTAGACCAAGATCATGAAGAGTGATTTGAAGGAGCCATTTCAAACATCATCAAAGAGATGAGTCTTTATTTTAGGTTCCTGACATGTTTGTTCTACCCAGCTTTGCAAGCCACGTGTAGGAAGCAGATTACCAGCTGTGAACAGACATGTGTTTTGTGATATCTCCCAAAAGTAAGAAGTTCTTAAAATGCTGGTCAAGTCTATATAATTGTCCTGTTGTGTGGAACAAAATATCCAGATGTTCATCTAAGCTCTCATTTGGGAAAGTACCCCTTCTCACAAAAACTTTACATTGAAAGTGCTGAGGAATAAATATGCCTTTTAGTCAGGGTCCATGATAAGAATAAAAAACTGTACAAATCTAGCAAGTTTTCCCAGTGTCCAGTGTAAGCCTCTACCTTTGGTGCAGGTCAGAGCATTTCCAAATAGCTAGTGGGGATAGTTATAAAATGTATGTGCCAGACAGAATATAGTAGGTAGGTGCATAGTACCTAACTTTTGAGACTTAACATAGCATGAGGTGGACAGTGCAAACAGCCCTCCCTTATGGTATTTTCTCAGGATATTTGTTTTAAGACTTCTTCAATGAGGATGCCATTCATGATCCTCTGTGGTGTTAAGTGCACCAGTTCACAGACAGGCATCATAGAACAAGAAAACTAATAACAACAAGGAAAGCAGCAACAAGAGTGTGTGCTCTGACAACAGATGAGGGGTTCCTCTGAACTCACTCTTGTCATTCTGCTTTTGTATCCTCTGGAAAACAAGCAGCATCACAGGAAAAAATCCTAACAATTAAGTAAATTTTCAACATCTTCAAAACAAGAGTGTTCTGCCAACATATTATCAAGACTTCCAGGACATTTTCTCATCAGTTCCAGAATGTATCTGCTAGTAGCCAAGATTTGCGAGGAGGATTTTTTGCAATTTAAACAACAGCAATAAAAAAGACCTTTAATTTGAGTATAGCTAAGGAAAGAGAAATATAAACTGCTGGGAAATGTATTTTCTAGCAACTTGAGGTTTTTTCCCTTTTAAAATATACAGATTATTTTAATAATTCCTCAGTGAAGTTTCAATGCCTTTCATTGGTGGTTTTAATCAAAAGTTCCTTAAAAATAGCGGGTAATCAGAAGAGTTTTTGTAAGTATGATGTGAACTCTGGCACAGATAGTCAGCAGTATTCAGCACAATACAGAAAGTACCTTTAGTTCATAAATCAATATAACTTTCTATTGAGAGCCACATCTGGCATATCCTTTTCACGTGTTTAGTATTGTTCTGTTGCATCTCCTTGTTGACACTGCAGATGCAGTATCTACTTGTAGGCTGTGTGCTTAGAAAAGCAAAGAGCTAGCAGGTTATAAATGAGTGTTAGAATAGTTGAATTCACTCCTTGTCTGTGAGAACACTGGTGAATGCAAAGCAACACAAATGACCTGTACTTATATAAATGTTTGCTTTTGCTGATAGTCATAATATGGTAGAAGAGTCTTCAGATAGGTAAAAGCCTGGTATTGGAGTACCAGTGTTGAAGGGCAGTTAATGGGCTGGGGAAGAGTACTTCAAGAAATGTTTTAGGCAAGGAACTTGCAACCAGTCATGGGTGGAAATGAATGGGGAGAAAGTTGAGGAAGTGGAGTGATGACTCTGGATTGATGCCAAGGCAAACATCAGTTCAGAGGAGTGATTCTACCTTTGGGGTAGAAATGAATGATGCTAAGGGTGGGAAAAATAAAAATCAAATATAAATATATGAACTGCCAGATCAGGCTCAGGAAGATTGGAGAGTTTTGGTTGGACATAAGTGAGGGAGAGAATGGTCAGGTTGTACTGGTTAGTCAGTAAGTCATCCCATTCAAACTGTGCAAGACTCAGGAAAAAACCCATATGGGGTCTGATTTGAAAATGGTAAATCAAGATGAGGCTGAGGAAGTTTCAATGTCTTGAACTTGAGTGTTTCATTGCTCATGTTATAATGATGAGGAACCTTTTTTTTTCCTGTGATAAAGAGCTTTGAGAAACAAACTGTGAGCCAGCCTGGGCTTCGTATTTCTCATAACCAGGTCAACATTTGCAATGAAGTAATAATACAGTTATTTGACTAATTAGCTGACTATTTATCTGGTTGACTGAGAGTATGTAACACTCTGAAGTGCTTCAGAAAGAAAGTTTTTCAGATAAAGCTTCACACTGTCTCGTTGGAAAGGAAATGGCCAACCCTTTTGGCTATCTTTTCTGAGCAAGCTAGGAACTGCTATGAAGCTCATGCAGTAAGCCAAGTTTTTCAAATGGGCTGTGTAGTCATAGGGGAAGCATTCTTCAATAAAAGCATGACATAACATCAGCAAGAAGTGGTATCTGCAATTTCTGTAAGCCCTGAGTTGCACTGCTGTTCCCTGATTGTAAGATAAGACAGCACCAACCCTTCAGCGTCCTGGAGCAGTGTGAAAATTGAGTTTAGAGAGCTGACCACCATAGGAAGCCACATAAAGAAACAGTTTTTCTCTCCCTCCAGAACAGCACAGTGAAATTGAAGACTGAAGCAAAACAGTGAGCAGTGAAGGAAAACCAAAATATTTACTCATTAGCTGAGTTTCTCCATCTTAATCACAGAGCAAGCCAAGAAGTCCATGGGAAAAGTTTTTCTGGGTAGCCTTGAATTTTACAATTTTGTGGGAGGCTGAACCAGTATGATGAAGCCAAACTTATTTCTGGTGTTTCCTAGCATTGAAAAGTTTTATTGTGCACCATTACTGGAATCACTCATGCTGGAAGGGATCCATAGGGATCACTAAATCCAGCTCCCTGTTCCTCATAGGACTCCCTAATTAAAGCTGTAACCTAGAGCACGGTCCAGATACTTTCTGGGCTCTGACAGGTTTGGTGCCCTGACCACTTTCCTGGAGAGCCTGTTGCTGTAATTGACCACCCTCTCAGGAAAATAACCTTTTCACACTCTCCATCTGAACTTCAGAAATGTTGTATTAATATTAATCGTTAAACTGGACAGTATGCTAATGAAAGTCATTCCAGTCAATCTTCCTGCATCCGTTAAACTTTCCCAAGCAACAATGGCAAAACCAGTGAATTCAATGTTATCTTGTCATTTCCTTTCACAGGCAGTAAAACCAAGGGCATCTGCCTGCCAGCTGTCTGGTCTGCAAAGGCATCAATGTCCAAAATGAAGAAAGGGTGCTCTTCTTCTGTTTTCAGTATGAGGGCTCTCTCAGTTATCCTGGTCTTTGACATCTCTGAAGGGATATGACCTCGAGGAGAGGAGACAGTCTCTTGGATCTGTCTGGTCACTGTCACCTTACTGGGCAGCTATGTAATTAGAAACCATCCCTGAAAGAACACAGGATGGGTGTTGATGGAAGAGAGTTCATAGTTTGCCCCAGTCAGCAAGGGACATTTGATTAACCCAGAAGCAAGAATGTTTTCAGAGGAAACAGCTGTGAAATTTTTCATTTGGTTATGCAGCTGCTCAGACTTTGTGTTCTCATGATCTCTGGAGAACCTTCCAGATTCCTGAGAGGAAGAGGCTAGTGAAAGGGATGCTTTGCCCATGAAGCACTTTTTTATCTATTTTGTGTTCATTTAGAGGAGAAAATCTAGCACATAGGTGGATGGTAGCTCTGTACTCCTTAAGCTAGATATTTGATTTGCTAAGCAATGCCATCTTTCATATTTCCAGAAATGGAAGCCTGCTAAAGATTGTAAGGAAGCAAATCCTTAGAGAAACTGAATGAGAAGGGCACTGCTCTGGCATTTTAGTAGTATTGGAGTAATTTCACTCCATCAGGCATCTCCAGGTGTGCACTGATTTTCTCCTTATATTATTTTTGCTTCTCATGAAACTAGTGAAATACTCCCTGAGTCAGGTAAGAAAAGATAGATAGTATTTGATCTATCATTTTCTAGAAGTATGTGCCCTGATTTGAACCATGATTTTGAAGCTAAATGTCTGTAGAGCACTAATGTGCTCAGGTCAGAATGTGAAAGGCATTTCCTGGAGATGCCTATAACCCAAGTCCATAGTTCAGGAAGCTCCTTCCACTTGTGCTTGTTCCAGCTGAGAATGTAACTTTTAAGTGCATATTTGAAGTAACTCAGGAAATGTACATGAGCATGAGCTTTGCAAACTGCTGTAAATACTGAAAATAGGTCAAGTAAATCATGTGCTCTGTGGCAAAGAGATTCTCAGGTGCATGTCTGGAATAAAATTAATTTATAGATTGAGATATCTAAAATTTAGGCGTTTGTATTATAGCACATACCATAAGCACTATAGTTTGGGTGATGATCTAATCAACGGTAGGGCCTAGAAAGGGATCCAACCCAGTCTGAATTAAACACCTGCATTTGGTCTGCTGGACTGTTTAACATATCCTTTTACTACCATGGGAGCAGTGGCATGTAAATCACATAGCAGCCACTTGATGTGTAGGCTCTTTAAAAGCATATATCAGTTTCCAGAGCTGAATCACACTCCTAAAGTTTAGTGAACTTAGATGAACTTGCCCACAGTGGCAAAGTATTAAACTGTTCCCTGATAATCTTGTAATGAGAACGTGCTCATCTGGAGCTAGGCACTGATTATATGGAGCAATGAAACTCTCTGTTCACTAGAAGAAGTTCTGTTGTAGTGGAGTCACCAATCAAGCAGGATAATCTTTTGCATTTGAATAATTGACTGTCCATAGTCAATGTTTAGCATGAGGAGATGCTCATTCCTCTACTTTGTCTGTGCCACCACTGTCTCACTAAAGAAGGTTTGTATCCACACCAGCATGGCTCCTCTTGTGGACCAGAGCATTGAATGTCACCAGAACCAGATTAGCTTTCTCTTCTGCATCTGTGCATGGCATGATTTGGTCACTGTCTCCCAACACTGTTCTCTCTTTATGGTACAGGTACCTGGAAAAACCACCTTAGAAAACCTGTATTCTGGATCATTTTGAATGCTTTCTTTTAATAAATGGAGGGAAGAACTGTGTTATCCAAGAATTTGGGCTGATCCCCTGACTCCAATGTGTTTAGTAATGCAGTATTTCCTCATGATCTATCTCTTAGGCAAGGTTCTGATGGCTGTCTTCTTCCCAATGCTGGTCTGACTAATGTGGAATAAGGAAGTACAACACAGTGCTATAAAATATTTAATTTTCCATAGTACTTCACATTGCTATTTCTTAGCAATCTTCTTTTTCTCCCCAAATCTGTAATCTCATGGTCTTTTTTATCTTCTTGCAGGAGGAGCTGGGCATTGCTTGTGAGTTACTGGAGTCAGATTTCCTCAAGTGCAGTGTGGGATTTCCTTTCATGAGATCCAAATCTACGGTAAAGTTGTGATATTTGCATTTGCAGAATAATGGTTCATTTACCTCTGTCTCCAAGGAGTGTCTGGAAAGCCAACTGCTCTGTTAAATGTCTGTGATAGATACTTTATCTAGCTTGCTAAGCCAGATATCCAAGCCTTTCACAATTACAGAGACTAGCTATCCTCTATCCCATCAGACAGAGCCAATGGCAGTGCCCTGGGCTCTGCAATAAAATGGCTTTGAAAAATGGTGCAAGAGTTGCAGCTGTGAAAACCTTACATATTTCCTCTGCAGAAAATTAGAAAAGGACTCTCTGTCTCACTTATGTTGTCTCTGTAAGTTTTTGTCTTCTTTCACATTAAAGTGCATTATACAAATGACAATGAAATGCACTAATGGCTTTTTCATCTTATGGTCTTCTGGTAGATTTTTTAAGGATGGTTTTGTTCTGTAAGAGAAGATACATTCTTTCATAATGTTTGAAAGCCCATCTGGGTTCTTTCTGCCACTAAAATGATCTATATAAATGACCAACCCAGAAAGGTGAGAAAATGAGGAATAACCTATGGATGGCCTGAAAAAAACGAGTCTGAAATTGTTCAGAAAGTTTCAATTTTAAAAGCAAATTCTTTCCATTTGAATTGATGTCTCCTTTGACCCAGCAAAAAAGTTTTTGTTTTCTGATTTTTTAATTGACTCTTTCTTGCTACTTTTGAAAAAGTAAAATACATTTTACATGAAATTGAAAAAATACGTGCAGTAGCAAAATATGATCTAAATGTAAGAATGTAAGCCATTGAAAGCACAATGAATATGGACAATTTGTTTTATTTAGCCAAAGTCTGTTTTAGAGTTAGGCAGAAAAATAACATGGAGAAGTTATTCATCAAAGTAAAATTCTTATTTCAAAATTAGCACCTGTTTTCACCCATTATGATTGGTGTCCTGAATGCTGCTTTAGCTTGTGCCACTTGCTCCAAGTCTCCAAGTGCAGAGCTGTGGTGTGGCCTTTAATTCCCCCAAAAAATCTTTTTATCAGCAAATAACATGGTGCTGAGATAGTTTCAGGTAGTGATCCTCCTGTACTGGAAAACCCATTCCCAGGCAGATGATGCCCTCAAGAAATATCTTTGAAGGCAATTCTAATAAAGGCATTCTTTTAATGAAGCATTTGTAGTATTTGAAAAGAAACACAACGACTAAGATTTAAAAGCTAATTTTCAGTAGAGGAAGCACTCTTCCATGTATCAAAATATGCTACTTTTGTACAATTAGCCCAGTAAAACATAAATAAAGTTTCAGACTTTGAAACAATATGCTTTTTCTTTGCACAGTATGAGTTCAATGTGGTCTTTGACACAACCCACTTGACCGGCCAGGAAGAAACACTCACCTTCCTTGTCACTGCCCAAAGGTAAGGGAATCCTTACATGTCTAGAGGACTTGGGTATTCTTTGTTACATGAAGTGTGCATTATGTGTGCTTGACAATATTAGCTGTAGATATGTGTATGTGTAGTAAATTTGGTTAAATTACTGGGGCTAAATGCATGTATTTTGGTGATGCAGAGTAGCTATGTATTGAAAATACATAGTTCCTGAAAAATGAGGTAGGATCATACATGGGTTTCCTTTGCCAGGCAGTTGCAGTTCTGAAGGATCATTCTGTATTCTCTGAGTTAAAAGGCTCTTGTACTTCTCTTTTGGGCTGTGTATCAAGCTCATCTCAGCTGCAGTTGATGATCAACACAGGATAGACCCATTTGTTCCAGCATTTGAATGAAACAAATGTGCTAGGGTGCAAACCAAAAAAGGTCCTAAAGTCACATATATATTTTTCACCCCTCTGGATCTTCAGCGAGCTGTGACAGACTGTGGAAAATATCTAGACAGGGTACTTCCAAAGGGCACTTGAAGTAGGCATTGAAGTAGGGTGTTGCCAAGTATGCATGCATAGGCATCTTGTCTTGGGCAGGATAGAAGGTGTGGCACATGCTCTGTGCCTTCTAAGATGATGTACCATGAGGAAGCATGGGTGATTCAGTCTCAAGCACTGTCAGTGTCTGTATGGGAACCAGTGTGCAGCTGTGCTAATATTGGCCATGAGCTGCTGCTTTGATGTGTTGGGTGTTTGACTAGTTACTCCTCCCATTTGCTGTGTAAATGAGCCAACTTCATATCCCTATGTATCCAAATCAGGATCTTCAGCCTGAATTCTCCTCCCAAATGGGATGACACCTCCACTCAAAGCTAGAGATGAGAGATAAGGTGTAGCAGCTGCTGAGTGAGTGCTCTGGTAAGGCACAGTCCTCCCCTGCAGTAACAGCTGTAGGTGGGAACAAGATCCTGCAGCACGTAGGACTGGTATGACACTGACCATGTCACCATGTCTTGCATGTTAGCAAAGTTTTATCCTCCATCAGAAGCTCATCATGTGTTCAGATGACCCTGTGATGCTTCTCAGCCAGAGACATCAGTATCTGCTAGGTGAATGCTAGCTGGTGCAAAGATGGCCCAGCCAGTGTTTTCCAGCTTTGGATTGCACAGGACTTCCCTCTGTAACCTCACTTCTTATATTTCTGTACCCTAGCGGTGAGAAGTGTCAGTCTGTGCCTTTAGATGAGCAAAGAAATAAACAGTAATTGTTACACATTGAGTGCATGCTTAGAGGTGTTATGAGAAAGATTCTCATTGCAGAAGGCCGAGAGAGGATTGTTACGTTTTGAAGGATTTAGCTAAACCTCCAAAGAGAGTAGTGCAGGTCTCAATGCTGATTGCCCTCATTTTCTCTGTGCCTTTAGGCAAATGGCTCAATTCCCTGTCTGTCAAATGAGTGTAACAAAAACTTTCTGCCACAAGACTTGCAGGGAGCCCTGAAGTAAAGTCAGTGATAAGGAAATTGAGAGAATGTACCTGTGCTGCAATCAGCCTGCAATAGGTGAAGACATTGTTTCCACACAGAACTGGAGCTAGGCTGGCAGAAAGAGCTGGGCAGGGAAGCTGTGTCTTGCTGTCATGGGAAAGCAAGTGTTGCCCTTCAAGTTGCCCTTGAGCCTGTCCCACATAGCTGCAAATTTGGCAGTAGAATGTGTAACAAGAGCATGGTTCAGTACTGGAACAACTGCAGAAAGAAGTAAACATTACATTATATTGCTCCTACACTATTTGGTTGTTTTTAAAAAACAACAAACCTCCTTCTTTGCTTCCAGATGTGAACTATTTTTCTAGAGCTAGATTCACTGAGTTGTATTCTCCTTTTTTGACAGTACCTTTACTGCATTTGAAACACATTAAGAATATAACCATGAACCCTGTATAGAATTTGACTTGCTTATTCTGTTTGCCACCATGGTATCTCGGTATTTATGTTGGATGAGAAATGTCTCCGCTTTAGACTCCTCTGTGAGCCTATTCAGAGAAAAAGCTTTTATTAACTGGGGTTCTTTCCCAGGAGTGAAAGTTCGTGGGGTTTTCTGTCTGGGCCATAGTTTTATCAGCAGACACAGGCAATGGGTCAGTTGCAGAAAGCTGAGCTCTATCTAAGCATGTATGTAGCCAGCTGACTCTGTTTTTGTAATCTGAGCAACTCATAGTCTGCATGGTATCACTGGGGATGTTACTGCCTCAGTGATACTGTCCTCAAATATGATCATATCTTTTGTTTTGCCAGTTTGATTTGTGAGTAAATCCAATGAGCAGCAAAGTAAAAGTGATTCCACAGTCACTGCTGAAGAAATTGGAAATACTTTTAACACATCTTTCAGGATTGTTGCTCTGAGCTGTCACCCAAGAAGCAGACTCATCTCAGAATTAGAATAGTTGCAGGTTTGCATGCTAGACATGCATTACAGGAGCCTTTCCCAGACTTCATACAAAAAGTATTCATACTGAAACAAACTGACTTAAAAGGGAGGTAATTGCTCACTTTTCTGTCTCTTCTTTTTGGTTTTGACTGGCTTAGCCAGCTGTAAAGTAGAAGTGCTTTCATTTTGGCAGCTAAGTACAGGAAGAATGAGAAGAGAGGGTGGAATTGCTGAGAGGTTATGGCCAGTTCACTACAAGGGTCTTTCCCAAAAAACTGCTTGCAGTGGCAGCAAATTGGTACTATGGTACAGTGCAGATATGCTGAAAACATTTTTTCATTTAATGAGTAAGGACCCTCTGTGAGGTGTGTACGTCCCTCACAAACTGATGTGCAGTCAGACTGGGGAGAAAATGAACCCTTGCATGGAAGTCTAAATGCTCTTGTTTCTCTCCACTGTGTGTGATGGCTGCTGTAGTTACCCACAGACATTTGAATTCACACCTTGTTTCAATATACATTTTTTGTTATGAGCCTGTTCGTGTCACAGCCACAAAACTCATGTTTTTTGTGTGTGCCCTCTCCAAGGCTGGGTGAATACTTTTAAGGAGCTGATATCACTCAAATAAAGAGGCTCAGGGTACAAGGCAGAGAGGTGGCAGCTGACAAACTGTGATATATTGCAAAGGCTGTTGATTTGCAGTATGTTTGTTTTTCCTCTCTGGCACAGTGGAAACCTAGAACGCACTGAATGTCTGCACGATAATACTCTAGTCCTGTCAGTGCCCCTGATGCACGAAGTGGACTCATCCATCAATGGGTAAGTATCAGTGACCAAATGAAAACAAAAACTACAATAATAACCCTCAGCATTATCATCATCCTAAGAATAACATCTGAGTGTCTTCCAGTGAAAAAATTAATTCTTTTCTTTGTTTACATGTAGCCAGACTGTTGGTTTTTTTTCCTTGTTTCCCAGACTCTGGTCATTCCCACAATCTCATTCAGTATCTGGAAATTTTATTCATTTCAAGACTGTACCTCATTTTCACTACTTCCTATTAATGCTAATTAGTTACCATCACATTTATAGTAGATATTTTAGTGATTGTGTTTGAATTCAAGTGATGCTGTAGATAGGATGGACCTTAAAATTACATTTAAAAAGAACGAATAAACCACATCTTGTTCATTAGGGCATGTCTTTAAGGAAACGGTTGAGAGTGACCAGGCCAAAGGTTATGACCAAATGTTCTGGAATTTTAAGGAGATTGGTGAAATCTAGCTGTTTGCCTTTCTGTTTAATTTCACAAACAGAATTTGCTTGTTTATCTTCCTACTTCCTCTGTTCCCTAGTCTGTGAGGCATCTGACTACCAACTGCAGAGCATCACTTACCCTTTGACTGAAATACTTGTTTAAGATGTAGCCACTGTGTCCTCTCCCTAAGGCTGCACGTGTATGAGCTCCTGCCTTTGTAAGTGGGGCTCTTCCCTTCCACTTGGCATCACAATCTTAAGCCTAGAATGAAATATTTGTGGTCAGTCTCAACAGTCAGGCCATTCTTTAGCATAAACAGTGCTTTGAGTTGGAATTGGATGACCTGGTCACTGAAGATGAATTGATATTCATGTAGACTGAAAAAATTGCCATTAATTCCTAAACTGAGGAGGCAAAAACTGATCAATAGTGTCCCCAGAGGGTCAGTGTCTCTTTTAGCCACCAGACTACAGGTATTGTCTAAATGACCAGTGCAGGTTGGCATCAGCAGAATCACTCAAATATTCCCTTGACCACTATGCAACATGTGTAGAAAAAAAGTTAACCTGCACTGGCATGATTTGATTGAAAAGTTGAATAAACTCAGATTCAAGGCTGAGACTGGGTTTTGCCTCATAAAACTCATCTTGTTGGATAGAAATAAAATCCTTAATTACTGCCACAGCAGTACTTGGTAAAAGGTGTGTTTGAGCCTGCTCAGAGAAAGGAAGTGCACTATCAAACCTCACAAGATGACTGTGAGGACAAAAATCTCTATATTGAGAGCACAGTCTCAGCAGCATGCTCTGGAAGTTTTTGAATGCTTTTATTGTTACAATTCTTTAGAAATTTAACTCTTGTTTCTTGGTGCTTTGATACAGATGGATTTTTATTCAGCTTTACAAAGATGAATGCTTTCATCTGTGTCTTTAGATTTCTGTTTATTACCTACACAATACTGCATGCCAAAACATAATTAAAATTGCTTTCTCTTGTTTCTCTTCAGAATGTCCTTTTTTAAGCACAAGGTCTCTGAATTTATAAGCCCCACCCAAATGCCTGCATGGATTATATTTTTCTTTCTCATAGACAAGGCTTAGTTAATTGAAGTTCACAGAAAAATCCAACAGCCAGAGAAAAGTTGGGTTTATGGGAGGGCATGTTCCCAGGCGTGGTAATATTAGTAATACTCTTTTTTTTTTTTTTTGGACAGTATCTTTTTGAAGCTTGTTTTTTTAGCTTAATTGTCCTACATTTGAATCTAGAGGAGCAAACTTCATTCCTGGTTATAAATAGCCCAGAATGGGGTGTACCATATTTGGGAGAAGCCTTCTGGCTCCCATTGTAAATGGGAGGAGAAAATTTGTCTTTCACTGTTTCTCACAGCTATCACTGGCACAGGATGCAGGCAGGAAAAAGGGAAACCTACCTAAACAGGCTTAAAATCCTGTCTCAAAGTGCTCTGATTCCAAAGGACAGCTTGGGAAGTAAGCAGTTTTAAACAGTAGTGTGGATTAAGGTTTGTCTGAAAATACACCAGGACCCTTTCCATACAGTGGAGAAGCCTGAGATTAAAAGGAGATTATAAAGGATGCTTAAAGCACTCCTAGTCCTCTTCTGCAGATTTTCAGGTACTGTGGTGTGCTTCCAAGTAACTTCTGATAAAATCCCACTGCATTTTACTGTGTGGTTAGAAGATAAGAATGATTGAGGAAACTTGGACTGCTCCACTCTAGTTGAAAGCAGGTTATCCCCCTCTAATCTTCCCTTTAGTCATCTGCTAATGATAAAGGAAGTAAAACTTAGGTAACTGTTTATTCCAGAAATGCTATGTAAATGTTAAATAAAATTGAAATGTTACTTTAGTGTATATGTAGCTTGAAGTATTCCTTGTAGGTACTGTTTCTTAACTTGGTCATGCAATGATTTCCTTTGTTAATCCAATCTTGGGCAAATCATCCATGGCAGGGGGGCCCGAGGGAGGAGGATTTGTGATAGGAAAGGAGAAAAAGGATAAGTAATCAAAAGCAATCTGCTTCATTGGTGGGATGTTAACCCAGGTCAGTTGAGATGCTGCTTGCTGCCAAGAGAAAATCAAATCACAAAAAATAGATTAATGTAAAATTGTCCACATAGAATTTCATATGACTAGAAAGCAGGGTGCAATTCAGCTAGACACAAATATATTTCATTTTGGTCACAATTTCTGCTTACTAAATCTGTATCTTGGTCTTACAGAGAAGTCTTCCCTAGTTCATTTTTCTACGGTGATTCTGTGGAAGCGTCCAACTTTGTTCAGTTGGAAAACCAAGAATGCCTTTTCCAGTCTCTCAACTTCACACTGCAGGTAAAATCCATCCTTATTTTGCCTGCTTTCCTGCTTGCACATTCTTGTTTTGTATCTGTTTTATTTTGAGTGTGGTATGGGATTTTGTCCATGATTTTGCATCACAGTCATGGGCAGAATGGAAGCTTCGGATGAAGTTTGTAAAGAAGACCCTCTTGTTGAGTTAAAAGGTTCAGAAAGAACTCCCTTGCTTTCTAAACTTCTCAAAAAGGAGTCTAGATGCAACTGGATCCAAGCCCCACTGGGTCAACATTTTTATCTAAAGGTTATATAGGTGTACTCAGTCATACCAACAACTGTGGGCAAATCTCTTTTGCTCAGCCTCAAGGAGAAGCCTTGAGGGACATCTCCACTCAAAGGGAGAATCCCCAGACCCTCTCCTGGAAATGGTGTGTTAGAAATCCATGCTGATAAAAGGTGGGACTGAGCTTTTATAGTAAAAATGATCAACTGTCACTCATGCCACTCATGCTGTGCCAGCTCAGCAGCTTTAGACAAGTTATCTGTACCATCACTTGTTGATTTCTTTAGTTCCTTTATCAGAAACTTTGCCTGTCACATCCTCACTGGTATCAGTTTTTATCAGGAAATCCCATCTCTGTGTTTAACTTTGGGATTGATTAGTCAGCCTCAGCAGTCTCAGCACCAAAGGCAGCATCCATCCATCCAGCTTCTCCATCCATCATGGGTAACTTTTACAAATAGGGTTTAGTTTGTGCTGTTTTACTCTACTCAGGCAGAGCATCCTGCTACAATGCTGTACAATGCATTCTTGGTTGGATACCATATTTACAGCAGGGATGGCATATGTCCATTATCTGCATATATTATGACAAGAGTTACAAACGTGGCATCTCACTTCCATATTAAAAAAAACTCCTACCATTTGTTTTTCAACTTTTTTCACATGCTGAGTGAAGAGTCCTAGCTACTCAAGTGCCACATCTTGGATGAAGCCACAGGTTAAGAGTGGAGGAAGAAGTCTTTTTAGTGGCATGGTCATTGAGCAAAGGAGTGGGCAGCCTTTATCCAAGAGAACAAGCACATACCTGTGCTAGGGATTCAAGCTTGCTAGATGCCCCATTTTGAAAATATTTATAGCACTGATATATATATATATATATATAGATATATATATAGATATTATAGCACTGATAAGAGTACAGTACAGGGGAGAGATGAGGGCACTAAAAAGACAGGTGTGAGAAGCTTTCAATGTATAGCATCTCAGCACTATTCAAGTGTTACTATTATGTTACACTTCACATGGCAGCTAGATGGGTTCCTGATGTGGCAAAATACATTATAAGAAACTCCTGATGTGGCCAAAATTAACTGTCATTGTGTTTCACTGCTGTAACTGCATCTATTACAAGCCCTACAAATCCTTTTTCACCACTAGGTGGGACTAGGGAATGAGAAGTCATGCAGAGGTAGGTTCATTTATTGTGAAAAATAGTGTTTTGTAATTTTTCTTTCTTCCTAGACTGAAAACTCATAACAAATAACATGTCTGCCTCCATGGACAGATTGTGATCCAGACCAATTAAGCCCCCACAGTCATACAGTGCCCTTAGCTATTTACTGAAGGACTTGAAAGCAGGATTTCAGGATATAAAAGCTTTTGTGAACCAGGCTATTAATTCTTGTCATTCTGGTTTCCTTCTTGGGGGTTTATAGGTCTTCTTCCCTTCCTCCCCCTCATACCCAGGGATTGGTTAATCCAGATGACAAACGGATGCACTGGTGCATTAACTAGATAAATATTTTCAGTAAAGCAAAGTGATAACAGGGAAAGGAGAGGGAATCTCTGTATTGGCAGTGCCACCATTTGTCCTACCAAATGCTCTTGTATCTCATGCACATACTTAGCAATTGCAGTATTTATTTATTTTTTCCATATGGAAGTAGAAAAACAAGTCACACATCTTTTCTCCAGAAATGGGGTAAACCTTATAACTGTGTATCAGAGAGAAAACGTGAGTTTCATAATAGGCAAAGCATTGTTTGTATCACTCTTTGCTTAATTATTTTCTGCCCTATATTTAACTTCTCCAGATGGAGAAAAAGAATATTCCTTAACCAAGAGAAAGAGATGAGTTACAAGAATATGGGCCTTTATAGCAGTTTTTATATGTGAAAATCTCTACTAGATCCAATATGAACAGGGAAAAAGAAAATGTCTTTTCTACAATAACTCATACCTTAGTATGAGATCTTAGTGAGATAATCAAAGTTTTTAAAATGTCTAACATGAAGCATTATGTTTGTATTTCATGCAACATTTATCATACTCCATTCTAATGGGATTTCTCCCCCTGCCTGGAGCCTCAGGACTTTTGTGAGGATTTGGCATTGCAAACTAGTTCTGTTTATCAGTCAGGAATTTCTTCAAATATGAACAGTGTTTGAAGAATGAAAACCTATTGGTTTTAATATTTATACTTTACACAATTAACAACTGCATGTTACATCTTTTCACAGTAGTATCTCAGTGTGGATAAATATTGTTATGGGCTTCACGTTTTTACTTAAATGTTTTTTAATGCATTTGTATTTGTGCTGTTAGAAAGGACCAGAAAATATTTTTCCTAGTAAAAAAATATAGATACAAATGAAAACTTACTTTAATTGAATTTTATCCATGGATTATTTCTCTTCAGCAAAACCCCATAAATTTTGGAATTTTCACTGGATACATTTAGGTGGTGAATGGGAAATTCTTTGAGTTTTTATTGAAATTTTGGGGGCCAGGGAGTGATAGGAAGCTAATATTTTCCAGTAAAAGTGTAATTTAATTGAAAATGCCAGACCTTGAATGGGAGTTGTTCACATGCATTGCCTGGCAGCTCACTCAGAAAACCCACAGTCCAGTAGTCAAAGTAATTGTTTGGCTTCTGCTCCTTAAGGAAAACATATGCAGAATATCATGCAGTGGTTACCAGATGGAAATGAGAATTTTAACTGAGACAGTAATATTTCTTACAACCTTCAAGTTTTTGTTACCAAAACATTCGGTGCACTAGCAGTGTCTCTGTATACAAAATAGAATTATTATGATGTTGATGACTGGCAATTATCCTGCAAAACTGCTTCTCCTTTGATATGTGAGCCGTGCCTGAAGACTGTTAGGTAAGCTAATCTTTTGACTTCATTCTGAAAAATGAAAGCACTTGAAAAAGATGTTTTAGTCTGAATGGAAAAACCTGCACAGTACTTGTATTTCTTCAAATTTACCTGTACTCCCAGTAGTTTTCCATTTATGAGAAGTCAAATGTGCAATTTTATTTGTCTTAATTTTTTCTCTTACAGGTTTACAATGCTGGACCAAGCACTCTTCCTGGAGCTTTTCTTGATATTTCAATTCCAAATCGCCTCTCTGCCACTGGAGCTGAAATATTTCATATTCAGCAGATGATGGTGAGTATGTTATGATATGCTCTGAGCCCAGAGAGGCACTGAGAGCTACTGATGACTAGAACAAAAGAAGTCCACAAAAACTCATTCACTGAGTTGCTTTTTAAGACAACCAAAGGTTCTTTGCATCTGTGGCCAGATGGTAAGAAGCTGAACCCCTCCAGCTGTTGGCTGTTCTCCCTCACCTAGGGCACAGACAACTAGGTGCATGCTCCTGGCTTCCTACAATGCCTTGTAAAACTAGGTCAGGCTGATGCTGAAGGAAATACAGAGAACACTTCCACAAGTCACACCTGCAAAGAGAATTGTCTCTCAATCAGTTCTTCCTGACTGGGGGAGGATTAAATGGTGTATGTAATATCAGTAGGATGCTTTATCAAGCTGACTCAGATTCCCTGGGGTTTTTATCTGTGGTTATCAGCTAGGTCTGAATACATGATCTATTTTGCTGTAGTCCATGTTATAATTTGCTCTTTTTTGCGTGTTCTTTTAACAAATATAAATAATAGAGGAAGTTATTCTTTCAACACAATGCTTTTCTAAAGATGATTTTGTGTCAGTTTCAAAGAAATTCAACATAAACTGTGGTAGACAAATTCTTAGATTTAATTTCTAATATTTATTTATTTATGTATTTATTTATAAATTTCAAAGTCTTTGTTAGACCACTAAAATATCATCATTTACACAGTATTGGCCAAAAGACAGAAACCTTACTACTGAGATAAATTTATTGCTGAAATTCAGAGTAATCTGCCTTTGTGAAATGAAACCAGCTCTTTGGGATAATTGAAGGGGAGTACACTTTCATGTTCTTGGTTACTTTTCTAGCCTTTTAGCTGAAAATTATTATCTATTATCTAGGTAACAGTGCCACTGAATATGTGTAAATATAAATCTGAAAGATCTTTCTAAGCTAGATTTAGAAGATTTTTTGCTGTTGGAAGGTATGAGATAAATATAGATATGGCTTACAGGTGGGCATTAAAGACAGAATGATTGAGAAACAAAAGGGGATATTGTATGAAGCAATAGTAGTGTATAGACAGAGTCAATTCACCAAAACCAGACTTAATTAGTTCTCCAGCCTATGTATCATTTTCTGTGGCATTTCCTTTTAATGTTTATTTAGTCCAGCCTTAGATGCAGAAGATCACCTTTCCTTTGACACATCACCTGCCAAAGTATCATGACCCATTTCTTTGTTCATTCCCTGGTCTCTGTGTGCTGTAGCTCACACACAAAAGGTGTGTTCACAGCAGCTGCAGAGAAGTGGGAATCTCCTTAATGGATTTTATCTCCCCGAGTGTTGATATCTCCTCTAAAGTCAGTCATCCCACAAAGGAGGTCCCAGCTGGGTGCTGTGGTCTTCAGCACTGTAGTAACCAACAAAGGCTAGCAGGATTTGTATTAGTTTTCCCCAAAAACAGGTTGCATTTCTCTTCACATGATTTGACTGAATTTTACTTAGAAATTTGTTTTTTGTAGAAATGTTAAACTGCTGTTGTGAGACCTTTTTGCAGGTAGGAGGCAAGTATGTTTTTATGAGAGATGTTTGCCTGATACACTGGTATTCCAGTTATTTTGAATACTGATTTGGGGTATAGGGTAAGTAAAATTTTCCAACATGACTTTCTAAATACCTCTAGCATGTTAATAAATGTGAGCCAAGAAAATCCTGTCTGGGCTAGAGGTTATCCTTGCTTTACAAATACACAGTTGAAACACCAAAAGGTTTGACTTCACACTGGAAATCTGTTTCAGAGCCAGGCACTGAACCAATATATCCCTAATCTTCATATTATAACAGAGAAAGCATGCCACTCTCTTTCCTACTGCTTTCTCCCAGTGACTTTATATTGACTGAAAATGGAACTAAAATCGTGAAGTTTTTCAGTTTTTCATAGAATAGATATAATTAAACAAAAAAACCTAAAAGGAGATTTAGAAAAATTGTTTACAACAGCTGTTTTCCAAGACAATTTTTGTAAGCATAGTCATAAAATATTTTGCTTATTCCCAGAATCTAGACTTCAATCAAGATAGTAATAGAATTCTTTCAGTGAGTGCAGGTGTTTTGGTCATTAATTTTTTTATGCCTATAATCCAGCCATTCTAGCTGTCAGTGTTGCCAAAACTTTGAGAATAGCTGTCATTAATACAAAGGATTAGGAATTGTCATTTATCTCTAAAATACACTTGGGATTTGATGTCATAATAGTTTTTATCTTAAAGCTAATAATTCTATTGCCACTTCTCTGATACACAGTAAGGCAGTGAAATTTATGAGTCAAAATGCATAGATAAAGCACTAGAGTTTGTCTCAAATACCCATGAACCACACAAGGTAGTTTCAGGAGCAAACTCCCTCATATTGTGTTGATTGAGCTAGTCTTTCAGGCAAAAAATTAATAGCAGGAAGACAGTCACATATGGCTCCACTGGAACAGTCTGTATCTCTGGGAGGTGTTAATAGGAAGTATTATCTGCTGCTCTTAGAGGAAATGACAGCCCTCATGCTTCCTCTGTTCCTGCCATTCCGAGCTTTTGGCTTTATTGCAGAAACTCTTTTAGCATTTTGTTTGAGACAAATTCAGATCATGGAGATGTTTTGACATTTGGAGTTCTGCCTCAGAGATGTTCAGATGCAATTCAAGGGCTACTGGGAGCAGCACTGCAGTTTCTGCAGCACCTCTCCCAGCAAAGCCCCCAATGTATAAAGAGAATGAATCAACAATAAAAGCCAGAAGTAAATAAGAAAAATGGATAATTGTAAGAAAACCAGGAAAAAAAAAACCCCAAAAACAATTGGACTTCGTTCCTGTGAAAAATTTTTAATGAATAGAAGATACTAGAAATTTTCAAATAATTTTAGCTAGGAAATTTCACCTCTGACATTGGTTTTACATAGTCAATAATCAGATTCTGCAGTGCTAAATGATATTTTGGAAACACTTAAGTCAAATTACTACCTTGTTGTTTTTATGTATTTTTGTATTTGCTTTCTTGCAAAGGTTGGAAAACATAATGAATTAACTACCTCAGCTTGTTAGTAAAAGTGTTGTGATAGAATAGAATAGATGATGACATAGAAGAGCTTCACACAAGCAGAGAAGATAGTCTTAATACAAAAGTATATTCTCCACTCTTCAAGCCATTGATTATGTATTCTTCCAAAAAGAAAACCAGTGCTCATTATATTTGTGTATGTTTTTGGTTTTGAACTGAAAGAGAAATTATTTCCTTTGTGTATCCAGCAAGGGATACACAAGGGCAAGGGAAACACCACTAGACTTGCCAGCCAAGGAGCTAATTTTCTAGGATCACCAAGAAGATTTTTGATATGAGAGTTCCTACTAAATTAACCAGGGTATTTCCTGAAGCTGTTCATAAATTAATGATGTGTCCAGGATTATTCTGGTGCTGACTTTATGGAACTGGACCAGATCATTGACTTCTGGTTTATTTTATTTTCATTGAAGGTAAATACAATTGTGAGAAATTAACAGCTGGAAAGCCAAATGTGTCTATTTGAACTGGATTATCCTCTTCCCTCCTCTTGGAAGGGACCAAGCAGAGCCTTGGGTGAATCAATACCAAGAATATAAAAAAACCATGACTGAGATAAGAATCTTGTTGGAAAGTAAGATGCAAGATAGTCTCTTCAGAAAGAGTTTGCAGTCTAGGCAAAGCATGTAACTGTGGATGTCTAAGTCTAGTAATTACTGTTTTAGTAATTGCTATTAATAGAATATATCAAAATTACCATGTTCCCTTACTCCTGCATTTAATGGAGAGAGAGGCATAGAAGCAGCTCTGAAGAAGCACTTGCCAGTCTCCACTGATAATACAGAAATCACCTAGTTTCCCTGATTTTCCCTAGGCTTCTAAACTTAGCTATTGAGAATTACTTACAGAGAGTGAAAAATGGGTTATACTTCATCTTGTGACTCCTGTCCCCATCAGCCTTAAATGGGCCAGTTAGCCCAGGCCAGTAGTTCCTGGTCCAACCCTTCCCATCACTTCTCTTTAGGGAGCAAAATAAAAAGTCCTTCTCTTGCAAGGACGAAGAGAAGTCCTCCAGTTGTCCTGTTATGTTTGGCATATTCACTTCACACTTCTGTCTTCTTTCTGCAGAGGTGAGACCTGCATTGTGCCTTTATGATAGCTGGATATCAGTAAGATTTTAAAAAGCAAAGAAAAACTGAATGAATTAATGGCAGAATTTAAGAGAATTCCTTTTACAGGTTGCCTTTTAAGTTGACAGCTGCCGGAGCATGGGACTCTAGAAACACTTGTCATGTTCATTAGGGAAATCTGTGTGGAATAAACACTGACCTCTTCTTGTGAATGTTGAAAGAGAAAAAGGGAGTCAGACCCAGAACTACAAGTGCTGGCTGATGACAGGTTACATTTTGTAAGGCCAGTTTCTGTAGCAGTCATGTAATTTTTCTTCCTGCATTTGCACAGTAATGTCTGTAAGGAGCAGAAAGAAGTTAGGGAGAAGAGTTAAAACTTGCTGTCTCAATCCATGAAAGGTCCCAAAGACTAACTGAGGTTTTTCTTCACTTACAGAATGTAAAAGAAATATAGTCAATTTTAAAACCTTAAGTGTAATTTCTGCTTATTATCTGTAGGTTTTGGCTTCCAGTGTAGAAATAAGATGCTTTGTCTGCTGCAATGCTAGTGTTTAAAACCTAAAACTAAGCTAAGAAGGACTGTCAAAGATCTGTAAAGTGTTGTTGGGCATGAGTATTCCTTGAGGCATATGTTGAGATTGTCAAGCTCACAGCTACATGCTCCACATAGAGAGGCAAGCCTGTATATTGATACAATTATGTAGAAAACTTCTTGTTTGTTGGTAGATTATTTATTTATGTAATTTGAAATTTCAGGTCTTATCTCTGAAAACATATATGTGCAGTCCCAGCATGTGAAGACAGAAATATTTGCTGATAGTATTTGATACAGCTTTTTTTTTTTTCCAGCAGCAATTCATGCTGCTGCTGGTAGCCACATTTGACAGAAGGATTGTACAGGAACATTTTGCACTTACAGCAAGATTTATTTTAGCCCTTTGTGTTAGTAATCCTGCATGTAGTCTCTTCATTTCAATGACTTACACACACTGGCATACACATATTTTGGCATTGTATTTAAAGGCATAGCTAGATGGCTGGAGGAAATTATTCATTCCAGGGAGCGTATTGTACAGAAATTTGTACAGCAAATTGTACAGGTTCTTTCTGACCTTCCTGCCTCTTTCACTTTAATTGCATTTTTAAATGGCTGTTCCTAAACATTTTTGCTTAGGCAGTTGGAAGTGTTCCCTGCCCCACCCCCAGTGTAGAGCACCTCCATGATGTCAACTGCATCTGGCTTTGCCTAGGAGCCCTGTTCCTTGCAGGAGAAACTAGTGCCTCTGCCATGTCCAGGATGGCTGTAAGGAGAGGCAGAGGCATATATTGTGCTCCAGCATGGCAAGTTGCCCTTACACAGGAGCAGGGGGCAGGACTGCAAAGCAGCTCGGAAAGTTCCTAATGTCAGCATGATGAACTGAAACTCTTTATGCCAAGAAGAACTTTGCTGTCTTTTAAGTTTCCATTGTTACAGGAAAGGCTGCCCAGCCATAAAATTAAGATTTTTCCTAAGTGAAGACCTTAAAATCTAAAAAACTCCAGCATTTTTGCCATCTGCATCATAATACAAAAGCTGTGCACTGGTCAGAGCTCACAGCACTTTCAGTGTTTCAAAATAATCTTTTCATGCATTGCTGAGTGAATCCTTGAAGATGGAGCAAAACTTCTTAACATGGAAGAAAGTTTTCTGTGACTTCCTAGCTGGGGTCTTTAGGTAAAACCAGATTTGAACACATTTTTTGACATCTTCCAGTTGTTTTGACCAAATCTTCTAGAAATGAAAGTGATATGCTATTTGTATAAGCAGTGGATTTTTTTGAAAATTCTACAGAGGATGTTCTTGGAAAAGGCATTTTGAATGTAAAAAAAATTGTCTTTCAAGAAAGTCTAATAATATAAAAATCAAGGCCATTAAAACACAGGGAAAAACCCACTGTGATCCATATAATAAGTCAGGCCACAGCAACAGGATATTCTTGTCCAGTTGTGGTTTCCTCATGATTAGCTTCTAAACGAAAGTGAAATTTGTCATATTACTTAGTTATTGAAATTTTACAACACTGTCCCCCCAAAATCATGGCCTTTCAAATGAGCAGCAATTTGATTAATTATTAATTAATTTTGGGCCAGCTTAAAGTGTTGCTACTTTGTGAACGGCCCATAGCTCCTATTTTTTTGGCTGAATACATGAATTCCAATTTTGAAAAAGATGGCTGATTTGCCTTTTGATAAAAGGAAATTTCAGATAAAGAAAGACATGAAATATAATGGATATATAAATAATCTGTTATCAGAATGATGAAGGAAGCAGGAAGTTTGGCAGATTACCAGGAGTAATCATGTAGTAATCAGGAGTTTTGCTGAGGTGTGGAAATATATATATATATATATGTGTGTGTAGTTGTTTTTTTTTGTGAGCTTCCTAGCCAGAGAAAGAAGCTCCCCCTGTTGAAGGATACTGAATGAAAAGAAAGTCCACAAATGTTTTTTAAATTTTTTTTTCTTCTTTTTGGAATAATGAGTGTAAGAATTCACCATTTTTCCATTGGTAAAGTTTTTCCTGCCAAAACAATGAAGAAGGAAATTCAGAAAGTAATTGCTTGACAAATTCTTTTAACACACAATCCTGCTTTAATTCCTGACTCTTAGACTAGCCTTTCTTGTCTATAACTAATGCACAAGATTTGTGGTGTGAATCAAGGAAGCATTTAAAACAATGGTATCTGTGCATATCTGGTGGCAGAAGAGTTTTCCTCCCTGTTCATGTATCAGAGTGAAAATGAGTATATTTTATTGAATTTCTCTCCTGACTTTGAAAGTATATCATTCCAGTTTTCTGGAAGGTACCAGATGGTATCAAAAGTATCAATAAACCATTTCTTGGAGGAAACTCTGAGGATGTCTTGGAAACAAAGGACATCCTCTGCTTAACTTAATATATCTCCTCCATCCCCCAAGAGGTTTTTTTGAATGAGAATGGCCCTTTTAATCTTCAGTTGTCTACAGCAGATAAGGAAAAGCATCCTCTTGAAAGTCCTACCTTCTCTCCACTGCCTCTAAAGAGAGTTTAGCTCTTAGACACCTTTCTGGTACATTCAAACATCTGCTTTAGTGAAACATCCCACAGGAGTTGTTTGAGCCCTAAAGGGAAATGTACTTACCTGCACAATCTTCAGATCTCCTCATCCTACCATCAACACAACCCATAGGGAAAGCCCAACAATTAGGTAAAGAGCAAACATGGGCATATTTGTGTTTAATACATCATATGTAGGCTGCAGAAGAGGATGTGCTGTAGACCAATATAACCTAGCTGAAGGAACATCAAATGCCAAGTGATCTCAGGGGCTTTTTAAATAGAAACATACCCTGAGAATTATTTGTTGCCTCACATGTTGGTTAAGCATTTCACAGTTCATCATAGGGAGAGGAAAAGTATTTCTCAGTGACCCTTTCTCGGGTTTCATCTGCTAGAGGCCAATATATAAGGAGCACAATAATGTTAGTGGTAAGCTGATTTTTTGTGTAAGGTGGGGGTCACTCATTCCTAGGACTGAACCTTCTGTGGATCTCACTGTTAAATCATACCAAGTGGTCAGTGTTTCTTCTTACTGTGTACATGTGGCATGTACAGCTCTGTCTAGGAAAGAATCCACTGTCTTGTAAGTCAGGAACTTTATATGAGAAGATCTTTGCTTTTGTCACAAAACTGGGTAGGAATCATTAGTTCTTGAGAGCAGTACTTCTGGGAATTGCTGCTAAGTATGTGCAAATTGGTTGCAGGGCCAAGACCAGGCCAATGTTGCAAGAATCATGCTTATCAAGCTTGATTATTTAATTGAGCTGTATATTAAGTGCATCAGAAAAACATCTAAAGGTGTTGCAGTCAGGTTAGCATGACTTATGCCAAACATGCATCTGGTGCATTTTCCTGTTATCTAGAGGAGCAGAAGCCAGAATTATGGTGTACTCCTTCTCTAGGCTGATTTAATGCTTTAGCATCTCCACTTTGTTTCTGCTTTCCTCTTCTCATGGTCTTGCAAGGCTACTTATTGGATCTGTGGACTACTGGTTTTCCTCACCATCATTGCTGGTTTTAGTTGAAATCTTGCAAGAGTTTTGTAAAGTGGGTTAATTTAAATATTTTTTTCTGTTGTTTCAGTGGCTCTTAAACCAGAATCAAGAAGACTGCTCTGATTCAAATGTATTTAATTATCTGTGAATATTAAACATTCTTGGCATATGGCACAAGTAGTCAGATAACATATTTACATAACTTATTTTTGTCTACTGTTGAAATTCTAACCCTGTCTGGAATTTCTTGTCAGTACTCTTTTTTTCTCAGTGTGACATGTTAGATTAACCCTGCTTATCAATTCTTTGTTCACCTAATAAAGGGTAAATCAGTATCTTTGAATGAGAATACTTGCAAACATTTTTTCCCTAATACTAGGATGAATGTGCTCTGGTTAGCAACAAAGACAGACAAACGCATCTGTTATTTATTTTTCAAGTTTGAAAACTTGAACCACTGCTTAGTTATTCATACATAAATAAAACAGTTTAAAAAAACATACAGGGGAAAATATGTAAAAACTCTCTGCCAGCAATTTCCAGACCATGGCCAAACTCCTTGTCCTTTGGAGTCAGTATAGTCCAGGGATGATGAGAAAGGCATCCATTACAGAGTTGAACAATGCTAAAAATTTTGTGAAATTATTGGCCTGTGTTCAGACCTTGAGCATGTTTCCTGCAAGTAAAATTGCTGTTCCAAATATCTTGCGTCTCACGATGTTTTCCCTGAACTCACCCACACACTGTTGCTGAGGTCGGATGTGGGTTTTGTTTTATCACATGCACTCATGTCTGCATTCCACCTTCATACTTGCTTTGTATCAGCTGAGTTCTGCTGGCTTCCAGGCCCTCCCCTGAAGGCAATTCCAGACTTACTGAAAGATGGAAACTGTAAGTTTTAATGCCATAATGAAATCTTTTGCCTTAGTGAAAATCTTGTGTTGCTGGTATAATGAATGAGCTGAAGATACACATTTGCTCACCCATTTATTTTATAAAATGTCAGTCATTAAATATGAGAATAGCCCTTGGCTTCTCATATACAGCAATGCTACAGGGAGATTGTACATAGTGCTTTATTGGAAGCAACAGCCAGTTTTCCTCCCATTTTTCTGTCTCATTCTTCCAAGAGACTCCTATCACTTGCACACACTTAACCCCACGTCAGCTGCTAATATGCAGCTCTTGTGCTTCGTCCTCAGCTGTCCTGTCCAACCCATTTTGAAATTTCATTTAATTTCCTTCATCCCAGGTTGACATCTTGTGCTGGATACAGGGCCCTGAAAAAATGGGAGGTCTTGCCTTTGATGCATGTTAATGGGTCAAGGTTAAATCTAGAAAGGGCCACTGGCTTTCAGTGCACCTGTGAAGTTTAAGCCTAAACCCTTAAACTGTTTGCTAACAGTTTGCTAAACCCCAACAATTTCTGAAAGGCCTTAAGGGCTTCCTAGAAATTGCCATGTCCTGAGAGTGGCTACAGATGGGCAGAGATGCTGTTGCAAGTACCCTGAAGGTGGCAAACAGAGCTGATAGCATATTGGAAATGTGCTGAGGCAGTAGCTCTATTATCTCTCCTAGAAATGCCAACCACTCCCAGGTGACCTGACTTCATTGGCAGCCCTTGGTTATCCTCTGTGTTTCCTGGAAAATGTGTAGTGATTTTCCCTTTGCACTGATACCTCCTTCTTGGAGTTGCAAACCAGGCCCAAGTATTCTCATAAATCCCTACACATGCAGGGAAAGTCAGAGATGATAATCCCTGTCTATGCAATAAATTCAACCTGCTATTCTCATACAGCCCTATTAAAAATCCTGCAGGCTTTTTAGGATGTGATGTGT
Organism: Luscinia megarhynchos; assembly: GCA_034336665.1. Lineage (NCBI taxonomy): Eukaryota > Metazoa > Chordata > Aves > Passeriformes > Muscicapidae > Luscinia > Luscinia megarhynchos. Next base: position 7,245,843 of record JAPFBE010000002.1, read on the forward strand.
GTGGAGTGTACATGATATGTTTTACATACAGCTGTTACACTCTGAAATGTCCTCCTGCTACTTTTTCTCAAGAGTGGTATAATCTTACATGATTAAAAACTATTGCTACTTTATGGGTTTGCCTCTGCTCAGCATATAAAGTAGCAGGAAAAAAGTAAGTCAGATTCAAATATTTGGAATCCATTAAAATCATCCTGCAGTAATTTCTTCCTTGTTGCAGATAGAGTATTTTAAAAGCATGGAGTAACGTGCATGCTTTTCTCTAGTGGTTATATCTCGTCTCTGAGAAATTTAGTGGTTTGTGCTGACAGCAAAAAGTTGGCAGAGTAACTCATTGTACAGGCAGTTCTATTTAAACATCTCTCAAGCATGTTCACAGGCTTGTCAAGGGGAGAGCAACTTACACTAAATTAACAAAGCTAGAGACTAACTTGGATCTGTGAATGAGTGTGTGGTTATTTATAGAATTGTAACACGAGAGAATGGTATTGGGATGGGTAGTACAGGCAGTACGAGGGATTTTCTGCTACTCTGCATCATGACAGATTAGTAATATTATTAGCCTTTGCAGAGTTATGGTGACATGTAGAGGCCTGTCCTGTAGAGGCAAGGTTCCACTTACAGTCTGTGTAGTGCAGATGTTCTGGCTTGTCTCTATTTACTTATGCATGTTACATGTGTATGCACATGTTGGATACAATAGGAGACTACAGAAATATACACACACACACATGTATATATATATATATATGTATATATTCTGGAGCCAGTTAATGATTTTCAGTCCCTTAGGTTTTGGTTGTCCACTTGAAACTGTTGGAAAGGTGGTGATTTTTGAGTGCCACAGATGTCCAAGTGAGACACCTGACAATAATGTGTTGTTATTGAGAAATGTTGAGGGCTATTCTGACATCCAGTGGTGTTCAAGAATGCACATGATATCTGAGTGCAGGCTGTGCTACTGCACTAATCACTCTGATATTCCACAGTGACAATATTAGAATGATTTTTTTTTTTACCTTTCTTTGCACTGGGGCTGAGCAGCTTGACAAAAGTGCCTTTGTAATTGAGGTAAAAACTAGAAAAAACATGATGCATGTATTGATGTTAAGTGTTTTGTAGCCTAAGGCAAGACATTGCTAGAGAATGGGAACATCTCAACCATGGTAAAAAGAAATAATTGTCACAAAAAACTTCTATGGGAAGATTTTACTTTTGCTCTTGATGTTGGTTTGCCTCATGTGAAAGTTGAAGACATTCAAGATTGTGAAAGCATGCTTCATTCTAATAATAAAATGACAAATAATAGATATATCAAATCTGTGTGAAAAGATTTTATAAAATGTTTGGATTTCCATCAGACAACCAGCCCCTCAAAAATTATTCAATTTAGAATTGGAATTCTGAAAATGTAAATTCTTTGCAAAAAAAGGTAATTTTTAAATTTAGAAATGTTTTCCAGGATTTCAAGTCTAGGATCAGTAACCAGTAATTCTTACCTCTGTGTTACAAAAATTTTACACTGTCACTCCAAAAAACCTCTTGATATGTGTGGCACTCTAGATTGTATGAGATGACATAGTCTATTGAATATAGAGAAGAAAAAGTAAAAAATAATTTAAGATCTTTGAAATTAGGTGCTTTTTTTTCCCCTGCAATGTAAAGCTGTCAGTGAAATCTGCTAGGTCAGCAGATTCAGGCCACAGGACCAGACTCAGACCAGGTTAGAAAAATGTGTAATATGAGCATAGGTGCTGAAGATGCTATGCAGTTAGCTTGCCTTACCTTTTTCTTTGGCCCACTTTATGTGGTAACATGGACTTTGTCTACCTCTGTCTGGGTACAGATTTCAGATACACTTTCAGTACAGATTTATCTGCATGCACCAGACTAGTGCAGCAGACCACAAATGATTTTATTCAGGACTTAGTAAATTGTTTCTGGAAAACAGAATGAGACAACCTTTAGCAGAGACAGCTCCAACAAAGCTCCTTAAAAGTCCTTTCCTTTGAGGGCTGCAGGGGTACTTCTACTTGGTACCTCCTTTGGGAAAGGTTTTTATTTCCCAATCTGTAGTCTTAATGTAGGATTTAAGAGAGCCTCCCTTTTGTGCCTCTTGTTCCCTGCCCCAGTTGTTCGTTTGTGTTAGGAGTTTGATCCTCTGTAGCTTCTGTATAGTTCTTGCACTGACCACAAAGGCAGTGCACATCTCTTTCCACATCCTATGCACTGCACAAAAAAAGTCCCTTCTGCTGTTTCTGTGAGATGTTGGATACTGGATCCTGGGAAGACCACTCTGGGGGTAGTCTTTTTCAGTTTACAGGCTGCTGAGAAATGGAAATTTTCAAAAAGCTCTGGTATGCCAGGTACCCTGAAACTCCCATAGCCTGGCTTGCTTCCTACTCCATTTCAAAGACTTGTACAGTTCTTGCATCTATAAATCATAAACATTTGGCCAGAAGTTTCTTTGTCCGTGTACCACAAGGTGGCTGGGATATTATCATGTTCAAACAAGAAGAAACTCACAATGAGGCTCACAATAGAAATAATGATTTGTATTTCAGAGATGCAATTCAGTCTCAGCATAATGCAAACAGGAGTTTTGTGCTAGAATTTTATCGAACTAGTTGTCTTTGTACAGATGAATATTTAATTGAAAACAAAGTTTATTGAGAAGTTGCCACAAGTTTTGTTCTTGGTTGACTGAACCCTTATGCATGTAAAAATTGAGGATAACACATGGTGTGAAGTATAAGTGACTAATAGTCATCCTAAGAAAAGGAAACAAACTAACCAAAATCCCTAAAAAATATCCCACCAAACCAACTTTGGCCAGTCCTTTGAAAAGGACGGATTTCCTTCTACCTTAGCATGATCCATCAATTTAGAATTTTTTTGTTAATTTTTTCCCAGTTTTGTGGCTCTGTGGCTTCCAAGAGTGCTAAAAGAAATGGATTACTGCTCAGCTGCCTTGCATCCTTTCCTGCCTGCTGGCTCTCAGCACATGCTGATTGATCACAGGTACACAGATGAGTGCAATCTAATTTCTGCCTGGTTGAATTCTCCCAAATTCTGCTGGCCAAATAGCAGTGTCTGCCTTCTAGGAAGCAACCTTTGCTTTTGGCTGCTAGAACAGGGCATAGGTGACCTGATGGTCTGCTCCACAGCAGTGCAGGTAACAGAAGGTGCTTAGTTCTTATTCTTATAAGAATATTATATTCTTATATTCTTATTCATATTCTCCTAATATGCACTGAAACACTGAATTTATAATCCACTTCATATAAGATTGTTGTGTTGTTGGCGGAGAGGAAAAGATATTTCCAAGTTCAGAGTTGGTTCTCTGGAGGTACCTTTTTCTGTTTCAGCTAAAGTGTTTTAAAAATTATACCAATCTTCAGTTTAAAAAAGATAATAACTTCAAGTAGAAAGCACCGGGTTTATGTTGCTTCATGCTAGACAATTCCTTTTTCGGCTTGTGAGATATTTCTGCTTTGGCTCATTCTTACACTGTACTTTTTACAAGATATAAATCAGGACTATTTAGGGAGTATGCCAAAAGCTTGTGTAGCACAGAAACTTGTACTGTCCTTCCTGTATCTCTTGCATAAATCTACTGACATATGTAATTTAAACTTTCAGGAATAAAGAACAAATTCTTGATAGATCCTGACTTTTTGCAGGTTTTAATGTAACATAAACCTTCTAGTTGGTATGGATCTAATTTCCATGTGAAAGATCAATGAAATAAATGTCTGTGGGCTTTGTGAATCTCTTACCTAAAATAAATAATGAAAACTCTTTTCAGGTGATTCTAGACAAATCATAGTCTTAATCTTCAATTGAGCCCAAGGAGACTGTAAACTTTGGGTATATCTGTTGGAATGCTGAATCAGACTCAGAGTATGCAGTAATTTTGTATCTGTAACAGCTTTTTTTCTCCCTCTTTCAAGGATTTATGAATTGAATAAGGTATAAATTTCCAGAGAGGATGTGAGGAGGTCATTAGCAGGATGTGTAAGAATGTCAATTGGTGGTTTGTGAGAAAATCTCCCTCTCTCACTCTTACTGGCTTTAAGGATGGTAGCAGGAAGAATTTGCTGATACTTCATTGTCATAGTTTTTATTAAATTTTGATAATTTTTTTAGTAAGTATTCATAAGTCGCGAAAAGTGAGAAGGCTTTTTTTGAGCAAGATTATCTTGACTGAAGCTCATTTTATCAGAGTTTGGTACTCTCCAAGTCTTACATGCCTCAGTCATCCACTTTCTTGGAAAAGTGAATAAGCTACTGACACAAAAAGGGGGTTTTGTACTACATATGCTAAAGGTAAAAGAACAGATTTAGTGCCTAGGCTTGTGCATTTACACAAAGCTTTATCTTGTTAGTTCTGATATAAACAGGGATGCACCTGAGTTGGCCCAAACATCAAAAAATGTAGTACAAAGGGTAACACTTGTCTTAGTTTAAGACAATTTACAGGGACGGGGATCTCTGAAGTAAGTTGCTTCCCCTTAGTTTTAACTTCTCCCCTTTCCACAAATAAGGAGAGACAAATACGAGGAGGTGTAAGTGAAAAGAATAAGGGTTTACTTAAGGAAAACAGCGATAATCAAGAAAAACTCAGGCAAACGCTTCAATGCCCGCGCACAAATTCGGAAGAGATTCCCCCTGATTATGCTGGGAACACGGGCAAAATGGTGGAGAATCCCCAACCCGGGCCATGCAGCTGGGAGAGAGAGAATGAAGGAAACAGCGCGGCAAACAGACCTCCGTTGTTCTGAACCTTCATCCCTCGCTTCCGCCAAACTGATAACCCAACAGGGAACAGGGACCACAAAAAAATAAAAAAATAATAAAAAAAAAAAAGTGGAAAACCTGTTTCTATCCAAAAGAACTGAGTGCTGCCATGCTGCCCATTCCACACTTCTCACCAGGGGCTCTCCCTGGCCTGGCTCGGCTGCTGCCAGCAGCTGAACTCATGGAGTGGCTGAACTCGTGGAGCGGCTGAACTCGTGGAGCGGCTGAACTCGTGGAGCGGCTCTGCCCTGTGGCATGATGGGCAAACCCGACCCTTTCCTGGCAATGGCCCACAGCAGCGACTAGAGGGATTTTACGATGATTCGGAGCCCAGAAAGAATGGACAGGAGAGCTCCATGTTTCCAACCCCCGTTTTTAATGGCACGAAGCACCCCTCCCCGTTTTGTGAACTTGGGTTAAACACAGAGGTTCTGCTTCCAGCTCCAAGTCATAAAAAGACAATAAACAAGCTTGTGTGGGTTGATGTAGAGAAAGATTTTTGGTCAGCCCTAATGCTAAACTCCACATGATATCTCTGTAACTAGGACAACTATTGATTTAAAATGCTATGTCATAACATGTATTTTGCTGAGGTTTTTCTCCTTTTTCTCCAGACATGTAGTACACACACACCTACACCTGAGCTAGGTTAGACATATTTGTATCCTGTCCAGTCAAAGCATTTCCAGTCCATTATTCATCTGGCTTACTTGAGATACTTTCCTTAGGATTATTTGGCTCCCAAGGTGGTCATTTTTTTCTTCTGATTATTAATTGGAGTCCAGTCATTTAACACTAGGTGTCCGTTTACAGACAGGCTAATTCCACCTTCTTGTATAATTTCATTAATTCAGAATAATAATTGTGATTTATAATTGTGCATGCAGGTTGGTCAGGACAAAGGAAGCTGTTCTTTCCGTAGAAACCACAGCCCATGCGTTGTTCCTCAGGAGAACGAAAATATTTTCCACACAATATTTGCTTTTTTCACAAAGTCTGGCAGAAAAGTATTGGTAAGTAACAGTACCACTAATGGCACCACTTGAACATACAGCATATTTTACAAAACATTTTGCATGGTTTGGCATGAAGATCTGAAGCAGATAGTTCTTTATGGAGCACACATAACAATACTGATGATGTGCTGGGGGGACATTTAATGATTATAATGGTCTGTTCTTTTTAAAAGTAAATAGGAAATTTCGGGAAGTGCAGTGGAAAGGGATTTAGCTGTCATGGCAGCACACACTTGGATACCAGAGCCTTTGCTCCTATGTTCTGCCAAAAGCATATGGGTGCAGTGGGTCACTGCACTGTGCTTGGTGCCTGTCTCAGCAGCTCTGTAGAGGACTGAATTTTGCCTGGCTTGCTTTCATGCAGGCATCTGTATCCAGCTGTCTGCAGGTCTTGAAAGCTGCTATTTCAATGCAGGAGTGCTCTATTACAGCAGTTTACTATATAACTTAGTTTTCTGGTATGTTTGCTGTCACACAATTTATAATTTATCTTTGAATTTTTGCCTCCTTTGCCTAACAACTTTTTCCATATTTCCTGTAGGACTGTGAAAGACCAGGCAGATCGTGTTTAATTTTACACTGCAACTTAAGCTCACTAGCTAAAGCAGAATCCTGTGATATAAATATCTACATGCTGCTGAATACTGAGATACTCAAGAAGGTATGTGGTCTCCTTGTAGGTCATCTTCAATGCCAATTTAAGTGTGCTCATGTGAACCAATGAACTCAAAACTTGCAATTTTTTCCTGACTTTACTAGTGCATGAAAAATAATCATGGTGTCAAAGAAAATGGATCTACATATTAACAGTGTGTATGGAGGTGCTCATCCTAGTTCTTACCCATTACTCATTAAGATAAAAATAAATTTAGTTAAGAAATTTATGCATTGAAAAATGACAAATGAGACTCCTTATTATGTGCATGGTGTTAAGGCTAGAGATTCCTGAAAATCAAGTTGATTTCTGAAAGTTCATTCTAAAAAATGTAAGTGAATATAAACTGTGATCAGCTATATATTATCTTTCTGTGTAAACAGAGACGTGGTAGCATTTTATCATTTTTACTTCAAAATATTATTATTATTCAAAGAAGATGCATTGTGACCACATTAATGCTGAGCTTAACATTTGTGACAAGAAACAAATGGTTGCAAGTTAATTTCTGTCTTCTCTGAAGCCACTGAATGAGACTGCAAATCTTTTAAATTTTTTGTGATTTACTACATTTTGACCTATTTTCCTTTACTTACAAAAATGCTGACTCTAATTCTGGCAAGATGCTGTAAGGTTATGAGGGAACAAGATAACTGGAGAAGAAAGCTGATAACATAAGCCTACTAAAATAAACCTGTCTTTCACAGTTGTTAGATTATAAGTGTCAGAGAGAGCCTTTATTAGAAAACAGTTGCTAAAGTAATTAATAGACCTGTGCTTTTCCAATTGAAACTATTAATTCTGTTAGTGTTTTTTCGTATTTGAAAATAGGAAGTACAGGCAAGGCCAGAAGTTTCAGCTGTTTGCTACATGCTTATAGAAATGCTGAAATATATGACAAGTAACTGAGATATGCTTAATTCAGACTTGGGAATAGCCAGGATTCATCCCATCTGCTGGGTCCCTTCTAAGATTGCTTTTAGCAACACTCCTTTAAAAGACATGCAGTGTTTACACGTTTGAGTGTCACCAGCACATGCCATTTTCTACTTATTGTGTGCCCTTCCCAAACTGCATTCAAGTGACTAATCTGTAAGTTGAAATGGCATCTTACTGAAATGTGCCTGTTAAAATGCACAAGGCATTTTATTGGAGAAATATATATTAATGAGAGGAATTGTACAGTGAGTAATTAAGATATTTGCCATGCACAGATTCAAATGAGAATTCTCCCCCTGGGATATATTGTAGTTTATCTCTGTTTCTGTGTATAATTTTTTCTGTTAACTTGAAAAACAAATCCAAACATTTTTCACAGTGAGTTTTGAGCTTGCCTGTGTCTTTGGAAACGATTCTGTCTTGCTTTCATGGTAAAATATGGGAAACATTAACAAACCAAATACAAAGTATGTGTTTAAAGTCTAACATACCTGCTTTTGTTATAATCTGAAATAATGTGCTCAGTTACATCTGTCTGTTACGAGCATAAAGTATATTTTTTTCAAAGTGGAGTTGTAACCAGGCTGGTACTTAACTGACAGCCTAGCCTTCACTAGGCATTATCTGAGTATATCTATTACACTGGCAAATGTTTGATGGTTTGTTGGGCTTTTTTTGTTGTTGCTTTTGTTGTTGTTAAGTCCAGTTCTTCCTCTTTTTATTTCCCAGGACAGTTCATCAGTCATCCAGTTTGTCACAAGGGCGAGGCTGCAGGTGGACCATGACCTCAGAGTTGTGGAGTTGCCCAACGGGAGCCCAGAAGAAAAAGCAGTGAGTACACAAACCTGAAGAGAAACGTTTCTTTATTCCAGAGGCTGGAAATCACTGAGAGCTCTATACAAACCGCAATTTGTTCCTGGGCTAGCCCACAAGAGTGCCCAGACTTTGTCTGACTTGGCTAACAGTGCTGTGAACTTGTGTTTCAGTGGTTTGGCTCTCTGTGATAACCATGTCAAACCAGAGCGAATGATGCTATGTCAAACCAGAGTGATCTGTGTTGTACTAGCTAAAATACCCTTGAGGTATTAATGAAAAAATTAGGTTTAGGTCCTGATTTAGGGTTAGCATTTGCTTTAATCTAATTCAAATTTCCCTTGAAAACCTAGTAGAGACTTGAAACATCAGCAATGCCTTCTCACAAGTGCCAGAATGAAATATTTAGAAGCGTTAATTATATTTTGGGAGCTGTGAAAATGCAAAAGAGTGTCTAAACTTTCAGAAATTAATTTAACTTTTTTTTGTGCTGAGCTGGTAAAAAATCAAGTATGAGCTAATACTACATATTGTATTGATCTCCCTCTTCCTCCTGAATCTTCTGTTCCTACTGTGTCTTCTACCTTTTTGGTGCCATTGGTCTTCCTTCCCTTTGTTATCCAAAAGTCTGGCAGTTCACTGCCACTGCTGTGTCTCAGTGTCCATTCACCTGGCTGGTACCACCCAGTTCACAGCCTCTTGTCTCAGGCTCCTACAAGGGGCTCAATCTTTGTTTAAATCTTAATCTGCAGCTTGCAAACCCAGCTACTTGCACCAGATGTACCCCTCAACCATCATGTCTGTAACTGTAGTCTGGAATTTCTATTTCATTAGACCTGTCAGAAAAAGGAATTCTTTTATATGACAGGAATTTCTTTTTTTCTCTTCTGTTTTATTTTGTCAGATTTCTGTACCATTCTATACTATAGGCTTGGAAGTTAAAATGAAAACGTAGTTAGCCATTGCTGGGAGTGTGCCTTATAAGTGGCCTAAGTGTTAATACGTTGCTTGGCCTCTCCTAAGTTCTGCATCTTGCACAGAACACATCTTGCAATTGTATGGCAAAATTTCATTAATGGCTGAAGTAATACCTGACTGTGATACCCGTACCCCAACTGAAAGGGAAGAAACCAGTATCACTGTGACAAGTGCTTTCAACTGTAAAAGGTTTTAGAATATATAAGAATGATAGACACACTGTAAAATGTGTTGGATTGCTATTTTTTAATGTTCAAAATATAGAAATGCTTTTTTCTAGGAATGCAGGCTCTACTGTATTTCATTATCTAATGCTTAGAGAAAAAAAAGAAAAGAAAATTAATAAAAAAAAGAAATTGCCCTTCTATTCTCAGAAAACCTTTCATCAAGCTTTGAGTTGCATTATGAAGCACACTGTACATGTGTTGGGAAGTTATCTTAATCTTCAAACAAGAGCCTGCTTCCAGTTCCTGGGAACCCCTAGCTGTAAAAGAGCATGCTTGACATGCTGTAGCCATGTAACATTAATCTGTAGCTTCAAGTGTTTTCTCATGTGAGTGCCATTTCCTCTTTGCTTTATGGTATTTCCATATGTCAGCTTCAGTATTGCAGTATATTTTGCACAGGGTCATGTTCAGGCAAAAATTTAAGATATTACTTGGCTCAAGGTATCAATATTTCTGTGTTCTTTTCTTGTGGAATGCAGAAGGGAAGAGTAGTTGTTGCAAGCCACAGCTATTTAGCTGGAAATAGAGAGTGGAGAAAGAAAATTTCTTCGTTCAAACTCCTCTCTTTCTTTTTGAAGCTCATCCTGTTCTCTTCATTGACCAGAGACTGCTGTACTGTGTCCATTTGGATAGCAGCTCCTTCTTGTGCGTGGACTTCCTAGGAGACTGTTCATGACAATGTTCCCTATCTTTCATAGACACTTTATTGTGCTAAGGTTGAAAAGGCCTTTTTGATTTCTGTGGCTAAATGTGGGCTTATTATCACATTTAAATGGTTCTTTAGGACCAGGTACCATTATTTCAATTGATGCTTTTACATTATTTTACATTATAGTGTACAGTATCAGAGTGCAAACTGTCTGTAAAGAAGTTAAATGGAGACAGAAGAAAAATGGAAAAGGAAGGCTGGTATTTTTTATGATAGTGTAAGAAATACTAGTGGACCACCCATATAAACACCAACTCTGTCAGAAACTTCAATAGACACTTTGTAAGGGAGATGCAAAAGTATTCGTGAGTATCTCTAAGCTGGATAGCAGGCTGTCTTTGAAATTAACCCTTTTTTAAAAATTTGCATTTGTGCAATTCTCAGAAATAATTTGTCTGGATTTGGATATGATTTTATGTGATTTGTAATTTTATATTTTTGGTTCTGGTTGCCATAGGCTGCTTGAGCTCTTATATTAGACAAATCACATTAACAAGGTGATCAGAGTTTGGCTCTGTCATGACAGTGGTATTGACATATTATATTATCTGAAAATGGTGCTATGTTTTCAGGAGGCATGCTTTATTTTCTTCATCATATAAGTTTCCATGAAGGTTTGACTCTGTTGTTCTCAGTTTTTGAGCAAAACCAATGATAAGCTCCAGTAGAACACAGTAGTCAAATATCAGATCAAAAAGTCCACATTTTCTGCTCACTGTTTGTAAGCAGGAAGAGGAGGAGTGCTCTTAAGGAGCCAAAGAACTGCCTTTGGAAGTGTGGAAGGAAGAATTAACTGGATTTTACTACCACAAAACTATCCAAATGCCTCTGAGTCTTCCTGTTTTGCAACTGAGGGAAGGCAAAGCTGAGTGCATGAAAAGGCAACCCCAGATAAAATGTTTGCAGGTCCTGCTACCCAATGACCTATAAAGCATAAGGTTGCTGTCTGGTGCTATCCACTAAGTACAGGTATGCTTCAGCAAGCCTTTGAACCTTTCCTACCTTCTGGATAGAGTTCACTGTTCTTTTATTTACAGCTCAGTCTCTCCATTTAGGTTTAATGCATATCCCAGGTATCCCAAAATGTTACTGTATCCCCTATATATCTATGCCTGAAATTGTTACTGTCCCTTTAAGACCCTTGCTGCCAGAAACCAGAATGGGGAGGTGGTGCCCAGGACTTTTTAAAATGCTGGAACACCCAGCCATATCTCTCGGTTTGGCTTGCCTCTTGGCCTTTTCAGGCCTCTACTTGCAACAGTAGCAAGTGGAGAATCTGCATTTTGCATTCAGAAACCCTTTCAGAGTGAATTTTGCAGCCCCTGTGGGCGGCACTGAGCCAGAACTGGTCTGGTGCCAGACTACCCTGCATCAGCACTGAAAGTCTGTTCTTCCCTTCCCTCCTCTTCCATCGGACTAGATGTCCTGGTTTGGAGGACAGGTGTCTGCCGATAAAGGCAGAAGCTTCTCTTTGAAATGGAGAATGTAAACCCCCTTCCTCCAAATTATTATTATAATTTTGAAATTAAGGGGCTCTCAGGCAAAGATATGGGAATTAGGAATAACAGTTCTTTACTAGGAAAATTAAAATAGAAATACAGTATTACAAAGAACAATCCCAACCCTGACAGAGTGAGAATACAACCTGACACCCCGTCAGTCAGGGTGTTGGTAGCAGTCCTGATCAAATGGTGGCTACAGTCCCCTGCAGTGGTAGATGTGGTTCAGCTGAAGCAGTGGTTCTGTAGAAGGGTGCAGTTTTCCTCTGAAGGTCCAGGATGATGTGGAAAAGTCCAGTGTTCCTCTGGAATCCAGTGAAAAGACGGATAACTTGCTGTTCAAAATCTCAGTTTTTATCTAGGTAAGAAAGGCTTGGTTCCTCCCCCTGGTTGGAGCATCTCCCAATGGGATGATGTAATTTTATCAGTCATACAGTGGGACTTAATGGGCCAGCAGCAGATGATATCTTCCTGGAGGGAGGATGGGCCGTGGAAAAGATAAAAATGATTGCCTCACCCTGTCCCAAAGATGGCCCATTAGCAGATGGTATGTGCCACGGAGATAAGGAAATCACTGCCCCACCCGGCTTCAACAGATGGTGATAGAATACAAACTTTTGGCCACATCAACCCAACACAGTAGGGACTTCAGCCAGCAACACCAAAAGCAACAGGGTCCAGCAGGTGTCAGGAGGCAGCAGCAAGCAGCAACGCTGATCCCACACAATCCCACTGGCAATTCCTGTCTGCCGCTAGAACTGCTTCGTGAGCTCCTACCTTCATGGGAGGGTTTGCTGCCATTTTCCCTTTGTCTTTAGGACCACACACTCAGCCGTGGTGGTCAGCTGGGATGGGTCATTCTACAAATTCAGGTTTCTCTTTATCCCTGGGGGGGTCTGTGAGATTTAGCACTTCTGTATCTGGTAATTTTTTGCTGTTATTTTTTTCCTGTTGCTGTTTTGCTTGCTGGTAAACTGGTATTTTTCCACTTATATCTGCTAGTATTCAGTTTCTCCTTATTGGTGGAAAAGGATTGGTTAAAACTAAGGGGGAGAACTCATTGTAGAGTGTTCCCATTAAATTGTCTTAAATTAAGGCCATGCAACACAGGCAAGTGGTTGCCAATCCTCCATGGATTTTTTTCTGCTCAGAATTTAGGTATGTTTATGTTTGCAATGATAAAACAATATATTTTGGGAAAAAATGATAGCAAAAAAAAACTTACAAAAATTAAGTTTATGGTTGTGAAGACTTGGAAGGTGTCTTTATATGCATATCTCTATGAAAAAATATTTAAATGTATATTCACGAACCTAAGCTTTAGCTGTCTGTCTGCAGCATGGAGGACTCCTGACTTTGGCCTGTTCTCCATGTCTGTGTTGAAAGGAGCAGCCTGTGGTACTGGACAGTGTTCATGATGTTCCAGCTTTTTTTTTTTAATGCATGTGGGAACACCTCTTCCACTCAGCAATCCACCACAAACCTCTCGTTTTTTAGAAACACTAAGCCTTTTAAGGCACCAGCTCTCCAGCTTACGTTTTTGGTGCCTGGCTGGAGCTTTCTCCAGCAGCTTTGCAGCCTTCTTGCCAGCAAATTATTTGCTGCCTTATTGTTTTCGTCATGTTAAGTTACTCACTGTATTGTTTTACCTTTCTATTTGCTACTATAATGTTCTTTTTATAGATTTTCTTGTCTTTACACTGCAGTCTGTCAGGTAGAAATATACACTTGGGTAAAGGAATAGAATACACAATAGTGAGGAAACCTCAGGTTTGTATTTTTAAGAAAATACTGCTTTTCTTAATATATGTAAATAAAAAATATGCAAAAGGGAAGTATATGCATATATGTACAGACATAAAGAAGAATAGTGACTTTACTGGTGAAATCCCCCCAAGCATAACAGTACTTGAATGGAAAAGTCAACCAGCAATGCAATGTGGTTTGAAAAACCAGAAGTAATCTAGGTGATAATACAGAAATAGAATAGCATTTTTTATAAGCCTGTGCCTTCCATGGTGCTGTGGCTCATGATGCAAGTGCATAAAGTTAATTTAATATACAAAAGCAAAAAAAAAGGTAAATTTTTCAATTTGTATTATATCAGCTTTTGCTGAAGTATGCTTCTTTTCTTTTTGAGTACAGTGCAGTAGCCTTTACCTCTTCTGCAAAGGTTTTTGTTGGAGTATGAACTTTAATTTCTTTCAGAAATTCCTACTCAGCTTAATTTCTTGCTTACATGCCTTACTGAAATAAGGTGTTTTAAAACTTCTTAAAAACAAAAGTTCTATTTCTTCATAATTTGTTAACCAAGATATAGCTGTCCAAATATAGCAAGCATTCGGCACAGGCAGAAGATGAACTGATAGGTGCTGTTGCACATCTGGGTTTGACATTGCAAAAATCAGTAGTTGGGTGGGAATCTCAGTTATTTTTCAGAAGGGCAGTTACACTGTGTAAAACCTGATTGAGTTGTGAGCTACATAAAGCTAAATGGCAAGCTGCACTGCCTCCTGGGCTTCCCCACTTTCAAATCCTGCATGTACAGTGCAAAATACAAATATGAAACTAAAAATCTTCATATGTCATCAAGACAGTGGTGTTTTTCACGGTTTTTCCCTGGCATTTTGTCAGTCTGAAAGCAAACATCTAATACACTCTATATCTTGTAACTGTTACATGTGCTTTCTGTGAACCACCTGCTGTCCCTACTGCCCTCTCTGGGCAGCCCCACACCCCTTAACTTAGGCATCAGTTACTCTTATGACTCCTATCTTCTCTGTAGGTCAGAGCTGTGGGAAGTGTGCTGAGCTGGAGGCTGTCTTGTTCTCTCCAACCTGTTAGCCACCCTGTAGAGTCTGTGCTGCTGGGGTGAAAAGGACAGGGAATCCAACATTTGCCCAAAAACAACTTTTAGAGACTGCACGATGGTCAGTGGGTCAAGCAGCAGGTGGCAGGTGGTGTGCTTCTCTTTAGTGCCAACTACCTTCTTCCTCTAACCTTCCCCCCAGGGATGGCATCCTGCCACTGACTCTATTGCCTTCTTTCTGATACTCTGGATATGCAATATACACTAACTGTCTGCTCAGTCTGACTTGATTTGAGTTTGGCTTGGGTTTTTTGTTGTTGGTACTTTCTTCACCAAAACTCATTGCAATTGCTGTGTATTAATGCAGGCAGCTTTTGGGGATTTAAGATGGCTAGGGACATTAATATGCACAACATTCCTGCTCCTCTCCAAACTACAAAGCCATGAATCGTGTTTTTTACACATGTTGTGGATTCCAGACTGCTAGAAGAAACCAGATAGATAAACAGCTGTTGCTCTACCCTGTTAGCTCAAGCTGTGATTACAAAAGCTACAGCCAGGTTCTTCTAGACAGTGTGCTTCAGACCTGAAATGTGAAGCTCTTGCTATAGAGATTATTTCATCTCTGCAGCTTTTACTGGCTCTGTCTTTTGGCAGGATGAAATGCATATATGTCTGTTGTGCTGGAGGTTGTGATAGGTTAACATTTGCTCACTGAGTAGTGGAAAGAAGACACCAGGGACTGCTTGAAAGGTCTCTTCAATAAAGTTGGCAATACTTAAAATGTAAGGAGTTTGGATTTTTTAGAGTCAGAAGGGAAAATATAATTAATGTCTTGTTATCTAAGACACAGTCATAAGACCTGTGTCCCTAAGATCTATGCTAACCTTAGCATCTGTGAAGATGGACTGCCACATCAGATCATCTTTCCAAGCTGCTTAGAAATATAAGTGCCTTAGCTAAGGAAAGCAGGAGTCTCCCTTGAAGTGGAAAATGTGACCCCCTTCCCTCCCAATTATTATAACTTTGAAATTAAGGAGCTTTCAGGCAAAGATACAAGAAAAGGAATAATAGTTCTTTACTAGTGCGTGTATGCATACCAAGGCAAGCAAACAACAACAACGGCAACAACAGCAAACAAGAAACCAAAACCCAATGAACAGCCTCTCCCTGCTCCCGCAGCGCTTTCCCCTCTGGTGCAGTTCCGGTCACAGCCGCCAGGGGCGCTGGTGGCTCCCGGCCGAGCAGGGCGGCTGCGATGATTCCCCCGCGCCTGCAGGGGGCGCTGTGGCGCCGGCCCAGCCCCTCTCTCTGCACGGCAATGGCGGCACAGCCGGGGGAAGGGATGGAGAAGGAGCTCCTTTTACAAAATCACCCAGCCAATCCCGGTGCCCCCTCTGGATAGCAAAAGGAGCTGTAGCAGGGATTTTGGATGCAGCAATCTGGGAAGGCAGGGATGAGCAAAGTCCTGGAGTGTAGATGAGATGTGTCAGAAGCTTGGTAGCTGGAGCTGCAGGATGTCTCTGCAGGGCAGGGCGTGCGAGTTTTCAGTGCAGCAAAGAAACCTTGGAGCAGTGGCAAGAATGTGTGGTGGCCAGGCAGTGGCTGCCTGGCTCCTGAACAGGGCTGGGAGAGAGAGGCTCCCTTGGAGGGGAAGGGGCTCGGAGATCCCAGGGTTTCCCCTGAGGCACCCCAGTGGATGGTGAAAGTCCTTTTTCAGTGAGGTAGGTGTTAATATGGTCCTAGCTCTGTGGCTGCTCTCACAAGCAGAGGCTCACCCCACGGCAGAAGCAGCAGCAGCTCTGGGCTGGGCTCCAGCAGCAGTAGCAAATTCTCTCCCCCAAGCAGCAGCTCTGAGCCCTCCTCCTCTGAAGTGGAGAGGTTGAGAGAGAGAGCACCCAGCCCTTTCTTTTTCCAGCCTAAGTCTTGCAGTATCTCTGCCCTTCCCAAAGAAACCCCCAGGTAAAAAGAGAGAGTAGCCAGCTGGACCCCTCCCCTGAGCCGCAGCCACTTCTTTTGTCTCTCTTAAATACTGAGTCTTTATTATCTCCTACCAGCAAATATGGGGGAAAATTCTTTGAGAGAAAGGATCTTGAACCCCAACAACAAGGAAGGCAGAATGTTGGTGTTTGATCTCTATTTGGTGTTTTCCTTACACTGGCTTTGAGGTACAGTACTGCTTAAGAAGCTCTCTGTTCAGCAAAATATCTTTAAAAGTCTGACAAAGTCTTTGTGCTATTATCTGAAATGCTGCAATTTTTTTTTCTTGATTGGAGAACTGGTCCATGTTTGAGAGCTATTTTGAATATTGCAATACTAGTTATGGGAATATGTTTGGATAATGCTAAATAGTTGAACTTAGTTCATGTCTATTTGCTATCCCTTTTGAGTCTTGTTACCATGACACCAAAGCAAGGACCACTCACAGTCATCTTTGAAAGGTTGTGTGATCAGGAGAGGTGCCTGAGAAATATCACCCTGGTCTTCAAAAAGGGCAAGGAGGACGCAGGGAACTACCAGCCAATCAATCCCTGGAAAGGGAAGGGTGATAGAGTGCCTCATTCTGGAGGTGTTCCCTATCCACATGGTTGACAAGAAGGGGATCAGGAGTAGTCAGCATGGATTCACTAAAGGCAAATCATGCTTGAACAACCTGATGGCCTTCCATGATGGGACAACTGCCCAGCAAGGCTTTTGATACTGCCTCTCACAATGTCCTCATAGGCAAAGTCAGGAAGTGTGGACTGGATTAATGGCCAGTGAGGTAGATTGAGAACTGGTTGAACAACAGATTCCAGAGTGTTACAGTGGCACAACATCTAGTTGGAGGCCTGTCAGTAGTGGTGTCTGCCAAGGTTCAGTATTGGGCCCAGTGTTGTTTAACTTATTCATCAGTGCTTGGGGGGCAGCTAGTTCACTCGCAACACAAAGCTGGGAGTAGTGGCTGATACTCCCAGAGGGCTGTGAAGCCCTTTAAAAAGACCTCAAGAGTTTAGAGAGATGGGCAGAAGAGAAGGGTCTTGAAGTTCAAACGAAGGCAATTGCAGAGTCCTGTGCCTGGGGAAGAAGAACCCCTGCACCAGTACAGACAGAGGGCCAAACTGCTGGAAAGCAGCTTTGCAGAGAAGGACCTGTGGGTCCTGGTGGACAACAAGCTGTCCATGAGCCAGCAGTGAGCCCTTGTGGCCAAGGCAGCCAATGGTCTCCTCAGGTGCATTGGGAAGAGCTTTTCCAGCAGGTGGAGGAGGTGATCCTGACATTCTACTCAGCCCAGGTGAGGTAAATCTGGAATGCTGTGTCCAGTTCTGGGCTCCTCAGGACTAGACTGACATGGAGCTGCTGGAGTGGGTCCAGTGGAGGGCAACAGAGTTGATTATGGGAATGGAACATCTTTCCTGGGAGGAAAGGCCAAGAGAGTTTGGCCTGTTCAGTCTCAGGAAGAGATGACTGAGGGGGCAGCCTCATCAATGTATAGGAGTATCTGAAGGAAGGGCGTCAAGAGGATGGAACCAGACTCTTCTCCGTGCTGCCATGCAATAGTGCAAGAGGCAACAGGAAGACTGATACACAGAAAGTTCCTACTGAATGCGAGGGAGAAGTTCTTTACTGTGCAGGTGATTGAGCGATAGAACCGATTGCCCAGAGAAGCTGTGGAGTCTCCCTCGCTGGAGATATTCCAGAACCATCTGGATGCAATTCTGTACAATGTGCTCTAGAATGACCCTGCTTGAGCAGGGAGGTTGGACCAGATGACTCATTGTGATCCCTTTCAACCTTACCCATTTTGTGATTCTGTGAAATGCCTGATAACATCTCACGGATAGAAAAAAGCAGTGTGTATAAATCAGCTATATTCAAATTCTTCCTCTAGAAAAGCTGCTATCTTAATCAGCAATAAATTAACCTGTGAAACTGAGATGAAAGATGTCTGAGTACTTCTTTCTTGGAAAACTGTGACAAAATATAGTCACCCCCTTTCTCTTATCTGTGCCTGTAATTTTTGTGGCTGTTTGCTAAGGCTACATATGCTCATGGAAACAGAGAAGTGTTTGTTAAGTGGGATCTTGAGAGACTATCCTTGTCCCATCTCCCACTCAACGAAGAACTGTTGCCTGCACTCTCTAGGAATCCCTGTGGCTTTCTCTGAGGCTTGGAAATCTGCATGGTTGGAGAACCCAGGGCATGTCTGGCCCCTGTACCAGTGCTCCCATCTCCTTCCTTTTGCAGACTTTTCTTGAATGCCCACCTTCAAGATTCTTAGAATTTGTGTGATGTTGCATTGCCTTTTCTGTCTCATAAATGAAGCAGTTTGAACAGGGTTACCAGTGAGTGAATGTATTTTAGAGTTCTTTCATTGACCTTTTATCTTGGGATTGCATAATTCTATGTGACTATAACCCCTGGACTTTCACCTACTTTTAGCAGTTAATTTTTTTAAAAAACTGATTTAACAGTTCATATCTACAAAATGGTTTTGGCATTTTTAAGCAAAGATGGTGAAAATGGTTCATGAAGGAGGAAGAAAAACTAACTACTTTGTCTTGCAAAAGAAAGGCAGACAAAACAAATCAATTACCTTTAAAAAACCCCCTGTATTTGCTGGATAATAAATTGCAAAATTTTACGTAGAAATAGCCCTCACTGAGGAGAGATGTTCTTGAGTTTTCCACTGAGGAACTAGTTTTGATTGAAATACGAGATTGAAAATTCACATAGTGTAAATGAATAATTTGCTCCAATTGTCTTCTTGAAACAGATGGTGGGAAGGCTCTTTGTTGTCTGTATTTCCCAGCCATACATGCAATAGAAAAAGAGAGAACAGCTCCCAGCATTTCCAGAAGAACTCATGACTGTATGTCCTTGCCTCTCACACAATGTGTCTTGTAAAACACAGCAGGGATGATTTGTATTTAATAGTCATGTATGAGTTGTCCAGTTTTTTGCGGGGGAAAAGTAGTTAACAAGCAGTCTCAGTTTAAAAGACAAATATCTGCCAAGAAAGGTGGAAACCTTCCTGGAATGCAGAGATGACCCCTCCCTCCAAATTATTGTGACTTCAAAAATGTCGGGGCTTCCAGGCAAGAATATGGGAAAAGGAATAACAATTCTTTTCTAGAATATATATATGTAACAAGAAAGAACAAACAACCACAATAATGATGATTAAAAAAGCCTCAATAACAGATTTTCCCATCAGTTAGGCTATTTCCCCTTTGGGGAAGCTCAGCAGGGGGTGATGGTGGCTCAGGTGAGGCAGAGGAGGTTCAGTCCCTGCTCACTGCTTCAGGGGGCATTCTGATATGAGAGTGGAACCTCCCTGGTGGTGATACCAGCAGCTCAGGTGAGAAAAGGGGAAAGGAAAAGGAAAATTACTCTCCCAGGCACCCACATGGGTGGTGATTGGTCCTTGGCACTGCTAATTGGAGCTGGCACATGCTGGGAAGGAAGGCAGGAATTTATCCTGGTGTTGTACTGCCATATAGAGAAGAGATCCAGCGGTGGGGTGGGCAGCTCCAGCTTCAGGAGTCTCACCAAAGCAGCAGTGGCTTTGGGGAGGGGGTGGGAAGGAAAATTCCCACAGGCACCCACATGGACTGCTTGTCCCCCTCAGTGCTGGCAGCTGGCGAGGTCTCAGTCAATGGGGCAGCCAGGACTCTCTCTCTTGCAAGCAGGTGGCAGGCAGAGCTCCATGGCAGTGTTGAAACCACTGTGCAGGAGAGGTCCTAGGTGGAAAAAGCCCCACATGACTGTCTCTGCTCCCAGCTGGGAAACGAGTACTCCCACCCAGCTAAGAAACTCCAAACCCCTGTTCCCCTCTCCTCCCCAAAACCATTTCACTGGTATATCAGGGTGCTTGACTATTCCTTTCATTTCTTAATCACTGTCTATTTACCTAGAAAGCCACCCCCAGCATCTCCCTAACAACAAACGGGAAGAAATTCACTTGAAAAAACCTAACCCACAGAAGCTCATAATGAATATTTCATGTGAAGCATCAGGGGGTTTGGCTGGGCCAGAACATGATGAGTAAGACAAGCTATGCAAGATGTCATGCCAATCCCTGCCAATCCAAGGGATGGATTTTTTCATGCAAAACTTTGTGCACATTTGATGGCCCAGCACCTGAACAAGCTCAATGTTGGGGGTTGGCAGGGTAAGTGTTACGCTGGAGAGGAGGCTGATATTCTTTGGATCCAACACATGACTACTCAAAATCCACTTGAAAGCTTTAAATCCTTTGGGGAAAATTGATGGAAAGCACTAAATTAAGGCTGCATTCCTTATTTGTTTGACAGATGAAATACGATCAGTGAGGCCACCATACAATGTGTTTAATAAGATAAGTACAAGAGAAAACAATACATCTTCCAATTCTAAAAAGATCTTTTTCTAATTGCTTTGTAGGTGGTCTTTGAGGCTTTGCACAATCTGGAGCCTCGTGGGTATGTTGTCGGATGGATCATTGCCATCAGTTTGTTGGTGGGAATTCTCATCTTCCTATTGCTGGCTGTGCTCTTATGGAAGGTAAGGTTACAGATGCAACATAAAAGCAAAGCTAATCCCAGGGAAAAAAGCTTAAATTTTTCCTTGTATTTAACATCCATTTTCTTTAGGAACTGAATAATTGTCTACTCCATTACAGAAGTCATTAGTCAGCAAAACCAATTTAACATACAAGCTTTTGTGAGAGACATGGGGGTACTAATGATATAGAGAAGAAGTGAAAAAGTGGGAGTTTTAGAGTCTGATTATTAAAAGCTAAAATCTCTGATAATCATTTCAGGACAATGGAAGGTCTCTCTTAGAAATCTACTGTTATATTAGACTTGCATACTTTGCATTTCTATGATTTTATGGTGACTGGGGTTCACTGATTTCAACAGAGTTTCCAGAAAATCAGATCAACTTTACTTGACCAGCAAAGAGAGAGGGTGCATGTCTAGCAAAAACTACTTGGTAGCTACTGTCCAAGAGATATATGCCCTTGGGAGAGGAGTATCCAGCAATAAATTTTTCAGATCCCTTAAAGAGTTCCAGATCAGTAAAATGCCTTACCATGGCAAGAAGCATCTGGACCTGTTAAAAGGATGGCCTTCACACTGTCTCTGATAGATTGCAATTCTTTTACCCAAGCACTGTTACAGGGTAAAACTGGGCTGGTGCTAGCACTTGCCAGCAGCCATCTGGTGTGGTAAATATGAAGGGTAAGGAACTTCAAGTGTTTTCATTTTTCAGTTCCCTGTTACCAATCCATAAATTTAGAAGACCACAGTCAAGGTCACGGACTGTCTTTGAGAGAAGTAAATCTCAAATGCACACATGGGAACAAATCCAGCGCTATTTTGTTTCCCATGGCAGAAATCCAGGAGCCTGACTTGCACTGTTTAGCAGCATGTGTGCTGCAGGCTCTGCTAGCCAGCTCTGCTGGGACAGGAGGCCACAGCCCCAATGTGCTGGTCATACTGCTTCATAGATCATGAAGCTATAAAATGGATTTGGAAACCTAAAACTGGCCATGCAATTCTTATTTTAAATTATATAGATGTGTGAATAGCTGGGTTATAGATTATACACTACATCGTATAATATATAAATTTTATACGGCTTATAGATTTAAAGTACTTTTATAATCAGTTTTGATGATTTTTAAGTACTTACTGGCCAGGTTAATTTGGAAAACAATGTCTGACCACAGTCTAGAATATCTCATAACTTCTGTTTCTCTGGCACTTGGGAAATACTTCTGCATTCTGTGTCAGAAATAGTAAAAGAAAAAAAAAAGTCCATGCAATTCAGATGGAAGAATAACCATGAGAACGGAAAAATGTGAGATTGGAAGAGGCCCAGGGCTTATTTCTCAATGACTTGCAGTTTTGATAAAGGCTCTATTGCTGCTGATACCTATATGACTGATTTTGTATTGCTCATTTCCTGTCACAAAAAGGCATGAGATGAACTGTTTGAAAATGTGTAAGATAAGAGAAATATCACCCTGTGAGTCTTCAGGTAAAACTTGCACAAGTTCAATTCTTGGTCTCCACTAGAGTTAGTACAGTCCTTTGCTCACTGGGTTAATCTTGATACTTTGAGCTCTTTTATATTTTATAGGGATCATTCAGTACATTTGAAAAAAACTGCCATTTTGTTCGCATGAAAACTTTGAGAGAAATTTCAAGTAACAGCAGCAAATAGCTATGACTAAGGTTACACAGCTGTTTTTGCATGCATATGTGCTGAGGCAAAGGAAGCTGAGGTGCCTTGCCCAGAGTCAGAGGTGATAGTTGGGTTTTTCCAGGTGAGCTCCAGTGCTTCATCCACAGATTTGCATGATTACTAAAGGATCCGATAATTTAAGGTTTTATTTTAGAGAAACTGTGTAGCTGCTTGTATCAGCCAGTATTTTAATTTATTGTAGTTTGATACATAAATATATATGAGTAATACTTTGCACTCACTAGTTACTCTATTTATTAGAATTATGGTAATATTAAAGCTGAGATAAAACTGACATGGGAAAGCTGCAGTCCTAGAGAGGAATCTTAATTGTCTGATAGTAAATATTTTTTAGAATTGGCCAAGTAGATCCTACAGTCATTCCTAAATTTTGTATGTGAAGAAGTTAAAAAAAAATCCTAACTTTATATTAGAATTTAGTTTTTAAATGTGGAATGAAATAACAGATTTTAATTACATTGTTGGATATCTTAGAACTGCCAGTGAGAACAAGAATTTACCCGAGTTTCAGGACTAGATTATAAAATAAATTATATTTTTATTAAGAAATTAATTATAGCTAAACTGTGGTGCTGGAAGGCAGCTGTTTACACAAAACAGAGCAGGAGTTGGAGCAAACTCATTGTAACAGAACTGAGCACTGGCAGCAGTGCAGAGTGTGCTGGCAGCACCCATGTCTCAGCCCTGTGTGGAAAATACACTCTTGCTGTGTGCACTACACCACAAATGGCACTACACAATGGACAAACCCTCAAACATGCTGATATTTTGCAAATGGAGTAAACAGTTCCTTACAGTTGCAGAAGAATACTAGAATATATGTAAATATTTCACATTACACACTGATAAATTGATAACATTACCAGGAGTGAGATCTCAGCACAAAATTCCATTTTAAATCAGAATAAGTTTACTGTGCATCATACTAAGATTTGGATGGTGATTATTTCATTATTTGTAGATCTAAAATTGCACAGTTTTGGGGGTTCTTGTCAGTGGAAGTGATGTTAAATCTTTGGTTGTTTCACTTCAAATAAAAGCTTACTTATTCGTGTGCAAGATCACAGCCATGTTTATACACACAAAAAGCTTCTTAGCATGAGCTTGATCAGTTTTTGAAAGGCTTTACTTCTCTATTTATTTCCATACTTCATGTAGATGTTGTGCTTTCCCTGGTTTAAGTGCAAACAGATTCAGAGGGGCTGAGCAGTTTTTCCCTGACTTCCACAAGACGCCGTGCACAAGGCAGACTGGCAAGGATTGCCCCATTATTGCCTATTTTGTTGGACAGCCCAATTTGTGGTTTTTCTGTCTTGTTCATCTGCTCTGGATAACTTTGTGCAGGCATCTGTGGGGACATGCTCTCATTTGCCAGATTCTCTGCAGCATGGCACAGTCTCCACAGTCGTGCCTCACCTGTGGTCACCTGTTTGGGGAGGAGCAGGAGGAGCTCTCCTGCCCACAGCAACCCATTTTCCTTTTTTATGTGGAGATTGGCCTGTACCCCTTTGGTGGCCTCCAGATGCTTGTGGAAAGTGGAGCAGGAGAGGAGGTTGCTTTTCTTCAGGCCAGCTACCCTCGTGCTAGACAGGCCTGTGGTTTCACAAGCACTGGCAACAATTCAGGAGGGAAAGGCAGTGATGGCTGGTTTATTTTGGCAAGTGCTGTCCCAAACATGCTTCCCTCAGGTGTCAGGACTGCAGCAGTGTGTCAGGACAAAGTCTGCTTCAGGCATAATGTATTTATGCACGTGTAGACCAGGTACACACCATGCCAATGCAAAACTGAAGCATGATATATTATAACAATAAATGTTCTATTAATGGTAGTCGTGCTTTGCAGTGTTTTGGATTGAAATTCCGGCATTTGAACTGGCTTGTGTTGTGAAGTGAATTATTTAATCCATTTCATTTTAGATTAAATGCACAGAAAAAACAAAATGTTATCAAAGAGGGAATGTGTAAGTGAGCACCAGGCTGGATGTTTGGGCAGTGATCCATGGAGCCAGTCATGGAAGTGATTTTCAAAACAAGGATTTTATATTAATTTATGTTCACTGCAGCAACGTTATTTTGTTTCTCTGTGGTATGTTTAACACAGGAGATGGACTTTTATCAAAACTTATTTATCTTGACATTAAGTATGTCTCTGAGCTGATCCTGTCCCTGTGGTATCCAAGCTCTGACTTGTCTAAAATGAGGTTTCTATCATTGCTTTCTGGCTTCCTGGGGCAAAGAACTGATCTCTAGGTGTCCCTTATGTAATAACCTCTTCTTTGTGGATTTTTGAGAGGATTGTAGAGAGGAGGACAATGAGAATAACACCCACCTATGTTGGTTTTGACTAGCCAGAGGGCTCCTGCTCTTCAGTGTGTGCTGTACAGCACATTTTTGCCTTTTGTCTTAAAATAAGAATTTGAAGACTTTTTTTTTTTCCAGATTTTAGGAGAAATAACTTGTGACTGCACAAGTGTCTTTGAAAGAACACTTGTATTCCCCTATACAGAGTACTTGCCATTGCCTCATATTGTTTCAGCATTCAGATATCTAAAGCTAACCAAGGTGAAGCTAGCTTGAAATTCATCTATGTAGTAAAACCAAAAACATTTTCTCCTTTTTGGAAGGAGATGCTTTCTCTTACTTAGGGCCTCAAACATTAAATCTTTTTAAATGGGCCAAAACATACAGCTCCTCATGTTCCAGTGAAAGAAAAAAAACAAAAACAACCTTCTAAACTTTGCACCTAATCTTTCCCAGTGGTTGCTCTGTATTCTGTGTTAGAAGCCCCAAACCATTTTCTCTACCTTTCATTTACAGCTCAGGTGGCAGTGTCTAACTACTGTTTCCTGAGTACTCATCACACTAGGTCCCTTTCCTGGTGGCCAGTTTTGGAGAAGTAGCTCTGCAACAAAATAAAACTAATTTTAAGAAAACCCACAAAAAATCCCCACCACCACAGTTTCCCTCTGAGGTGCATAGGGAAATACAGTCACTATTATTATTATTATTATTATTATTATTATTATTATTATTATTATTATTATTATTATTATTATTATTAATATTATTATACAGTTATACAAAACCTCTTTGGATTTCAGTGCAGGGGAGTAATGTGGCTTTTATGCATACATACACACACACCCACACCATACATATATATTAATAGTCATAAAATCAAGGTTGAAAAATGCCTCCAAAGATCCAACCTTTGACCAATCACCACCTTGTCAATTAGACCAATGGCACTAAGTGCCACATCCAGTCCTTTCTTGAACACTACCAGAGAGAGTGACTCTACTGCTTCCCTGGGCAGCCTATTCCAATGCTTAACCACCATTTCAGTGAAGAAATTCTTCCTCATGTCCAACCAGAACCTCTCCTGGCACAGCTTGAGGCCATTTCCTCTTGTCCTGTCACTAGTTGCCTGAGAGAAATAGCTGACTCCCCCTTGCTACAGCCTACTTTCAGCTAGTAGTAGAGATGAGTAAGGTATCCCCTGACACTTCTTTTTTCCAGGCTGAACAAGTCTAGCTCCATCAGCTACTCACTATATGATTTATTCTGTAGACCCTTCATCAGTTTCATTGTCCCTGCTCATGACTTGTCCCAGCATCTCAATGTCTTTCTTGAAGTGAATGGCTCAAAAGTGGACACAGTACTCGAGGCACAGCCTCACCAGTACTGAGTACAGTGGGGCAATCCCTTTCCTGGTCTTGCTGGCCACACTGTTGCTGATACAGGCCAGGATGTCTTTTGCCTTCCTGGCCACCTGGGCACACTGCTGGCTCACGTTCAGCCAGCTGTTGACCAGAACCCTCAGGTCCTTTTCCAGCAGGCAGATTTCCAGTCACTCTGTCCCCATCCTGTAGGGATACATGGGGTTGTTGTGACCAAACTATACATTTATATTTGTGTACATATACACATATGTGCACATACATGTACATATACTTCCTGTCTCTATCTCCCCCCCCCCTCTATTTATATCTATTTATATCTATTTATATCTATAATCTTTCCAATAAGAGTACATTTCAATTTTTTAAAAGTCCCCCAGTTAGGGTGTAATAGCTATATAACTTTGAATGTTGTTTTTAGAGAAACTTATTGAAACTGAGTGGCATTTCATATCTGTGGTGAAAGTTATTGTGTCTATTCCAAGTTCACATGCTTTTCCTTTCTGTACATATAATTCCAAGAATAAACCATTTTGTAGTATGGTAAAGCCAAAAATTAAGAATCATAATTGTTGTTCAGATAAACAAGGCAGTCGGATCAACTTGCTGTGGAAGCACTTACTAGGCACTACTGGTGGGAACAATGTATTTCACAGCTGTGCTTGTTTGAAAGCAAATCAGAGGAGGAATTAACTCCACACAAATATTTTTTTTCTGAGTCAGTCAGAATACAGCCTGGTACCCTGTTGTTCAGGGTGGTAGTAGCAGTCCAATTAAATGGTGACTGCAGCACCACTGGAGTGATGGATGTAAAAGTGGATGTTGAAGCAGTGATCCTGTAGAAAAGGTCTGGTCCATCTCTGGAGGCCCAGTGGTGGTAATCGACAGCTCTTGTCCTCTGGGAATCCAGTGGTGGTCATTTCATGATATTCCAAGCCTCTGATTACATCCAGGAACGCTAGGTTCTTCCCCCAGGGCAGAGCATCTCACAGTGGGGTGATGTGATTCTGTGAGTCATGCTGAGAACCCTTGAGGGCCCATTAGCAGAGATGGACCCCCAGAGTGGCTCCTGCTTCCCTGAGGGTGTTATCAGGGCTGAGTCATGGAGAAGATGATGAACACTGCTCCACCCATTTTAACAGTCTATGTAAATGGTAGTAGAATACCTCTTTTGGTTACATCTTATGAGAGAACAGATCACAAAGTCTTCCCTGCAGAGATGTAGATGGATGTGCCAGTTGCCTTGAAACTTAAGAAGTCTATATTTCTTCTAATTTCTTTCTTGTTTTTTTTTCTTCTTCATCACCTCTTCTTTATTTAGAGACTTGTCAACACCATCTTTTCAAACTTACTTCTAAGTTCCTGGCCTCCTTTTTCCTCTAATTTTTCAGGTTGTCTCATTCACAAAAAATATGATTTCTGTGTGTAACAACCTAAAAGCCTATACCTGTCTGTCCATAAAAACTGCAAAAAATGACTTTGCTTGGGTTCTCTGAAATTCCTCTTTCTGTAGTCCTTGAAACATTGCATTCTCTACAGTTTTGTGATAAACTTTTCAATTATACTGTTTTTGTTACCCATTCATCTAGTAGCTTTAAGTAAGTTGTTACTTGCTATCTCACATACAGACTTCTCAGGATACTACGTTTTTTGATACACACGCACTCTAAGATCAGTAGACCTAGAGTAAGTTTTTTTTCAATATTATCCTGTTACAAATATTAAAAATGCAGTCAGGCGATAATTAACTTGTGTGATTTAAGACCAAGCCTGTATTACCTCCTAAACATGGATAGATCTTCATTTTGTATAATATCTGGGAAAGCTTGAGGTGGAAATGGGACAATGGAAGTGGTTGGATATCTGTACAAATAATGAAGTTTTCACCAGGAAGAAGTTGAATGGATCATTTTAAGTCTGCCTGTTTTCTTAAAGAACAATCAAACTTGTTTTATTTTTTCCTTTTTCTGAACCAAAGCAAGCACCACAAAACTTTTGTAGACCCATGGCTTTCTGAGACCAAAAGGGTTTGTATTCTTGCAACAGTGACTCAAACTTTGGGTTTTCTACAGCCTGTGATTGGTTGTGCTTTTTGAATTCTTACTGGATTTTGCAGAAAGACTGAGTTTGGTCATCTTTTATTTGTTCTTGCACAAGTAAAATAAATGGTTAATGCTGCTGTTGCAGCTAAAACACTGGCATCACCACTGAGCTTGCTGGCTGCCATGTAATATTTGTTCACTTTCTCTCAAGGAAAGATTAGCAACATTTCAGTGGTGGTATGTGTCTAGTACTTGTAAAATGCCTTTGTTATCTTTCTTGATAAAATGAGCTGTGCAAATGAGCAACAATAATGCAGTGACTGAATGTTCTCTGTGGTCTCAGTATCCTCCAAACGAGACCTGTGCATGCTACATACAAATATAATCCACTGTCAAGGGAGAGGTAGAGTTGTAGTCTGGAATATGTTCCAGAAAAGGCAAAGGATAGCCATCATTTTCAGGAGTCTAAACCAAAAAAGGAATGCACACGTACACCAAAAAATTGCTAATAAATACCTAAGGTTCCAAGATTTCCCACTACCAGAACACAATATGTGTACTATTGGAAGTCAGTATCTCTCAGACCCCAATGCCAATAATAGAGCAAATGTGATTTGCCTAGTCTCAATTCTGTCTTTAGGCTTGGTGTTAACAATTGGAAATGCTGTATTATAACTTACACTAGCCATAGCCATTTCCTTGGCTAACCTGTGGAAGTGACTTATTCTGACAATTGTGAACTTTCATTTAAAATATTTTTGACAGATCAAATATGTCAAAGTATGGTTGTAAAGCTACTTTTTATTGCTTACAGAAATAGTCATTAATATTTAGTCTCTGGTTTTCAAACAAAGCAAAAAATATTTCAGTAATATTTCTTTCTTTTGTTTGGAGAGAAATGGAAAATATGGACTGAGATATGTCTTAATTGTGTTTACAGAAATTAAATCTTCAGTTCCTTTCCCATTCCCTGTTGAGATTTTAGAAGACAGTTTTATCCTGACATATCTGCAGCAGACATTGTGTTCTTTCTCAATTTTGAGAGTGATGATCAGAGATGAACTTTTGTTGCTGGCTGTGTTCATTCTACAGCTTTATAAAAAACGAACTATATGGTGAAATTTTGCAATAGGGAAAAGTTTTTAAAACTATTTGGAAGTATTTGTATGTTTAAATGTTGGCCAATTCTCCTTTTAATTACACTTAAAAGTATACTAGTAGCATCTGTCTTGCAAGATACTGTACATAGTTACTATCCTGCAAGATGCAAGAAGTTTGTGTTTTCATTAAACTCAGGCTATCCTAATTTAGCACTGAAAGATCTTTATAAAGTCCAGTCAGTGGAATTATCTTAATTTTTGAGGTCCTATAAATACTAAGTCCTTAACAGAAGATATTATGCATGCACAAATGAATCAGAAGCCTAGATGAATAAGTCTTGTCTGATTCAATCTAGATGGTACCATACATGCTAAAGATATTCCAAGGGTAAATAACAGATCCAACAGCTCTATTCACCACATTGCTAAGTAGCTCCATTGAAGCCAACTCAGCAGCTGCTGGGAGAAAAGTTGCACAAGAATTGGTTAGAGGAAAAAATTATTGGTGAATGGGGTCCCACTGTATTAAATTAGATTGTCTGTGCTGGTGTCCCTCTGTGTGTGCATTTAACTGTTTCACATACCTAAATGCATCTTTTCCATGCATGTTGCTAGTCTGAATTATGCATCTCTTTGAGGTACCTAGCCTTAGTGACAGTTTTTTTGGTATTTGGCCTTTCAGATAGGTATAGAGCATTTGGTTAAAATAACAGTTTATTTAATTGTCCCTTTTAGGTAAGTTTATTAATTGTGAATGCTCTTACTAAAAAAAAAGAAAGTTTTATCTTATTATTTCAACATGAAAAAGTAACTGCCTAATAACATGTGTGTTCAAAAACTATGCTTGTTTTAGTACTACAGCATGTGAAATAAATTTACTTCTAATAGTTATGAAAG
Organism: Luscinia megarhynchos; assembly: GCA_034336665.1. Classification (NCBI taxonomy): domain Eukaryota; kingdom Metazoa; phylum Chordata; class Aves; order Passeriformes; family Muscicapidae; genus Luscinia; species Luscinia megarhynchos. Next base: position 7,276,241 of record JAPFBE010000002.1, read on the forward strand.
ACTACAGATCCTCTCCCAACGTACCAGCTGTAATATCTCAAGAAAGCTTAGCCAGATTAGATAAAAGTAAGTTAAAAGTTAAGAGCTATGTTTGTGTGTGTTGCTAATACTTTTGTCCCATAGCAGTGTCTATCAGTTGCAGTGCATTGGGATCAGATATAGATGTAGGTATCAAATACTTCCACAGTAGCTAAACAAAATGTTTGCAGAGGAGAGCTTACCTTTAAGCAAGCTGCTGAACTTATCTTTGCCTTGTGTTCCCCTGGCTGTATATATGTCACTTTGTACTTTTACAGCCACTTGTGGAATGATGATACTTGAATCACATTATTTTCTTGTACTTCTTTCATTGAGCAGATGAGGACCTACATTACAAGAAAGTTGAGGGATTTGCCTTTCAAAAAAAATCAATGAAAGACTGAATAATCAAAGCCAGACCTCCTGAGTCCTCAGCAGCTTACTTTAGTTACACTATCATCCTTCCTCCAAAATGCACATTTTCTCCTTTAACTATAGACAAGACACATGGCTCCTCTCCAAACATGCCTCTTCCTCACATGGTGACCCAGGATTGATAGTTTGGCTGTTCTTGATGGAGAAGCTGATACAAATACCTGTTCATGGCCCCTTTGTACTGTGGCAAGCGTCCTTTAATAGGGAGAAAGGACACACTGCATCCTCTTGAAACTGATGCCTTGCCAGAATCATCCAGGGCTATGCACCCAAGTGCAAAGTGTTTTTATCTGCCTTCTTGGTGGTAGTAAAATGAGATGCACTTAGTAACAAGTGATTGATGTCTACATGGCGAAATACCCCATGCTTCTAATCCCAAAAGCACTGCTTTGCAGATGTTGGGCGTGCTGCTCCTCTGCCAGCTGGTGGCCTCTTAATGGAGTGAGGTTCCTGGCCCTGCTTTGACCTGTGGTTAGCTGTGTATTTTTCTAGCTGTGGTACTGTTTATGTGAAGGGAAAAGTGCCCAAGTAGTGCACACCAAAAAAAGGTGAGATGTGGAAATTAATTGTGAATGGCTTGGGACATCCACCTAAATTAGCAATGTGGCAGTAAAAGATTAATTATGTAAATACAGACTATTCATCAGGTATGGCTGGACACTGCTTATATTAGATAAAGAAATTGTGTACCAGAGGAAAGACAGCTTGTGACTAAGGCACTGAACCCAAGGTATGTTGTCAAAGCCTAGTTCCCTGGGAGATTTTTTCAGTGGTTCTTATGTATTATTTCTTACCCCTTTGTTAGTACTTACTTGCTCTCTTTGCTTTTTACACATTGGCTTGTACTGTGGTCAGTAACCTTGTCAATAGAGTAATACTATTAAAAATCAGTTCTTCTTGTGTGCAGTTTAACACCCACCCTGCACTAGAGAAACTTAATTAAAAACTAAGAAGTGGCAAAACTTTCTGATAGTTTTGAATTCTGTTTGAATATTGCTATTCACAAACCTCTATTCCTAACTCAGTTATAATCTTGAAACACTACCTTAAGACACAATGTTGTTTTTACAGCGGTACATGACTGTTACAATTTTTTTCTTGTTTCCTAACTACTTATATTAATGGGGAAAAGGCTTTTAAAATGCAAAACATAACAGTTCTACCATCCACGTTTCAAGCTATTTCTCTTTTTATTTGATTGGGAGAATCAACCTTGTTGGGCATGATAAAAACACTTTAGAAATTTACCTCACAGTGAATAAAATAAAAGCAGAGATATTGCTTGCCCTCTGATCAGCTTTGTTTCTTTCCCAACTGCAAATTAAATTTTATTTGTAATCTCATCACTCTTCAAACATATTATAATTCACATCCTAGAGAGATAGCCACAGGCCCGTACTTCAGGATGTGTTAGGTAAGTGCTTATACTTTTGGAGTTTAGGAAAATGTAAGATCTAGTAATTCAGCCTTTGGATATGCAGAAAGTAGCAGCAGAAAAAAAAAGCACGACAAGATAATTTATTGTGATGATAATTCAACAGTTTGAAATAATTTATGACTGAAGTTTTCCATTTTTGCAGGTGCTTGATGAATGCTATTCTATTTGAGTGCTGTTAGATAAATCTGGGATTGAAGGGATTTAAATCTTGCATGGCAGTTAAAAGGAGTTGTATTTGCTAAAGACTTTAAATACCTGTGTTTGAATAGAGGACTTGACAGTGCTGTCAAGCACTGGTGAGAAAAAACTTCACAATAATAGGTATAATTTCCCATCTCAGACTAACACAGTTTTTGTGTTGCTTTATTATTATTCAGTATTGCCAGAAACATGCTTTCTGCTCAGTATTTACTGTAGATGGCAGTAAGGTTATGCTACAATAGGGTACATGGGCTGGAATAACTAAATTAAAGATGTCTGTAAAAACCTACGGATGGTTTCAGGTTTTGAAGTGACAAACAATAACCAGTCCTTTCTGGAGGTGCTTCAAGAAGTATTAGAGCTGCTCTAAGTAGGTGGTTTAGATTCAAAACCTGAAACCATCCATGGGTTTTACATGCATCCTTTAGTGGATGATGCCTACTCTTCTCTTATAACCCTTCAGCTTTCCACAGTCTCTCTTTGCCTCCTGTAAATGCACTCTCCTGCTGCTTTTCTTCCCGTGAGTGCTTTCCCCAGGCAGAGATTTACTGTTCAGAGCCTTCCTTGGATGGGGATGTGTGAACTCACAGACTGCCTGATGGGGTCACAGTTCTGGAGCTGGGTATTTCTTTTCTCTATACATATAACTGTATGTGTCTGCATATATGGGAAGCAAAATTTGGGAGAAATTAACAATATTAGAGAGTCATTGCCTGTGAAACAAGTGTTAGCAACCATTGGCCCCCTGTAAACACCAATTCTACAAATGAGATCACAGCAATACTCCTGTTAAAGATGAGGGTCTCTCCCTTCCTTGCTTGAAATTCAGGACTGAGTCCCAGCAGTGCTTTCCACAATGAGTTTTCTCAGTTCTCTTAAGGGCTTTTTTAAGAGAACAGGAAAGAGACCTGGTGTCACTTCAGCCCCATTGATAAAAGGACCTGTATATATTCAATTTTATGTTGTATCAACTCTCCTGCTTTGGCCCAGTTGTCTGTCTCCTTATTACCCATCACTGTATGCTAAATTCACTCATTCTCTCCAGCTTGCTACAGGTACTTACCAGCCTTCCCCATATGGTGAATACTGCTGTCCTCCTTGAATGAAATGAGTTAACTATAAGGAGAAGGATATGTGGGTTGTGTGGTCCTTTGTGAGACAATAACTATGTTGTGATTTCTTCATGGTGATTACAAAAAAAATCTCTTTCTGGTAATGGTAGAGATTTTATCACATTAAATGTAAATATGTGTCACTGAAGAACAGTGTCACATAACAAAGAACATCCTTGTCTCTCAAGGATGGGAAATGTATCTAATCCCACAACACTATTTCTGAAAACACTTAAAAAATCCTTAAGGTCCAGTTTCTCTTTTTGCTTGCATTGAAGTCCTCTGCATAATTTTAGAGTATCCACATAATTTACAGCAAATAAACATAATTCTTCATAGTGGAATCACCTCTAGATATAGGGTTTCATCCTTCATTAATATTTATTACAGTTTTCAGCTCACTTTTTATCCCTACCAGAAAGTTATGCAACAGCATTCTTTATCCAGAAAAAAAGTAGTAAAATACCAAATACCAAAACCCTCATTACCAACTTTTAAAGACAATTCCTGAAGCAGATGTTTGGAAACAGATATTTTTTAATTAAAATAACAGTGGGAAATAGTTGGGGTTTGTTTGTTTGGCCCTCAAGGAAATTAAAAAGCCTTTCTATAATTTTGATTGTAACTTCATAAGGAAGTTTTATTGTACCAAGGATGTGGTTGCATGAAAGATGAAAACCTTAAGGATTTAAAACCTGTTTTTAAAACTAGAAATTGCACTTCTCCTGGCAGTTTTCTTTTCTAATGCACAGAACACGTAGGGTCTGTTACAAAAACTGATAATACAAAAAAGCCACCCACATTTTCATAACATCTGCTCCCTGAGCATATGTAAGTAGTAGCAGCAGATTCCTGTGAATAAATAAGTACCCATGATTAATCCAGCTGGAGCAGAACACAAAAGTAGTAGGTTCTTACACTTTTTAAAAATTATCAATATAATAATCCACTTCCATTTCAGACTGAAAAATCTAGAGAAACTTCTGCTTGCAGTCTCCACTGAGCTGAATTCTGTTGGCATCACTGGTAAACTTTCACTGTGATTTTATGATGGTGCAATCTTGAGGATGTCTTCTCAAAATAAATTCTTTGCACTGGTATAGCTTGTGGATCCAAGTACAAAAATTACTAGTAATGATATTTTTCTGCTAACGAAAAGGAATTTGATCTCACTTCTAGAGTAAGTTTGAAGAACTGGGAACTGGAGAAACTCCCCTCCAGTTCTCTCTTCCTGAATCCTTTCAAACACTGTTCTGGAAGAGCCTAGGAAGTGAGAAAATTCAACAGTCACTTCTGTGAGTTGATTTTGCAGAACAGAACCACCATTATCCATGCATTGGCATGTACATTTCAACAGATATAGCTTAGCTTATGGTACATGGGAAAGATACCATGTTCACAGTCTGTGCACAAGAGTGACTGAACAAATTACTTTTAAGGTCTAATTGCAGTTATTCAGGGCAGCATCCAGGTCATGGGAGCCTTTGTAACATTGAGATCATGGGATTTATATGCATGTCTACCTACTGTACTATTTATAAAGTACTTCCAGGTGTTGTGGTTTAGGAATGGTATTCTTATTTTAGTGCTTCCACTAAAACCTTGGGCCTTTTGCTCCTCCCTGCCTCTACCTGCTCCCCTGTGGTGGGCTGGAGAGGAGTGGAAGCACAAAAGGTAAAGACCACAGGCTGAGAAAATTTACTGGAAACAGAAATGAGGTAAGAATACAAACAGAAACAGGAACAACACTCATAGCTAAAGTGTACAAAAGAAAGCAAAAGGCTCACTGAGGCCAACCTGGCCCAACTACAGCCATGCTACCCCAGCCATTCCCTCCAGCTTGGAAACAACAAACCCCATCAATCACTCAGAAGAAAGCACTTCTCCCCCAAAGATTCTGTCTTCCCTCTGCCCCCACCAATGATACAAGGTGGTATAGAAAAATCTACATATTTTAGCCATGCCTGCTCTGGCTACTACAAAAATGAACCTTGTCCCTGGCTGGAACTAGGACATTATCCACCCCTTTTTCTGTACTATGAATGTCATGCCCAGATCCTACACCTTCCAACTCCATACATAAATTATATATTATGTAGATGTAGATGTAGATGTAGATGTAGATGTAGATGTAGATGTAGATGTAGGGGGTGGGTTATGTATGTATATACAAGCTCTGGTATAATTTCTATAGTCAATGGCCATCCCTCCAAGATGCCTGTTGAGTTCATTTAGTCCATGACTGGATTCTATCCATCCTAGGTGTCTTCCAGGGCAGGAGGGCTGGTGTGCTGTGGGGTGGTTGCAAGCTGCATCAGGAGCTCACAGCTTGTGTGTCTGTAGCAGTCCATATCCATGGTCCATGGTGGTTATGGCACACAGTGGCAATGTAATTCAACAGCCAATATTGTACAATTCAACATTACAGACTGTTCTCACCCAAAAATCAAATCTCCTTGAGGAACAAATTGCATTTCCCTGTCCCTCTGCATTATCCACCATGTGCACCCAGGTTATGAGCAAAAACAATCCCACAGATGGCTTTGCCTTTGCCTTAGAGGCAGGACTAACCCAAACTGTCTACTCTAGCATGTATTCCTCATCTGGACCATGGGGACTTTATCCCCTTCTCTGATTTGTAGAGGCTTTGATGTAGCAGGGCCAACTCAATTAGTAGAGCCTCTAGTGTTAACTAACTAGGTGGCCTCTGCTAGGTGCAGATCCCAAGGTTTGAAGGTTCCACTGCCTATTGCTTTGAATGCAGTTCTTGAACAGTCCATTTTGAACAGTATAATTTAATTTTCCCAAAGGCTGGTGCATGAGAGACAATATGATACACCCACTCCTTGCTCTCTGGCCCAGCTGTCTATGAGACCAATTTTAGAATGAGCCCCATTGCCTGACTCATTTCTTTCTGGGATGCCATGTTGCCACAGAACTTGTTTTTCAAAGCCCAAGGTGGTGCTCCTGGCAGTGGTGTGAGGCACAGGCTACATCTCCAGCCATTCAGTGATTGTTTCCACCATTGCAAGAATGCAGAGCTTGCCTTGGTGGGTTTGCAGGAGTGTAATGCAATTTGTCAGACCCCTCTATATTTACATTTCGACCATTTGTCCCCCCATACCATGGGGGCTTTTCTTGCTTGGCCTGCAGCATGTTTCACAGTTGTGAATAACCTGGGAGGCTGTCCATGGTTCAGTCCATGGGTACATGCTCCCAATAGCAGAGACTCTGTCTGTACTGGCAGGGGCATGGGACATTTTCTCTCTTGGTTGTGGGAGTCTTTCAAATCTGTCCACGGTCTTGCGGAATCTTTTCACAGCCAAGGCACAGATTGGCAGGGAGAAAGAAAGAACTTCATATTGTGGAGAATATAGACAGGGTTAAGTACCACAACCGCATGAAGAGATCAAGTAACATTGTAGCCAGTGGCTCTGTACCTAATACAACAAAGGCTTAGCTGAGTTCTGTTTCCAGCCTGCTCTGGGCAGACCTGTTGTTATCATAACCTTTGTGTCCCATTTGGGCCCCAAATTAGGCTGTCGTGGTTTAGGAATTGTAATCTTGAATTTAATGTTCCTACTGAAACACTCCAAACTTCCCCTTAGGCAGGATGGAGAGGACAATCAGAGGTAAAAAATGTGAAGATCATGGGTTGTGATAAGAACAATTTACTGGGAAATAGCAATGAGATAAGAAAACAAACAGTATCAGCAACATTATTAATAACAAAGGAGTAGAAAAGAGTGATTCACATGCAAAATGCTGCTGAGCCACATTACCTAGACTGCTCCCTCTGGCTACTGCAGAAATTATCCCTGTTTGTCTCGAGCTAAGACAGTAGGTATGTGTGTAATGTATACCTATGCTCCTAGATTAATAGCATGTTCCATTTACCAAAAGAGAGGGGCTTGTTAGACTTTGCTACATCTTCTATGTCCTTTGCCTAGAAGGCAAGAGGTAGAGATAGGGATTGATGATAGGATGGTGTGCACATAGTGTCATGCTGCTGAGAATTCAGGATGTAATTCGAGGCACAGGCAAGGACTTGGACTTGGGAAGAAGCTCCCTTGACAGATTGAATATGGCTGCCTTTTAGGCTGCTGGGAATTAAAAATACACTTGAAGAAAATTAAAGTTGTTTAAAACCGAAACTAAGAAGTCCAATTTAATGGAATTTTATGGTTTGCAATGACAAAACAACACAAAATATTCCTACACGCAGGCAATTTGGGGATAAAGGGTGGCAATAACTGGTTGATAAAAGAAGACTAAAACATGTTTTACACAGCAGGAGTAAGAAAACAGGTTTAGAGTGGTAGGAATTACATAAATGTTTAATTATGTTGAACAAAATATTTATTCAGTGATCTCAACAGTGCACTGCTAAGTTTGAGGAGTTATTCTTGAATGCTTACCAAACTCTGTTATTAAAATAATGTTTGTTTATCTGAGAGACTTAAAGAAACAGATATGAGAATTTTTATCCAAACTGCGATGAAAACCAGTTGTATTTCTTTAGGTTCAAGGGTTTAGGAAAACAAGAAGATATGCAAAAGTGGCTATCAGTGATTCTGGTTGGAACTGAGAAATGGGACATGAGTGACTGTACTGTATTCCTCTGGTCCCTCTTGTTTTGTGTGGTTGTAGACACTGAGAGTACTGTTATAAAACTCGGTCAGCATTTACTCGAGACCCAAGAGTTAGCCTGGTTTTAAGTTCAGCTTCAAATTTAGCATTAGCCTGTACTTTAAACCAATAAACCTGTGTCTGTCTCTGCTGGTCTGTATTTATTAGAAATACTTCATGTGATTTTTTTTTCCTTTTTGAGCTTATACTTCATATGAGAGGACTCCCACCTCAGAGCAGTTCATCTATAGACACCAGAGTACTTGTGAAGATTTGGGACCCAGTCTGATCTCATTTATATTGATGTAAATAAGGAACTAAGATTTCGGACTGGCACTTGGAGGAATTAGATGCTAATTTCTGGGCTAGTTCTTTCTGCATAATGTTATCTGTTGTCATACTGACAAAGTAAGTTTCAATTTAATGATTTGATAACTTACCACTGTCATCTCTTCTGATTCGCAGATGGGCTTCTTCCGCCGGAGGTACAAGGAAATTATTGAGGCTGAAAAGAGCAGAAAGGAGAATGAAGATAGTTGGAACTGGGTCCAGAAAAACCAGTAACCTGCCCATGAGAACAAAACTGCCCAGTCATGTGACATGCACTCGTTAGTCTATAGGTCCTGCTTCGTATCTTCCATATGTGGAAGAAGGAATCTTCTCCAGATTTTTTGGAGACCCCATGGATGCTGTGTCTTTATTACTCCAAAAAGCTAGGGAACATATCCTGAGGCAACCACTGCAGCCATGTCAGGTGACTGGAGCGATTCACACTTCATTTAAGAGTTGAACTTTGAACTTTGGTAAGCAAGCTGCAGTGCAAAAGCAATATTTATGAATCCAACTACGTAGTATGCCCTCAGGGGAAGACTTTTACCCAAGAATATTTTTTATAAATACAAGCTTTTTATATTGAGTATGTCTTTATATTTGTATCAATGTTTTATAATTTCTATTGAATAGCTATATAGTTCACTCAAGCACTGATATCTGGCTAAATCTTTGGAAAAATATATATATGTATAAATTCTATTGTACTTTTAAATATCAATGCAAGACAGAAAAGAGAGATTTGCAGATAAAAGTAGCTGAAATCCTCATATGCTTAATTCACAATGCTTGGTAATATCATATATAGATAATTTAATAGAAATAAGCCAAAATCTTTTTACAATCTCTTTTTTAAAGTTAAATTTGGTGTTTGATTTATAAGCTACAGAACCTAAAGTATGTCAAAGTTGTGATGCTCTATATCTTGGGTCTGTCCTTTACTAGCCTGGACGGGAGAGGATAAAAACACTTCTTCATGGCATGTAGCAAGATGTAGCTTGCTTTGGCTCACTGAAGAAGGCAACACAGAATGTTCTCTTTGGGAAGTTTTCTTTTGCAGTCTCTAGGAGTGTACACTTGATATACCAAAAGGATATAATTGGGCCAACCACTATGGTATTGACAAATTCCCTTAACTAATAATAACAATAATAATAATAAAGTAATTAAGTCATATTAAGATAGATAGTTTTAAAGCTACTGTTAATGATTGTGATCTGTTGCTATCAAAGCAAGTGATAAATTGCTACATGCTGTGAGCATTATGTCTACCATGTGAGCTACATACTTGAGTCATGAGTTTGTTTATATGATAATTTTAAGAGAGATAAGTAGATGCAAGGATTAAAATGTTTGGATATTTGAGTCTTGAGATTGCCTATCTGGGTGTTCCAAGAACTGAATGTATTTCCTCAAGAATTTAAACGGAGGTTTATTAAAGGCACAGATGTTATTGGATCTCAGCTTGCCACTTTTATTGCTGGTAATTCTTTAACAAATTGTTGAATTAGAAGAAATCCAGTTGTAATGAATTCAAAAACATTTCTTCAAAAAGCTCTTGGACTTCTGAATAGAAATAGTGGAACTTTGTAAGACTTGGGTTTAGAAACTACTTGTATTTTGCACTTTGTGTAAATAAGGAGTAAATGTGATGTTGGTATAAAATCCATGTATAGGAAAGAAGGGCCAAGCTCTGTGGTAGAAAGTGAAACCAGGATTGAAAGGCTGCAGGATGTCTTCTTCCTTAAGGGTGTGGTAAAAGAACAGCTGGAAGTTTGGATACTTGAATGCAGAGAACATGCAAGAAATCTGCTTGAGAACAGGTCTTGCTCTTCCTTGCCATATTCATGATAGCTTCAAATTATAAAAACAGACCACATTCATATTCCTGTTTGCTTTTTACCACCACCATCATCAAGTGCCTGCTATAACTACAGTATTGATATTTATTAACTCTTAGCTATCTGCATGCATTAGGGAGAAAGTAGTTTTAAAGTGAATTAAGTGTGTTGATACAACATCTGACAAGAAAAACTCACAAGTTGCTTGGGTTATCTGGGAGAGAAATGATGCCTGATGTAAACCCCAAGCCTGTAGACCACTTAAACAATCTTTCCATTTCAAAGTGGCTAAGACTTCTGCAATGCCAAGCATAATAGTGAAAACAGCCCTTTCTATGCCTAAATACATGAATGGTAATGACCCCACATACCAAGTCAGTGATGTGCAGGTAGCCCAGCTTGCTGAAAGCAATGGATATGAAAAATTTTTCTTTGACAATATTTAGTGTCAATTTTCTTGAATGTCTTCTGTTTATGGGCACGTTTTGGAGTCTTGCACAAGTTTGAAGCATAGTATCCATTTGACATGGAAATATATAACACTGCTTTCACTAAAGAATTAAGGGAGTAATGGAACTAATTTCTATCCTTTGTCCAAGTCTACCCACTTGCTAGGGTTTCTTGGATATAAATGATAGCAGAATTTTGTTCATTGAATGTGCATTGAATAAACTGGCATAAAGACTAATTGCTTTTGGAGCTTGGTTTGCATGCACAGTAGAGTATCTGCACCATTGTCCCTTCTTTTTCCCAGAATGTCACTGCTTATGTATTGTAAAATTGTATGTTTCTTTCTGTGACCTTGTGGTTGGAAGGATGTGTTCACTCTTACTGATGTCACCTGTATTTAGAAGCTTGTGTTCACCTGTATTCTGATTCACTTGCACTGTTTTGGAAATATCAGGTTTACAAAAAAATACAACTTTTTTGAATAAAAAATGACTGCAAAATTATCCTAGTAATATCATTTTGTCAGTTATTGTCCCTGTCTAGCTCAAGTGCTTTTCCATTAAGTGGGTGAGACATTTTCCTCCTGTATGTTTGAATTGAATACTATATGTATGTGTTTATCTGTGTGCAGATAATGGACATCTTTTATTGTAATTCTATAACATCAAACTATTTGGAGACAAAGAGTGCAAATGACTTAATGCAGTATTTTAAAACTATGGAAATAAAATAAAGGTAGTAAGAATTATTTACATTTCATCAATCTTGTTTTATCAACATCAAATCAAACCCCATTGATTGTGATACTGACCTATTATAAGAGTGTGAACCTGTGTAACTTGAGTTCTGTTTCAATCTATTGATTTGGATGAAAGGTGAAGTTTTTTTCAGCTTCATGTGCTTTTTATAGTCCATAGTGGCTGGAATGTAGTAGCTAAATAATGTATTTCAAATTATGTCTTCAATTCTATACATCCCCATGCTTACTGGTCACCTGTATAGATGTGAGCTTTTTACTTCTACAACTCTAAGTGTTTCAACGTTCTCCAGCCATACTAAAGCAGTCTGTTTCCTCAGGAATGCAGAGCCCAGTTTGCTTTTGGAGATTACTGGAAGCACTAGTGCTGCAGCAGCTAAAATAATAACCAGAGAGTTTTGGATGTACTAAAATCTCTTTGTTATTGTGTATGTGTGTGTGTGTGTGTGTAAGCAGGCAGTGTACATCCCCTTCTGGGGGGATTGATGAGCTAATGGTGCCCTCTGTGGGGCTCACTTCTTGTCTTCTTGATGAGCAGAGCACAGCAGTTTGTACATAGCAGGATTTTGTGTGTTGTGTTACCCCAAACAGCTTTTAAGAAATTGTGTGGCAAAGTGGCTTTGTTTTAGAAATCAAACCCACAACCGTTAGCAGATCTGTTTCTTCCAGTTTCACCAAGAAAGGAAGAAGTAGATTGAAATTCAAGAAAAATAAGATATTTTTTAACAGTGGAAAAAACCAGCTCATTAGTTAGTATGCTGCTCAGCCTGGCTTATATGTCTGGACTGGAGCTGGTCTGACATTTTGACTCTCTATGCCTGCCATTGGCTCTTCAGGTTGGACATAATTAGCACAATTCTCTGCTAAATCTTTTCCATTTAGTAGTGGAATACCCTCGTGAAAAAGTTAGGTGACTTTCCCTCACACCTTTTGGGTCTAGTGGGTAGTCCTTGGGTAAGATGTCTTTTGATTTGATTAAAATTCTGGGTGCATAACACACTGGATAATTGAGATCCCAAAGGCCTTAGGACAGTGTCATGGGAGTCATTAAGGATGCAAAGTAGATTTTTTGTGTCCTCTGGCTCCACTTTTCTTACTACCAGAGTTAAAATACAATGAGGACAGCTATTTTTGTGTAGATTCAAATATATAAATTAATTTAAAGTCATAGGACTATTTACTACAGCAAATCCAAAATTTCAATATTTCAAATGGCTGCAAATGGAGGTTTTATTTGCAAGTGGTTTTGACAGAAATAAAGAATGAGTGGAGAAATTAGCCTTATTAATAAAAGAGCAATGAAATTTAGTTTATCATGTCTTTGTCCTGTGAGTGTTGAAAAGGAATAATACACATATTTCTATATTTCATATTTGCTTTTTATGTAGTTAGTGCCATTTCAATGCTTTAACTTCTAGATATGCAATGTTTTAGTAAAATAACCTGCAGTTCAACAGCTGTAAAGAATCAGAAATTAATGAAGTGGTAACCTTGAGCAGAGATGTCCCTGCTGCAGACATGCATTCAGATATGATATATTGACTTGCATTAAATTATTCTGGATTTATACCAGCACAAGTGAGAAGGGACTCAGATGGGCTCTCCTGAAGCTGAAGAACACACACGAGAAAAGCTTTGCACTAACCAGTGTAGGTGGTACTGTACAGTAATTTCTGTTATTTAAGCAGTATTCCCCTGAACTTGAAATCTGAGAGCTTTGTAATTCAATCTTAACTATGCTGCTCTGTGCTACAGTCAAAAAGTTAAAAGGAATAGTAAAGGGAGTAATTGCTTTATCTAGCAGAGTCCACTTCATAGAGAGAATGTATTCTGCCCTACATCAATCTCTTAGTGGAGATAGGGCACTTGAGAACTGGGCATGATCTCCCCCCTTACTTTTATCTAACTTAAATTATCAGACTAAGTGCTAAAGTTATTATTTTACTGTGTTGATTTCAGGTGAATGGGACAGAGTAGGAAACTGACAATAAAGTGATTACTTATTAAGAGGTCAGAATATTTGCTCAGTATTAAATTAATGAAATCTATATGTAGGATTGGATAGAAGATGATATAAATGTGGTAAAATACTTTTCTCCATTTTAATTTTCAGGATGAGGGATGAGAAATCAAATTTAACAGTCTATGAAAACAGAAGTTTTTTGGTGAGATTGCCAAATGCCAGAATCAAGGTAGCATGTTGCCCTATTTCTCAGCACAAATCTGAGTCCCTGATGTGGCTTCATCAAAGGGGAGACCCGTGTTTCTCCCTGGGCAGGTGGCACATCTTACACCTTGTCTCATACTCTACTGCTGTTCAGATGTGCTTGTCCCACTCTTACTCCCATTCTACAAATACTGTCAGCTTTCCCCCCCGCCTTTTTCTGAATTTTTTTCCTTCTGCTTCATAACTGATATTACCTTTCTCTCCCAGTTTGTCTGAATAAGAAGGTAAACTTAAATTTAGTGATTTTTCCCAACCTGCACTTAGTTTGAGATATGTCACTGTTGTTTCAGACCCCAAAAAGATTTGTCCTGAAAACCAGGCAGTTCTCCAAATTACATCAGCAGTTCTGTGGGAGGTTAGGTCAGGAGCTATGGTCCTCTCCTCAGGTTTCTTTTCATCAAACTTATTAGCCAGACTCAAATGTACCATTGTCAAATCACTAATACATGTGAACTCTGAGGGAGATAGGGAGATTGACAGACAGACAGACATGTATGAGACTGAAACTTATTTTGGAAGTGGACAAGTCATATAAAAAAGGACAAGCCAGCCAAATCTGGAACCATTCAAAATTATGTACACAATTTTTTTTTTAAAATTCTGAAACACAGTTAGGGACATGAACTGGAAGGTCCTCAGTTTCAGTCTCCTATTTTCATTGGCAACTATTTAATATCTTTCCTTTTATGAACTGAACAAAGTCCTGTAGAACCAGTTAATTTGTTTTCTTATCATTCTTGCTAAAGACTATTCTAGCATTTTGTTTTGATAATGCTTTTAATGGTAATTTTCTTCTCAATTTGTTCTCTTGCCCTCAAGGTCCTTTAATTTAAGGAGTTCCTTTCCTTCCTTCGTGTTCTGAGTTGATATCTCTTGAATACAGGTGACCAAACACTACTTCCTGGGTAAGATATTGTTATGAACCAATTTAAAAATGGAAGACCAAAGAAAACTAAGTCTCTGTGAATAAAATTGAATTAACCCAGAAAGGTTTGAAATACAACCCAGAACTTGATTAAAACCAAACAAAGCTAGATGTTGTTGCCAAAAAAAAGACTTAATAGTAGAAGAGGTAAAGAGAGAGAAAGAAAGAAAGAAAAGGAGAGGAGAGGGAAAGGGAGAGGAGAGGTCTTTGAGGGCCATGACACCCCCTCTTGTGAGTCCCTCACAAGAATGTGGCTCTCCCTGTGGTGAAGGGGCCACTGCAGCTGGGCTCCTCTGCACAGCAGATGATGGACATTGTCATGGTTTGACACTGGCCCAATTCCAGGCACTCACAAGAGTCACTCATCCTCCCCTGCCACAGCTGGGCAGAGGAGAGGAAAAGGGAAGAAAAAAATTAATGAAGGGTTCATGAGTTGAGATAAGGACCAGGAGAAAACACCTCAAGGACAAAACAGGCTCAACTTAAGGTTGAAAAATGAATTTATTACTAATAAAATCAGAGGAGGATAATAAGCAGTAAAATAAGCCCTTAAAACAGCTTTTCCCTCCAGCCAGTCCCTCCTTCTCACTGACAGCTGCTTCACCACAGCCTGCAGAGGAATCTCAGCTCTGGCACCTGGAGCATCCCCTGCCCCTCCTTCTCCCCTGACCTTGGTGTCTCCAGGTTGTTTCCCTCACATGTGCTCACCTCCTCCTTTTCTCATGGCTGGAATTAACTGACCCCACTTTGTTTTTTCTTCTTTAATATGTCATCACAGAGTCTCTCTAACTGGCCCAGCTTTGGCCAGCAGCATGTCCATCTGCAGAGCCACCAGAGATTGGCTCTGCTGGACATGGTGGAAACTTCTGCAGCTCCTCACAGGAGCCACCTCTGTGACTCCACTGCTACCAAAAACCAGGCTGTGCACAAGCAATAATTCTAATAGCACCCCACCACCGAGCAGGCTGGGTGTGCAGGTGTGCATAAGAAACTTGGAGGGGACACAGCTCAGACAGCTGACCTGAGCTGAGCAAAGGGATATCCCAGACAATGGGGCTCCATGCTCAGTGTATAAAGTGAGAGAAAGGAGGATGGGAAAGGTATCTGGAGTTATGGTGTTTGTCTTCCCAAAGCACCATCATGTATGATGGAGCCCAGCTTTGCTGGAGATGGCTGAACAACTGTCCACCTCCTAGAAGTGGTGAAGCAATTCCTTTTTTTCGCTCTTCTTGTGCATGCAACTCTTGCTTTACCTATTAAAGCGTATCTTTTCCTCAATCCAGTATTTTTTCTCATTTTACTTTTCTGATTCTCTCTCCTATTCCACCAGGGCTGAGTGAGCAAGAAACTGCATGAGTCTTGGTTGCTGGTTGGAGTTAAAACATGACAGTCAGCTATTGTCTGTTCTAGACTGAATAATACACCATAATAACAGAATAAGGAAGACTAAGGAAGACTAAGATCAGTTTAGTTTTTTTCAGTCTTTTGGGTTTTTTTGTTTAGACTTTTTAAAAAATATTGATCTTTTGCATTTGGAGTGTGAATTATTTCAATAGCTCTTTCCCCTCACCAAGGACTACTTCCAAGGAAAATCAATATTTCAGTCTAAACCTATAATATCCTGAGTATCAAATATCCCAAGCTTTCAATATCCAGCAGCCCAAACATCCAATTTCCCTATAATACTTTTGAGCCATCTCAAACCTCAACAAACATTCTGATTGTTTCCATCATTCAAAGTTTTCACTCCTTCTGGCATAGATCTTTATCGATTGTTTTACTGTGTAGCATTTTTCCATCATATGGTTGATAATAAATACCTTACCTCTGCCACTCCAAACATATGTTACTGCAGCAAAACATTTCAGGTTTTTCCCAGAGGAAAACTGTCCTTCATATGCCAATCAACAGTATTAATGACAACAATGACAAAATTAATTCTACTTTGCTTGGCTCATCCTAAAAAGGCTAAAGACTGGTCAGAAACATGACTGAAAGTTAAAGGTGTCCTCCTAAAGAATATTGAAGAGCCATAATCCAAAACAGCAGGTAACAGCTGCCTCTTCAATGTCTTTGTGTTGCAGAAATTACATAAACTGATGTGCTAATAAATGTTTATGCTACACTTCTTTTTTTTTCCTGTTTTCCAGAGGAGATGAAGACTTTGAGTTGTGGCAGAATAAAAGCTCCAGAGGACCAGGTCTCCTTCATGGGGGATAGGGGGGCACTCAAAGCAACACCGGTGTTGTGATGAGTGTTGCCATGGCAAGCATTTGCATATTGAAAGAACCTGGATACTAATTTTACCTGTGAGCAAAATTTCTCTGGGACTGTTGGTGGTAATGTGGGCATGAATGGGCTGTTTAGCAGAATCAATCATACTCCTTGAGCCTGCTGGATATATTTAAGACTAAAGTCAAAATCCATTTAGTGCTAGAAGTGTTTAACCAGGGAGTAGACAGACATAAAAGTTTGTTTCATGTAGACCATTCTGGATAATTTCAAATACATGTTTTCAAAGCTGAATAACACCTCCCTTTGTCCTGAGCTGTTGTTTTGTATTTTGATGTTAGCCTAATACCCAGATGTTCTACGCTCTAAACTCAGTTGTGTGAAATAAGAGAAATGTTCCAAAGCTTATCTAGGGGTAGAAGATCCTACAGGATTTTGACATTTATCCTACTAATTGATCTCAATGATATAAAAAATCTGTCAGCTCTTGAAAACTCTGTGGTCAGCCCAAAGTGTTTGAAAGAGAATGAAACACAAAATTTTGGTTTTAGCAGAAGTGACTTTGGACCTAAAATCTGAAAACAAGTTGTTCTAGTATGAAGCAGCATTCTCCTTGTTGTTCTGTTCTAAACATACTCTGAATGATAGCTAGATTTCTAGAGTAGCATGCAAGTTGATATTAGACAAGTTTTCATTGTAATTTATATTTACTAGTCAGACCTAAATTCCTAAAAATTCAGCCACTAACTTTGCCAAAAAAAGCATTCCTGCCCTGCCCAAGCAGTGATATGATATAATAGTCTTAATGCTTTAGGCTGGGTTAAGAAAATATAGGTCATATCCTATAATATGAGTACTTTCCTCATTTGTCCTGGATTTGAATCACTAATGTATTCAAAGACACCTTGAATAATTAGGAAAATCTCCTTAAATTGACTCGATTAAATTGACTTGTCTCATGATGCCTACAAAAATACCACAGCAGCATCCTGTTGTTCACCTATGGCAACACCAAATGCCTTACTATTTCACACCACTCTTCTTTCCTGTACCTTTTATTTTGTTAACCTGGTGTCTTGGACTATAGAAACTGCAGAAGTGATGGAGCAGGGATCCTTTTTTGCTCTATTTGCCATTCCCTTAATTCAGTCTACTACTTCAGAGACTGTATTATGGATGCTTCAAACCTCACTACTTGAAATCAGTAGTAGGATAGACCTTGAATCCTAGACAGAAAAAGCCCCCAAAACATTAAAACTGTAAAAACATTTGACTGATAAAAACATATTCTTTTTAGTTTGGAGGGTTTAATTTCCTTATGGCAAGCACTTGCACCACAGGGCTGAGGTAATTGGAACAGCTGAGTGAATGTAAATCTGAGGGACTTTAAGTGCACTGTCTATAAAGCTGATGTAGTTCTCAAGCAGTCCAGCACAGATCAATTCATTATGATTACAAACAGCCTTCCAAAGAAAACCTACAGGCTGCTGAAGACAAGATGGCTGTAAAATTAGAGATCAGACCAACTCTAATATCCACTAATGCATGTGACTATTAGCCTTGCAGCTTCAGCCAACTGCACTAAATAAGACCCTGGTGACATTTTTGAGTAAAGTACATTAGGGATTGAAGATTTTATTTAATGTATTGATTTTTTTTTTTTTTTAGGAGCTAAAGTAGCTGAGGAAAGAAAGGATTTGGAAAAGATACTGGAAATAGAAATGAATGAAGGCTGCCCACTGGTTCGCCTTAAATAGTCCTTTCCTAGGTTTCTGCAATGTTCAGCAATGGAAAGGAAACTGAATATTTTCTCCCCACAAAACTTCATTTGTTTAATTTACAGTCCAATGCTAGCACAGACAAGCATGCCAAATGTAACTTTGCAGGTAAAACTGACTCCATGTAGACTCAAGAAAGCACCAAGTTTTTGTGTACAGTTTTGTATTAGTGAGATCTTGAACAATAAGTAGAAAAAACACCATTTCTGTTGTCTTGAGTGTTTATTGTTAAAAAGCTGAGATGGCATCTTAATAGAAATCACTATTTTTACAGTCTTTGGGAGGCATGAAGCCTCTTCACAACAGCTATAAAAACATAAGTGGTTTGAAAGATACCTTGATGTCTAAGCAGTGGTCCCTGATTTCCCTGTGACTTAGTCTCACATTAAGAAACTTACTCTGTTTAAATTTTGCTGTTATTGCAGAAATGACATTAAAATAAAAACTTTTTTTCAGCTTTGATACTTTCATTATTCTGTCTAAACTCTTTTTATGCTATTAGCTATCCATAGCTCAACCTCCCAGGATTGGTTCAGCCCTTTTTAGTTCTTTTACAAACCACTTTATTATGTCAAGGTGCAACAGGCTCCATAATATAAAGTAGCATAGCCACAGCACTGGAAGTTACATGCAACTGTCTAGACAGGATTTCTTCACTGGCAGCCACTGGGATTTTGCATTAGTTATGCATTTTAGCCACTTCTTGCCTTTGTGTGGACTTCAAAAAGCACATTAAGAGAAACCCAGGGTTATTGAAAAGCTTTCCTTTTACAGAGCTTTCTGAAGCTTTAAACAGAAGTTTCTGTTATTCTTGCCAGATGTCTGTGTGATTCTATGCTACCACATACTATTTTGCAGCTTCCCCATAGCAGTTCTGTGCAAGTGCTCCATACAGAGAGGAGGCACCCACTGCCCCCCTGTCTGTATCTTACCCAGGGATGTTGCATGTGATCATTAGCCCAGCAAGCCATGCTGGCATGTAGAGACCAGAGTTGAAACAGCTTAAAATTGAAATGGCTTTAAACGAACTGTAGATATAGATTAATGTCTTGGTTTGAGACAAATAGTGAGGAAATGCCCCAAAATGAACATGTCCTCTAAGAGAAGGTAGGTTTCAACAACCCCTCTCTCACCCAGGTTCGAAAAAGAATCTCTGGAGGAAAGTGAAAAAAAAATGTTTATCTAACAAGCAGGTTGCTCACAAGCATGGGGGGAAAAAAAGAAAAAAAAAGAAAAGAAAAAAAGAAAAGTTAAATAAAAACTGTCACTGCAGAGAAAAGCCAGTAGATTCCAACTCCTCTCTGTAGGTGCAGTCCTTTCCACAGGCTCCCTCCAGGATCCAGGGCTGGCCTCTGGGGCTGCAGCATGAGGGCCACCAGTGATGTTCTGGTGTTTCAGACCAGAGAAAAACTGAACAGTTCCAGAAGAAAGAAGCAGCTCCCAGAAGTTTGACTTCTTTTTGTTCCCCATTTACAGAACTGCCCTTCTGTTTTAGGATGAAATCCTGTCCCTTTGCGATCACCATAATCCACAATTTTGGTAGGAGCAGGGACTTAATCTAAATAAATATTTTATGGCACCATCACATAGTATACACATACTTCTTGGGGGAAAAAAGTCAGATATTAATTTGTGATGCCATGTGCCAAAGGACGTGTCCATATGGCTGTGTTCACAGCAATCAGGTAATTCCTCTAAATTCAGTGGGCACCAATGTGGCATGGGCCTGAGGAGGCTGAAAGAGAAGAAAATCATTGATTCAAATGAGGCCAAGATTTCACTTCATGTTTTTAATGTAGCAAATGCTATTTGCAAACCCACACAGAGCCAGCTTAAAGTGCAAATTATCATTGAAATTTGACATATTAATTACCAAACTAACATTATTAGTTGATATGAGTGTAGGTAATTAGAGGAAAGATTTCGGTTTCTTTCTTTAAAAATGGGAATTTTATTAACAAAATGGCAAACTTTCTCTCCATGAAAGCAAGTCATATGCTGCAGGAAAAGACACAAATTTGAGAAAAGATCTGAGAGCCGATATTTAGTGAAGACAGCATCACTGTACAGTTGAGAAAACAGACAACAACTCACTCCCTTGTGAAAATGGAAATTAAGTAGAAGAAAAGTAACCATGGCAGAAGAGGTTTCATTTGCAAAGACAGATTAAAGGCTACTGAAGACAGAGTAAAACACTCAGGGAACATCAGGGGACCTTGTTGTTAGATGCTATAGATAGATTTGGCTATTTTCCATCGATCTTCATTACTTTTTAGTAATTTGGTGAAACAGCCCACTCCCTCCCTCCCACCCCTCCCTTCTGGAACCATTTCATAACTCCTGTAAGTTAAGTGAAGCTGCACTACTTAACATAGGCAATCATATTTTTCACAATGATTTCATCACATAATTGATGAAATGCTATCTTTTTCTCCTGTGAGGGTTAGTTCCACTTTGGCACATTGCTATTAGGTCAAATCTTTTTGAGTATCAGCAGGAGAAGAAAAAAGTATAATAGATGGTTAGGGCACGAATGTGTAAATATTAAATATTTTTGAAAAAGCTACATGCAGGGGGAAAGAAACCAGCCCAGTTCTGGTGCAACTTTCTTGCACTTCTAGCTGTGTTTCCTTATTGTTTGTCACCCTGCAGGGTTAATGGGAGCTTCCAGGGCCTTGTAATTCTATTCTAGAGTGGTCTCTCATGTTATGTCACTCAACTTCTGTTTGAATCTGTGTCTTTTATGTTTCCAAGAAGGTCGTGAAAACAGCATTGATTGCTTTGGATGTGGGTTTTATTGTATGCAGCCAAGTCCAGTTACACTCCCCTCCACCTCCTGCTTCTTTCTGTCAATGCACTTCATTTGCCTGTAATCACCCCAACGACACTCACAAGATGATTTCCCCCTTCTTTTATTTTTCATATATGTTCTGTTCTATCTGCAGTCTTCATATAGAGAAATGACCAGATGTCTCAGAAAGCCTCAAGCTATGTTGGCATCAGGAGACTTTGCCCCCATCCTGAGTGACTGCAGACTGAGATGCCAATATGCTCTGGTTTGTAATGGATGATTGATTTGCAAGGCTGTTTTGCTGTGATCCTTCCTTGCTTAAAGAAGCATTGGACCTTTTAAAAATTATTTTGTTTTTCATTTTATACCAGGTCTGTGGTCTTGTCCACTAAATCCTAACTAGCTGCTTCATTGTTTGTGATTTTTTTTTCCCTTGCAGAGAAATTCATGTTTTTTAAAATTTTAATGGCAAAAAAATTACATTGGAGAAATAGTCAGATAAGCTGTCTAAATACCTTTGAATGTACAAGGATCAGCCTTGGTGGAAGGAGGTGGAAGCAGACTTCTGGACAGATCATCGCACTTTTTGTCTTCTCCTTAGGACAGCTATGTCTCACCTCCTCCTCTGACCTAAAGCATTGGATCCAAACATCTTCCTTTAGAATTCGACTATAGCTTCATTGAATAGTAGTACAATTATGAATTTAACCTATTCCAGTTCCCTGGAGTTCTAACGCTTGCTACAAATTGATTCCACAACTTTTGCAAATAACAGGAACTGAGCTTTTAATTCCTCATGCAAGGTACTCAAACATAACCTGGCACTATATGTTTCTCTGCCTTACAGACTTTTAAAGCTGATCTGGCAAGAAGAAGGAGTCCCTGAATAAATGGTAAATGGATTCTCAGTGTTTCTAGTCTTGAGTGGGTTATCACAGAACAGCACTCACAAATTACCTGCTTTTAGCTGTGAAAGGGTTGCTGGGGTGTTTTTAGAGCATTATTCTTTCTGCAGGACTGCATGTCTGCATTCTGTTCGGGTAGTAAAAAATGATTGAAAGTCCCTTGCATCCTTGACTTGCTAAGGTGGCTGTGAATTTTGCCACTGTATTCAACAGACAGAGGTATTGACTTCACTTTCTATTTTCTTCCACTCTGAGATAATGTTCTCAGATCATTACATTAACCTGTTTTCTGTACAGCAACCTTTTTGTGTCGTGTTCATATCTGGAAATACTTATTGCTTCAAATATCTAGATACACTGTCGAGGTGCTCCTGGAGGAATTTTTGGATAATCCTCAATATAAATCCTGTTAAGACTTTTTGTGTAGGGAAAGGACGCATTTCCTTCAGGACCGGGGGAATCCTGCAGATGTACAGCTCGCCCCTAGAGGTCACTGCGATCCAGGGATTTCAGCAGCTCCAGCGAGCCCGGAGCTGCGGCCGTGGGGTCCCGCCGGCAGGGCTGGCAGCGCCCAGGGATCAGCGGCCGCAGGGGAGTGATGCTCATCAGGGCTCCTTCCTATCTCCCGTTCCTTTTCTCCTTATGGCATTTAAGGCTAACCCCCAGAAACCAGCCGGTAGTCAGCTTTTTTTTCGGATTACACTATCCTCAGTGGAGTTTTTTCTTCGGTTTTTTTTTGGTTTTTTTTGGTATCTTCCTCTGCTCTCAGGGGAAAAAAAATAAATAGAAGGACAACTATCACAAATTATTGTAATTATTTTAGCTTCAAGAGAAAATTCCCTTTCAGTAGGTGAAGAACTTGAATTCCGGATTCTTTGGTGTTAATTCTTTATGGAAGTGGATTTTACTGTGCTGTGTAATTTAGGCTGAATCTGATTTTGCTTTCTGGAATGATTTACCAGCATCTCCTATCTTTTTAGCATATGATCCAGGATATTCCTGACTTGACTCTCAGGTTTCAGTGTAGACTGCTCAGTGTTAATGCCGACTGCTTCAATCCTTGCATTCTTTTGCAAGGATTTTGTATAATGACTTCTTCATGCTTTACTTTCACTTTTACTCTGCCTTTTAGAACAATCAAAGATTAGTTGGAGCTATGCTGTTGGTAGCATTCTAATGAACCACAGGCCAGAATTTTACCATACCAGTTGGGGTATGGGGAAGGATACCAAAGTGTAAGTCTGTTCAGTGTTTTTTAGCAGTGTGCTAGAAATTTTGAAACATTAGCTTCTTTGTCTCAAACCTAGAAGAATAGATGCATACAAAAATGTGTGAAAAAAATATAATTTTTTTTCTGATTCTTCACAATATTATTATCATATTTTACCTACAGAAATTTGCCTGAGTAAGTTCTGCAATAAATTAAGTATATGTAACCAGAAGAATTGAAAGAATTGTTGGCCAAAACTTTCTACATAGAAAAGTTAAACCTGAAAGAATACCCATGGATAGAAATGAGTGTATTGGCTGAGCTGGCTACACTCTAATCCCTCCCATATGACATGCACTGTAATTGAATAGAGCAGAAGCCCAGCTTTGCATCACAATGTAAACTATGTAAATTTCTGTGAATAATAGATTTATTCCTATTAGAAAAGAGATTAAAAGTAGTTAAATATGTCAGCCTGGATTCTGCTCGATGGCTTGTTAGCAAAGACAGAGATGTGTGTTTATCCTGTTGCTGAGCCATTGTGGCATCAGCAGCCCCAGCCTTCTCCCGGGAACTTGCCACATTTGGAGAACCTTGGTGCTATATTTCTCCTTACCTGGAATTGCTTTTGAAATAGCATCAGAGTCTTGGGTTGCAATACAGGATGTGGCAAGAAATGTGTATTCTATCAACACCATCTGTTGAAGCCAGGTGGGGCCTTATCTCTGTGGCACATATTACCTGCTAATGGGCCATCTTTAAAAACAGGGGGAACAGTCATCTTTATCTTTTCCCCAACCCATCCTCCCTCCAGGAAGATATCATCTGTTAATGGTCCATTGAGTCCCACTGTATGACTGATAAAATTACATCATCCCATTGGGAGATGCTCCACCCAGGGAGAGGAGCCAAGCATTTCCTACCTAGATAAAAAGGGAGCTGTTGGACAGCAAGTTCCCTTCTTTCCACTGGATTCCAGAGGAAAGCCAGACCTTTCTACATCATCCCAGGACCTTCAGAGGAAAACTGCACCTTCTACAGGACCACTGCTTCAACAGAACCACATCTGCCACTCCAGGAGGACTGCAGCCACCATTTAATGGGACTGCTACCAACACCCTGACTGATGGGGTGTCAGGTTATATTCTGACTCCGTCAGTGTTTTGAAGTTTGTTCTTTGTAATACTGTGTTTCTATTTTAATTTTCCTAGTAAAGAATTGTTATTCCTAATTCCCATATCTTTGCCTGAGAGCCCCTTGATTTCAAAATTATAATAATTTGGAGGGAGGATGTTTACATTTCCCATTTTAAAGAGAAGCTTCTGCCTTTATTGGCAGACACCTGTCCTCCAAACCCGGAAAATCAGCTTTCTAGTACTGTACATTCTGGGGGTAATCCTGTGCTCATTTGTTTTGAACTGGCCTAGCACATGGAGGAGAAATCCCCAGTCCAGAAAGGGTCAGGTGCATTTTGTTTTTTGTGTCTAGCTTCACTACTGACTCCTGGTAAGCCCTGTGGCAAGCCATTTAAACCCTCTACCTTTTGTTTTCCTCATTTGCACAAGATTCGACATAGCTACATTAGTAAACATTGTGTGGGAATGATCCATTATTAACATGGGTTATATAATCCTATTTTGATAGTACAAAAATTACAGAAAATTGCAGGCTTTCTGCTGCTGAAATAACTGCTATCTGACCAAATAGTTATGATAAAATATCACAGTGGTGGAAAGAAGACATATTGTGAAATATTACATGGTTATATGGGAAAATGGAAGAAATGCCACTGTCATAACTTATTAAATAAAAACCATAAATACAGAAATTGACCTTATGTAAGTTCCTGAAATGAGCTGCATATATTGGGGAGGGGAGGGTATATGCATAACATTAGTGGAGTGGAAGAAGTTAGTTGGACTGGAGTGGGGAGGAGGGGTAATATTGGTTCTGATTGCATTCTATTTCTTGCAAGAAGGGGAATAATGGGGAAAAAGCTGAATTTTAGAGGTTACTTGAGACAAATAGAATAGGGCCTCCTCTGGTGAAGGCTTTACAGGAAACTCCAGCACAAGGAATTTAGTGGTCTCTGTTGACTGCAGTGAAAGTACTTTTGGTTTGAAAGCACTCCAGTGTCCATTCAAAGCAAAGCCATGAGACCCTTTTATTACATGAGGCCACAGCAGAAGGGCAACTGGAAATGCTAAAAATGTGTCAATTAATACAAAGTATGTGTGAACATATGCATGTAGTTTGCTAATGTGAAATATCAAAGGATCAAAGTTCTAAGAGGAACATTAATTTAATTTTTTTTTTTTTTGTATTTTCTTTTTTAATTTCAGTTTAAAAATATCTTCTTTAGTTGTGGCTGCTTAAATGCCTGGCAGTTGTGGCCCTACAAAAGATCATCATAATCCTATTGAAATATGAAATTTCTGGAAATTATCTGAAAATGTGCTCAGCTTCAACCATTCAGTCTTTTCCTTCAGTGTGGAAAATTTTGCTGTTTGTGAAGCAGGTTTTCACTCACTAACAGACCCCTGCTGTTCCCTGTAGTGTTCATTGATCACCTGCTTTACCTTGCAATTGTTTTTATTCATAATGGTTAAGATTGAGGGTGAGATCATACAATCTTTTAATATCAGTAGCAAAAGTCCTCCTGCAGCCCACCTGGCCTTCAGCTGAGAGGCAGCACCACTCAGGAGAAAGCAATGTCCTACTTTCTGGATTTTGTCACTGTTGTTTAATGAGATAACAACATGCTTTATCATTTAGCTGTGGCATATGATGGGGTTAGGAGATCCAGAGAGATTTCTCAGAGCTGCCAAATTTGATGCTGTTCTGTAAAGGATATTTCTTACCAGTGAGAAACCCTCCCATTTCTTGCTCCCTTCTCATCACCAAAAATGTAGCTGTTTCTCTCTCTAGGTCAGCCTACTTCCTGGCAGGCTTGCAGCACACCAGAAGAAGTAGGACGATGAAGGAGACAAAAAACCATGAAATAGGATGGTTTCATCAATCCTCAACTCCCATCAGAAAAACCAGCAGCCCTGACTCCTGTACCCCAAACTGTGCTTCCTTTTGTCTTGTTTGGGACCTTAGCAGTTTCTGCTGCAATTCTGGATGCAAGAAAAGTGCTGCTGATGAGAGCACTAGGGCACTCCTCAGGAGCTATAGGGGAAGATGGGTGTCTGTTCCATAGGTTGTGAGCTGAGAGAATCAGGAGCAAGGAATAATCTCAGAGACTGAGAATATAGGGGGTTTTGGCAGCTAGGGCAGTGAGTAGCAGAAAGGAAAGAGGTCGATCTGTTTTAAACAGGCATATTACTGTGGGGAGGCAGGGAGGAGGAGGAGAAATCATCAGGAAGGGTAGAGAGCATATAGGGAAAAAAAATAAAACAGGCAGAGGGAAAGAGAGGCTTTGCAGGCTTGACTCCTCACAGAGGGCAAACAGCAGTGAAGAGCCCAGTGCAGAGGGGAAGGAGCAGCTGGAGTGACTGGTCCTGCCCATAGTGCTTGCAGGCTTGGCATTGCTTCCCTCCAATATTGTGCCCCCCTCCCCATCCAACATGAGGGCAGCACACTGCCAGAACAGACAGAACCCACCAAGTGAAACTACCTTTTATGCTGGAGGGACAATCCAGGTGAGGATTGTTTTCTTCTCAGTGTGTCTGCTGCGCTAGACTTAAACTTGCCTTGCCAAAGAGCAGACACCTGTCATTTCTTGAGAAAAAAAATCAGTCTCTCTTGTCTCTGGAGACTAGAGAGACAAACAGTGCAGCAGCTTGCTGGGGTGCTCGCTGTTCCAGGGATAAAGCAAAGTGGTGGAGGCCTATTGATGCCCAGGAGAAACAATAGAAGCCAACTGCTGCAGTGAGAAAGAGGCCATTTGCTGTGCCTGCTGCAGCCAGGATGGAAAGGGAGGAAAGGGACAGGAGAGGGTGCTCGGGCTGGGCTGCTGAACCATCCTGTTCAGGCTCCAGCCCCAGTGTGTCTTGATGTGCTAGCCCTGCTGCCTTTTAGCATGTAGGAGCTGGGGAGAGAAATAAGGAAAGGAAAACAGCGGATGATGTTGCATGAAATCTGTTTTTCTGTCCAAATTTTACACTGCTGTGGACTTTTGGAGAGAGTGGATATAGGCTTGTCAGAAATTTCCTAGCCCAGAACTCTGGCTGGATCACAGCTCAGTGACACTCTGGGAGGGACTGTGAGAGCTGCTGGTGGGGCTGTGGGGTCAACCCTCAGTTTCTGTCTCTCTGGGTGCAGCCCTTAGATCCATCAAAGCAATTCTATATGTTTCATTTCTGTATGTTAGTGCCACAGGTCTCTCTTCTGGAGAATGATGTCAAGTCCAGGGGACAGTGTATGGCAGAACACACTTTTCAGCCAGGGCTTGCCAAGCTCAGACCTCAGTGAAATCTGCAGATCTAGGCTTTTCCCCCAAAGCTTTACATCATTAGACTTCAAGTCTTGCTCAGCATTTGCTAATTAGATCTGTTTCTAATGCAGAGCAGTGACAGAAGTGTTTGGGCACTGCTGTTCTTCAGCTGTTTAGCCACAATAGTTAGGTATTTAAAGGGTGGAGGATCAATAGACAGCTCTACCATTACCCACACCACCAGACACTCCTGAGATACTGTTACAAACTTAAAATGAGCTGTAGAATACTAACAACCATGAAAATGATGGGAAATTAGAGATTTGTGTGTTTGGTCCTTTTGAAAGGTATCATTATGTAGGATTCTCTAAGGTCTAGGAAGAGTCTCTGTTGTTTCAACGGAGGAAGGTGAAGGAAAAGTCACACACACCACAGTCCAGGCCCAAAGATAGGGATATAACTATGAAAATGGAGTTTATTCCGGTCTGTTCAGTGGCCAGATGAAGCTCTTAAGTATGCAGATAATACCCCATAATCATCACAATCACCCCATAATCATCAAGGTGATGGTTTCCTTTCAAATACCTTTGGAGATTTCATCACATCAGAGATTAAGCATTTAGCCTAAAAGCTCAATTCTCAGTTATACTATCCCTTCCATAAAATTACAGGCAAACTAAATGAGAGGAAAAGAATTTTTTAGGTGAGAGAATGGCTTATAGCAGGCAGTAAATATGGTAAAAAATTTCAAGCTCATCAGAATTTCTCCTGATGTCTTTCTGTTCCTGTTCCTGTGCTGTGACTGACAGTCTATGTAGTTGAGGGGGAAACTACAAAATAACAGTACTGTAGCTGCTCTGTAAAATGTATTGCTATATGAGAGCACTGAGTTTGTGGATGGGAGTCCTACAGTTTGCTCTTCAGAAGCATTCAAAGAAATGTGCAAAGGAAGTGAAGGTCTGTAAAGTGTGTGAGGAAACTGCAGCAAACCTATCATCCTCCTAGCCTGGAGCTAGCACCTAGAAAAACAAGCAATAAGACTGATGGGCCAGAGGAAATGACTTCTCTACTGTACCTTTGTTGCTCCATATGTAGTATTGTAGGGAGAAATGAGTAGACATCAAAATTATTTTACTGAGTATTTATATATGCATACAAGATATATTAATATATTTCACACAAGAGTTTACTAATAGGCATATTTATTGAAACAGTGAATTTGAAGCAAATATTAAGAGGAAAAATGAAACCTTTTAATGCAATAATTTACTGTCATCCTATTTCTGAGAACCACTGAGCCACGGTGACATGAAGCAAGTAACTCTAGTTGAGTCTGCCCAAACTGACATATCTGACGGCAGTTCAAAATTGCTCATGTTGGGCTGGGAATGAAAATGGTAGAAAAATTCCTCTGGTTTTGCAGTAACTGACAACAAAGAAAAATAACAAAAGTGAGCATAAAATGATTTTTTAAAAACATAACGTTAATGACAAGAAAGGGGAAAGTAACCCACTGTGAGTCACTTTTTCCTAATATGTTAAGAACAACTACAGAAATAAAGAAGTCTCTCGGAAGTCAGAAGACATCTAAACTTTCCAAATAAGTTGAGATACATGAAGTACTTGTTCAGCTTTGTTTAATCTTGTACTGTGTAAGAAGCAGGAGAATACCTAGTTCTTCTATCAGTTACTTCTTCGACAGAGTCATTCAGAGAGTAAAATCTTTCTTCTACTGGGGGAATATAGGGAGAGATGAAGAGAGATCTCTGGTCAGTGCATCATGTTTTCCATCTCATTTCTTTACAACACGTGGGAAAAACATAGCAGATTGCATGTTGCATTTATTAAAGAACATACACATGTGTTTAAATCACAGTTTCCTTTCTTATGATGCAGTTGCGAATAATCTTTTTGCATTTGTAGTTGGAAGGCAGAGCTGATGCAAAAGCTTAGTGTAAAGTAGGATGTCCATTAAAGTAACCTCTAGACTGCTGAGAAATTATTCATTTTAATGGGGCAATATGCCCATAGGAGTAGTGTTTTTGTTCCAGTTCAGTAATGCAAGGACACAAGTCTTTGGCCAATATTGCTCAGAAACAAGGTGGTACTGGACTGGTGATGAGGAAAATAAAGTCTTCCTTATGAAAGAAACAGGGAAATTCTCACAAATTTAAGGTATCAGTTTGATGCTTTGTACCACAATAAGGTATGGCAGTGTTGTCATAATTTTTTTTCCACAGCATGACTTTTACTGCAACAGCACATAGGTTGCAAAGTATTTTAAAATATTAACTATTAGGCTTTTCATTTTGAATGAGACCAAATAAGAACTCAGATTTTGATCAGACAGCCCCTTAGTCTGTAGTTGTGCTTGACTGAGATAGGTTCTGACAGCCAACATAATAACAGACAGACCATTCTTTAACATATTAACCCCTGTGACCTAATTCGCCATCCAAAAAATGCAAATAGGATCCCCAGCAACCTTTTTAACCATTCGCTCCTCAATGACATTTGGTTTTCCTTTTGCAATGTCAGTGCACTTGTGTTACAGTTTTAAAGATATTTAAGTCTTTCTGCAGAACAGATGCAGACATTAGGCACTTGCTCAGCTTTAGTTGAAAACGTCTCTCTTTAGCCACCAGTGCTCCCAGCAACATTAGCGAGCTCAAGGCTGAAGATCTTGATTTAACAGAGTGCTAACCACCCTCACTACATCGTTTAAACTTTTGCTCATTATCAGTAAATATAGCTGAAATTGTACAGAGGGGATGGGGGGTGGCAGGAGAGAGAAGGAGGAAAAGAAGAGAAAAAGTGGGTAAGGAAAAACTGAAAAAGGTGCCCTATTTACTTCTGCAAGGAAGTCCTTATTTCTCTGAATTTTTCAAAAAAAGCTCAGAAGGGCTAATTCACATGACACAACAAAAAATACAGAGAGAAAATATCCCTGCCACTTAATTGGTTTCTAACTGGCATTACACTATCTGTTCATATGAACTGTATATATCTTCAGCATCTGTCTTTTTACTTTTTTTTCCATTAAAAGCGAAGTCAGAATGTCCTCCGAAAGTTAACCCTAGTCTATTCTGGGCAAGAAGACTTAAATCAAAATGTGTACAGGAATATTTAAAATCAGTTTACAGTAATCCCCATGTAGTTAACTATAGTCTCTAAGTAATTCTAGCAATGTCCTACTTTGCAAATGTTGTAACAACCCTTCCCATTGTAATTTTTAGCAACCAGTGGAGTGCAAGCATGAATTGGTTTGTTGGGTTTTTTCTTTCTTTTTTCCTGTTTTTTCTTTCTCTACCTTCAGAAGTTGTCTCTTGCCAACACTCTGGGTGTACACACGGCTCTTTGTCAGCAGGGCAGGCTGCCTTCCATCCAAGTATGTGTCCTATTTCTTTATCACATAAATCAAATACTCTGTGTGTCTGTTCCTTTGGACTGGGTAATAGAATAACATCACAATGAGGAGTTGTGGGATAAGAACCTGATGTTTGCTCAACAGAGCTTAAAATCCTCCTGGTGCTGAAAAACCCTGTTGTGTAAATTGTTGATGTAGCCTGATTTTGGACTCTCAGAAACATGCCTTTCCTAGAATTTGGAGTGTATGGATCAGCATACATTAGTCTACTGTGAGCGCAAAGCATGCCAAAACTTTCACTAGCATTTGCTGCAGAGATGAGCAGATGAAATGTTTTAAGAAGTGAAGAATAAATCAAAACATGCTAAGCAGCAGCTCATGTGTCCAGCCCTCAAAAAATCTCTAGAGACATTTGTCGTTTCATCATTTTTTTGAGAAGGGAGGTCTCACTTCTGATTTTTTTCCTGGATAAAGGTTTACTTTTTAATTTTCTTTTTATAAACCAGAGGCTGAAATTGCTGACACAATTTCATGATTCAAGAGTACTTGGATTTTGAGAGAAATCACAAATACCTCTATCTATTGGCAAGTAATTCACAGTAGCACCTTCAGCTGAAGACTTTAGGGATTTTTATGGTGAGCCTTTGACACACTTGAGTGTGTGTGGTGTACCTGGGCTGGCCTTATCCATTCCGACTGGTGATGCTCAGCAGGAGCTGATCTGTCTCTTGTCGTCCGTAGTGTGGCTCTGCATTCGCACATCTGCTGGTTTGAAATGAGATTGGATGGTGGGCAGAACTCACTGACTTTGTTGTGACTGCAATGCAGACACATATTGTGTTTCTTCGCCTAAAAGAACAGAAGACAAATGGGGATTTGCGACAATCTGCATTAAGAGGTTTATTCACTGTGAGTGTTAACGGTAACTGGAGAAAAATAGCATGCCAGAGTGTGGTGGCAGCTTAGGCTGTCAGAGTACATATCTCGTCACACCTCTGACCAACACAGCTGTGCTGTCAGAACAGGATGGAGTTGGCCTTCACAGGGAAGCAGATGAAAATAGAAGGGAGCAACCATTGGGCATGGTGAAAGCTCCTGCCCAGTTGTGGCTGCAGGGCTGGCAACCCATATCTCCCTACCCAAGTTCTTCCCCTCTTTTGGAAGATCTGTCACAATGGCCTATGATCCTCTGGGCTGCTTGGGCACTTCCAACCATGATCCCAACAAGTGCTTGTGCAGTTCGTGAGTTTCGTACAGTCTTTCCTGGAGAGGGAAAATCACAATGAATGCTCTAGTGAACACAAGGAGAGTGGGCTATGATATTAAATTTAAACTGTGACAGGATTAGATATACTTCTGTAGCTCTGCCAGTCTCAGAAGACCCCAAATCTGCCATGACTAATTCACTGGTAAGACTATTGCCTTTTCCCACACCGCTTTTTGTTTTAAAATAGGTTGAGTTGGATTTTTGAATGAAGAAAGTGAATTGGTGCAACCATGTGCTGAGTCAACTCCCCTTATAAGTTTATTTTGCAATTGAAGGCTCAAATGTATCAGTTTTTAAGTTTTTGTCACCACTGTTGCTGCCTCCATCTCACAGCCACAATTAACAGTGGAGGCAGGAGCACAAAGGCTGTCTCAGTCCTTGAGGGAAAATACCCTGAGGAAAATAGTCCCTCAGGACACATTGAGTATCAGGACACTCTGAGGATCAGTGGAAGGAGGAACATTGCGGTGTAACTCAGTCTGTAAGAGCTGACTGTAGCTTGAGTGGTGCTTTTTTGGAAATAGCAGAACAAGGAAGGCATGGGATGCACTGGCCTAACTTTTGTGTGAAATTGTCATTGGAATAGTAGTACCTTCCAATAGCACTGTTGTAAATGGTCATTGACATTCAGTCAGGGCAGTAAACCACTCTCCATTCAAGGTTTTAGATCCATCTGTAAGAAACAGATGGAAACATTCCTGCTGCCCTAGTGGCTTGTAAAAAACACCAGGGCTCAATGTCAGCTCTATCTCATGGTGAAGCTACTTCTGTGTCTATGCCCAGGAGACACAGACCTCCTTCAGGAGCTGCTCCAGAGCCCAAAGAGCTACTGCAGCTCTGTGGAATGG
Organism: Luscinia megarhynchos; assembly: GCA_034336665.1. NCBI lineage: Eukaryota > Metazoa > Chordata > Aves > Passeriformes > Muscicapidae > Luscinia > Luscinia megarhynchos. The sequence continues at coordinate 7,309,380 of JAPFBE010000002.1, forward strand.
ATGTGTCCTGTGAGGAGGGCTAGACCTCCATATGGCTAAATCTTCGGTGCTCTTACACTGGAGTCATAGAGCAGCAAAGAATGGAAATTAATCCCATATTGTGCTGATAAAGTCCAGAGAAGAAAAAAATATAAAGCAAGGGCACAGGAACCAGAGCTGCATAAAGGAAGGAGGTTCTTGAACACTAAGCAAAAGTGCTTTCTTTTTAAAGAATTTACTAGCAAAGATGTATGGTTCACCCAAATTTGCTCATTTGATACAACATACAACCACAAATATTTTGCCCCAACGAGATTACCTGAAAAACTGGTACTTCTAGACTTCATTGGTATTCGCCAAAATTGCAGTCCATGGTCTGACAGCTTTACTCTTAATCTAATGGAGTCACTAGCCAGAGACTCAGTTGTTCTCAGCAACTTTGAGCACAAGCTCAGACTACGCTTTACCAGCGGGTTGTGAACTGAGAGGAAAGGTGTGCATTGACACCTACAGTGATGTAGGTGTGACCACAAGGACATTGGTGTGGGAAGAGGTGGGGTGGAGTTGAGCTGTGGGCTGTGGGACGTGCCTGCAGAAGCACATGGCAGCACAAAGGAGCACATGGCAGCACAGAGAGGCTTGTCTCTGCCTGACCTCGGGGTGAGGAGGCTCACAGGGCAGAGCCTGCAGGATAGAACTCTGCTGGAAGCTGACTGACAGGTGAACAGTGTGTCATCACCCCACAGAAGGACATTCGGAACACGGCTGCTGACGTGGCAACATGGGATAGGTCGTGTAGTGAGAATTGCCATGGTAAGGAAATCCTGTGCCTTGAGAAAGTGTATAAAACTCGTTTCTTTGAATAAATGACTCTCATTCCCTGCCTGTCTGAGTCTGTGTCTCAGTCATTATACATTTGGATGCAACCTTTTGGCTATGGAAAAGAGAGCAAGTTGGCTGCCTGCATCACACAGAGAAAGAGTCAAACATCTAGGTAATCTCAGGAGCAGGAGGTGTCCTTCATCTCTACAGCTGCTTCTGATATGATTTCATTCGAAGCCAACAGTGTAGATTTTGGAAAGGGAAAAAAATTTTCATTTATCCTCTTAACTAGAACTATCACATTGCAAATGGTTATAGAATCAGATATACAAGAGTATGTGCCTGGTTTTATATGTAAAACCTTTCCTAACAGTTACAGGCAACAGCTGTTGCCCTATAAAGACACAGGCATTTTATTAGCCCCCCCTTTCTTTTTAACTGTGCTATATAATTGTTGTCTCCCCTTAATTTTTCCTTTCCATCATCACTGTTTGATAATTGTTTTTATGTAAGATATCTTCATTGACTTGACATTTCTCACAACAGCTAGAACAAAAGTGATTTGTTTGAACTGTAGGAGGTACCATGAATTAATAGCTGAATTCTATATTGTGTTCTCATTAAGGGGGAAGACAAGTCATCTTTTTTATGAGTAACAGTTTTACCTTGTAATATTTCACAGCAAGCAAAGACAGCCCTGGACACCTACGGTGTCTCAATCAGAGGGTGACAGACAGTGCAATAGCATACACCCTGCCTTCAGTATGCTGCTGTCAGTCACCAGTTCCTGAAGCTATTTGTGGTCCATAATAATGCACAGTTGCTTTGCAGGAGAAATACCATCTCTAGATAAATACAGGGCATTGCAACCTATGTTATTGGTGGTAGATGTTTTTAAAGTTCTGAAAAACCTTTTTTTTTAAAGGAAGACATTATTCTTTCCAGTTTGTTAAAGTGATTTTATGGGTTGTTTGTGTAGCTCTCTTTCATGCAAATCATCCTTCTTAAGAACTTTTCTGGGACTGTTGGCAGGAAAGAAGTAACCAGCACAGTGGCTTTCCATGTCATGCTATTTACTGTTAGCATTTGGAAACACACTGGACATGGCAAATTTTTGAAAGATAAGAACAGGGATACATTATATATAATCACTCAGTTGAGACAGGGTTTTTCATTAAAGCATTCATCAGTTTATTGGGCAAAGTTTAGGAATATAAAACAGTTGGGGCAATTGCTTCAGGACAAAGTGCCTGGAATAAAAGGGCTATATCCATTGACCAGCCTTTCCTTTCACCACCTTAAAGTCAGAAAAATTATAGAATTCATCAGCCACACACTACAAATGAAAACCTTGGTCAGAGTCCCCGGTGAGGAATTTGTTTTTGATGTCAGAAGGAGTGGAATGGGGGATCTAAGTAATAAAGAAAGCAGTTATATCCCTGCTAGAAAGATAGCTCAGGACTAAAGGTTGTCATCTTTTAGGTTGAATTCTTATCCTTTTAGAGTCCATGGCAATTTTGCCACTGTCTTTTTTTATGATTCAAATTACACTACTAATATATTTTGACCCATCTTCAATTAAAAAAAAAAAAAAATTAAAAGAAAAAGCCTTACCCTTCTTTTTTTCATATACTCATGCAATATGCCCACTTGCACATAAAGTGGCTTTTGTAACTTTTATTTCTTGCCTTTGGGCTTGATTTCAAAATATTGTAATATATTTGGCTTTTGTGACTTTCACTAATTAAACCATCTAAAGCAGATGGAATTACAGAAATTACAGGGTTTAGAATACCGTCCTAATTGGTTTACGATCTATGTGACACTACAGTGCCATTCAGACTGTGTAATGTATAAGGACTGCACAAAAGAGAATCCTCAGCAATTAATTTTCTTAAACTCCATTATCTGCAATTTTTGCTTCCTTTAATTCTTTTCTGTTAAGCTTTTTCCTAGTGTCCTTGTGCTGTGGGAAGACAGAAAGCATCCCATTGCCATACTGGGGCTTTTTCCGTCTGAAAAAACCCAAACATTTTTGTTTTAATCTGCAGTGGAATAGAACAAGAGAATAATAGAATAAAAATGAGTGAACTTAAGAGAAATAACCCATTTCAGAAATGTATAAAATAGTCATTGTGTACTGTGATGCATTTTAAAATGATGGGGATTTGAGAAGGGATAGAAAAAGATCTCGTTTTTTGAGAATGTAATCCCGCAAAGTTGTAATAATGCTGTGGTTCCTTTGCACAGGAGGAAAAAAAAATCCTTCTGTTTCTTTAAATTATCTCATTTTGCCATTTAGACATGATTTTTAAACTCACGATTCCCTTTTGTTGCCATGGTAACAGGTTTTGGCCCTCATGGTGACAGAAAAGTATCTCAGTTCTTGTTCCTCTTTGAACACATATGTTTCTATGTATAGCTGAACAGGCAGAGGGAAGGGAGGTGTGACAAGATCACACCTTTTGGAGCAAGGTAGCACCTTGTGCCAAACCAAGTCTGTGCTGAGGAAATAGCCTGAAGCAAGGACAGATTTATTCCTCCTGATTCCTGTGTGGACTCATTCAGACTCCAGCTTTAATGATGCCAGATAGGTTTGCTCCCCCTGCTCCCGTCCCCCTGGCACCCCCTCTTTCCTAGGTGACATTTGAGTGGGTTTTTTTTATATATGAAGCAAGTATTTGAATGAAATCTAGTTTTAGGGGATTCCTACGGAGCTGGCTGCTAGCATCTTGCAGCATTGCAGGGGTCAATTAAGAGAAACAATTATCTGGTTTTAAAGCTTTAATAAGAAAAGCAAATCAAAACAGAAAAAGCAACAACGACAGAAACTGGAATAGAACAGAAAATCAAGAAGAAAGAGAGGAAAAGAAAAAGTGGACAAAAAGTAATGTTAAATAGCATGGAGCATGACTAATGGCACAAGCATGTTAAAATCATTGGGAAAATGTCCTTGGAAGACAAATGAATTTTCAGCAGAATAATTAACTTAATTAACAAATTTGCATGCATATTCATCAGGCTATTGAAGTCTTTCCAGCACAGCTTGATGAGCATTGGTGTAATAATTGTCTCATTTACATTCTGCAATCTACTACAATTTGGGGCATGCAAAAAAAGCCGACCTCTTCCTTTTGACTTTCTTTAGGACCCTGACCCTCTCAATAAACACATGCAAACAACATGTAGTGTCCAATACTTAGCCTTGTGTTCCATGCTTGATAAAAAACCCTGCTCCCACTCTGCCATGCTTTCCTGCCTTTCACTTCCTTCTTCCTTTGCTTTATTTTTTTCCCCTTTGGCCCAGGTTCTGTTTTTGCCTCTGCTTGCTCTCCTGGGTAAATCTTGGCACCAGTTTTGACTTCAAATCTCCTGGGCTGCCAGACTGCATCATGTAAAAATTGCCATTTTCCTCTATCTCTGCAGGGCAATCTTTAAAGGCAGTAAGGTGTGACGCTCCAGACTGGCAGCTTGGCAAGAAAGAGCCCATGGATACCAACACACAGGAATCTGGAGGGTTCACTCTGACAGGCAGTCAGTACTGGGAACAAAAGGAATTTAAAAGAAAAAATTTATTTTACATGTTGCAGGCATATGGTCACAAGACCAGCAGAAATATATTTAATTACTGATATTGTCTGTTAAGCAGAAATGTTGTACTGTTATTTCCAATAATTACCATTAACAGCAGTACCTTAATTTTTTTTTCTCCTTAGATTATAATAAAGGGTATTAAAAGAGGTGTCGAGAATATAGTTGGTTCATTGTATTGCATTTCAGATCCATTTACATTTTTACCCCAATCATTTGCAAATAGAATCTGATTTCAGACTACCATGATTATTTTAGCATGATTTTCTTTTTAAATGGGAATGAATATTTCCCAATGCAATTAGGCCATTTACCGGCAATTTTGTTACCTTGTTTTAAATCAAACCCTTCAACCATGCAGGATAGAGTCCCTACAATATTTACAATTAATATTAAGGTATGCAAACGGTGCTATAAGTGAATTGACTTGTAAGACACCAGCCTGAATGCTTTGTACCAAATGTACATTTGTACCAAATGTAACTCTCACTGTGTTACTTTTCAGGCTGCATAACAACACTGTACAAGCTGTTTTCCTCAGAACATAAAATCTTAGTAAAATTATGTTCCCTGACTTCTGGTTGAAAGGTCCACCGGTAAAAGAAATGCAGGACCTAAACCAGGATGGATATGAAAGGTAAAAACAGCCATCCAGGGCTGTGATATAGAATTCCTAAGCTATTAGCTTCTGTTTCCCTCTCCATCACTCCCGAGATGCCCATGTGTCTAGAACTATGCTCACACCCTGCACCACATCAAGCAGGGCAATACTGATTTCCAGCTTGCTTAAATAAAATGAGGATCCAGAAACCTCCATATTCCACTATTTCTGATCCTTCAGTAGCTTCAGCCAGAAAGTATGTTATGGGTGTTCCCCATGAATATCAACAGAATTGGACCTTTCAGGAAATGTTGTGGCCATTTCCTCCTGAAATAATGCTGCTGCTGGCATTTATGCAGCAAATTGCAGCCCAGCCTGAAGCAACCAAATATAATTTCCTTCTCAGTCTGATGGAATTCAAACCTACCATTAACCAAGCAGGTACTCTAATCAACTTGTTGTACTGTGTTTTGTCAGGAGAGGAGAGCATTTCTGCACCTCTTTGTTGGAGTGGTTCTGTGGTTATACTTAAATACTGAAAGTATATTTATGTAAAAGCAATGAAGTTGTTACAGTAAGACAACTCTTTCAAGAATGTAATCTGCACTGACTTGCTTGATGGAGGTGAATTCTTTCATAAAAGTATAGCAAGAAAAGGTCAGAAAACATTTAAAATTAAAATTTCTCCATTTGCTAGGATATTTTTGGGCCATTCAAATATGTAAAACAGAAAATGCCTAACTCCACAGAGACACTGTGCAAATGCTACAACTTGATATTGTTTAGCTTATAGAAAAGAGATTAATGGATATATACATATATTTAACCTTTAAACAGTGATGCATGCTCTCAGCAAAATGTGAGTTCTTCCTTTACAAATATTTAATGCATTTCAAAAGCTTTCACATAATGTGATTTTCCTGGTTTCAGCCACAATAGGGTTAATTTTTTCAGTGGCCAGGAGGGAGCATGGATAGGACCTGGAGGTTATTCTATACCTCTAGGGGTGGGGGGGTGGGGAGGTGGGAATGAGGGTGGAGGGGTGGGAGTGGGGCAGAAGAGGGGGGCAGGTGGGAAGTCAGTCTCTTTCAGAGAGAAGTGGTCCTTTTTGGGTAATAAATTGGGGAATACTATTTCTAAACCACAACACACATTAATTAGTTTGCCAGTTAAAGTAGTTTAAAACTGTCATTTACAGACTTTTGCATCTGTGTCAGTTCAAAAGTAACAACTGGTCCTAGCAGTACAATAACTGTTATTTAAGACCTTTCATATAAAGCTAATTCAGGTCTCAGGTTTAGGCCATGTTTGAAGAAGAGAGGCTGTAATCAAGCAATGTTATTAATATTTTTTTCTTTCCACTTTTAGTTACTCTTACAGGCTAGATGTGTCATGATCAACAGATTTTATAACTCTCAAATAGAGTTATATAGAGATACAAAACAGAGAAACAAAACAAATAATTCTGGTGAGAACCGTATTTCCACCTAATGCTAATTCGTTTGCAAGAGTTCCACTGATTTCAGTGGCTCTGAGGAAATTGCACTATCGAGAGAGAGTTGCTTGTTCTGTTTTTCACTGCACTTGACAATTACTCTGCTACATGGAGATGGGTGGTTTCAAGGCTCTCACAACACGTCTGCCTTCACACTCCTGCAGATTGAGTGCACCAGGGAGAACTGAGGAAGGAATCACTCCTGTGGTCACAAATGGAAAAAAAATTATTATTATTTCTTTGTTTAAGGAATAACCTCATCTGAATTATAGCAAGAATATCTTGAAAGCATTGTACTGGGGTGTGGTGGTGGTTTTCTTGAGTGCTCTAACTTGAATTCTTATTTTGCTAAATTAATCATTTGTACTTGAGACACTGTGTAGCTTAAGTGAAACCCTTAAAATAATTTATTTTTTTATCAATTTTTCATACTTATATTCATTTGAAGTTTCAATGACTAAACTGAAATAAAAACAGTGGCCAAATGTTTATTTTTATACAAAATTTTCCATATTTGCTTTGTGAGTCTGTATGCTACTCAAAATATACATTTAAAAAATTGTTATTTTGAAATTGAAATCTCAATGAAAAGAACAATGAAACATTTTACACTGAAGTTTTAAAGCAAACATTTAACTTCTCAGAAAAAAGCCCCAACTTTTGTCAGCTGAGATTGCTGACAGGCTTCAACATGACTGTGAATAGGCTCTGTGGGGTTTTATGCTACTTCTCAAGCTGCATTTTTGATGTATTTTCTATTCAGAGAAATAAAATTTCCTCTGAAACTGAGGTTGATAGACCTGTACAACATGAGAGAGGGAGGAAGCCTGGGGACTGGGTTGGAACTCGGGATTTTTCCACTTCTTATTCCACCCACCTCACTACAAACCCAAGACTCTTCCACCCCTACAATCCATGAGTCAGAGTGTTGGCCATTTCTCTCATTCAGTGATATCTAAAGCCAGCTGGACTGTTTTCAGCTCTTCAACCTTACTTCATCTACCTTATCTCTCAACAGTTTCTGCAACTCACCACATAGGACTCCATACTTCCATTTTCAGTGAATCTCTTCAGTGTGGCAGGAACCATCATTAAAGAGAAAGTATTGCTTTTAATTTTCTGATTAGTTGATTATGTGGTAGGGCCTCCTCAGCACATGACGTCCTCCTCCTCCTCCTCTTCTGGTGATAGTTTGACACTTTTACCTTTTGGCCAGTTTGTGATGACTTCCAAGATCCCTGGGCAATTGGGGTTTCCTATTCAAGCTTGCTGTGTGATCATTGTGATCCAGTTAGTCCATGTTTCCCTTTGGACATCCAGCCCAGCAGTGGCTGGCAGGGTACCAGGAGGAGCTGTGCTTCAGTGCCCATCACTACTGAAGCAGCTTGAACCCCCTCATAGCTGCCACTATCTCTTTTTTCAGCTGGATTTTTATAGGCTTTAAATTGTATTTCTGACTCCAGAACCCCAGGGCTCCTCCTCAAGGTTCTCTCTGGGAACCTTTATGCCAGAGACAACAGGAAGAATCATTCTCCTCAGCTACAGTGTGAGCACATTTTTCACATCTTGTCCTGTCCTTACTGCCCCAAGGGCTACTGCATGAACAAGCTCCTGTTTAATTTGCTCAAAAGCTCCTTGTTGTTCAGGACACCACTTGAAATCATTCTTCTACTGGGTCTCTTGGTGGAAAAGTGTATAAAACCTTATTATAATCTGGAATACACATCCTTCAAAATCCGTAGTGAGAAGGAAAGTGTATGTTTCCTTCTTGCTGATTGGTGGGGACATAACTTCTCTTTTATTGACCACATCCATGATTTTGACCACATTATTGATGATGTCCATCTTGCCATTTTACTCCTAAAATCTAAATTTCCTGGGCAAGTTCCTCAACCTTTCTTTGCTTTATGGCAGAACTGGCCATCAGGAGGATTCCCCCCCTTCTCAAAAGGTTCCTCTGTTGTGTTGCTGCATGTGATGATGTCATCAATATTTTGAAGCTATTCTGGAGCCTCACTCTCTTACAATTCAGTCTGGTACGAGTGCATGGCAAATAGTGGGATCTTGGACTCCAGTTCATGCTGAAGTTCCAGCATGTCCATCACAGCAGCTCTCAGTGGTGGTGTGACATTGTCCAGGCCATGATAGTCCACTGTCAGTCTCCCCTCTCCACTGGATGTACACCCTGGCCATATGGGGCTATTAAAGGGTGAGTGAGCCTTACTGACCTCTCCCTGGCTCTCCAGTTCAGGAATCATCTCATGGATGGTCACAGAGTCCCTGCTGGTGTGGTATTGTTGATGTTGCACTGCTGTGGTGGTGACTGGTACCTGTTGTTCTCTGACCTTCTCCAGTCCCACAGCAGAAAGGTCCTCTGAGAGACCAGGCAAGGTGCTCAGTTCTCTAATTTCCTCTGTCTCCACAGCAGCTATCCCAAAAGCTCAATAATGTCCTTTTGAGTCCTTGAAATACCCTCTCCTGGGTTAATCTATGCCAAGGACACACAGGGCCCATGGGCCAGTCAGAATGGGGTGATTGTGCCATTAATTCCCAATCAGGCTCACCTCAGGGTCCAGTCCTGTCAGCTGTTGGGATTGCCCTGTCACCTCAGAAATAGAGATAGATTCTGCCCCTACAGATCTTGATGGCATCAGGGTGCACTGTGTGTCAGTGTCAAATAAAGCCTTACACTCTTGCAGGTCTGATGTGCCAGGCCATGGGATCCACACAGTCCAATAAATCAGATTATCCCTTTCTTCCACATGGTTGGAAGCAGGGCCCCTGTAGTTTTGGTCATGGTAGTCATTGCTCAGCTCTTGTAAATATGAACTGGAAATCCCTTCAAGAGGTTCAGAAATAACATTCTGCCCTTCCATTCTGTCTGAAGACCTGCACACTGGAAACTGGATTATCCTTGAAGAATTTCATTTAGTGGTTGTTCTTCCTCTCAATTCCATGTTCCCTGCTGTTAGGACAGAGGTGGGTTTTCCATCCCACTTTCTCATGTCCTCTCTGAGGTCATGCAGGTAAAACTGCAGGTTTCCTCATGGTGTGTACCCCTCTCTAGCAGGGGGTACATGCTCCCAATAGCAGAGACTCTGTCTGTACTGGCAGGGGCATGGGACATTTTCTCCATAGTTTGTTCAAGTCTTTCAAATATGTCCACAGTGTTGTGCAATTTTTCACAGCTGAGGCACAGATTGATAGGGAGGAAAGAATTTCATATTGTGGAAGTTGGGCAATCACCTGAAGCAGTGTTTCTTCTTCTTTCATTGGCATCAATGTTAAGGGTTGGTATGCAATGGTGGTGCACTCCATAGACTTCTGCCACGTGGATTGTGTGCATTGGACCTGATCTGAGTCTACAGGGGACTCTTTGGTATTTGAATCTCTGTAGATTGCTCCAGCACAGCTAATTCTTTCAAGTCCTGGATACCTTTCTCCATGGCATTCTACTTGACTCAGTGCACTATTAGGTCATCCATGAGAGAATACCATTCTCTCATGCTTGACAGATGTTGCCTCCAAAGGCTGAGAGTTTCTGTCCTCTTTCCAATCCCCTTGGCAATGCCTACATCCTGGAACAGGGATCCCAGTTGCCTGGCTTCACTACCATCTAGTTTAACGTTGCATGTTGTGATATCCCAGCATCAGAACAGGCAAGTCACAAGGGGTCTCCTGAGTGGTGGCTGAAATGTTTTTGCATATCTTGCAGCTCACCTGGGGGTAGGGATCAGGTGATCCTCTCTGGCTCTCCTTCCTCCTGTTGTGAGCACCCTGTTCCTCTTAATCCCCTGATTAAGTGAACTAAATTTGTCTTGAATTTCTTTATAGGGGCACCTTCTACCAGCACGAGTTCTTCACCTGTTTCAGCTGCAGTTTGAATGGCCACAGTTCCTGTGGGTCTGTTTTCATTCCTCTCCCTCTGAGGGTGTTATCTAGTGCAGGGCAGTGTCCAATAAATCATAGTCTGGGCCCAGCATACTTCAATAAATTGCTCCTCTCTGGAATAGCTGCAGTATTCTCCTTGCAAATATTCTGTAACTTTATCCCGCAGTTGTTCAGGGATGAACTCCCAAGTCATTGGAGCAGATCAGTTCTCCAGCAACTTGTCCTTTTTCTTTCACATTCCCTGCCACTCATGACTATCCACCATCAGGGCAGATCTCTGAAAGAACATGTTAAAATTCTCTTTTATTTGATTCTTACCATGGTGTGGACTGCACTGAGGAGACCTGGCTGATTTAGCAACAGCAACATGCTTTCCTTAACATCCAAAAGCAATTCAAAATTTCCAAAGCTGTTGTAACAGGCCTGAAGAAGGAAAAAGGGGGTCAAAAGCTGGGGAAAATCATGTTCCCTCTCACAGAGTGGGTATGGTAGTTAATGAATTCCCAGTGGTAGAAGCCAAGTCCAGGGCAGGAGGGCAACTCTGAATACATATCCCGAATGACCCTGTTTGCCCTTGATGTTATCATGCCCTAAATTGATATCATAAAGCATATCAACAAAGCAACACTGATCCCTCTCTCCACTCTGAAAAAGAGCACCACGGTGGGCACAACTTGCATATAATGAAACCTATATAGGGTTGGATAGCCCAAACACATGAAAAGACTGAGCAGCATTGTAACCAGAGGGCTTCACAGCTGATATACGAATATCAAATATCAATATACTTAGATCAAAATTCTTTCCAACCCATTCTTATCAGATCTGTTGTTATTTCAACACTTTGTACCCCACATTGAGTGCCAATTAAAAACTGTCATGGTTTAAGCCTATATGGAATTTAAACTCCCCACAGCTCCTCTGCTTTCCTGCCCCCTCCAGTGAGAAAGAAAGAGAGAAAAGGATTATGGATTATCCTTTTAGTCCATAAATTATATCCTTATTTAATCCAATTGTGGATTGTTCTTGAATTGTAGAGACCAGAATCAAACACAATACTGCTCACCAGAGCCCAGGAGAAGGGCAGGATCACCTTGCTTGACCACAGTCTACCCATGCATGCAGGATACCACTGGCACTCCTGGCTGCAAGAGCACTGCTGGCTCAACTTGTCATTCACTACCCTCAGGTCCTTCTTCACAGAGCTTCTCTGCAGCAGGTCAGCCTCCAACCTGTGCTGGTACATGGAGTTATTCCTCCTCAGGTGCAGGACCCTACACTTGCCTTTGTTGAACTTCATTAGGTTTCTCCCCACCCAGTCCCATCAAGGCCTCACTGAATGGCAGCACAGCCTTCAGGCATATCAGCCACTCCTCTTAGTTCCCTGTGGTTGGCAAACTTGTTAAGGATGCATTCTATCCCTTCACCCAAGTCATTGATAAACAAATTGAGTAAGATAGAACCCAGTATTGGTCCTTGGGGAATGCCACTGTCTGCAAGCCTCCAACCGGATTCTGCTCCCCAGATCATGGCACTCTGACCTGTGCCATTCATCCAGTCCTTGATCCATCTCATGGTCCATTCCTTTGACTGGCATTTTGCAAGCTTACCTATAACAATAGGAAATAGTCTAGAAATTTTTGCAGAAATCAAGGTAGACAGCACCCACTGCTTTCTCCTTGTCAACCTATCCTACCGTATCAGATGGTCTACACTCCCTACTGGGATAAACCAGCCAACAATTTAACCTGTATCTCTTGTCAGCAAGACACCAGAATAAAAAGTCCCTTCCAGAGCCACATGTTTCTATTTAGTATGAAAAGAAAAACCTCTGGTGAGTGTAGAGGGAGTCTTCAGTTTACAAGAAATTGGTACCTAAGAAGATGCCTGACTTACTTAACAGAAAATGGAGTAATAGGCAGATTCTCAACTTCTTGGTAGGATATTTTTTAACACCATACTTTGTGCATTTTTGTCATGCATTGCCAACATGCCATATGCTTATAACACATGGTAAAAGCATGGGTAAGAAAATGTAATTGTGACATGTAAAGACAGCTCCGGATCCATAATACTTCTGAGCTAAAATACACTTGTGCATTTATTATATAAGTTTAGAGGACTTTTTTATCAAGCTCTTTGTATGTGTATCACTGAAAGGGATACCATACCTCAAACTTAGCAACTTCCATAGAAAGAGAAGGACTGGATCAGGTGGTATCAGCCAGGGCTTCAAGACCGTAGTCTGTAGTTTGCTAATAATTTTAAGAAGTTAAAAGCTTTTAACTTGAGTATCCTGTTGTCAATTTACTACACTGGAAAAGCAGATTTAACTGATTGTTTCTGAAATGTTTAAAAATTACATGCGTGCACAAAAGAACTGAAGTGTTGTATTTATGATTTAATTCTGTAATGCTCAGCTTAGGTCTTCTATTTTTCTAGGTGTAAAGACTAGTAGCTCTTATCTCAAAGAGTTTATACCATGAAGAGACAATGAAGAAAATTATTGGTAGAGAAAAAAAGCTAATGAGTGATAAAGAAGGTTTACCTAAGTTGAGTCACACAACACACAGTGATAGATTTGGAATGAAATCTAGGCTTCCTTCATTCCAGACCAGTTTCAGATGTACTAGATCTTGCTGTCTTCAGCTACCACTGTTACTCATCTCCCTGGAGAGATGAGGAGCCTAGCAGCTGTCCTCACATACTGGCATATGGGGCAGACTCCTCTTCAGAAGTTGCTGCAGGATTTGTCTTTCCAAACATGCCACTGATAAAATCAACTGCATTTGAGAAAAGTAGGTAATAGAAGAAAATGCATGAGAAATTGCAGTTAGGGACGTTAACCTACTGAGTCATTTAGGAACACAGACTCCATCCATGACTGAGCAGAGAAAGGGGCTCTTTCATGGAGGTATTCAGTGAAAGAACATAGTGCCTTAGTCAGGCCAGACTTACAGGTATACATATTTATAAGTGGACATTGAAGTTTGGAAATTGCTTCAATAGCTGATTGAAGAACATTTTATTATTTATTCCCACAAAAACAGTATTATAATTGCAAGGTTACCTGCCACCAAACAATATGCAGACTTCTCATAGACTGTGTGTATGATACAATTTTATCAGCAACACCCAGGCACAAGACATGGCAAACCCAGAGTTACTCTGTCCTTGTCTTTGCCTCCTTTCTCTCAGCAGGCCAGGCTAATCATAAACTTTGAGAAGAGAGAAGAAAAGGCTATCCTTCATTTATCATCCCTTCAAATTTATAACCCAAGTGGTCACTTAGTTCAGACAGATTTAATTCATTCATCCAACAACAGAAAACAAAGCCAAGGCCAACACACGATTTTGTTCATTTAGCATGGCCCCAGAGCACTCATAATGGAGTTTAATACCTTGTTGGCAATGACAGTGAAATAGTCCAGACTTTTACCTCCAGAGATTTCAGCATTCATGGTGACAGGAGTATAGATTTAAAAAAGCCCCACAGAACTCTCTTTACTATTTGCATTCTTGGCACTTAAGACATTCATACGTGAAGTTTCAGGGATTGCTTAAAGAGATTGTACTGAAACATCAAATGTATGAATATGCTCTTCCCTGGCTGACAAGAGAGAAGATTTTAAAGAACTGGTGCTGCCCACAGCCAAAACATTCAAGTCTTTATTGGGAAATGGTGTGTCCCATCCTCCTTTGAAGTGTTGGATAATGCAATCCACACTGAAGAAACTAATTTTCATCATGTCAACCCCAGCTCCAGGTTTTCCCCACAGGGTGCCTTGCAAAAACAGTGGAGGGTGTACCTTTGTCCCACAAGGACATTATTTTTCTCCCTGCAGAATCGCCATATGTACAAATTAACAAAATATAAGGCAAAACCCCTCAATCCATAGACATATACAGGTAACAAGTGAAACCCTCACTACACAAGGCCTTGCATTTTCTCCTGTGGCACCCACTGCCTTAGGACAGATTGAGATGATGTTAAAGAAGCTGCATGTCTTATCAATGTTTATTGAATTTTTTTTTGATTGTTTTACATTACTTCATTTTTCAGTACTGACTTTTAATATTTCTGCTTGACATCTGTATGTGTTGGCCAGTCCTTAACCATACATGTGCCCTTTGTGGCTGGGCACAGGGTAAATATGCAGTGTAGTCCTGTACACTGGAAACCACCATCAAGACACAACATTGGAACATACATGGACAACAGAGGTGTTGTGCTGGATTCGAGACACTCTCCTCACCAGATGACTTGGTGAGGAGCAAACCTGTTCTCAGTTCTTGATCCCTTCTATTGAAGGTGCTCAGTCGTTGTCCTTTTATTTCTAAGGAAACCATTTTCACTCCCGAAGGGAGATTGTAGTAACAGCTTTGTGTTTGGACCATTTTGGAGCTCACTTAAGTACAAACCTCATCTGTGCAGAGCCAAAAACGTGGTGGTGGTGAAAACTTTTGAGAGCTTGAGAAGTCAATTAACCCCAAAGTTATGCAACCCGACACCATTATTGACACACGTGGGACAAGAGCTGAAAAGGAGGGGCTAAGACTCCAGGGCCTGACCTTACCTCTTTTGTTCTGTGTTGAGTACCCTCAGTCCTGCACTGTGCTTACCTCCTTGGTATAAGAAGTTCAGCCTCCACTCCAGGCACCTGGGCTTTGGAGTTTCAGGGAGCATTTGCCTAAAATTTCAGGAAGAGTGAGTTGCAGAAAGGTCATAAAGCATGGAAAACTTAGAAAGAAGGAAAGAGGTTTTTATTGTCAGTGATGAGAGTTTTTTTGGGTGGGATTTCTTTTTGTTTTTTCTTTTCTTTTTTTCTTTTTCCTTTTTTCTTTTTTCTTTTTTTCTTTTTTCTTTTTTCTTTTTTTTGTTTTCTTTTTTCTTTTTTTTCGCCTTGCCCCTGACGTCTTCTTAATTGAAAACAGACTATTATGATAGTAGCTGATAGGCAAATTTAAAAACAAATTAGCTATTTGGGGCACTATTATATTAGAATAATTTTTGTAGGCAGTTGCTGATTAAATTCAAGGTGGACTTGTCTGAATTTAAGAACCTAAGAAAGAAATTTAGAGATTGTTTAGAGTCTGAACAGATAAGGCTAAAATCAATTTTCAGTCTTCAGTACTGGTGCTAGGTCCAGTGCTCTGCTCTCTATGCAGATATTATCCTAATACTCTCTTGGCCTCAAACTGCAGTGTCATAAGCCTAAGCAAAATGGATCCCTGAAAGTGACAGCGAGCCTGTCAGTCCTCTAGGAGAGCAATGGGAACCTGCACCTGGCTGTGATGCAATTTTCCAGGATTAAATCTCCCAGAACACCATGGAAGAGTGTATAATGAGAATTTTGCTCTTTTCATTTTGCTGTCAAATTCAAATCTGGATCCCTTCTGTTGTCAAGGTTTTCGAACCTTGAATTTTAATTTTGATGGATTTATCACCAACCACCCTTTGCACACAGTTGTTTCGATCTATTTCTGGACATTCTGGCTGTGCTGGGATTGCAAACGGTAGGAGAAGGTACTATCTTAAATGAGCTACATGAAACAGATTTCTGTCCGTGTCCCCTCGGCATTTCTTGATAACAACACTGTCAACAGATCTAAACATTGTCAAGATGTGTGAAAGAAGCTAAGTTTATGTCTGTGACTAGAACTTTTCAGAGAATAGGTTTCAAAAACTTTTCATGTTTTTATTTTTTCAACAAGCAGGCAAAATTTCCATAGAAAGCAGGTACTTTCTGTAAACATTTTTTTAGTCAGAGCACCAGTTTTCTGTTGAAAGAGTTTTGTTGGGAAAATGTTAACAGGCTCTTCTTGGTGATTTAGTGGTTTAAACATTTCATTACATAGATTTGCATGTCTGCTAATGGAAGACAGTTCAACTTAAACCTTTAAGATTTCTAGTGAATGACTGTGACCAAGTTTTTACCAATCCTCTGAATTTTTTACAATACTGATGACTCAGCCCTCAGCACATGCCCTGTGCAGTAAATATTTAGGTCAATGAGAGAATAACTTTGTATATGTAAGGCTAAAAGACAGTTTTACTCAAAGGACATTATTCTCTGTATGGACTTGCAATGCTTTTGCACAAAGATGAAACAGCACCGTAGAATTCAATCTTTTAATCTTTTGCACTAACACAAATCTTTCACCCCAGCTTCCTCAGCATGAATTTTCCCCAGTTTGTATGTGCAAGAAATTAAGCAAAACACCATACACAATTGTCCTCTTGAGGAAAAGAAGAAAGAACAAACATGTGACACACATCAAATTCCTGGTCTAATGGAAGGTCCTCTGATACTGCAATGAACACAATTCAAGAGACTGAACAGAAATACTTTCACTAAATTTTCAAGTTTTTACTGCTCTTTTTCTGGGATCATGTAAAAAAGAGATACATGGACCACTAAATATCATTCCCCAAGAAAAGCCTAATGTAACTAAGCAATAGATGACAATGTGTAAGTGCATATCACTGGAATTCTTAGCTTCTCCTTGTCGATAAGATACTACTGCTAACATATGAAAAGCAATTCTTTATGCATTTTTATATATAATTCTTTATTACACATTCCACCTTATTGTATACATTCTATATGCACTTCTTTAGTACATATGTTTCTATGTGTCTGGGGCTCAAAGAATTTTGGAACTTTTCTGCTTGTTGATTCAATCGAAGTTGTGGGCTTGATACCATACTCAAGCAATGAATGTCAAATTTCAGGGAACAAGTGGTTTCTCTTTGCACTGTTACTTTCATACATGGAAACATTCCTTCCTTCAAGTGAATTAAGGCTAACTTTGCCTGTTCCTCTGTACTTGTGTTCTAGATTTGCTGCTTGAGCAAGTGCTTTCTGAGCAGCAATGGGATGGGGAAAGAGGAGTTGCTCTTGCCTGTAGGCAAGAGAAAGGAAAGTAATTAAATATCCTGTAGTCAGCTTAACATATTTGATAAGAATAGTTTTGATAGGCCAGATCATGAATATTAGGGTGCTGAATTCAGTTGTACTAAAATTTTTTACATTTTACTCTGACTCCAGAAAGGCCTAATGGGCCACTTCTCCATCAAAGAGCTCTAAATAGTTCATTTTCAAGAAAAAAGGTGAGTTATAGGTCCATCAAACACAGTGAAATTCCCTAATGTATAATAATTACAAAACCACCTGGGCTAGGCAGAGTAACATTTTGTTGAGTCACTGGATTAGACTCTTTAAGTTGATGTTCTTATGTTCATTTGTAAATCACTTTAATAAATAAGCAGCATTCGAAACTGCAATTTACTATCTTTAGATAATTGCATAATTGCAGAATTCTTTACAGTATTTATATGAGGAAATTGGCAATTCATAAATGTTAAATTATAATGTTCCTGCCTGTTTGCCAATTGCATAAAATTACTGAACTAAATCTTGCAGTCATCAGAGTAACATAGCTTAAGCTACAGTAAATTCAAAAGTATAGCTAATCTGTGCAATGCAGCTTCACATAAACTTATGTCAAGTACTGTTGTGCCGTGAAGAGATATTACTGCCTGTTATGTAGAAAGGATACCATGTCACAACTGCAATGCACAGAGTAATTTGCTCAGCTTCTGAGGGTTGCTAAAGGTTTACTAACTAATTGTTCTCAGGTGGGTTCATATTCTTAGGAAAACTGCCTTTTGTGCTTGGTTTTGGACAACCTTATCTCAGTTGCTTTATAAAAAATCCCCTTGTACTTATTTATTCCCTGCGACTATCTTTTTATTTTAATATAATTTGTTTAATTATTCAGGCTGCGTTCAAAATATCTGATGGTTTCTCTAAAAAATTACTTTGTTTTTTATGTTGCTGTCATCACTTTGGTTTGTGGTTTTTTTTGTTTTTTTGGTTTTTTTTGTTTTTCTCCTGAATGTTGAATCAGTGAATTCATAAGAGCCCAGAACTGTGGTTTTGCAGCAATTCTGAGTTCAGGGGTTTTATATGCCAGAGTAAAAATAAATATATATCTTTATAATACAAATCCTAATGATCAAAGACCTGGATAGGCTGCTTTGGTATTCTTTGTTGATGTTACTTGTGAAGCCACCTTCATTTCAAAACAGAACATCTATATTGTGTCTCTTGGGAATCCAAACCATACTCCTTCTTCCTGAAAAACAGAGGTGATGTCTTTCAGTCTTGGGTATTCCTTTCCACAGAATTTTCTCATGGCTCTTTCCACACCTTTGAAGCCCTGAGTTCCTTTGATGATAAAAGGAGACAGAGCAGAATTTTTTTCCTTTTTCAGTCTGGCTTTTTTCCCTCACATGAATGTGGTATCCAGATACACCAGTAATGAGCAGTGCAGCCCAGGCTGAGGCAACCGAGTCAGAATGTCGGCATATGGATTCCTCAAGCAATCTGGTGTGCAGCTCTATTATTAAGCTAGGAAACAGTACAGGGCACTTGACCCACCAATGTTACATCACACAGAGATTGCTCTCTGGAACCGATGATCATGATCATCTTGAATTTCCTGCAATGGTTACAGGCTGAGCTGGTAATCACAGAAGTATTTGTCCCATCCCATTAGCACCTTGTCGGGTAGCAATGCTTTTGGAAGTACGGTATATGAATGTTGTGGGGTTGGCTTGGCTTCTTTTGAATATAAAAAAATTTAAGTTGTTGTCTCACTTCTTGAATACAAGCATACAGTTAAATTCTCTGGCAGACATTTATTAGCATTTTGCCTTTGTAGCCATTTCCTAATCATTGTGCAGATTAAGTATTTCAGGAAGAAAAAGTTACTGTAGTTTTTTAACAAGTACCTCAGGCAATTTGCTGACATATATCAGTGCACTTGTCAAATGCTTTGACACAGATGTCTGGTTTTGGCAACTACAGAATTTGAATATCCTACCCTGTACATAGCTATTCATAGAGTCAATTCAGATCTGGTGTAGGTGGGTGCAACTTCATTGACTTCAACTCTGAGGCAGCCGCCTGTACTCAAGCTGAATTTAGGCTTGGAGAAGTGTGCCGAAGAACAACCCAGGAGAGCACTCAAAATGCTCCTCTAAGACCTACTGCTGTCCCTGCCTGCGTGGGGGGATGTGTCACAGGTGTTCCTGGGCCATCAGGGACAGCCATGGCACTGATGGATGGTCTGGCCTCACCCTTCCCTTTCTCTTTAGGAATGTTGCTTTGGAGTCAGAGCCAGCCCTGGGTAGTGGTTCCACACACGTTCCAGTGCCAGTCCTTACCCTCTGGCTATCACATTTCTTCCCCAGTTGGAGCCTGGAAGTTGGCATTCTGCATTTTCCCCTACAGACTCTTTCTTTGACCACTGTAAATATCCCATATATGAAAAAGGCTCTTTATTCTCCCTCCGACCAGCCAGTCTAACTCCCTGCAGCTACAAACCTCTAGGATTGTCATTACTTACTTAAATGAGCTTTTCTCTAGTTTTACTGTAGGCATTGAGAAGAAAGGTGTCTTTTCCAGCCTTGGAAGAGCAGCCACCCCTAAATGTCACTGTGATAATCCAGGCTGGGGGCAGAGACTATTTGTCACCTCAGCTGGCCCCAGACACTTTGGGTACCCATTAGAGCTTCTTCTCTGCAGCTCAAAAACTCTTACAGGGAGAGTTTCACGTTGTGAAGAGGACAGCAAGGAAACTAATAACAAGAGGATCAGCCTCAATGTACCTGCTAATATTCCATACATCTGTGGAGGTTGGTGCTGCCTCTGCAGCTGTTGCTTCCCCACCCAGTGATCCTCCACACCATGAAATATGTTACCGTGACTGGAGGGGAGAGGGAGAGCTGGGGTCTCTGGCATTGCTGATAATCTGTTCTGCTCTGTCCCAGTCCAGTGCTGTCAGCTTCCCTTCCCCTGTGTCTGGTACAAAGGGCAATTTGGAGCAAAACCCTAACATTAGCATGTCAATATTCCCAGACACTAGGATTTGCTAAATTTATTTAATCAAAGCTATGAGAGAAGAATAAAAAACCTTGTTGTAGATGTTTGTTTGCCTGGAGATAGAAACACAATTGCCACAGTAAATTTGGGATTGTCACTGCATATCACTTCTAGATTTGATTTTTCTCAAGATGGTTGTGAAGTGAAACCCAGAGGATTGACACAATGTCTTTGATTGTAAATCGTTACGCCGAGCTGCCCTGCTGCTATCGGAAATAATCACAAAATACATGACACACGTCATCCTTTAGTTTGAAGAACACTTTTAATTTTATGCTCTACTTTCACATAAATGCCCTCACTTGCACCTTAACAAGCCCCCAAGCATTGGTTACCAAATGATATTTTATCAACCTCCCCTTTTGTTCTCTCACTATAAAATTGAACAACTGGGATGGAGAGAATTTGGCTTTGGTCCAAAACATGGCTAGATGCATCTGCATTTGGCTCTGTGCCTTAAGATATAATATTCAAATATGAGTTGTCCTTAATTTTTGTTTAAATAATCCTTCTTCCTTTTTTTTTTTTTTTTTTTTTTTCTGGTGTGATTGCAGTGCCTGCAAGATGTTTTCCCCTCCTGTTATCAGATTTTTATTATTGTTAAATGCAAATTCCTCTCTTTTTCCCCATGGAATTCAGAAGAAATGGAACCCAGTGGGACTGTTTAGAAAATAAAGGGGCCCCATAGAAATTGTTCTTTCAAAATCTCTTAGTATTTAATAAAGAATTGTACCATTTCTGTGCTTTTCTTTAAATATCACACCAAGTATAGTGAGGAAATTTATTTCTCTGATTAAAGCTTTTTTTGTTTTTTTTTCAAAAAGAGCTTTTATTACCTATGAAATCCTAGCGGTGTTTTACTCAAACAGCTTTAGCTGATATTGTTGTTGGTTAACAATTATGCATGTGTTATAGAGAGTAAGTGCATATTTTCAGGGTGGACATGGTCTGTCTGCAATGGGATTTGGGTTAAATCAGAGTACACCCTTACAACACAGTTACACATCAATCCTTTGTGCATGATGTTTCCTGTGATTAAAGTAGGGCAGGACTTTGAGAAGTGGCCTAGCACCAAATTAGCTGTAAATTGAGTAGTCTTGTACTTTTCCATTCATGCTGCCCTAAATTCAGAGACAGAAACGGGGGAGCAGGGCAATGGAGATTGTGACTTTCAGCTGAGAAAACATTTGCTGTATTCTCAGTGCTTTAGTTGTTTTTATTAGACTGATATTGCTGAGCAGCAGTACCAATTGGTGTAAATAGAGATTATAATGTGGTCAGGGATAACATGATTGACAATACCTGTATTTAAAAACAGGAATATCGGTATGTATAAAACATTACCAACATGTTAAAGCTTGGTATTTCCTAAGACAGCAGAGCATGGGGATTGCTTTAAGACAGCAAGCTGAAAAAAACCATTTCATTTATAAATGAAATGTGTTTTAGTGTTATATGCCCCAGCAGGCAATTCACTCATTGGGGATAATCATTCAAAATCTGCTCTGCTTTGGTAATAAGCTAAAAGAGAGACAGAGCAGCATTTCCAAAGACACTGATTTTCTTAGTCCTTAGGAATAAGTTATTTTAGCTTTGGTTTGTTAATTAGTTAGTTTGTTTGGGGTTTTTGGTTGTTTTTGGATTGTTGTTGCTTTTTTTTTTTTTTAATTTGTTTTTGTTTTGTTTTGGGTTTTTTAAAATTTAAAAAATGCTGTCTTCTGTCTGGAGAGTAGTCCTAAAAGGCTAGGTTTATTATTTTTTTCAAATTTGCATGAACTGTTATGTAAATAATGACGAATATGGAGACTTAATAGACACATTGTGTGATGGAGGAATTAAGAGTCTTCCTTAGCCACCTGATCCAACAATCTTGAATAAGGTATTCAAATCAAGTAGGCTGAGTAATCTAAGTCAAGGGATCCAGTTGCTGAAGCAGCTAACAAAGTAAGTTTTTGCTCACTGTTAAAGTACTTCCAGAGGCTGAATTGCTCACTGTCACTTCTCAGGCTATAGTTACTGTTCCCCCACAACAATGAATGGGAGATTTTTGGCTGTGGTCATGGCTGGAAAGATGGGCCAACCAGAGTGCTGAATCAGAAGAGATTTAGGTCTGGCTAGGTGAATGTAAAAACTGGAGTTGGTGTCAATAAATGTTGATCTCCAAGAATTAACAAGGTGCAAAAAACTTCATCTTGTTATTTATCAGGTATCAGCTTTTACTGAAACTGGCTCCAAAAAATCTCTTATTCCTGGCCTGGCATTTTGTCTTCATCCTCTTTTCTCCCTGTCTTCCTGTAATGGTACAAGACTTTTTTTTCCCCCTCTCAGCTATAACTGTGAATAAATTTCAGATCTGGAAGATTTATAGTGATTGTCGATCTATCATATTCAGTAGCTGAAAAAAATGTGATGGTGAAGTGTCCCAAGAGAAACTATTTAAGAACTTTTCTGTAAAATTCTGGTCCTAGTTGCCACATGGGTTGCAGTTGACCAGCATTGGGAGGGGTGCCAGCAAACCTGAATAACATTACTACAACACTCATGTTATAATTACAGCATATTGCCTGTTCCTATTTTCCAAAAATTTTCTAGTAAAAAGAGGAGCTTTACTTTAAAGGTACTGTGAAGGGGACTCTTACCTTTATGAAATGGTATCATGAAGGTCACTTAAAAATTGAAAAATGCAAGTGATATAAGAGTCCTTTTGTACTGACATTACAAAAAATAAATGATTGAAGTTGTTGATGAGGCCATGAAAAGAGTTTCTTTTCAAGAAAATTTACTGAACCTAGCGATGAAAAAGAAAGCAAGGTAGGTGTACCTCTCTATGGAGCAAAACAGTCACACCTTTCTCTAAATTATAAGGGGAAAACAATATGTTTCTCCTAATCTGATGCTTTTCTCTTGCTTTTCCTTTTACTAGAAGATTTCACAGCCAGATATTGGTTCCTATTAAATCTATTCCTTATACATTTTATAGCTGGTATGGCAGCTTCCACAAATGAACTATCACAAGTGTAACCTATTTTTTCATTTCAAGAAAAAATTTTTGCTATCAACCACTACTCTCCCTTAACCATGAGCAAGGAGGTTGCTGGCAAACAGCATTAAAATAATATCAGCTCTCTCAAGAAAGACAGTGGAGGCAGATCTAATTTGTATACACTGCAGTTAAATTATAGAGCAGCACCAATGAGGCGTGAACCATCACCTGCTGACATTTTCTTCAACTGATGGCTGCACAGCACAGTGTCTGTGCAGTTAGACACTGATGTCAGTGTCAGAAAGGATAAAGATCAGAAAACAGGGTACTTGGTATGATTTGGCCACTTAGGTACTGTCAGTTCTCCAGTGAGTGATATTGGGTGTGTCTGCACCAGGAGGCTGTAGCTGCATATTACAGACATAACATATGAGGCAGCTCTTCAGCTGCATGAAGCTTCCGATCTCTGCAGGTGGGATGGGTCTCCTGTGGAAAGACATGGAAGTTCATCAAAATGCCAGAGCAACGAGGCCATGATACCAGTTGTTTATATTGAGCCCCTGAAACTAAACTGAGATGCCTGTGAGAGCTGATCCTCTGGGCAGGGAGGTAGATTAAGTATTTTTTTTGCTGTCCCCTGAAAGTCACATGTGGATGTGCAGGTCTAGTGCAGCCACAACTGATTGTTTCTGTTTGACACAGCAGGTTGTTTATAAGCAGCTGCTGATGTGCATTGTGTTCATCTTGCTAAGTGAGGGTTATTTTAAAGTTTGACAAGAAGATGGTTGTGGGGAGCTGTGACGTGTGAGGCTCTGCCACAACGGCGTTGGGCATAGTGCTTGTGTTACACTGATGCCTTTTGCTGGTCTTAAGAAAACTGATACAGATGCATTTAAGGGATAAGGATTTTACTGGATAGTTTACAGGATATGTTGTAGGGGAGGGGCCTTGATTTCTCAAGATAGCATAGGGCTTTCTGGCCTCCTACTTTGAGGGCTTTAGGATGTTTGGTCTCCTGGCTTAACAAAATATCAGGACTATTCAAAGTCACCAGAGTTAAGAAATTACAAGTATGCATGCTAAGAATAGTGAGGATACATAAAAATTATATAAAAAGTATATAAAAGAAAATATGAAAAAATAATCTTGTCATCAACACAGAGGCTCACATTTCCTTGTGATATCTGGCTGCCATTCTGATGCAGCCTCTAAGGAGGTTCTCAGCTTTAAGAAATTTCTGAACAGTGCAAGTGTAGTGCAACTTCCCCTTATTCATCAGCAATAAGTGCAGAGGCTGAAATGCTTATCACTGTGCTTCAGTGCAGATGCTTTCTTTTCTGCTTTTTGTGTGTCTCTCACCCAGCTGCTGCCTGGGTGTTTTCCACAGCACCCTCTCCATCTCCTCTCCTGTGCTGTTCCCTATTGCAATACCCATGCCAAAAGAGCCTTTCAGCTGCCCTCTCTGCAGCAGTCAAGCTCTTGTGAAAGCAGCCCAAAATCCTTCCGTGACATATCTGAGTGACTGCATTATGGATGTCATGGATCACATAGGCATGTCATATCACTGGATTGTGTTGTCTACTGCTAATTTTAGGTTGCAGATTTTCTCAGAAACAAATGAACTTTTTCTATGGCTTGTGTAGCTCTAGCTCCATCTTTGGTGCAGCACGGTTGCTGGGAAGCAAATGCAGTCTTTCAGCTGGCTACTTTGGCTGAGTTTTTTTTCTGCAAAGGGTTTACATCCAGCTCATGACTAATATTTTGTGTCCCTTTTTCTATATCTTTAACTTTTCTCATTAAAGCCTCTCGCATGTCCAAGGACAGGGGGCTTTTTTTGCCTTTCCACAGGAAGGAATGAGTCCTTACTCAACACCTCCCTTTCTTGGTTATTTGCTTTCCTTAAAGCTGTGGAAGCCATTCCTTTCTGTCCTCATGCACTGAAATCCTGTGTGACTTGCAGCAAATTCCACCTTCTATCTGAAGTCCCTTGGCAATTTTAAGGGACTATTGAGTCTTTAGACTCTAGCAGAAGAGGCAATGCTCAATCCTTACCAAATAGCTTTTCAATTTTAGATGCCTATTCCAAAATTCCAGTTCAAGATAAATGTGGAAAGTTCGTTGTCAAACATATGTGATATATCAGCTACAAAATTAGGTTAATGTAGCAGAAATTATTTGCTTTCTGAGTTAAAAAGGCATCTAAAAAAAAAAAAAGCCATTTACTTCTCATTAACAGCTTTAAAAAGTAAATCCTACTCAGAAACTTTAAAACTCTTTCTAAAAATATGATAGAGCAGTTTTAGGTGATCCCAAGAGCCTGCTTTAAAGGCTCTTTCAGTATGGGTTCCTTCACTGGCCTGTGTCAGGTTGCAGAGCTGTGTCTGATGTTCAGAGTTGCTTCCTGATGCTCAGCCTTTGCTCTATCACTCTCCCAGCCCATAGCAGCCAAAAGTCCTCTGAAGCCTTTGAGGCAAATGTTTATTTTTGCTGTTCCCATCTCAAAAAAACAACCAACAAAGAAGCAAAATCAAAAACAAGAAAAAAAAACCTCAAAGAAACAAAAAAACCAATCCCAAACCACAAAAAACCCCACAAGAAACTCACCAAAACCCGGGCTTCTGCCTACCACCTGTGAGACCAGTTTGATGGTAATGCTTCAGTGCAAGAACCAGTCATAGGGGCGTGGCAGGGGTCAAGGTGAAAAATTGATGCTGACCAGAGCAGTGATGCAGAGCTACACATCCTTGCAACTGCTGCATAGTGTACATAGAAGTTAATTTTTACTGGAATAGAGATACAATCAAGTCTTTGAATTCAGACCATTATTTCTACCTCAGTGAGCTCTTGTGCCTTTAAAATAGCTCAAAGAAAATACCCATGTAATTTATGGGGAGTCTTTTGATATTTGGATTCCCCAAATCGGCAAAATTTAGGTTATCTTCCTTATGGTATCTTCTATGTTTGCTCCTTTTCCAAGCTCCCCACACAATAAGGTTTTTGATGAACAAAGAAGTGACGATCAGACTATTTCTCTAGATCCTCTTTGGCAGCAGGAATTTTGAAAAGTTAAGAAACAAATTTTTGTAAAGATGTACCTTTTCCTTGTAAAACTTCTTCTATATTTTAGCTTTCCAACACCAGTAGAAACTTGCATTCCAAAAAGCAAAATTTATTCTGGCATTTCTGCTATTTTTCCAAAGACCCACGTATCACAGCACATGCAGGGCTAGAAAGCAGTTACTCACCTGAAGTCTACCTTAATTTAATTTAGTTCCTCCCTTCTGTAACACACCTGCCTTGTGGTGAGTGAGATATATCAACCAATGCAAGTTTTCTGTAATGATCTGAAAGAAGTATGGGAATATAGTTGAGAGATTGTAGAATAGTTGCTAATATACATATGGAATGCAGGATTGAGGTCTCCAGCTGTATGCTGCCAGCTTTGGGAAATTTGTAAGCCTTTGTCAAAATGACCCAAGGTGGCAGGGAACAGCTAAAATCAATGAATATTTAAATGCTCATTCATTTTAAGGGGTAATCATTCACAAATTTCAGTGGGTTTAGGTACCAGGGCAGAAATGTGAAGCCTAGGTGATACAGAACTAACTGTGTGGCCTCCTAAAGGAGCTTCTGACCATATGGAGATATAATAGTTCCAGTCCCCACAGGAGAGGACTCTAACCCTAGTGAGAACTCATTCTAAGATCTGTTATCTGTATCAAATGACCACACAGCAGTTTGTCAAAACAGTGTTGACAAAATGCTGTTTTAACATAGGCAGTAGTCAAATGCCTGATGGGCTTGAGCTGGTGTCCTAGCCTGGATTGTACACAGGACCCAGCCTTGCCATAGGGCTCTGATTTTAATACTGTTTTATAACAGCCATTTAGAAAGCCATGGTCACACACAGTTTCTACCTGTTCTGGTACCTTTCTTCATATTTGCCTGTGAACATTTGACAGTTAAATACCTCAATAAGGGATTTCCTTCATTTGGAAGTGTCTTTTGGCTTGGAAATGTGATGACAAAAATACTGCATGTTTCTCATGTTCAGTTTTGTTCCTTGCTAGTTTCTGTATTGTCTGCATTATGCTAAAAATCTTCCTTATAAGAAATTCTCTTATAAACTCAGCCTACCATTCAGGTGTCCAAATACCTTCTTCTTCAGTTGCTAGTCACCACTAGTGGTGAAAATGCACCAGTCCATATTTTCCCCTGCCACAGCTTTTCATTCAAGGTTAGATGTAACACACGGTTAGGGTTAACACACTGGCCCATGTATTTTGCAGTTCACTGTCAACACTGCTCCTAAAAACAAAATAACCAAGTTCATTCTTTGCTATTTTGTCCCTGGAGGGCGGACAGAAAAAGAACAGAAGCAACAACAGCAACAACAACGATTTGATGTCTAAGCAGATATTATTTAAAGGCAGTGATAAAATGTTTTCTAAATGGCTTTTCTATTATTACTCCATGAGATTCATTCTCTTTGTTCCAAATGCTTATATTTTAGAGTTTATGCAATAGTTTCTGTAACAACCTAAAGATTCTGTGTTTTGTCTATTTTTGTCCCCAAAATAAATAATATGCCATTTTGCTGTGGGAAAAATAATAAAATTCCCTAATAACTTTGTTAAATTGTTTGCAGGTATCGATCATAAGTATAAACATGAATAAGCCAAAATAATAATTGTGTAATAATAAAGAGCCATAACACAGAAATACAGCGTGAATAAACTAAAACATCAAAGGATCTTGAATATAGTTCCAGTCTTTTATTTCATATGGTAATCTCTGGGTTATGCATTATCTCCCCTGTTCTAATGATGCAGCAACCTGCTACAATTTTTTTTCAATAGTGAGTAGATGTAAATTTTTAGGGAAAAAGCATTTTGCTCCAAAACAGTGTCAAGAATTCTGTTCTTGATACATCACAAAAAGTATTAAATAACATGCTCTGTCATCTAATAGAGAGTTTTTGATTCTGTAGTTTAAAATGTAGTAATCTTTCTTTAGCATCTGTGTATATCTGTTGTCTCCCCACAGAAGCTTGCTAGAATTCTTGACATTTAGCTTGAAGCACAATATTTACTCTGCACCATGCTTATCTCCATAAGCACGGTGAGTGATCTGCATTTATCCAGGCTCCAGCTTCTGGTGACAGAGAAGGGTACAAGCAGCTGACACTGTGACCCTGAAATTGCTCTAGCCTTAGAGCAAACAAAGCCGTCTGCTGAACAGTTACAGAGTTTAGGAGAGGTTTTGGCAGTTTAGTAGAATTAGCTGTGACAGAGGGATGCTGCAGAGGATCCTGCCACCCTTCTTCCTCTGGCAGGCATGACTTCTGTTTCTTGAGGGTGAGGAAGGGGTGTGCAAAGCAGGTGCTTCAGCAGAACATATTCTTACAGAAATACTGTGCCAGACCATGAAAGCCTTTTATGCTGCCCCAAAGACACCCTGACAATGCCACTCCTGTGCTGCAGCAAAATTACACTTATAATTGTAAAGAGCAAGGATGGAAGTAATGTCAACCTGGCTTCACCAGCAATCCTAGAAATATGTTGCAGGCATTCTTCCAACATTGGTGTCTGCAGAGTATTTCCGTGGAAAAGGCATGTCTTTGTTTTGATGAAATGCAGAGTGCTAAGAAAGTGATGTGTTTAGATACCATTCCCCATCTACTGCATCAGCAGTCCATTCCATACCCATCCTGGAAGCTGCTCTGCTAGTAGATTGGCTCCTGATATGATGGAAGCCCTTGATCAATTATTTTTGCTCATTTGCTTGGTTCAGACAGAGGGAGATTTCTGTACAGTAAGTGCTGGCTCAAACATTCTCTGCTTTATCTCTGGATGTGTTAGTGTATATATGTGTGTGAGATATATAATGGTGTGCTATCTCTGCATCTAGAGCCTGGTGATTTTCTCTTATAGTCTATGTCAAATCACAAAGCACAGCTCTGGGGGGCCATGAAATAAATCTCCCTCAAAAATCTGTATATGTCTTGTGTAATGAGCTGAGTATGGGATCCCGCTAGCAAGCAAGAAGTTGTGTCATTCTGTTAAAGCAGTAACTTCTCCCTTCCCTCAAAGAATTTTTAAATGTAGCTGATTGCCCAGGTGGGTTTTATTTGCATGCCTTTTTATTTTTTGTGTGTGTGTGTGTGTGTGTGACTATGACAGTATGCAAATACGAGTGTCCTGCACCCCAGGATAATGACAAGGAGTGGAGGTAATTTTTAAGGAGAAGCTGTATAAGCATGGAACAGTTATAGTTCTTGATGTAAAGAAAGTCACCAATTCACAAAGGAATTTGATTACCTCTATCCATTATACACACACAGTGAGTGATCGTGCTACTAACCATCTGTCATCTATTTCATTTGCATCATCAACACCTGCCCTGTTTATCTGCTACATTCTTTTCTTCTCTGAATTCTTACACTGCTTTAATAAAATACAGAAGTGTTATTGTTAAAAACCAATTAATTTACAATCCTCCACAGAGATCATATTACTTATATTTCAATTTAGCTTCTAATGACCTGCTTTCTTGCAAAATGACTTAATTCTGGTGT
Source organism: Luscinia megarhynchos (assembly GCA_034336665.1). Classification (NCBI taxonomy): domain Eukaryota; kingdom Metazoa; phylum Chordata; class Aves; order Passeriformes; family Muscicapidae; genus Luscinia; species Luscinia megarhynchos. The sequence goes on from JAPFBE010000002.1 coordinate 7,339,272, forward strand.
CAAAGATTAGTTATTAGACATTACCCTGATGCACCAGTCATGTACTGCTGAGACAGCCAAAGCAGCTCTAGGTGTCCCCAGTCATTAATCAGAACTCAGAGACATTTTCTCTATAACTCATTACAGAACCTGATTTCATCTGCCACTTTAACTCTTTGCTTTACTGAGTATTTTAAATCTACTTTTCTTTGTTGTTTTCACAGTTTGGACCTTCAAGGGGGAGAAAATTATTGGAAGTCTAATTGCTTTGGAAAAAACCTATTGTTGCTTGTGTTTTCTGCTGGCCCTCTGCTGAGAAATTAATTTTGTGTCTCAACTGTTACGTGAATGAGGTCTAAAAAGCTGGACTTCTTGTTCTCTACATTGGTTTTGGGAGAAATTGACACACTGGATTTTCCACACAGTTACAGCTTGGGATGTGCATTCCTTATGATGGTAAGAGGCAGTGTTATAACAATAGATCTCAGAGGCCAAACTTCTTCCATGGGTTTCTTGGGAAGGCAGCTGCCACTAGCCACCTCCTTCCTGGGCTCAACAATGGGTACAATGAAGCAAGTGGACAAATCCAGCTAATTTTTACAGCATCAGCTGGGTTTGTAAGCATTCAGAAGAGTAGCTGGTTCTGCAGTTTACACGGTGATGTTTCATACACAAAATATCATGTGCAATCTAGGGTAGGGCCAAATTCCTCATTCTCACCATATTCCAGACAAGAATTGGCTTTTCTTTCTCATAAACTGGTGTGGCTTCTTCCTCCTTCACAAGTGGTGTAGCACTTTACTGAGACTAACCTTATTTGTGAGGCATCTGCAGGCTGTGATTTGCAGACAGTAAGGATGGATTTGATCTTTGGAAAGAGAATAGCATAAAGTGCTATTCTGTGTCTTTGTTTATAGATTCTGTGACACATAAGAGAAGTACTTGCCATTATATTAAATCCGAAATCTTTAGAACATTTCAGCAACTAGGGCATAAAAATTGCATATACAAATGGATGGATTTTATATAGAAATTAAACCTTTTAAACAATTTATGTCAATTTAAGCTTTTGAACAATTACATTCAGAGTATTTTTTAAATGCATAACAAAATTAAAACTTCAGGCTTACAAAAACTCATTCATGGAGATGGCACAACTGGCAGGATTTAATATAGAAAAGGTTATTTCTTTTATTCACAGCCAAGTCTATATGCTGCAGTACTACTTCCAATAAAATTTTATTTTTAGCATGTGTAAGTGGTGCAGTTGAGAGTGGGTGAAATTTTTTTACTTTCCCAAATCACAGTCACTTCTGTCTGTCGAAAACGAAAAAGATACCTAGTGCTATAAAAGGCACATAACGTCTCATTTGACTTCTTGACAACTGCATGCCATGCTGGAAGAATAAGAGATGCTCTTTGTTTTCCTAAAGCAGACTGGAATTGTCTGTAGAGTGTAAGCTGATGAAACTTCAACAGCTGTCTTATAAGAAGTAGGATTTTTTTTCTCAATAGACTATCAAGGGACATGTGAATAGCACACCAGACTAACTCTTAAACAACAGGCATTCTATGAAATGATCAAACTCAGCTATGAGGGCCTAAGAATAACTTCCTTTGGATGGCAGAGGTGGGACATTGTTCTTCACATACTGTGAATGCTAAAGTTGTACAAAAAAAACCCATTTTCCTGGGTGTGTGTTGTATTTTTATAGCTTATGATATTTGCAGATATAATTAATCTGAAACATTAATATCTTAAATACAGAGATGATCAACACTTTGGAAAATATAGTATGTCCCTTTGTATGAACATCCTTAACAGTTTTGTTTCCAAATGATATAGACTATTTGTTTAAATCAGACTAATAAATAATTCACATTTATAAATAGTTTCTTCACAGGGTGATGCAGCATGGTGGTAGGGTAGACAACATCCACCTAGAGCCTAAAATGTCTTCAGACATAATCCTAAAATAATTCTGTTTTCAAATGGTGAAATGTTCTGCCTTCAGCTCAGGCGGCACATCATCAGCATCCAGATCAGGAGTTATGCCAAACTAGATGCAATCTAATATGGAAATGAGATGTTGGCCTTGATATTGTGTCATTCTTCTGAATGGGATCACCTGCACCCATATCTCCTAAGAGGAAATTTCAAACAGAGTTAGCTCCTTAAACCTTCTAATTAAAATGAGAAATCCCCAGGCTTCCATGACTCAGCCTCGGAAAAAGATTATTAGGAATTTAATAGGGAAAATATCGCATCTCAGACCATCTGTGACCCAGTGCTCTGTGAGAATTTAAAGAAAACTGGAGGGAGGAGGTGCACGCTCCAAAGCACACTCTAGAAGTATTTTGTTGGAGCTGCAATAAATCAACATAGTTAGAGTACAACCTTTTTCAGATTTAATTACTGTTACATAATTATTAGCAAAGCAGTCTCCTCTGAAACTGTAGAACTCATTATATCAAAAATCCCCAAGCTCCTGATGGAATTTATGAGCTAGGTACTCTCTTCGTAGCTCTGGCAAAATGCATTTGATTTTGTCTCCTGCAATCTTTTTAGTGTAGGGAGCTATTCTATTCTATTCTATTCTATTCTATTCTATTCTATTCTATTCTATTCTATTCTATTCTATTCTATTCTATTCTATTCTATTCTATTCTATTCTATTCTATTCTATTCTATTCTATTCTATTCTATTCTATTCTATTCTATTCTATTCTATTCTATTCTATTCTATTCTGTTCTGTTCTGTTCTGTTCTGTTCTATTCTATTCTATTCTATTCTATTCTATTCTATTCTATTCTATTCTATAATTTTTGTTTGGGGAATATTCACTATTTGCATTTTTCATTACAAAACATATTCATTTTCATTTGTACACTTTTCTGCTCCCGGAATAGAATCTAGACATAAGCACTCAGGGATAGATACCCTTTCCCCTTTGTTGAAAAGGATTCACATCTCATTTTCTCCACCTCTCTAGTAGCTACTGATTGAACTAAAGTATGGATTCCCTCATGGAGATGCCAAAGGATAAAATTTTTATTGTGTTTTCCCAGAGGTTTTGCTATGAATACAGTTTCAAACCTGCCAATGATGTGAACAAATTACCACCAGGGAAGACTATTTGGTGTCTACCTCAAGCAAACCTTGGGGCAGCCCCTTCCCTGGACCTTGTTGACTGATTAGAGACTTTTGACAGCTGTCTCCTGTATGGAGAGATTGCAGGATGCCCTGGTGGACAGGCTGACCCCTAAATCCATGACATTGCTTCATACATAGAAGCAGTAAGAGGCATCTCCCCCAGAGAGCTGAGAGAACAAGTGAAGAATGGCAATGGCCATGGGTCCTTTAGATTCACATTATTTCACAGCTGGTGGGACTGGGCTGAGGAAGAAGCAAGGTCTCAGTTCAATCAGATGAAAAAACTACAGCAATCCTCCCTTTCCAATTTCTTCCTTTAGCCAGGGAACTGCAATTCCTAGCAGAACTTGTGCTAGCACAGCCCAGCCATCAGCCCTGGGAGGTACTCCTAAAACTAAGTGGATCTTTATTTTCTTGTGAGCCCATGAGGCACAAGTCTAGGAAGATTATTATAGTGTGTTAAGGGGTAACTCACAGATAATCAGAGCTTTTCTGCCACAGAACAAAGCTGAAATTATATTTACCTGTTGAAATTGCTATGATAATACTGCCAGATGGAACAAGACCAGCCTGCTTTTTTTCATTGAGCTGCATAAATTGGAGGCATCAGACAATAACTGGTCTTCCTGCATTTACCCACTCCAAAATACAATTTTGTTGCTGTATTAGTTGACTTGAAAAATTGCAAATCTTATCCTAGTAATTTTATGTACAAATTTTCTAAACTCAATTCAATTTTTTTACCTGTAGATATAATTACTGAGATAACCCCCAAGGTTTAAACTTACCCCCAAGGTTTTTGCCTTACAAAAGGTGGGATGCTGGGCTATACTGGGTCAGGTGTGTTGGGATATTCACTTTTGCTCTGCATTTAATATAATTCAATTATCTTTAGAGATATTACCCTTGATTTATATTACAGGCTGCAAAATAACAAGAAATAAAATACTAATTAATTTTGCATAACACTTTAATGTGATCTGTGTCCTGGATTTAATAAATGATACACTTATGATATTCCAAAAGAGAGATTAAGAAAGAAATCAAGAATGAATATGGGCCCTCTTTCCTGTAAGAGGGCTCAAGGATCAGGATGTGCATTTCACATGTCACCAGCTGGAGGAAAGTTTGCTGCACTACATTTCTAATATATGAATAGAGAGGTTTAGAGAGGAAGAGAGAATGATAGAGACAGCTTGGAACTGGATTTCTAAATGAAGGAGGAGTCAGTATATATATATTTTTAATTTTCTTTTCTTCCCTAGGAAAAAGCTGTTGCTTGAAGTATTCTAGAGAAGTGTGTTTTGAGGTGATCACAAGGCAAAATTACAATAGTTAAGGAAAGAGGAATCTATAGTATAATAATTGTTGATGGGCTAAAGAAGAAAACATGGTATATAAAACAGAGGGCAAAGACAGGACATGAAGAAATCCTAGTACTATCCATGAAGTTTATTTGAATTGCAGAGAGACCCAGACCTAGCTGCTTATCTAAATAAATCTTCTTCTGAAGCATCTCACTGGAAAAATGTACTGAGCTTATTTTCTTGGGCACATCCTTACTTTGTGAAAGATGGGCTCAGGAGGCTTATTGGCATGAAGGCAGAGAGCATGATTTGGGCAGTTATGTGGGCCACTGGGCAGAGCATCAGATTGAGGTTTCAGACTCTTGAGCAAGTTACCATAGCTTAATGAGTTCCTATGTAGCAGCTGAGCTGTTGCAAATATAGGGTAGCACATGCTAATTTAAACTATTTTCACTGGGGCTCAGCTGATGCATGGCAGCCATTAAGCCAAAGCAGCTCAGTCACATGTCTGAAATCTGATTTAGGGAGTCTGGGTTCAGCTTGGTTCAGGAAGTGGATCACTCACTAGGTTTCTGCTCAGCTTGTAACTTCTTGGGACAGCAGCTCCATCTTGGGTTTTCTCATGCGTTTAAACTGTAGTAATGATGCCAGCTCACTAATACAGACTGTTCTGAGGGAAATAAAAAAAGAAGGGAATGTTATAAGAGTAGGATGCTTGGATTTGTTATTGGGTAGAAGTGTGGAGGATGTTGAACTTTGGCAGAACTAATTGCAAGTTTTTATTCTTACCCCCATTAATAATTGAGTAAATCCAATGTGTTTAAAGGAGTTTTGCTGGTAGGAACAAGGGCAGAATCTTGCCAAAGTGATCTGGCTCTCTATTGGTGGGCACACATAGTTGAGATTTATTACATTTCCTGGGAAGTGATGAGGAAAGGATAGAAAATCAGGAAGTGTGAATTTTATTTACAAGGTGCTAAGTTTGGGACTTTAAAAAGTACTATGTGTCCTTATCCTCTCAGGAAAGGTGAGAGCACAAAGGCCCGTTTTTATTTTTTCCCAGTATGGTATGCTTTTAATAATTTAATACTGAGAATTTGGTTTTCTCCCTTGTTTGAAATGAAGGTCTCCCCTGTGGAAGGATTTTATTTTGTATTCGTGTGCTGATCATAACATGTGGCACTCCAGACAGCTATTCTGCTCAGAGCTGAAAAACACCAAGCCACTCCTTTAATACTACCAATAAACATTTTTGCTATTTTTTCCCACAAAGTGGTACTCTATGCATTGCGCCAGTTCTCCAACTGACAGATGCTCTTAGAGGTAAAAGTATCAGTATTTACTGATTACTATCACTATTCCAAAACAATTTACGAATTACTAACTCCTAAAACATTTATGTATGCATGTCAGTTACAGCACTCTGCTACTCTTTGTTAGACAGATTGACAAAATACATGTATCATCAGAGTTACAATTGCCATGATAATTACTCAAGGGAATAACTCTGTAATGAAAATGTAAAATAAAATCATAGTATTGTGTACAGTGATTAAATATTTTTGTGATTATTTATTCTAAAGTCATTGGGGTTGTTCATATGTCAAAATGTTTGATCCAAAAAGTAACATCTTGCTGCAAAAATGATAACTGTATTCTTAAAATAACACTTTTGGAAATTGCAAAGGACAATGCTTTTCACGTTCTCACAGTCTGCTTCTTGTCTTGCTCCTCCTGTTTATTGAAGACAATAAACTCAAACACTTGAACAAAAGTCACCTGGCATCAATCCTGTGTGCATTTACAGGGACAATAACATGGAAGAGCAGAGCAAGATTTGAAGCCCTGGATTTGGGGGTCCTCCCTTGTAAATAGATGCAGCCTTTGCCTAGTTATTCATCAGACTAAAGATTTTCAAAAGAGCTGTGCTAGCCCCCTCAGCTACTGCTTCTGGGCTGGCAGAAGCAGCTGTCTCTTACCATTATGCCTGGAGGAAGCGGTGGCATTTGCCAGCAACTCCCTTTGTGTCAAACTCATTTTCTACATTCTCTTATTTCATTTGCATAGTCAACTGGTCCTTACGCCTGAAGAAAATCAGGAGAGCATGTGAGGAGTAAGTTGTTAGGAATGGAGGTGCAGGAACAGACCTCATTATATTCCCGACAGATCTGCCAGCTCACGAGAACATAACACCAGAGAGAGACTCTCTGTACTAACAGTTGACAGTACTAAAATAAAGAAGGCAGCTCCCCCGCTCCCTGGCATTTCAGGAAATCATTGTGTACATGCAGTGAAATACATCCGTGAGCCCTCTCTTCACTGTGATGCCCTCCTGGTGGACAGGGCTTACTGATGTCAGGAGTGCTGGAAAGAGTAAGAATTAAGTTATAATGGGCTGCCTGCTTCTATTTTCTTCCCTCCATCTGTGTCACTTCTTTCACAATAATTTTGCCTGGGATTGTCCCAAAAATGTAAGTTAGAAATTAGTCAAAATAATCTGAAATCCTAGAATAGCCTAGATCAGAGACTTGTTTTATTGAATACCTTGACAATTAGAGCTTCAGCATTGTTAGTGCTGCTGCTTTTTCCTCATCTGTGTCTAGCCTGGCTGCAATGGTGTGCTGATTCCTTTGCTGCCCAGGAGAGGTCTGGCAAATATATTTTCCAGGAGAGGAAATCCATGTCTATATATGCTGTGCTTACAACAACCACTCTGACCAACCAGCAGCTAATGATGCCTCCTCAGATGTGTCTCTGATAAAGTCATCAAGAACCTCTTTCTCTTTTTTCTTGAGCAGCCCCGTGGATGTTTGATGAGCCTGACCTCCTAACTCTGATTGTGCTCATGCCTTTGATGGGTACCTCCAGGCTGTTACTTGATGTGCTACGGTCTCTGGATATGAAAGCCTCTTTTTCTGCCCCAGCCCCATGCCTTTTTATTCTGAGTTTTGATATAACTGGCATTATGCTGGATGTAGCTTCCCAGCTACAAGTGAAATCCAAGCATAGATGAAAAATGCCAAACCAAAACTGATGCTGATGAACCAAACAAGTGTCAGTTGCAAGTACTGTTAATGAAAAAAATAATTCTGTGCCTATGATTTTGGCCTTATTTACTGTTGATGTTGATCACCACTCCACAGCTGGTGCCAGTTTGAACAAAAAGAGAAGGCATGCTGGGAATCTCTGACAATTTTATTAACAAAGATGATCAGAAAATTTCCAACAAAGCAAAATGCTTTGAAATATTATACTCTGGTTATAAGATATACTTATATAAACCCATATTAAATGGGTTTTTTCAAGAAGGAGAAAGAGGGGAGGAATAAGATCGACTGTAATCATTTTCCAGCAGGCTTTCTTAACTAAAAATGAAGTAGGTATTGCTGGAATTTGGTGTAGTTGAAGAAGGTAAGAGAGATGACTTTGAAAACAGACACTGTTGCTCATTCAATTGTGACAGTGTTCTGCAACAAGATTATTGATAGAAATGTATGTGCAGCATATTGCCTTTATCTAGTTGATGTGTTCAAGGTGATAGCAGTGCATGCACAGCTCTGGGTACATTATGCAAAAATTCAGCAGTACCTCACTTACAAGTGATCTATATATCCTTGTCAAAACTTAGGTTCTTTGGTTGTTTTTAAGTTCTGTAGGTTTTTTTAAGCTTTGTAAATCTGATGTTGTAACATCTTATTATATTTTGGTCCTGTTTTCTCTAAAAGAGATCTCAGATGCTCAGTGCTTTTACAAAATGTGCCCCTCATGGTTAGGAGAATGACCTGGTAAATAGCAGTTATGACTACGGTTGCTTTTTAAAATAAGCACTGATTAGATCTATAGTTCTGTGATTGAATGGAGATATTCCTCAGTCTTAGACAGGATATGATAATCCCAAATGGTGTCAGTGGCTTGGGACCTTTTAGGGCTGTTGTGCCTGTGTAGTAACCACCTTGAACAGCTTTTCTCCCAGTAAGCACAAGCTGATTTCATATGCCTACAGACCATTCTGCAAATGAGCCTCTGTAGTGACCAGGGAACCTAAAATTGAAGCCATATGGAAACTTACTGTGCATATTAAATTGCATGCAGCAGTGTTAACAACGTTTTGATTTGTGGCTGCAAGTAATAAATGAATTACATTAATTTTGTAGTTGCAAGCTAATTTATCCAGAATTACTTTTTAATAACCAGCATCATGTTCACTGGTAAGATTTAAATACATTTAGGAAAAAGTCTGAAGATCTTTTCTTAAAAAAAAAAAAAAAGCTGGATTTTAATTTAAGACTGAGTTTATTTTATAATTCTCTAGATATTTAAAAGTAAATTGTCACAGAGCAATGAAGTGGAGAGCAGATTACCTCTACATGATGCAGGAACTGGGGTAAATCACAGATGAAATGGACAAACCATGCAAAGAGTCTGTCTACTACTGCCTTCACACAAACTGACCAGCACAAGAGAAGTGGCAGGTATAACACTGATCTGAGATCAGATATCTGAGCAGAGATATCCCTCCTTGTGTGCAGTCCTTCCTTGCCAATAACTTATCCTTTTTGGAGGAGCAGACAACTTGCTGGTGACTTTAAGAAGGCAGAGGATGTTAGTGAGTGTATGCTTGTAGTCTGGGACTGCCAGAAATGTGTGTGGCCCCACACAGAATATCTTCTCTTATACCTTGGTTTGTTAATAACATAATTAATATATTAAAACTAATTCTGCAGTGTTGTTTTTGCCCAGAAAAATGCTAAATTTGAAGGGAGGATACATCCCAACACTTAGCAAAAAGAGCTAAGTGCATATAACCACAGTACCAGTGAGATACAGCACACAAGCAGTATGTACTGTTAATCACTCACAGAGGCCACTAGGCATATCTTAAACGAAGAGCTTTTCCATGAGGCAGTGCCTGTGGTAGAGACCATTACTCATGGCAGAGTCACCATTCTGCAGAACGTGCTGACATCTGTGTGAGTACCTGAGGGTACAGGGAACCCGTGGCTGAGCACGATGTGTGTGTATGGTACAGCAGCACAATCTCCTCTAGGGCATCTTTTGCAGGCTCAGCTGTTTGAAGTGGCTCTGAATCCAGCACAAAGGCTGAGGTTACTGTTATGGGGTGGATGACCTGCTAAGCAACCAACTAATTCAAAATGGGGATGGACAGAGCTGTATTTGGGACATATTGTGCAGGCAAGGCAGACTGGCACCCCAGCCCACGTGTGATGTACCTGTCTCTGAGGAGGTGATCAGCTGAATGTGTTGTGACCACAAAGTTGCTTTTTCCTCCCAGGATTTTCCTTACCTGTGTTTCTGCTGGGTGTTGCAGAGCACCTTGCATTGAATTATTATTCTGTCCACTAGGAAAGATGTTGTCATACTTCTGGTGGTGTCTATTCACATCCTGCATTATGTTAGGGCTGACTTTCTGTGGCTGCAATATTTGTCATTCTGATTTCTGGGCTTAGCTATTTTAAGATTCTCCTTTAGTGAGAGTGTGAGATGAGGCACAGGGACAGGTATATCCTTTTAGCTAAGCTTCTATTATTCAATTGAATAAGGGGAAACATGAGAGTGTAGTAAGAATAAGAATATATAAAATTTAGAAGTAGTGGGAACATGATGATTATGACTAATTTGAATCCATAGGCTGAAAATTGTGTATATGAACACCTGACAACTTGTGGCTGTACATATTGAATGAATGTTCACTCACCATCTTACCATGTTAATAAATTTTCTGGCATTTTGGCATCAAAATAATTATAACTACATGCATTCAAATTATTTTCCCCACTTTCTGGTGGAAACCTGCAAAATCTGTCCCAATGGGTGTAGGTGTGCCTCTGTATGTAAGCTGATGGGTGTGAACTAAAATGTTTATTATATCTATTGTGGGGAAAATATGTACTTTTCTGAAGTAAGGCCTGCTACCAAGACAAAGATGCTAAGCCCAAGAACAGCTCCCCTTATAAATCCAGAAGGAAAAGGCTTTTCATCATGGCTGACATTAACTCTCCTTTAAAATTTGGGAATGCAATCTCAATTGCTTAACTTTTGAAATTAGCAGGAGTCCTGCTTCTGGTGCTCTCCTTGTCCAGACAATGCTTTTCTCTCCTACAGGCGCTTCTCCTCATGAGGGGCAAATATTGACTAACATTCCTGTGGGTCTCTCCCTGGATTCTGAGGAGGATCCTGTCAGAGTCTCTTTGTTTGCAAGCTGTCTGCCCAACAGAAATGTCATTTCAGTTGCATCTAAGCATTATGCATCTGCTCATGAGTCTGTAAATAAATAACATCATGGATAAGGCTATGCTTATCTTCCCATGTGATTTAGACTCCAATCTGGTATCTGCTGAATTCCAACAGAACTAGAGTGGACCCAAGTCCTAATGTTCCTGATTTCAAGAGTACAAAATGTATGATATAATCTGTGGTTTAGCCTGTATTCTTTATCTGTACAAGGGCCTCCCATTCAGCTCCAATTAGATTTTGCATTTGCAAACAGAATGTCCAAGCACTTCAGAATTCATGACATTTTACATGTGGGCATACTTACAGATCAGGAAATGTCATCAGTTTCAAAAATACTGTTTCAAATACTAATCAGTTACAATTAAAATACTAAGAGAGGGGAAAACCCTCAGACCTGCTTAGCACTGTTCTACAGAACTGCAAAAACCCTCCAGAGTATCAGAAAGTACAATGTTCACAAGGCTGGGGTGAGATGAGAATATACTGACTATCCTATAAAAATGAACAACCATAAGCATCACTTTTTTTCCAGCAAATATTTTTTTAACCTCCTAAAGTAGTGCAGATTTTCAGCTACAACCAGATACGTTCTACATATGTGGTGTAGAATTAAGCCATGCAAGAATAGAATTAAATAATGCAAGTAATGCAGTTACAAGGATAAATATGTAAGTGAAAGGAGCAAGTGACAAGGAAACAGTCAAAAGAAAATGGTGTTTTAGGGAAGTAGGGGGAGGAAATCTCTTTACCATTCTGTAACAACCTTTGTGGCTGTTGCCAATTCAAAGCCAGTCGTGAGTCATAGAGACTCCACACTATAGGCATTACAAAAATAAAAGGAAAAAGAAAATAAATGAATCTTCTTCCCCCAAGAGCTCTTTTGCTTGCAAATTTGCCTTTCCCTCTTCCATTCTTGCACATCCTCTGGGATGAGGGGGAAAGCTCTGCAGGAAAACATGCCATCCTTTTGGCACAGCATAGAAGATTTTTGTGAGATGACTTGCTCTGGTCTAATTGTGTGGTGGAGAAGGCTTGGGAGTGTGATTCTGCATGGCAGCCCTGTGTACTGTAGTTAGATTTGTATCAGTGAGATACGACAGGTCTGCCCTTGAGATTCTGCAGTGGCACAGTGCCAGCTGTTCACCACGCTGATCTGTGTCTCTCCAGAGCAAAATCAAAACCTGCTGCCATGGTTCAGCTCTGGGTCAGACCCACAGCCAGATTACTGAGGGTTGGTTTTTTTGTTTGTGTTTTCTTAATTCAAAAATTGCTGGAATTTTGTAAGGGAGGCTGCTTTGCTGACAGTTTGGCTTAAAGCAGCACTGTATTTGCTACTTATACATCAAAGGCTGAAGGATTTTGGTACTAGGATTAAACTTACTTTGACCTTGTGACCATAAAATATAACCACAGTTAAGCTAGGTTCACAATCTGATAAGCAAAACCATGAAAAGTCTTTTTAGTTTTGCTTTTGCAACTAAAGATTCTGCCATGTATTACACTGGGATTTCATTCATCTTTGTTGATGGCATTTCACTTAATTGCTGCCATTTGAGAGCCCTATAGGCAAAGCAGAGAAGGAGGAATAAAAGTAGGGATAAAAATGGGAGAGGGAATTGCTACTATAGAAAAAAAAATCCCATCGTGTTTGTGCTTGTGCTATCTCCATACATTTTAAAAAGCTTCCTAGAAATAGCTACGAAAAGAAAAAATGCAGACAGTCCCAAAGGGACCATAGTCAGGATGTGTCCTAAAACAAGGGTATGCCTACTGTAATTCAGAAAATGTTTGAGACCTCCACTAAGGTCTGGCAAAGCACTGTCTGCCCATCCCTCTCTCTTTGTGGTTTCACTGGGATTTGTAGGATTGGGGCTTGGGCCACTGGTTTTAAATTGTACTCTGGATGAGGTGTTTCTTGGTATGGGCTTCAGAGGAACTGCCTAGTACTGCCCAGTGTGTCCTACTCAGTGATTACTGATGGGTCCAGTGCTGCAGAGGATAGGGTGCTAACATCACAGTACTCTGCTATGCCTCCTGGCCCTTTTTCCAATTCAGGCACATCTCTGTCTTCAATGAGACAGGAATATTATGTTAAGTTTATTTTCCTGTACTTTATTAGTACAAAAAAAAAATTATTTTCCTTGCCCTCTTCTGACACATTTGGAAAACTGTTTTATTCTCTCATATTAAAAATGGATATTAGATCAGATGGATGATTAATCTGAGCCAGTACAGCCATTCTTAAATAATTAGTGTATTTCCAATACCATAAAAAAACACAGTGTTTTTTTAAAAATCACACTAAAATGTTACTCTGGGAAATAATAAATGGCAAAGCATTCCACTGTGTAACAAAGCCACATATGAAATAGCTCTTCTTCTGCCAGCTTTGGGGTTCTCATCTCTAAAACTGACAGAAGGTTTCAATATTTTTATGCTAAAGGACACGGAACAATAGAAATTTCTCACCTAATTTTTCTGAAGCACTTGCTCTTTTACATAATTCTATCCTCAAGAAATTGAAGGCAGTGAAGGGGAGAACAAGACACACAGAACTGAACAGTTTTGTTTTGCTGTATGAAAGGGATTGAAAGGAGACAAACCTCAAAAAGTGAAGATAATGAGTAAGAAACCCATTGGCTTTTATTCCTGTGATTTTAAAAGACCTTTATTAGTACTCAAATCTTTCCCCTAAAATAGGGCATGTTCAAAGGCTTTTAAAAATCATGTCAGAACTTGGATCATCTTTTTATTCTGTGACTGGCCAGCGAAGGAGCATAGAAATGTTTGTTGTGTGCATGAAAGAAGGTATGCAAGAGAGCCTGCTCTCAAGGGAGTTTCCTACCTCCATATCTCTAAATAATCCATACCCTCCTAGAAGGAGAATGTTGGAGGGGTTTTATGCCATCTCAATATTTTCCTATTACTTGTTCCATTATTTATTGTGGAGTGACTTTCCAACTTGCAATGCCCTGAGCAAGCGTGGTTCTCGCCTTGAGCTACCAGAGGGGGAATCTGGCTGCAAACTGCCTCCCCATCTGTCGTGGAGTGAGAGAGAAAGATCTGAACTGGCAGGGATTTTTTTTCCCCCTTTCCCTTTGTCTCTGCTGCCAGAAGGGGAAACAGGAACTGGCCCATGAGTTATTGAGTTAACATAGGGCCACAGAGTCGGAGACCCCCAGATCTCAGAAGACTGAACACCCCTTGGATTTCCTGCTGGATCTATTGTGGTGGGCATTTCTTTCCCTTGGTGCAGGACTTTACATCTGCCTCCTCCTCACATCACTCTCAACTCATGCAAAGACCCTCCCTCCGTGCAGCGAGGCAGGTCTGAAGTACTTGGTGAACTTTCAGCCTCCTAGGACAGGCTTCTCTTAATAAAAGTGGTTAGATAAGTTTGCTGCCAATGCTCAGTGGGGGGTGTGGGGGGGTGTTTGTCCTCCCACAAATTATCTGGTTTCTGGGCCCTTTTGTCTACAGCTTTTTATATTTCTAGTGTGCATGAATCTGTGCCCAAGCTTGTGTTCTTTCACCTCATCAACTGGCTTCTCCCATCTTCTCTCTCCCATCACTTTTCCATGCCTTGCCAAATATCAGCTAATGCTAACAGCAAATACAATCTATTTTAGAATCTTCTTCTCTCCCAGATCCCTCCTATATTCAGTGCAAAGAATACCTGGGGATGCTTTTGTGTTGACAGTCATCACCATCACCTTTCATCCAAGGTGGAAAACAACTGCCTGTACTTGCCATGCCTGACCCTGAGGAAACAGGGGATGATCCTGAGCCAAACTCCTGAAATTTGGCCCAAGACTCTGCTCCAAAAGACTCCATTTTGCTGCCATATTTGTACCTAGAGAGGATATTGGTCGAAAAAAACCCCATGCTTGTCCCTCTACCTCTGCAAGCCTGAAAGCATTTAGACCCTGGTACAAACTTTGGGACATGTTACCCCTTTCCTTTGAGGGCAGCCTGGTCTTACTTAGAAGAGATAAACGTCAGGCTGTGGTTGTCCTGAGGGAGCTGCAATGCTTGGCAGGGCAGACTGTTTACAACAAGTATTACTTGTGGCATTAGGCAAATTATCAGGAGAAACTGGCCCATCCCCTCTTTGTCCAGCTGTGTACTCAAGTGAGGCTCTGAGATTGATGTGTCATTAACAAACTGTGACCCAGACTGTGATTCAGCCAGGAATTTCCAACTTGCATGTGAAATTTGCACTTTTTATGCAGCTTTTAAAAAAGTATTCCCTCCTCATTCAGAGTGGAGTACTTTTGCTTGTCAGACAGCTGCCATTTATCCATCATAATAAAGAGGTCTTGTCCATTCAGAGGTTTAAAGACTGTTGGCTTTTAGATCAGCGGTTCATTCATTTTATCACTCATGAGCTTATAGATAAATAGCTCTAGCTGGTTAGAAAGCAACTGGGGCTCAGCTAAGCTCAACTCTTTTAAGGCGTGCAGGGCTGTGCAGACCTCTGCAGCTGATGAACTAGTGGGGGCTGCACACACACGTAGTGTGTAGTTTACTGGTGCTCCTTTTCAGTCAACACTAGGTTTAGCAATGTCCAGGAATTCTTTTTCTCTGAAGTTCTTATCATTCTTATGCTCCTGCCACTCCCACACTAGCCAGAGCTGGAGGAGCAGCTAGTGTCCTGTGTGTTAGCTCAGGGCCCTTCCCCATATGAAATTTGGCATTTCGTTGAGATATAAAGTTATTTCTTCCCATAACCTGCGTTTCATTTAGCAAACAGCTATTTTGAATCTGCTGCATCACTAACACATCCTTCTGAAAATAGCATGAGGTTCACCCTGATAATTCTTTACTTCCAACCCCAGACTTGAGCATTATGAGTGTCCTGGGAAGAAAGGTGTGTAGGCAAGACCAAAGGCAGCTGTATACTGTGAAATAATAAGTATCAGACAAAATACAGTATCACAGCTAATAGATGTATTTTAAAAGTGGAAACATCTATCTTTAATTGCATTTTAAGTACGTAGTGAGAAACCACAGTTATACATTTTTATAACAAACCTTTACATCTGAAGTCATAATAATACAAATAAAAAGTGCTGATAATATATGGTCAAAATAACTGAGGCAAAATTTTGACAACATCTTCTAAATATGTTCATATGGCCCCTGTCAGCAACACTCTAAAGTCAGGCTGCATAATGTCAATGACAATCGCTGTTTCTCCTTAGTTTACTGAAAACCAACAACCCAAAAACAATTTTGTTTTTTTGTTTGCCTTTTTTTTTTTTTTTTTTTTGCATAGCTTTCAATATTGCTGCCCTCTCACCTCTGCATATTGCCAGCCCATCTCAGTTCTGGATAATTACTTTAAAGTTCTTAATATTTTAAATCCAGCTCTCCTTGAATACATAATATATATTTTCTACCAATTATAAATACATAATTTTTATTAATCTGATTTCAATAACATGCATTTGTATAATTACTATACAATCAAAATAGACATTGACTTTACACAGTGTGTACGCTTTTATTTCAGTAATATTGTTCAGACACACTGCTCAACAAATCAAACAAATAGGGAAATAAAAAGTTAAAAAGGAGGGAGAAAACCTCTGGGAGGAAACATATTCTCACAGTGATTACAGACAAAAAAAATACTTATAATAAAAAGGGTTTATTAATACATAGAAAATCCTCACAATAGTTGAAACACGCTTTAGGAACTAGCAAACATTTTAAATAGAATTGTGCCAATTACGCAGTGCCCAAGCATCTGCTTGCTCTTAATTAGATGGGGAGGTGAATGACCACTGTTTATTTTCATTTTCCTCATTAATTATGAAAAACTGCATTCAATTCATCTTGCATGGTGAGAGACTGGCTGCGCAGATGTAAGTCGTAAGGGAAGTGGCTCTCTGTAGGCAACCTGAACATCGAGCTCTGCCCAAGGGGACCCCTGGGTGGCACTGCACAGTAATGCATGCCGTAATTGTAATTTTTGCCATAGTCCAAGCTTTCCTCTTGCTTCAGGGAAAATATCCCATTATAGTTAATTGGGGGAGGACTTAAGGGACCTTCAAACTGTGGGCTGGCGCACTCAGGGGAAGTGCTTTCATAGAAGGACTCGTAAGCGCTGCAGTAATTGTATGGTTTCATGGACTTAGAGTTGTCAAGAGTCCCGTGCCCTGGGGGGGTGCCAAGCTCCGGGCTGTGGTAGGGAGGATAGAAGGTGGAGTAGGGTGTGCGGGTATGATGGGCACCTTCACCTGCCTGGCCCATTAGGAAGCTTCTGGCATTCAGCTGCAGGCATCCTGCCACCAAGTTTGTAGTCGGCTGGGACAGACCCTTGCACAAGTTTTGGACAAAGGTGAGCAGGTCAGGTCTCTTCCCAATTCGCAGGATTTCAGAGAGAGCCCAAATATAGTTCTTGGCTAGTCTTAAAGTTTCTATTTTGGACAGTTTTTGTGTTTTAGAATAACAAGGGACGACTTTCCTTAAATTGTCCAGAGCGTCGTTAAGGCCGTGCATACGGTTCCTCTCTCTAGCATTGGCTTCTTGACGCCTGAATTTAATCCTTTCCATCCTTATCTTGCTCGTCTTTTTTTTCCTAAGGCCCCTTCTCCTTGGCAAGCCATTCTCATCCTCCTCTTCTCTCTCTTCCTCCTCTTCTTCTTTTTCGGTGTCTTCTCCAGGAGATCTTTTAATATTCTTTCCTCGGAGGATGATCTGCTTTGAAAAGCTTTCTGGGTTCTTCATTTGCTTTTGGTCATCACTTTCTCTGGGAAACTTTCTACACATCTGGGATTCTGGCATTACAACAGACTCATCAAATGGTAGTGTTAACATGGTTCTATAATCTTAAGTTACCTGAAAGAATGCCAGCACAATGTTTAAATATTTCCATTTTTAAAGTTTTCCGACTCACACAGACAGCCTCATGCACCTTATTTGTGTCTGTGTGTAAGCTCTCTGTATAAGAGAGTGTGTGTGTGTGTGTATAAATGCTCAATTTATATTTTTGAATAAAATGGCAGTTATAAATGCCCACTTTTTAAAAAATAATAGCTGTTGAGAATTTTAAAATCACTTGAAACATTTGACTCTGCAACTAAAAAGCCACATTTCTCACAGATAAATATGGAGTAAATTGATATTTTTAATTTACAATTAGGTCCCTGCTCATTTATTTTATTTTTAAACAAAACCTTAAACTCTCACCGTCATTGAATTCAAAGAATGCAAAACGTGACAAAGCAATACAGAAATTTCATTAATCCAAAATCCCCTGGGTGGAAAAATGAGGAGAGGGAGCGCAGTTTTAAAATTGAAAAAGTGCCATATCTCTGTTACCTGATGGTAAATATTTTAAAATCACTTTTTGACTGATGTTTCAAAATTGTGGGGTTTTCCCCTCCACATTTCTTCCTTTATATATCAAGATATTAAACTTTAGTAAGTTACAGTGGCTGAGAAGAAAAAAAAATGGAATATGCCCCCAAATCACTCAGCTAGTAATATATTTCAAAACAAAGCATTTTCCCTAGTTATTTGTATTAAAATCACATAATACTTATTTCATATTAAGACAAAAAATCAGAATTATTTAACCCTAAACGTATTCCGATTATAGTTAGGAAATAAAATCCCCCTACCTTTTTCCCCCCCCCCCACCTTTTTTTCAAGCAAAAATTCTATTTGATATTATCTGCTTAGTTAGAATCAACTTATTTGCTTTTTTTCTTGTTCTTTTCTCCTTTTTTTTTTCTTTCCCATCAATGGGGAGGGGGGAGGGAGGTGAAAAATTCCCTGCACGCTATAGCAGTGTTTATGTTCTGCGAGGCTCAGATGTCTTCCTCCAGCTCTTAGCTGACAGGAGCGGTCTGTAGATTCAGACTGTAATCCTGCACGTGTGCTCAGAATCCAGCCTGGAAAGGAAAAATAATTTCCTTTTCCCAATTACTTTGCTTTTGTTTGCAGTTTGGGAGCAGCAAAAGCTTGTATCCCATGGACTTCTAAGAGACAAGCAAAGTAAATGCAGGGACTTTTTAACACAACAAAATTAAACAAAAACCCCAGTTAAAGACTAACTCTATCAGTATTGTCTACACAGTGCAGTATTACATAAAAGCAATGAAAGTTTGTAATTGCATCAGAAGAATAAAATGTTAGGAGTTATTAGACAGCAAATAGCATACACAAAATACAAGACAATGATACTGTATCTTTAAACACTTGCATGCACACCCAACACCAATTGAAATATATCTTTATTTGTATTACCTTAGCTTTTTATTTCATTCAACAATCAGTTTTCATTTTTTGCCTTCCAAATCTTTTCAGTCTGAATGTCGCATCGTCTGCTGGAGTCTAGATCTGTGTATATCTGCACTATCTCATTGATCTCTAAAAAGTGACATTGATGCCAACTGCCAGAGCTGGTACCCATGCCATCTGCTAGTGACGTCACGGGGCAGAGAAAACCACGTGAGCCTTTCTCCTGGGACCTTCATTCTGCACTGATCATCTGGCATCCCTCTAAGTGGGTACCAGCATTCATGTATCAACACAGAAGGTTAGACCGATAGAAAAAAAAAAAAAAAAAGAAAAGAAAAAAATTCTGCACCAGCATTTCACATACAGTAGGTGCATTTCCACTGTAGTTGCTTCTTTTTAGCAGTCTAGCTGCATGGATAGACATGCCAGCATTTGGTGCTATCCCTGCCTACAGGTACAGCTGCCCTCTGGTTGTTAATATGGCATTGTTTATATGAGAAATGCTGTCTTGTGTTGATCTGAGTCCCTCCAGTGCACCTGGTACCCAGGGACGAAAAAGAAAAGGCAAGGAAGGGAAGGCAGTAATGGGGAAGTAATGCTGCAATGCATAGCACGGTCACAAAAAGTAGTTTTTGTGTGATGCTGCTGGGTGTGATTTTTGGGGTGTGGGGGTTTTTTGAGTGCAGCTTGTTACTCCCAGAGCACAGAATAATAGGAGCAAACCTCATGCCATCTGTAAGAAATCCTTCCTTTGCATCCCTTCGTGGTTTTTGACGTGGCAAAATAAAAGAGGCATTTATAGAAAACTGGGCATACAGCATGAAGGTTTAACAAATGATGCCTTTTTTCCTGAAGCACGTGGCGAGGCTCGCTGACCTGCTCTGGCATGTTGCAATGGGACTGGCGTGCACCTGCTCAAAAGTGTAACTTATGATTCTCAAAGGGTTTGGCCCCTGACATATTTCCCCAGCCTGCCTGGCCTTTTAGTGAATGTTTCCCCAATATCTCTTTAAAAAACTGAGTTATTCCCTTTGGAAACCTCCTAAAAATCTCCCCCTGCTCTTCTGTTTTCATACCTAGCTTCTCCTTTCCTCATGCCCTTGCTTCTCCTGTCAGCTGCCTCTCCTGTGCTCCCTGCTCTTCCTCCTTTAACCCTTTTGTCTCTTTCTGCTGGCAAAACACTGTTAAATGAAGCTGACAAAGACTCTTAGCTCGCCTTGCCATGGAGCTTATGACAAACTCCACCTTCATGTGTTAGGGGTTTGTGTTTTTTTAATTTAAGGAGTGGCATGTCATGTATAGACGATATCAAGAGAGTTACAAGGGGAATGATGTGCCACCTCAGAAACATTTTTTTAAAATTTGGTTTCATTATTATTGTGTATCACTGCTTTTTTGTAACTGAATAATCTCTATATTAAAATAATGAGTGACTGAGTATGCTTTTAGTATTAAAATAATCCCTGGCAGAGCTGCTATTGTTACGGGTCTGTGTCAGCATTTCCATTATAAATCCTGGTTTTGAAGGGTTTATAATTCATCTGTTTTAATTCACATTGGTCCAAACCTTGGCATTAATGTTCTCAGCCCTCATCCAATTATTTTTTTCTTTCACAAAGTTTCATTTAAATATGCTGGGGCATTTTTTTGGATTAGAGACGGGAACAAAAAATACGACTGCAGTACAGAACAACATGTGTGTGGGAAGATCATGTTTTATACATCTATATGTAGGTGCTCAATGATTTTACAGCCTTTCATTAAAAAACCTCACCCCAAACCTTGAGGTTTCGTTTTGGTTTTTGTTTTATTTTAAAGAAGTAGGACCTTCAGGTCACTCATTCTTGATAAAATGCAGGCATTTCTTTTAGTTTTTGTTTATTAAGGTAAATTTATCCGAAGTAACAAAGATGTTAAAACTTAAGGAGAAACTGTTCAAAAAGAGCAAGCGCTGTACTATTCATAGCATTTGGTTCATTTTTACTGCAAATATTACAATCTGTGTAACAAAGGAGATGCTAGAATCCCATTATCCTCAATAGGAATTTATGTATCAAGATTTATATTGTTAAAGGTTCTAGGGGTTGTCAACCTTTTCAAGGATTTTGTATTTTCAAAGTATTAAAAAATGCATATTTATCTAAAAATGAAAAGTTCTAGAGTAACCAATACTGTTTCAATTCATACTAAAAATACCATGAGATACTGAAGGAAAGGTTGACATTGTAATAGTTCTGTGTTTAGGGAAGGACCAACAAAAATTTCAGTTATATCACACAGTGCCCAAAATACATGAAAATATTTTCTCCATAATTTTTATTATTGAATATGTGGTTATTTTTTTTTAAATAACTCAAATGCATTTTCAAACGGCTTTTATACTGCTACCAAAACCAGAAATGAATATGTTTGTGTTGAATGATTCCCTCTATAGGAGTAATATTACAGTTTCACACATTCCTAATCCATCATCTGACCTTTTTAATATTTTCAAATAAATTGTGAAGAAACAAAATAGCTGAGATATCAAGGTTTAAAAAGCCTCTACTGTGCATGCATAATAACTTTTCATAAGGATTTTACTACGCATTTTGTATCATGGATCCATGATATGCAAATAGGTACTGCTGTTAATATGCATTCACAGCATACCCGATAACTGCTGCTTTGCTGTCTACTGTGAATGCATGTTAGGAATAATACACAAAATACAGTTAAATGCACTGTATAGAATGGTTGCACAGCACCAAATATGCTACAGAACACATATCACAATTTTTTTTCTATACCTGGACTGTCTAGTCATGAATTAAAAGTGAGTTTATTTCAAATGCAACATTATAATAATACATTAATATTAATATGTATAAATAATAACACAACCAAGCATTTATAGATTTATTTAAATAAAAATGAGTCATTTATAGAATTACTGAAATAATACAAGTTCCAAGGACTGCAGAACCTCCATGGTACATGAAGGGGACTGACCCAAACTGCAGTGTATCCGATAAGAGTCCTTCAAGTAAGTTCAATATGCTAGCACCAGAGACCCTGGGGAATGGCTTACTCTTTTTCTCTCTCTTCTTTTTTTTAAATAATTTTTAATCATTCTCTTCAACCCTCTCCTAACTGGCCCATACCTCCCCATTTTTCTGAAATAGGAAAACCACATCAAATTAAGGAGCTCAGGAATATTTTGAAGTGTGGCAGCCGTGGTCATTCACTGGGAGCAGTGGGACTTTGTGGGCAGCAGGAAACTGTTCAGAAGGGGGAAATAGCCAAATCTTTTATTTGTTTCCTCATCTTTCTAATGTACACACTAGACATCACTGCACCACAGACACAGTGACAATCATGTGATGCCAAACTCCCACATTCATGACCTGACGTGAGCTCACCTTCCTGCCACAGCACCCACATGCCCAGCCCAAACACCAGAGTGATTGCTGCCTTGGGAGTGAGACTGGGGAAAATGCATGTCTAGTGCACCCTAAATTGCAAAGTCAGGCCACAAGGGAGAAATACATGGGTAAGAGTGTAGAAAACAATGGCTCTGCTCTTCTGCTGGGTTCAATGCTAAGGAGGAGGTGGGAGCACCTGTTCGGCAGGAGTTTCATGTGTGCTTTTGAGGTTTTGGTTGGTTGGTTTGGGGTTTGTTTGTTCATTTTCAGGTTTGGGTTTACTTAGTTATTTTTTAATTGAAATTACAGTGTTTTACAAAAATATTCAAAAGACAATAATATCTTGGGCAGGGACCCTGGTCTGCCAGCTCGGTGAGTTTCAGACTGGGCAGAAAGTGAATTTCAGACTGCTCAGATTTGGGGCTTTCTTGGTGAAGGCTGGACTGTGTCTACTAAATGAGCTGCTGGGGAAAGAACCAGAGCAATGTGTCACATGCATGTTGCATGCCAGCTGCCTATCCTGTGCGCAGCTAACACACCATGGGACAAAAGTGATATGTCTCTCTGTGAAGATATGTCCCTCTTCTGCCTCTCCATGTCCCCAGTGTCCTGCTGTAGGCTGTGGAATTTTTATGAGGGGAACTTGCCATTCCCATCAAGTTAACTGAGCACCCTTCTGCCAGTGCTAAGACAATATATGCCCTTCTCCCAGGACAGATTAGAATACACCAATAAGGACTCCTGGCTTCAGAGAAATAAACACTAACTTGAGAAGATTTGGTTCAGTCTGAAAATGCAATTTTTAAACCTATCTTCCAATGTAGCAAAATGTGTGTTTTGTATTAAGCCTCCTTTAATAAGTATGTACTTCTAGCTCTAATCAGACATCCTTCGTTTCATGTTTTGAATAGTCTGTTAAACACAAATAGGAAAGAGCTGTAAAGAGGTTAGTAACTCTATTTTAATGGGGAGTTATTTGAGAAAACACAAATGTAGGATCTGAAAATGGTTGCTGACTACGATTAACCAAAAATTAGTTTATGACCAGAAACTACTCTAAGATTTCTGAAACACATGACTAAAATACGTCTTGTGTAGATACAACATACATTAGGGATAATGTTACTAATTTTGAGTTACTCCTGGTTCACACAAATATAAAGGAGTGAGTTGAGGGGTGGTGGAACCAAATAATTTAAAAATTGAAAATACCTTGTGTTTTTTTAAAATCACCTAGAAAAGTAGAGGCATGATATGGTCTGAAAGTTTTAGTACCAGACCAAGAGGTGATGTGTACTTTGCAGGAATATGAGATTTAAAGGTACTTCTCTCTCTGGGGTAAAAAATATTCTAGTCAGACTGGTCATGTAGCTGTGTCACTCCTTAAAGCTGCAGAATGTTAGGGGATTGGCATTGCTTTGTGGTGTGAAGCAGCTTGATGGTACACCTGAGAAATGGGTTTTCTTCATTCATATTTGGTGACTGGAGTTGACACATATCTTACCTTGAGGATGCTCTGAGATCAGTAAGTTTGTAAATATTTAGAAGCTGCTGCAGGGACACTTGGCTGAAGGACACACCCTGACAGTGCTCATCACCATCCATTCTTTAATGGCAAATCTCTATCAAACAGCTAATCAGTGATGATGACTTTCCTCTTTTTCTTCTGCTGATGCCTACAGTGATTCACAGGTGTGCTTCCTCTGTGTTTCCATTTTGAGACTCTCTGCTCCCATCAGTCCATGCTTTTTCATGGACTTTGCAACTAGTCCCTTTTAGTAGACACAGTGTTGCCTAAAATCAAATAAAACAAAACTTGCAAAAGTGCTAAACAGTGGGCTAAAAAGCAGGTATTTATTGAAATCTTCCAGGCACCCCCATTGTCAGGGGCACATCCAGCACTGGATTTCTACAATTTTTATTAGTTTAACAAATCAGTATATTAAAAAATATTGTTCAATTACAAGAGCAGTTGGTTAAGTAGTTTCCTCTGGGCTCTGCCTCACTGGAATTATTCCAGGGGCTTCTTTGCCTCGTGTCTTGTTATGTCTGCTAAGTTCTAGTGGAAAAAAAAATGCTAAGCTGCTTCTTCTTCTTCTTAATACAGAATTCCAAGTATGCATTAGACGGGCTAGCTTATTATTCTAATATCTGAGAGAAAGGGTAGGAAAAATACCAGGAGATATATAAATGTGTATTAACAGTCTGCAAAATTGCAAATATGTGAAAAATGTATAAAAAGCTAAAATCAATAGTGTGGGCATGTGTGACCTCAGAAGAGACGTGAACTGCTTCCCCTTCCCCAAGGAGACCTCAGAGCTATGATGTATGCTTTTTCCTCCACAGATTTGCGTGCAACCTCCCTAAAGCCAACGGGCTGCTTTCCTCTCCCCACTGCAACTCTCCCTCAGCAAGAGGTGCCTGATGAGATAGCTTCCCTAGATCATCTGCATAGATGTTCCCAAAGCTTTTTTCTCCCTTTCTGCAATCTTCCTCCTGTGACAGGGTTATCTATCCCACACAGAGTGCGGCACTCTACATGGTGTGGTCATGCTGGGGCAAAGCCTGTCCAGAAGCGCTGGGAGCTCTGAGCACATGGCTACAGCGCTGGCACGGAAGAGCAGAGTGGCCTTTCAGCAGGCATGTGCCACAGGAAGAGCAGTTTGCTCGGGACCTAAGATCAGGTATATGTGTGCTGGTTACACATGGATTGGTGGGGGGCAGAGCTGCCGGGGGGTAGGAGGGGCTGTCCCATCTCTAAGGGTTTCCCCTGTGAGCTGTGGGGACCAATCAGAGAGCGGATTTAGTGGTGGACAGCTCAAGAAACCAATTAAAAAGTTATTTCGTTTTCACAAATCACATTGGATAAAGTTAACTAACCCTCTTTTGGCTTCCGGGCCCTGGAGATGGGGCGGCCTCTGGCCGGGGCCCCGGCCTGGCTCCAGGCTCGGCCTCGGGCCTGGCCCGGCACCCCGGCCCGGCACCGGCTCTGCGGGGAGCCCCTGGCCCGGCAGGGCTTGGCCCGGCTGCATGGCCCCGGTTGCATGGCCCCAGCTGCATGGCTCTGGCACAGCCCTGGCCCCTGCCCTGGCCCTGGTGGCCCCAGCTCCCCTCAGCTCGTCTCCCCTCTCCACGTGTCATGGCCAAGCGGGGGGATGAGGGAGCCACCAAAGGCTCTCCCTTCCCTCACCCCATTCTGAGAGAAGAGGCCTCCAGCTGACCATGTGGCTTCTTCACGATCTGGATACAATTTTAACTTCTTAATGCCTGGATAAGATTCTCGATCTCCTGAGCTCGCCTGAATGAGAAGAAATGAAGATTGGAGACTACAGAGGTCAGCGGAATGAAGATAAAGTTCCTGATGGGAGGAGATTTAAAAGATGCAACTGATAAGTAGCTGAAAACCTTTTCTGTGGGCTAAGGGGACGTGCCTACACTAAAATTCCTTTAAACTGTAAAATATACTTAGGGAGGTTTGGATGCTTGAGAAGAAGACTTTTTGCCTTGGGGAAATGGAGCTCTCTGCTTTTGGACTGGAATATGAACAGAGACATTTGATAGAGAATGAGATGAAGAGAATTTTGTTTTTCAGCAGCCTGTCTTTAAAAGTAGTACCCCATGTGAGCCTCATAACCCATAACATGGCTCTGGAAGGACTGTGGGAAAATGGGAGGAAATTCATAGTTTTGTAGGTCTGGGCAGATGCAGACTGTGAAGGTAAAGACACCCCCCTAAACCTAAATCAAAAACGGGACGTTTTTACTCTAGAGTAAACTGAAATGATTATTTAAGTAAGTAACTTGACTGAAGTGTTTTCTGTATGTTGTTGTTAAGGAATGTGGAATGAAGGAAGGGGGAGGAGGGCAACAATCTAGGAATCTTATTCTGAATTCTTTTTGTGTTATTAATAAATTTCTTCTTATACCCTTTTAAGTTTTAAGCCTGCCTTGTCTATTCTCCTAAATCCTATCTCTAAAAGAAATTAAATATATTAGAATTGGCAAAACCCGAGTCACACCGTGACAATATGTACATGTACATGTGTATGTATATGTATTTTTTATATGTGCAGTCTATAAATTGAATGCAATATGCAATGTAAGAGACTTGAAGATCACAATTGCCTTAAACACTCTTAAGATCACCGAAGGGCTTCGCCCACTACTGCAATCAGTATAAAGAAGCAACTGCTGATCTGCAACCACCCAAGCTCACTCCTCACCTGTCCTCCCAACCCATCTGCCCTACCTGTCCTTTCTACCTTTCCCGCCTACCCCCAGTATGCCTCCCGGATCCCTGAAATTTGGACTGTGAGTTAAGTCACCTGATGGAAATTTCAGAAAAGTAAAGTTTTTACTATAGTCTAATTATTTTAGGTCTAAGGAGATGTGAACAAGGCTGTGGGAGAAGAAGGAAGGCCAAACCCAGCAGGTGTCCTGAAAATCAGCTCTGCCCACAGACTCATTTCTGAGGCTTTCCACCAGGGGGACTGCACGTGTGTTGCAACAGATCCTCAAAGTTGCAAAAAAAACCAGTGTAAAACTCTCCCCTTCACTCACCTGAGTGTATATTAACCCACTGGACTTCTTTTGTGGGAGCCCCTTCACTGAGAAGACCAGAAGAAGGGCAATGGGACATGGTCTGGATCCAAAATTTGGTGGCTATCCCTCTTACTCTCTTTCTCCCCTCCAAGCCCTCTCCCCCTTTCCTATTTCTTTCTCTCTCTCTCATTTACTGTTAAATAAAATTCTTACTATTGACATTGACATATGGTCTCATTTGCACAATAATTCGAATGGAGGCATCTCTCTAGTAATTGGATCTTAAAATGCAAGGAAACTAAGAAGTCAAATTAACAATGACTCTACAGAAGTGTAAAATAGAACTCAAGTATAACATTAGCTTCTAGTTGGACAGTTCCCTCCCAGGAAATTACAGGATTCCTTGTAGGGGCAACTTTGTCAATGTTCCTCACTAGCTTTATAAGAAAGTCTTACACTTGTATTATTTGCAGCAGACCTTTGAAACTCAGCAGGGAGAAATTCCTCAGACTAGAAAAGTGACTTCCTTAGCCCCATGAAACATCACTAAGTCCAGGTGAGCTGTAAGCTCATATGTAGGATTCATAATTTCCTTCTTCTTGTAAGCATGAACATCTCAGAAAAATAAAGAAATGAAAGTAAAAACCCCCAAACTTTAAGCCTATTTTGAATGTACACTATTAAGAGTGAGAAGGCAAGTAGCTGACAAGTAAATGCCAGAGCTACAATTGCCCATGAAACCTCCTTTTTCTCTACACACAAGTAGGCAGGTAGTTTTCATAAAAGCTCAGCAGAGGTGCTTGTTTATAGGAAATAATATTAAGTGTTTAGCAGGATGACTCAGGCTCACTGTAGTGGAAATATATGCTCCTTTTGGTTTGCCTTTTATTATCTGAATTTATAACCCTTTTAGGACAGGACTTTTCCTAAGATTAGTAGATCCTGATTAAGATTAGTAAATTTTCATTCAAAAAGCAGAAAAGCTCTGCAATAAGGCATCCCTAGCTGTTAATGAACTATGGCCTCCCTTAGGTTTCTCAAATCTGTATTGCACTTTTGACTGGTCCTAGCATCCATAATTGCCAAACAGCATTGCAACATGTGATAATGCATGCAATTAAAAACCTTACTAGACATCTTTCCTTATTGAAAAGAAATTTTGGATTAAAAAACCAAAAAGCAAAGTAAGCAAACCCAAGCTGGTGCCAGAATAAAATGTTTATAGGAATGAAGCAGGGAAATGCTACTTTCTAGGAGTAAAACGGAGGCATAAGGATCTTACAGCATTGATTGTGAACTTTTTCCACTGATTTAAAATGATTGATGCCAGTGCTAGGAGTAATGAAGAATCCAGTGTCTATTTGATAGATGTGCCAGAAATTATTTTTCCAGAGAATTCGGTGATGTATACAGTTACTGAATCATCTAGCCTTCCTGCTTTTTCTTGTTACACAAAACTATATGCATCTTTCACTGAAGTGGAAGGTGGACATCTACATACTTTGAAGGATCTTGACCATTTCATTTTACCTTGAGACAAGCTGGAGCATTTGAGGTCTTTTACCCAAATCAATTTTCCTCTGAGAGTCCTGGAGATTCGGTGGTGGAATTCCACTGCAAATAGAACAGGAATTTATAAAACTGTTTTCTGGATTCTCCCCTCAAGCTTCTGTGAAAGTGAACAGCACAGCTAATTTCATCTTAGCTGTAAAATGGTGCTGAATTCAGAAAGGGCTGTAATGATATATTCCCAAAATCGTTTTGGAAAACCTGATGTTTAAAGAACAATTTTTCCAGTGATGAATGAACAATTCTATTACTTCTAGCTGCCGATCTACTTTCAGAGTAACTGAGGTTTCTTATCTTTATAAAAATCCATTGTAATTGCATTTTTCACCAAATATGCTGAACAAGCAGATACACTGGTGTTGAAAGATGTAAATTTCTTAGATTCTTAAGCGAACAAATTCAATTCCCATGTATTCAATTATACAATTAAAGAAGTAGAGTCAAGAGGGGATTTTACTTACAGCTACATAGGGGTTTTTTATAAAATACATGGACACCCTCTCAGAAACAGCACTGTCTAAACAATCAATCAATCAAGTTTTCTAGAATCAACATGACATTGTGATCTGCTGTAAAAAGAAGTGGGGTTATCATGCACTTAAGTGCAAGATGAAGTAAATAGTATTTTCTGTTATTAACATCCCTTATGTCTGAGCAATTTCTAAGGAGTTGAGTAAATCCTACAGCTTGCCAGTTTCCTTGTCCACCAGTCATCATGAAAATCAGTGTTTCATGCTGCAGTTTGAGTACACAGTGTTGGTTTTGAAGGTACCACTCTGTCAAGTGATCTCACCTAACAGGATGTGCAAAGGAAATTGTGTATCTTTTGGCAGCTTGAATTTTTCATTTCAGTCCTTTGGCTGGCTGAAGACTAGTTTGAATCTCCAAATAGTTTTAAAAAGCCGCTGCCAGAAGGCACCTGGAAGTTTGGCAAAATCTCTTTTCTAAGAAGGCAGTGTGGCTTGCTGAGCCTGAATCCTGCTTGTGCTCCCACTCAGTTGTGCTAGTTGCCATATTAGCTTTCTACCTGGCTCGTGTGGCCTTACTGTGAGCCTGCCTCTTTAAGCTGGGCAATGCTTAAAGTACTGGAAAAGTTAATACAAGGCACAGTTTACAAGGTGCTGAAACAGTCAGTGGTCAGAAAAACAGTATTGAAGATGCACATATTTTTGCAAGTTAGAAATCCTTTTTTTTCTTCCCATGGTATTGTTCCCAGTGTTAGTATGTATCTCATGTGTCTAGCTTTATTTTAGTTTCTTTCTGATCATCTTTAATTCAGTTGCTATTTTTTGAGAAATACTTATAGTAGTTCAAGTCTTATTACTGCAGTGTGTCCAGGAGAGAAAAAAAATTGTGCTTAACAAATTGTTCAAAGCCATGCATTCTGAAGAGTGTACTGTGGTATGTTCAGGGTTTCATTCTTGTATTCAGGAATTTTATGTGTGACTTGGGTTGAAGTGCACTTTCTTCCTGGAGGGGCATGCTGGAGTCTGCTTTCTGCATTTGGACCTGGAAGACATCTTGCTATGTAAAGCCATATAGGTAAGATTTGCCTCAAAAGGGTTATGAATTTTGAAGACAGCTGATGTTAGCAGATGGTGACTAGAATAGCCATCTCTCCCAGTATCTCAAAATCCTTAAACAGTGTGAATACAGGCAGTGCAGCAATGATTTGGTGAGGCAACATAGGAAAGATGCTTGGCATTATGGCATGAGGCCAAATCCTGAGAGATTCATGGTTCCTGCACTGTGTCTTGAAAGCTGGATGCTGGAAGAATGAAATCTGTGATGCTCAGGTTGGTGGGGTTTGGAGTAAATATTGTTTTCCATTCAATCTGTTATTAATTTGGTTCTTGTGGCACAAATTAACAATAAGATTTTTTTTGCAGAGACTCTGTACAAATGCTCTTACTCCCATAGAAACAGAAATCTTGATTATGAAGAAGATACTTGCAATTTGACCTTGTACAAAAATTATTTTCTTTCAGAAGAATGCGTTTATTTTTGGCAAAAACTTTGTATTTTAAGTGCACTGTAATGAAATTTCATTCTGAGAATAAGGTACTTAGGAAAAGTAAAACCTTTAAATCACTTCAAAGGGACTTGAAAGGATGCTTCTTTTAAAAATTGCATATAATACATAAAATCAAAACCAGAGCAATTATTTGAAAAATAATTGATTTGAAAAAAAATATTCACTGGAATTTTTTCATTGCAGAATGTACTTTTTTCCTTTGCTTTTGTTTCATATCTGAAGGAAAGAAAATTTTTAAAAGGGATATTTGTTCAAACAAAGGAATGTCTCAATTTGCCTAATGTATTGAAATCCCTATGGCACCTGGTTTAAATCATTATATCCAAAGGGCAAACCTCTTTCAGCAATGTATTTTGAATTTTCAGTTTTCACTTCTTAAATCAATTTCTCTATAATTTACAATATTCTACAATTCAGACAGCCTATGCTTTTTGTTTAACGACCATATCTAAATGTTTCTATATACTCCCCAAATATTTTTTTTCCTTTAATCATCAGCAAATCTTGGATGCAGAGGTTCAGGCTTCCTTATGCCCTCAATTCCATTTTGCCAAACCCAACAAAAAAAAAGATAGCCTTTGTTTAAAAGTTTAATTTTCTTAATTAGTAGAATTGTCAGGCTAATTGGAATACCAATTAGAATTGGCAGGGCTATCGTTATTTAGAAGTGCTGTGCTCTAGTGTTAACTGCTATTAAACCTTATAGTTTGTGAAAGAGAGGGAGTAAGGAGATGCATACACACACTCACAATCTCTGCTCTCTTCCATTTTAAATGACAGGGGTCCATAATAATCTGTGCAGTCAATATGTACTCAGGGACTGTTTAATCCATGAAGACACTGATGAAAAGTTAATGACTGTTTATGCATAAAAGTAGCATTATGAAATAAAAACTTATTAAAATAGCTAAATTGCATCTGCGGCTGGAAAAAGTACTCAAAGCACCGTGGATTTTCATTTGAGCTGTGCAAGAGAAATCTGCTTTCTTTTACTTTCCATGCTTGTGAAAGCTACCTTGAGCTTCTTACACCACATGACAAATGGAGACCTTACAGCATTGTATGAACTGAAATTTAGCTTCAGTGCCTGCTGGTTCAGGGGGTGAGTCAGATGTACAATGAGAAATACACTGAGAGCTCAGCAAATTTCACTCTGCACATGTGCCCTTCCCATTGACCTAATTCTAAATTCTGAGATGATCATGGAAGGAAACAATTTTCTTCAGCCTCAAAGGAAAATAGAAAGTCTGTGTTCTATGTACTTAAAGCATATGTTCCTGACTGAAACCATAAGGGATCGCTTCCCAGAGGTGAATGCTGTGAATATTGCTGCAAATTCCATGCACACTGCTACCACATGCATGTAATACAATTTATATCTGCAAATGATTATATCTACAAGTAATTAGGAATAAAGGGTGCTCAGGCAGCTAGAGAACCACTTCAGAGCTCGGCAAAGTCCAAGTCCCAAGTATAAATGTAATACTTCCATTTTCTAAGCACAAATATATTTTCCACCTTAGTGTTTTCTCCAGTTGGGCTGATTGCCTTCTCAAATATCTTACCAGTGATAGATTGAGGCAAGAGTGATGGTATTGATTATTATCTATTTGGGGCAATGGTGATGTGAGCTAGAAGAGGATAGACAGAGGGCAGGACAGAAAAATAAAAGGTCTGTAACACTGCTGCTTATGGAACACGCGGAGGCAATGCAGAACAGCATAAACATTTTTCCTGTTTCTCTCCAGCCCAATGTTGTTCCAGTATTTCTCAATTTATGCCACAGCCAGTTCACAGGCTGATAAAATCAATCCAGATCTAACTGCACTTCTTTTTCTATTCCAGAGAAACGGAATAGATCATTTTCATGTAAGTCAGATGTTTAAAATGTACATGTATGGTCAAAAACCATGTGCCTTGATCCAACCTTGTGCGCCAATGCTTTATTTAACCTTTGTTTATGTAAAGCTAGAGTCAAATATGACAAATGTGTCTTTTCTCTTACAGAAGAAAAGGTGTGGATTTACATGATTTATATTGGAAAAGTGATTTCAGAATCAGCTACAAACTTAACCTTCATAGTTCCTATTGTGTTATTGCACAAAGATAAATTTGATTCTGGATGAGTGAAATGCTGAAAAAGATAAATAATTAAGATACTTTAAGATAAATTAACTGATGAAAATATCTTTAACTGAAAGACACTGTTTTCTTTCAGCTTTCCACTAAATAGGTATTTCTCTCTTTATGTGTCTGGTAATGATCTGTTCCTCTCTGTACATCAAAGCAGGAAAGAGTTAGTTTCTGAAATTTAAACTCAGTTTTTCTGTTGAAAATACTGTGAGGGAGTATAGCAACAAAATATTTCAACATTTCCTCATGGCTGGGATTGAAAACAAACAGAGAACTTTTGTGATAACTCACTGGAAGAATTCTCTAATTTCATTTTCCCTAACTATTTCAAGGTACTTTGCAGCCTCAACTTCATTTTAGCCTGTTATGTCACAGGTTTATTGTTTCTGCCTCAATGTGGTAGAGTGAGGTATCACCCAACAAGTTGATCAAAGTTGTTTGAAATACAATAAAATAGAGGAAGCCAGACCTTCTTCTCTCCAGTAGGGATGTGGAGGTTTAGTTTCACTTTTCTGACCTGCACTAGTGGCCTGCACACGTGTCTCTGAAGCGCTGAATTGCTTCACACCTTAATTTGTATTAGAGATGCTTCTTGTTGCTGCCTTGGGCAGCTGTAAACCACAGTGTCCCAGCCCTGGGCTACCCCTCTGCTTTATATCTTAATATGCCCCAGGTGTGGTTCCTTGTACAGATCCTCTGAACTGTGCATCAATGTGGGAGCAGAGGGGAAAGCAGCACTCTGCTCCTGTAAGAGAAGTGAACAGCAGTCTCAGTTTGCTTCTCTGGATATCTTACTGCTTGGGTGAAAAGGCATCCTTGTGTTTGGAGTCCCTGAAGGCAAAGAACTGAGGACATGGAGCAGCATAGAAAAATTATCTTCCTATTTTACTGTTATTTCCCCTATCATTATTTTTATTTTTTGCTTAGGTGGTTTGCATTTACCATACTTATTAATTCTATTGTTTTCCTTCAGGGCTTCTCTGTGCTTTTTCTCCACCATTAATCTGTGCTCCTTTTTTTTCCCCCAATGATTTTATATGTGATCTTTATGTTAATTTAGCCTGATAGCTGTCCTTCTGCCCATTGTGGATGAAATTGTTTCTAAAGAGATAAACAATATTAATTAATTTGTTGGGTACAAAAGACCATGTGTCTTATGCTACCTCTATTGCTTGATCACTGGAGTTTCTTGAACTTTTTTCTTTCCTTTTCCATTTTAGGCCTATAAGGAATTAGAAAAGAGACTAAATAAACTTCCAAGTACCATTCACTCCCATAAGGCAAAGGACCATATAGACATATAGTCCACAACTCAGAACATAGTAATTTTTGGTGTTTGTTTAGACCTGTGATCACTTGTCTCATATATATTTCTAGCATTAGCCTTCAATGAAGAAAGACCCCTAAAGTCTGAACATGAAGGTTAAAAAGAGATTACTCTTATTAAATCTCAACCTGTTCTCTAGCAGTTGCTGAATTCTGAGAGCCCTGAAGCATGACCCAAAAAGCATTGCTATAATTAATTATGCTAACTCTGATATGCATATCAATTCCTTTTTCCAAACATACATTTTGGAAATCCACTTTTTATGGTATGTTTTATGGAATGTTGTCTAGCCTAAGTACCTATTGAGCACAGTCCATTTAGGGCGATTAATTTTGGTTTTTTTCTTTTAAACCCCCAGTGTGTATGAGCAAAGCAGTCACATCTTGGCTTTAGCAAAACAGAGATGTTTTAGCCGTCCTTTTGCCTCCTCTTCTATCACTGAGTCTTTTATTCCCCATTTAGAATGAACAGACTTGTTCAAAACCCATCAAAATCCTTGATGAATTTCTGGCAACCGTTGCCGTATTGCCATAAGGCTTCCTAGTTCTGTGCCCTTCCTCCAGACATTACTGAGTCAGTACACAACCAAGAAAAAGACTGCAAATAAGCTCAGCGGCATGGTACATATTCCGTGGTACTGAGGCCACCCCTCCTTCCCTCAGCAAGGGAGGGAGGGGGATCATTACACTTAAAGAAAAATATATTAGAAAACTGTGCTCCAGCACTGTGCTTATGGAAATCATTCACTTGGAAGCAGCAGAGTGACTTTAGGCAGGTGAGGTCCTCCTTCAGAGCAGGGCAAAGGAGAGGAGCATCACATAGTTCTTGTTCGTGCTTTGCTCACATTAAATTATTTTTGGATAGAATAATAATAAATAGTGAAAAGTATATAGCAAAATATACAGCTAACCGAACTCAGTAGTGTGCTGCTTTACTTGCCAACAAAAAACAAAAGTGAAAATGTTAACATGTGAATGATGCTCTCTGTATGAAGAGGTGCCATGTTCCAAGCATAAGTGCAAACTAAACCCACATTTGTGTGAATCGCTAATTACAAGGGTGAAAACACTGTCAATCTTAACACTCATCTGGGTTTCATCTTGGATACCAAATGGGTCTTGCTGTTCTATATGTTAAAAGTCTTGATTTCACAGTCCTGACAAGAGAATGAATATCAGCCAGAAGTAAGTAAAAGGGCATAAATATATCATGATAGAATTTTATTAGCAGCACTTTATTTGGACTATATAGAAGTAAAGTATTCTGAAGACAATCAGAAAAAGAAAAAATAAAGAGAAAGATAAGAAGAAAATGAAAAAGAAGAAATAAAAAAAAGAAAAAAAAAAAGAAAAAGAAAAAAAGAAAAAGAAAAA
Organism: Luscinia megarhynchos; assembly: GCA_034336665.1. Lineage (NCBI taxonomy): Eukaryota > Metazoa > Chordata > Aves > Passeriformes > Muscicapidae > Luscinia > Luscinia megarhynchos. The sequence continues at coordinate 7,374,603 of JAPFBE010000002.1, forward strand.
GAAAAAGAAAAAGAAAAAGAAAAAGAAAAAGAAAAAGAAAAAGAAAAAGAAAAAGAAAAAGAAAAAGAAAAAGGAAAAGAAAAAGAAAAAAAAAGAAAAAGAAAAAGACCTACTGCAATTTGCAAAATATGCATGTCCTAGTGCAACTTTCTAATAAAAGCAAACCCATCAAAAGATAGGTTTTATCAAATGTGTTAAGTTACATCTCATGTCCTAGTACAATTACAATTTGAATGTAACTCTTTTAAAGCACGCTACAGACAGAACGCTACCACGTTGTATCTATTCATTATTTAAGAGGCACCCATTGAGTTTTTTAAAATCTTTACATATTAATCTCTGAAACTTTGTAGACCTTAAAAAAAGGCAGCTGCAAAACTCTCAGGAGGTGGGGAGGCCTGCACTCTATAATAAATAATTTGGATCCCATGTGATTCCAGGACTGTGTAAATCTAGAAAGAGCAAAGGTGGTTTGCTTTTAAATAAATATTCTAATTTGCATGATGTTGAATGGCACAGCCATTAGTGTATATTAGTATTTCAAACAAAAATGACAACTGTTTGAAAAATAAATTTTATTTTTGTCTGTTCCATAAACTGCTCTTTCTATTTGAGCCATTTTAAAACATTTTTAATTTTTCCTTTGTTTCCTAGAGCCTAAATTACAGGACTTAAGGTTATCCGTTTAGCAGTATTTTATTACAGCGTTTGGATAGGAAAGTAAAATAAATAAAAAATAAGCTATCCTAGGGTTTCAAACTGCATGAAAAGCATACAGCTCAACTTCTGGTTGAATCTAAAATGACAAAGGCCCTTGGAATTTAATTACCTGTAAATCTCATTTATTGTTTCAATTTAAAATATAAAACAAAACATTTGCTAATGCTTTAGATTATTTTTATTTTTTTTAGTAATGGAAGACTATGATATGTGAGTTGTCTGAATTTCTGGTCATAGAAATCCTGTGATGACTTTTATAAGATCTTTGGTTTCCAACCTACATCTATAAGGCAGGTTAACTTAAGATTCATTCAAACTTTCAAGAAAATGCTCTGTAGATGTTTCACATTACTGGTAACAATACTACACAATTGTTGAAAAAAAAGTAAGCAAGTGGAAGATGAAAAAACCTGGGAACTGTGGAAGATTTCCAGCTAGCCTGAACTTGTGTGTAAGAAGAGGGTTCACTTTGCTTAAAGCCTTTCTAAAGCTCTTAGGAGGGTCTTTATAGGTGCTCCAAGAGCACCTATAATGAATGGTGCAGTACAGCATTGCTGTTGTTTGTAGTAGCTTTGTTGGATGAGAGGATTCTTTTTTTACAGCAAGGTGCTGTTGGGTTCATTATGCTATGAGAATGGGGTTTTTTTCCCTGTCCTGAAAAAAGTAAAACATTGAACAAAGCCCCACCTTGCACATTGACCTTCACACCTTGGCAGGCTTTTGTACCTAAGGTTCTATGAGCACGATGTCCTGCATGCCATTGCTGGGAATTCACTGCACCTTCCAGATACTGGTGTGGGGAAGGAAGACTACAGATCACCTGAGGCTGAGCAGAACACCTGTGGAGGCACAGTGGAATGGCCCTCCCTATCCCCAGGGTGTAATGGCAAGGTAAGGCTTGCAAGGGAGAGGTGATGCCAGATGGGGAATTGATAGTTCCCCATTTAAAAGGATCAGAGACAAAGCAAAATGCAAGACCAGTGAAGAGCTTGAAAAGCCTGTTCATTTTCCTTGAACAGGCCATTCAAACGGGATCTAATGAGGCTGCAGAAGTAAAGAGTATATATAGCAGACCCAGGTTCCTGGGATTTAAAGTGCAAGCCTTAACAGAACATTCAGGTAGAGCAAAGTGAGTGTTTTCCCTTCAGAATATCTTTCATGGATGTATAAACAGCATTTGCTGCAAAATGTGTCAACTATGGAGCTCAGAGTCACAGCCTGCAGCACAGCAAACTGGCTTTTCCTGGAGCTCATAATGTGATAATTAAATTGCTAACAGGCACCTTAGTGATGGCATTTGCTGGGGATGTGCAAGACTTCTTACAATCATACCTTTCTGTAGGGAACCTATCAGTAGAGTCAGATTCAGGGTTTTTTTAATATATTTTCTTCAATTAGTACATTAAATTTTTATGTGGAGTGAAATGGGACAGGACGTGTTTCCCTTCCACTGCACAATGATTTATTACCCCAAAAAGACTGCAGAACTAATTAGCAGAGTAATTAATTAATATAAATTTGCATATTTGCATTTGCAATTAGTGCAGCCGACTGATTAGTCTGAAAATGGGAAGTTTGTCTCATTAGATGTTAGTGTCTGCTGGACCGGAAAGCGGCTGCCAGATGAGGCGAAAAAGCATGGAATAAGCAAGGGTGTGTGTGCGCACACGCACAGGCTCGTAATGGCCTTTTGTTAGGGGAATGGAGTGCAAATATGTGGTCTAAGAAACCAGGACTGCTGCGGGGCTTTAATACTCTTTTTTTTGCTTTTCATTCTTAATCACTTTTTCTGCCTGGTTTTCCCATTCATTTACTTCCTGCGGTGAGTCACTGCAACCATGAAACTCTTGATGGTTCTGTACAGTCAGATCTTTAAGGCAGGGCAGCTGCTGCAGATCTCCTGATTTTGGTGCTGAAAGGAACCTGTAAGAAGCCTTCTTTCCATGTGATGGATGGGACAGGTCTATTTCCCATCTTACTAGTTACATCGTATTATTGATTCCTAATGCTGTGAAGTCAAACTCAGTGATGCCAGAAAAGCCCAAGATAAGTGATTGGCTTTCTAGGTTGCTGTGCTGTTGTCTTTTTGTTGGACAAACTTGAGGGTATGCCTCTTTGTCTACATCTAAACAGTCCTTCTGCTCTGTGTGCCTGAACTTGGTATGACTGGACAGCCATTGTCCCAGGCTCTAATGATGTTTGAGAGGACATTGAAGACAATGTGTATGTCTGTCAGGTAAGATACTAGACACCAAAATATCTGTAGGCTGATTACCAGTGCTCTTCTCAGGGTGTCAGAGCAGTGCTAGTTTTCATGGGGGTCAGTGGAGGAGTCCTGGTACCTCTTTGGGGCACCTTGCTTTGTTCATTCCACTACAGATGGAGGAAATCTTCAGTCCTCCCCCACTGAGACTGATTGTCTTCCCTTAAAAATTACTGAGACAGGAAATGGCTGTCTTTGAAACAGTCCTGTTAAGTTCAGTGAGTCCTCTTTCAAAAGCTTTGATCAGATTTTACCCATGTGGTGCCACTTTGACACTTGTGCAAGTGTTGCCAAGGTTAAAATGCATACTGTTGATCACTTGCCATCAGCATGCACTTACAGCACAGTGAAGGCCAATTTCTCCTAGCTCCTCTGCACTATCATAGCAGGTCACTTTGCTTCTTCTTCTTAATTTTTTATTTGTTTTATACTAATCTTGAAATTTTTTTCAGCTGTTAGAACTATGGTATAACTGCAGTTATTCTTTCAATAAAGTATAATTCTATATTGTTCCAGGAACAAGCTTGAGCTAATGTACACTTTGCAGATACAAATTATGTCCCCTCTGGTATGCCATCATTAGTTTGTAAAATCTGAGTGCTAGCTGGGCCCAAGTTAACAGGAGTATATTATAAACTTGAATCCAATATTTTTTTGAGATTTGCAGATGTCAATTACCTCTCAAGAGGTTCCTGTCCTATTAGATGTATATAACATAATTCAAAATGTAATCATCCCTATGAAATGAGGAAACCCCTATTTTTTCTTTGTACAACTACACCAATGTAAGAAAATTTGTTATTATGATGCCTATGTGGGATTACAAGCAAAATTATTTTTCCCCCCACCAATCAGTAAATTTTAATTCTCTATTTACTACAAAAATTCCAATATATACCATCAGCTTTTGAAAACAATTGCAAAGTGAGAAAATATTCTTTTCTAAGATATTATTTCTAAAGTATTATTATTTTCAATTATGAAATCCAATACTAGTAAGAAGGAATTTGTGAAGAAATATTTTGATGAAGAAAGAACTAATATGGGTAAAGAATGCTACTTAAAAGAATCTTATTACCACTACAAATTAAGATATAAGATATAAGATATACAGTCATTCTTTAATAAGAATACTATCATACTCAATTGTATCAAAAACAATTAGGAAAAAATATGAACATAAATAAGATTTGTCCCTTAAGAATGTCATCTCAGGCAAAATCAAACCATTTGTAGGATCAAATAATCAAACTTATTTCCACCAAATCCATTATTATATTTGAAACATAACCAGATTTTCAAATACATTCAGGACCAATAGAGGCAAACAGTTTTTCATACCCACTCCCATGGAATTCTCTGTCAGCACTTTTTGACAATCTTTACAAATCTAGCCCAGATGAGAGTAATTTTTGGATATGGATGCCTATATGTACGTGAGGCAGCCCTGCTTTGGGACTCTAGCACTGTGTTATGTAGGACATGCCTGTTGGGATGGCATATTGAAGGGATTCAGCCCCACGTGCACACAGCTATCCTCCTGGCAGGTAAGAATTGCTTGGTACCCCATCAGCCTGAAGTGCAGGTGGATGTGGGCCCTACTGAGCTGGTCTTAGTTTTAATTTACAGGCAGCTGTGACTTTGCTCTTGAATCTGGATTGAAGCATCATTTGCCTTTATTTGCAGCTTTGCGTTCTGACACTGTTTCCAATTCCGACCATCAAAACTGTGCTAAAATAAAATAATGCTCTGGCCATTTAGGGAGAACCTTTTCACCCTTACTTTTCTTTTCCTCCAAATGCTGACTCAATGCTGACAGCTGAGAAGTTGTTCACCCTCTTCCTAAATGTCCCTGTGCAAAATAGCAAAACATTCTGTTTTCATGAGGCTGAAATATTTCATTACACACCTGCTAAAAGAATAAAGCAGAGAACAACTCTTTACCAAAAGAGTTGCATTTTGGTAAGGCTGTTTTAGCCCCAGCACAAAGTAAATCATTTTGCAGAAGCATGACGCATAAGCAGACAGAAAAGCACAGGGTGTACAGTGCAGTTCGTGCTTGCAGTTGGAGAGCACCCCCAAAGAGACTCCAGCAGCAGCAGTGACACAGCACTCCTCTTGGCTACAGCACACGGCAAAGGGAAGGATAACAATGTAGTTAGCTTCCTCTGTCTAATTAGCTGCATAGGGCCAAAGGAGAGCCTCTGATATTCAGTTTTGAATAAACAGCTGGGGAAAATGTATTCTGTATTCATGAGACACAAGAAGGGCAAAAGACTGCTTCCATTTGGATTCCACTAATGAAATATGGAGCTCTTCAATCCCAATTTCTGGAAAGCCACGGATTGACTATAGATGCAAAGGGAAAGGTCAGAATCCCTCTCTGTGTTTGACATGCTGTCAAATCAGTCCTAACACAGAAAAATGGTGTCACTTCATAGCAATCTTTATACATGGGGAATCCATTCCACAGCAGAGGCAAGTAGAATGATATTTTTCTAACAGCTAGGAACTTTTGTGTCCGGAAACATGGGCAAAACTGGAAACTGCAAAATATGTCACCTCCCATGTTTCTGGTACTGACAACTAGGCATTTCAGCAGCTACTTCCACAAGTGAGATATCAGGGAACCTTAGTGTCCAAGAAAAGGGTGTGATTTAAAGTAGTGAAACCTCTAAAGTGGCTGCAAGGAGGGAAAAAAGACAGTCTGGATACTTACTGATCACTGCAAAAAAATAATCTCCCCGTCCTATAGGCTATAATTTATCAGGACCTTGCAGCATGTTCTGAATATTAACTGCCCATCCTGGGCAAGGTAGGTGGGACTGGAAGAAGAGATGAGCAGCCACAGCATTTGGTAGGAAACACCTGCTGGCCTGTTATCAGTGCACAAGATTTCCTGGGAAAAGGGGGCATGATGCATGATTGCTGACAGGAGGTGAAAACATACATGACAGTGTAGACATATGTCCGAGACAAGAGGGAATACCTCTGCTCATTCAAAATTCAGGAAGAATAAACTAAAGCTGGATTATAGCAGAATGTAAATCATTGCATAGCAAATTGAGGCCTTCAGGAACCACAAATGAAGTGAATGCTGTAAAAAGATTTCCCCTACAAAAATGGAAAGCTATGGGTTGGGTTACTACCTACCAGTTAGTATTGGGTAACAAGAACAGCAGAAGTCACAGGATGTCTATAAACAACTGGGATGAGGCAGCAATCTGACACATGAAGGATGCTGTTGGGAAAGAAACAAAATACTTCATAGAAGCAACGGAATTCCCACCAGAAGGAAGTGTTAAGCAGCACTTGAAACAGCTGTAGTGCAAGAAGAAACTCACAGTGAAAGGACTCAAAGTATATATGTCAACACAGCAAAATTATATTCAGATGGAAAAAAAAATATATCATTCTTGTTTTCCCTGGATGTCAGGAGCTTTGTCACCACATGTAGCTGTGCTATTACCACTGAAGCAGATTACAGGCCCCTAGGGTACACTCATGACAAATCCCTAGTATCCACATGGCCAAGACTTCTTCACTTCACTTCTAAACTATGAAGGTGCTTCTTGAAAAGCACAATACAAGCCTGCAAGGACAATTCCTTCATTCCTTCAGGAGATTTTTCTTGGCTGCTGTTGTGCTGGGCAGCAGGTTGCAAAGGGGAAAGAAGAGTTTAAAAATGTTGTAGCAGTACTTAAAGTTAATAAAAAGTGATGATGTAATCAGTCATTTGGAAGATGGAATAATGTCAAGAAGGTCTGCACAAGAATGAGTTTATTTTGCTTTGGAGAGAAAACAAAGTGAATTGTGAAAAGTGTAGCAGGTTAAGTTGAAAGAATCTGTGGCCAGAGCCAGAAAAAGTACTCCCAGCAAACACCTTCATATAGTACTATATGATTTGGAGGCATCTCCTTCCAGTTAAATGTTTCTGCATTGAGAGCTGCATCATAATACAAATTCCTAGATTTGCTCCACATGGCAGGGCTGTTGTTGTGGGAAACCTTTGAGCATGTGGGCTGGACCTAGAAAAGTAATGCAGCAGCTGGTCTTCTCTGACACAGAGGAAAAACTCTCTGATGTTGAGTGATGACAACAGAAATATTTTGAGGCCACTTTGAAAAAAGGAAGGCTGTTAGATACCACATCACCACCAAAATAATCCCAGAAAGCAGAGAGATTGTGAAAAAACCTCTTCTTGAGGTGGGTCTGATAGAGAAGAACTCATGGCATGGACCTGCACTTTCAAACATCCCAAGTCCAGCTTTCTGTTGAGCAATACACCCGGTGCAGGTAGCTCGTTCAAGATGAAGACTGAGCTCTGGGTGGGAGCCCAGAGAGACAAGAGGCTATGAACTGCCAATCCTTTGCATAACAAAGCATAACAAAGGGTGCAAAGACTACTGGCCAGTGGGTGAATGAACACTGAGACACAGCAGGAGCTGAAGGCTGGAGAAGAGCAAGACTTGCCCACATGCAAATTGTGAGGGGCTTCCTTTGTTGGGGGTTCTCGGGAGGCACCAGCTCAAGCTGTTTCTTCCATTACTGCATCATGAATAAATTGTTTTATGGACATCTGAGTCCTGTGGTCAGAACTGGTAAGGACGCCTGGTCTGACTGCATGATTGGGGTGTGTAAAGCAAGGCACCCATTGTCTCACTGCAGCCACCTCCCGTGAAGGTGTGTCAGTCCTAGCAGTGAAAGGGTCTGGCATTGGGAATGCGACTGCTAAAGTGTCTGCAAGTCAGGCTGGGATGTTTCCTTAACTCTCAGGACCAGCAGGAATATAGGAGCTGAATGCCCATTGATTTTCAAGAAGGGAGAGCCTTTACTAATAAGTCATGGTGGGTTTTTTCCCTCTCTAGGTAGTAAATGTTGCAAGAAGACCCCTCCTATATTTTCAAAAATGTCTGCGGACTGTTCTGGCCCAAGTACTAGCTAGGCATAAGTAATCCAGAGTATTTACTGTTTGAAGCTGCCAGATCTGAGCAATCAGTTGAGAACAGAAGAAACTAGGCCTAAAGCCATCTGAGCATGATGTGTTGCAATTAGCAGTAAAAGCTTAAAAAAGAGGTGTTTTTGGAAAACTTGAGATCTGCCAAATAATGCTGGAATCGCTTTTTCAATCACACAGGTATTTCAGGAAGATTACTACTAGTGACAGTAGAGTCAGGTCTCCCTGAGGTAGGTGAACACACTGAGAGCCTTAATTAAAGAAATAATCAAGAAGAAGAGTTCCATGGAGCGTAAAGTGAGGAAGAATAGTCAGAAATATCTGTTGGACTAGCAGATATAAAGTTGTCTATTTAATTTATAGTTTGAAAGTGAATATGTCAGGACATTCTGAGGGCTTTCTCTTAGTTTAGTGTCTTTGGTTAATGGTGTCTTTCCTTGCATGATCATTGTTCTTACCTTGTGTATATTCTTTGTTCTAGAAAAAAGATTGGACATATTGCACTTGTGAACTTGCTACACCTGTTTTTGATGACAATGTACAAGATAGATGCAAAATCATTCTAGTGAGTATTAACTACTTATATGACTATGTTTGAATATGCAAAATATCTTTGTTGTGTTGCTAAAGGTACAGTGAATAAGGCTTGACATTTCTGTGGATATTAATTATTTATTTAAAGTCATTACCAGGATGTGAGTCTTGGATTTACAAATATGCATATAGGCTCCAGAATTCAGAATGTCATAATAAAGTTAATTAAGATAGAAAGAAGAAATCTGAGTATTGTCTGGTTCTGGATAGTATGGCAGCTTCCACTCTACTGAGACAAGGCAAATCTACTATAGCAGTAACTTTCAGTCCAACCACATTTGTTTTGATTTAAGTTCTGTTCCAAAAAACTTATTTGTGATGCATATATAAAGAGTGTGTAGGAGAGCCCTTCTTATAGCTACTAGAGACTCCATCTTTATGCATACTACTTATGAAGTTGGAGCAAACCTACTGGGTAGGCAGTGTAAGAATTCCACTCCTATGAAGGTGGGCTCATTCCTTAATGCATTAGTGCAGCTGTGAGAGGTTTTCTGCTATAGTGTATGGACAGCTTACATGCCTGACAAAGTCAATCATGTTCTGGAACAACACAGGGCTACGTGATGTACTACATATAACATGAACAGAATGTAGGAATCCAGGATCTGAATTGCAAAGGGTGGCTTCAAAATGTATTCACGACTATTGCCCCTTTTATCTGGGGTCTTGCTTCTGAGCTAATGTAATAATTTAAACCCTGAAACTGAACTTTCAGAGACAAATACCAAATATTGTGAAAATTCCTGGAAAAACATGACATCTGGCATCACCACGTTTTAGTTGGTTCCACAGTTTTATATTGGTATACCTACAATGATTTTATACATCATCATTTAGAAAACCTTTCATCAACAAAAGTATGTACGGACATGTTCTCTGTTTTTAGCTTTCTTTTACTTTTGATTTTAAAAGACAGAGTGTCATAAATATTGTCTGAAGGCCAGAGTCTGAATTCTTGGTTCATATTGAAGAACAGTTTCAGAATCATCACCAATTCCAGAGGAGTCAGGCTTTAGCTGGAAAAGGCTACTAAATCAATCTGAGGGAACAATAATTAATTATCTATCAGGTTAATGTATTCCAGAACCTGAAGACCAGTTCATGCTGCCAAAACTGAATGGTTTAATTTTTCAATTTCTTTGCAGGAGTTTGGTGATTTCATGCATGCCCAAAGCATGACTCTGAGGCCTAAAGGATTTGAGAATATGATCCAATACCATCAATGTCAATGATACATGAAAGGAGACTAATTTAGAAAGGAAATAAAAACTGCTTGTACAGGCTTTTTCTAATGGCAATTCCTGTATTACCAGGATTATTTTATTCAAGTATCACAGTATGAAAAAAAATCTGCCCTGGCAATTGAAACTTTACATCAGGATATCATTCATTTTTGTATGCCAAATTTCAAGCAACTGTTGAAAAACCAGACTGGAAAGTCCCAGGCCAAAATATATACCTCAAGACTGAAACTGATTTTAGTTCCAAGAACAAGTAGCTGAAAAAGACCATTTTCATAGATAAATATTTTTCACCTGGGTTTTACATATCTGAAAGAAATATACATTGCATGGGTTGTGCATTGATCAAACTTTTATTGTGCCAGCTGTACTTCATAGACCTGAGAAAGTGATTCAAGCAAAACAAAAGAGAACATAAAAGCACAACTCTAATAGTTTTAAATCCCAAAGAGGCAATTACAAGTTTGATTCCAGTCATGCAGCTGGACTACATTGGAAACCTAAACACTTTACCCATATTAAATAGATGAGAAGGCTTGGACAAGGACTGTAAATAATAAATCCATCCTGCAGTTTTATTTTCGAAGTACCACCCTTTTAATAAGTTGGGAAAATACAGCAATAAAATTCACACTAATTCATGTGTAAAATGTAGTTTAACAGAGCTGAAATGTGTTAGAACATTTTTTTTTAAAATGAGAAAAGTAAGTTGCACAATAACTAATCATTTAAATAAACCAACTGAAAAGGGAATTAAAGTAATGTTGTAACAGGAATAATTTATAATTCTTTAGCCTTTGTAAATTACAATTCTTCATAATTTGTGAATGTGATAGGGTATATTATATACAGTGTTCTATATTTAGAATATTTTTTGGCCTACAAAGAAAAGTCTGGCAATTACAGTACATATTTATCTTTGCTCTGGTGGCTAAGGAGAAGGGTAAAGGGCAGGACATCACAAGATGCAAAAAACCATCCAAACTGTTGTTGGATGAAATGCACCAAGGTTTAAAACCTAGCAATGCAGATGGCAAATGGCTGGTGAGGATAAAGGTGAAACACTTTTGTGTGCACCGTATCCCAAAAGCAGCTTTTTCATTCAGGGTAGATGCACAGGGTCTTTGCCCTCAGATAAATGTGGCATGCTGAGTATAAGCTCGTTCTGTGGGCTGCTTCAGTAGGCATCCATATTTCTGGAGGGCAATTTAACCCACAGAAACTACTTCAGGCTGAGCTGGATCATCACTGAGGACTGAGCCACCCTGTATGGGTGCTTCCATTGCACACCCTCATTTTCAATGTCTGAAATTAGGTCACTGAGTCCTTCCCTTGACAGAGGTAATAAAGCTGATCCAGCTCTCTTCTCTGCTTTTTCTCAAGTTCTGGGCTTAGAGGTGGACAGAGAAGCTGAGGGCAGTTCCTGGGCTGCTGGGAGCAGTTTTGCATGTGTCTGGAGTAAAGTCTTCCTTGTAGTTCTCTCTGGATGTGTAAGGCCTAGTCAAGCACCAGTATTTGGAGAGGAGAGGGATGGAAGGAGGTATCTAATTTTACATCTGTTCTCCAACATTTTGGCTCTCAGAATTAAAATAATTTTTAAAAAAAAAGTAGAAAATGAAAGGCATAAATAGGCAGATCATGAGAAAAGGACACAAAATAAGTCCTATATTATAATTTTAATTCTTCGCTTTCTCTTCTGAAAAATATAGGTACCTTGGAAAAGGCAATAAAACCTCCTTGTAAGAAACATCAGTTTTTATTATTCTGATCTAACTTGAAACAATTCTGGGGGAAAAGGTCTTCTTGAAATGTTCCCTTTTGATAGTTTTGAGAAAAATATGTTACTATTTTATCGTTTAAGACAATTATTTTATCACATTATTTTAGTCAATTTTTAGTTTAAAGTGTGAAAAATCAACAACAGCAAAAAAAGTGATAATATTATTTGCATGAAATATTTTAACAGTTTAATCTTAGGGATTTCTACTCACTTTTCTTCTTGAACAGTATTATTTTCCAGGTTTTTGGCTTGTGGGACAGGAAAAAAACATTTTGTGATCCAGTGCTGAACATCTAAAAAGGTCTGTGGTACAAATTATAGTCAATTCTGTACTTGGTCAGATTTTGGGTGTTGAAATGGGTTTCCTCAGGAGCCTGAGTTTGCTGCTTCTCTTTGGCAGAGGCAGGGCCAGAAGAACAATGTTAAGTACACCCTGACATTTTTAAAGCCACATTTCCTGAGAAGTATGCTCCACACTGTTACTTGCTACTATTTGGCCCTCCCATTTGAGGACACAGCTGTATGGTCAGGCAGAGATGTGTGAAGTGGCAGAGAGAAGAATTTTTTGTGTTTGGCTTGTCTGAAGTTGCTTCTGCACGTGTTTAACGCTGGTGATTAACGCGTCCACCGGCAGCAAGGACGACGCCAGGCTGGAAACTACGGTCGAGGTCTGCAGGGACGTTGCAGATACGGACATCAGCAGGGATGTTCCAGCACGGACATCAGCAGGGATGTTGCAGACACGGACTCAGGTGTTGCGAACACGACTGGTGCCACCTATGGGCGCGTTCAAGAACAGGAACAGGCAGAGCTGGGGTGTGCTTTACTGACAGTGCACTGCAACATTTGCTGGATTTTGGCAGCAGGGGTGATTGGCTGTAATATTTTCATAGTTTATAAACAGGTGATATTTCTTTATCCTTCCCTGTTTTTTTTTTTTGTTTTTTTTTTTTTTTTGTGTTTTTTGTTTTTTTTGTTGTTGTTTTTTTTTACACACTATTGCTCTAGCCAGTGAATTGAAGCCACAAAATCAAACCAGTGAATGATTGAAAGGGAAATATTATAAAATAATGGTCTCCATCAGAGCTAAAACACCCAAGCATCTGTTCTTTCACAGATTTATAGTAGCCAGGAGGTGGACTCGATGACCTGACTGGTCCCTTCTAACTTAATACATTCTAAGTTCTATGATTCTATGATGAAGGAAGCAACAAATATCCTAAGATGAGGGTTGTGTATTAAAGTTTAGATATTATTTTGTATCAGGACCAAAATAGAGCTAAGAAGCTGAACTGCAGCTGACCAAGAAGGAAAAACAAAACTTGACTACTTGACAGACTAGGTACACAATGAGTCCTGAGGAAAATTTTAAGGGCTCTTCTCTCTCTCCCTTTTGCAGTCATATTATGATTTTTATTGGTATTAAAAATGAAAAATATTTCAGGCCAAATAAAATACTGGTAGACACTTCTTTGAAATTAGGTAAGAATAATGCAAGGATCCTCACAGACTTGACTTCTACCCCTGGGCATTATTCCCACTTACAAACTTTATCAGTTTCTGCAGATTTTAAATCACATTGCCCTTTCCTCTTTTCTGTAAAAGACCTAGAGGATCAAACAGAATAACAAGAAACTCAGATCATGATAAAACTTGGCAGAGACGTTTCTTGCTTCCACTTCATGGGACCCTATGAAGGTTTGAGGCCAAACATGTTGGCAAGTGCCCCTGTTTTCCTACTCAGGAAAGATGCAGGAATTATTGAATTCTGAGTGTTCCCAAACGATGGTTACATGTGGGCTTAAGCAAGCTCAGTGCCATTAAGATGAGAACAAAAGTGATGCCTGTTGTAAAATTAAATTGATTTTATGTGTGGGAAATTATTTCAACATTAAAAAAAGGAAAGATGTTAATTTTAACTATATTTTTTCCATTATATTTATTACAATAATATTTGCTTAAAACTTTTGAGTGGAAATGTGAGTCTGAAGTTTACTTTTTCTATGTTCCTGCTGTTAGCAGCTACCAATGGAATTTCAAAAATTGTTTTGCAGTTTTTTTCAGTATACCTCCACTGTGTTGTCATTTTTCTTTACTGTTTCCTTCTGTCTCTGTGAGAGGAATGCAATATGCCACCCATGAGATTTTGTGTTGCCTTGCTTTGCTCTCTAGTGCTTATCCTTCATATGTGCCATGTTGCTAACCTTTGATCACTCTTACCCTCTATGCTCCAATTCCATTTGTTGATGTGTACATACACATATGCCTCATAATACTAGGGTAAAAGATAAAAAGATTTTACTTTTCTAAAGAACATCCTCCTTATCTGACACTTTCTTTGTGGTTGTTTTTTTTTAATTATCAGTGTAAAGTGTATTTTTACTTGTGGGATAAGATGAGAAGAAACCAGAATGGCAATCCTTTTAAGAAACTTTAATCTTTCAGTCTCTTCCTTGTTCATCTCATCCCCACTCTTCAGCTGATGAAACTTTGGACATGGTTTTCCTTTTTCTTTCTATGCCTTTTAAACCAAATTCAGGCTACTGTTTTGTTGGTGAGGATGTGTAGATGTCTTTTAGCTTGCCAAATAAGAAAGAGTGATCCTCATATCTGTGGTAAGCACAAATGATAAATTTAGTAGAGGTATTGTTAAATATCACTGTCTGGATTTAAATATTTGGACAAAGATTAGCTGTGAGTACAAAATAAATAGCATGAGTATTTAATCAATATCTATCATTCCTACTGGTCAGATACAGTCTTCTTTGTTTAAATAGAGAGACCATGCCTGCTTAGTACTATAACTCTCTTAAAATTTGGAGAGTTTTAAGCACAATTCAATCCATGCCTTGGAGCATAATAAGGAATGAAAGACAAGAGAGTTGAATCTCCACATCATAGGTAAATACATGCTTTATAGACTCTTAGAAAATCATGTTGGGGTATGGCTTTCAAAAATGCATTTAGTCACTAGAGGGAGACACGATATAACAGAAATTTTCACATTGGGGAGGCAGATACCAACCAGGCTGGAGTGCTACTGCCCAAGTGAAAGGCTGCTGATTTGGTAAGCATCTGGGGCCCATGGGGACTGGAGACAGTGCAAGAACCCTTCACAGATCTTCCTGATCCTCCAGAATTGCATCAGCAATTCCTTTTCATAAACTCATCTGACCTGGGCTCCAGTGGGACAATCACCTTCAACTTAAGTGAGCACAAAAGGCTTTTACCTCATTTTCAGGCAGTGCTGGGCTGTGCTATATCACTCATCTTTCTGGAGAAGCCTGCTGGGTATGGCTGAATCTCTCACCCAGAGCAACTTGACCAGGTGGAGAAGAGGAAGGGCAATGAAGAAAATACCTCCTTTGTCCCCTTGGGCATTTTTCTACTGTCAGAAGTGGGCTGGCACACCTTAATAGCTCCTAACCTATGCTGCCAGTAACCAGTCATTCCCCCACAGCTGCATTTGGGCTGAACACAGATGCTGCTTGGGGGAAACCACTGAGGATGTGCAGAGCAGGCTCCTGGACGATTTGTTGGCATGGCTGGGAGAAGACCTGTTTTTCTCTTGGTGGAAGACCCTGCAGGGGACAATTGGAACAACCACTTAGCTGGAGAAAGTGGTATGCAAGGCTAAATTCACAGGGTCTCACCTCAGTGATTTACTTTAAAATGAAAGCTAAGGTGCAAACATTAGAGGCAGATTTTGTGCCCACTGGAAAGTGCTTTGATCAAAGCACCAATCCCAGTGTGAAGTTTGCATAAGTGTTAATATTCATACAAAAACCAAACAGAGCAAACCAAAGGCCCTATCTACACTGGGATCAGGATTGGGCTAGCATTAACCATGTTGCTGCTGATAAAACAACAGGGAAACATCTCTACATCTGGAGTTTCTGTTCAGTGTTTATCCATTCTGGGATGCTGTTTAATAATGTATTAAATTAGGGTATTGCAAAGGTGTGGTAAGCAACATTTTTTTTATCATTACATTAATAATGGGTGTTATTTTTTCTTTACTGCCCAGAAATACTTTATGGACTTATTAATATTGCCTCCAAATAAAATGTTTATGAAATCACTAATTCTGCTTTTATTTGCCATATTTCTCACAAAGATTCTGAGTCATGATGTCATGTCTGCTAGGATTTGTGATCGTATTTTCTCTTTACTTTGTACATTATGTATGTCTGTGTAATTTGAAAAGACAATTGTAGAGTGTAAGATGGAGGCAAGTATTCTTTATTTTAATTAAAATGCTAACACAAGAAATTATCCTATTGAGTGATTTTGCTGTAACGCAGCCACTTGCTCTGCCATACAGTAGTAAAATGCTATTTGATGCTTCCTCAAGAATGCTTCCTATTCTCCAGGGCTTTACTGTAGCCAAAATCACCCTTCCTTTAGGCTGAAACTTGGCACACAAAATCTCAGCTCAACTTCAGTGCGACTTGAAACTTAGAACAAAAATATTTTGCTTTCCTCTGTTCAGGTTGCTTTGAGACGTTACACCTTGAGGTTCCTTGTATTGTTTCTTTGTAGAGTGATTAAAAACTTCAACATCAGTCCAAGATTAAAAATGGAGTGTTGTTGGCATTAATTTTTAATGGAAATATCATTACTGCTGACTACAGAAAAAACCCCTCTGTATCAAACCCTCTGTCTGGGTTCAAGAACGACATAGATGTATCACTTCACAGAAATAAAAAAGTTATTCTTTTGCTGGCAGTTTTTGCTTGTGTTGGCCATCCTAGATGGAAGATTCTTACCATTCGTGGAGGGGCCATGACACAGGCTTTCATGTCACTGACCCTTGCTGGAGACATTTGATCTGATCCAAGCAAGAGCTTGTTTCTTCCATGAAAACCAGTGAATGGTGAGTCTAAACTCTTCTTAACAGATCCCTCATCTCTGGTTATTTAGGTATAAATGGTTTCTGAAGAGAGTCAAGCATGTTACTGAGCACGTTGCCTGTCCCCATCTCACTGACTATAGGAAATTGGTCATAATAATCTGATTGGCCAGTTGGATTTGGGTAGACCTTTGATCTTTTAATAACAGCATATGCATACACCTGGAAAAGGAAAGTCAAATTCATTGCAACCTCAGGATACATAAAGGCTGAGTCTAGCACAATTTGAACACCTGGGACCAAGAGGTGCAGTAGAATTACAAATTTGGACAATACATATGTACCTATCTTTTTTTTTTTTTTAAAACTGACACATAAAATGATTTTTGCACCTTGCTTTCCCAAGATATTTACCATAAATTTAGTAGTTTCAGATGACTAGATATTGTTTTCTAACAAATGTTTCTCCTGATTTTATTTATGTTCACTCTTTGAAATGCTTTTGCATATAAAAAAATTAAAGACAGTGTTTAATAGATGGAAATTTCTCTGTCTGTAAGACACCTATACAAAAAGGGTTTTCTTAGTAGAAATGAGGAAAAATTATAGTTTTTTCAGTATAGGAGAAAAAGTTGGGGAAGTACTGACTGACACTTGAAAACAGGAAAATAAACTCTCACGTGGAAGAATTTATAGTTGTTTACGCCAGTCAAGAGCCGTATGGAAATCCAGAAAGAGACAACACAATGGCATAGGATACTTGGGGTTGATAAATGCAAGTCATTTAACTTGGAATAATGAAGGAGGATTTGAAATGGCCCATTCATTTTGGAGATTACAAGCTAAATTTTTCCTATTTAGGAAATATACCACTGAACACAGGTCAGTGAGAACTTGTCAGTCTGTAAGAGCTTAAAAATGTGGGCAAAATGTTAGGGCCTGTAAAGTTTGAACTATAAACTATGTCAGCCAGTTAGAGATCAATGCAAGCCTGACAGTGTCAGTGTATGCATCAGTGGTATGTGTCCCCTGCAACATGGGGCCAGATGGGCATATGCTGAGCTATTTTACTCTTTTCTTCTCTTTTGTTGGTTTGTTTGGGTTTTTTTTTAGACAACACTTGTATTACATTTGTAAGAGACCAGTGCTTATATGTTTCACAGCAGGGATTCAGAAACTTTTGGGGATCCTCCCGGCAAACCATCCCCAAGCTTGTGGTCATACAAGGTTGTAAAAATCCAGAAGAAAGCCTGAATTACCATCTTCTACCTTTTCATGGGTCACTTATTCCCTTGTGTTGTCTTTCTTGTGGCATCAAACTTATTCCTGTGTGCTTCTTGAGACATCAAACCTCCAGTGACTGGAATAAGGGTTCCTTTCTGTGTCATGTCACTGATCCTAAAAGAAGTGAAGCATGTTCTTGCTCTCTGCAAGCAAAGTCCAGCTCTGAACACATCAGTGACTTTGGGCGTTTTGCAAGAACATTCGTGGTAGCAGTGCTCAGTAGGAACCGAGCATGCAGATACTTGTTGGACTCCAGGCTGTTGTGGGAAGGGTTGGTCAAAGGAAAATGGAGTGCACTAGTGGGCAAAGGTATTCAGTGTTTACAAGAAAGAAGAATGGCTGTTAGGAAATGAGACAATGGAGCCTAGCTCTGCTCACAGGAGTTATGGAAATCACTGGTCCGAAACAGATGGAGTGATGTTTATGTGGAAGTGGCTGAAGAAGAGTGAAACTACTTTGCACTCTTTATGGAGCAGTCTTTTCTTATTTCTGAGAGCAGAATCAGTGAGCAAGGTGAGTTAATAGTACATAAGTAAAATTGAAGCCTACAGCAATTAAATTAAAAACTAGAAAATTAGGACTGGTAGAACTGAATACATTTTAATTGAACATAATCAGCTGAAGACTACTACATTGCCAGAGTGGAACAGAAGCACAAAATAACATGGTAATCACTTCCTGAATTAAAATTTTAAACCAATAAACTGAAAAATTGCAGGTACCCCAGTGTATGACATGCAGAGTACTCATGATATGAGAACATGAATTATTTATATCTTCTTTAAGTGTAGAATGTAAATTTGTTTTGAATTAATTTCTACTGGGAAATCAGTAAATGTAACTGTCTCCTGTGGCAACGTTTTTTTCCTTCTAATTATTGTTATTATTATTTTATCATTTTGCTGTTTGGAGAGGGAAAGAAAAAATGACGAATTTTATGGTAGTCATTTAAGTAAGGGTTATATTGAAAAAATGTAGTGCTTTTCTTTTTAGTGAAACACACTGCAAAGTAGACAGATGTTAAAATAACTTCAGACAGAAAGACTCCACTTTGCTGGGACAAATAGGTGTTAATGTCTTAAAAATTACTTGATCTGAAAGGACCAATCAGGTTCTGGAAGAATGGGTGTGTAGGTCCTTGTGAACATCAAACCACACTAGTTTGTTGCAGACCTGACCACAGTCTGAACTGTTAAAATTTAGAGAAAAATACACAGACTTAATAGACTCCAAATAAAGTTGCAGAACTCCTCTGTCTCCTTTGTGAACACTGACTTTTCACAGCATGACTTTCTGCACAAATTTGATATTACTATTCTGTGGCCAAGAAGTCAGTATCTACTTGTTTTCCCTACAGAGAGTAAATAAGTAGACTGGTAGGGAACATGAAAGGGTTTAGCTAGTGCATTATTATTATTGTGGTCTGCGGGATGCAGAAGCAGGTGCCAAAGCTTATGATGGCCATAACGTCATAGAAATTCAGGAAGAAGAAAAAACTTTTCAACACTCTTCCTTTAAGTGTTAGAGAATCAGGCATTATTTTATTCTGATCAAGATCTGCCATGGAAATAATTCTATCTAAGCATGCTTTTTTACCAGACTTTCCACATATTTCTACATTAAAAAAAATATGAAGAAATTTTCATTCATTGGTTTTACATTACACAATTTTGGTTATTGATTCCTTAGCCTTCAGTGCTAATTTGGTCCTCATTCTTTGATTCTCTTACCTATCTTTTCCCAGATCAGATGTCTCCAACTGCACCTAGAGTTAGTGTCTGATAATGTCCAGTTTTCTCCCCTGTGTGTCCTGGCTACTCCCAACATGTAGATGTTAAACTCTCAGAGTCCAGGAATCTTCTTCCCAGGATTGAACCTTATCAGGCCTCACCCACTGAAACTCAACCCCAGTCCCCACCCCTGGCAAAGACAAACAAACCCATGACTAAAGTTACTAGAAATTTAAAGAGTTATATCCTTTCCAACAACAGGAATAATCTAAAAACAAAGGAAAATCTCTTGCGAGTTGGGAAAGTGTTATTAAATGAATGACCCACTATTATTGTCACTTCTGTCACTGAAGAATTAGGCCTTCCCAGCTTTGTTTTGTACTCCTAAGCTTATTAAAATTGAGGTAGAGAGCTTATTTTGAATTCTATGTCACCTTGTCCTTGGGGGTTACTGAAGTATCTGTCTAAGTCAGAGTGACCAGGACTGACGCTTTTGTTGACTGGCCTGACCTTTACAACCATTTCTACTCAATTTTTGTCCATCTCTCACATCCTAGGGAATAATGATACCTTGTGGATAATGTTATATGGCAAACATTAAGTATGAGAGGCAAGTAAATGATGGAAAATATTAAATAGTTTTGTTTCATATAATGAAGTATTTTTTCATTACTTGTATCTTTGTTTTGTAACCCATATGGATCTGCGAATCCTCATTAGCTGTAAACTATGTTCTCCCCATTCTTGATCCTCTGACAATGGGAAGGTGATGAGCTAAAAATGTAAAGATTTTTGTTCTTATGATTTTGGAACAACTGCTCTCCTGTTTTCTGCTGTTTTCTTTTCATGGACCATTAGCAGCTTCCAAAGGCAATATCCTTTCACTGTCACACTATGCCATGGGGTGCCATTTCAACAACTTCAGATGAGGGCATTAAGTACAATTCTGGATGAGAGTCAGAGCATAACCAAATAAAAATAATAAAGGAAACCTTGTAAGAGCAATTTGGAATGCTGTCCTGTGCTGAATTCATTTGCAACTTAGCAGAAAGCTACCAATCACTGGTGATTGGTACAATAGTCTTCAGCACCTTATTTAATCGTAAAGTATTTCATACCCTAAGAAACATCACTGCTCATTTGCTTTTCCTTTTTCGGTGATCATCTTAGCTGAATGCTGAGTGGTGAATCAGTAGGAGGGGAAGGAAAATTCATGTTTCTAATTCAAGGAGAATAAAAATGGACTTCTTGTTGTTCCTCTCCCTTCCCCCTTGCAATTAATTTGGAGTTAAATATTTCTTAGGAGAATTTTTAAAAAAAATCCTAGAAGGAGGGAAATAACCTTCATAATCCCTTAGCAAATCTTTCAATGCCTAGAGGTCAAATTGTGGCAAACATTGCATACAGGTCCAAGACAAAGCATACTCCCTGCCAGTGGCAAGACTGTGGGGTAGAAGCTCACCTCTTTTAGCTCACCTCCTAGGAAACAGAGCATGATTAGTCTACAGATCCTCACAGTGCCACATGCTCTGGGAAGGACTCAGGCTACCTAAAGCCCCTGGGTTGGCACTGACTGATTGGTACCAGCTTTTGCATTCAGTGCTTGAATAAATTGTTCATTCTTTATGGTGGGGAAAATTTGTAAGGTGCCCAATAAATGGACTGCTTAGAGCTAGAGCTGAGGCATTTCCTGACTCTGATGATGCATTCCCTCTCCACACCTCTTTCATGGTGACAGATATGCAGCTTAGCAGGCACTGCTTGGAAGTGTCATGCAAAGATCCACATAGAGTTTGTCAGTGTTGTGGGTTGACACTGCTAAGCACCCACAAAAGCTAATCACTCACTGCCCTCTGTAGCTGGACAGAGGAGAAAAAATTAATTTCATAGGTTCGTTCACAGGTTGAAATAAGGACGAGGAGAGATTATTACTCATTAAATACTATCATGGGTAAAACAGGCTCAACTTAGAGATATGAAGTGAATTTATTACTAACAAAATCAAGGATGACTGGAAGTAAAAATCAGACCCTCAGAAACACCTTCCTCCCACCCCTCCCTCCTCCCAGTTCTACCTCCTACCCTGGTGGTGCAAGAAAACAGGGAATGGGGGTTATGGTGATTTCATCACCCGAGGCTTCTCCTGCTGCTCAGGGAGAGAAGTCCTTCCCTTGCTGCATTGTAGGGTCCCTCCCACAGGAGACAGTTCTCCATGAACTTCTCCAAAGTCAATCCATCTCATGAGCAACAGCTGCAATCCCACAGGCAATAGTACCCCTCAAATTGCTGCACCATGGGTCACTTGCATGACGTGCAGTCTTTCAAGGACAGGCTTCTCCAGCATGGGAGCAGGGTCCCTCTCTCCGTGGGTATCTTATGGGCTCACAGCCTCCTCTGAGGCATCCACCTGCCCTGGTGTGGGGCTCCTGCACAGACTGCAGGTGGATCTCTGCATCCCCCATGGACCTCCACAGGCTGCAGGGGCACAGCTGCTTCTCCATGCTCTGCACCAAGGACTGAAGAGGAATCTGGGCCTTGGTGCCTGGAGCACCTCCTGCCCCTCGTTCACTGCCCTTGGTGTCTGCAGAGATGTTTCTCTCACATGTTCTCACTCTGGTCTTCTCTGGTCAGAATTAAATATTTTTGTTTTGATTTCTTCTTAAATCTGTTATAACAGAGGTGTTACCACCATTTCTAATTGGCCCAACCTTGGCCAGTGACATGCCTGTTTTTGGAGCTAGAGTGGATTGGCTCTGCCAGACATGCAAGAAACTTCCAGTAGATTCTCACAGGAGGCACCCTTGTACCCCACTGTTACCAAAAAACAAGCCATGCAAAATCAATACAGTCAGCAGAAGAGCAGATCAGTCAAGAGGTTTAAGCGTAGGACAGGGAGGTTGTTGGCACGGTTGCTGTCTTGGCTATGCTGATAGATGACATTGGGCTAGGTACTTAACATCTGTGTATTCTATTTTGAATAGAAATAGCCCTCTGAAAGAGGGCTAATCTCTCTTCCTGTGAATGTTGGAATTTTCTCTGGCACTGGCCTTGTAATATCTTAATGCCAGTAGGGAAGGTGCTGTGAGACTGTGAAGGTTTATAAAGCACTATGAATTTGTGTTGGGCTAGGTGTTATATGTTACCAGTACCTTGCTACTGGAATGTTTACACTTGACTTGCACCTTATGTAAAATACAGTTTTGTACTATTACTCTTACTCTCTGCTCTGCTGAACAATATTGTTTTCTCTTGGGAAGGGCAGAGATGCTGTGGGATTTTGGCTGAGGAGACAGGGGCTGGGCTCAGCTCCTCACTCTCTCTCGCTTTCCGATCGGATGGGAATGGTTGAGTTGCTGCTACCACAGGAAGAATTCACTGCCACCAGGGAGTCCAGCCCACTTACTGCTTCTTCTTTATAGTGGGCGAGCCTTTGTTTCTAAGAGAGTGACCTTATTAACACTCAATCACATTGGAAAGGACCCTCACCATCTACTCAGGTGCCTCAGGGGAAAAACCTGGGACCTCAACTCCTTCCCCTTTCCTGGAGGACATTTCTCCAGGTGTGTGCAGCAGCTGTTTGCAGGAGCCTGGCTGCCACTTCCCAGCTCCCTTGTTTTCGGCCACTGTCTCAGGCTTTTTCACTACACTTTAACCCAGCACCCTGTGCCTGCTGGGACACACGCCCCATGCCCACTCCCCACCTGCAGCTGCAGCTAAATCTGCCAAGTTTCTGCTACATTTTGTTTGCCAGTCTGGTTGTGCCCACCTCTGCCATTACAACTGGTGCTCTGAGGTTCCTTCTACAGCCCATTTCTCTATCCATAGGGGCACAGGGACCAGCTGCTCCCCTAAGTTTGTAAAGGAATCCCCTTTCCATCCCTTCCCCCGGCTGTGCCGCCATTGCCGTGTGGAGAGAGGGGCTGGGCCGGCGCCACAGCGCCCCCTGCAGGCGCGGGGGAATCATCGCACCCGCCCTGCCCGGCCGGGAGCCACCAGCGCCCCTGGCGGCTGTGACCGGAACTGCACCAGAGGGGAGAGCGCCCCACAGCCCAGAGAAGGCTGGGGCTGCACCTGGGGGGTTCTTTCTGTTTGTTGTTAAAGCTTCAGTTGTTGTTTGCTTGCCTTGTTATACATATATATACTGGTCAAGAACTGTTATTCCTTTTCCCATATTTTTGCCTTAAAGCCCCATAATTTCAAAGTTATAATAATTTGAAATGAAGAGATTAATATTTTCCATTCCAAGGGAGGCTCATGACTTCATTTGAAGACACTTGTCTTTCAAACTGAGACAAGGATCCAGACAAGAACACGTCTGGTGCAGAGATGGCAAGGAAATCTTGTCCAGTGTACATACAGTGTATGTAGGGAGTAAAGTGGTGCATCCACTGGCTCGCTGGAACTGCTGGCTTCAAAGGGGATTTAATCCCATAAGTGACAGTCTGAAGTGATGGAAACATGATTGCCAGGATGTCCCCTGTATGGTCAGACAGAAAAGTTTCTTTATCAGCTGGCATGAGGTTAGAGATGCCAGGGCTGTAAAGAGAAGGCTAAGGCAGTGACTCCCTTATCTCAGCTCCATTAATATTCTATAGTTTACTGATCCTGATATGGTTGTGTTTGAGCTGTTTTTTTTTGTTTTGGTTTTGTTTTTTTTTTTTTTTTTTAGTTTGTTTGGGCTGGGAGTATTTTTGTTGGTTGGTTGGTTTTTTTGTTTGTTTGTTTAGGGTTTTTTTGTTCTTTGAATTTTTTTCAGTCTCATTCTGACTCATGCAGATTTTTTAGCATTTCTTTTCACACAGAAATCTTCAATACAACCACATCCTCTTTCATTTAAATTTGAACTGGCTGTTGCTACTTTTGCTTCAAATGTCTTGCCTCTTACTCCAGAAGATAGAAGATAGCTTGTTTTATCTCAGTGGCACCCATGGTTTCATGGATTTATTTAGATATCCACACAATCATCCTATGACAGGGTGAAACAGTCCTGGTCATTTAGTAATTTCTCTTACATAAAAAAGTGTCATACAAAAGCTGATTCCTATTCTTGACCATCCTTGCCACAATTCCCGTTACTCTTTCAGTTCCACTGCACTTTTTTAAAAGAGGGAGGTACTAGAACTGCAAAAAACCAGCACATTCTGGATATATAAAATGCTGTCCATGTATTCCTGGCTTGTTCTCTATGACAGGTCTGTCATTCATGAATTTCCATTGCAATTATTTCAGGTGTGGCAATAATATTGTTACAGTGGCTGGGGATATATTATATCACGACTCTGAGTGATAGAACAAATCACTGCCTCTGCAAGTCTGACAATGAGAGGAATGAGTCACCCAGACCAAGAGAGCTTTCTCTTAATTTTGCCTTGTTTTCCTCTGCCTGCTTTATGATACCCCACCTTGGTGTGTTTTCAACTTATCATACATTTGCTAGAAAATAAAAAGCCTCTCTAAAACTGCTGGACTGAAAATGAAATATAGGATGGCTGCAGGCTATGTTTTTCTTCGCTGGGAAGAACTACCACGATAATTGTTTCTACTACTCTGGAGAAACTACTACTCTGGAAAAAAATTAAAAACAAAAAAAAAAGAGACAAAACAAAAGCCAAGCTCCCAAACACCCTCTATTTGCTTGAACTCACCATAAAACATTGCTAGTAATTATAGAAGCCAACTGCACAACATCTTCATTTGACTTAACTGGCATTTTTTTTAAAGCTGAAAAACAATAAAAATAGAAAATTAACTCTGCGCAGGTTCTGGAGATGTTAAATTTCACTTCATGAGAAAGCTGTAAACTTCCATGCAACGTGTTGTCTTGTAATTCACTTCAGTTGGTTATATATTATTTTTCCTTTTTTTTTTTTTCCCTTCTATTGTAATATGGAAGTATAGAAATATACAGTAGTGTTGGAAAAAGGACTAAGCTTTTCTTTTGCTCTCAGTGCTGGATTCTGTCTGAGAGAAAAGTTTCACAGTGAAATATTATCAAGAGGTAGAGAGATCATATGTTTCCTTATCTCTTAATGGCTGCAGGGTTGAGGTTATTTTTTATTAGGATGTTTGGGGTTTTTTTTAAGTGACTAACAATTTTAAATGACAAATTCTTTTGATCTCCTCAAACATTTAAGAAATCCTCCTCTACATTTAAGAAATGGTAGTCTGCTAAAGAGACAAATCCCTTTCAAGATACAAATTTATCCATTGTGGGTTTAACTTTAAATAGATTAGTAGTCCCCTCTAAATCAATTGAGCTTTAGTGAGTATTACAGAAAATTAAGCCATCTGTACACACTACCAGTGAAATGATTTAACTACACAATGTTCTGATAAGGTAAGAGAAAAATTTATATTAAGTTAATGTTCATTTATTTGAATATGGGCTGAGGATTGTCTGTTATAATACACATATATTATGCAAGTTGATGTGATGACAGAATTGTTTTATGCTATAAATACCTAAAGGATCCAAATCTATGGATGCCGTTTAAATACCAAGTAAGGATCTGCAAAATTAAGAGTCAAGACTTTACTTTCTCCATCCCACTTTACACCTTTCCTGTCCCATATGAAACACCTAGTCCCAGCTGCTTGACCTATGACTCTGGTCACAGAAATTCTTCAGAGGTGTCCTAGACCCTTATCTAAGAAAGGTGATATAAATGGAGGGTACTCGGCAAGGGAGGGCCTGGGATACATCGCAACTAGTAGGGAAATCCTAAGGGACATTTTCCATCTGACACAGTTTACCAGAACTTCAGGTCAGTCAGGAATCAGCTGTCTCATCCAAAGTAAACAGTACTGTGATGAATTTACTCTCAACTTTGACATTAGTCCTCTGTAGGCAACAGACTTTGCACTTTGTCTAAAAGAGTTCAAGCTCAAGAAAGATGAGGATCTGAAGCTGATTTTAAGCTAAATTTGAAACTCCTTAGTCCTAGAATTGGTGCACATTGAAAGCTATTTTGAATTGCTTGGCTTCGTTTGACCTAGCTAATCACAGTAGATACGTTTCCTCTTTTTATACCTGTTATAGTGGCTCACAGGATCACAGGTTTCACAGTACAGCTTTGTAGCAATGACTATTTGATTTGGTGGCTTAAACTGGTTCAAAAGTTGTCAACAGCAGCAGAAGAATCATTTCAGGTAACAAGGAAGCTTATGCAGAGGAAAATGTGTATACATGCCATAGCATGTAGCCATTCCTGGAAAAGGAGTTTAACTACAGACCTGTATTTGGTGTGCTCTGTGCTTATATGAAAGACCTGTGAGAAATGACACACACTTTTAAAATTTCAGAGGTTTATTAAACCTTAAAAATACAACAAAAGACTGAATAAGGAGAAAAAAGAGCAGCACGGGGAGCACAGGACTAAACTATCATGTGGTCACCTACAAAATGGATGCTCTGACTTTTATGCCCCTAGGCCCTCCCAAAGTCTTGTTGGTTAACTCCTTCTCTGCCATCCATTGGTGGAGACTACTTCCTTACATCTTGATTGGAGGCCGGGTGCTGTACCAAGCCAGCCCTCCCCAAATGGCCCAATAACCCCCAGGGGAAGAGGACCAGGGGAGGATATATTACAATAACACACACATCCACAAAACTTATCTTAATATACACACAATATTAATCCTTTATTTGTGAGAGCCAATCTTTATAGTAATCATCTGTAAGAGAGTTATATGATATATATCATATATATATATATGATACAAGAGAGCTTATGTGACTCAGTTTGTTTTCTACATGAGCTCCATGCACTCTGATGCTGCTGAGTACCATGCTGGAGTGTGGTTTAGTTCTGCATTAAAGCACTGCTTCAGGTAAATCCTGATGTCATGTAGTAGTACATATATATAAGTGCCATTACCTTTTGTCTCATTGCCTTATGGAGAAAGGAACCATTTAAATGTGGGACTAGCTCTCCCATACTGTAAAGATAGCATTTAAAACCTATGGGCTTTGTCTTTTTATTTATGGCTATGCACTTTCAGTGAAATCACAGCACGTTTCACACTCTCCACACTAAGTAGAAGAGAAATGGGGAGGACATTTGAGACCTGAAACTGAAAGTATGAAACTACACTAGGAATTCCAAGTAGAAAATGCAGGATCTGCCACACAACCTATCTTTCCACAGTTAGTTTTAGCTCTGCCTCATTGCAAAGGGATTGCTAGCAACAGGAGCAGGGCTGGACCTTTTTAATCATTAACACTTCTAAATGACATATTTATTACCGGTCAATAAAGTGATTCATCTGATGTCTTCATTGAGCAGTGGAGAATAATGTAGCTGGATTCATAAGACAGGAGAACAGAATGGGGGATAGGTGCTGATAGTGTTGTTATCTTCTGAAATGTGATGAGGGAAGTCGGCAAGAAAGCAGAAAAATCCTAGCTTGAGGGCTGTGAATGGAGAAGGTTCTACTTTATGTATGCCCTTTACATCATTCCCAAGGCAGATGTAGATGTTTATATTGTTTTGATGAAATGTATCTCAAGGCAGCAGAAGATAGCATGATATAGAAAATGAACAATAAAGAATCAGACTTTTCTAGATCAAGGGGATACTCAGTCAATCACAGAAAACTCTGGACTATCCAAAACCATTTACCAACATAAAGTCGGGTCCTAATAACTGTGATCACAATTTAGTGGCTTAAAATGGCAAGAAAACAGCAATGTGGGAATTTCTTTGAGACAGTCCAAACTTGGAGCGTTCATCTTACTTTCATGCTAACACCACTTTTAGCCAGTAGTCTGTTCTTTTTGATTTCTTCATAGCTGGAAATACCCCAGAGGGGGAAAAAAAGAGGAGCATTAGTATTTACACTTCAAAGGAATATATCAGTGTGTGCACACAGAGAATAGAGAGGGCATAGAGAATTAAAATAATTGTATTCATTTTTTCAGGTTTCATAGAAGGCTAAACATGGATTTTTTGGAAGTTATTTTCTAGTTTTTATGACCAGAGCTGGTTTGAAGTCTTTAGCTGAGATAACTCAGATGCCAAATAAATTGAAACACAGAAAGTTTGGATCTGGACATGACTTCAGTGTTAGTGAAGATTAATTTACATGCTCATTTCCATATCTTTCTCCCCCTCCTCCAATACATCTATGTCTGAATTATTTTTTTTTACCTTGGGTGGCTGCCTAACTTTAAATATTCTTTTTTTTCCCTACCTCTACATTGACATTGCCTCAGCCTAAGACAATTGCATAGAGCCAATAAATGACGGAGAGTGAAAGGAGGAAGGTTTTGGCATTCTGTTCTGCTCCCCACCACATACAAACACTAAGGTTTCATTTTTTATTTCATTTTGTATTTCATATAAGAGTTTCAAGCACATGCTAGGAGAAAAGCATGACTTCATCCATGGCAAATATTGAGCCCAATTGATTTTTTTACCAGGTTTCATTTATATGTCTCCAGAAAACTGGAGCAAGAGACTCTGAACAGCAACTGGACTATACTGAATCAGTGTTGTTTTGGCTTTCAGCCAATACTCTCTAAACTGTTCGGCTTTTGGAGGAGGTGAGGATTCAATGTATTGCCAGTACTAAGTACTGACCTAAATTTTCTTGCACTTATGAAAATGTCATTCAATTTATTATGCACATTGAGATCATACAAGACTTTTTTACTTGACTTAAATCTCAGCGTGATATGCTTAAACCTAATACCATAAAAAGAACTGCTGAAAAAACTCACAAGTGGTGGATCATGCTCAAAGACCTCTAGAAAGTGAGCTATAATGTATCCCATTCTATTGTACTATTCAGGCATTGTGAAGACCACAATTTCTCAAAAAAAACCAAAAAAACCAAACCAAACCAAACTAAACCAAACCAAACCAAACCAAACCAAACCAAAAACAAAACAAAACAAAACAAAACAAAACAAACAAACAAACAAAAAAAAACCCCAAAAAACCCAAAAACAAACAAAAGACAGAGAAGTAGTCCACTGATGAAAAACAGTATTTCTTCTTTACTTCAAATAGTTATGTGCCAGAGATGTGCCCACAATGAACAGAAATGCACTGTGGTGATTTTCTAGTTCTTTATGTACCACATGTTTCATAACTGGATATTTTATATTTTGTGTATTAATTCCCTTCCCTTCCCTTCCCTTCCCTTCCCTTCCCTTCCCTTCCCTTCCCTTCCCTTCCCTTCCCTTCCCTTCCCTTCCCTTCCCTTCCCTTCCCTTCCCTTCCCTTCCTTCCCTTCCCTTCCCTTCCCTTCCCTTCCCTTCCCTTCCCTTCCCTTCCCTTCCCTTCCCTTCCCTTCCCTTCCCTTCCCTTCCCTTCCCTTCCCTTCCCTTCCCTTCCCTTCCCTTCCCTTCCCTTCCCTTCCCTTCCCTTCCCTTCCCTTCCCTTCCCTTCCCTTCCCTTCCCCCTTCCCTTCCCTTCCCTTCCCTTCCCTTCCCTTCCCTTCCCTTCCCTTCCCTTCCCTTCCCTTCCCACTGACTCAAACAACAGTTTGAGAAACCTAATAATTTTAAACTCCCCACCTCAGAAAAAATTGATATAATCAACCTTATTCTTCTCTTTCACCCATGCAATAAACTCTTTCATAAACAGATTTCATATAAAGATTTAAGACCAATGAAGGATCTAATTTTTTTAAATGATTGGTAGATTTTTAATGGAGTTATGTTGTTCTTTTGTTTTTCTTTTGAGGTGTTTACTTCAAGTTGTTTGTCTCATACTCAGCAGATACCCTTTTGTGATGTTCATTTCATAGCAGAAAACTCATTATTTTTCACCTTCTAAGATGTCAAGAGAGTTTCCAAAGGCTCTCTGGAGGAAGGGGAAAGGATTATCTAAATGTCAGAAGCCACAGTGAACATGCAGGTGAAAGAGGAGTTTATATTTCAAGTTTTCAGGGGTAAGAGGATGAGTCTCCAAAGGGAAATCACCTATCAGTATTTTCTATGGGAAGAAATAGGGTTTGTTTCCGCAAACTATGAGCATTATATGTTTTAATATTTTAGCCAGTGAATAGAAACATTATTCTGGAGGTAGAACTTTGGTGATGGTACTGAAAAGTAATGATCTGATGAGACAGGTAAGAGTATATGGTAGGTGGTTTTCTAGGCAGAGCAGGACATTCTGGAAGACCTTGATTTAATTCTTGTGTCTGTCATCTTTAAGTGACCATAGGCAAGATGTATTTCATCTGATTATGATTTAGGTTTTTCAGTTCTGTAAATTTACTTTCATTGCATTTGGATTATGGATTCCTTAAAAAGCAAATGCCTTACTCTGCGCTCTATAACGGAAAAGAAACTTAAGAACAATAATGTGATGAAGCTAAATGTTATCATTATGAAAGACTGATTTAGTCCAGTGACTAGCATGATGAACTGTGAAGGGCATTAATGATGATGCATATGGTCTGAAATCTTATGCAGAGATCAACTGAACTCCTGATATTTTAATGAAATTTTACGTAGGAGGAATAATATGTGGTTGTGTTAAATGATGGCAGAGAGATATTTTGCCAATTTGCAAGTTCCTATACAACACTGTAAACAAAATTTTAAAAGCCCTTCCCTAGGAAGACTTTAAAAAAGACACAAATCACACAAAACCCCTTAAATGTGAAAATAGCCTAAAAAGAAGAGTTGCAATATTATCATAATAATTTCAAAGCAAAAGGATAAAGCTAGGAAGCCAAGTATTTCATAATGAATGCAGCATATAGCTTTTAAACAGGGCTAACATATGGACCACTAATGTGAATGTGAATGCAAATTAGATACTTTTGATTGCTTGAAATAAAGT
Source organism: Luscinia megarhynchos (assembly GCA_034336665.1). Taxonomy (NCBI): domain Eukaryota; kingdom Metazoa; phylum Chordata; class Aves; order Passeriformes; family Muscicapidae; genus Luscinia; species Luscinia megarhynchos. The sequence continues at coordinate 7,405,822 of JAPFBE010000002.1, forward strand.
CAGCGAAATCCAAGCTTCAAAAAGCAAATTGTGTGGATTTAACTACCTGAGTGCCACAGAAAGATTATTGTTCATACAATATTTCCATATGAAAGAAGGTAATGAAGCTAATTTAGGTAATTCTAGGGCAAGCTGCCCTAAATTATTTGAAGATAAACTGTACACTTTCTCTGGCATTTTTTTTTTCCTGTTTGGTTTCTTGATCCTGGTTTGTTTAACCTTTTACTTCTACTCTCTGCTGAATTTGTCACCCAAAATTACCAGGCATCTCACTTTTAGGTGTGGTATAGTTTTCTACAAACATGCTGATTTTGAGATAAAGTGACACAACTGGTGCTGGCTAGAATTAGCAGTCATAGGAAACTTCTTAACGTATAAAGCATGATTTAGCAGATAATGTTCATGGGCTTCAAGTGTCTTCTGGCTCAAGCAAATAGAGGGAGAAGATCAGAGGTTGCCCTAAACCTTGGAAATGCTGGTGTAACTTAGTTCAGCAGCACACATTTTGCACCCAGCTTTCCTCTGCTGTGACTAGTGGAAAAACTGGAGAGTAGCATTTTCTCCATGGGCCACCACCCTTCATGTAAAAGCAGTAAGTTACTCTTGGCAAGAGGGAAAATTAAGGGGGTTGCCTACTGAGGAACATTGGGCATGGCTTGCCCCCATGTAGCAGCTGTCCCCTCACTCGACCTGCAATTTGCAGGTTGCAGGAGCTACTGCTGGGAGCTCTTGAGAAATGGGTGCCAAAGGAGCTACTTAGTTCAGAGCAACATCAGCCAAGTGGGAGCCTGGGTGTTCTGACATACCCACTCCTACTCCATTTCCTGCTTGCCCATCTTAGGGCAAAATCTTTGGCTCTACTGGAAGAATCAAGAGCTGACTTTTATCACCATACCTCTTGATCCATACCCTTTTCCTGTCAGACCATTTTCCCCTCATCTGGGGTCATCAACTATATTCCAGACTGCTGCCCCTTGAAATGAAAGCAGCTCTTTAGTTTTCCTCACAGCCTTGCACCCTCAGACATCTCAGCTATTGACCACTCTACACACGATCACATCCACACTTATTTATTGCTGATACATCTGCATCTGTTCTAAGTGTTCCCCTGATGCCTTCCTACCACATCTGGAGATCTTTTTAGTGCATTAGCAGCCTATGCTGTGTTTTAGCATTCTTCCCACATTCAGGGCACATGGTTACATTAAGCCAAACCCCTACAAGACTCACACAGTTGCATTACATTCTCCTCATTGCCATAATTTGGGGAAGGGTGTACTAAAACTAAATTTTAAAGAAAGAGGGAAATGGCTAAGTGAGCTCATTTACATGTTTGCCAATCACTTGCCAATTTGCAAATATGTGAATTAGCACATTCTGAAATTTGCATAAATTCACACATAGAACTGTGCAAGACTTGGCAGCTATGAAACAAAAAACAAAACAAAAAAACTCCCAAAAACAAAATAAAGCAAAACAAAACAACAACAACAACAAAAAGAATAAAAGAAAAAAATGTATTAATGGCTGTGTAAAAAGGAAAGGAAAACAGCTCCAGAATATAGATTTCTTTGTGTTTGTACAGATTCATAACTGGGAAAACCAGAAAAAATTCTGTTAACATCAGTGGCATTTATGCAAGTCCTGAAACTGGGCTTGAGGACTCAAAACATTGACTTGGGCCCTATTCTTTCTTGGAAAGCCATAAAAAACTGCTGCAAAGACTAGGAAGAGAATTTGTTGCAAACAGAAAAATGCAGTACCTATGCATTGGGTAGTGTCAGCAAAGTGTTTTGGAACACTTAGATTTTCTATCTTCTGCTCTGTGTGTTTCACACCAGCATTACTCACCCCGGCTGTGCACTTGCATTCTGACAATTACACTGATTAAAGCAAATGATGTTTTTAAATCATGGCTGTGATAAAATTTAAATTGAGCCTGAAGGACTTCCTGGACCGCTGATGTTGCACACTCATGCTCATATGTGGGGCACAGCTAGCAAGGTCACTGAGCTCAGGCTGCAGCCTTGACTTGCCAATTTTGTTCAGAAGGACCAAGGCAGCAAACAGGTGTGTGGTGTTTGCTAGCTTGATTACTTCAGCTAGCAATTGGTCTTGTTTGGGACCATGACTCCCTTGATCTTCAAAAACTGTGTAGCAGCTTGAATTAGCAGCAGCACCTTCTTTACAGGATGGTAACTCTGAAGTATGGGTTTACATCCTCACTTATTTGAGGGAAGACTGCTCTCGGACAGCCAATGCATAATCCTCATTGTCTGTTCTTTCCCAAGTGCTGCTGTCTCCAACTAGTTATCTCTCAGCAGAGAAAACTGGCTGATAATGTCAGTGAATATTAATTACTTGGTCAGCCCCAGTTATTTTTATTAGGAGAGGTGTAGTCACCATGCATAGGCATGGCAAAGGAGTGATGTATGGCACCTGAGGGGGAGATGATGGTATTTTATGGTAACAGAATTGTAGTTGTTGACAGTATATTCTGCTTTATCTGCAAAGGTTGGATTAATGGCAACTAAAAAATTATACTGGAACCCTCAAAAAATTATAAGCACTTTGCTAGTCCCACATCCTGTTATTGCGACACAAGCTGCTCCATCAGTGGTTCTGAGCTCTGTTTTCATCAGATTTTTACAAGTTGAAAATTTAAGGAGCAGAGCTGTGTACAATGTAGTGATCTAATATATGTGTAAAGGCTGATGAAGCCTCTTCTTGAAAATGCCTTTTTATAAGCAGGGGGTTTTGGAGCAAAAGGTAGGTTTGACTGGAATTTTTTGAACTCTAAAAGCAAGACAGAAAAATAAAGGAAGTCAAAGCAAAATTGCCTTGATTTTGCCAAACTGCATTATTTTACTGAGACCTTTTTTTTTGCATTAAAGAAATCAAATAATACTTAGGAAAATTTAGGAAAGCAGGAGAGCTATTAAATATTGCAGGTTCAATTTTAAAATTCAACTGAAGCATCTTCATTCTGAAATGCCTTGATACTACACATTCAGGAAGCTTGCTAAAGTTTTTTTGGACCATTGCTTGCACTAGATAAAAACAGCTGCAATGAGTTAGTCCCTTGCTACTCCTGCTACAGAGGTAACTGGTCTGCAACCAGACTTTCTGTCAGGAAGAATGTGATGGCATGACATACGGGGACAACTGATATTTCCAAAATAGCTGGAAAGATCTGCTGCCCTCAAAGCCTGACAGGTTCTTTCCTTCCTGATTTAAGTGTCACACTCCACAATGAATATGTTTAGACAATAGTGTCACTGTCTGCTTTGTAGACCTCAGTAATTAATCTAGTAATGCTCCCCTTCATGTGGATGACACAATTGAAAATCTGTCCAGGTAGAGACAATTTTGTCAATCCTTCTGTCCCTAAAGCAACACATTAGTTAGCTGCCATTCTTATGTTTCTTCTTGTGAGAGTTGGCAACTATTTTAGTTTCTCTTATATAATTTCAAGTCATGGCTAGATAAGAGAATTCTATTGTTTACCTGCCTTTCTTAAATTCCAGGGAAACAGAGCTGAGTAAATTAGCTTTTTAAAGCTAATTTAATTTCCTTAATGGGTCACTTTGGTTTTTCAAATCTGTGAAGTCATAAGGGGAAGTTGAAATGGCTTTATTTGCGTTGGAGAAAATACATCCACTTTCTACTAAGCAAGTGATTTACATATGTAAAACCAAAGAGTGCATGGCCTCATCTGCCACAGCAATGATGAGGGAGTTCCTGTACTGTCAGCAGCACCTGGTGACATTCACCTGCACAATCCACTTTGTAGACATAAAGGCCCCAAGTTTTTGGCAATGTCAAGTATTCTTAACCTGAAGCAGAGAGGAGCTGAAAGGGTGAAATATCCTACCAGAATAGGAATATGTTATGCAAAACTATTCATGTAAATATTTGCATTTGGGGTGGTATTGCTCCGGGCAATTTGCTTTTTGTATGTTTTATTTCTGGTTCTCTGAAATCAGGCAGATGAGAGGCCTGAGAAGGATGATGTGTAAAGTCTTGCCTTGCTCCAGACTTCTCAGGTGGTCTGAAGCATGCAATTTATCTCCCCTGAGACTTTGTTGACCATTTGTCTAAGAAAAATACAGTGCATAAGGATAAATCTTTTAGAGCTTGTGGAGACTCAGAAATGCTATCATGGAGGTGATGTGTCTTAAAACGACTGCAGAAAAAAGTACAACTGCCCAAGGTTTATACATAATCTTCATATCCTTCAAGTAGATATGCTGACTTTGGATAAAGATTTTTTTCATCCAGTTTCTCTCTATCTCTGCATTCAAATTTTAAGGCTTCACTGTCTCTCCAGGCTTTTGAAATTAAAACACAGGAGAGTTGCTTTACATTTCAGACTAGGAAGTATCCTGTCTACTAGTGAGGCACATAGCAGGCATGGAGCTGCTGTGCAATCACTTTGTAGTAATTGAATTGTGTGATGCTGGCTCTCACAAATGTTAGATGTGTGTTATAAGGTTGAAAGAAGTTTTGTTAAGATCTGGTGTTTTTTATCTGAGTTTTGTAATGTTGAATGTTGATCTCTGACCCTTGGGAAAGTCGAAGCACAAGGGACTGCACAGACTCTGAGAGGCAGGACGAAGGAGGACCTGGGTTGGAATAGTGACATCTGTATGAGTGTGGGGAGGGTTGGGTTACCAGGGGGTTGGCTTGTCAAAAGCATATATAAGGATTGTTACGGGCCTGTGGCTGCAGATAAGCTCCCAGCGCTGTCCCTTTTTCCTTACTCAGTCCCTTGGTCTGGATCAATAAACCTTTAAAATTTTAAAAACTGAGATGTTGTTTCTCAAAACTTTAAATAACAATTTTGAAAAATACAACATCTTATCTGTGAGATAAAATAGATGTTGGGAGTTAGGATTTTTTCCTTATGTTTTTTCCCTCGTGGAAGTTTGTCCCATATATCGCTCGGAAACAATAGCTATCAATACCTAAGAAAACAAAAGATGTGGCTGGGTGTCACAACATTCCATTGAAATGGCCCTGACTGGGAGCAGGTTGCAAGGAGAGAAAAGGTGAGGGGTTATTCCGGAGGTTTGTGGCTGGGTTTTTGGTCGGTCTGGTTTCTTGGTTTGGGAAATGAAGGAGCAGTTTGCCATTTTTCCCTGCCGCCTGACCACTCGGAGCACAGAACCAGTGCGTGCGGTGCCGAAACATCGGGATCGGCTCCCGCCGGAGCCTCTGCCCGCAGCGTGTTGCCGCGGCCACTCCTGTGCGTTGGATTCCAAAATCCCAGTCTGCTGTGATTTTCCTGCACTGCCAGTCTGCTTTATTGCTTTTTTTTGTTTCCCAGACGTTTTTGGGAGGGAGGAGTGGTGTCCCCATATTGGCCACAGTAGCCTGGCAATGGCGACCGGCAGCTGCTGCCCCCGTGACGCCTGTCTGGGCCGAGCCGCGCCACAGCGCCCCCTGCAGGCGCGGGGGAATCATCGCAGCCGCCCTGCCCGGCCGGGAGCCACCAGCGCCCCTGGCGGCTGTGACCGGAACTGCACCAGAGGGGAAAGCGCTGCAGGAGCAGGGAGAGTCCAGAGGGAAGGGGGTCATATTCTCCATTCCAAGGGAGGTTCTTTCCTTGGCGGATACCTGTCTTTCAAACCATTCTGCTGAGACACAAGATTTCCTTGCTTGAGGATATTGCCCTTGCTGAGTGTGGGCATATTGGAAAATCAAGCAGGAAACTGACTAAGTGGATTTAGATTAGCATCTTCCTAGCAAATGTCTGGGGACAGTTTTCAGGTCTCTTCTGGGCTCATACTCCCAGTGAAGGTGTTTTACAAAAGAAGAAAAAGTCCTGAGTAATCAACCAGTGATTTTTTTTCCCTGATAGCAAAGTCTCAAAGCCATGTGAGACCATGCCAGAGCCTAGGAGCCAAACAGAAAGGTTGACCCGAGGGCAAGCAGCCTGAGAGAACCCTTTTAGAAGGCTCCTGTACTTCCCTGAGAGTGAAAAGTCTGTGAGGCCAGAAGCCTGTTCATCATTAGCATTTCTTAGAAAGCAAGGTAGAGTGAGTCTGCTTTGTGTTTTTACCCACTAGATAATTTAAGTGTTTCAAGCAGGAGCTCCAGGCTGGGGTAATGGTCATGTTATCTCCCTTTTGCCTGCTGTGCTGCACACTGGACCACCAGGATCCAGGCCAGGCACTGGGGTCTTTTAAAACCCCTAGCTGTAAGGCTTCTGTAATACCAGATGCGCAATATAGGACTCTAGACAACACTTAATTCTCTCTTTATTTATTCTTTTTCATCTTGTTGGAGAAATAAAAGACTGTACATCAAACACATAAAGCACATTTTTAGAGTACTTTTGCATATTTAGTAAGGAGTTTCAGAATGTCTGTCGCCACAAGATCACTTTTAATAATGTTTTCTTCTTTTGTGTTTCAATGCTGGTGCTTCCTGTCTTGATCAGAATTAGAAAAAAATAGGGTAAGAAATGTAAAAGATTATATTTGATTGTTTTCTACTTTCCCAACATTATGTGATCTGATTTGTTTCACGTTTAAATAAGAAATTGTGTCATTTTGTATTTAACAGTACTGTTATTCCTTTTCTGAATCAATTAATCCTGCAGGCAGATTTGTCTTTAGCTCTATCTTGATTGCTTTTTAATCCACTTGTAAAACATAAATACTGTAATGATGCACTCTTATTTTGAACTGTTGTCTGTAGTCTAGAGATCTACAGAGTTTATGCTCTTTGGTTTCTGGAATTCATGAATGTTCACACTTTGCTTGATCTCTCTGTGCCCAGATTGGACTAAGCAAAGACAGAAGTTCTGATACAAAAAATGCATTTCCTTTGGTATTTAAATTACATGTGTAACCATGGAGTGAAGTGCTGTACTGTCATCAGGCATAGTTCACAGGCATCAAACTGTGGGAACTTCTTTTTATAAGAAGGGTGAGTGTAGCTTGTTTTCTTGACAGAAATGCTTGCACATGTGCTGTGAAGTAAATGGACAGTAGTGGGAGGTCTTCAGATACATTGCATGTATGCAGACAGTCTTTGTGGTAAAAATCACAAGAGTGTATGTGGCACACATCCTGGAAGCGGCGGAATCAGGACACCTGGACTATGAGATTTATCTATACTTATCTACTACTCTTCAGCAGGCACATACTAGGACAAAAATATTTATTTCACCCAGTAGGAAAAGACAGGACACCAAAACCAGAATAGCTTTATATAAACACCAGGCATAGTTTTTTTACTTGCAGATAGTTTAACCACTTATGAGTGACACTTAAGATTGTTTACTGAATGAAAGAACCTTTCATATCTTTGATGAAAGCAATAAAATAACCATGTCAAAAAATAAAAAGAAACTTTTTTTTGTGTTTCTCCATTCCATATACCTAGAATGGTATCTGTGCATCATTCTAACTTTAGAGTCTTTTAAACACAGATGGAACTAATTCCAAATGAAGACCTGCTGGCATCCTTACATAAACATAGGATGCAGCAGACAGAGAGTTTCTGTAAATCTTTTGTGTAAATGGTGGCACTGCTGATATCTCAAGAATCAGACGTGGTTAATAATGTACCCAGAGAGTTAAAAAGAAAGTAAATGGGATTGTAAAACAGGGTCTTGACTTACCAGTGAGTCAAAAACTAGGTCTCATAGCCTCAAAGCAGGGAAGAAGGAAGAATACTGATTAACAAGGGGATTAGGCAACTTGCAGCTGGTATACCATGATTCTTTTATTTGCTGAACTGTATACATAAAGTTTTGAGAATCAATGTGCTGTCTTTGTGGATTTACCATCTAGCACCAATCATTGACCAAAAAATAAATAATTACTTGAAATATTTGAAACTGGAATATCTGGCAATCTTAAAAAAAACCAAACAACCGACTAGACAAAATAAAAATGATGAAATGGAAGAACAGAAAAATATATATATATTAGCAGGCAAAGTAATGAACCTTCAACTTTCAGTCCTCGGTGTAAACCAAGTGGAAATAGGGATATATTTTTGAGACTTAGGAGGGATATTTCACGTTGCATTTCATCAGTAGATAGCACAATACATCCATATTGGAAAACTGTATTTTCAGGAAAGGGAAAAGCTAAATAGTAGAGATTGGCCAGTGAGTACTTGTATTTTAATGGCAGCTTGATATTGTAGAGGGAGATGTTTCTGTAAGCATCTTTTCACCCATAAATTAACAAGACAACCCAAAAATAAGAGCTCCCTGATAACCAGCATACATATGTTTCCCTGTATGATTATATGAGGAATCAACCCTCCTACATGTCCACTTACCCATTTCCCTTCATTTATATTTTTAATTTTTTACAGTACAACAGTTGGATGCTTTCTCGTGTTCATGCTAGAATTGTGCCTAAGAGATATTTCTTAACTTTTAACTTTTTTTTAAAATTCCAGAACATTTTCTAAATAACTCTTACCATTGTTAAAGCTGAAAACCTAAAAGGAGCTACCTTCCTCAAACTCAAGTGTCAGCATGTATTAGTTAATAATTTGATCTTCAGGCAAATTATATGCATGCATATCCTTGTGAACACAATTTGTTTGTCAGAGATACCCCTCAATGACAGCCACGCATCCAGGGAAGTTATACGAGGGTGGGATTTGTCTTTCTGGGAAGGGAGTCACAGCTGATGCTGGTAGACATGAGAAAAAAGAAGAAAACAGGTGGCTCCCATTTGCTCACTGCATTTTTACTGAGACTTATAGGAAGTTTTAGTGTTGCATAGGCAAGCTTTTTCCCCAAAAATATAATTGTTCAGAAAATTATATTTAAGCCACCAGGGTCACTTCAATTTGCCAGTCCCATATATACAAGAAATGTGAAAACAGAGGTTTTCTTGATACCCCATCCAAGATTGCTTTGATGATGAATACTGCAGATATTCCCTTAGATAAAAAGACAGCCTTTTATGGACTCCTTAACTCATTCTAGAGTGAAAATGACCTCTGCTGGTGGAAATTCACATATCTATTCAAATAATCACCATTCAGGTCTTTTCATAAACATTTGTGTCCAAATGCTGTTGCTCTACTTCCTCGGAATCTTTTTACAGTAATCTTCTAAGAGGACCTGGAATATTTCAGAGTTGCTGTATGGTAGAAGACTATCACCTATCTTCAACATCAGAAATATATGTGCCCAAGGAATATTACTGAGGGTGTCACAAACACTGAAAAACTAAAGAAAAGATGGAGTGACTCCATATACTTGTTCTTGTCCAAAGCATTTAGCCTCTGGTATCCATTCTGGCTTCATCCTCTCCTTATAATGAGTAGATTCATGTAAGGATAAAGTTAAATTTTGTAAGTGATACTAGAATAATCTGTACAGAAGATAGATTTGATTTGATTTGAAAGACAATGGTCATTCTGCTCTTACTAATAGATTGTTTCTAATCCTTCTATAGGATCAAAAAGGTTTATGATTTGAATTATGTTTATAAAATTTGTAATTTTCTATCTCCTCCTATGAATGGTACTTAGGGAATGATAACAGCCAACAAACTGCAAGGACCATGGTATTAATTTTTAGGCAAGCATGGAGAAATAGAAAATTATGGCCTTGTAGATTTCCTAGATTATGTCTGTTTTGAAAACGTTATCTAAATTCTGGAATCACCAAAATTCCTAAAGTTACAGTACTATTTTCTAGCTCACTACTTGCTATGAAAATATGTGCACATTTTTTGTTATTGATAAAGACCTAAAAGTAATAAAGAAAAAATGAGAGGGGGGGTTACCCACTTCTTGTAGTTTCTGAGCAATGTTTGCCAGCTGAATCATAGTAGCAGAATGGTAAAATGCAATGTGAAAATACTAGAGTCTTTACAAATGTGTTTGTTTAAGGACAATTAAAAAAAGAAAAAGCACATTTTAAAAATCCCAGTTTGTGAAAGCTTCAGTCTCAGAAGATTCTCAATTTCAACATAACCCTGTTTTTTTCTGGGGAAAGAAAGTTCTTCCAAAACTTTCCAACCAGCCAGTTACCTCTAGTGAGAATGCTGTCACAGGACAGGGAAATTCCTGCCATTTATATGCTGTTTTCACAAATTGATTTTAGTGCTCCAACTTGGAGTGTTCTGTGTGAGGACAAAGGTAGCAGAAAAGGCATGGCAAGAGCACAGATTGATGTATTTGTGCCCTGGGTTGTATGAGAACTGGTATTAGTTTTTCTGCCACGCAGATTTGTTCTTTATCATGTTTCTGGCTAAGTGCACAGAGAATGCTGGAAAAATATACTTTCAGCACTTTCTTCTAATTTAGTACGCTCCCCATATGCACCCATAGAAAAGCAGACACATGCACACATGAAAATAGCTCCTTATTAATGGCTGTTCTGTTGAAAAATGTTCTCTCTTTTTGAGTAGTATTTTAGAAGTAGCTCTGAGAGGAATAGTTTCCCTTTAGTGTCAGAGGTAATCAACCAAACTTTTTATTTGTACAGAAGACATTTGTGGCTTTAAATCTCCGAGGAAGAAGCTGAGTTGTTGCTGTTGCGTTGTTGTTTTAGGGTTTTTTAACAGGAGTTTGGGAAGGCAAATTTAATATATTAACCAAAAAAAGTTGCCAAAAATCTATTGCTGAAGGGCTGAGTCCAGCTTGCTGAGAGCAGCTTTATAAGCTTGGATTATTTGTTTGTCAGGCTATTACGTTTTTTCAAGTCTGCCCAGACAGGTTTTGTAGATTTTGGCTGTGTAATTTTCATTAGTTTTCCAGTGCTGAGTTTGTTTTTTTGGTTAGCACACCTAATTTTTTTAAAGTCGTGTTTATTATTGGGATTAATGTTTGAGATAACTTTGTGCTGTTTCCATGGGTCATGAAGGCATCAGGAATTTTTTCTGTTCTGATAAATTCTCTGACTGCCACCATCCCTGAGCACCTGACTGACCACTGGATAGGCTGGCTTCTCCAGGCATCTGGTCCTTCATGCCTGTAGAAGGTGGCATAAACTGGCACAGGCAATCCATTTTTGGATGTCATTAGGACCTTTTCCCAGCCTTACCCCACAGGATTGCCTGGTGTTTTGCATTCGTGCATGCCTGCGTACAGTGGGGCACGGCTGCCCTCAGCAGCATGGCAGCATGCAAAATAGCTGTCAAAGGCCCTAAAATCTGTGCCACATGGACTTCTCACATCACACTAAAAAAACCCACAACAATACCAAACTTCCTGTACATATCTGTCCTTGAAAACACTTATGTGACACGGAGTAGAAAAAGCGTGTTTAAAAAATGGGCAGGTTTGGCATAAGTAGGTGGGGATTATGAAAATATCAGACCCTGTTAGGCAAATGTTTGTCCTCTCTCCTTTAGAAATAGGAAACCTGTGAGAGTTTTTCAGAGATGTAAAGCTGAGACAGGAGAGCTGCCTTACAACAGACTCTCACTTGTCCCTGCTCTGGCTTCTGAAGAAGCGTTAGGGCATGCTCTGCTGTACCTGTGCTGGCACTGGTAAGACTTGTTTACTTTCCCTTATTCTTTATTGAAGCTGCATGTGTTTTATAAGCCTACTCCACAGAAGCACTGCTGGCAGAAGGGAGATGCCAAGGGAAGTATCTCTGGAGGACAAAACTCCTTTTCTGCTGTGCCACTGTGTTCAAATACATTTAAAATAGAGGGAAGGTGTGTCTTACACAGCTGGACTGTCTCTCATACCATATTATTCCCAGTGCATGGGATAATGCCATTAGCAGTGGCTAGAGCTTGAAACTTAAGTCACTGACTAACTAAATACATACTATCTAAGATAGTAAGCTGTATAGTTTTATTGGTTTGTATAAAGTCAGATTAAGTTATTGACTCATTGACTCCTTGTTTTTTCAGACATAGAGATAGAATTAGTAATTGCTTAAACAAAATATCTGGTTGACTAAGCGACAAAAAATCTGGCCTACAACATAAAAGATTACATGTGCTTACAGTGTCCCTCCTGCCCACTCCAGTATGCCAAATATATTCTTATCAACACAGAAAATCTAAATGCTTGCCCTGAGGGTTTCCTGTGCCAGTTCACAGATGAGCAAAGTTAATCTTCATGAAGGCTAGCAGAACCTGATGTGAATGAAGCCTTAACCAAATTTTCAGTTAGTAACTTTCAATTTACTTTTGTAGCCTCAGAATTAGGCCTGAAGTGACTGACAGTTGAATCAGGAGTAATTTTGGACAAAATCTATCTACTAAAAAAAAATCAGTTGAAACTTCATACTGTAGAGAGAAAAAACGAGTGATTACTGTTAAACACTTGTCAGGCCAATTCTGATGAACCTATAGTATTTCTAATCTGAGATACAAGATCAACCTCATCTAGTTTCTTTCTTTATAAATTGACACACACCTAGAATGCTGACTTCTGACTGAAGTCAGCCAGGTTCCCTGTGAATCAACCAAAAGCTATCTGAATTTGCTTCAAACACATGACAAAATTGTGTAGTAATAGCTGCAAGCAAGCTGAATCAGTGCTTGCTTCTCTGTGTTAAACCATTATTGAGATATTAGCGAAATGCTTACTCATCCTATAATGGCCTTTTGAACCATTATCTTCTAATAAGAAGTTTGAACTCATATGTAAGGATGAGGTGGGGAAGAAAAAGTTTGATGAGAACCAGATTCTACCTGAACTGTATTCCTATAGATAGCAACATGTAAGAATAGTTTGCACTGATTCTATACCTTGAAACGAGTCCTTACAGGACTCATTTTCCATTGCAAGGGCCAGTGCACTTAACTATTGCTGTAACCTTTATGACTTACCGAGACTAATTTTATCAAGAAGAAAAGAAAATGTTCTAAATTTCAGTTCTGGAAGTTTAACATTGTCCATAAGAATGAGGACAGTTATTCCTGGCTCTGACAGTGCTAAAAATAAAAACAACCAGGCCAATTTGCCTCTTCTGGAATATCTGTATGTAACTCTCTTGAAACCAGTGGAAATGGAAATAGCAGGATATCTGCCTTTTATAGAGTCACCATTTCTATATAGATTTCACTGTCATGCTGATATGAGGAGACAGGGAATGTTGCTTTTGGCATTCCCCTTGAGGTTGTGCAGGCTTATTAAAATGAAAGTAACAATAGGTTTTTTATTGAAATTAACAGAAGACTGAACATATAGAGGGAATAAAGCTGTTAATTGGAGGACAGAGCCTAAATATGTTTTCAGACATTAAAGACAGTACTTTTCATAGGTTATTCCTTGTAAGTAATTTTGTCATTCAAGAGACTTACCATCCTGACTACCTCATGCATCTCTACTGGCTGGTGCACTATTGTTTAAAGAAACGCCAAGAAAACTGTTTCCAAACAAATTTTGTAGCAGAGAAAGGAAAAGATCCCACAGGGCAGGAGGATGAGACTAACAGTAAACAAAATGCTAAGCTCATTTTCAAGGAGACTTACACATAGTAAGGATTTGTAATGGCTTTGGCTTAACAGGACAGGTTGGTACTGGAATTTTCTATGCTTTCCTGTTGCTGCTGTGAAGTGCATATGGAAGAACATTAAGAGTGGCCCATGGGCAACACAACCCCACTCTGCACTGGTCCAAGGGTAGGCTGAGGACTTGAAGCCCTGGAGAGCTGCTGTAGGCATGCAGGGATTGCTGCCAGCTCAGCTGTTTGCTCCCATTTCAAGTCCCACCTTCCTCCCTCTTCCTTCTTGCTTTGTGGGCTAGTGCAGAAAGGGAAGAGGAAAGAGCAGACCCAGGGCTTTGTTTAATTGTCAGGTGCTCTGAGAAGGTACAGAAAGACTGAAGTATGTGTCCAGTTGTGCTTACATAGACAACATGAGGCTAGGGCAGTATTTCTGTGTTTTATACATGCTCCCTTCTCTGTCTCTTACACCAGCAGCACAATGGCTGAAAGGCCTGACAAAATCTGTGCCATCAGTAGGTAGTGTTAGGGCTACTGGAAATGCCTGAAATAATCCTCAGGGTATCTGAAGATCTTGGTCTGGTGATGCTGCTGCCCACTTCTAAAACTGGCCTAAAGGGTTTATATGACTGCTAAAGGGTCTGAGTTCAAGGAGCATGCTGAGGTGGGACAGAGGAGCAAAGAGATATCTTAATCCATTTGTCAATCTCCCTCTTCTTTGCTTCCAGTATTTGCTCAGGGACACGATGGAAATGGGCTTTATTTCCCCATGACAACAGTGATAGAAAATGCATTCAAGGATAGGCATAGTGCCAAGCTGATTGGTTTGGAAGAAAGGGAAAAGGCAAAGACATTTGGGGCTGATATTTCTCTGCTTGCAGACAGCAACAGGAAACAAATCCACTGATGTAAGTGGGATTATATTGGTGCAAATCTATTATTTCATGGACCCTTATGAGAAAAACTGAAGGGTTGGTGGTCCTAATTAGTTACCTGTACCCACAGAGAATGGATATGAGAACAGAGAGGTCTGATTGCACTCTTCTTGTCAAGGAAATCTTCTTAGATGGTGCTGATGCCCTTTCACCAATGTGGACCTCTCTCCTGAAGGAGGGAGACAAAAGAAGAGTATCTTGGAATGATATAGCTGTCCTAGCCCCATCAGAGAAGTGCCTAGTCCAGTGCTAAGGGAGGAAAATATTTTTACTCAACATCTGATTGAGCTAACTATTCTGCCTAAGATCCTTTGGAAAGAAAACCCTTGATTCATTTATGTGGATGAACCGTTTGGTATCCAGTTCTAGTTTTTGCCAAACCAATGGCACTTTGGCCAAGTCTCTGGATAGAAGCAGGGCCACACCATTTGTATTCCATGTCAGTTGATATAAAAATAATATGTGACGATACATCTGGCAGAGCTTAAAGCATTAATAATAAAAAATACTAACAATCTAACAGCCAAAAAATCATCCATTATTTCTTTTTGGGAAACAAGACAATTTCCCTCCTCCCTATTCACTGTACTGCACTGCTTCCAGCTAGGTCTCCTTAGAGAACTGCTCATTTAACTGGACCTTTTGTAGCAAAGTTAAGGTATTATACAATACTTCTGCAGAATAAAGAGGACACTCAGCTAGATAAAAAGTGTTGTAAAAAGCCCAGCAATCGTAAGATCTGTCTGCTTCTCAAGCCATTCAAATGCTTGTGGAAATTACTTAGTCTGGGTTATCAGTGTATTTAGCTTTAGTATCCAATAGGGACAGAAAGCTGAATTGTTGTCATACCTATATGCTACCTTTTTCACTCTAGGTAGTAGAAGAAATACCAATTGTTCTGCAGATGTGAGCGATTCTGCCTCTTCCGTCATCTGATATTCAACATCCCTGACCTTTTTTCTCTTCATAGCAAATGCAGACTCAAAGCTGGTGATTGCTTTACTTGTAATCAGTCACAGGGAAGATCCTGGGACAGTCTTTTGCCAGAATACCATATTGTGTGTCCTTCACTCCTCCTGGTTGTTTGCAATGCAAATTGTAGGCTTTGTCTCCTGTAGTGCCATATCCATGGTAACCAAATGAAGGTAAGTTTGCATTACTTCCTCAGTAAAGTGTAATCCTTTCCCTGGTATATGTGCCAAGAATCATACAAACTTAAAGGGACAGTAATATATTTCATGGAAGGGGAAGCAACCGAAGCATCTTCTGCTTTTTTTTTCTTTTCTAATTCTTTTCCTCCTGTGTCAATTATCGCTGCACTCACTCCTTCACTTCCTCTTTCCTATCTTGTCTTTTTCTAAAATTCCCATTTTTAAAAACTAGACCAGTTCTTATTTCTGCTTTCCCTTTGCCTAGAGGCTAAGCAAACAAGTCAAACTGCCAACTTAAACACCACTTCTTGGCAAAAGCCCTTCTTTGACCTTCTTGATATCTTCAGAAAAATATAAACAATGGGAGTGGAAAGCCAAGTGAAGAATGCCACTGCTTGTATTCCAGTTTTTCAGACCTTTGGTCCTTGGTACAGCAGAGGCAGAGGTGCACCAGCCTCCTGTTATTCCACTATAATAATAAATGGGTCAAAACATATAGGTTAGAGTTATCATTTTCTTTGTAATGGCAAAATATTTTAGAAAGACTTTTTTTTCCTTTTCTGATCTGTAAGATATGATATAAAAATATTTTTTCTTTTCATTTCTGGTCTTAATTCCACTTAAAAGAGCTTAATTCCAGATTTAAAGAGCTTTTATTTTTTTCATAGCTTCGTAGAGTCTCTTTTGACTGGACAGATATGTTTTTGAGCAAAGGGAACAGACTCGAATATACTGCAAAACTGTTGCTGTTGTTACTGTTTTCAATGTTGTTTTGGTTTTCTGCTTTTGAGAACCTCTGCACTGAATTTATGCACTTTCCCTTATGCATCTGGAAGGTTTAAATGCAACTCTTTCCCTCTTCAACACAGTCTCGTGCTGTTTGAATACAGGGAAGGACTTCTTTACTATGTAGGGGGTCAAGCAGTAGAACAGATTGCCCAGAGAGGGTTGGACTCTCCCTCACTGGAGATACTCAAGAACCATCTCAGCACAAACCTGTGCCAGGTGCTCTAGGGTGAGTCTGTCTGAGCAGGGAGGTTGGACCAGATGACCCACTGTGGTACATTCCAACCCCACCCATTCTGTGACTCTGTCGTTCTGTGAAACATCTTTAGCTATCGTTAATTACCTTTATCTGCAGTGTTCTCAACTAGAGTGAGCTCACGTAATTAAAGTGCAATATGAAGATACCTTCAGCTTCCAGTCTTGTTATTTAGAGTGAACAACACTGCTTGTCTCAACCAGCTTTATGACTTCTACTTTGGAAAGAGCAGAACAAGTTGATATTATGGCCTCTGGACAGAAATTTTACCAAGGACTTCACATGGGTAGAACCCTCTCAAAATTTATATTTAGCAGCTTATGAGAAAGCTTGAAGTGTTATTACAGCATTCACTACTTGTTATGCTTTCAGAAAAGCTTCTTTTCCAGGAGTCACTCATCCTTGTGAGTTTTCACATGGATATTCCAGTGGTGTTTTGAATATCAAACTCAGTGTCCTTTGTTTCTGTCAAAGCAAATGGCAGGCACACTGAGAGGCAAAATAAATTAAGATCACCCTACAGTATCTATGAGTTCAGTGTGCTTAACAATTGGGATGTTGATGGGCAGGAAAAGGGGACCTCAGCTTCATTAAGCTGCCCGAAGTCAGATACTAAAGGTTAAGACTGAAAAGGTTTTTGTAATCTCGTTTTCCTTCTGATTAAGACAGAGAGGAACCAGGAAGTTTTCAAGCAGTGATTTGTCCTAATGAAAATAATGTTCTGGCAACTGAAAAGAAAGAATAATACAGACCAAAAAATATGGCTATTTTGTGCCTTGGGGCACCTGGCTAGATGCATATTTCTTCTTGTTTACTGGAGCAGCCATTGGTAGACAGATACTGTGATCCTTTTCCCTGATGGAACTGCCATAAGAAGTGTAGCTACATCAGAATGCAGAACACAACTACATGACAAAATTGACTCCACAGTAGTAGTATGAAAGATATCTGCTGCTTTCCTCCCATTTTCTTTAAGTGTTACCTAAAAGCAACAATTAATTCATAAATGATACAGAGTATGAACTCTATAGTTCATAGAGTTGATAACAGAAGAATTTTCATCCTAGCTATGGGATGTGAAAAACGCATATTTTTTTCCTATTCATTCTATGCTGGAAAAGCATACTTAGTATCCTGTTGTCATGCCAAAACAGCCCAGCTACCAAAAATATATTCAAATGCAGAGGATATTGAGGTGCTGGAGTGTGCTCAATGAAGGGCAATATCTCAGTTTTGAGACATATTTGAGGACACACTGCAATGAGTAGTCTCCTCTAAAGGGTTTCAATAATCCCCTTCTACCAATAGAAAATGAATCCTAATAGTAAAACGTGGGAAAAAAAATCCCTAAACCAAGAGTTTATTAAGAACATAATTCCCACAAGGCAATGAAGAAAAGTAAATAGCTAGTAAACACCAAATTATCAAAACTCACCCCCCCACCCACACATGCACAGAGGAACAAAGACCCCAAAATACCTGAAAAACGGGGCAGATGTAGGAGAAATACCCCTTCCTGGCATGTGGTGCAAGTTGCTGCCAGCTTTTCCTCTGAGGAAAATGGAGCTTCCATGGGGGAGGTCCAGCAGAACCTGATGGTTCCCTGGCATCCAGCTCCTGTCCACAGCAGTCACAGTGGGTGAAGCAGCTGGGCTGGAGCCTCTTGGTGTGCTTTGTCTCCCTGGCTTTTGTCTCTGAGGCTTGGGGTTGGAATGGGGTGTCCCATTCCAGCCAGTCCTGCTTCTCCATTCCCAGATCAGCAGCTCTTCAGTTGACCTCAAGGCAGCTGGAAGATTTCTACTGCTGTTCCTCCAAGACAGGGAAGGGAAAACATTTTGCCGGGGCCAAGAAAACCAAGACAGCCAAGCAAAACCTAACCACACAGTGCTACAGAACCCCTGGGCAGGGAGGCTTCTAAAATGCCCACCAAGGAGCCCAAAGCTCCCCCTTCCCTTCCAGTCCTGGGCCTTAAGGATGCAGCAACTATTTTTGGGCCATAAAGCAGATGATCATGGAATAAACTATCATCATAAATCACTCCAAGACAGGCAACAAAGCTGGTGAAGGGTATAGAAAATATGTCCTATGAGAAGCATATGTTTAACCTATGAGAGGTTAAACTGGGATTGTTTAACCTGGAGAAGAGGAATCTTGGGGGGTACTTCATTTCTCTCTACAATTACCTGAAAGAAAGTTGTAGTGAGGTGGGGGTCAGTCTCCTCTGCCATGGCTCAAGTGAAAGGATGAGAGGAAATGGCCTTAAGTTGCACTGGGGCGGTTCTCATTAGGTTTAGGGAAAAAAAGTCACTGAAGGAATGATTAGGCATTGAAATAAGCTCCCCATGACGTAGTCACCATCTCTGGAAGTGTTCTTGGGAGTATCCTTCAGGGGTCATTATGGTGCTTCTACACTGATGGTTGCACTAAGTGGTGTTGGAAGTCCCTTCCAACCTTGTTATTCTGTGATTCTGTAACAGGAAAGAAATTTTTTTTCCCATCTCAAACCTGTGTAGTGTCTTTGCAACATATTTTGCCTCTGGTGTTATATCTGAGCTGCTGTGGATGACTATGGCAGATCTAGACACTGCTTTTTTGTGTTTCACACCAGGAAAGTCATAAAATCACTGCTCTTAGATGCAGCTCACCTCATGGATGGGATTTCCTCCGGAGGTGGTGGCATTGTCCCAGGTGATGCAGATCAAGTGTCTCAGCAAAATGAAGATTTTTTCTGAGGCAGTGAACTGTGCCTTGAACCAGCATTCCCAAGGTGAAACAAGAAGCTTCCCAAATTCACTGAAAAATACAGCATTTTATGTATTCCCTTCAACACCACGTCCCCTGATACTAAGCCATTTAAAAGCTGCTTTTACAGGCCTTAACCAATTTTTCTCTCTGAATGTCTTTAACACAGCCTGGTTTCTATCTTCTCTCCCTATTCCTCTCACCATCTCAGGAATCTTGATGTGATTAAAAATTGCATTGAAGAAAAATTGCTTTCGTGGTTTGATGGAGCAGTTTGCATGGTCTGAGGACTAGCAGCTGGACAGCTCTGTCAGTGCCATCACACTAAGCTCACGTTTGGCTGCAAAGGCATCTGAACGTTTGGGAAAGCTTTCATTTCTGAAAGACCTCAGAACTGATACTAAACAAGATGCCCCAGCATCTGAAACAGCACTTGCTGTTTCAGAGGGCTTCAAAATTTCTGTTACAATGATATTTAAAAGGAACAAAAAAAGAGCACATTATTCTACTGATTACAATACAACGACAGAAATCTTACCATTTAAAAGGATACTATTGTCAAGACAAAATATTTGAGTCACACACAGGAAACTGATGAGCAACAGAAAGAAGAGATTTATCCATTTGGAGCTCGTGTTTCCAGAGTACCAGCCAAAATATTCATCCTCAAAAAATATTTTCCCACAATATCATCAGCAATAGAGCTCTCTATTGACTGATGGGCACTAAAAACACTGGTGTTTAGCAATGAATAAATGCAGGTAATTTTTCTTTAGTTTCCAGATTTGCTTTTTGACATGGCAGCAGACCCAGGCCAATGTGTTGTACTGATGACTAGCATTTGTGCTTTGCTCTTAGTCATTAATTCCATCCTTGTTTTTATCCTGTGTTGCTTTCTTGCTCACAGAGGTTCTGGTGGAATCTTTGCACCTGTTTGTATTTCCTATTTGTCATGGTTTAACATAGCTTGGTTTTTAGTTAAGAAGAAATTCATCAGCTACCAGAGTGATTCTCTGTGAGGAACTGCTAACAGCTTCCTCCAGACCTGACAGAACCAATCAGCAGGCTAGTTTTGTGTATTGACACCCTGTTAAACCCACTTAAGAGACCTGAACACGCCTCTGCTTGAAATCACATTTAAAAATAGCAAACCCCAGGAAAAAGTCTCTTGCTTCCAGCTTTTGCAGAGATAACTGGGAGTCCGTGTGGCCTGGCAGGACTGTGCTGTGCAGAAAGCAGCCCCGTGGCTGGAATTAACCATAGCAGGGACCAGCAAACAGCCTGGCAGAGATCACATGGACATCTGCAGGCCCAGGTGAGCAAAGGCACCTGTGCTGAAGCAAGCAAATGTTGAAGTAGCTGTGATTCCAGGAGAAGCTTGAACACAGAGAGGTAAGAGTGATGAAGACCCTTTGCTCCCAGGGAAGAAGAGGAAGACTTCTGTTCCCAGAGATGAAGATGATCTTAGAGATCGATGAAGAGAACCTTTGCTTTTGAACAGCTCATCCTTAAATTGCACCCCATTAGCCACAGATCAAGCCCTCAAAAACAGCTGTGGGGAAAGCTGTAAGTCAAGGGAAGGGACTTTCACATGGTTAACAGATTTCCATCTCCTGGGCAGCCAATTCACTGTGACACTGAAGCCATGAGAAAACTGTTTCTTGTGGAGTAGTTTCCATGGCATGGCAAGAGAGGCTCCTGTCCCTCAGTGAACTGAAGAGAGACTGCTTTAGAGGTGGTAAACTGACTGAAAGTCCCAGGTTTTGTCTCTTTACATGGTCAGTGGGAAAGAAAAGAGGAGGTGGAGGGAGGAGAAGTGTTCTGAAGCTATATTCTGATTCTTATTATTCTTCTTTTAGTTCTGCTAATAAAGCATTTTTTTATACCCTTTAATGTTTTAAGAATGCTTTTACCATTCTCCTAATCTTTATCTCACAGCAGAAAATGAGTAAATAATTTTAGTGGGTGCACTGGCATTTGGCCTGTGCTCAACCCACTACACTACTGAAAATGTTAAAAAAGCTCAACTTTCTTTTTTCCTAGGTGAGCTTTTAAGTACCAGATGTTTATATTGATACTCAGTGTCATGGTAGTGATTGTGGTTTGCCTTCTTTTTCTTCATTGGACAGGGAAAACATTGCCAGTGTTGCAAAATCTAATTTTTCTTTCACCAAACCTTCATCAGTGTTCTACTGTTTTCATTTCTGTCTGGGTGAATGTGCCACTTGTCAGTGAATATAATCTCACAGCTCTGTGTTTAGTCCAAGGCTAGGCTGATTCTTCCATCAACAGAGAAAAAACCTCTTAATGTGGGTGAACTCTTTCCCTGACCATAAAGGGAACTGAAAAGATTGGCTGGGAGAAAACATGCTGACTTGCTGGTAGAGTCTAATCTTCAGTGAATCAGTAATGAGCTTTCAGAGTTAGAGCTAGTCAGACATTGACAGTCTAAAAACAACTCTGTTGCTCTGTAGTTTAGTAAAAAAATAGAGTAACTTTGTAAATTCATATTCCACACATCAAAATTAGGTCTCTAAAAACTTGAGTGTAAGGACTTGTGACTGTTGCAGTCTTTCCATGTCTTTTCGTTGTGCTAATGAGAGTTGCAGCATCAAATCCGGGAGGCAAGAATGCAATGAAGCCACCTCCCACTTTTTATCTTATGTCTAACTCAGCCATGTTGCAGATCAGCCCTTCTCTCCCTCCATCACAACAGAAAGCAAGGCAGCTCCTTAAGCTGATAGTCTCAGTGGCTTTGGTTGAACCCGCAGGGAAAGAAGCCTGCCTTTGACATTTTTAAGCAATGACTTACATATCTGTGACCCATGTTTGTTTATCTCTGGGTTTAAAACTGAACAGAAAGGTAGGATTGCTGGCATCCATTTCTGGCTCTTCTGGAAGCTTCCTTTGTGCTCGGTAAAAAGTCAATAATCCTCCCTCTACACAAGTGGACAGTCCCCCAATTCAAGCTATGCGGGAACTGTGTACTGGGATACATTCATGTAGAACAAGAAAATATTGTTTTCAATTTTCATTAGGATTGCTAGATACTTCCAGAATGTCTACAGCTGCATATAATAAAGGAATGCTTTGCAATTTATTTTGCTTTCCGAATTTAGTTATAAAAAGCCCTCAAATCTCTAAAGGAAGTAACTAGACACTTCTCCCAGTATTTCCTATCCATTCCAAGATTCACCAAAAATGAAGTCATACAATAGGGTGGTTGTTATAAGATAATTTGGCAATGATCTTCCAGAGAGATCTACTTTTATTTTTAGAGGACTGTGTAGAAGAAAATATCCACTGGTTACATTCTTGTTTTCTGTAAGTTTCTTGTGTTCATAATATAATTACTTATCTTTTTTTCTCCAGTAAGAAATATAGTATCCTCAGTATTGAAGATTCTGGTAGGAAAATTGTGCTCCATGAAAATTCAGAACAAAATGTTCTACTTTGCCTGATTTGAACCAAATATTGAGCTTTTTACTTTGTTGAACTACATCAAAATGCTTTTTTCACAACTATTTGTTCTGAAATGACCTGTCTTGCTTATGACACAGTCCCTCATGAGAAATGTGTCTCAATGCTCCATAAATTTCAAGGCTATTCTTTGAAGGATAGAATTTCCTATCAGGTGGATAGGAAATCTCTTTCTGATCAAATAATCTGCTTTGTCATGGGAATTTCACAAGGCTGTGTGCCCCAGGGTAGATGTAGCATGCTGTAAAAGAATGATTTATAGCACAAACTGTGGTTACACATACTGTACCTACAATCCCATAAGCAAAGTACCACTATAGAGAAATATAGTTTACCTTAGACTTACTTAGAATTAAATGCATTTTGATCACTAAAATTGAGATTTTTTTAAACTTTTGTCCAATTTTGGCATAAAAACAAAGCCTGAAAGGACTGGTATTTCCCATGACTTCTTCAGTATGACTTCATGCATTCACCGCTTTTAAAGTGTAAAAAAAAAAATAGAACACATGCAGATTTAGGAATGATATTTGGAAGCGAGATGAGGAACAAAAAAAGAATAGCTTTATATTACAGTCATAGCAACATTTCTCAGTATTAGGGTAATATTTGAAATATTACCCTATTGGTAAGACCAAGTGAGCCACATACATAAAAGGGAGAGCTAACTATTATTTGCAGGTGTCATTACTAATTACCATGTCACTATGCAAACATGGAACAGTGGAGTGCTATCACATGGCTTCCTCTTAGGTGATACACTGAAAAGGCCTTTGTTTCTATTCTACTCAGTCCTGGCCCAGGTAAGCTGATTTAATTAGGTTTCTTAGTTACATTTAAGTTCAGAAATGGCAGACTTTACTAAAGTTTCATGGGTTTTTGCCTTAAGCATAAACTCAAGATCTGAATCTCAACACTTAACAGAAGTCAATGTATAGTGAGGGGTGAAGTAGGTAATACATGCAGGAAACATGAACCTGTTTTTCCACAAGCCACCCCCATCCATGTCCTGAATGACCTGTGTTGTGCCTGCCCATTGGACTGCCTCCCTAACCTTGTCTCTCCTTAGGAGAGAGCAGATGTTCTTTTGGGGGATATAAATTTTTCTTTTGTCTTTCTTCAATGGTTTTTATCTTGCAGTCTACCAACAAGGAGGAATAAGCTGCGAGGCCAGCAGCAGGAAGGTAAAACAGAGCATCAGAACATCATTCATAATTTCTAATAAGGCCTGCTTAACGATAAAATACCAAGCAACCACAGATCTCAGTCTGGGCTGGGGGGAGCTATTGGGAGGATGTGATATCATGGATAAGGTGTATTTTTTTTTTTCTCTCATGAGGCCTTCAACTAAAAAGTCTCACGCTGACCTTCTTTACAGGCATTATTTCATTTTCTTCTGCTGAAGGAGTAGAGATTTCTAGGATGGGTTTGCAATATACTCTGGAAGTTATGGTATGAGATTCTTAGGTGACTGTTATTCTGCTTGACCTAAATGCAAAACCTCTCACTTGTTCTCACCTACTTTCCTGGTCTGTTGAACACAGGGAATTCAGAGAACTCTTTTTTAATAGAAAGGGACCAGAAGCTCAAGTCACTTCACAGCTCTTCATGTCCACAGGAGAATATTTTTGAAGCCCAAAATATTATTTACCAGTCTTTCCATATTTACACTTTCTGTTTATTAGGTTCTCAAGATGCAGTTCAACAGTTTGTGATTTAACCTTGTCTCCTGTTAGTAAGAGATTACTAAGGCTAAAATGTCCTATCTTCCCTCAAGTATATGAGGCCACATTTTGGTTAGCAAAATGTATACTTAGATGTTCAGTGAAGAGTCCCAATTAGCACCACAGTTGGTTTAAAAAGCATTTTTTGTATGTTTGTGTCCATTAGGTTTTATGACAGATTTCTAATGGGCATTATTTCCCCCAAAAGTATCTTCTAGTTTTGTAGTGAGTTTCAGTCTTTCTAGTGTTGGGAACAAAATACTTACACAGAGCAGGAAACATAAATACCGTGCCCTACCAGTTCCTTCCTCTGTGATGTCTTGAATATGGAGAAAACAAACTCTAATAAATGTCAACCTCTCTAATGAGAAACTTGTCATGAGAGTCTTCTCGTTAGAAAAAGGATGGAGACTAGCCATGAGTGAAATGACCTGTTGTGCACCACCCAGAGGGGTGTAAGCTTTGTCCAAGTCATGAGGTGGTCACGGGGTCCTGAGAAGTTTATTACAGGTGTCACAGCCTGTGTTTGTCTGATTCTAGAGTACAGCCACACCAGCTACTGCCTCTTACCCAATCTATCACGTTCTGCCCAGTTTGATTTTTTGGTGACTTACTACTGCCTGTATCACCTTTAAACACAGCATCATTAAAGTAATCATTAAGTTCTTCACTTAACACCCTAGCTAGTGTTTCACAGTGCTAGGTTTTTATTTTCAGCATTTGTGTTCATTGAGTCCTGGCAATGTGAGATATTGAGGAAATCACATCAGCAGCCAGTTTGTGGTAAATGCTCTCTTACAGAGAGGAGTACATATGTGCTTCTAGGGAAAAAATGCATTAATTCTCACTTTCTAATCTTATTTTTTAAGGATTTTATAGTGAATCTATAACTTCTGTTGGCACACAAGTAGGAAATAGTATACAACTAGCAGTTGATTCTAATTAAAAATATGTTCAGTTTGCTGCTAGAAAGTCTGTTTTATGTTACTACACAAATTACAGGATGTCAGTAACCTTTATGTTCTCAATTTGGATGGATATCCCTTTACTGAATAAGCCAGAGGAAACTCTTGTTAGAATTTACCAGAAGAATAATCCTCTGAAAGGATGTTTTCTGTTTCTTTACTGAGACAATTTTTGTTAAGTAGGAGAAAAAACTTCAGAAGTTTTTATTCTCTGTTTATTTTTATAGATAAAAAAGCCCCTAGTGTTTATCTTACAGAATTCAGTTATCTTCTGCTCCTTGTAGGCAAACATTACCCTATCTTTCAGAAGATCAGAAAGTGGGTTATTTCAGTATTAGAATAGAAAGTTACAACTACAGGCACTGTATATTTTCATCTAATTTATTCCTATCTCATCTTCATGAAATGATCAATACACCTTACAGCTCACAGGTATAGCACTCTTGGAGTTCACTAAACAGTGTTATAAGTTCTTGACATATATTTCCTCCTCCAGAAACTCTTGCAAGTATTCAGCATCTGTCACTACTCTCAAACATATACAGTGTATGATGCTAAGCCCAGAGAAATCAATATTCACAAATATTCATAAAATTTTGAATATAATTGGCAAACTATTATGTACCAAAAAATCATTCCTGTATATGTGGGAATGGAAGCAATATATGATAATTTTCTATTTTAAAAATCCACTTTTTTATTAGAAAAAACAGGGATTGAAATGTATTTTAATAAAATTTGCTCTATATATATCTTCAATGATTCTGCAGCACATGATGGAAACCAATTCACAATGCCTACTTTTAAATACAGGGGTTTAGAGTGTACTGCTATTGATTCATGAAATGTAAAGGTACTTATTTTCCCTTTCTTATGGACATGTATTGCATTATTCTATGACTAAACTACACTTTGATCTTTCCACAGTGATATTGTTTGGCAACTTTGTCACTCAGGCTAAAATTTTTCTTATTTCATTAACTCAATCTTTCGGTCTTTTTCTCTAATTTGACAGATTTCTGTTTTGAGGGGGAAAATGTAAGAAAAAGAAATGATTTTTAATGCTTCTTTGCAGTTTCCTTCTCTCAAACTTATATCAACAATGTTAGTTCAAAAATCTGCCTATCCCTCTAGGCTTGTTTAATATGCTGATGGATAACCTGCAATAGTAAAGAAAAATTATCAATGCAATGCTCCCATTCTATACAAACATTTCCTGATCTTGACAGGTGAGTGCAACATAAAGTTCATTTTGGCATGATAAAACCTGTTGATAAAGACTACTGTGGTGTGGGATATTCCTTTTACAATGTGAGGGCTCTGAAAAGCAGTTATTTCTGTGCAGATTAGCAAATACAGACACGATAAAGTGAAGAACAGAATCATTCTCAGATGCCACTCCTGTTGCTGCAACTCATTGTGCCTTGTGTCTCCAAAACTTTGCTATGAGCAATTATATCTTTTGAAGTAGGTGGCTAGAGAAACCATACTCCCTAAAGGTTCCCCAAAGATTCACCATCTGTCAAAAGTGAGCCACTCTGCCACCTTTATAATTAACTGGTATCTTACACCTACATTCTCACACCTACTGTAACATACTGTTCTTGAGAATAAGCGTATTGCCTCACTCATATCAGCTCCTCTTCTAAGACTTTGCAATTATGTATCATAATAAACCAAGAAAAAATGCAAATGTTTACTCTAGAAAAAAATAATAATGACATCCCAGAGGTGTATGTAAGTAAACACATTTTGTTGTTGCTTTCTTACCAACCAGGTCCCTGCTAGAGTTTCCAGAAAGTCCAGTTATGTCAAGCTGCAAGAATCTCAGCTTTTCCCACACGCACACTGGTCCACCCCAAAGGTTAGTTGCAACCATATATTACCAGCAAGGAATACAAGTTATTAGCCTGTCAACACATCAACAAATGTGAGTACAATTTAAAATAAGCAGTCAGGGTCTTAATGTTTTAAAAGCCATGTACTGAACACGGTCAAAATAATCTTCTCAATAATAGTTTCCTGATCTCAAGCAAAGTTGTAAAAAATCAAAACCTACCTGAAGCTACATCAGGCTTTGGATCCTCTGGAAGGTAAAGGGCTGAGAGACCTTGTGGCAGCTGCAACATGTCTTGTCTGTGCTGTGTCTAGAGCAAAGGGAGCCTGCAGGACTGTCAACCTTTTATTGATGTCCTACTTGCTAAGCTATCTACATGTAATGTCAGCAGATTATTCTCGGGAGAGGAACATATATTAATCTTTTTGCAATATGACCCAAAATGCAAAGTGACTACTTCCACTTCAGGAATTGTCCCCGCAAGAAGGGAAAAGAAGGGAAGATAATTATTGAAAACAAGACCATATGATAGCTACTGCAAGATAAAAGTGGTACCAACTCAGTGATGTAAATAACCTTAATGTTTCCACCACAGCATGACTGAATGGCTGGTGTTCTGGGAAAAGGATCCAGTGGAGATTCTACTTAATTTGGGGTTTGGTACAGAAGAACCTGATGTCCTTACAAAAATCCCTCCTCGATTCCTCAGTGGTGTTTCTGTAGCAAAAGGATTTGACATCCAAGCCTTTTTGGAAGCTCAGAAGAAGCAGATGGATGTTGAGACACCAAACCTATGTGGTAAGGAGAAACATTCTGGCAAAAAGACAAGTTTCAGCCATAAATATTGTGGGAATTGAGAGGGTAGAGAAGAAGAGGCTTATGAAAGAAAATTAATGAGAAAGACACATTTTTAGGAGACATTGAGGAACCTCATGTAGCCCTTTGTGGCAATGATACTTCCTGATATGACTGTTTAGCTCTACTCAGCTATGGACTCTGATTTATGTGCTGAAGCTAACAGCTTGTGGCATTTAAAAACAAAACTGCATGTCCTCTATAAGACCTGCCCTACAACCAGAGATAGTCCTTGGTGTTGCAGAGGCTGCAGAATTAAATGTGTCCATTGGCTCAGCCCCTTCACCAACCACCACTGGTGACATAGGTCAATAAAGAAGATATGGAATTGAGCCAGGACAGACGTGGGCCTACATTCCATTTTACCCTTGGTGGATTCCTCTCACAGGAGAATGCTCAGAGCAGATAAGATACTGACTTTCCATGGCTAGAGGTGCCAGGGCTTGTGCATTAGACCCTAACTAGAACCTAACAGTTTTGTGGTTCAAATATGCACTAAGGCTAGATGAGGAATATATTTTAAGTACAACATGTGCCTTATTCAAATGACATAATTTAAAGCACACAGTCTTGATTTTTATTAATTTAGATGCTTTTAGTTCTTGTTTTGTGTATTTAGCTATTGAGAAATGAATACATCGTCTTCACCCTGAAGATATTTCTGCATTTAAACAACATTGTTAATCCGCTGGTATATCATGCATCTGAAAAGTCCCTTTTTGACATGATATTCCTAAAAGTTGTGGCATGGGATAGCCAGATGGCTCTTGAAATCTTCTGTTTACTGAAGATGCTCAGTGAAGCAGGATCTCTCACACAGCCGTGTTGTGTAGAAATGCACCAAGCAAGAAGTAAGGATGGAATGAGTATTGAAAGTGAAATGTCAAAGCATTGTGAAAAATGTGTTCCCCCCTCCACCCCCGCCAAGCCCCTCTCCTTTTATAGCAAGGCCTGTGCATGCATTTCAATATTTACAGAAAACTGATACATAAAACAGGTTTCTCAGTTCTTACTTTTTTTCTCTCCTTAGAGAGAGGGAAGAGAGGGGTCTGAGCTCATGGGAATGAGTGGATGGAGATGTGTTGGAAAGGATGAACCAGGAAGACCTTACAAATATGAATGCTTAGATTCTGAGAATATGGAAACCATAAGCAAAATTGAAATGAAAGCCACTTTTGAGATACCAAACCTCAGTTACTGAATAACTATAAGACAAAAGAATAGCCAGCTAAAAGTAATCCCTTCTTGATAGAACAATGTCTTCTGCTGGAGAGCAAGTCCAAAGGTCAGAGAAGACCTTGCTAAGGTCCAAAGAGTAGTTTTTAGGGTTTAAAATATAACACATTATGGTAATGCAAGGATTCTTATAGGCTCTATGTAAATGCTATAGAATTTGTATCTTGTGTTAGATTGGTTAGTGAAATTAGAATATTTATCATAGAAGAAGATTTATTGTATTGTAAACGGGAAATCTCTCTCTTATTCTCTTACCCCTTTGCTCTTTCTCCCTCCTGCTCTCTCTCTCTCTCTTACCCTTCTCTCTCTCCTGCTTGCTCTCTTACCCCTCTTGCTCCTCTCTTACTCTCTCTTACCTCTCTTGCTCTTACTCTTACTCTTACTGCTACCACCCCTTTCTTACCTCACCCCCTCACCCTCTTATTCCCCCCATTTTTCTCTTTGTCCTATCCTGGGTTGCTGCTGGCAGCCCTCAGCAGGACTCTGTATACCCATGCCCTTACAATAAACTGCAACTGTAACACCAGTTTATACATGAGTTTTGTCCCTGAGGACCATCTATCCCGACACAAAGATTCTCACAGAGATGTATTCAATGAGACAATTCTTAAGCAGATAAGAAATTGGTTGGATGGATGCATCCAGAGGATAGTAGTCAATGGCTCACAGTCCCCATGGACTCTGGGGTTCAGTGCACCTTCAGCAAATTTGCAGATGACACCAAGCTGGGTAGAGCAGTTGACACACCTGAAGAACAGGATGCTGAAAAGCTGTGATTCAGTGAGAGGCTTTAACAGAGAGAAAGGAAACCCTTGCTTTCATAAATAAAGGAAGAGGACCCTTGCTTTTATACCAGAACAGCACATCCTTAAAAACTGCACCCCGTGAGCTAAATGGCCCATGAAAAGCAGTTGTGGGAATACTGCAAGCCATGGGAGGGACTTCATGTTGCAAGCAGGTTCCAGGTGGACAGTTAGCTGTGAAAATTAAAACCACGTTAGAAAAATTCACAGAGAGCTGTTTCTAGTAGGAAAGTCCCCGTGGCATAGCAAAAGAGATACCTATCCCTAAGTAACCTGAAGAAAGATTTTAGAAGGGACAAACTGACTAAAAATCACGTTTTGTCTCCCTGTGCTGCTGGTGGGAAGGAAAGAAGGGCTGGGGGAGAAAGGTGTTCTAACAGTTTATTTTTAGTTCTCATCATCCTCTTTTAATACTGTTAATAATTTTTTCTTTATACCTTTTGAAGTTTTAAGCCTTCAAGTTTTGCCCTTAAAGTGTTTTAATCTTTATCTCACTCCATGAATTTTCTTTCCTCCTCCACTGCTTAACTATAGCACAGGAAAATGAATAAATTATTTTCGTGGGTGCACTGGCATTTGGCCAGCATCAACCCATCATAAAGGTTCAGGTCTGGAGATGTTCCACAGCATTTACCTCTCCATGAACAATTTAGGAAATTCCAGACTCTCTACTGTTGGAAAATACCAGAATAAGTACCAGAATAAGACCATAAGCATTTCTGGACATTTAACACTGTATTGAAGCACTGATTCCAGGGATAGTGGTGTTGGATTAATTCGGTTATTGGTAACCTGTTTGGTTTACTATCACCGAGCCATTTCAGTGCTAAATCCCTGTCATTTGCCTCTAGGAAGAAAAGGGGAAAATTGCTTAATATGAGTTAAAGAATACTTGAGGGATTTTCTCATTGTCAGTTTACTTCTTCATATTCTCTGAGTCAGCAGAGAAAGTTAGTTGATTTAGGATGATATGTGTCATTCTGAAAAGAGAAGAAATAAGAAGAAACATTATAGGTAAAATACGGAAGACAAGAAACCTGGAGGAAAAAGGAGGAGGGAGGTGAGGGAGACTAAGGACTTCCATTGTGAAGTGATACCTCTCCATTTTCATATTTCATTCATTTCCTGTTTCTGTATGGCTCTTCTAGGAATAAAGTTTCCTAGGCCTCCTTCACTGCTGATTAGATCTTTTAAAATAAGCATGGATTGCTATAGAGTTACCCACACTCAGTGCTATTTCCTCAGCATTGTCAGAGTTTTCAAGAGTTTCAGTTAAAAAAAAAGAAAAATAAATATATGTATTTTCAGGAAGATCAGTCACCCTTTTAATTTCTCAGCCATACCCAAAAGAAAAGCTTATCCCCTGTCATTTGACATTGGTGAAAATTTTACTGACCTCATTAGAAGTGACATTAGTGACTTCCTAACCGAAGAAAAAACTTCGCTTAACAGTCAGAAATTTTAAGTGAAATGTGATTATATTTCTGAATATGTTGATCCCCAAATTCTTTGAAAACTTCAAGTTTCTGAACACTTCAGTTCATAAATGTCGAAATGTTTCAGTCTGATTCTTAATAATATAAAAAACCCCAACCCATCATATTTCATTGTCACCTTTTTATAATGCCATATCTACATTTACTTGGGGTGTTCTGTCTTGTTTCTGTTGATTTTTCACACTCATTTCTGTCTGTGTTGGCAGCTGCAAGCCCCTCTCTGGAACAGCTCAAGTCTCACTATTCTCTGTGAGATGAGTATATTAGGTATCATCCCCACGATACATTGCAGTCCTGTAAATGCCACAGTTTAGTTAGAACAGAGGAAATACATCCACTTCTAAAAGAGGAAGGAAATGTAAATTTCTAAATACAGCCTCTGAAGCACAGCTTTGATTCAAGCAAAGGCAGTATTGCCAAGACTTGAATTGAAACAAACTAGAGAAACCAATATATTCAATATAAGACAAAGTAGACAATGCTGAAATTTCATTTTTACTTCTCCTAAGAAAACCCAAGCAATTTCAGATGTCTTGATTTTCCCACTGAAAAGTTAGATTTTTTTTTTTCCAAATTCTGCCATTTGCTGTGAAAAAAACCTTGTTGATTGAAAATTTTTTGCTGGCTCTGGAAATGTTCTGTGTTTCTTCAATTCACTGTGGGCCTACTGAAGACTTTCCAAATCTTTCACATAGATAATTACATCAGCCTGTGCAATACCAGATCTAAGGAAGGAGGAACAAAACTAAGTTTCCCCTCCTAAATTATAAAATGATTGATCACAAAGTCATTAGAAACCCTATAAAAGATACAGATGCTGTTGAAGATTGATTGATCCTATTTACAGCATGGCCATTTGCCTTTTTTGGCTGAAGTTTCTAGTGAAAACGAACCCACGTTTATGTAATTTTATATGTTACCTGTGTTACCATTTTAGACTATTTTGCAGGGATTAAAGAGACCTTTTTAGCCTCTTGCTCATTTCAGGTGCAATGCTTGGAGAACATACATAGAAAGGAAGGAACTGCTTGCTTGGAGAGAAATAGTCCATGAAACAAGGCTATCCTGACATAATTTTTTCATGACCTGAGTATTTATTACGTTGCACATAAGTGAGGTGTTAATTTTTATGTGATTTATTTATAATTTGTCTTTGTTCCAGTTTGCTATTTAGGTGTCTCAAGCTTTTTGAAATAATTTAAAAAATTAAGCATGGGTAAAAATAAATTCAAATCACAGCAAGTTTTGTTCTGGTTCAAATCAAAGAATGACTGGACTGCTGTGCCACTGCCAGTCAAAGGAGATTTAGCACTTGGCATATTTATGGTATAACGTAGTGGGACCCAGATGAAATGCTGAGGATTAAATATGATTTATATGGAGAGCATATGGTAACACAATGAATGTACAAAACAAAAAATTATTTACTCTGAGACCCTAACACAAAAGGAAAGTATACAACACTGTGTAACACGTAGTTTTGGTCGTCAGATCAGATAACTCTGTTAAACAGTATCAAGTGAAATATTTTTTTCCTCCAGCATTAAAATACAGGCAGGGGCAAAGACAGAAAGGGGTATTCTTGAAATATAGTAACTATATTATCAGGAATTACATGTCATGGTGCTTTTCCTCAGTGGACCAACCCACATCCATGTTAAAAATCCCCTCACTGACTAATTGTCAGTGAAGCAGCTTCACCAACAACCTATATGCCAACTGCATAGAGAAAATGTGGCTGCTCTCTAAGTGAGACAACAGCCAAGAAAATTAGCATTTTGCCTTCTACTGTCCTCAATGACTCTCTCAAGGAACGAGGAGCTCTGGTGACATATTTTTTGCCTCAGGAGATAGGAACTGACAGAACATGCAAGAAAATGTGTTGTGTTCTATTGTATAAATAGATTCTTAGTACTGTAGTGAAGGAGATCTCCATGATATCTTAGATAAGACATTATTGGCTTATCTATATATATATATCTAGTATCATAGAAAAAATGCCCCAGAAATTACAGGAGGTTAGTACAATGAAAACAATTTGGAAACTTCTATACATCAGCTATGAGTTTCTAGGGGAAAAATGTTTTGCTTTGTACTCCTATGAAAATAAGAACATAGCTTTTGTCATCAATTTTCATCAGTTAAGGACTGTATACATTTTACAGCTATCATGGACAGCTGGAAGCTGTAAATTTTTGAGGTCATACTTAGATAACTTTCTTCATATGATTTTTAATATGTCCTGAAATATGGCATCCAAATCTTGTCAAGTCAACTGGAGAATTTCAGGCTGGATTCTGTAACCTTTTTTCACAGAGAGCAGTACTTAGCTGGACTTGACCCAATGAATTCAACATTGCATGATTTTCTAATATAAAGACCTACACACCAATGTCTCTATGTAATCTGAACTAGTCCTTTGGAAGCAAATGGAAAAATGTAGCTATTTTTGAATGAAGTAATTAGTATGTGTCTTGGTAATGACAAGTTTGAATAATCATTGTACCTGATTATTTAAAATTTAATAACCATGTTGCCTCCCATTCTGCCAAACTTAAGAACATTTTCAACAGATAGAAGTTCTTGACCATGTGGTCAGTGCCCTTCTTTGCTGAGCCATGTTAATACCCAACAGATCAAAGCACAGAACACTAGCAGGGGTGACACTAGTGTATTGATCACACAATTGAAGTGGAAACAACAAGTCAGCTCCTGCCAAGGGCTTCTCAGCAGCCAATGTTGCTCAGTCCAGGCACACATTTAGCATGTATTAAATTGGGCTGTCTGGCACACCAACAAGTTCCTGGTGACAAAAGTGCCTTAGCATACCTATATCCCAGTGCCCACCAATGCCATTCAAGAGTGGGCATCATTGCACCTAGCTGCAGAACAGCCCCTCCCTCCTCCTGCATGCAAGGTGTCTGCTACAAACAGGCCAGAAAAGGAGTCTCCATTTCTGGTGGCCCACATGCTCAGAAAAGTGGCTGACCTAACCTGCAAGCTGCCAGATTCATTTGAAATCTAGGAGGCAATGTGGATTTTGTACTTTATCTTCATTCTATTTACAGTAGAAGTTTGGATTCCCTTTTTCAGGATGGAAGCTAGAGTACTTATTTTCAACTAACACCATGCAGCAGTATTATGGGGAAAATGAGTAGAGTTCACACTACTGATTGGGGGTTTGATAATTTAAAATTGTGTTAGGATACTGTCAAAGAAGTTACCATTGAAGTTACTGAAGATTCATTCAACGAGTACTATAGTATAAGATGTCAATGTTTTTATGCAGGACTAGGTGTTCGGTTTTTTTATGGAAGGAGATTGCAGGCACACTGATATCTATGGTAAAAAATTATTTTTGCAGATCCAGTCATTAACCAAGGTTGATCCTTTTTTCCTGTATTTCTTTTTTTCTTTCAAGCTCATTTCCTAGTGTGCTTTTTCAGAAGGTTGCATGGCAAAATTAGCCTTACTTTATAGCAGTGTTCGAAATAATCTATCACTCTGTAAACTGAGCATACTATAACCAAATAAAACATTGGGAAAGCTTAGGCTGAAGTGGTAGCATTCTTCCTGTTGGAGTCTGTAAATCTAAAGTGTATTTTTTCTGTGATTAGATGGGTGCAGCTTTTCTCTCGGTAGAGCTGATTCAAGAGTTGGAGCATGGACCTAATTATCAGCCTCAGTGGGAAATAAGAGTGTCTTCTACAGATCTGCAGCACTGCAAATTTATAGTCCTGGAGCAACCTCTATGTCTTTCTAAAGCACTTAGCGTGCTGAACTTGCAGCTGTATGGCTAGAAGCCCACACAAAAGTGAGGGCACTGACAGAGCACTGAACACAGGTGATCATAAACTCCCCAGTTTGATGTCTAAGACATTTTGGTAAATGCTGTATTCTCAGATTAGATAAGGTATGTATATATTGTTTAACTTCTGAGTATTCTCTAACATATCATTACATTAAGGCCATGTACTGTTTGAAATCTAAATTTTTAGCCTGGCAGTGGGCACTAGCAAACATGTGGGAAACAGAAGAACAGGCACATATAGAATGATCCCTCTCTCTTATTCTAGCCTTTGAAAATGAGAATTAGAGATCCCTTAAGCTACAGACTACATGGACAACACACCCAACATCAATGTTAATGTGTTACTTGAATCTAATAGATCCCCTCCTCTCTGAAATTATTTTTCTGAAGGAGTTTATGCAGCATCATGATGTGATACACTCATTGATATTATGAAAAAGTGAAATGGGTCTAGAGTAAAAAAAATTCTGACCTTACATACACTCTTTGGCAAGAATATTTTCTCAGATTTCTTCTGCAAAGTAATTTCTTTTTCTTAGAGATATTTGTCTGAGGTTGTTCAAACAAGATTATCAGTGTATTACAACCTTTACTAATTGATTACTTTAACCAAGGGTTGGAAAGATTCTGGGACTATTTTAAAGAGAAGAATACAAAAAGAGAGCCATCCAAAAGATGCTATGGTTTCACCTTTGAAACATCCAGAATCTTTTTTTGTTTGTTTCTTACTTTTGATCCTAACTTCCCCAATATTAAAAATCATTACCAACAGCAAGAATTCTTCCTCCTTTCTTTTCAGATTCAGATTCCGAGGATCAAACTCTATGTGGAAATGCTCCTGACACCACTTCAGCTGAGTGTTAAGAAATAATTTGACTATTTTTATTTTTAAAAATTTAAAAATAAAAATATCTTCCCATCTAGATGCTTTTAAAGTTTAGCTGAACAATACATTTTCCCTCTCTGCTCCCACCATCTTTGGCATTTGAATGCATTATTCTAGACATGATAGTCTAGATAATATGACTTGCTAAATCACAGGGTTGTAAAATATACTTAGCTTGCCAAGGAGACTCAAGGAGTGCACATGGAAAGGATGTATCTCACATGCACAGCTTTGAGCATGTAGGGTCCCATGCTGATGCTTTAAGAAGGCCTCTCTACTCTTCCAAGCCACACTAAAGCAGTGATTCTGCTTGATGAGTTGTCAGGCTCAGATGATGCTTTACACACCAACTCTCAGATCCTTTTAAGTATAGGAGACTGAAGACAATAGGTCTACAGCTATTCTGTACTCAAACAGGACCATTCAACCAGAACTCTCTGGTGGCAGCCTGGCCCCCACCCCATGATCTGTGTCTACTGTACCACAGAGACTATCACCACATGAGCTGACAGAGCAGCGAATCATGAGTTAGAACACATTATTTGAGGAGCCCTTGAAAGGATGAAAGGCAATGCTGTTGGACCAGGTGTCACACTATCAGTTGGAATAATCTGAGTTCAGATCCTGATAAGAATTTGCTGTCAGGGATGGTGGTATAGGGGAAATGGCTGCTCAGTCTCCAAAGCAGGCAAGTAATTTCTTTCTAGAGACCATCCCTATTCAGTGTTTAGAGAAGGACTGATAGATCTCAGGGTTTTTTTAAAATGGGAAATAAATTTAGTGTGAAAGAGCTAGTAACTAGCAAGGGGCAAAGGTGGGCTACATTATATTACTTTTGTGGAGCCCGCACAAATAATATAGCAATCCAAGTTCCTACACGAGTATCTGTCCTAGTTTAAAAGGCAGGTGTCTGCCAAAGAAGGTAGGAACCTTCCTGGAATGGGAAAGATGATACCCTTCCTCCAAATTATTATAACTTTGAAATTATGGGACTTTCAGGCAAAGATATGAGAAAAGGAGTTCTTGACTAGCTCTTTACTAGAATATATGCAAACACACACCACACAAGTATATATATATGAAAAACGAGATGGCAAAGAACAACAACAACAACAACAATAACAACAACAAAACAAAACAAAATCTCAGAAAAGCCCAGTAACAGTCTTCTCATGCCTGTCAAGCAATTTTCTCTTTGGTGTAACTACAACCATCTCCCAGCCAGGCAAAGACTGAGCCACTCCCAGCTAAGAAACTGCCAAAACCACACTGCTTCCCCCCTCAGAAAGCCAGTGTCCAACCCATGCTCTCCCTCCCTGGAAGCTTTTCAGTGGAATGCAAGGATCATTGGACTGCTCTTCTGTATTTTAATTGCCCATCATTCATTCCTCATGCCTCACCCCTCTCCAGCTTCAACTACCCTTTCTTTGCAAATGCCTCTTTTTCAAGTAAAAAATGGGAGAAAATTCACTGGGAAAACCGAATCCACAAGAGTATCTAAAAAAAAATTCAGGTACCCACTGGTGCTGGGCATTCACAGGTGCTATTGGCTAGAGTGTCAGCTGTGTTTGCAGGAGTGAAATCATGAGCCTGGTGAAGTCAGTGTCCTACTGACTTCAGCAGGGCCAATGTTTTTATCAAAATGTGTGCAGTTTTCTTAATTGCTGCTAAAGCTCAAGAAAGGTGATGGAATAGCATAATTAATTATTTAATTCTGAAGTGTTAATTTGTGTTTTCAAATTATCTGTAAACATATTTGCTGTTTTCCTGAGGAGTTGTTGTTGGTGGTGTCATGCTTATCTGTATATAGGATTGCGTACCTCTGGCATTCAATTGCTCTTGCCACACCTTTTGTCTTTTTCCATGTGTGTCCAGCTGGTGGTTTCAGCAACCTTCAGGGCTCAATGTTGCCTTTCAGATTTGTCACCTGAGTTACATGAGGTTGCTTTGGTTTTATTTTCTGATAAATATCTTGATGTTCATGGACAACGATGTGAGTTCAGTAGTCTTGCTCATAGAAGTAATGGCAGAAATAATAGCAATTCTCCAGGACTGGTGAAGTGAAAAACACCATTTGGATAAACCTTCAGTGATGAATTAAAAAATGAGAATGTGGACATAGCCCAATGGGCAAAAAAAAATCAAAATGTAACAACACACACACAAATGCTTTTTTCATTCCTTGTCCATCTCTAAAAGATGACTGTGCTATTTAATTAAAGAATTTAACAGGTAGTATAAGTATAGTAATCACAAGATAAGGGGGAAAAATAACAGTATATCCTGAATACTCTTTCAAAACATATGGATAAGCCCATGCTTAGTAGTAATCTCATTACAGAAAACAGACTGCAATTATTTCTTTTCGATTCAGGTAAGATGGTCATCTAGTTACGTGATCAACCAAAATTATACAAGTAAACTGAACTTACATAAGATTTGTGCCTTTGTAGAACCATATTACTATTTAAACACCGTAATTTTTCTCTCTCTTTTCTCTGTTTTTTAGAGTCTTTGATGTTTTGCCTAAATTGGAAGTGGAGATTTCCAGCTTTTTTTTAGACAGGCTTTTTTCATATTCTTTGTCTTCTTCTCACTGCTCTTAAATAGTATATCCCTCCATACTCAAAGAAACCTTTCTGCAACTTCAACTTGCTGTGTGTCATGGAAAGAATCTAAAAATTCTCAGTTGAGAATGCAATATTATTAGTGAATAATACCTAGCTTTTAAGACTGTTCCTATTAAATTCAGCAGGATGTGGCTCAGGCCCATAAGAAGGGTCCTCAGAATAGGAACAAGTGGGAAATAGAGTCTATAAGGAGTCTACACAAAGAAAATCTCAGCTCCCACAAGCACATGCCTGATTTTATATTTGGCCTCCAAATCCCCTAGAGCACAGGCTGCCTATTTTTCAAGTCTCATGCAGTGCCTGATACCATAAGGGTCCACTCTCATTTGGCTGTGGGCTGTCTTGGAAAGGGTGTGAGAAATGATAAAGATGTGAGAGCCTGACATGACCCTGCTGAAATGAGAGCTTACTTGAGTGAAAGTGTGAAGTGACCAACATGAGAAGAAATAGAGATAGACAGGAACAGACTGCTTTGCCTAGATGAAGCATATTAGAAAAGACTCTTAGAAGTACTTGTCCCAGTGGTATTATTCCTTGGCTTCGTAGCCTGGCCTCAATTTTAGTCCAATTGCTTAATTTTCTACATTCCCCACGAAAGCCAATTCCCTAACTGCAGTGTGTCTTCTTTATATTTCTCCATAATGTAGAGTCTGGCTGTTTAACTGCAGTAGACTTTATGATAAGGCTTTTTCCCCCTCTTTCTTGGCAGAATACCGAGACTTAATTTTAAAAGACACTCAAACCTTCAAACACCCCTGAATGACTTACAGGAAAAGAAGAGTGTTTACTAGCTCTGTTTTTAAAAATATGACGATTTTTTTTATTAGGCAATTTTATCATTGTTATAAATAAGTAATTGTACTGGGGAGAAGAGATAATCCTTATTTAATTAAATTCATCTATACTCCCAGGTTGGCAGCAACCACACATATGTGAGACTAATACCCACAGCCTGCCAGTATGCATGTGCAATTAAAAATTCACTCTACAGTAGCACTGGCAGTTTAGTGTTGCTTTTGGCATTTACAAATTCTTTTATTTTGTGACTTTTTTTTTACCATACACATATGCTGGAGCAGATGTTGCTTATTTGTTGTTTATTCAAATCTGTAGGCTCTGGCAGCTCACTCCATTGTTCTGTAATGAAGCTTTATTCACTGTCCTGTATTAGGACCCAGCAAATGCATGACGGGCAGAGTTAGCTCTCAGCAGGAGCTGCAGTTATTGTCCTTACTTATTGGCTGTTTATACGCTAAAGCTCGCAGTTAAGAAAGCTGGCTGGGCTGGGTATGGCCTAAATGCTGTATGCAGGCAAGAAATACTTGACTCCATGCACTGTATCTTTGCCCTGATGAGGTGTGGGCTTGCATGTAAACTCAACTGTTGCAGAGGTTTTGCATTCAGCACCTGAAAAATAGAGCTGTTCTCCCCCCTACATCCTCTCTCCTTGTTCTCCCCCTTCCACCCCTGCTGCTCCTTCCTTTTTTCAATTACCCTTTGTAAAGTACTGAGTATAACTAAAGGATGTTTCAATGTTGCTCACCCCATTAACTCAGTGTGTGCCTGAAAATTCATTAACAGCAGCTCCTATCAGGGAAGCATGGGAAGTCAGTGTTATTTGTGTGTGTGTGTGTTGCAGCCACCCACTCCTTCTTGCTCCTTGCTTACTTGCCTCTCAATCTGCTGGGCAGCCGTGCACTGGAAAGGCAGCAATTCCTGTACAGCGCTGACCCAAGGGGACACATTGTTCCCAGGCACTCCAGTGCCAATAGAAACTCATTAGCTCTCTGGAAGAGCCCTTGGTAGCCCAGGAGCTAATCAATCAGGCGAGTAACCGCCTCTATTTGGCTCACTGTGACATGGTATCTTGTGATATATCTTGTCCCAACTAGTGGTGCTGGGGATCACATACATACGATTTTTGCAGCAGCTGGGAATGTCCCAGCTTCCCTACACGCTGAGCTAGCACGTTAGCTCCTGTGACTTATCAAGTGGCAATTTTTTCAATTATCACACCTTCACTCTTCCTACTCGCCAGCTCCTCTGATGGTTTGGCACCATTGCAATACTCACAGAATTCAACTGGTATTTCTCTTAATTGACTGAGTACTAAGAATGTGAATTCTATTTATTATCCGTTATCCATTGTAAATTCTGCCTGTAGTTGAAGGAGCAACGTCTTCAAAAGTACAAGAAGAAAAGGTATGTATATTTCCTATGCTTTAAAGAATACAGGATTTTCCATGTCCCTTTCTCTGGTTTCAATATTAAGAAGTGAACAGCTGTTTCATATTTCATATTTTTGTAGTGCCAACGTAACACTGTTTTTCTTCATGTATAACACAGTGACTTTTAGTGTTAAGTATATATTAAAGAAAAGGGAAAGGCAAATGGGAAGACTTGCTAAATCTGCAGTCAAAATTTGGGAGCCTTAACCTAAAATGTTTTACAACTGTTCTTGTGTTGATACCACCTGACATTTACATTAAAATTTGTCATTGGTTAATAAAAACAGTTTCCAAATTCTCCCTTCATAAAACGTGACAAATAGTAGATTCATAATAGATAATTCCCTCTTTGCAGCACTTGTATCTCCTGCAGATGACCTGGCACAAAGGAGACATACACCTTCTTTAGCTGCTTTTGTTGCCTTCACTTGTTTTATGATGCCACAGCCTGTATTTTCCTCCTTTCATTCAAATGAAACATAAAGACTTTCTTCTTCCTTCATGTTTCTTACATAAGGGATCTGTATTTTAATGGATTTTATGTACCAAATAAGTCTGGAAGGGAAGTACTGTGATCCCAGAAAGAGGCAGAGAGAAATGGGCAAAGTTGTGAAATGATGAATCTTCAAAGTTTCCCATATTATTTTCCCCTCTGAAAACATCTTTTGTTGCCTGTTTTCCCCACAGAAAGTCCTGCTGGCAAAGCAATTTACTTTTGCAGCTCTTAGTAACACCTTGTCTGCTTCACTTCACCATGGTCCTTCTTGATGTGTCTCACATACCTTGTATATGTGTAAGTCCAGCAATGGATATAAAATGAAAACTTAGGATGTGGTGATGTTATCTTCACCAGTACAGAAACTAGATGGGCAGCAAAGAAAGGTAGATTGATAGCTTTTTGAAATTGTTTCTGTAAGGTTATGCCACCCAGCAGAGGTGCAAATATACCCTGTCTGCAGCCCTTGAGTCTAGCAGCATCCCAAGGCCTTTAGAAGGCTGTGCAATTTTTAGTGAGAACATTCCTAAAAGTCATTGCACATTTATGTCATTTTGTTGCATATGTGTGTCATATTGAAGGTTCTACTTCAACAGGCTGATTCATCCTAGTGGAAAAGGATGTGCACACACTGCATACTTAAGGCAGATGGCCCAGTGAAGCTTATAGAACCTGCTGTTGTTTAAATCATAGGAGGGAAAAAAATATCTTAGGTATCCAGGAGGGCAAGCAAATACTTAACAAAAGGAGAGACTGGTTTAGATCAAGTGATAACCATTAACACAAGAAAACTTCTGAAATGAAATCTAGTTTTGAAGTTGTACTGCACCCTTTAAAGGCCTTTTCTATGATTTCTGTCTCTGTCTTTTCTTCCCATACCCTCAACAGCACAGGAGTATCAGATACTGTGCAGTCACAGGCTTCTATGTTGCTATACTAATTGTTCCAGTTGACATCTGATCTTTTGAACCTTGCTGCAAAAATCAAAATCCAAACCTCATATCCAGCTCAGGCTTTGAGGCAGCTTTTTGAGAACATACATTCTTTTTCTTATGGCACCACATTGCTTTGAGAGAATTGGTTCACCTCACTGTTGTTGACACCTCTGAGAAGAGGACCTTGTTATCCTGAGTGTATTTTTATGCTCTGGAAAACTCTACATGATTCGTCTTCTATAGGTCTTCTACATACTTGTTGTAGTCTTCAACTACTTGTAAAAAC
Source organism: Luscinia megarhynchos (assembly GCA_034336665.1). NCBI lineage: Eukaryota > Metazoa > Chordata > Aves > Passeriformes > Muscicapidae > Luscinia > Luscinia megarhynchos. The sequence continues at coordinate 7,448,759 of JAPFBE010000002.1, forward strand.
TTAGCATTTTTCCTTGGGAAAATATCACTGGCAAGAGAGGTGATGTTAATAAGCTGGACAATCTTAGATACCCTGAACAGAGTTTAATGGCTATTATCATTGAAATAGAGTTACTGTAATTGATTTTTGATCTCTAGAAAATAACACCCAAAAATCAGTCTTTCAATTGTTCTAGCCTTTCAATTGCTTTGGCCACTGCTGACCAGAAGTAGCAGGATCTGGCAAAAATATACAGATTTGTTCTGGTTCTGGCCAGGACAGAGTTAAATTTTTCAGCAGAACCTTGGGTTATTTGGCTACCACCTCAAGACATAGGCAGAGGGCATGGAGAGGGCTATGAGTTTTCCAGTATTGTTAGAGTGTGCAGAGTGTGCAGTTGGACGGCACCAAGATCCACAGTTCTGCATGGTGAGCAGTTGCATGTGAATCTTTTGCCCATTATGTACATTCTGTGTGCTGGTTTGAAGATAAACAAGGGGGAGGAACTAACACCAGACAAATGCCTTGCGAGAGATTTCAAGATTGAATTACAATGTATTAGGAAATCACAATGAAGGTAAGAGTACAGAAACACTGTCTTAAACAAAGAAAGCCAGAGTCAGCCTCTTAGTCAGGGTGGTGGTAGCAGTCCAATTAAATGATGGCTGCAGTCCTGTTGACGTGATGGATGTAGTCTTGCCAAAAATCATGGTCCTATGTAGAGGCCTGGTCCTTCTCTGGAAGTCCAGTGGTGGTGGTGGAGAATTCTTGTCCTCTGGGTGTCCAGTGGTGGTCGTGGTGTCCCAAGCCCTGGATTATACAGAGGCAGGAATGTCTGGTACCTCCCACAGATCAGGAAATTTCACAGTGGATGATGTAATTCCACAAGTCATTCTGGGGAGTTCTTGAAGGCCCATTAGCAGAGATGACCCCCTCCCCCCAGGGTGGGTGGTGCTGCTACTTCCCCAGAGTTATCACAGTGAAGCCATGGTAAAGAAACACTGCTCCACCTATCTTAACAGTTCATCAGAAGGTATTATAGATGGTGGTAGAACACATACTTTGGTTACACCCCATATTGTAACCCAGGACACTCTACTATTAGTATTGCTGTTGTTACTGATGATTTTCTTATTTCACTGCTGTTTCTAGTAAATTGTTCTTTATGTCAACCCATGTTACCTCTCTGTGCCTCAAATTCACCTCTCCATCCAGCTGCAAGAGGTCTGGGGATTAATGAGTGAGCAGCATGTGGTCTGGTATGTTTCAATGGGAGCACTGAACTGTGAAATATTATTCTTAAACCATGACAATATCTTTCACCCATTTTTGTCAAATGAGTAAAGGTTTCTGGAAGGGATCCTCCCTTTTTTGAGGTGGTTTCAGTTGCAGAAAAACCTATGAGGTTCCCTGTGATCACTTATTTTTTATTCGCTATCTCTATGCAGGTGCTACTAGAAGCAGTTGTGATGTAAAGTGATCTGCAGTGTAAGATGATGACATTCAGCTCTACCTCTCATTTTCATCAGAAGCAGATACAACCATCACACAACTCCCAAATGCAGTGGTACAAATCTGTATTAAAGACTTTTGACTGAAGCTCAGTGGAAATAAGATGGAAGTGATACTGACTATCAAGGCAAAGCTGGAGGAGGACCTGGGAAAATTTGAAGCCGTTTCATTAGCTGAGAGAAGATAAAAAACTACTATCAAAATGACTGCAGTTTGAGGTTTTGTGACTAGATTCCTCACTACTTCCAGCGTCTCAGACTGCAGAAACATGATTTATCACAGAGAACTGACTACAGTGTTCACTCTTTTCCTGTCAAATTCAGATCACAGATTGCTCATTGTCGTGGTTTGAAAGACAGGTGCCTGCCAATCAAGGAGGTAACCTCCCTTGGAATGGAAAATATGACCCCCTACCCTCCAAATCATTATAACTTTGAAATTATGGGGCTTTCGGGCAAAGATATGGGAAAAGGAATAACAGTTCCTTACTAGAATATATATATAGATATAAAACAAGACAACCAAACAGCAACTGTAGCATTAACAACAAAACCAAGCCCCCCAAGATCAGTGCCAGCCTTCTCTGGGCTGTGGGGCGCTCTCCCCTCTGGTGCAGTTCCGGTCACAGCCGCCAGGGGCGCTGGTGGCTCCCGGCCGGGCAGGGCGGGTGCGATGATTCCCCCGCGCCTGCAGGGGGCGCTGTGGCGCCGGCCCAGCCCCTCTCTCCACACGGCAATGGCGGCACAGCCGGGGGAAGGGATGGAAAGGGGATTCCTTTGCAAATCCACGGGGAGCAGCTGGTCCTGGTGCCCCTCTGGATAGTGAAATGGACTGTAGCAGGACCTTGGAACAACAGGCTGGAACAGCAGAGGCAGGCACACAGGGGTGGTAAAAAGTGTAGCAAAAACTCCAGAGCTGTGCCAGGAGCTTCATAGCATCCTGCTGGACACCCGGGTGCTGGGTTAAAGTGTAGCAAAAAGCCCGAGGCAGCAACAGAAAACAGGGGGCTGGCCAGTGCCGACTGGGCTCCTGCAAGCACCCAGGAGATGCTCCCCCCAGAGGGACGCGGGGTCAGGGTCCCGGGTTTTCCTCTGCAGCACCTGAGCAGATGTTGAGGGTCCTTCCCAGTGAGACTGGGTGTTGGAAAGGTCCCAGTTCCATGGCTGCTGTTATGAGCAGAGGCTCACCCATGGTAAGGAGAAGCTGTGCAGGACAGAACTCCACGGTGGCAGTGAATTCTCCCTGCAGCAGCAGCCGGGCACCGAGAGCAGGACCTGCTCCCCTCTGATCCAGAGAGCAAGAGAGCGAGTCAGGGCCAAGCCCAGACCCCTCATCCCCCAGCCAAAGTCACCTGGTATCTCTGCACTTCGTAAGAGAGAGCTGCCCAGTTAAGAGACAGTAGCAAACTGCACCCTTCCCCCTCCTCCTCTTCCCATCCACATCTTTTGTCTCTTAAATATCATAACTATAATGGGAGAAAATTCCCTGAGAGAAAGAAAAAAAACCAGGAAAAATCCTAACCTTCAACATTCATTTATACTTTTATCATTTCTAGGTGTTTTCTTGTGTAGGACAGGCAAGAGATCATGGGAAGCTCTGATCTGCAGAATAGGCAGATGCTTTGCTCCTGAGCACAGCAGTTTGCAGCAGCAGTGTGGGAGATTCAGAGTGCCAGTTTGTATTACCAAACCTGACATAACCTCTTTCTGTAGCTCCAGCCAACCTGCTAACAAATTTTTCAGAGTTGTGGACCAAATTGTAGTGGGGATATACCTGGAAGATGCAAAACACTGACCTTCTGTGTGGTGAACCTCTTCCACCAATGCCCAGAGACAGCAGATCTTACCCTCTCTAGAGAGGCCCAGGATGGTTCACTAGTGGTGGAAATCACACCCTTTTGGGTGATGTACATAGCAGAGAATATGCTTCCCTTCCCCATTTTAATCTATGATTTCAGTAGGGAGGAAGGGAAACAAACATTTGTATTTTTTTCATTTTTCTTTATTAAGTAGCTTTACAGCTTGTTATCAGCTAGTTCAGTTCTTCTCTAAGTCTTCCTTCTACACACTAGCTCAGGAAAACCTGCAATGCAAAAGTGTAAAAGAAAGAGCAAACCAATCCACCCATCAATCCCAAGCACATCAATCCCCCTCTTTTCACAATGAGTCTGGCATCACCCTCACAAAAAGAAAAGCATACTTGAAGTCCTCCATGTGTCAGTGGTACCTAAAGTGGTGGGGAGAAGGATATTGCAGACTATGTGAGAACTGTAGTTTTGACAAACAGAAGAAAATAGAGGAATCAGAGGAACCTGATTTTGTTCACCTTGTGAACTTGTATCCTGGGCACGAAACCATTCTTTTGTTGAGTCCATACTACATCCACCAGCACAGTGGGTCACATTTAATAATAGAAATTGCATTTCCTAGAGGTTTTTGGAATATACTTTCACCTAGTCACACTTTGTAAGATGATTGACATGAAATTCCTCTTCAGTTCAAAGGGAACAGGGGACTGACAAATATCATAGCTCACTTGAATAGGAGTAGGAGCTTTTGCTGCATTGGGTGCATTTTGAAATGTATTATTTCCTTTCAAATAATATAACTTTTCTAATAAGATGGTTTATTTACCTATTGTCTGCTAAAATATCATTGAAAAATGAAATATTTTTGTAGAAGGACATGGTTAACAACTCGACTGTGCCAGCCTTTGGAAATAGTTAGTGGTTTGTGTGCTGCTGCCATCTGATGGTTATTCTCTTGAAATGCTGCACGATGCCAAGACACAGCTATGACAGGAAGGGTCAGTGCTGTTGTGCTAGGGACAAGTGGGTCTGGACTGGGCTCTCCTAAGAGCAAGTTGTGGAAATCTGTATTGCATTTAGCTAGAAAACAAGTATAAGTGAGATCTATCTCACCTTAGTTTTCCTGTTCCTTGCCATTTCTACAATGTGCAAAGTGAATTGGTGTTACAGGAGTGTATTTAAAAAAAGAATTTCCTTTGAAATTTCAATGGCACTAGTTGAAATGTTTACCTTTATAGTCAATGATCAGTAATCTGTACAGATGCCAATGGGGCAGTTATGTCTTACAGAAAGGAAAGACAATCCAGTATGCTGGAAACATTCAGATTTTATGGAGCATTTACATAGGATCAAGGTTTTTCACACACATGGGAACACATATTCACATATGAATAATAAAATTTATTTTCCTAAATGTTGAAACTTGTACAAAACAATTACTTCTGGAGTATCAAGGCTGAGTGGGTTTCAGACTTGTTCAGACAATTTTACAAAGAGGTATTTTGTGGCTTATGCAGAATGCATATTTCAGTGAAGTTTTGCTAGCTCTTAAACATTGAATCGTAGAATGCCTTGGGTTGGAAGAAACTTTAAAGACCCTGTAGCTCCAGTCCCCCTTCCATGGAAAGGGACACTTTTCAGCACAGTAGGTTGTTCAGAGGAGTGTCCATCCTGGTCTGAAGCACTTCCAAGGATGGGGTATCCACAACTTCCCTAGGCAGCCTGCTCCAGTGCCTCACCAACTTCACAGTAAAGAATGTTTTCCTAATATCTAATCTAACCCTACTCTCTTTCAGTTTGAAGCCATTCTCCCTTATCCTGTCACTGCATGTTCCTAGGGAAAAAATCCCTCTCCATCTTTCTTGTAGGGTTGCTTCAGGTACTCAAAGGCCACAATTAGGTCACTCTGAAGCCATCTCTTCTTCAGGCTGAACAAACCAAATTCTCTCAGCTTTTCCTCTCACAAGAAGTGCTCCATCCCTCTAATGATCTTAGTGTCTCTGGACTTACTCCAACAGGTTGATGTTCTTCCTGTGCTGAGGACCCCAGAGCTGGATACAGCACGGCAGGTGGGGGAACACCAGACCAGAGCAGAGGGGCAGAACCACCTCCCTCAGATTGCTGGCCACGTTTCATTTGGTGCAGCCCAGGACACATTTGGTTTTCTTGGCTTCAAGCACACTTTGCTGGGTCATGTCTAGCCTCTCATCCACCAGCACTCCCTTGGCAGGGCTAATCTCAATCTGTTAATCTCCCAGCCTGCATCGATAGCAGGGTTTGCCTTAACCCAGATGGGACCTTGCACTCGATCTTGTTAAACCTCATGAGATTCCTATGGGCCAAATTCTTGAGCTTGCCCAGGTCCCTCTGGATGGCATCCTATCCTTCAGGTATGGAAGCCACGCAACTCATCTTGGTGTCATCTGCAAATTTGCTCCTGATCCCTTTGTCCAGGTCGCTAATGAAGATACCAAGTAACACAGGTCCCAATATCCACTAAGGACACCACTTGTTACTGATGTCCATTGGGACTCTTATTTCTAACTCTCTGGATGAGACCATCCATCCTGTAATAGTCCATTCATCAAACCATCTTTCTCCAATTCAGAGAGAAAGATGTGGCAGTGTCAAAGGCTTTATAGAAGTCTAGATAGATGACATTTGTTACCCCTCCCTCATTCACTGATGTAGTTATTCCATCAGAGAAGGACACTAAGTTGGTGAGGCAACTTTTCCATGGTGAAGTCATTCTGGTTCAAATCACCTCCCTGTCCTCCACGTGCATTAGCATGGCCATTACAAGGATCTGTTCCATGATCCTCCCAGGCACAGAGGTGAGGCTGACAGGCCATTAGTTATCAGTTATCCTTTCTGCCCTTTTTAAAGATGGGTACAATGTTTCTCCCCTTTTCTAATCATCTGGGATTACACCTGACTGACATAACTTTTCAAATACCATGGAAAGTTCCTTGGCAACTACATCAGCCAATTCTCTTAGGCCTCTGGGATGCATGTCTTAGTGAATGAGTGTTTCAGGTCTCTTAAAGAGTTGCTGACAAAAGTATCAGTAAAAACAGGTTTTAATATAAAAGTGACAGCATGACAAAGTTCATTAGCAAGGTTCACTGTACTACTTACTAGATGGTTAAGGCATACCAAGGAAAAGCAAACAAAAATAAAAAATAATAAAGATTAAACCAAAATAATCCTAAAATTATCTATGTGGAGGTGTGGGGGGAGGGGGGAAGGGAGACAAAACAATAGAAAGGGTAAGAATAAAAAGGAGTACAGACTAAATGTGCAGCGGCACTTCAGCTTTACTTAAACGTAACAGCATTTAACTTAAGCTTAGCAGCACTTAAGAAGCATTTAACTTAACTTACAACTTCAGTTAAACTGTTAAACAAATTATTCATATAGGGTTTATTATATCACAAAAGTAACTTACTTAAGGCCTAACTTATAAACCTAAAGTACTTAAGAATCTTGGAAAGCAGCATTTCTCCCACATTTGATATGCATATGCACACTTGCATGCACACAGACATAAAGAATTTCTACATGCTACCTGTTAAAAAATTTCCATTTAAGGTAGTGAAATACTCACTACAGATGTATTTGCATCTTCTCAACAGGCAGTGTTGACTCTCAAGGACTGGAAGTATCACCCCTGGAACAGTCATTGCTTGGCAATCCTCTGAGCACAGCAAACTTGGGAGTTTGCTGGCTCTGAGAGGCTTTTAGAGGAACTTTGCTGGTCACAGATGTTGCAGTCCAGGAGAGCTCAAAGGGTCTCATAAATAGGGCTGCAAGAGAGTGGGCTTTAGTCATAACAATGTTTTATCCTACCCACACTTCAGGTCAGAAATTTTCTTTGAAAGATTTGGAACAAAAATATTATTCCACTTAGGTTGTTATTCAGGCAAAAAAGTTTCCAAGGATGTTGATTAAAAAAAAACAAAACCAGGAGCTCATTAGACAGCACAAGTTTCTGAGAGCAGATAGTGCTTCTCATTAGTTCAATGAGAACTCAGCCCCATTCAAAGTTGAGGCCTAGAAAGAATTTTTCCAATCTTAGAGAGGCCTGGGGAAAAACAGACACACCACCACAGTCCCATAGACTCATTGACATTCAAGTTCTTCAGATGGTCATGAAGCTGATCTTTATTTACAGTGACCGGGACTTTGCTCCCCCAATCCCCATCCTACTGTTCATCCACTTGGGAGGTGTGAGAAGAGAGTATCTCAGCCTTCTCATCCATTGTTACCAGTTTTCCATCACTGATATTGGAGGGGGGTGGAATTAGGGTGTACACCTTCATTGTCCTTTGTTTTCTGGTTAACATTCCTGTGGAAGCCCTTCCTGTTGTTCTTTGCCTTCCTTGGCCGATTCAGTTACACCTTACCCTTGGTCTTCTTCACCTCAGCCTTACTCAATTGTGCTTCATCTCTATACTCTTCCCAGGTCACATGTTCTAGCCTCAATTATCTGTATTTGCTTCTTTCCCTTTAGCTCAGACTCCAGATGAGCAGTCCAAATTTTAATTCGTGAATTTAAAGTTCAAATTTATTCTTGCATTTATAATGTTTGTTCCTATTCTTCCCGATATACTCAAATTATGTAGAAAACAAATATTGATATTGATATTCATTCATTGGTGTTAATGTGATTCAAGAGACATGCAAAAATGAGCGAACATTTAGAAGCAGTGTAGCAGCTCTCATGACATCTGTAGTTTGCAAGTATTTTCCAGACTGAAGATGGGAAAGAGTTTGTGTTGTTTGCATCCAGCTCCACAGAAAACCATCTGTGGAGTCTTCAGGAGAAAGCAGAACTTAACTTCAACACTTATTACTAATTAGGAAATATTCTTTCATTAATGGTGAACCTAGAAGCCCTATAAATTCAGAAAGCTACTGAAGGTTTCTGAAAATAGGAGCCACTGTAACTGCATGTGAATATGGAGAGAGAAAAAGTTTCTTAATTAATTTGGATTGATCAAGTAAAGGGCTAGAAATTTGGGGCATCTTTGATTTGGAAGGCATGTACTTACCCAAATGATCTGAAGCAAAAACCAGATTAGTAATTTCCTTCAACCTATTTTTATTTAAAATTCAGGCAGAAAATAAATGGGATGCAGGAGCTAAATTATCCCAGTTCAATTAGCACTGAAGGTGAAGAGCCAAGGTATACCTCACCATGATCTTCAGGGGCAATTCTCAGGTTTCCTCTTTCCAACATAGCCATATGTATTCTCTGAACAAGGCCCAGAATTATAGTTTTTAATTCATAGTTGAATATTGGACTGTGTATCTACTTATTCTCCAGACATACTTTGTATTTCCTTAGTGCGATTCTCTGCATGTATTTGAAGAATCTCTACAGATTTGGGTGTCTCCACACATTAGAACTCAGGAGAACTACATGAAAAATTGATGTTTTGATTTGGTGGCTGAACCAAATGATCAGGGAAAAAGTGTGGTTTGGGCAGACTAAAAACCAAAACACATTTTTCTTATTGTTGTTGATTGAAACCTCTCCCTTTTCTTTTTCATACTGTTGCCAAAATGATTTTTGCTTTCACATTTCCTTCATAATATTCATAGCTCTGTAGACTATAGCTCTATAGTTCTATAGTTCTATAGTTCTATAGTTCCTAGCTAGCTCCAGTACTTTACCTACCCTGATAGGCTGAAAGACAAAACACATCCAAAAGGATCCAAGCCCCAGGGGGTCCAATGCCTCTATCCTATCTTGGTTCTTCCTTAGAGCCAAGATTGAAACTAGCTCTTCAAGACCCATTTTCTTAAGCAAAGTTTAGTTCCCATCTAAAGGGGGGCTACAGAGGAGGTGGAATTAAAAGGGGGGAATTACTTCATCACCTGTGCTTCTGACTGGGGATTCTTGTCAATTATGCTAATTTGTTAAACTTATAAAACTATATTCACTTTATGTGGGTTGGGCATTTTTCCATATCTGTCCCTTGGAGGCCCCAATAAAGACCAGCCTTTATATTACCTTCTTACTAATCTTGTGTTGAAAGTGTGTTGTTTCATTTCTAGGTCTTTAATGTATCAAAACCTTTAGTCTTCAAATTTAAAAAATAGTGGTTTTGAGGGACAAAAAAAGGGTTAGAAAACCTTATTGGAAATAGAAAGGTGAGATAATTTAAAAAATGTTTAAATATACTACACTGATTTGGCTGACCTTCCCCTTCCCCACCTTACATCCCTTCTAAACACAGTATTCCAGTCACTAGAAGGTTTAAATTCACTTAAACGTGAGTAATGGTTGCTGTGAATAAGTGGTGTCCCTAAAGGTGGCCTTGGCCACTGCTGAAAGGGCTTGAGATGCTAGTTCATTCAGGGAAAAAGAACTACAAACATTCAGTTCATTTTCAGAAATCTGTGAGACCTAGCTAAACCCTCTTTGTGCCCCTGAAGAGTGAATCTCCTAGCAGAAACCTGGGTTATGGGTATCCTTGCTGGTTATTAGAAACTGCCAAGAAAAACTCCTCTATTACCATTGGTCAGCTATTAACATGAGTGAAAATTCCACTATTTTAGTGGAGGGAAACTCTATTCACTATTTAGAGGAGGGAAACTCAATTCTTACTCAGGACAGCATCAGGTATGGTCTAACTGGCAGTCTCATTTAATTGCAATTTGGGACACTAAGAGGAAATGAAGTGATAGTTCGGTCCACTGCTCAGCTAAAGCACAGTTTCCAGGTATGCAAATGTTGATGGCCATTATGAAAACCTTACTTGGCTCTGGTATAGAGACATTAAACCAAACTACATTTACATATATTTAAAGTTAACTGCCTCAAGTTGAGAAAGCTGTCATGTAGTTTCATCACAGACCCAGCCTGCCTTCACAATGCAGCCCTCAATCTTGTTTTTCCTGGGATCCTGTCTTTAATTTTGAAGTCCTTGTGAAAACACAATAGATACCTCTTCACAACTTTTTACCTCACCTTAATTTGGAGGCAGATATTAATTTGACTATCTATTTTTTAAAATTCAGGCTTCATTGAAATCAAGGCAATACTGCTTGGCTTTGAAAAAAATGTTATGGTCAGAGAAACATATAATTATTTAAAGAGCCCTTACTTTCACAGAATCACAGAATGTGTGAGATTGGAAGGCACCAGCAGTGCAGTCATTGGGTGTAACCTCCCTGAACCGTGCAGGGTCATCCTGGACCACATTGACAGAATTGCATCCAAAAGGTTCTTGAGTATCTACAGAGAGGGAGACTCCACATGCTCTCTTGGCAATCTGTTCCAGTGTATGGTCATCTGCACAGTAAAAAAAGTTCTTCCTCATATTCAGGTGGAACTTCTTGTGCATCAGTTTTTGACTGTTGCCTCCAGTCTTATTGTTTGGCACCACTGAGAGAAGCCCAGCTCCCTCCTCTTGACAACCTCCCTTCCAATACTTCACATTTCGTAAGTGATGGGCACTGAAACACAGCTTCTTCTGGCACCCCAACTGCCAGTGCTGGGCTGTATACTCAAAGGGAAAGTCCCTTCCACATGTCATGCTCACTCATGCTACATAGACTAGCTGAATCACACTGTTCATACAGGGAGCTTGGATAGGAAACTCCAGTTGTTCAGGGATATTGGAATTCACCATGAACTGGCCTGAAGGTATGCTGCATTCAAGCAGGCTAAGTGGGTGGTATGGTAGATGATGGTTGATATGTGAACATGGGGAGGCCTGGCAGATTGACTACATTACACTCCTGCAAACCCACCAAGCAAATACTATGTACTTAAAATGATGGAGGCAACAAAAGGGTGGCTGGAGATATGCTCTCTACTTCATGCCACTGCTCAGACCATCTTTGGCCTTGAAAAGCAAGTCTTGTGGCAAAATGGCATCTGAGAAAGAGCTGAGTTGAACAACAGAACTCACTTCAAAAAATCAACTCATGGACAGACACCTGATCCCTGCTGTCTCAGCTTGCTGTTTTTGAGTGTCCTGCTGAAGCACCGGGACTGGCACTGCCCAGGGTTTGTGAATCAAAGCCTCTCTTTTCCATCCCTTCCCATCTGGGCCGTAGCCGCCATCGCCATGTGCTGCCGAGCCCGCGGCACAGCGCCCCCTGCAGGCGCGGGGGAATCATCGCAGCCGCCCTGCCCGGCCGGGAGCCACCAGCGCCCCTGGCGGCTGTGACCGGAACTGCACCACAGGGGAAAGCGCCTGAGGGTGAGAGGACTGGAACTGGGCTCCTGTTCTGTTTGCTGTTAATATCATAGTTGTTGTTGGTTTTTTTGCCTTGTTACATATATTAGTAAAGGACTGTTATTCCTATCCCCATATCTTTGCCTGAGAGGCCCTTAATTTCAAAATTATACTAATTCTGAGAGAAGGGGTTTACTTTCTCCATTTCAAGAGAGGGCCCTGCTTTCCCTTTGAAGGAAAAGGCTGGTTTGAAGACACCTGTCTTCCAAATCGAAGCAATGTGAAAAGTTGAAACACTTATGAGCTGCCTTTTCCTTTCTGCTCTAGCAGTGCTTGCTTCCTTAGTAATACATATCATTGGAAAATAACTGAAAAAATGGATAGGGAAAGAAGGATTCCCTTCTGGGAAAAAACAGCAAACATATCTGTGTACCTTCCATTTTGTTAGGTTGCTTCTTTTAGTAACTTATATACATCAGTTCAGTGTTAAAATGGTTAATTGGTCAACTGGGAGGTAAAGTTTAAAGTCAAATGAAGAGCTGAGAAATGAGTTTCAGTGAATCAGCTGAGTTAATAAAGTAACTTACTGGTTTGCAGAAAATGAGAGGTTACATGATTTAGTGTAGTGCTTTGAATTAAATAAAACTCATTTAGGTTTTATTACTTAGTGCTTATTCAAGACTAACTGTGAATATTCAGATACATACCATAAGCCAAACTGCTCTAAACCAAAATGAATTGTGACTTCTCAGAACTTGAAGCTATTTTACTGTGGTAGAATAAGAAGCTTGCATAAAATCTAAAGTCCCAGTAAGATGAATTATTCCAATAGAAATACCAATTGTAAAAAGTCATCAGATATTTTATTTCTTTGTTCAGAAAAGCTGAGTATTCTCCAAAGCTGTGAAAGACTCAGGTTGTGATAGGGAAGAAAGCAAGGAAGGGAGTCAGGAGTGACTTTTATCCTGAAAAGAGTGGAAGGAGCAGCATCACCACCTGCTAGTTTTCAGACATTTTTATTTTTTCTCTTCTATTTTCTCTTCATAAGAAAATGAAACTTGAACTGTTGTAGAAATTGGGGAAGAAAATGATTAGATAAAAGTTCCAGAAAGTGAAACTGGTGAATTTTAAGCTGCTCTGTCATTGAATACATAAATCTGAAATGTCTTTTCTTTGAACAGTATGCTATAAAATATGCTTTTTGTTGACTATCTTGCAATTTCCAGAAGATGGCAGAGTAAGTCCTTAATCAGGACTGAGAAGCCCTTTCTCATTTATCCATACCATTTTACCACCCTTCTAATGGGGGGTAATGGGATATTTCTTCTCTAGTCTGTGGACAGGAAATATGGGAGGAACAGATTTGCACTGCACCATTATCCATATCTGTTCTTAGGAATATAGCTTCACACCCAAGTCACTATGCAATAAGTGAGTGAATTTACTCAATATTAGTCACTGTACAGAGATTACACCCATGCCTACTTTGTATTGCAAGTGATGTAGTATCTTAACTTTTGCTGGGAGATGTTTTTCAGGTTATGTCCCATTTACCAAGGGCATGCATGGAGCATGCAACCACCATGAAGCAGCTGCTAGACAGCAGATTTGTCCTGTTTATCATTGCCCTGGTTTGAAGGACAGGTATCTGCCGATAGAGGCAGAAGCTTCTCTTTGAAATGGAGAATGCAAACCACCTCCCTTCAAATTATTACAATTTTGAAATTAAGGGGCTCTATGGCAAAGATATGGGAATTAGGAATAACAGTTCTTTACTAGGAAAATTAAAATAGAAATACAGTATTACAAAGAACAATCCCAAAGCACTGACAGAGTCAGAATACAGCCTGGCACCGTGTTAGTCAGGGTGATGGTAGCAGTCCCATTAAATGGTGGCTACAGTCCTCCTGCAGAGGCAGATGTGGTTCAGCTGAAGCAGTGGTTCTGTAGAATGGTGCAGTTTTCCTCTGAAGGTCCATGGATGATGTGGAATGGTCCAGTTTTCCTCTGGAATCCAGTGGAAAAGGCTGCCTTGGTGTTCCAAATCTCAGTTTTTATCTAGGTAGGAAAGGGTTGGCTGCTCCCCCTGGCTGGAGCATCTCCCAGTGGGATGATGTAAGTTTATCAGTCATACAGTGGGCTTAATAGCCCAGCAGCAGATGATGTCTTCTGGAGGAAGGATGGGTTGTGGAAAAGATAAGGATGACTGCCCCACCTGGTTTTAAAGATGGCCCATTAGCAGATAATATGTCCCATGGAGACGAGGATCACTGCCACACCCGGCTTCAACAGATGGTGATAGTATACACATTTCTGGTCACATCCTGTATTGCAACCCAAGACAATCATCACCTTACTTCAAACAAGGTCTTGGGGGAGAGTTAGTCAGTGTCTCCATCCCTGCTGTGCATGACAACTGAATTAATCTGTGTGAATCTGGGCTATGTGATATGCTCAAGGAGGCAGTGCCAGGGGAACTGACTGTACCTCAGCTATAAGGAGAGGTACAACTTTTTACCAAACCTGCCCACACAGTGCCATTTTCATGGTGCCTTCCAGACTTTCAGTAGCCTTGAGGAACCACCTAGAAACTTGTCTGTGGCCCATTGACTTCTTCCTAGTGACCTGAAGGACAGAAGATCTTCAAGCTCATTTGGGCACATTTTTTCTAGATGGCTGCATGTCCTCAATGTGCTCAGTTTTAGCAATAGGTAGAAATCATTTTAGTAGGTGAGCACTGCTTACTTGCAGCCAATACACTTCCATCTAAGAACAAGAAAACTATCTGAGGATCAAGATTTAAAATTTGTTATGGGTGACAAATGGGAAATTAGTCTGAGTGTTGACTCACTGTCCCTAATGATATTTAAAAGTTATATAGATGTGGCACTTAGGGACATTATTTTGCAGTGGAACTGTCAGGGCTGGGTTAATGGTTGGACTTGATGCTCTTAAAGGCCTTTTGCAAACTAAACAATTCTATAATTCTATAATTCTATGATTAAGAGCACCAGTTGTGCTGCACATGGAAAACACACTTAGGAGACCTCACCTTCACTGCAGTGAGAAGGCCCTATCAGACTACTGCTGGTCTCTAATTAGCCTTTTCTGGTCCAACCTCATGACTTTTGGGGCTAGATTTTTTAATTTACTGCTATGGGATGGTTTATCCCAGGGTCACACACATCAGGATTGTGCCTGGTATAGCAGTTGCATTGAAATGAAGATTGAAAATGAGAATTCTCAAATGTGTAGGCAGCATCTTTTGCCCTCTAGTTTAACCTGATCTCCTATTAGGGAGGGCTTCATCATATTTCAGGCCTTGTTTGGTCTGAGGGATACATTCAAACACGTAAACATTAAGAGATCATCAAAGGATGTGATTTTAACTGTCTAGTCTCTGTTCCAGATAAGCTTCTCTAGGCATCAGTGGGAATCCAAGGAGACTGGGCGTTTTGATCCTTTGCAAACATGCCTATTTTTTTCTGTCAGTTAGAGGGGTCAAGAGTGAAGTATAGGTTTCTGTACTGTCGTTCCATGGCTTGCAAGAGACCAAAATGTGCTATGACGGGAACATGTCAAACACCTTCTTGCACTCAGAGCACTTCAGCTTGATAAGGAAGCATGCTTTCAGAAAGAAGATGGTACTGTCTCCAAAACAACTTGTGTGATACTATTTGTATTACTACCCTGAATGAGCTGTGAAAAGTCAAGGATAAGCCTTCAGAAAAAAGTCTTTAATGTTTCTAGGAACTCAGACACTGCTGGACACCAGTTAAAGGATTTATTTCAATGTCACTAGAGGGCTGCCATTGTATTAGTCCTGTGTTAGTAAATAGAAAATTTGCCTATACTTTTTCCTCTCCATTCCTGATCATTCATCTCCCCTTGTTCAAAAAACTCCTGGGGTAGATGCAGAGGACAAATTATATTAGATACCTTCTTACAATGAAGAGTAATTGTGACATTTATGGCATGGATCCTCTGACTTGTTACAGATGTCTACTCCTTGATCAGAGTAACTGCTGTGTGCAATACTTGCATGTATATCTGTTGTGGTAAATGTCTGCCCCTGGCTAGATAAATCCAATTCTAGGCTTCTAACTGGTGATAGATGATAAATTATCAATGCAACACTCAGCAGAACTCATCATGAAAGATGCTTTTCCTCCTTATTCATCTTTCCTCTCTTTCCTCTTTCTTTTATCCTCATTTTAGAAACAGTTTTCAACTTCCAGTGGACAGAAATTAAACCTATCCTGCTCAAGTATGTCTGACAATAGTGCAGTTACATTAGAGTTTATTGTCAGATCTTTGATCAAAGCCTTTTTTCCCCTTCAAGGGCAAAAATGACATCCTCATTGGCCCAAATAGTGCCAGGACTTAAACCTACATGCTTTAGAATGACTGGAATGTGAGTGATGCACCCAGAGCAAACTCTCTTGAGGTGTCATCTAAATTTTCACAGCAGCTGCTCAAAGAGATCTTGTGAGCTTCAGAGGACATATTCCATTCAGGCTGTCAGCTTTAAATACACTCAGCATGGAAATGCTCAAACCAGCGTGGTAAAGTGGGGTGTCTTCTTGGTTTTCTGTGTAGTGTATCCTTCATGAAATAGAAGTGATGAGGAGTTCCTGCCAGCACTTCCAGGAGAAGTTGAATGAGATTGAACAGTGCCTGATAACAGCAGGCACTGTTTTCTGGTGCTATGTCAGAGGAAGAAAGGTAATGACAGGCAAACACACTTATCTAAATCCAGAGATATCATTGTGTTACTGCTTGACTTTTGGTCAGTGAGATACAGCTGTGGATGTCCCACACATGGAGGAGAAATGTATTGTGATTTGGTTTTTGCTCAGAGGAAACTCCAGATTCCCTCCACATTGTTCAAAGGTCTTTAAAGATGAACATTTTGAAGGGGAAGACTGCTACATAAATTTGGGCTAAATTTTTAGAACAGAAATACTATGTTCTAATAGTATTAAGAATGCAGCAACACTTATCTGTCAGCTGGGGCTTGGTGTCCCAGGCCAATGCTGGGTTCAGGCCATGTAATTAGTGCTCATGATTAATGCAGTGACAAGGCAGGAAAATTTAAACTAGCTCTTCATGGATTCAGCACAAATTCACAGTGATTACCAAGAAGTTTCAGGTTCAATAAAATGTTGCTAGGGGTTTCCAACCTGGAATTACCTAAAAAGTAGGGCATTTATGCAGTCTTTGTGCTTGTGATAAATCAGAAGTGATGAAACTGTCCATGACAGAATCACAGAATGAACTATGTTGGAAAAGACCTTTGAGATCACCATGTCCAACCTGTGACCTAACATCTCCTTATCAACCAAACCACAGCACTGAGTGCCACGCCCATTCTTTTTTTCAAACATGGCCAGGGACAGTGACTCTACCACCTCCTTGGAAATTCAGTGCCCAATCACTCTTCCAGTGAAGAATTTTTTCTTGATGTCTAACCTAAACTTCCCCTGGCGCAGATTAAGAGTGTTTCTTCTTATTTTGTCAGTGGTTCCCTGGGAGAAGAGATCAACCCCCACGGGGCTACAACCACCTTTGAGAGAGTGGTAGAGAGTGATAAGGTCTCCCTCGAGTCTCCTTTTACTTAGGCTAAACAACCCCAGCTCCCTCAGCCATTCCTCACAGGACTTGTGTTCCAAGCCCCTCACCAGCCTTGCTGCCCTCCTCTGAAAGCATCTCAATGTCCTTCCTAAACTGGGAGCCCAGAACTGGGCACAGCACTCGAGGTGTGGCCTCACCAGTGTTGAGTGCAGGGGAAGAATGACCTCCCTGCTCCTGCTGGCCACACTATTCCTGATCCAGGCCAGGGGCCATTGGCCTTCCTGGCTCCCTGGGCACTCTGCTGGCTCCTGGTCAGTTTGCCATCAGTCAGTACCCCCAGGTCCCTTTCTGCCTGGGCAGTCCAGCCACTCTGCCCCCAGCCTGTAGCACTGAAGAGGGTTGTTGTGGCCAAAGTGCAAGACTCAGCACTTGGACTTGTTAAACTTCATGTTATTGGACTTGGCCCCAGCCTGTCCAGGTCCCTTTGCAGAGCCCTTCTACCCTCCAACAGACCAACACATGCTCCCAGCTTGGTCTCATCTGCAAATTTACTGATGGTGAACTCAGTCCCCTCATCCAGATCATCAGTAGAAGATATTAAGCAGGACTGGGCCCCAGCACAGACCCCTGGGGACACCACTGGTAACTGGCCACCAGCTGGATGCAGCACCATTCACCAGCACTCTCTGGGCCCCGACCATCCAGCCAGCTCTTAACCCAGTGAAGAGTGCTCCTGTGCAAGCCGTGGGCTGCCAGCTTTTCCAGGAGTATTCTGTGGGAGACAGTGTCAAAGGCCTTGCTGAAGTCCAGGTATACAACATCCACAGCCTTCCTCACATCCACCAGGTGGGTGACCTGGCCATAAAAGGAGATCAAGTTGGTCAAGCACAACCTGCTCCTCCTAATTCATGCCGGCTGGGTCTGATTCCCCAGCCATCCTGTAGGTGCTGGGTAATGGCACTCAGGATGATCTGCTCCATAATCTTGCCAGGCACCAAGGTCAGGCTGACAGGCCTGAAGTTTCCCTGATCCTCCCTTTTGGCCCTTCTTGTGGCCAGGTGTGACATTAGCTTCCAGTCATCTGGGACCTCCCCACTGAGCCAGGATGGATGGTAAATGATGGAGGGAGGCTTTACAAACTCATCTGCCAGCTCCCTCATCACCCTGGGATGGATCCCATCTGGTCCCATAGTTTTATGAGTATCTAAGTGGCTCAGCAGGCTCTGACTGCTTCCTCCTGGATAACAGGGGGGCTGTTCTGCTCCCTGACACCACCAACCACCCCAGGACGTCAACTATCCTGAGGGCAACCTGTCTTTCTGTCAAAAATTGAAGCAAGGAAGGTGTTAAGTACCTCTGCCTTTTCCTCATCTTTATTTACTAAATTCCCTCCTGCATCTTATAGATAATGGAGGTTGTCCTTGCCCTTCCTTTTGCCATTAATGTATTAATAACAATAATTTTTATTTTCCTTCACAGAAGAAACCAGACTGAGTTGTAACTGGGCTTTTGACACTTCAGTTTTTTCCTACATGACCTAGCAAATCCTTAAGCATTTCCTGAGATATCTGACCCTCCTTCCAAAGGTAAAATACCTTTGTTTTTTTTTGTTAGGTCCTTTGAAAGCTCCTTGTCCATCCAGGCTGGTCATTTTCCTCATTGGCTCATCTTTTGGCACACAGGGAGAATCTGTTCCTGTGCCTTCAAGATTTCTGTTTGAAGCATGCCCATCCTTCCTGGACTCCTTTGCTTTTAAGGGCCACTTCACAAGGAACTCTCTGGCTAAGTCTCTTGAATAGTCCAAAGTCTGCCCTCTGGAAGTCCAGTGTGGAAGTTTTATTAATGCCCCTCCGTTTTCCACCAAATGTTGAAGAGTCTATTATTTCTTGATCACTGTGCCTTAGACGAGCTCCAACCACCACATCTCCCACCAGCTCATCTCTGTTTGCAAACAGCAGGTCAAGCATACTCAAAATGGCTCTGCAACTACATTTTGAATTTTGCAACTGGGATAATCAAACAAATTAGAATCAAGCAGACAAGGACTCTTATTTATTATTTTGTAAGGTATCCTGTCATCATTAATAAAAACAAGACTGCAACAGGGGAAGATACAGGCATTGTGCTGGGGCTGAGAAAAAGGAGGATATTCGCTCTCTCATGTGCTTCCACTGCTGTTCCTACAGGAAGGAAAGCAGGTATCTGCAGTTCTTACAGCAAGCCATTTGTCAGGAAGTTGCAGAGCTGGAATTTCAGCAGAACGATTCAGTGTGTCCGGTCAGAGAGAGTATCCTTATGTATGTTGCACAACCACTGCTTTGGGTCATGTGGGAAGAATTGAAAGTCCTGTTATTTAGTGTTCAAAATGCTCACTCTGGAGGTACATCTGAAAATCCTTTCAGAGCCAAGAGGAGGATTTTCAAATACAAGACTTACAGTTTACATATTTGACCTTCTTTCTCCTTGGCTACGCTACTTGAACTCAGCTACCCAGGAAAAGTGACAATATTTATAAAAGGTCTGTATCCTACTCGGTTCTTGATTTCCAGAAAAAAGGTGTCACAAGTGTCAGCCTGCATAATTATTGGGAGATGGTTACTAGCCTGGTTCTTTTCCTGGATCACCTCTCAATTTGATAATGAAGAGTAAAGAAATGATGATTAGGGAACTTGTCCTTTGATTCTTACCTGATAAGCTTTAGTTAGAGGGTCTCAGAATTGCAGAATAGCTAGTTTCCTCATATTGCAGTAGAACTCCTTGTGTTTTACTCTATGGCCTTTCCTCTTTGTCCTGTTGCTGAGCTCCACTGGAAAGAATCTGGCACCATCCTCTTGACATGACACCCTCCTATGAGATATTTGTATATATTGATTAGGTCCCCTCTCAGTCTTCTCTGAGCTTAACAGTTGCAATTCCCAGTCTCTCAATTGTAAGATGCTCCAGACAAGATTGTGTTTGCCTCAGACTGAAGTCTGTTTGCAAGTGATCCCTCAGGCAATTAGATCTGTTGAAATAAAATGTCCTTTAGGGTTTTCGCCTCCTTTTTGTGACAGCTTCTCAGTAGCCAAATATTGCATGTCTTCTTCAGACTAAGCAAAAGCAGGCATGTTTCATATACTCTTGTGTATCTTTGCTTGATTCTTTTTATTATATTTTTATTATTGCAATATGCTTTTCCTTCTATTTTCTTTGCAGCAGCTGGACCAATTACTAGCAGAACAATTCCATCTGTTTTCTGAGCTCAAACTCTCTGACTGAAAGGGAGAAAGAAAAGCCCAGAATAAACAAGTGTTTCCAGATGCTGTTGACACTGTGCATTCTTGAAGTGGGCACAAAAGAGCTCCTGGCAAAAACATGACAGCAACAGGTTTTCTCTCTGCCCCACAGCAAGTGACATCCTCAATGCAGTTTCCCTACCAGGACAGTACTTGATCCAAATTCAGCTGAGCCTGCCATACAGCAGCTCTTCACCAGTAATAAGGGAAATGAAAGAACATCCACAAGCAAAAATGAAGTTTAAGACATCCATATACAATGTAAGAAGTTTCAGTCTCAGCCTCAAGATTTTAAGGGGAAGATATTGTTGACCTGCAGTACGATTTTGCTGCTCTCTGTGTTAATTGCCACAGTCTAGCTCATTTCCTTCTAAGCCATGCATTTATCTGAAGGGATTAAGTCAGTATTTCAATGCACTTTCAGTCTGCATAGACAACACAGGCAGAACCGAGACTGGACCAGCCTTGATATTTCTCAGTAAGCTCTGGGAACGATCTAGATGCTCCAGAGAGAAGAACATATAAATACATGGGTTGTATTTGGCTTGCTTGAACTTTGAAGGCAACTGTTTGACTTATTAGTATAATCAACCCTCTCTCTCCTAGTGAAATTTGTAATTTATTCTTCAAGTTTTTCGACCAAATTGACCAGTTTTACAAGGGCAGTAAAGTCAGTGAATAGGAAAGCTTGTTGTTTTTCTGAAAAAACTGCAAATAAGCATATATCTCACAATGTAACCATAAACAATTTTATCTGATTTTTAAAATATAATAAAAACCTAGAAAATTTTATAAATAGCTGCCTTATGAATTAGTGGTGCCTTCCATCTAAACAAATGTCCTGATTTTTAAAGGGTTTATCATTCTCCTAAATGAAAAATTAGGGTTAAATTATGCCCTTCATTGTAGTCTCATTCCACTATACTGATTTATGTTGATATTAACACTGATGGTATCAAGGAGAATCAAGAATCAAGTTCCTCAGCCCCACAAACAGTGAGGAACGAGGAACTGAAATATTTGCGATGTTTTGTTATATTTTACACCCATTTCTATTTAAGTCTAGTCTTGATCATTCTTTCAACATACAAAGAAAATATCATATTTTTTCCCTTTTTTTTCTTTTCCAGTTGAAGAAACCTTTCCAAAATTTTTAAGTAATGATTTAGCAGAAGGAAAAGACTGATGGATGTCAGACTAATGGATTTTGTTTTTAATAGTTGGGGCATTTTTCTTGAAAGGTATGATATATGACAGAAGAAAATGAATGAAACTTCACATTATAGAAACTTATGATCACATCAGTTTCATTTGCCACAAGATGAATGACCACAAAAGCAGGCATTATTAAAGGATGTTTTGAAGAGAGGTGCTGTTTTTTGCTATTATGTGATTACTAAACTTACTATGCTCCTATTAGCAATTACATGGAATAGGGCTGTCTTTTGCAAAAACATTTAAAAAGAAGAGGGAAAGGCTTATTTTTTCTGAAGAAACTTAAGAACTTGCAGACAGGCCAAGAAATAGTACTAAAAGGTATTCTTTTTATAGTCAGTTATTTTAATAGTCCTTCAACCAATACTGATTTCAGGTGCAAAGTACCTTGTGTAGTCCTAGCCACATTCCAAATTTTAACTTGCTACTAACTGCCTCTGACTGTTACTGTCAGTGTCAAATTAGAAACTCACTGACCATGCATAGAAAATTAAACTGTCAAACTATTACTGTGCAAAGTCACCTGGCTGTACTCTTCCTTTTCATGTTTGCTTAATATAAATCCAACTAGAAACCAAAATGAGATAAGAAACACAGGATTTTCTACATTATAAGCCTGGAATCAGAATCCTGGTTCAGTTTTCTGGGAAGCACACAGAGCCTGGATTGATGCAGAAAAACCTCTCAAGTTTGGATCATGGCAAAGAAATGCAATTGGTTCATTTTCAAAGCAGTGCTGTTTTCAATTTAGGGCTTCCCAGACTGTGAGATGTCCTACTGTCTTGTTTGTTTAATGTTCTAAAGGGATCTTAGGTATCATTTGGGCTTTGGTGTTGCAAATCACAGCTCTGCTAAGGTGCAAATAGAAGAAGCATTTGCACGTTTAAGGAGAAAATGCAGTCAGACATGCTGAGCAGCCTTGAGGCTCCTTGCACCTCCATGTTTCCACAGATGTTCAGGGTAATAAAATGACTAGAAGAAGAGGTACATAACATAGGAGCTAACAAGATCCTGCACAGCCTGCTGTGCTATGAATTTTACAGGTTGAAATTTGCCCCTTTCTTGAGACCCCACATGGGATTTGTACACCACTTCCATACTATCAAGTCTTTAAGAGTTTATATGTCAAGGTTTGTGATTGTGAGAGTATCTTTAGGCAGTGTGAAAACAGGAACCAAAACATCTCCAAGGAAATTTTTTGTGAAATAAGCAATAATTATGGCATAGTGTTTTCTCTCACCACTGGCTCAGAAACTGCACTTGCAGATGTTGTCTCTCAGATTGAGGACAAAAGCAAGAGCATGGTGAAGGACAAACAACAGTGCCAATGCTGAAGATCTCCTGAAAGAAAGGATGGCTAAGAAGCTTCCTTGCCTCAGTGATACCAGTGATTCCTCCCTTGAAACATGATGATTTTTGCAAGAGCCACAGCAACCCAATGCACACAAAAGCACTGTAGGGATGTGATGGAATTACTGTTGGCCTGTCTTATGCCTATCTGTGCAGAAGATGGTATTGGCAGGTGGCAGCAGTTCCTAATGAGAAAAGATCATGCAGGACCTCTTGTGCCACTTGAATTCTACCATTTATATTAAAGAGGGCTGAATCTGACCCCTAACAAAACTTTCCTGTTTGAATGATCTTTAGATTGGTATGTGCAGTGCAGCTCCTCCTTTCAATTCAATCATAACATAATTTCATGCAACATATGAATGTTATAGGATTCCTCTGTATGCAACACTTAGACACAAATATTGTTAATGTGAATGTATTTGCATGTATAGCTAAAAAACTTTTCAAACCCTCAACACTTTTTTAATTGTTAAGCCACAATCTTATAGCAATAAAAAAAGCATACTAAGCAATGGGAAATTATTTATTTCTGAATAATCTTCTAGAGCACAAGTGGTGCTTCACTTCATAACTGCTCCAAACATATTACAAGGATGACTGGACTGTGTCTCATAATGCTGCTGCTGAAGATTGGAGAAAAAGGAATACAAGCAGTAATTTTGGGATCAGAAAAGTCCAGGGGTAGTGCTGGTGAATGTGACAGCCAGCTGTGTACCTATTCAAACTCACAGTGTTACCAACATTCTAAAATCCATCATTTATTTCCCTCTGGGGAAGTCATATGCAAATATGGTGACAATCTTAATGACAACTCAAAAGAATTGATTAAATAATAATATATCTGATTGAGCATCACAATTGCTCTAGCTAGCTAAAATACAAATTAGCTTGCAGGTTCGTATCTTGGAGGAGTGGGGAAGCTACATTACTTGTGAAAAGCATTAACATTAAGCAGTTTGGAAATCTGAAATCTGAAGAAAACTGGCCTTGTGAAACTGTAGGACCTCTGACCAAAAAAAACCAACAAACAAACAAACAAAAAAGGAAATAAATGGAAGTATTTCAATAAAATTATGCTTTCTTCCCCATTTTACCTCTCCAAAACTAAAGTAGGTAGAACCACTGGCTCTTTCCTACAGGACTGATGTGGCTTTTACAAAGGTCCATGCAGTATATATCAGACCAGGTATGGAAAAGGATAAGACATATAGGGTTACAGCAGTGTTCTCCTTGCTCTTTGGTGCTCTTTCAGTGCTCTTTTTCCTCTATAGCTCCTGAAACTAGCACCTGAAATCCTTTAACTCTCTATTGACGAGAGAGTTTGGCATTTTCTTTGTTCTGATTCACTATCTAGAGTGCAAGGAAAACATGCAGCCTCAGCAAAGCAGGAGAGAGGAAAAGAAGGAGACAGGAAGGGGGAGGTAAATTCAAAAAATTATTCCCTAACAAATATAGAAAATTCAAAACCTAATGATTGCCTTTACCTACTCTAGTTCAGTAGCAGCTTGTGTAACTTGGATTTTACTTCTTCTGTCATTGTCTTTTGCCTTCACTTGTTTTCCCTATGCCCCCCATAAATCTTTAAACCCTGAACCTTTGTGCACCAGCTTCACTATTGATTTGCTAAAGGGCAGAAAATATAGTCAGATAATAAGGAAATTAATCTAAGGTACCCTGCCAAGAGCTCCCATTAGTTCTCATATCAAACATCAATTCAATCAACCCTTGAGAGCATCACATGAATAAACATCAAAACCTCTCTGGCATGTTAATGCATCAGTTGCCTTATTGTCCATGCTGCCATGACATTCCAAGAAAAGTATTATCTTGGGAATTCAGCCCTTTCCAACTTCAAGTCCAAACATGATTTGACACAAGCTTAGAAGAAGGCAGGGTCAGGAGAGGGGACATGATAGCCAAAGAAACCTGGGCACAGCTGCTTTTAAACATAGCTCTGACCTCCTGCTAGGTGCACAGTCCAGCCCTACTCAATCTGGGCTTACTGCCTCCCTCTTGCCTCCCTCTTGCCTCCCATTGCATGGTGATGAGGTGCCCCAGGTCAGGCCCAGGGCTTCCCCTGTGCTGGAATCTGTATTTGAAAAAAAAACCCAAAAAAGTCTCAAATCTTGGACTCAAGCAATACAAATAAACTGGGTCTGGGCTTCTAGATATGAATGGCTTTCTGCTCTAGGGCTATCAGGGAGCCTGGTGTGGCAGGACATCCTCCCCCTCTCTCTACCACAGATGGCTGGTGCAGATGGAAAAGATAACCCAGGCCAGGTCAAGGTCCATCAAGGCAAGGGGTCATCTCCTGGCACCAAAAGGTCTGCAGTCCTGACCAATAATCAACATCTTTGTATGGAGAGCAGATGTGGGAAGAGATAACAGAAAAATAAATATCATTGACCAAAGAAACTCTTCTTTATGACTAGTAAAGTCACACAAATGAGCACGGAGGTAGAAGCCTCTTAGACACTCCCTGGAAATGTGTGGGGTGGCTTCTGTCCAAAGCATGGACAAATCTTCGTGGTTACTTTTCTGGAAACTGAGAGCAAAGGATTTCGATGTGTACCCCATCATCAATGGGATGGTAAGATACATTGAACCCTAATCTATACTATTTCTTCACTAGCTGTAATATAGGTACCTTAATTGTGCAGTGTATGTCATCTACTGGTAGTTCTTTTTGCTTTATTCCTGTGTAGTAAGTTGTCTGTTTAAAGTCTTATGTCTGTTAATCTTGTGTCTATTAAGTAAATAATTTATTTTTTAATATACCTAATTTGTCATAATTAAAGAACTTGTGGGTAAGAGTGGATTTTGGGGTGCTGGCCACCCCAGTAAAGCTACTGCCTGCTCCTGGAGGCCTGGGCAAAATGCAGGGACTTATCTCAGCTCCCATCTCCATTTGTAACACCTGGTGACAAGAACCCCTCATCTTATTCCAGGCTGTACCATATGTTTTTTCTGTGATCAGGGTCTTTTTCTTTGCCCTGGGGTGACTCTTATCCCTGGCACAGCTTCCTTCTGTCTTATCTAACAAGGTTTTAAATTCATTGCAGCGAAGTTTTTGTCTCCTAATATGTTCGTAGAGTGCCTGGCACAATAGGGACCTAGTATCAGTTGGGATCTTTACTTTCTGCTGTGGTAATAATTTTATGAGAAGACTTTCATTAAGATCCATTGCTACTTAAGAAACAGCTGCACTGTCACTTTATAAGGCTGTTGACTGTTTTAACTCTCTGCTCCAGAAACAAGGTTTTAGTCTTCCCTGTAGAAATGGGTATGGGTAAAAGAGGCTGAAGCATGAACAAAGGTAATTTTGCTATTAAATGGGAAAATTCAAAATCACAACATCTGAGGCTGCCAGGAATTAAAGCACTGTTAAACAACACTGATCCCACCTCTCTAGAGAGATGCATTTGAATTCATCCATCTTCATTTCTTTGTTTTTTATTGTCTTTCAGTGGATGAAGTACTCTCTCAACTAGGCCAAATCACAGCTAGTAAGAGGGACACAGGTGTAGACCCTTGAAGCTATTTAACATTGATAGAGGAAATATTTATTAGCTTGGTAAGACACAGGCAGCCTTTTCCTGATTTCTTTCTCCCACCCCCTCTCCACCCTTAAAATACAAAAATCTGTAAGGACAGTCACGGAAATAGTGAGAAGGCAAGATCAAAAGTTGGAAGCTAAGTTGTCTGTTCCATCCCCCACCCCTTATCCTAAGGGGGTGTGAGGGCTCTCTGGTACCTCACCTGAAGGTTTGCCACAGATTTCCCTTTAATGTCACTGTAAATCTCTGGCTTTGTCACCTGCAAAAGGCTTCTGCAAATATAGACAGCTAAAACATTCCAGTTCCTCTGTACTCTCTGATAACCCAGCTGCCTCCAGGAATAACTGCAGTTGGTATTGATCAGAGGAATTTTAGATAACTCAAGAATTTGTCAAGAGTGACAGGCTGCTAGAAGTCGTGAAAAAGAGCAGAACAATAATACCAGGTGGAGAAGAAAACTCTGGTGCTCACCCCAATATTAATGGCACACTACTACTTTCATTACCCTGTACACAGTTTTGGGAAATTACTCTAGGTGAGTTCCCAGTCTGTGAAGGCACAGTGATGTGCACATTCCCCAACAAAGATACTTTATTTTACAACAGACAAGCTATTATAAACTATGGTGAAACAAGGGGTGGTAGGAGGAGGGGAGTGTAAAAGTCTGTATTCAAGTATTGTCTTGCTGGTAAATTAGCCCTTTAAAGGTTGTCTGGACTTTACAGAGCTTTTTCTAAGCTATTGGCAGAGAAAGAAATCATGGAGTGTAGTAAATAGTTATAACCACTTGGGAGGAAAAAAAAAAAGAAAAACCTAATTACTTGAAAGCCAGAGTCAATTATATTGGTGACACCTTAGTAATGTCCTGCATAAGGGCTTCACTGTCCTTAATTTTTCATGTACAAGGAATAGCAATAATGATCTCGTTACCTCAGGAGAGTTGTTCCAGATCTAGGGTTTCTCTAATCAGAACAAAGCATGTTGGAAGCACAGTAGCCTGGATTCCTCACATCTTTGTCCCATTTAACAAACAGAGAAGTGGAAGCAAGGGCAACTGAGTCATCCCAAACCAGGCCAGTCAAATGTGGCAACCACCCTTCCCAGAACTGGGTTTCCTCCTGAGCTAATCCACAGAGGAGTGAGAGTGTGGGTGTGTGTGTAGCAGAGATTGGAGGTTTGGTGGAGTGAGATGTCTGGGGAAACCTGGAGCAGCTAGTGCCAAAGAAATCTCATTGTGGGAGCTGATAGCCTTTTGATGTCATGAGGTGGTATCCAGCTGTTGCCTGGTGAGCCCATCCTGGCACTGGTTAGCAATTGCTGCCAAAGCATGCAGCAGCTGGGCTGACTACCATCCAGATGAGAGGGCAAGAAAGGACTTGTGAGCAGCTCAGAGGAAATGTTGTAGCTGTGGATGGGACAGAGGAATCTGAAAACAAGGGGCAGATAAGGGAAGAAAAGCAGAAAGAGAGCAACAGTTGAGCAGGTGCAACAGACTTAAGAGGCCTGAAACTCAACAAAAGTTCTTCTATGTGTAGATTAATCAGATTAAAGGTTGCCTAAAAGTAACCCATAGAGTTCCTTCAATGAAATATGTGACCTGATGTACACCTTGCTCAGAAATCTAGGTAAACAAATTCACTTGTTCATCTTTCAAAGGATGTCAAATCCTGCAAAGGGGTTAAGGACCACAGTCAGATGTGCCTCACCTGGGCTGAGTAGAGGGGCAGGATCACCTCCTCCACCTGCTGGCAAAGCTCTTCCCAATGCACCTGAGGAGACCATTGGCTGCCTTGGCCACAGGGGCTCACTGCTGGCTCATGGGCAGCTTGTTGTCCACCAGGACCCACAGCTCCTTCTCCACAGAGCTGCTTTCCAGCAGTTTGACCCTCTGTCTGTACTGGTGCAGGACTCTGCATTTGTCTTTGCTGAAAATCAGACAGTTCTTCTGTGCCCTTCTCTCCAACCTGTTGAGACCTTTCTGAATGTCAGCTCAACACTCTGGGGTATTGGCCACTCCTCCCAGCTTTGTGTCATCAGTGAACTTGCTGAGGAGGCATCTGCCCCCCCCAAGTCACTGATGAACAGGTTAAACAATACTGGACCAGTACTGATCCTTGGTAGACACCACTAGTCACCAGCCTCCAGCTGGACTCTCTTTGCTGATTACATCCCCCTGTCATGTGCCATTCAGCCAGTTCTCCATCCACCTTCTGCCCACTTATCCAGTCCACACTTCCTGAGTTTGCCTTCGAGGGCATTGTGAGAGGCAGAGTCCAAAGCCTTGCTGAAGCTGAGGCAGACAGTTCACACTGCTCTCCCCTCATCCATCATGGAAGTTGTCCCATCATGGAAGGCCACCAGGTTGGTCAAGCATGATTTGCCTTTAGTGAATCCATGCTGACTACTCCTGATCCCCTTCTTGTTCTCCCTGTGGATAGGGAACACCCCCAGAATGAGGTGTTTCCAGGGGTGGAGTTAGGCTGACTGGCTGGTATCTCCCTGGGTCCTCCTTGCCCCTTTTGAAGACTGAGGTGACATTTACTCTCTTCCAGTGCTCAGACACCTCTCCTGATCTCCACAACATTTCAGAGATGACCATTAAAGGCCCTGCTGTGGTGTCCACAATTCTCTCAGCACTCATGGGTGCATTCCATCAGGCCCCATGGACCTGCAGACACTAAATCTGCCTAGGTGTTCTCTAACCAAATCACCCTTGAGAGAGGGAAAGTTTCCTTTTTAGTGATCCTTGACCCTGGTCCCCTGGGTCAAAGATTCCCGAGGGCTGGCCATGTCAGTGAAGACTGATGCAGTGAAAGCATTCAGTTACTCTGCCTTCTCTGCATCCTTTTTTTTAACAGAGTCCTCTCTCCATCTTGTAATGGGCCCATATTTTCCTTTGTTTTCCTTTTGTTATTGATGTATTTGCAGAAACCCTTCTTGTTGTCCGTGACATCCTTGGCCAGATTTAGTTGCAGACAGGCCTTGACCTTTCTTGTCTCATTTCTAGTTACTCTGACAGCCTCTTTATATTCATTCCATGTGGCCTGTCCCTGCTCCCACCTGCTGTGTATTTCCTCTTTATGCTTGATTAATGGCAGTAGTTCTTTATTCTTCCACACAGACCACTCTCTTCCTTTGCTGGTATATCAGGATTCTTGAACCTGGAGGATACGATCCTTGAATATCAATCCCTCTTCCCTGCAGAGCCTGTTTCCATGGGATTCTTTGCAGGAGATCCCTGAAGAGTTTAAAGCTAGCTAGACCATGTTCATAATCTTGCTTGCTGCCCTGTTTCTTCCTTACCTGTACTGAACTCCAGTGTCTCATGGTCAAGGCTGCCCCCAGCCTTCACATCTGATAGAATCAAGTAGGTTGGAAAAGACCTCTGATCACCAAGTCCATCACCATGATGTCAAATGGATCATGTCTTTCCTTAAACCCCTCCCTGGGCAGCTCACACCAATATTTCATCACTCTTTCTGTGAAAAAAGTCTTCCTAATATTCAAACTAACCCGTCTCTTGCTCAGCTTAAAACTATGATCTCTTGTCCTATTGCTAGTTGTCTGGGAGAAGAGGCCAACCCCCACACGCCTGCAACTTCCAACAAAGCTTTCCCTGTTTTTGTTAATATAAGGACAAGCAGCACATTGTTCCTTCTGGGGTGCTTCACTACTGCTGTCAGGAAGAGGTCATCAGTGATGACTGATGGAACAGAAACATTCTAGACTGTTTGTGCCTCTCTGTGTTTCTTCTCCAGGACATGTCAGGGTAGTTAAAGTCCCCCACAAAGATCACTAAAGAGAAAAAAAAAAAAAAAAGGAGGTGAGGGGAGGGTGTAGGGACTGTATGTCTGGTATTTTTTAAATTTCCTTATGTTTTTGATCCTTGTTCAAGATTTTTCCAAATAAGCAGAAAGTCTAGGAACAGTTGTGTCACTCTGTATCTTATTAAGAATATAAGTGGAATACAGGTTTTATATGTTCTTGGGCACAAGGTCCATCAAAGCTGAGCCTCTCTCTCCTTGTTATAGCTTAAGAAATACCTGTTTGCAGTCCTCTGAAGATGTTTCTTCCCAACATTCATTAACGGAGCATCAGTTTTCAGAGAAGGAAAAGGTTTTTCTGCAATCTCCTATGAAATGTTCTTGATGTCTTACTTGTTTCTGTGCATCTGTCTGTTCAAATCTGCCTGTACTGTTCAAAAGAAGGTTATGCATCTATTGGTGTTTTAAGGTATAAACTTGATATCTGATTAATTTTATGTGGGCTCTTAATAATGCCATTCCAAAAGAAATATTTCAAGGATAAATATTAACTGCTTTCAATGTTACTTCATATTTGATATGCTCCAGATACTGCTTGTTTTAAGTAAGTGGAAACAGGTGTACAACAATTGATTTAATTAAATTAAACAAGCAAGTAGGGAATGAAATACACATGGCTATTTTCAAGGAGAGATACTGTAAGCACCAATTAAGCAGCTGGAATTCAATAACTAACAAAACTATTCCCTCTTCCTAATTTTATGAGATGGAAGAAGTCCTGATGCTCTCAATCATGGCATTGTTATTTATATTTTGCTGAGGTATAAAGAAGAAGTGCCTATAACCAGGCCAGCCATGACATAGATATAGCCAGCTGAATTTTCATATTTGGGCCCTTATGAATCCTGTAGAGATCTGAGAAGAATGATGTAGCATTGCTTTCACACTGCCTGTTAGGCCCTAAAGAGTCAGTGATTGTCTAAGTGAATGATTTTCAGAACTAATTAGCAAAAGTAATCCTCCATTCCCCTTCTGGCTAAAATCAATTCATTTTATGTAAAATAAGGAATGGCTAGTGTTTTTCCAGTGCTGATTCACCATGTAAGACTACTGTAAATTTTTTGTGTAATGAAGAGAAAATACTTAGAAAGGAGAGAAATGGATTTTCACATTTTTACAAATGTCTGAGTATTTATTTCCTGTCTTACAGAGTCCTCAATAGCATTTATCTTAATACATATGCTCCCTGCAGAAGTACAGACAAGCTCAGCTTTTACAACTAAAATAATTTTGATGGCTTTTTCTACTATTGCTGGCACAAGTCAACCCAGCTAAGCTAGAGCAAGAAGCTACTTTCCAGTGTGCAGGTCATAGCAACTACTCATATGTTATCCCACAAGTGGCAATAAATGACTCAAGTCAGATGCACAGAGCCAAATTCACAGAACACAACTTACCTCACGGGGTTGATTTCCCAGATCTCCCCATGCTGATTAAGGAAAGGGATTCCAAAAGTACCAAATGGAGCAATGCCTGGGCTGGCTGAGAAAGGGGAACAAGTCTTGGCTTGCTCAGAAAATGGTGATCAGCCCTGCCTGCTTAGCATTTGTGTTCACAAAGCCTGGCTCTGAGATAGGTTGTAGATCATTACAAATAATAATTAAAAACCAAAAAACTTGTGTGAAATGGAGAGAGACATTCTCCTTTTATTTGCTCCTAGGGGCCCCAGGAAGTGGAGTTCCATCTTCATTCTGTGCATACCATCTCCAGCAAATCCCAAACTAAGTCTGGATATATTTTACAGACAGGATTGCAGAGTGTCACGGGGTCTGGATGAATGCAAGCTGTCCAAATGGATGGAGCTGCTTTGCTTTACATAAATAATTGAATATTAAATGGAACACAGACTGGCATATGTTCACCCTTCCCCCCTGCATCTTTCCAACACCATCATCTCTTCCCGCTGCTCTAATGGGGAAGTCATGAAAGAAGGATTCCAGAGGAGGGCAGCAGAGGGAGGAGGGAAGAGAATTAGGCTAAGCAGAAATGCACCTGCAGCCTTTATTTGGGATTTTTAAGTGCATCCAAATGTTTACCTGAATGGCTGGATTTACTTTCACTGAAGCACCTTCAGCAGGGACCCACATTGCTGATTTCACAACGTCTTTGGTCCTCCTTCCACATACAGAAGAGCATTTGTGACAGTGGCTGTAGAAAGTGGGCACCCTGCTATTACCCTTCTGCAAGATCTTCCCTGAGGTTTGCTTGTGGCTAGAAATTCATGGTGCTTGGCTTTAATAGACATCATATTTTTGATGAATAAGACTTTATGTAGTGAAAAGAGGGTTCAGTTCAACTTGTTACCAGATGATAAATGGCCCATACCTGGTGAGCTAACACAATGCTTGTTCTCCAAAACTACTGGCTTATGGTAGCTGCACAATGCCCATTGTGTACAAAGACGAACTGGAAGTTCACCAGCCTCAGTGTCCTGCCAGCTCAGCCAGCTGACCTGGAACATTATGGGTCTACACCAAGAGGACTACCAGGGAGACCCCCAGAAGAGAAGAGTGCCTGCATAAAGGGGAGTGGAAATATCTTAATGTTTTTAGAGAAATTATTATAATATATGTGCTTAGTCTGGGACAATCAATGAATATTTATATGCATATATATGAATGAATATTTATATTTAAAACCAGTACATAAACAGAAGTTTTCTGTACTCAGTATGGGTGGGCTTTTGGGAGGAGGTATCCCCTGTGCATCTGGTTGAATAAAGAAAGCCTGCTTCTTAATGCTACATTAGTGTTAAGGAATTTTTTATTTTACTGAATTTTTGGTAACAAACTTTCTTTCAAAACCAACTTGTTGAAAGATCTGTCTGCCTTTTCTTTCGTGTTGTATAATAATAATTTCCTGGTGTTGGCAAAGAAAAGTAAGTCCTTTGTGGTCTCACTGGACTATTAAAAATGAGAGACAGCTCTCAACTGCCTCTTCAAAATTTCCTGATATCAGCAGATATTGTTCTGCTTTTTCATCACTGATTAGATGTTCAAATAACCTAACCAAAGAACAAGCATTTAATTAAACAACAGGCAAAGTGGTACTTTATGGTTGGGCACTGCTTGAATTGAAGCAGTCTTTATTAATGTAACTGAAATAGAGACCAACAGCTGCACACCAGCTTCACAGACGTTCCTCTCTATGGCATCACCCTGGCACTGTTCTCTCCACATAGCCCAAATGGTCACTTTTCACTGTGGTACTACTTCAGAAAAGACATTTCCTCAATGTCTTGTGGGTCAGAATAGTACTGAGTTGAAAATATATGTGACTGCCTTTAGAGAAGGAAAAGTTACCCAGTTTATCCTGCTGATGTCCAAACTCTATGTGCACAAGAGAAGAAGGATCACATTAGCTGATTAATCAAGCACTTTTCTGTGAATCATGGCAATGTTTCTTATTCTAACAACTGTGTCATCTTTCTGGTAAGGCACAAAATTTGCCTTTCTGAGCCAATTGAGAGTTTAATTTCCTGAGGTCCAGACTCCACTGAAGTCACTGTTCTGAGGCAGTTTTCAGGTTCTATGCTGTCTTAGGGAATTAAATTTGTGACATCTTGGCCCCATTAAACCAGTAGAAGTTTTGTCTTGAACTTCAGTTTAGCATGTTATGCAGTCTATAATAATTGAAATGGAAACTCTAGGAGAACAATTTTCTGTCTGCCATTTTAATGAGCCTATCAGCTTCCTAGAAGCAAGCTTCTGCAGATGGGGAATCTGTGCATGTATTTACACTAATCCCACATGATGCAGAGCTTGTATGTCTCAAATGAATGAAATGTAGTGTATCCATGCTGGGCTCAACAGCTTGCTGTCAGACCTCCAGGGGGCTCAGTTTTGATTGAAATTATAGAAAAAAATTATAAAATGCTAAAGACTAACACAGCTTTTTTGCTATTACTACCGCAAGTTTGAAATGCAGGCAGTGAAATTAGGGGCAATTTAGACTTGAGGTTCTTCTCTCCCTCAGAAATACTCTGCATTATCTACTTTGTACCATCTCCTGTAATGGAAGTGATGGTCTCTGAATAGCAGGCAGTAATCTGCTTAGCATAGGAGCCAAGAAAGGACTACTAGCACACTTCCTTCATCTTTCCCTCAATGCAGCTGTATGGGCTGGAGCATCAGTCTGAAAGTCTAGGGATGTAGGATGAAGACAATGGCAAAAGCCCTGCATGACTGCCACCACTGCTGCATCACCAGTGCTGTCCTCTGGACTAGCTGAGATTTCTCAGGAGCCAGCACAGGTTGCAATATCCCCTTGTTTCCCCCTCAGCTCTTTGCACAGCTTTCTGAGGAGCTACTCTCCTCCGAGATCAGGACTACATGAATGCTATCATGGCTCCAATTGCCCGCCAGTTGATCAGGTGAGGACTTGGAGTAGTCCCTGATGATACCCAGAACAAGGCCATGACATGTAGAAGACTGCTCCCTTGAAATCTCATCCTCTATATTCTCTAGCCAGCAACAATTAAACTATTACAGTTTTTAATCTACTGAACTCTTCAGACCTAAGTTTTTTTCTCAGGCTCTAAGTGTTTACCTCAGGGGGTGGAGGGGAAGCACTGAAATATGCAAAGATGCAGCTTACAGCTTGCCACTGACTGAGCAGTGCTGAACAAATCAGCCATTTATCCTTCTTAAGACCTGAGTCACCCACAAACTGGAATTTTGTCAGCACAGCAATGCAGTCTCATTGCATGACAGGGCAGAACTACCAAAATGTTTCTGCTGCTGCTGTAATGTGAAAAAGTAAGGATTTTTCAAGGTGGTTGCAGTAAACTGGAAACTCAAGGAAGTTGAGAGAAGAAAGTATTCACCTTCCCTGAGCTTCTCTGAAAACTCTCTTATGTGGATCAC
This sequence comes from Luscinia megarhynchos, assembly GCA_034336665.1. NCBI lineage: Eukaryota > Metazoa > Chordata > Aves > Passeriformes > Muscicapidae > Luscinia > Luscinia megarhynchos. The sequence goes on from JAPFBE010000002.1 coordinate 7,483,915, forward strand.
TGCTTCTTGCTTCTTTGTTTCATGTCATGTCCTGATAAACCTTAGTGTGGTTTCAATCATGTCTAGTTTATTCCTCTTTCAATAAATTGTTTATTGGATAACAAATGCAGAAATATTCTTTGCCAGGGAAGTTCACAGCCTGTGTCAGATATCTACAACTCTTGCCACCCTGATGAAAGGCACAAAAAGCCTGACAGACAGCCCAAGTTTACCAATGAGTCTCTGTCTCCAGTCTGAGAGACGGGCATATGTTGTAGGCACTCATGTTTCTCACACTCATATGTGCAATTTCCAGTCAGAGAAATTGTTTTCTTTCCAGGTTCTCAGACTAATAAAATAAAGCAGACCACGTGGAGGGCATTAAAAAGGAGAGCGTTTTAGAAGCCATCTAATATTTTAAGTGCAGGAGGACTGTGATGCTTAAAGATTTAAAAGATTCTTGGATGTAGAGTTGGAAATTTTGTAATCTTGACAAGGTCACGGTGTTTTAGCAGGCAAATCCCTTTGTATCCACACACAGGAAGACACTGGATCAGCACATAATTAACCAGAGCAAGAACTTAGAGAAACAGCAACTCCAGGAAAAGCAGCAATTCTACAGAGCTAGTGCCCCAGGAAAGGGAGGGAGAGAGACTTCTCTAGGAGGTAAAGACCAGCTTTAACCTCATCCCAGCTCTCACCTTGCTCCATGCTGCATAAGAGTGATGGATATAAGGAGAAGCACAAATTACATGGGTCAGAAGTCATCTGCCACGGCATTGTTCTAAGTCTCCCTGGAATATAGTTTTTCACTACCATCTGCCATTTGCTGGATTTTACATCTGTCTTTCCCTAAAATTAACTCTCCCAAAGCCCTGTGACATAAAGATTAATGAAAATTGTGCACTGGTGTCTTTACAAGCATCAAACTTGAAAATCTTTCTCCCTCATGAAAAGCCACATCTTTTTATTTCCATGTTTACTCCTGGGTTGCTTCTCCTGAAATAAGAAGGAAGACTTTGTTGTAAACTAGATACATCAAAAAATGCTATTATTTTAAATCTAAATGTAAAGCACAGGTTAACCTCTAATCAATTTCAAGCCAGCTTAGTGTAATAGTTTTTTCTCCTTGGCTTTGCACAGGGAATCTGGGCATGACTCTGATTCTTGACATAGAAATTTCCTTTGCCACTCTAAATGGGGCTATTGTTTTCCAGACTTTTAGGTTTCCTTTGTAATGCTCCTAAGCTTTGTAGGGGCAGCAGAAAAGATATTTGCATGGGAGTCATCTGTCAGGGTAGATACAAACCCAAGCTCCTCTGAGTCTTAGTGTTACAGCCTTAAAGGCTTTACTCAGCAGTACAATAAACAAAAAATATTTCTCTCTTGGACCTGGGACAACTATGCTGCTTTTCAGGATGTGGCAATGATTTTCAATGAGCCTTCTTTTTCAGAAATATGACATATCTTTATGTTTGTGCCTGTGATAAATGCAACTTATGTCCCTATATGCATATACAATTACATATAGGGTGGAATGTAAATGTTTATAATAGTAAGTCTGAAAAGTGAGCTGTGTTGAGCGCAGGTTTTGATCCTCTGCCCCTTTAACCTCCACAACTTAAAGGGAAACTGCCAAAGACAAGTGTTGACTGTACAGGAGGCAATTTGTTTGATTAAAAATCCAGCAGAGCCCACTGACCAATTGATCAAACTGTTGTGGCAGCAAAGTAAATTATTTAATCAACTGTAGTTTGTTGTTTGTTGTAGTTTGTTTTTTACCTACGGCAACATTTATAAAGGGACTAAATTAATAAATTGTTCCTAACAAGGTACAATTCCCTAACTTTCCACATACTTTGGATGTGAACATGCATGCAGCAGCTTAGGAGTTAGCATAAATCTGGAACAACCTTTATGTACTGCACAGTACACTTTCACACACAATAAGAGCACAGGCTGAAGGTGGGCTTAAGCACATCAGGAGAGTGTGAGCCCTGAGTTTTCTCACATGAAGGATTATATTGGATGTAACCACATGCTACTGCATAGAGAAGTGACTTGAGACTGAATCATCAACAGTTTTCAGATACTTAAGATATGTTAAAATAAAGTAGCACTTCACTTTCACCTTATCAGCACCTCTTATTTCATCTGAAAGTAGTGCCAGGGTTGACAGTAAAATTTTACCTTAATGTAAACTTGATGTAACCACCCCCACAGAGTGGTATGTATGTCTTGGGTTGTACACAAGATTACTAGTGTACTAGTTTTGTAAGATTTTCATAGCCATCTACACTAGATATGGAACATACAGAGGTGACAACTATGTCACCTTTAAGGCAACAGGCCTCCCTGGTAATGACAACCTTTAACTCTTTAGAGACAGGGGTTTGTATGGGAAGGTCCTGTGATATGACTTACTGGTGATCTCTAGTGCTCTTGGTTCTCTCCTCTCCAGCAGACTCATTCTGGCCTCTGCAGGCAGCATCACATGCTCTGTTCCACACCCGTGACCAACAACAAATGCACAGTAAGGTTATAGCTAAATATACATACATGCATACACATATGTACATATATGCATGTCTGTATGTATGTATATGTGCATATTTACCTGAATTTTTTGCTAAATCTTCTCCTACTTTTCTTTTCCATTGCTTGTCTTCTAAAGCACTAGCCTGGAAACTTTTAGGCATGTTCTTATCTTTAATTACAAGAGTATTTTCCAAGAACTACTTTTGCCAAGATGGGAGCACTTTTGTACATGTGAAGAGGATTAAAGTGCAGATTATTACAAACTCAGACTATTTTTCAGTGTTTGTGAAATAACTGAACAGAGAAGATTAGAAAGATGGCAGGAGTCCCAGCCCTCTTACAACCAGGACAACATCTGTAAACATTTAAAAGACCACATCTGACAGTAAATCCTCCATGCCACTGATAATGTGACAGACATTCTGTAGGGATGTTACTGCTTCATGGCACCATGGCAGCTAACAAACCTAAAAGGTGACCAGGGCTGGATGTGTAATCTTGCTGAGATAGCTGATAGGCTGCTTTCCTTTTGAGTAAACCTATATTGTAAAATTCCCAAAGCAACCTTGGGATTTGGTGGCTAGAACAGGAAATTATTTTCTTGTCCTCGGGGAATTTTTAGTGCTATAAATGACTGACTGACTTTTTCAATCGGGACAATTAAAAGGCAATCTTCAGCTGAGTTTCAAAACATATTTCTGGCTTGACCACTTTGTTCCATTCACCTCATTCTGATTTTCTGATTTCATAGAAAAATATGAAATATTTGTGCTTCTAAGTAAAACATATCCCTGTGACAATTACAGGGTTTTTAATTTAAAATTCACTGCAACAGAGAGGTCTGGACAATAAGGGTGGTGGGCAATTGAAAAATTGGACAAATGAAAAGCAAGGTTGGGTTTTGTGTGATTTGGAGGTTTGGGGTTTTTTTTGTTAGGTCTTTTTTAAATTTAGAAATATTAATCTTTGCCAAAAAATTCTTAGGAGCCTCTGCTCCATTTTTTCAGGAATATTTTAAGCATTTAAAAACTTGCTTTTAAAGGTGGGCCACTGAGACACATAAGCACAGGTAACTTACACTTTGCAAGGCAGTGAATATATTTGTCTCTCCCAGGCATGGATGAAGAAAGCTCACAGCTCTTTCAGGTGGTGCCTTTAGAGCATTTGACATGCTTGGCATTTTGTAGAACCACATATGATACGTAAAGGATCCAAGGGTGTAGCAGAGTTTGCAGGGCTGGCAATTAGCACTTGGGCCCTTTGGGCTTTCTGTACAATATGCTGTTTATGAAAGAAAGTATGCCATGCACACTGGCACTTGTGAATTGCCGTCACTGAGAGGGGCAAAAGAAGAGAACAGCAACTGTGAGCCGTCACAATTTAAATAGACAAAAACATTTTTGTTCCAAATGAATACTTAGAGAGGGGCAGTTCACAGACCCACCACAGACTAGAGTATTTCTTCCAGAGCTTTTCCAATGTCAGGCATGTTTTTATTTCTTCCCCTCAGCTGAAATAACATTTCCATCCAGAGGCATGGGCTAAAATAGGAGAGACTGGTCTCCGCTGGCAAACAACCGGCAGCCATGGAAAACTCCCTGCCTGGCCCCATAAACACCATGCTTGTATAACCACTTGTGGCTATGTAAACACACAAAAAATGCAGTCATCACTGAACCTCAGTGCTGGAGACAGTGTCCATCTGTTTCTATGCTATGTGTTGCTCCTGGATGTGTGCCCTGCCTTCTTGCTTCACTTTTATTCTCAACTTTCCCCTGGGTCCCTGACGGCATCAGCCTTAGTCCCTCCCTTGTGATTTTCTTTGCAGCCCCAGACACAGCAGCTGCAGCTCACCTTTTGGCTTTCTGTGCCAAAGTTTTAACATCCTCCCTCGCCTTTTTGAGGGCATCAGCATCTCTTGCTCTTGGTCATCTAGGAGGAATAATGCCTCAGCCTTGAGGCACTGCTGCTCTCCCAGGCATCTCGTTGCCCCTCCTTTGGCCCCTGCAAGTTCTGGAAGAGGAAGGAAACAGGACTAGAGTCTGCTGGTGGGGCAGGGAGTGGTGGTGCTCTTCCCTAGCCTCCAAGAGGACGCCTGAGTGTGGTGCTGCCACAACAATTCCACTTATCCCTAGATAAGACGGGCAAGAGCATCAGCAGCAGCCCCAGCCCAGACAGATCCTCCAGTGAGCCCCGAGGAAAAACTGCACCTTCCCTGCCACCTCACACCACTCAGTAAGTACTTCAGCCAGTTTGCCTCCCAGCTGGTTGGCTTCTTGATTTGATTTTTTGTTTTTTGTTTTTTGTTTTTTGTTTTTTGTTTTTTGTTTTGCCTTATCACCTCTGGGGATGAGCAGAAAGCACAGGGTCCCCACTGTGCTGGGAATGGGATGGGGATGGTCCCGTGTGGGGAAAGTTGAGAATGAACTGACTCTGGGATTTGTGGATAAGGCGATGGGGAGGAGAGTGTTTAAGGGGAAACTAAAGCACTAACTTTAACTGCTGGGACTGTTCACAACCAGATTTATAAGTCAGCAAAGTGGGAACAGGTATAAGAACTTCCAACCTCACTACTACATCTGGCATGTGCAAGGGGTTAATTTGTTCCTCAAGGAAAAAATTGGGAAAGACTGTCTTTTTTATGATGTCCAAAGACAAGGACTTCATAACCAGAACTTGTGCAATCTCGCATTTTTTTCAATCAAGCAAATAAATATTTTTATTTATTTTACAAGTTTCTTTTACAAACTAGTAGTGGGAATCAGTCCACCACCCAGCCACAATTTCTGAAATAGCACCCAAAGCACACTGTCTGTGAGAAGAAACCGCTCCCAGACAATCCTGTGGCACTTCTGCATCCATGCTATTATTAGTAGCAAAAGTTTTGGGTAGAGGGAGGCACTCAGATCAGGCTTTCAAATATCTGAATGTTTGCTAAGAAGATTTAAATATGCTTTATAAAAGTGAAAATCAGGGTAATCTGACAATATGGCTGTGGAGAGCAGCCTAGTGCCTAAATGACTGAAGAAGAAACTCTGTCCATTAGCATGAAGCTGTCTTGTGTATCCTGGAAGGCATCACTCCAATAGAATAATGTTAAACACATAGTAAAACTTGTAATTAAAGGTGTGGAGTGCAGAGCAGCAACACTGAGAATTTCTGCTTGTAGGACATCTATTTTCCACTCTGACCACTGTAATCTTGCTTTGTTCACAGAAAGCAGTTGTAATGGGGCTGGGATAGGTTGGGTTTTGGGTGAAGGTGCAAATTTTCTGGTAAAGGTACCAGGGCTGCCTGCTGAGTGCAGATGGAAGAAGCCAAATGCAGCCAGATGTTGTACTGTTCCCCTTGATTCCTGACCTGCTTCATATGATTTCTGTGTAGGGCAGATGTCTGCCAGATGGCTTCATCCAATACCTTATTCCTTCTTCCTGCATTTGTAAATTCATTTCAAGGCTATAAGGGCCCACTCACACTACAGAGTCCTCCACAGGGAGCATGCTATAGAAGGAATGACAGGTCAATCTCTGTGCCTCCCACATAGGTTTAAGGAAGCAGGGAGAAAGGAGCAGGTGAGGATGCTGGGAGCCTGCCTGTCCCTGCTTGCTTTTGTGCTCATTGCAACTAGACAGAAAGGGGCACACCAATTTGAAATAATTTAATAATCAAAGCCCACCAGGGCACTGTAAGTGCGTGCTTGGTGGGAGAAGAGGCTCCAGCCTTAAACAGCAAACCCTCATGCCAGAGCAGCTCTTTGGGCAGGGCAGAACATGCTGCCTTTAGCCCAGACTGGGCTGTAACAAATGAAGTCCAGCCTCTGCCTCGTGTCTGCATTTGGCAGCAGCCTGTGAGATACTCCCTATTTAGCTTCCCTTTGCAACTATTTGAGTACACCAGCAGCAGCAAGGCCAGGCTCTACCTGTGAGAATGAGGAGAAACAAGTGTGCACCCTGTACCACCCCAGGACCTTGGTTTCCTCTGTTTCTGCCTTTGCTTCTCTCTATTCTTCTTAGGAATTGCTCTAGCTTCAGACGATAAGTACATAGGGTCAAACAGGCTTCTGAGGCAACATTATTGCCAACTATCAAAATGAAGTTATTAAATTCAAATTGACTGCTGTCACCCAACAAGGATGCTCTCAAAAGTATTTTTATTTATCTAGCATCCTTGTCAACATGCCAGTGGTTTGTTTAATAATTATGCATGCCCTGGAAATTAGCAAGTTTTCTTCAGGATTTTGTCAATTGTAGAAACAAAACACTCTCCTGAGCAAGAAAAAAAATGCACACATGCACCACATGGTCTACTGAAATCTTCAGAGGCACAGGCTGTGTATACCTCATAAAGGTCCAGTTTATAAATACTAAGTATTCAACATACAAAGCAACCACAAGCCTTAATGTACAATGGTGAGGAATATTGACATTGATGCCCACATAACCCCTGTAAACTTTTAATAAGAATTGTATATCAGAACTTCATTTCTCCATCTTATAAGTAAGAATGATCACCTGTGAATAACTGCATTGTCCCTTGAGATTATATATAACTATACTATGTTAGTACCTAACACCTATGTAGTTGCATAGCCCCTACAACCCTTCAAACCCTAAGAGAAGACAAGAAATTGAGATTTTCCCCCCAAGCCATTTCCATGCCTAATTCAAGATCAAATGAAAAATAAGTCCAGCTCTTTAGTTTTGTTCTCAAATCTTTAGTTTTCTATATTACAAGGTAAGTTTTTCTCATGAGATTTCATTTTTAGTTGATTTAAACATCACATTATCAGATGGTCTTGAAAGATTTACATCATCTTATAAATATGTGAGAGTAGCTGTACTGAGTATTTCCTAAATTCCAAGATGATTACTTGTGACACACATCTACATTAAACCAACTGTGCATTAAAATAGTAAATTAAAACAGGTTTCTTTGTCTGTTTCTAGAAAAGTATTTTTACCTAATTGAAGCCTGGAACTGGTTGTATTAGGGAATTTTGTTATGAAAACCAAAAATTCAAGTAAAGAAAATAATAATATTACTTGCAAGTATTTGTGTATTTTAGGACTCTGTTAGTGAGTGATAAGATAACTTTATTTGGGCACTTTAATCAAGTGAGTACAGCAACTGAGAATTTTGATAAAAAAATCTTAGTATGTGCTTTAACCTGTCTAAAAATCCAAAGCTGATATCCAGAAAGTGAAAAGTTGTGATATTTTTCCTCTGAATATCTTACAAGGGTGTATGCCCAAAGGTGCCATGCTGTCATATAACAGTGATTCAGCATGAGACTTCATTCACCTGAGGCTGAAGCAGCTTTAGTAATACATGTACTTTTCAGTCTGCCTTTTCATTCATTGCCCTCCTCTGTCTGTAAGTAGAGCCAGTCCAATCTCCTGCCAAAGGTTTTAGCAAGGAGCAACACAAAACTATGTAGGCAAAGCTAGAACTTGCCTCAACTTTTAGGAAAGCATTTCAGCTGTCTTTATCAGCTCTCTCTTTTCCTAGAAATAAGAGACTTGAGATGACTCATTTAGGCACATATCTCTGCAGAAGGTGGTACAGCCTAGCTGCACTGTACCAAAGTCTCTGGCTAAATGACAACTGCATCCTAAATCATTTAGGAAAATGTATATAATCTCAGGAATTATCTTCTGTTGTGTGTGAATAAGGCCTCCAATGTAACCATTACAGATGCACAAAGGATGAATGCAGATCATTATGCCAAGAGACATAACAGAGTGCAAGAGAAACACACTTTACTTCATCCCATGAATAGCATTTTCTACCAAGGTTGCTGATGGCAGCAGAGAGTGCAAACTGTGCTGATGTGGAGGAAAAGCGTTGCACCTAATGGATGAAAATCGGAGAACATTCTTCAATTTGTAAAGCCATATTAATGGCTTCATACAGTCCCCATAGCAAGCTACCTACCCACGTGAAATGTTGCTGGGGAAACTATTTCCTTAGTGGCAGGAACTGATTTTAGTGGTTTGGGAAAGCATCATTACAATGGTGACATACAGCAACTTTCCTTTGAAGGAGAGCTCTGTGTGTAACCCATGGTGACAGGATGTAACAGCACTCACAGGTTCACGTCATAAACAATGTGTATACTCCCAAGATATAAAAATCCAGGATATATTTTGGTAATGTTCATCTTCCTAATCTTTTGTCAGACACACTGTCACAAAATGCAGTGCTTTTGTAAGCAAGGCAATGCTGGCCTCAGGGCATACTTCCAAAAGAAAAGAAAAGGAAGGGGAGTGTCAGAAGTTAGCCTGTAAACCAGAATTTTAAAGCACTGAAGATGCCAAGGGCTTGGCATGTGTAATCATGAAAATATAAACACAGATCTAAGAGGTATATTTTAGAATAATATTTTCCAAATTATCCTATTAAGAGAAAATAATGAAGAAATCCTGTATTAAGTCTCTTTGCAAAGCTTAATTTTTATTGGGTGAAATAATTCAATGAAACAACTTATTGAAATCTAACCAAATTTAACTATATTTTATAAGCCATTTCCAGTAAATATCATATACTACCAATTTAAATTTTGCTATCCTCAGTCTTTTTCACCTCAAGACATGTTAAAAACAAAATGTCCATAGTGTCTGAAATAATATCTGTGACTTTAATGAAACCGTGTAAACAGAGTATTTTCAGAAAAGAATACTTTACCTACAGTCATAATATTTAGCTAACATGTCCTAATCAAATCCATTGAAATCAAATGGCATTGAAGAATAAAACTCCCTCAAATCACAAAATTTAGTGCAAGCCTTCATATGACCAGATAATAAGTTTTGTGTTAAATAAAATTATGACTGCTTCATTTCAAACCACAGCTATAGCTTACTAATACACTGAATAAACACAGCAACCATGTTAAGGTGCCTTCAAAGATTTCTTTCTGTAAACTCTTCCCAAGTTAAGGATTTTTCTTGCAGTGAAGGCAAATGAGTCTTCAGGTAGTGTAACACTTTAGTACAGGTGTGAGGCTGGACTGGGACATTTCCACAGTGAACATTGGGAAGTGAAATCCCTCATCTAGGCATGATTCAGTAAGATTTTAATAGTTTGTATAATATTAAAATTTTTTGTAAATTTTGAATAGTGAAACATAAGGGAATTAATCCCATATGTACAGTATCAGTCAAGGTCATCTTTTGATGTTGACATGAGTTGAGTCATATTTGATGTTGCCAGGCAGTTGTGGCAGGGCCTCTATCCCTCCCTCCTCCCTACCACTGACAGCTGGTCCGTAAAGATAAAACCTGGAAGCCCAGCAGGAGCTCATCCCTGGAGCCAAAAGGGCTCAGACCTCAGCTAAGAATCCACATCTGAGTCCAGAGGGGAGATGTGGGAAGAGATAAAGGAAATATTCTTGACTGAGAGACACTGTAAAGTACAAACTATAAAAGGCACACAAGTTATCACAGAGGCAGAAACCTTCTACACACACAATCTGAAAGTGTGGGAGGCTTCTCTCCAGACCTTGGACACAAATCTGTGGGTTAGTTCCCTGGGGATTGAGGGAAAGGATCTCGATGGGTGCCCCACCAACAGCTGGATGATAATATACATTGAATCCTAAGTTATGTTATTTCCTTGTTAGCTGTAACATTAATAGGTGCCTTTAACCCCACTCTGTATATGTCTCTAGTAGTCTCTTTTCTTTTTGTCTTTAATCCTGTGTAGTGTTAATTTAAAGTCTTATGTCTGTTAGTTTTCTGTCTATTAAATAAAGAATTCATTCTATAATTGACTGAATCAGTCATTATCAAAGAACATGTGAATGAGAGTGGGCTTTGGGGTGCTGGCCACCTCAATAAAGCTACTGTCTGCTGCCAGAGGCCTGAGCAAAAGGCAAGGGCTTATCTAAACCCCCACATTCTTTCATAAAGCAGTGTTATTACATTTATTTTTAAGTCACTGGAATTTAAGACCTGTGTTTCCATCCACTGAAGAACTGCATAAGTGCAAACTTTCCTACCTTCTTTTGCAAATATTTCTGTGACTGAATTTTGCTCAGGGGTTAATTGTTCTTTGCATAGATGCAAATTTAGTCATGGAAATGACATTAACTCCCCTACTGTTCTGTTTCTTGTCAGCAAACAACCATTGCAATTTACAGAGAAATAATAAGGTAATTTTGTTTCCTCCAGCAAGATAAAACCAAACTCCCCACAGTTTAGTCTCCTATTTTCCCATCTTCCTTTTCACTGTTATTCTCCAGCTGCCTCTTTCCTTACCTTTCTCTTTTATTTGCCTTTCCTTCTCTACCTCCCCTTCCTCTATTTTTTCCCCCAATTACTTCTTTCATCTACTACTCATAATGTCTCCAGGTTTTTTCTTTTCCTCATTGCCTTTCTCCTCCTTACAAGGAAGTCACAGTCTGCTCTTATTCCCTGAAAATGAAGAACAGAGGTTATGAGTAAGACACTACCACAGCTGTTGCTGGATGGAGGCAGATACCAAGATCACTAGGACTGCACCTTCAGGTTGAAGGTTGTTTCCCTTTAAGGCTGCTTTTGTCATTCTGATGAGCTTCTGCTAAGCAACCATAGAAATGATCATCTGTGAAAAATGGTCTAATTCTCTTCTTTTTCTTTGGTGGCAGCCCCAGGATCAAATCTCAGCTTGCAAGGTGCTGGGAAAGCTCAGGTAGGAGGATAAGTGAGGATGGGCTTCAGCACCCACTGCAGCTATAAGCAAAGGGGGACAAAATAGCCCAAACAGCAATCCAGTGAGACTTACAGAGCATGGACACTTAAATAGCTGTGTGAAATGGGCTTCCCATGGTTTTACCAAAGTGATGAGAAAGTTTACTTCATGATGGCTTTGGGGTCTGTGGGCACTGGCCATCTTTCTGAGGCAGCACTTTACAGCTGGATTTTCTGGGGTATGCAAGGTCTCTTAGTGGACCTGGACTTATATGACTAAGTCAACAGAATTCATGATTGAAGTTGGTTCATATAATAAATACCAAATATGATCCTTAGTTTACAGTTGAGAAAAAAATGGAGAAGAAACCAGAACAAAATATCCTATTCCTCAGCATTTACTTTGTGTAAGATAGAACTTTGTGTATGAGATAGCACTTTCTGTATGCTCAAACAAACAAACAAAAAACCAAAAACAAAACCAAAAAAAGTATGTTTTTCTGTAGAGCCACTCCATGCTAGTGTGAGTTGCTTTCAGCAAGGTAGGTGGAAAATCAGGTTACTATGTGTGTAACTAAGGCAGTGAATAAATGCATCGCAGCATGTGTGAGTAAAAAATCATGTCAACAGACTGCTGGAAGACAAGAACTCCTCATTAGCTATTAGGTAATACCAACATGTCTGTTTTATGCCATGCTGCTGAATTTTTTTTTAACTTAATGTGGTGTAGTATCTTTATAGGAGGAGAAAAGCCGGTTTCAATGATGTCAACAGAATGTGTTCAGCCACTTGATATCCCAGACGACAGACTGGACAAGCAAGATTCACAGTGTAACCATTTAGGTAAGTGTTATTTGATGATGCCATTGCACTAATGAGGGGTGTTGCCTTCACATCATCAAGTCCTGTCCAGTGTCCATTTTTCCCCTCCAGCGATACAACTAACCCCCCATGAAAACAGATAGATTTCACCTTCTGCTGACACTTGCAGTGCCAGATGGAAAGACAGAGAGCATTTTTCCTGCGTATAAATATCAGCTGAAGGTCTAGAGTGAAGTTAATTAAAAAGGAGAAAGGAAAAAGAGTCATTGATCTTTTCCCTGGTAGAGAGCAGTTTCTTCATTTATGCCACAGTAAAATGAAAGCTAGAATATAGCTGAGCTTTCCCTGAATATACCTTCCATATGCAATTTGAGTAAAAGATTTCAAGCATTCCATTTGCCATCGAGACAGCTTTCTAAAAATGTTTTCTTCATCATCAGTTTCCTTTCTTGAAGCTACTTCATGCAACTTTTACAATGAGCATACCAAGGTTGTCTGCTTTGTCATGATCCTGACTACCAGACTATGTGCTTAGATATGCTTTTGGCATATTCATGGTCTTTGCTTCAAGTGCTATGATTTCACCCTTATCTTACAAAATTGTCCTGAAGATTTAGCAACACAGAAAGAAAAATCTGTTTGCTTGTTGTTACCTTTGTGATAACAATAATGAAACACAAATGCAATTTCATTTCCTTGTAAAAAAAAAGAGTGTCTCACCACAGGCTTTATAAATTTTGTTTATTTGTACTGCAAGGAAGGTATCCTAGTTCTGTCTCTGCTACGTGGCATTTCTAGCCACAGACACCATTTATACAACTGCTGGTATACCAAACATAGTTGGTCGATGAAATTGCTTATTAAATATATTCAGAATGAGTTTCATTATACTGTTGGAAAACTGAGGCAGTGGGAGGGTAAATGAGCTCATTAGGACTATGAAGAAAGCCTGTTAAGACCAGAAAAAAAACCTCCACATCTCCAGGGACTTAACTTGGAGGTCATCCTTCCACATCTACCTGCAGGCTCACAGACATAACAGCTGCCTTAAATAGAGTAAGAAAGTCTGGAATCAAGTCATGCTTGCATCCAAGTCTGCAGTCAGGGGTTGGGTAACGAGGTGGGGAGCCCAGCTGAAGACAAACAGACAGCTTTAGAGAATTCAGAACATGGTTTCCGTGAGAAATGAGAGGTTCACAAACGAGTGGTTAAAATTCTTAAAGAATTATCGTCAAGGTTACTGGCAAAAAGCAGATTTTAATATGAATTCATGAAAATGCAGCTTTAACAGAGGTAGGTGGCAAGGGTTCATTCAATTACTTACTATGTAGACAAAGCATATATAAGTAAATTGAATTTGAAGCAATTTGGAATGATTTACATGAAGATTGGGGATGCCAGAGGTTAATGGTGCAGAGGATATGGATATAAGAAAAGGGTGCAAAAACACTTAATCATTGACTAATTTAATATTTTTTAAATCATTCAGTAGGATTTGCTATAATTATAACAGTGAGTTAATTATATACTCAAAATAACAACATTCATACCATAATCCATTCACTTGCATGAACACATGGGAAAAAGATGTATACATCTATATCTGCTAGTGTAAAGGTACCTATCAAAAATTCCCCCCAGGCTTGATGTAATACTTATATCAAATCCCTCAGTGCTTCTCAGCTGGCATGGGCTGCACCTCAAGGAGTATGTATGTGAGGTGTTGATGACAACAAAATCCTATTGTCAGCAACAGTTTTTTAAGTATTGCAAATTTGATGGCTTGCAAGCTCCAAGAGGCATCCCACTCAGAGGCCCACTGTGTTCCAGGAGAGCTCAAGCAGCCTTACTTAGCACTGCTGTTTGTAGCATCACAAGGTGATTTTTTTCCAAAAAGCCCAGTAAAAACAGTACTATTACAGTATCAGGCTATGCTTCATTTTTTCAAAAGGTCACATAACAATTGTACCATTTCAGTTGGGCTATGACTCAGGTAAATGCCTTGCCAAGGCTAACAACAATTATTATTATGCTTATCCTTTGTTCCTTGCCTTGGTGGGACTGCTGACATTCCTGGTATGGTCAGAATAGTTCCTACCTTGACCATATAAGAGCTCCCAGTATGGTCATGGATGCTTCACTGCCTAACTGGCACAGTTCAGGGGCACTTCACCACAGCTGATACAACCAAGGCTTATCAGAAGCTGCTGAGATTGTAGAGCAAGCCTAAAGAGGAGCTGAGGGAGGGGGATGTACTACCACAACAGGCTATCTTCAGTATTTTCAGCAAAAGCTCCCAGAAATACAGACCCTTGCAGAAAAAGTCATGTTGACCCTCTGAGTTGTCTGAGTAAAGGACTGTTTTAAAGGAAAACCAAAAATCCAGTGTAATGTTATGGAAACAAAAAGCAAATTCGAATTGCTCAGTAGCTCTGGAAATAAAGTTAACTCATGAAGGGAACAATATACTGACTGGTTCATTTTACCACTACCTCAGACTGACCCTATAAAAGTAAAACTTTCCTTCACAAAACTGGTCTTGTAACTCTTGAAGACACAATCCACACAGTTACCAGTGGATGAAAGAGGGGTGGCAGTAGAACCTCTGCACACAACCATGCAGCCTTCCCTCTGACATGTGAGCACACAAGCTGCCCACAGCTCTCCCTCCTTTATGTCTACTGCCAACAACATAGAAGGACTACCTAAGTCACTTGACTCCCATGTAGTATGGCACAAGAGCCCTCTTTTGTTGGCTTTCTAAATATTTAAGAGATTTTTCTTCCTGGGCATTTTCATTTACTTGGATTAAGGCACTATTATTAAAGTGATTCTTTTCACCATCTGTTTTTTTTACCTCCCCTAAGTTTCAATTTCTATTATAATTTTTTCCCTGCAGAAGATCTTTCAGAGCAGCTGATTAAGAGCTGTGACCTCAAAAAAAAACCAAGAAAAGGAAAAGCTCTCACAGCTTCCCAGAAGACTGAACAGGAGCAAAAGAAGCCAAAGAGAAAAGATACACCGGCTTTCACTTCACCACCTCTAACCGGTGAGCAGTAAATCTCTCAGCTTTGAAACCCCAGTGCAGCTCTGGGGACTAAAGCTGGGTGGAAGTCCATACAATGTTGTTATTATTATTCAGTTATGTCCCCTTGGATGCAGACAGGAACACAGCTTCGTGCATGTGCACCTGGGAAGGCAGGTGAACAGACAGCCTGACTTTCTCAAAGACATTCCATGTTAGTTGAAGGGTTTGGTCTCACTTCTGGGAATACCGAGGTGGATAGGTTTATGCTCTGAAAAACATGCTCCCATGGAGCTCACAGTCTTGCTGATAAATAATGTTACATTTATGTGGGAAATTATGTGTATTTATTGGCAGCTGCTGAGCCATTGTAGATGTCCCAACTGGATATGTTCCAAAATCAGAAAGAATCAAGTCCAGCCCCTGCACTTTCTCGTAAAACTTGCACCCAGTGCATAGTGGGAGGCTGGGGATGAGACTGGGAGTAGACCAGTCAAGCACACAAGCCACTTGCAGGATGCTCCTCCTGGAAATAATGGGGCTCATGTGTTTATGGGGACACTGGCAAAGGGTAGGTGTTTCAGGAAGCCAGAAAACATTGCAGCAATGAAGGGGCTTCTTGTAGGATGCTCCCTGCTGTGGCAAAAATAGAGATGTTTGAGAGCCAAATTCCAGCAACCTGAAGAAGGGAAATATAAGCAGGAGACTGCCACTGAAACCTAATGATCTAAGAACAGCAGTGGGAATAAATGTTTGTCACTCTCAGCTAACAAGCACTCCTTGTTATAATCTCTAGTGAGAGAGCTGTGCTCTTACATTATTGAGTTCTTCCCATGCTGCACATACACAGAAGAGTTAGCCAGTAACTTGTATGCTTCTCTGTATATCTGCAAAAATTCACCAAGTCAAAAGCAAGCAACTGGGATTTTCCAGTATTTGTAATTCAGATACTGAATTTGATTTTGTTCAGTTTTCACATGTATCTTCCATTAGCAATTCTCTTTTAAGAAGAGCAACTCAGAGGCTAGAGAACTGTGTTTTCTTCCTGCATTTGTCATATCATAAAGAAAACATTCTTTCACTAGTTAAAACAGCCACTTCTGTGTGGTCACATTGCTTCCAAGGAACTTCTTGAGAATCTGTGTGATTAAGCTACTGTGGTAAGATGTCTAAAGTTCTGGAATAAGAGATTGCACTTATCTGTCCCACGATTTCTGATGGGCTGCAGTTTAGTGTATTATGTACAATCAAAAGCCAGCTGGCCTGATAGCATCACTTTCTAGAGCCTATGGGAAAAAATTAATTTGAAAGAAATGTAGGGTGGGTACATCATGCAGCAGATCATGCAGTTGTGCCACTGTACTTCAGAGTAGTCTTTGAGAGAGCTACACAGGTGAAAGTTTCTTCCATGGAAACAGGCTAAACTAGCATTTTCTTTATTGCTTGCTTACAGGCATAGTTTCAGACTCATCTGAAAATCTGCTGAAAAGGTATGGTATCACAGAGAAGTCACAGAGAGAGAGAGTGAGTCCAGTCACTCCAATCACTGAACTGGAGCAGAAAAAGCCCAGAAGAAAAGATACACCTGCAATACACATCCCACCTTTGATAATAGGTAAGAAACTTAGGTAAAGATCCTCCTAAGGCAGCAAAAAGTGGCTAGTGTCAGAGGTATACTTGGAAGGCTGAAAGGAGATTGCTCTCTGCTCAGTGTACTTAGCAATTCTTGAAGTGGACCTATTTGATCTAAGTATATAATAATCGTGGGCGTTCATGAAAAGTCCAATACATATCCAATGTTCAAGCTTTGGGGATAGAAAGGATAGGGAGAATGAAAAAGCATTTTGTCACTTCATCATCTCTTGCAAACTGCAATCCTACTTTTCTGAACAGCCAACTACTGCTCTGCTTTTCAAACCTAAGCACACAGAAAATTTTAGGTCACCAGCACTAACATGCCTCAAACTACATGGAGCAAAGCTGTGCTGATTAGTCCCCACTTCATTCTGCAGCCCCTGAGGCACTGAGGAAACCAAGTGGTGATGAACTTCTCATTAGCAACACCTTAAAGATAATTCTGTACTTCTGGCATGACATGCAATATGTACTACATAACATGGCAATGGGGAAGGGGAAGGGGAAGGGGAAGGGGAAGGGGAAGGGGAAGGGAAGGGGGAAGGGGAAGGGGAAGCCCTACCACAAATCATTTGAATAGAGCTAACCTGCTTTTTGGGTAAAGTCAAGAATTAGAGTTCAGGAATGAGCACTAAATAAAGCTGCACTGTGCTTTATGATCATGTTCCCTCTCCTATTTAAATTAAGAAGTGATGAAGGAAAAGTATATTTATATAATTCTGTTTACCTAGTTATAGCACATAAACCAGCCTTTTTAGAGCAGAGGCTAGAGCCAGACAACATATAGGACCCCAAACAGAGGTCCCCAGGTCTCAGATGGACCCAGACTAGCAGTGTGACAGATGCTTACCACAATCAATAGCAAGATCATTAACAACGAATCACTTTGCTAACTGATGAAAGCCAGAGGGTCCCAGTAGAGTTCAGGATTCAAAGCTCAGATAGGGATGTAGCCCAGAGATGCAGGTTATAAACTTTCCATGGACCACCAGTAATTTTAAGGACATATCAGCATTTTAATGCAAAACAATGGAAAGGGAATAAAAATGGGAAGTTAAAATAGTAGTGATTTGCATAACATGGGGAAAGCTTTTATTCTTTGATATGATGCCCCTGATCACTTGTAAAGAAAATGTGCTTTATTGAATGCAGTTTGGAAGTTCTGGGTTTAAAGGAGTGAGAAGCATGTTTGATTTGGGAAACATTTGTAAGTTAGTCTTTTTCTGTTTGCTGTTTAAATAAATCACTTAGCCTCCCTACCTCTGTTTTCCTAGCTGTGTGTATATGAAATGCAACTCATCCTGTAGATCTATTTTGAAGATTGTTATGTAGTTCTGTTAATATCTGCCAAGGGATCTGGCTAGAGAAAACAGAGGGTAAATAAAATGTAGTCATAATTTCCCAACAGAACTTGCAAGTACTTGCAATTTTTAGGTTTAGTTGGGAGAGGCAAGAGGTGAATGGTTAAACTTCCATTCTTCTCACCCAGAGGTTTTCAATGGGGACATGATATTTTCCTAAAGGAGCCACCACCTCCACTGGTTTTCTAGGTTATGAGAAAGAATGAGGGCTTGAAACTGGTTTTGCTAGTTATCTCTCATTTGATTAGGGAAACCTCAGTCAGCCTCATTCCAGGAACTACATTCCCATATTTACACATGTATTTACATTCTGGCTCAAACAAACCCACAGGCCTAAAGACCATTCATTTGGTTAATGGTCTATATAATGCTAAATGGGGGTGGCAATAGAGTGCTCCAGAGCTGACTACAGGCTTGGATCAGATTCAAGCCATTTACTGTCAAGTGATATGGAAAAAAAAGACCATTAGAAATCTGATTATATTTTGTCTTCTGGTCTAATCCCTTCAGAAAGACAAAGTGTTGGCTGACTGAAGGAGAGCTTGCTACTAAAGGAGACATCTGCTCATGACTCATTTGTATGGACATGGCATAACATTAACTGCACCACTTCAGAAGTTTGAAGGCTGAATACATTTAGAAGCCTGACCCTTGTATAGGAGATTTCAGATAACTAATTCATTAGTCTCCCTTTCTTTATCTGCATTTCCCAATTGGATTGAGTGTTTGCAAGGTATAAAACTGATTCTGCTTCTCACCTGAACACATGCCACCCTGTAGGTACATTAATTTTCTTCATTTTACATGGTACATTTGACTTGCTTCTATTTGTGACAGAAAATCTCTCAGACCACCCAAAAGGGAGAGGAACTATCCTAGGTGTGCTGGTCAAAACAAAGAGGGATAGCACATCTGTCATTTTAGCTGCATTTACAACAAAGTATTTGTGTGGACAGCTGTTCAACAGAATACTCTATTAATTAAGCTTTTTACTAAAATTAAGTGGAGTTTCTTGCATTGGTATCTAAAAGTGGTTTGCAGGGGATCTGAAGGGGAAATACTAGAAATGGTGACAATTCTCATTTGCAGGTCACAAGAGATACTGAAACCTTAAGATTTTAGCTTTCATATTTTTCAAATCCTGTACTTCATTAGTGCATAATTTAAAACTCCATTTAAATCTCCACATTTTTGTTAAACAAAAGAATCCCTCTGGGCCTTTGATCCAAGGACACACCACAGCCTCAGGCCCCGAAAAGTATAAAAAAAAGTGAACTGGGGAGGAGCCAGCTGGGGGAATAGGGCTTCATTACCTGAAGCTGTAATTGGAGAATTAACCCCTGATATGCAAATAGACCAAACTCATATCTGTCTGAAAATCCTGTGACTGCCATTCATCTTGGGTGTAGCCTCTGCAAGGCTTTTACACTGCCCAAAGAGTATCTATTGAAGGCCTTTAATAAACACCCACTTTATTCTCTTAACTCTGCTCTGCAGCCACTCCAAGGCATCAATACCATGTAGCACTGGGGGGGCTGCTTACTTCAGCCAGACTAATAGCAAGGAGACAGGACAGAAAGGTTTGTCTGTATTTACTTAGCTCACATGGTCCTGCTGGGTCTCCTTGGGTCTCCAAGTCTGTAATTCAGGTTCTGTTTTGCACAGCAGTTCCACAAAAGCTTAGTTTCTTTGTGTGTGCTACTGGATGGAATAAGTCTGATCGTAAATAAGTAGCAAATGTTGGGTCAGCCTTCAACCAAAGGCTGCTCATAGTAAATCATGGAGGCATTGCTGGTGAATTTCAACCAGCAGAATGATGCAAATTGGTATGTATCTTGAAAAGTAAATATGCATCCTTAGAATAGGAAGGAATGCAATACAGGCATTTAAATACATAGGTTACTTTGCCTGATACAGGCACAAGTCTGCCACAGGCAGTTAATCACTGGAAAACAGATCCAGAGTACAGGATATTAAGAGCTCTGTGCAAAGAGGCAGCATCTTAGCAGGCTGCTTTGACTCCATGCCAAGTGTTCGAAGGTGGCTTCACAACAAAGTGTCATTGGAGGTATAATTGAAAAAAACTGAAAATTGCATTAGTTTCTGTCATTCTCTCAGTAGCAAATGCACATAGATAGAATTTTGTCACACATTTGAAGGCACATTTTGAGCACTTATTAGTTGTGTTTTCCTTGTTCCTCAAATGGTCCAGGATGTAAAAACCAACAACAAATAACCCTTTGAAGCACACACAATTCAAACCCCGAAGACAACAGGAAAAAAAAACTTGTCTATATTTGCCTAGGTTCCCTATAGGAATAGAAATCTATGTGGGGAATATTTACATCCATCTCCATAAAATGGCATCATTCTTTGCTGTTATTTAATTGCTGCTTGAACAAATGAAGTTCTTTGTGTTTCAAATGAACATTAATTTATGCCTTTCGGTTTATCTCACAGTGCTGCTGAAACCAGTTCACAAGAACTGCATATAAATGAAGGAGGAGCTAACTTAGAGGGGCAGTATAGGTCAATATTTTGTACCTAATACGTTGTTCTCACATCACACTTACTTATCTTTTAATGCAGTTACAATATTTGTTATACCTTGGTATTATATAAAAGTGTTCAAATCCTCAAAGGGCAGACTTAGTGGCTTAAGAAAGAAAAAGAGAAAGAGAGACACAGGGAAAGGAGAAGAGACAGATTTGTGGGAGGTATGACCTACAATCCAAGTCTATTTTCACATTGCTCTTAATTCAGTAGCTTTTGCAATTTATTGATGCTATATCATTTCAGTGGAGATGGCACTTGTCACGTGGGTATTTTAATATATCTCTTTTGTCACCTGCACTTGCAAAATCTAAGTAATATGGCTATATACATAGAGAAAACATGCATGTCCACAAAAGCTGTTTCCATAACAAAGATTAATTATGTATTTGCTTCATCATGCAAGCTCTTTCCCTTATTTAGCTACCCAAACCCTTCTAACAAATGGGTTTCCAAATGAAACTTCAGGGTCTCTTTTTACAGGTAACAAAAATATGCTGGATTTAAGAGTGCTTAATAATTTTAGCTAAAAATGCAGTGATTCAACTCTAGTTCAGTAAGTATTAGGAGACTGAAAAGCCAAAAAGAAATTAGGAGCAACTCACACAATGTTGGAAAATAACATTAAAATTAAGAAGTAAGAGAGAACTGAAAAATTCTCTTTAGGCTGATATTTTCTAGAAAGTAGTGTGTTAAATCAATTCCCCTTTTCATCTTTTTTTTAATTGTTTGTTTTTTGTGTTCTTCTCTTTTCAAGGCACTAAGCTGTTTACAGAAGAAGAACAAACAGTGATTATGGAAGATGAAGAAAAGGATGGAGACACAATCCACAGTTAGATTACAGTGATATTTCAATAATACAGTGTAAATAATCATGGGTCATTCAAAGTGGTAGCACATTAAAAAAGATCTTTCATCTTTATAAATAATTTTCTCAATTGCACACTTGAATTTAAACTATTATCAAGTGCTTATCTGCATCTTATAATTCCCAGTAAGCTTCATTGGAGATGAATGGCAGAAATTTCAGTTGCACAGGGTTGAAGGATTCTGTTGGTTTACTACAAGTGGCTTCCTACCATTTCTGTGAGTGAGGAATCCACCTCAGATCAGCTCTAGCTTTGTGCAGTATGGTACTCATACAGTACCTGGCACTAGAAGTGGTAGTGCAGAGTAGCAAAACATCAACTAATTATACAAATTGGTGTTTTTTTGCCTGACACTTCACCTCATTTGTCCAGCTTTCCTTTCCTGGAATAACACTGACCACAGTAAAAATTCCCATGTGCAGAGCTGATGGGACAGAGAAAGAAGGTGAGAGGGCCAGGATTCAACTCTAGAGTCCTTGAAATGCAGAGCTAAAATTTCCTCTGCCCATATCTGCTCATGACTTGTATCTGTAAGGAGGAAAAGATAGATTTACTGTAGAATTAAAATTACACCTAAAGGGTCTCAGCTTTGTCAGACACATCAAATAGGACGGAAGGCAGGGATCTCAGAGGAGAAACACTAGGGAAGTGCAACACCTGCCTGTGACAGCAGTGTAGACAATTGTCTCCACTGGCTTGGTGAAAGATGAAATAGTTGTATAGTTGATCTTTTTTGCTCCAAATAATTTCTTTTCACATCTGCTTTTTAAATTGAGTCCTAGGTAATCATTTAGGAGAGGTTGTAAAGATTCAAAATCACAGCAGGAAGGTGAAAATTGAGTAAAAGGAATAATGTTACTCAATGGCATATGCTTACTGCAAGGTAGAAGAGCATCACATGAATTTTTTAATAATTTACCTCAATGATTCAAGCGAGAATTGTTTTCACAGCCAGCTACAGCCTCCAACATTTGTAGAGAGATTGGTATTGGTAGAATATTTTACAAAAAATTATATAGAACTGGACACTTTGTGCTTGCCTTAATAACTCTGGGCTAGATGGAGTAGCACTGCAAGCTGAACCCTTAGGGAACTAGGCAGAGAGGCTGAACATTATCTAGCCTGGCAGACTGAATTTAGTTATCTTTTAAACTCAGACAGCTGAGGACCATACTAGTTTGGACTCCATTTTCCACTCTGACTGACCCAGCATTTTTCATGAGAATGCAGTTCATTCACAAATATGTGTGAACATATACTCTCAAGATGTAGTCAATGAGCTTACAATAAATAATTGCATATTAAATTGTACAAGAGGTCTGCTCTATGATTAATGGGATGTCTCTTAATCTAGAAAGTGTACATGTTTTTATCCTATTAATCTGTCAGTGAGATAATATTTAAAATATAAACAATCAATAGTTGAAATAACAACATTAATATAAGATCCACAGTAAAGTATGCCACAAAAAGTATATAACAAGAAATATGCATGACTCAGGTCTACCTTAACCAGTGAAATTGGTGAATATTTTCAGTGCACGTGTAGTGAGTTGACCTTGGCTGGATGCCAGGTGCCCACCAGGCTGCTCTGTCACTCCCCTTTACAGCAGGACAGTGGAGAGAAAATCAGATGCAAAACAACTAGTAGGTTGAGATAAGGCAGTTTACAAAAGCAAAGGGAAAAAAAAGAAAAGCAAGAGTTTATGCATGTATAAGCAAAAGGGAAAACAATTAGTATCTACTTCCCATCAACAAGCAATATTCAGCCACTTCCCAGGAAGCAGGGCTTCAGCACACATTTTTGGAGAGGTTGATCCAGAGGGCAAAAATGGTAACATAACCAATGTCCCCCATTCCTCCTCTCCCATAGCTTTTGTACCTGAGCTGATGTCATATGGTAAGGAATACCCCTTTGGGTTATTTGGGGCAGCTATTTTGGCCTAGTTGTGTCCCCTCCCAGGATCTTGCCCACTCCCAATCCCTTGACAGGAGGCATGGGAGAGAAGGTTAGAGAGACAGTGCCAATGCTGTGCCAGTGCTGCTCAGCAGCAGAATAAACACTGGTGTGTTATCAACATCCTTCCAGCTACCAATGCAAAGCACAGCACTGTGAGGGCTGCTAAGGGAAAATGAACTCTATCTCTGTCAGCCCCAACACAATCTCCACCCCCTTATTCCATACCACTTGTGTCCTACTCAGATCCCACATAATTTATATATCTGCCAACTGTTCCATTATATTGCTCATTACTGGAATACATAAAACTTAAACTACATCCTTAAACCATCTCTGTAACCAATATACATCCTTTCATAGATTGATGTTGATTTCCCTTTTCATTGGCTTCCTCCATTCCCTCCACATCCACTTGGGCTCCATTCCATCAGGATGGGTAGTCAAGACAGGAGAAGCAGCATACTTTTATGCCACAAATTATTTTCTCCCCAAGATTAAACTTCCTTGAGTCACACAGTAGGTCTCCCCATTATTCCACACTACCCACCAAATACATCCTGGTCCTTGGGCAAAGCAATCCCACAAATGGGTTTGCCTTTTCCCATGGGAGGAGAAATCCACACCAACCTCCCCAGCCACTTCTCCATGTGTAGAGAGGGGGCCTTATCTCCACCCACAGTATGGAAGGGTTTTGTTTGGGCAGGACCAGGTGGTCAGCAGACCTGCTCTTGTTAGCCAGATTAGGCTTCTGCTAAATTTGCATCCTAATGCTTCCATGTCCAGTTACCTTAACACCATTAACACAATCTTCAGCAGTCCATTATAACTCTCAGTCTTTCCAGAGGCTTGTGGATGATAGAGGATGTGATATCCTCTCAATGCCATGTTTCTTTGCTCAAGAATTTGCAAGATTAGTTTGAAAATTAGTCCCATTGTCTGATTTGATTGTCTCTGGGTACCATGTCACCACAAAATGTGTTTCTCAAGGCCTAAGATAGTGTTTCAAGCAGTGGCATGGTTTATAGGTTATGTTTCCAGCCAGCTATTTGTTTCCTCTACCATGGTGAGTATGTAGCTCTTGCATCGGCATGTTAATGGCAGTGATCCAATGTAAGTCAATTTGCCAAGCTTCACCATACTGCAAACCCAGCTACCACCCTCAATTCCAAGGAGATTTTATTCACGTGGCTCTGTTGATTGCAGTGCATATTTCACATTCGTGAATAATCTATGTGATAGCCTCCATAGTCAGCTCCATTATCCCATCAACAAAGAAATCTGCTCATCTGGCTGGGGGCTGTAGTCTTTTCACAAGTTTCAAAGTTCTGATGAGGTCAGAGAAACTTGGGTTTCCTGTTTGATTTGCGTCACTCCTTTCAATTTCTGTGTTGAAGGATCTGCTGTTGAAGGACCTTCTTCTTCCATCTAACCTCTCCTCTCCTCTCCTCTCCTCCTCTCCTCTCCTCTCCTCTCCTCTCCTCTCCTCTCCTCTCCTCTCCTCTCCTCTCCTCTCCTCTCCTCTCCTCTCCTCCTCCTCTCCTCTCCTCTCCTCTCCTCTCCTCTCCTCTCCCTCTCCTCTCCTCTCTCCTCTCCTCTCCTCTCCTCTCCTCTCCTCCCTTCTCCCTTCTCCCTTCTCCCTTCTCCTTCTCCTTCTCCTAGATGGGTAATGTGATGGTTGGCTCTTGTAATTAAGGGATGAATATTGATTGTGTGCATGTTAAAAGACATTTTATTGATGTATAGTTATGTTTTTGTAGCTTGTTGTTCAGACATCCTTTGTTCCCCCATAGTCCCCTTTCCCCCCTCTGTATTGTTGCCACTGGACAGCCTGGATTGTCAGGGATGTCAGGACATACGGATAGAGGGTGTGCCCATGTGCCCTTCGCATGGGCAGTTGGGAATGGGGAAAGTTCACTGCTGGGAGGCATGGCATGGCTACACCTCACCTCCAAACAAGTTACAAGAAAGTCTCCACCAATGGATGGTGAAGAAGAGTTGACTGACGGTCTTTGGGAGGGGCCAGGGTTGGCTGATGCAACACCAGGGGTATAAAAGGCAGAGAAGCCATTTTTGTGGGTGAACCGGTGGCAGAGGGTCACACTCCCAGAGCTGCCCTTTTAACCTTATTCAGTCCTTTGCTGTGTTTATTGAGGTTTAATAAATCTTTGAAAATGTTCAAAAGTGAGGGGTCTTTTATCATCTTCTTCTTCTTCTTCTTCTTCTTCTTCTTCTTCTTCTTCTTCTTCTTCTCCTCCTCCTGTCTTTCTCTTTCTCCCTTACTAATCTATGGTATGGGCCTGTAACTCACCTTGTCCTTTTTTTTTCTTCCCAATACTGGGGTAATTATTGTAGTTGCTGTAGTTTGAGTCCTTGTCTCAGCTGTAGTGTCCTCAAATGCGGTTTGGGTTCCTGCCACAACTACAGTCCTCTGAGAGTGCTGAGCTGTGGTTCAGTGGGCACAGGCCAGGCCCCAGTACAGGGTAAGAACCTGTTGGGGTTCATCAGGGTTTCTACCAATTGAGGGGCCAGCTTGTCTGGATTGATCACCTGTTCAGGTGCAAAGCCCTAGGCTTTAGGGGTTTAGAGTTTTAGGGAGATGATAATCACCCTAGAAACATGCCCAAATCCTTCCATGCCCCCTGCCACCCAGAAACTGGATGCCTCAGGGCAGATTTCAGTATCTCCTCACCAAAATTCATTCTATCTTACATTGTATGGCACCAGATGCCACAAACTCCATAGTGAACCAGCAGTATTAGTTGATATTATTAAGAGTATTACATAAACAGCTTACATAAGGATGAGAAAAGACTGTGGAAGACTGCATTATAAAAGCATTCACATCAGTGAATCAATGCAGGGAGAAGGAGGTGTATTCCTTCATTGTCCACAGAAGATAGCTCCCCCAACATAACAAGGTCATCAGTGCAAAGGCAGAACACAGAGCCACTGTTTGTATTTACATGTTCTCAAACCCAGCAAAATAGAGATAAGCAATGCATCTGACAAACTCCATGTCCTGCACAGAAGCTGGCTACTCAATAAGTGCTATTTATAAATAGGTATACTTAGATATTACTGCTTTTGTCTCACACCATGCATAGGGTGCCAGAAAGACTGTAGTGGGTTAACCTTGGCCACTTCCCAGGAAGCAGAGCTTCAGCACACACTTCTGGAGCAGTTGCTCCAGAAAGCAAAAATGGTAACATAACCAACGTCCCCCATTCCTCCTCTCCCGTAGCTTTTGTACCTGAGCTGATGTCATATGGTAAGGAATATCCCTTTGGTTTATTTGGGGCAGCTATTTTGGCCTAGTTGTGTTCCCTCTCAGGATCCTGCCCACTCCCAATCCCTTAGGATAAGAGGTATGGGAGAGAATGTTAGAGAGACAGTGGCAATGCTGTGCCAGTGCTGCTCAGCAGCAGACAGAACATTTGTGTGTTATTAACATCTTTCCAGCTACCAATGCAAAGCACAGCACTGTGAGGGCTGCTAAGGGAAAATGAACTCTATCTCAGCCAGACCCAATACAGCACCATTCAGCAAGAGTGGAGTGTGCAGTCCTGAAAAGATTCAAATTAACATCAGCAGTGGATTAGCCATAAAAATCTGCATGTTTAGACATGAAGTGGCTTAACAACACAAAGCAGAAGCACAGATACAACGTGACTGACTTTAGTGCTCTGAAAAGGATTTGTTTCCAAGTGCGGAGATGCTGACACAGTTTAATGGGAAATTAGAAAAAACATAAAGAAAATTTTAAAAAAGAGCAACCTTTAAGTCTAGCTCTGTATATTGCTCGGCAAAGAGGAGTTACAGTCTGAGTGACGTCTCTATTGGCACAGCAGTCTAATTTACCATCCCTGTATTGATGAAATTGAAGCCCAGACAGAAGAATGCCACTGTTTCCTTTTAAAATGGCATATTCACAGCCTGCCAATTCAGCATTATTTTTTTTCCACCCAGGACCAACATGAGCAATTAAAAGGAATTTTTCACATCAATTATGCAAATAGGAGGTTTTGTAGTGCTCCTAGCTGTAGAGACCTGGTAGTAAAAATAGTGCCTCAAAAAGTAATTCATCATTACCTCTTTGACCACCTGAGTACTAAGAGCAGCCTGCCTTGAGGTCCATGAAAAGGAAGGCAAAACCTGTGCAAAACTAGGGGGGAGGAAGGGAATGACAGAAACTGTGGCCTTCGCCTTCCTCCCCCTCCCCTCCCCTGCTGCCTTCCAAGCTTTTCCACTGCTGCAAAAAGAACTTAAAGCTGAGACACCACCAAGCCTTGGACGCCATCAGCTTGGGGAAAACAGTAACCTACAGTGGCACACACTGTGACTTGTGGGAACCCTCCTCTGCTCCTGCATCCTCTGGTGTGAGCAGCAAGAGTGAACCCAAGTCAGCCGCAGGGACCACGTGCTGCATCTACTTTTTGGAAGGTAAGTGACTGCATTCCAACTAAGCTGCTAACCCTCAAGACTGGAAAACCATATAAGCTACTCCAAGTCGCAGACAAGAAAAAAAACAAGGGCAAAAACTGCTTTGCCCCCCACTCCCCTCAGCGAGAAGGTAGCAAGCGTGGTTGGTAAACTATCCTATACTTGTAAAGTATTCTTTGTTTTTTTCCACCTTTACTTTTCCCTTTCTCTCTGCCTCTTTTACAGTTAATAAAGGGAACATATATACATATATATATATATATATATATTTGTATCAACATTTAACTTCTTTTCAGTTTTGATTATGTTTTGGGGAATATTCGAACGTGAAGTTCTTTCTGCAATTCACAGAGCTGAATGCTCTTCCATAATTAAGTGGATTTTAACATTTAATCGTGGGACACGGATCCCTTAAAACTAGTGTGCTGATTCCAAAAGAATCAATAAATTGCTAATTTTTATGATATATCATTTTGTGCTAGAGAAACAAAGCAGAATATCCTTGTGACTTTTTTTTTTTTTTTTTTTGGTAAGTAAAGTGCTTTATAAAACATTGTGGCTGTTTGCTTTTTGATGAAATTAATGCAAGGTGCCCCTCAAAAATGAGGTGTATAACTATGGTTAAGGGTTTAAAATAAGGTGCTCCTGAGGTGTAAGGAGTGGGACATTGGAAAATAATTTAAACAAGGTGCCTCTCAGGGAATGATCACACATGGGTGTGTGTTTTTTATGAAATGTATACAAGGTGTCTTTCTAAGGTGAAGGATTGAAATTTGAAAATTAGCTGTAATTTATACAAGAAACCATCAGTTCACCTTCGTGATGTAACTTCGTAAAATATTTTTCCAGAGATAAGGGATTCATTTAGAAATCACACAAGGTACCCTCCAGAAAAATCTGCCACATTTTTGTGGTAACAAGAAACATAATGAACAAACTCTGGTCAATTTGTTGGATTAATTTGGTGCAAAACCGTTTCCTCCAGGAAAGGGCCCGAAATTACTGGTGTAATATCCAGGCAATTGTTGGTTTAATCTCTACCCTACTTGCAGGGGCAAAAGTCAAAAAAGATAAAGGAAAACTTATAATTTGTTCTGTCTCAGGTGCTGCTGTCTTAGCTGCTGTTGAACACAAAGAGCACCAACAAAATGCTGATATGGAAATTATTGTTTCTTTACAAGATTTGGTTAAAGTGTCACAACTGCAGATGATGCTAACACCTATCTCCTCCAGGTAGAGATAAGAAATCAGAAAGCTACCACCCATGTGCTCTGAGGAGAGTTGCATTCCAGATTAGCAAGCAAAACAAAAAAATGAGTTAGAGCTGGAGCTATCTAAAGAAACTTATCCCCTCTCTGACTTAAAAATTTTTGCATAATCAATCAGAGAAGCTGCCAGTCTCACTTTGTCCCTTAATTGAAACAGAATACATATATGAGGGTTTGGATGATGACATACCTTACATAACCATGAAAGAAATCCTGTATATGGCTGCTGAAATGGTAAAAATAAAAAAGCAGAGTAGCAAACCCATAAAGGATCTGAGACTGAGTATATTTGGAGAGTGGGGTGACCTGTTGCAACATTAAGCAGGCAGAATTCAGTTTCTTCAAGCAGGGAAGCCCATTCTTTATTCACATGACTTATTCCTATACAGTTTTCACAGACCTCGTGTTCAACTCTGGTTGGCTAGTAGTTTTCTTGCCACTCAGTTAATTGATTAGTAACTGGCACTTTACCTTTCCATCACATCTCTCCATTCTTGGATTGTTTACATACTTTGTTCACTGATCCTTATGGGACAGACTTATTGTTTATTCAGGGTGCAAATGGTTGTCTTACTAAAATATGTTATTTGCTAACTGTTTTCTCATTCCTCTAATTCTTATTTATGGGAACTTGCAAGGTACTGCTAGCTTAGCTAGAGTAGCAGGGCCTAAACCATATTTTATAAGGCCTTTCTTTTATAGTATCTCTACCCATCTGCAGCAGTGACCAAATTCTGTTATCAGAGAGACAGAAGGGTTCTGGGGGGCAGGGAATGAGCCCTGATCTCTTACCCAAAGAGCAGCTTTTTGGGCTGGTCAACTCAACCCTTTGGAGAGAGGAGAACACCTGGTTATAGTGGGAAACATTAATCAGATTGCAGAAAGCATGAAGAAGCTGCTTGTTTACAAATGATGCATGATAGGGAGTTAACACCATGCTATGAATCCCCTATGATGATGACTGTAGACCCTGAAATAATGATACCTCTTATCAGAGGCTGCCCTGAAGCTTTGAAAGCCATAGGTATCCAGGTAAAAGGACAAATAGAAAGCCTCATGAAAGGGGAAATAGCTGTAGCCACCTTGGAGGCAGCTCTTACCTCCAATCATAACTGAGAAAAAAGTAAAATTTGTGGACCTGAGTGTAGGTGGAAGAAAATATGACCCAATACCTTCAAAGTACAACTGATTTTAAATCCATTCAGCACACAGAGTGCAAAACTGTGCCTCCAGTAAAAGTCCAAAAGGCAATGGGCAAGGAGGACAAGCTACCACAGGGGAAGAACACAAGGAAAAAGAAATACTCTGTGGAATGTGGGCTTACAAAAAGGATCCCTAAAACCCTAATGGATGGCCAACCCACTAATACATTAGAGATATTAATTTGAGAATGGCCAGCAAAGGGCAGATAGCATTAAAAGCTATCCCTGCTACAGCCCTTTCCCTCAAGGGATCAGAGGAAGGGCACGTGACAGAAAACTCCTATCTCCATCCCCAGTAGGTGAGCCAGGGGACAAAGAGCTTACCAAAAACTCCAGAGGAGACTTACTAATAACCTGTCCTATTGGTACCCACAAAATCCCCTTAACTCTTCTAGCAGATACAGGTGCTCAAATGTCTGCCCTTAAAAATGAGGATGCCTCTTCATGTGGAAACACTTCTTCACATAAAGGTATACATGTTGTGGGTAATACTGGATACACACAACCCCAGACAACAGCTAAAGTAAGATGCTGGTTACCATGAGAGGAGAAAGCAGTAGAAACTCTAATGGATTTGGATAAATTTCCTACAGATTTACTGGGGCTAGACCTCCTAAAGGGAAGGTCTTGGAATAATGAAAAAGGAAAAATATAGGCTTTTGGGAAGGAAACCAAACATCTGGGTTTATTAAGTTCTGCCCCTGCTCTTCCCCCTCCCCATTAACCAATGCCAAGCCTTACCCCTTACCCTTGTGAGACAGTGAAGGATTCATCTGTTACTGGAGATTTGAAAGAAAGAGGAATAGTGATTGCAACACATTCTCCTTATAATCCTCCTGTCTGACCAGCCCACATGCCAAATAGCAATTGGAAACTGACAGTGGACTACTGATATCTTAACTCAAATTTGGGGCCTCTCACTGCAGCAATCCCAAATATTGTTGAGCTGATAGCTACTATACAAGAACAGGCTCATAAAATTATGGCCCCTATTGATGTCAAGGATATGTTTTTATGGTAGGCCGCCAGGAAGAGGATCAGGAGCATTTTACTGGAGGGCCAGCAATACACTTTCATTCACTTCCCACAGTGGTTTAAACAGTCACCCACTCTAACACATCATGCACTGGCACAAGAATTGCCACTCCTTCCTCCTGCACTGGGAGTAAAAGTATATATTGATTACATTTAGGTAGCAAAAGATGAAATTTCACCTGTAGAATCAACATGAACAGACATTATTAAGCATTTAGAGTCCCTGGACTTATATATTTGTCCTGAAAAAGTATGACCCACTGCTCAAGAAGTAAAATTCCTGGGAATCTGGGGGAAAGGAGGAATGGTCTGTATTCCCCCTGACAACCCTCACCCACCTAGATCAAATTAAAATGCCAGAGACAAAAAGACCTGCAGCATGCTTTAGGCTTGCTGATTTTTTGGAGAAAACACATTCATGATTTTTCAATAATTGCAAGGCACTTATATGATCTGCTATGGAAAAAGGCAATTGGACCCCTCTCCACAATAGGACCCTACAACTTCTAATTTTTGAAGCCAACCACTAGGTTCTATATACCCTACTGATCCAGTACAAATTGACTGGGCATTTGCAAATGCTGGACTGTATTACACTTATGGCAGAAAGGACCTAATAGTCTTACCAGGCCCATAAGATATTATTACTGCAGTTTTAAAGATTCAGAAAAACAATACTCTACCTGGGAAAAGGGCTTATTTGTGGTTAATACTGCTTTTCAGGAAGCAGAGGAAACTATCCACCAACAATCACTAATTTTAAGAGGACCTTTCAAAGTCATCGAGCCAGTTTTGGCAGGAACACCACCCCCAGATGGGGTGGCTGAACAAGCCTCTGTTCAAAAATGGTACACTAAAATTGAACATTGAACAGCCACTGCAAGCCTTCGGGGGGGAAATAAGTGCTTCAAGTGAATAAGTGAAAAAAAGACTTGTTGCAGTCAGGAGATTGTTAATGGCAAATAGTTTTGAAGCAAATTACCAATTACCCTCTACCTAGAAACTAAGATTCAGGTCTCCACTTACAAGAAAGTTGATTTAAAGGGATTTAATGGCCTTATACTTTAACAACGTTCAACTTGGGGTTACAGAAAGCCCATTATCCATCTTAAGGGGCTGTGATGAGAATTTTTGTAGTGCTAAATATTAGGTTTACAGGTTTTGTGAAACAAATCCAGAGCAATATTCATGATGGTTATAAACTCACACTGCATTAATAGATAAAGCAGAATTTGCATGCATTGAGTTTAGCAAAACTTACACTGAATTTTTGTTGGTTGAAATTTTGTCTTACTGTTAATAAAGTGATAATTGTATAATGCTTTGACCAAAACTAATTGATACACTTAGATATTATAACAGATTCTCTTCCTGTATTTTATATGCAATTCCCACCTTTTGAGATTACATATTTTACACATGGCAGTATTCTTGTATGCAGAGAAACTGTCCAACAATAGCAAAATCTACAAGCAAAAATAAAAAACATTTCACAGGTCAGTGAAGCACAATAAAAATTTTGGTTCTCACTTGTATTTAGGTAAGTTCCTAAACAGGTATTATGCTGTTCCTTACATTCTCACCAAAAAAGTGAGGTGGTGCAAGCATAAATCCCAAAAATTTTTGGCAATGTAGATCTACAGATACAAAGAGTGAACATTTAAGGCCAGTTTCTACTCCATGGTACTGGCTTTTGGTCCTACATGAGAAAGATTGTAATGTCCATCTTTGGAGATTTTCATAACCAAACTGGACACAGCCCTTTATAACCTGCCTCAGTGGACTCTATATGAACATGCAAACTCCAGAACCACGACCCAGCCTCAGTGACTCTGGATCCATACTAAGAGAACTCGTCCAGAGTTGCTTAGCAGGTCTGTGAGAGATAAGAAAAAAAGTTAGTAATGAAGTGATGTCACATGAAGTTAAAAATTCACAAAAAGTTCACAGTAAATATAAGTTAGTTTGAAAACCATGACAGTAGGGTGCCAGAGTAATGGAGCAATGAGGAGCTCCCAGGAAATACTCAAATCATAAGAAGTGAGTACTCAAGAGTCCTTCTATGCCTCATTAACTGTGGGTTTTAACATTCAGATTTTATTTCAGACTTTAATTCTTTCCTAAAAAAATAAAAAAAGAGAAGAAGAACTCTTCAAATAACAAAGCACCAAACCCCTTTTTTTTCCATAGCTAAGCAACCCAGGGATTACAGTTAAGACTCAGTTCAAGAATGGACTAAAAAGAAGAACATATTAAATTTTCAAGTGTTGATAGTTGCAATGACTTATTGATAACAAGTTTAAACAGCATCAAAAGCCAATGATAGTAAAACTTGCCAAGAGGGATGGACTTTTTTCTATGCTGGGAGCAACGGTTAATCTCAGAAATCATAAATACAGAAGAAAGCTGAGTGCACTGCAAAGCTGGTCCCCCTCCAAATAACACAGACTATTTGTGGAAAATTTCCCTTTGTTGTACACTAGATGTCAGGGTTGGACTGAGTGGATGAGCCATTTCATCACACATTTCTAAACATCAGGCTGGATGACATCAACACAACTAAGCGGTAAGTTTGGGAATTTTTTTTGTGAAGCATCTGGTATTCACTAAAAGCTGTCTGCACAAACATCCTCTCTCCTCCACTATTTCATTTCTGCCAAAAGCCTCAGGCTTTGGAAGAGGAAAAAAGCATTCTGAGATATCTTTCCAATACCAGTGAGTGTCTGGCAGCATTTTTCACCTTCTCCAGCTCCAGGAAAAAAACAAATCAAACAATGTCTCTGAACCACTTGGGTGAGCAGTCACTTTCTGGAGATGACTCTATTAAACAGCAGTTCAGCACAGCATGGATTTAGCTGGAGGAAAGTGAGAGCAAAAGGAACCTGATCAGAACTCCATTAAATTTTAGAAGCCATAGGCACTCCCCATGACTCAACAAGCTGAGTGGTGCAGCTGATACTCCTGGAGGACAGGATGCCACCCAGAGGGACCTGATGAAGCTTGAGAAGTGGCCTCATGTGAACCTCATGACGTTCAGCAAGACCAAGTGCAAGGTGTGCACCTGGGTCAAGAAACCTCCAGTATCAATACAAGCTGGGCAACGAACAGATCATGTGCAGCCCTGCTGAGAAGGAATAAGGGGTGCTGGTGGATGAGTGGCTGGAAGTGCAGCCCAGAAAGCCAACCATGTCCCATGGCTGCATCACAATCTGCGTGGCCAGCAGGCTGACAAGAGGCGATTCTACCCTCCTGTCCTGCTCTGGTTAAGATCCCACCTGCAGTGCTGAGTCCATCCCAGCACAGGAAGAACATGGACCTGTTAGAGAAGGCCCAGAGGATGGCCAGGGAGCTGTCCAGAGAGCTGAAGAACCTCTGCTAAGAAGACAGGCTGAGAGAGGTGTGGTTGCTTGTCCTGGACAAGAGAAAGCTTCAAGACAACATTTTAGCACCTTCCAGTACCTAAAGTTGACCTACAAGAAAGTTGGAGACTTTCTACAAAGGCATGTAGTGACAGGACAAGGGTTAATGGATTTAAACAGAGAGAGTAGGTCCAGACTGGATATTAGGCATGAATTCTTTACTTTGAATGGTGAGGCACTGGCACAGTTTGTCCAGAGAGGCTGCAGATACTCCATCCCTGACAGTGTTCATGGGGAGCCTGGATGGGGTCCTGCCCATGTGGAAGACATCTCTGCTCATGTAAGTGGGGTTGGAATGAGGTGATATTTAAGGTCCCTTTCAACCCAAACCGTTCTCAGAGTCTGTGATGACATCTCACACATGTCAATTCATTACCCTGTGCCTTGACTACATAGCAGTGCATTCCAGGTGACAGCTTATCTCTGCCTCATGGCAAAGAAGAGAGCATGGACCAGGAAAGCAAAGACAAAAATCTCCCCCTTTGAAAGACACTAGTGACAGAATAATGATAGCATAAATAAACTATTGATAATAATGAAAGAAAAAAAAGAGGTTTCTCTTTCAACCACTACAAGTGACCTAGTGCTGTCCACTTGCTGTCCACAGGCAGAACTCTGTTAGGTAAAGCGTCCTACAGGGAAGAAATGACACAGACAGAAAATGTGTTTGGAAAGAGAATGTAATTTTGCACATATACATATACATGGATACAATATATGCAGTATACAGCCTATTTGAGTAAAACATTTTAGGGTACTCTACAAGCAAAATACAGTTCTTAGAAAATTCCTAGAGATAAATCACATCTCATAAGCAGGAGGCTTTAAAGTGCATTCCTTTCAGCACTGTGTTTAGGCAGTAACCCAGCCCTGCTTCTGGAGTCACAAGTTCTGGTGGTGGTGGAGGTCAACATCACAAACATGAAGCACCAAGTACAAAGGATGGAAATAACTGAAACATGATGACATCAAAGTACTTGGGCAGTGAAGATGTCTAGCAAAATATTGTAAAAAGGTGTGAGATCTTGAGGGGAGTGCCTGGAATTGCACTGATCCTCTCTTAATGGAGTGAAGGGCATATGTAGCATAGGGAAAATATCTTGGCTTTTTCATAAGACAACCAGCCTTATTTGAACATGACTGTCATGCACCAGTGGTACCAGCTGGTGCAGTTTTAATGTTAAACACAATCAAAAACTTCTAGTATATAACCACGCTAATTAACAGTGAGCAAATTTTTAGAAACAAGAATAATAGAATTGGTAGGTGGCAGGGATACTTCTAACAAGAATACTTAAAACAAAGAGTGTTCAGACAGGTTTCTGTACAAGAAATTCTGCTTCACAAACCTTGACACTCCTTGGAGGAGCTAACAATGGTTTTCTCCATTTTTCCCAGGTCCTGATCAAAAAAATGTCAACGCTACTGAGTTGTCATGGATTAAAAGAGGATGGCAACATATGATCTGGGTAAATAACTAGTTGACAATGGGGAGAAAAATAAAAATGCATAAATAAATTTAAAAGTGTGATGAAAGCGTCAGGATTCATAGTAAAGAGGGATTGTTGCTTCTGCAATTCAATGTGTTTCTCCAGAAGGTGTGATTTGGAAAAGTTGTTGGTGGAAGAAGAAAGCAAGTGGGGAACAGAAATGAAGAAAAAAGTGAAGAAGTAGAAAAGAAGCAGCAGCAGCAGCTTTCTTCAGTGCAGTTGGCAAATCCACCAATTCAGTGTTGGTTAGTGCAGAAAGATGCATATATAGAGAGGCAACACTAACTCCACATGTCCAATTGTGTACTTGGGCTAAACATTAATTAGGATTTTTATAAAGAATTCTACAGAAACTATTGTTCAGCCCTCAAGGAGGTTCAAAAATGAAAGTACAGCTTTAAAATCTGTTCAGAAAAGCATAGAAGGTAAAACAGAAAGTGTAATTACATTATTCTAAACATTTCTGGTATACCTGCAACTTGAGCAGTATGCAGTGCTTGTTCTCTTCTTTCAAAATGAGATTAAAACCAAGAAGGATGTAGAGAAGAGCAGTGAGGGAAATGAAAAGCAAAGTGGGTTTGCCTGTGAGAAAAGTAGAAAGAGGATTGCAAAAGGGCAGTTGAGGTCGTATGTAAGTCACCAGGGGCTTGGGGAAAGAGGACAGAGAGCTATTTGCCTCTGTTTGTCAAAGTGCAAAATCTGGGGCAAGAGGAACTTTTTCACAAGGGACATGTTCAACTGTGAAACTCAGGCCCGTGGGACACTGTGTACTGAAAGAATGCATGGGATGAAATTCAACTAAATTAATTCCATTAAAAGACAATCAGTGCTATTTAACATTAAACAGAATTTGAGCAAAGAACAATTTTAATGTTGTGCTATAGGTCCTTTTTCTAGTGAGTGAAAAGAGAGGACTCTGTACTCCAGCCTCCTACCTGCATCCTCCTGAATACCTTTCACACTGTGACAGGAGGACATTTATTTCCAGTGCTGTTAGGCAAGAAAACATTTTCCCATGCTGTCTGAAATAGGAGTTGTTTTAACAGTGGTAGGCAGAAGGTCACATTGAGAGCATCATAAGGAAACCAACAATCTAGGAAAGCATTGACTTAATTTGACAGGAGGTAAGTCACATACAATTACATTGTGTATGTAATTCTTTCAAGGTACCAGACCAATATTTTAGTACTAAGTGAGCATATGCTACAATAATAAGGCTATTGAAGTAATTTCTAACAAAATGTCCATTCTAGTATAGTTAAATCATACACTTGGTTTTAGTTAGAATTGCAGCTGCTGTTAATGTAGTATGGCCTGTGCAATAATTCCACAATGTTCTCTGTCTGCCATTCCAGAAGAAGCCTCTTTATCTCTTCTGCTATTTCCTATTCCAAGTCTGGGAAATATGCTGAATCTTCTTCATTCTTCCCCTCTCGTCAAACACCTTACCTCTCACCGGACGTTCCTCCAATTTCTTGTGTAAGGCAGGGAAATTGTCTCCTGGGTTGTGAGTAGGCCTCCTGAGATGATGCAGTTGAGGTTTGATGGCTGGTGGTGACAAAGAACAATGATGGTCAATGTGCCTAGCTTTCACTCACGTGTGGAGAAGAAATTGATTCCTCAGAAGCTGTATCCATCCCACTCAGCACAGTCTGTCTGTGCAAAGGAGAGACAGCATTCTTTTGGGTTAGTGGGTAGTTACAGACAGTTAGAAAAGAGTTTGCAGAAAAAAAGGTTTAAAAATATAAATCATAAATATAGATGCAAAATGAAACATAGGCATCTCCAAAATTGAAAGTAGGGCAATTAAGCACTATAGAATACTGGATGTTGTAATCATGCCCTCAGTTCTGACATCTTAGCAGACCACATCCACACATGTAGGAAAGAACATTCTCATGGTTAAAAAGCAACAGTTTAGACAAGTAGATGAATCTGCCAAAACTATGAAGATTGATGAAGATGAAGATTGAACTATGAAGAAAAATGAATAAGTGACTTTATACTTACCTATCTACATATATACAGTGAAACACTTCATTGTTTTCGAAATATTGTTGGTCAAGGTAATTTTAAGACAATACATCTGAATGGAGATAATGTTCCCAGAATTCAGCAATAGGTGGATCTGAGGCATTTTTTCTGATTTTACAATAAAGTACAGTCCATTGTGAAAGTTCAAAGTGGTCTACACATGAATCTGACCATTCTCAACTTCTTGACTGTTTATTTGAACCTACATCTTGCTTTCTTACCTCTTTACATAGATAAACTAAAAAATTAAACATGACCATGATAAAAATATTTTCATCTTACGCTTAGTTATTATTTGCAAAATAACCAATTGAATATTTAGCATGATAAGGATTTAAAAAGAAAAGTCATTGCCCTTAGAAGGAATCCTAAGAAGCAAAAAAGATTCCACTGTGCTGAGCTAGCTAACATCACTGATTCAAATGCTACAACAGTCTCACTCCCATCTTGCTAAACTCCTTGAGTGATTAATCATACCCCAGAATGTCTTGGGAAACAAAAAGTTGTGGATTTTCTAAACTTTAGAAACATGCGTCCAGATTTCTGCATAGTCATAATCCTCCCTGTTCTCAAGTAGATTAGTTTCACATTCATTAAAAGGTTGAAAAGTAACCAGAAGAATTACTGTTCTTTGAGGCACATTCACTTTTAATATTAATTCCATTTTCTGTACTCAGCATGGATTCAGCCAAACTGTTATTGGATTTTCCATTGCTCAGTGGGGAGAAATGTTTATTGTTACCAGTAATTTCATTGGAGATTTTGCCAGAAGAGATGACTTTGGTAATAGATTTAAGGGGGTTTATCCAAAACAGTGACAGTGCCGTTTATCGTCTTCATAGAGAAGTAGATAAAGGGGATTCATGACATTTAACTTCTTAAGACTTCAGTGCATTAAAGTGATGAGAAGAAGACTCTGCCAGGACTCTGGAATTCTGTTCCCAGATTTCTCACTGACTTCTTGTCTTACCTGGACTATAACTTTCATTCCAGTTTTTCTGCATGTAAAACAGGAATAAAAATGACAATGCTTACCTCACAGGGTTTTTATAAAGGGGCTTCAAAAGGTTGTGATTCTCAAGACCTTCAGGTATGGAGTGATGCAAGCATTTTTTTCTTTTTTTTTTCTTTTAATTTAAGGAAATTAATTATTTTTTAAGATCATGTCTATCATCAAAGGAAATGGAAGCAGAGAAAACATATTTAGTAGCACAATGTTGGTAGTGCCCAGTGTAGGCTAGAATAGTTACACAAGTAGCATCACAAGAAGATAGATGGTGTGTTGTCCAGACACTAATTCAGCAAACAGGCTGAGTGCCATGTCACTCTGTCTGCTCTGACAGGTGGCATGTGCAACCCACCATCCTATAGATGAAACCTCAGATTTGGCCAGGGTAGCTTGCACACAGCATTTCCCCTTAACCCTTCTTTGGTACAACTCTTTCTTTGATTCTTGGAGAGATGCCAATGGATACAAACACCTGGGCCTATGTCTATATCATGCTTTGATTTGCATACCAGATGAAAGAACGAATGTCAGAGCTGATGCTTAGTAGACAACTGCATTATAAACAGCGAGCCTAGTCTGCTGGTAAAAATCATCTTTCTCCCTTCTAAAGCCTTTGTCAAGAAAGGAGTTTTCTGCTGTAATTATCAGAAAGATCTGCAGGACAGAGGAGCTGGAGAACCAAGACT
This sequence comes from Luscinia megarhynchos, assembly GCA_034336665.1. Classification (NCBI taxonomy): domain Eukaryota; kingdom Metazoa; phylum Chordata; class Aves; order Passeriformes; family Muscicapidae; genus Luscinia; species Luscinia megarhynchos. The sequence continues at coordinate 7,523,909 of JAPFBE010000002.1, forward strand.
GTGTTTCATTGGATTGATTCAATAAATGGTCTGAACTTGTAGAGTCAGTCTCCTAAGCATGTTAAGAAAATCTGTGGTTATACAAAATTCGCTTTTATCCAATGAGATGAAAGTCCAAATATAGCTATTCCTTGGTCAGTTGCTATGACACTAGAGAGCTCTCCTCTGTCATCCCCTGTGGAACCAGGAGCAGAAGCTGTAAGAAATGGGATGCAGAGATGTTACCAGGGTCCCAAGTGCTTTGCAGCACCCACTGGTGTCCTGCCAGGCACGGGAAGAATTCTTTCCCCACAAGGGCCTGTGGCCCCTGAGATAGCTCCTGTCTGAGGGAGAATAGGGTTTGGACATCTCCTGGGAGGTGTCCAACCTGTGGCATGATGTGGAAGTGGATTTTTCTCACACGCTCAGGGAATGATCAACTTCTAATTCTGGGGTCAAGAAGCAATTTTCTGTCTGGGCGATTTGCACTCATCCCTGGGGGCTTTTTGCCTTCCTCTGCAGTATCAAACCTGACCACTGGTCAGGCTTCTCCAGTCCCTTTTGGCCAGGTTGCTGCCTGCTGCTCACGCACCATGAAAGTAGCCTGTTGTGCCCCACATCCATTCTCCTTTTGTCTTTTTCCTTTGTGTGATTGTTACTAAAACTAGTGATTCACGTTCTCCCTCATGAAACAGGGCTTGTATTCCTTCTGCTGCTTTCTGTGGCTGTGTTAGACTGACAGAATGCAAAGGATGTTTTTTTCAAACTAAACTGAGATGTATCACCCAGCTCCTGGCTACACATTGGGCATTGTGTTAACATTTGTGAACAGGAGCTGTGAGATGGTTTCAGAAAAATAACAATAAATAAACCCAAAAATAGAATTGCTGATTCCAGTTGTTGCCTTTGTGGTATGTGTCCTTGAAAGCATTTTTAGTGCTGAAAAACCCATGGCATTCCAGGCAAATTAAATTGCTTTTCACCATTTATGTCATGGTGCACAGGGAATAGAAATAGAAAGAAATATAAATAGAAGTATAAATAAAAATAAATAGAAATTAGAACTAGAACTAGAACTAGAACTAGAACTAGAACTAGAACTAGAATTAGAAAATAGAAATAGAAATAGAAATAGAAATAGCAATATAGCAATAGCAATAGAAATAGAAATAGAAATAGAAATAGAAATAGAAATAGAAATAGAAATAGAAATAGAAATAGAAATAGAAATAGAAATAGAAATAGAAATAGAAATAGAAATAGAAATAGAAATAGATAGAACAGAGAGTTACTCCTAGAATTCTGTATGACAAGCTAAGATCTAGGTTTGAGGGCTCCATCCTGGAGAGCAGCTCTCTGCAGTTCAAGTCCCAGGCCTACCCAGAACATGAGGACAGAGATGGGCACACCTGCATCAGGGCTCAGACAGGGACTGAAAGTCCCAGGCTGAGCTGGGATCAGCTCTGGATCCTTGGCAGAAGATGGTGGGGGTCTTAGGTAAGGCTGGACCCAGACACTGAGGCTTACATGCACTTCCATGGCCATAGACCTCCAGATGTCTCTAAGCCACAGAAATGAAAGTATGGTCACTCAGTGATTGCAAATAATAATAACCTGGTACATCAATACCCCTACTGAGCTTTCTTATCACACTTAGTCCAGGTGCCTTGGAGAAATGTTTAGTTCAAGCTCTTTGCACTCAGAAAAAGGAGTCAGTCCAAGAGGCAGGAGATGTGCCCATGGCCTCTGGGCTCCCTGAGGTGCTGTGATATGCTGTTAAATTGCCAGTAGACTCTGGTTTCACCAGTGGTCAAGTCAAGTGGACAGTAGGAACACTGTCATGGCTCTCTCCTGTATGCAGCTACCTCACCTCATAAAACTTCACCAGCTGTGTGACCTCTTGGGTAATTCTTCCTCTCTTACACTTAAAATTGACAAAGGTACACATTCAAAATACAGCAGTGAGGCAGACTGACCAACCTGCTGGCAAAGAGATGGATGGGATCATACACACACACATTCATTTTTTGGTCACCCTCACTCCTTTAGAAGTGATATTAAACAAAATATGATAAAGCTTCCCCTTTTAATGCAAGATGCTGAGTGCAATTTGCACAAAAACAGCAAGACAAAGACATGTACTCAATTATAAAATTTTGTGTGTGTGTGTGTGTGTGTGTGTGCGTGTGTGTGTGTGTGTGTGTGTTTGAAACAGCAGACTGTTTCTTAACTACATGTTTAGTGGTTGCTTCCAGCAAAACCAACCCTTCCAAAACAAGATACATACGTATATATATATATATATATATATATATATAGAGAGAGAGAGAGAGAGAGAGAGAGAGAAAGAGAGAGAGAAATAACACAATAATGGCTGTAAATAAAGTATGTCATTAGCACTGGACTATATGCATGGAAAACATTGTACTATTATCTACTCCCCAGCACATACTGTAAATAGCTGCACAGAAAGGGCTGATTTGCAAACCATACCAGGGCAAACAGTTTGCTGTACAAGCCACAGTAACAGGGCATGGGTAGGAAGTTACAAATGTTAAAATAGCCAAGTCAGAAAAACCTCTACTCTGTCCCTAATCCAATCAGTGCCAAAACATCCACTGAGGTCTCTAAAAGAGAGAGAGATAAAACACAGGCTAGTCGTTTCTGGAAGTGCCAGACAGAAGGCACCTTCCTATAATTTAATGTGACATTCTCACAGTGAGTGCTGCTATTGGAAGCAAGGAATGACTGGCAACAAATCCACAGTGTCCTTTTGCAAAAAACCAAACACTATTAGGTTGATTGTTCCCTTCTTTTGATGGTGGATCCTCCCTACTGCTATTTTTCTAATCAAAACAGTTAACACATCCCTATGTAGGGAGATATGTCTAAAGGGGATTAAATGTTATCATTCCCAAACAAATGAAGAAACTGGGCACACAATAAGAATTTGAGCAAGGTCATTTAGCAAGTCATAAGGAAGGGACTGTACTTGGTAACTTATGAGAAACTGGAAAGACTGATGTCTTGAGACATTTTGGGGTACATATATGTGGAGAAAGGGGCAGGTTGAGCCTTGCCCTGGCAAGGCAATGCACTACCCTGTACACTCTACCTCCTGGAGCCTGGGGGAATGGGCCCAGGAAGGCCAAGGGATATTTAAGGTCAAACATGAGACAATCACGTCTTCACCCTACCAACTCTTGGAATTTCTATCTAAACACAACTGGAAATCAGAATCTGGTATCTATGTGTGTGCTTTTTTATATCTTTTCTATTTCCTCTCTTTCTCTTTCTTCTTCTAATTCTCTTTTCTGGGTAACTTAAAATAGAATGGGCTTAAAATTTCCTAAGTTGAAGGGCCAAGTGAATGTTTGAGAAATGTTTTATGCTGATTGAATTTTGTACTAAACCTCTTGCCAAATTTCTCTGATTTTCTGAAGTTGCCAGTAAAGTATTTTTGTTCTTTGACCTCTTGAGAATATCTTGTCAGTATTTCTGCTGTGCATCTAGCCCAGAGTAAATGAACAACCCCAAACCCTGTTCAAAACCTCATTGAGCAAGTTGTTTGGGGCCTTACAGCTTTATGCCAAAGCCTTCTCTTCTGCATTTATACCCCTGACCTGCTTATTACAGTGCTGGTCTGCAGGCTCAGAGGGACGTACAGTTTGCTGTTTGCAGGTTCTCATTAACAGATCAATGGGTTAAAGGTGGGATAGAATCTGAGAAATTAATGAAAAGTTCTGTGTAATCATTGCTTATTAAAAATTAACAAAGAACCGATGCAAATATGCTAACAGGTATAAAAATGAGTTCGTTTTAATATTAGACTTGCTTACATTACACGAGAATTATGGGTGTAGCGAGACATGAATGATTTCCTTCCTCAATTTTTCTTTAAAACAATGTTTTTCTTCAAAAAGTGAGACCTCTCCAAGATCTCTCCAAAGAGCAAGACTTCCAAATGCCACCAGCAAGAAAATCCTGGGTGATCCAAAGTAGTAGGCTCTTTAGAAGGATGCTCTGCCTAAGTGGGCAGCTTTACCTTTCTCCTATTTGCAAAAGTTATCAGCATTGGATGGAGAAGGGGAATCAAGCTGCTTTTGATGTTCAAGAATGCTGAGACTATCCTGACTCAACAATCCCAAGGTTAAATATTCAAACTGTTTCCTGACAGAAACTGGCACCAGTGAGGACAGACAAAATTCCCAATAAAGGATCTTAGGAGAAACCAAGAAGTGATAGTACTGATAACTTGTCTAAAGCTGCTGAGCTAGAGGCTGCTGAACCTCGGGGTCCTTAAATAAGCTAGTTGAATTCTCTACCTCAGTTTCCCTATCTTTAGAAATCACATTGGTAATGACACTAACTTCTCCCAGGGGGCAAGTGGTAAGAAATAACAGCTGTCCAAGCAACATTCCCACTATGCTTAAAAAAATGCTTGATTATTACTAGGACTCTCTGGGGAGCCAGATGCTGAAAAGTAAACAGCAAGCACCATGCCTGTATCAGATGTAAAAAGCATGAAAAAAGAAAAACAATTAACCCTTCTACAACTTGAATTCAAATGAAGGAGAGATCTCATTGTTTATATTTGGTAATAGGATGAACACACAAAAACTCAGTTACAGAAAACCTGAAAATGTTGAAAATGTTTTAGAAACCAAAAGCCTCTTCTTTCAAATAAAAAACTAACAATAAATACATCTTGTTAAAAAATAATTTCCAAACAATTAAGAATATTTGCCATTACTTGGTGTCATTCATTTTGGCTTTCAATTTTTTTTTCCTTACGAGTCTTAAGAAGCCAAATAGGTTTTTATTCTATTTTTTACTCATTACTCTACCTACTCAGTCCCAGGAGCAAACTTGCCCTGAATTTTGTTTTCAGCCTGCATTTTAACTTGTTTTCTATTTCTTGAATATAAAACATAGCATAACAACCTGCCTTTTTTCTTCCTTGAAGAATGTTAGAGAACAGGGGTCTTTTGTTCATCTTAAGTCAGCTCAGGAAAGACATCTCTATTATCAGTTCTGCTTATATAAACATACTTTAAAGTTTATTATCAACCTCATACATGGAATTCACTGCAGAATGCCAGCTGGGAAAAGGTTATTTTATAAGACTAAAAATCTTGAATTAGGTTAATTTCCCCTTATTGCTCCTACCTTAATATCTCTTAACTTTACTTAAAACCTGTCACTGTAGTGTTAACCACAAGAGCAGTGAAATCTATGTCACAGATAAGCAACAGCGCCCACTCTTCCTCCCTGCTGAAGGCAGACAGTGCACTAGGGCACGAGTTTGAAGTGCATCATCAGAACAAAGAGAGATAGTCTCTCTCATTTATAAAGCTCGTGGTGGTGTAATCAGCTGCTACCACAACAAAAGAAGGTGGCCCCACCCTGATGCTCCCCGCCTTTACACAGAACATCCTGAGCTGTAATATGTCTTTGTTGTTCAGTCTTTGTCTCCAGATGCTGCCCTGGGACCAACTGAACTAAAAGAGTGGTCAGGCCCTAAGTGTTATTGTGCACTAAGCTTATTTGTAAATGCAATTACTTTCATCTCTCAAGTAAGAACAGGGAGGAGAAGAGCGTAGTGAAATATTACTGTGAGGATCTGGGCCTGTAGAAAACCAGAAAACTTGCTAAGAACCTAACAAGAAAACTACAAGAACAACAGTAAAGATTTTTTAAACCTGCGTATAAAAGTATAAGAATATCACCCAAGCAAGAAGAAAAGCAAAATGCTTACTCTGTCATTCTACTGCTAAATTTTATTGCTAGAAAACCCCAATAGCCTAAGCAATTTAGTCTGATGGGTGCACTCCCACAACCAGCAGCAAAGACAATGGAATTGTTCCATTGTATATTCCTCCTGCCACTGGATAGTATCTAAACCCAGGTTATAATACATATTTGCTTGGAAGAGACCAAAATAATACAAAATGCCAAGAGTGTACTATGAAACTTGTGTGTGCTGTCTTGAACTTAAGTATGAGGGTAAATGAATTTGCTGAAACTGAGTTTCAGGCCCTCAGCCAGCTTCCTTGGAAGTAGTTGCTTTATTCTACCTGATGGTTAAATCTGCAGAGCAGGGTGATCTGATGCCTCAAACAGGTCTGCATCCCAGCCCTGCTTGGGTACAGAATTCTCTGCTTACTAGGGATCAAAGGAGATGTTTCAGAGGCAGGAAACCAGTCTCATCAAGTGGAAATGCACAGCACAGCATTTAATTTTAACAGAAAATAATGGCATTGGCAGTGGTCACCCGTGCTGCTTCTGTGCTGATCTTGCTTTTACACAGTAGTCAGACATGAAAAGGCATATCTGGGATCACAAAACTTGTCCACCCATGGGAGCAGGAGAAGCCTCATATTGGGATGCACAACTGACACTAATCTGGGACTGAGAAGACCTGCTCATGTTGTGGGTAACACAAATGTGGAAATCCTCTGTACTCACTTCAGAGGGAGATGAATTAGGAAAAGTGAAAGCACAAAGTCTTTTTCCTCCTTTCTATCTGGCCAGCACTGATGTTGGGTCCTTGGAGTAATTTGCATGTAGACAGTGCCACAGGGCTCCTTCTCTTCCTCAGCCAGCATGTTTCTGCTTTGGAATGATGATGTTCAGATACCACACCAGTAAAGCTCTGAGATCACCACTGGTTCAACACATGAAAGCAAATTATCATTCTGTTTTTAATTATTAAGTGAGGTGATGGATTTAAAAAGTGTAAAAGAAAAGGACTTCAAGAAAAAAGGACAAAGAAAATGCTCTCATTTTCTGAATATAAATGGCTAACCTGTGGTAAGATCATCACAGGAGGAGTAATTTCATTGTTTTAAAATTAAATGTGAGGGAAAATGAGAAAAGAAACATTTAAGACCATCTCACAAGCTCCTGGAAATATACTATTTTATTCTAGTTAAAGAAAAACAAATACTATACTTGTCAGGTTCCATCTTTACTAATTTGAATATGTTATTGCACTTTTCAATTAAAAGACAGATTTGGGAGCCATTGTAGAAATTGCAAGGACTAACAGCAAATTCAGTAGCATTTACCTTTACCTAGGTGAGCTTCTGGATCTTCTAATTACAAAGCAGCATAGCATTATCAGCTGTGTAATTTGAAATATATTTGCTTCCAGACTGAGCTTTTAAAACTTTGTAATGCAAACATTATAAATACATATGCAAGCATTTTCCTACTCAAAGGATAGTTTGCAAAAAAACACCATCACATACCTTTTCTTCTCTAGCATAACCAACTACATTTTGGAAAGCTTTTGTCCAACCACAAAATTTATGTGTGAAAAAATAAACACCTAGAAAAAAGGTATTTGCTTCCTTAATTCACCCATCAGGAAACAGGTCCCCAAATGTCAGATTCACTCTGATGCTAAACATCCTACTGTATAAATAGGAATGTGTTTACTCCAGCATGAGCTGTACAAAAGGCTGCAGCTAGCTTCAGGCTGCTTAGATTGACTAATCTGACATGTTTTAAACTTATCAAAATTTGCAACATTTCTTTTTTTTTTTTTTTTTTTTTATTTACTACCTATTTTATTACCAGGAAAAAATAAAAAGGTTGGCTTCCCTTATCTATATTTTTTCTCAAACATGGAAAATATAAGTGACATCCCTAATCTGTTGCTCTTTGAGCCATTTAAATGATTAGTAGAACACAATGAAACACTAAGATGATGGTGACACACTAGAGCAGGTTGCCCAGAGAGGCAGTAGATGCCCCATCCCTGAGAGCATTCAAGATCAGATTGGATGAGGCTCTGAGCAGCCTGACTTAATGGAAGATGTTCCTGCACATTGCAGGAGGGTTTGGAATAGATGACTTTTATATATCCTCTATGTCCCTTTCAACCCAAACTATTCTAATACCATGATTCTCTGAAAACATATTGACACTTTTTTTTTCTACAGTGTGTTCAGGAATCCAAGCACTATGTCACCATGAGTCCAAGGCCTGCTACTTCCCCAAACACCAGTCCCAGATAAAGAGCAAAACACTGATGCTTCCAATGGCATCCTCACTGTTTTAGGAGGAAGAAGTGCCTGGATTCTCCCTCTCAAATTACACATGAGTTTCTGGGAAGCAGAAGACATGTGGTGTTCTTTCAGCTAGGCAGAGCTTTCTGAGAGCACCAGCAGTCTCTGTGCAGATGTGGAAGAGTGTCATCTTTATCACACAGCTTCCTGTGCTGCCCTCTGCAAAAAAGCACTCTGGCACCAGAAGTCTCCTTTGTGCCTACAGATGAGTGCTCCCATATAATTCTGCAAAATTCCAGCATGAGGCAAATGGTACGGATCCAATATTTGCAGAATTTCTGGCTTATTCTTTGCTTGTGTAGTCTTACTGATGGTAGAAAAGAAAGGCATCTGGAAACATAATTTGTATGCACCTGGGGAAAGTTAGGTAAAGATGCAAAACAGAAATCCTTTCTCACACTATAGGCCATTAGCTGATGAACACCTAATCCTTTCCCAGTTTTTGATTAATTCCTTTGTGGAATAAAATAAGAGAAAGCAGCTATGTATTTTTTGGATCATTATTTTTTATTGTCTTTTTACACATTTGCACAGTGGCTGATCTCTAGTTTAACTGGGAGGTGTCTAACCACACCATACTTTGGCTCATGATGCACCCGCACAAGGCTGCAGGGTGTTTCAGGAAGGTGAGGGGACAAAGTAAGGAGGCAAGCCCACAACAGATGTTTTCACCTGGCCCAGTCTCTTTGTAGGGTTTTGATTTCTAGATTTCACTTTCATTTTATACATTTTCCTGGCTAATAGATTTCACTTCTTTTTTAAAATGACAAAAAAAATAATCTAAAAAAATGCTAACAATCCACTACAGCTTAACACAAATAATTTAAAAGGACTGTTAGGTCTATCTCTGACTGTCTGTGTATTAAAAAGCATTTTTCTGTACACCTGTGTGCTGAGATCACTAACTTTCCCTATAGCATCTCTTATAGAACAGCAAGTCTGATTTGCAGCCCCCAAGAGATATCAAATCTACCACTTCCTTTATTAGCTCCTGCCAGTAGTGAATAACCTGAATAATCAAGGACATTTTCCAGCCTGATTTCATACCTTTGTGCCAGTGCATGATAAACAAGGACCGACCAGCTATGAACTGAGAAAGAAAGAGAGAGAGAGAGAGAGAAAGAGAGAGAGAAATAGAGAGAAAGAAAGAGAGAGAGAGAGAGAGAGAGAAAGAGAGAAAGAGAGAGAGAAAAAGAGAAAGAAAAAGAAAGAAAAGAAAAGAAAAGAAAAGAAAAGAAAAGAAAGAAAGAAAGAAAAGAAAGAAAGAAAGAAAGAAAGAAAGAAAGAAAGAAAGAAAGAAAGAAAGAAAGAAAGAAAGAAAGAAAGAAAGAAAGAAAGAAAGAAAGAAAGAAAAAAAAAGAAAAAAAGAAAAAAAAAAGAAAGACTATATTAGAAACAGGTGAAGAAAAAGATATATCGTTTTTCAAAAGATGTTATTTTTATACTGTGCATAATCTAAGGCATCTTTAGCCACTGTAAAAGGTAAGAGTAACTTAAATATTTACTAAATTGCTCTGCACCTCTGACCAAAATACTCTGTTAGGGTATATTCTCCCTGACCCCACGAAGTCTAACTAAGCACAGACTGTCACCACTCTGGTATTTAGTTCAGCATTTTTGTTATTTCATCAGTGTGCCTTCAAAGAACCTGCTCAGGGCTGGAATTCATATTCTGCTACTCTCATTGGCACTGAATGCTGATGGAGAAGGGGCAAAGGGAATAAAAAAACATGGTAAGAGGTGACATAGCCTGCCACAACATGATACATGCTCAGTGTGGATGGTGGAGCCGCTGTCCTCCCAGCCCTTCACTTTTCTCAGAATTTACACCAGACCTACTACTGAACCACAAACTCACAAATGGGAAGATCATGTCCCCTTCTATTTCATTTAAATGAGATGGTTCAGTGAAGATAATTGAGAGTTCTAGAAACTTCAAGAATTATTTTTGTACTTCTTTCTGAAAACATATGATTGAAGTGCAACCTTTACACAGCATGAACATAATCTAAACCTCTGGCTTTGAACAAATTCAAACTGGAGTACAAAAAAAACCTTAAAACATCTCTAGCCTCAATAATGAAAATTCCAGATACTAGACACTTTTAAGTAAAAATGTGTTCACTTTTAAAATTGATTTAGTCTAAGCTTATTGCTATAATTTTTGCTAGTTTCACAGGATGCTCCTCCCTTTATACGTAGAGTTCAAGAAGGAGCAGACACAAATTTTGGTTGCAAAGTTCTGGGCTTTTGAACATGAGAGGGAAATACTAAAGATTTACGTTCCTAAGCCAATGCTTTGCATTTTCTTTACATAGAAAAAAATCCATGACAGGAGTATGATTCCTTAAAAAAATGCATAGCAATGTATACAAAGTAATACAGCAAGATCTCATCCTGAACAGCAAGCTATTCTGCAAAAATAGTTGTATGTATATGTACATGTCTTGACTTTCATATAAACAGGCAAAATTGCTTACAATTAGCTGTATTCCTATTAAGATCCCAAGCCAGAAACACAAACGGGCTTGATATTCCTCATACATTCTTATTTAGTTTTTTTCTGTCCATCCTTATCCAACAATGCTTTTCTTTTTCATTGGACTGTCCATTCAGTCAGTGAAGAAAGATCAAACTGAGATGAAAGTAAGAATTGATCCGTGTGATTCCCTGATGCCCCTCTCCTCCTAGATCTTCAGGTCAGATAAACAACTATTACTAGAGGGCCATGAAAAAAATGTAGGAAACAGATAATTTTCTGTGATATCAAGTTACACAGGCACATTACACAATACATTAATACATGTGCTCAGAGTCTGACAACACAATTTGCCCCAAGAGAATATTGCTTTCATGGGTTATTCTTTTCCTAACTGCAAAAAGATAACAAAATCAAGGGTTGAGGGAGTCTGATTGCTGTTTAGAACCTGCAAAAGATATCAAATCCCAAGAAATAGTCAAATGGTGCTATAAATTCACCATTCTTATTCATAGAATCTTCTTCAGGGGTAAAACTGATGTCAAATTCTGTCTACTAGCAATTGGAAAAGGCTTTCAGTGAAAAGAAAGAGTAAAAGAGAATTATCAAGGAATTTTTGTGTTTTTTTTCTTTTATATTCTTTTGCATTGTCCTAGTATTAGTTTCACAAGCTGAGAAATAGCAAAGGGCAAAAACAGCTTTTGAAGAATACTTTTCTTCTATTTGCTTGACCTGTCCGGAAAAATGGAACCATTTGCATAATGAAATCATAATGTGACCTTTTAACAAAAACCTTCCAGAAAAACCAACAATAAAAAACATACATGCATGAACAAACAAACAAAATTAACAAAAAACAAGGCCCCCACCCTTGAACCCAGAGTCGTAAGCTATGAAGTAGCCAGTAAGAGGAGGAGTGTTTCGAAAGTTGTGTAATGCCTTTCCCAGAAACTGGTCTTTGCAGGAGTAGGAGAACAGGAATGAAGAAGGTCAGGTAAAATGATGAAAGAGATTTGCAGTCTCTTTGTAAATATATTTTTACTCTTCTGTATCTGGAAAAAAAAATACAAAAAAAAAAAAAAAAAAAAAAGTGTCAAATGCTGCCTTTCTCTACTTTGTCCAAGGGGTAGGTAATCTGGGAAAGTAAAATAAGGGTATCACTTTAGACAGCCTCATTTTCTGCAAGCAGTGAAGCTTTGCTTAACTGTTCAAAGGGTACAAGGCGAGGCAGGCCAAGGCAATACCTCTTATGGGAACAACTAGAAATATCATTCTGTCCTAAACGAATTGAAATCTATTATGATCAGACTAATCCAGCTAGAATTCAGACTTAGTCATCAAGAAGATCACATAATGGAGTCCAGCATGCTTAGATCAAGATATTTTAATAGATCTCTTTGCTGTAGGGCTCTCTGATCATCTTTGATCAACGGCTTTTCCAGCACGCTTTTTGCTTATGAATGCAAGAATGTTGTACATGTGGTCTGAAATGAAGAAAAGAAAATGCTCCAAACACAAAAGAACACTACACTTTAAAAGCTCTTTTCTCCCATTGAGCTTTCAGTGAAAAACACAGCCTTAAGTATGGAGAGGCAACAAAGACATAACAAAATATGTGCATTTTACAATCTGCTTGACTCTTCTGTCAAATATTTATAATCCCTTGGCCTCATAATTAGGCTATGTTTGACTAATATCATCCTGAATGTACAAACATAACTGTTCTCTATCTAGTCATGCTACAAGTGCATCTTCACAATAAACAGATCTCCTTAAGAAAGAAGTATAGACAAGAAAAGTTTTTTATTATTTCTAGTGAAAATGGACAGTTTCTAATTACAGAGCACAGTCTATCCAATTTCTCTCATAACCGTCTCTAGAAATCCTCTGGAAAAGCCTCAAGCAGGAACATGAATATTTTACTCTATACTGGCTGTTTTAACCAGCTACCTGAGTACACCTGGCACCCTGTTTAGGTGCTGTGATTCTGACAATACTTATATCAGCAGAGTTTGAAAGTGCATGTGAAAGAGTCTCTCAACCAAGGAGATTCAGTCCAAGGACAGATGAATTTATCTGTAGGGCTGGGCATGCCTTGGAAGACATTATTGCATCAAAACATCTTTTGGTGCCTTTCAGGAAATCAACTTATTTTACACTCAATAACATATTGCCTTTTTTTTTGTTTTTGTTTTGTTTTTGCTTTTGTTTTTTTAGTGGTATTTGGGCAAAGGAGAAAAATGACTGCATAAACAAAGATCTTTGCTGCTGGATTGTCTGTGATGAATGTATACAGTGGCTGCACAGATCTACTAGTGAATTGGTATCTTCTACCACGTAGATAGCAGGGGAACCTTTCCTTTCAGGATGGTCCCCTATAAATTGCTACTACAAATTCTTGCTCAGTGATTAAATTCTAAGACACCATTTTAAAGAATTGGGCTTTCAGCATTTTATTTGATTTATTTACACTGAGTTGTCACATTTCCAGCATAATCAACAATAGGCAATACTAACAGCCGTAACAACAGTACTACATTACTACATGATGTTTCCCAGCTAAAACATTCAGCCTGATTTACTGTCATTAACAGGATCATAACAATCCCATGACACTTATAATTAGCCACATTTTAAAGAGAAAAGACTGACTCAGAAGGAAGGGTAATTATTTGGGGCAGGTGGATTAAATGGCATATTTGAGCAGTAAGTATTTCTGAACTTCTTAAAGGATTTGCAGAATCACACCAGGGATCTGAAACAGAGCTTGGAGCACCACCTAACCCATGCTTCTCTTCCTATGCCGTCCACACTTAGAAGAACTTTAACCCCTCCCATCCCTGCTAATGAAACAAGGGAAAATGCAAAGTTTTCTCCATTCTCTGCAAGTTCCCTGCCTGTGGAGAACTGAGTCAACCCAGAAAGGCTGGAGCTCCCAACCCTGGCAGTGTTCAAATCCAGACTGGCTAAGGCCTTGAGCAACCTGCTATAGTGGTAGGTGCCCCTGTCTGTGGCAGGGGAGGTTAGGACTAGATGATCTTTAAGGTCCATTCCACCTCCTTAACTTCTGTGATACACAATCTGCTCCAGTAAGAACATACCAGCATAGAACTTGCTTTGAATTGTTTTTCTTCTTGATGGAGAAGATGTTTTGGTTTCCTAGCCAAATTTCCCATTGGATATAATAGAACTTTCCTTCCAGCTACCCTAGCTTTGGATGTGATTCAGCATCCTTCTCATTTAAATACAATAGCTTTAGTGCAAATACTAGCATGTATCAACAGAGAGATTTGAAAGAGAAAAAGAATGAATATGAAATGCTCAGAACACCCAAAACTTTAAGTAGTCCACTTAGCATATATTGAATACCATTATTTGAAATAGTCTTGCCTGAATACACATCTCAGCCCTTCAGTGTCACTAATGAAATTATATTGTTTGTCAAGGTTGAGTACTGGCCTTCACTTTGATCACTAATGTAAATGCCAGTGACTTCTACAACTTCTCCATGTTGTGATACTGTGCATTCATTACTGCTATCAATTCCTAGTTAATATCAAGGCATTTTTAACTTCTGCCTGCTGGACTATGAAGCTATATATGTATACCGACTGACATACTGAAATGGAAATACACTGCACTTCATCTTTTTCTTCACACAGAATTACTAAGTGTATGAGTATACCCATGCAGCAACGAAGCTGACAGTCAGTTTTGCATAGTAATTAATCTCTCTTAATGATGCTTTGGGGTCCAAAGTCTTAGAAGAGCTATCCATTTTAACAGTTCGCATTTATTCTGCCTGCCTAATTCAAACTTTCAATATCTGCTCCAGATCAAACTTTCAAAACCTGCTCTCTCAACACAGAGGACACACAGAAGCATTTAGGCTAAGGTGAGAGTTTAGACTAACTCAGAAACATCTGCTCTGTGTTGACTCCTGCTCTTCACCAAGCATAAATCACAGATGTGATGCTGGTTGCACCAGCTGAAGTGGAGAACTGACCTCTCCCACCACTGCTTCTGGTGGCAGCCAGCTCTGCTGCTCTAGGTAAATGCCTGCATTTTACCTCCGACCTCTTCCTCTCCAGCTGCCAAAAATCACAACAGTGCCTAGGACATTGTTGAAGTTAGGATGTTTCTTCTTTTTTTTTTTTTTTTTTTTTTTTAAACTCTACACCCCTCATCCACTTGGATTCCTGCTGCTCCAGCTAAAGCTTCGAGGTTTTGCTACACTTTGTTTGCCATCCTGGGGTGTGCTTGTCTCTGCTGTTACAGCCTGCTGCTCCAAGGCTCCTCCTACAGACTAGCTCGTCATCCAGAGAGGTGCTGAACTGCTCCCCATAAGTTCCGCAAGGAACCCCTTCTCCATCCCTTCCCCCGGCTGTGCCGCCATTGCCGTGCGGAGAGAGGGGCTGGGCCGGCGCCACAGCGCCCCCTGCAGGCGCGGGGGAATCATCGCAGCCGCCCTGCCCGGCCGGGAGCCACCAGCGCCCCTGGCGGCTGTGACCGGAACTGCACCAGAGGGGAGAAAGCGCCCCACAGCCCAGAGAAGGCTGGGGCTGCGCCTGGGGGGGTTTCTGTTTGTTTGTAATGCTGTAGCAGTCATTGTTTGTCTTGTTTTTCATACATACATATATATATAAAGAACTGTAATTCCTTTTCCTATTTCTTTGCCTGAAAGCACCACAATTTCAAAGTTATAATAATTTTAGGGGAAGGAAGGAATCATATTTTCCATCCCAGGAAGGTTCCCACCTTCTTTGGCAGACACCTGTCTTTTAAACCAAGACAGACACCTCCCAGTGGCATCCAGTGCCAGGCCAGGCTATCAGCACGAGACCAAGCCCTATGGTTTTCAAATTGCATTTAAAAGAAAAACCTTTTTCCTTTCCTAAAAAAATAAATGCTGAATGCAGACTGCAGGACAGCGTAGTGTGGATTAAGGATCCTTTGGGCAGGGGTTTTGGCATTTTTTTCACAAACTAGCCTGCTTGAATCCCTGTGAATGAAAGTCCTTGCATGGTCCTTGTTTTCTCTGCTCACATTTCTGAAGTATTATAAACATTCTTAATTCTGACGGAAGCACAAGATGACAGCACAATTATTCATTACTATGCTATTGAAAATATAGAGGGAAGCGAGATATTTATTTATCTATCTATCTAATATTTATTTGTACTATTTATTTACGAGATATTTATTTATAAATATCTCATATTTATAAAACTCAGATTCTCTTGCCACATTGCAATAAACATGTGTAACACAGACTGTCAGTGTTACATCCTAACATAGGAGATAGCAAAAGGGTTGCCGTTGAAGGGAAGTTCAGTACACAAAATCCATATGCTATGACTCTTCAGCCTAGAAACAGAGTGCTAGAGAGAGTCTAATAAGAAGCAAATGAAATTATTAATGGCATCAAAAATGTGAAAGGGAACAATTACTCACTGTTTCTCACAATCCAAGAAGGGAATTACCAAACAAACTTACCAAACAGTAAATTTGAGAAGAATAAAAATATATGATTTATCACACAATGGGTAAGTAAATTTTGAATTGTGCTGGCTCAGTGCCCAGTACACAAAAGTACCAGGGCTCCAAAGATAATTAGACAAAGTAATGAAAGAAAAATCCATCGGAGTGTATCCAAGTCAGAGATTTTACCTCTGCCTTGGCCCTCTGGAACACAGAAAACTGTAGTGGGGAACATCCATTGCTCTAATTTTGGTTTTTCTTTATTAAGATCTCTGCTGTGAAATGTTGACACACAGGTGATAGAGGGCTAAAGGGACTTTTGGTCTAGTCCAGTAAGGTTTTTCAAGTGTTCGTAGCAAAGCTGACATGGTATTTGAAAGCAGCTTCCACTCCTACTAAATAAAAGCATAGTGTTTTTAAAAATGAGATTATTTACTGGAAGCTCTTCTTCACCCCCAAACCCAGCTCCATCCAAGTACTGAGTGAAACGATAAAAGAAATTGTAAATTCTTATTCAGCCTTTGATATCACAAAACAAGTACTACTGATGCAGTGCACAATGTGGTGAAATAGTAGTCTGAGTAACTGTATCTCACATAATCTATTCTTCAGTCCTTTTCACTACAAATGACAGAAGTATTTGCAGTTGCTGAGAGAGATTATCAAATCTGCCACTTTTAATTCCTTTTTAATTCTTTTGTGTACTTACTCCACTCCACTTGACCTAGGATAATATCAGTGATGAAAGAGATAAGTTTTGGTTTAATATGTTATTTGCCAACCAGCATATAATGGAAATATATAAAAGCAGAGAAAAAGATAATAAATACACTGGCAAAATGTGATGATTGAGTTTCCTGAATAAAGCATGTATGAAAGAAATTAGATACTTACTAGGTAAAGCCACCTAGAAGATTAGGTGCAAAAAGATTAAGTGCAAAAGGCTATTCTGTATTTGATAATCAAACATAATTTAAACCTCTGCCTATGTTTGGGGTAAAAGTAGATCATTGTTTTCATAAAGAGATGTTCCATTGTGGATGGAAATAAAAACCCCAGTCCTTTTCAAGGAGCAAAGGGGATGACTTGTGTGGTGGATTGACCTTGGCTGGACATAAGATGCTACTCTATCACTCCTAACCCGGACACAGGGAGAGAATGTATAAGGAAAGGATCATGTTTTGAGATAAGGGCAGGGAGAGATCATTCACCAGTTACTGTCACAGGTAAAACACACTTGAGTTGGGAAAATGGATTTAATTTATTAATGAAATCAGAGTAGGCTAATGTGAAGTAAAACCAAACCTTAAAACACCTTTCTCCCATCCCTCCCTCCTTCCTGGGCTTTGTTCCTGATTCTCTACCAATTCCTCCACAGGGCACAAGAAGACAGAGAATGGGGGTTAGAGTCAGTTCCTCAAACATTGCCTCTGCTGCTCCTTCCTCCTCATGGGGAGGACTTCTCATACACTGCTGATGGGCTTGGCCTTGCTGGGTGGGTCCGTCTTGGAGCTGGCTAGGATTGTCTGTAAGACATGAGGGAAGCTTCTAGCAGGTTTTAAGAGAAGCCACCCCTCCAGCCATTCCCACTACCAAAACGTTACCATGCAAATCCACAGGAAGAAGGATAATCAAAGCCAACAAAGTTTTCAGCCACAAATGTGAATTAGAATTTTGTAATAAGCACTGGGCTTCTTTGGCTGAGTGACTAAAAATATTAGGGTAATGCCTAGCTCTGGGTCAGACACAAAGAATTGGTGTATTTCTCACATAGCAAAATGTCAGTTGGAGATTGGGGTTTTGTGGGGGGAGTAGGGTAGATAGAAAGAAAATAAAAGATCAAGTTGAGCTTTTAATCTAACTAAAACAAAACTTTTATGTTTACCATTTACTTGCTGCCAAACAGAAATGTGAAACACCATTTCAAAGCAAAAATTCTCATTTGGATTTTTTCAATATGTCGTCAGTTTTTGACAATTATTTGTTTTGAATTAGTCTTAATCTGCTTAACACTTTAGCCTAATTAAAAAAAAACAAAACACTTTTCAACTAATAACACTTGTTGATTTTCTTCTAAATTTGTTATTGCCTGCAAGTATCAGGTTTTGAAGTTAAGAAAAGGAAAGAAATTGTTTAGAAGGAGAGAAAATAATGAATTGCCTAGTGATGGATCAGTTAATGATTATCAGTAATAAAGATTACACTTTTCAGTCAAGAGTATCTAGGTATCTGTGTGTTGCTTTCTCTTTTGGGATGGGATGCCACACTGTAAGAGTCCTGTCTGGCTCCTGTATGCTCAAATTGGAAGTTAGTTTTTCAGTGTGTTATTGAAGATGCAATCTAAATATCACCAATGTGTTTTGAAGAGCCATTTCATATTCTCCCTTCTTCTCATGAGAAGACATGATCTTATTTCTATTTCAGGACTAAGTGTTACATCAGGAAAAAGAAGCCTGACTGTCACTGTACCAAACATAATTCTTGCAGCTGGGAGCAAGGAGGACTCTCCTCTTGCTGAAGTGGAAAATTTCTATACATCATTGCACAGACAAATTTTCCTAAATGGGATAAGGACTCTAATAGAAACAATATCACAGCTGTATTCTCTGACTGCTGCAATAAATTAATTGATGGTGCAAAATAAAGGAAGAATTTCTGCAGTGTAATTTCTGTGTAAGTTACACATTCCTCTATGTCTCTAGGACCACAAATGTTATCCCTGAGGAACAGTGGAACCATCTGCCATCTCTGAGCAGAACTATATGTGAAGGACCAAATGTAACATGGAAAAATGTTCCATACAGGTAGCTACTCAAAAAACCCTGGTTAAGTTGCCTCCAGTGATGATTTTTTTTTCACCATGAAGATTCCAAGTATTCACTTAAATCAAAACAAATGGAATTCCCAATTTTTCAGCTTGTCACATATATCTGTGATTTCATGTAAATAGAATCAAAAAGCAATCCAGCATCCTAAAGACCATGTATCTAGGCTCCTATGAATAATAAAAAGCAAGCTAAAAAAGAGACACATTAAAGTCTCAAAGGAAAAACAGATGCTTTCGGTAAGACTGACAAACACAAACAAAAACCTGACATATTGCAAAATCATCTGCATAATTATAAAAGATACCTTTCTACATATTCCCTGTATTCTCACCAAGAATGCATACCATGGTGATGTACTCTTTGCCCTGCCTAGATACTAACAATGTATTTTGCACATAGCTTCAAAAATCATATTCATCTGCTATTAAAACTGCATAAAACCTTCTTCAGAATACATTCTTCTATGCAAATTCCATCTTGCCTCAGGTGCCACTTCCTAAATTCAACAAACTGTTTCTTTCAAAAGAGCACAAAAAGAATTTAAAACAGCACAAGAAGCTGTTCCACCCCCCCCAGTTACCCTATACTGCAATACTATGGAACAATTGTTCACAGAGATAAATTACAGTGAAATACATCTTTTTGGAAGGCAAAATGCCTTCATGTTACAAGCAAGTTTTTCCAGAAAAAAAAAGTAAGTTTTTCTGATTTGTAACTTGAGGCTATAGCTGTTAATGTAATTCAAGTAACAGGCCATAAAAAAGAAGTGAAAAAAGGAAGGAAATTGTCTTTAGTGAGTAGACTTAGACTACAGTCATTCCAATTTGCCTATGTTGCTGGATTATGACACATAATATGAAGAGCACTATCAAGCAGCAAGGAGAAATACAATGTGTTTGCCTTACAAACTGAAATGGATTTTTTGTTTCTGACAATAATGGAGAGATCAGCAATTAGAAATGGCACCATTATTTATATGACCAAAATTTACCTTTTTACTTCTCTCAAGGAGACATAGACAAAATCTCTTTATTTATACATTTGAGTAACCTGTTTTAAAACAGCATCAGAATTGTGAATATTAAATAAGCAGGATTTCATCAGAAGTCTACTTTGTGTTCATTGCTGCGTAGTGGTCTTGGCTATACTGGCTATACACACAAAAATTTCATCTTGCAGAAGGCTGCAAGACAGCCAGCATTAAATGGTTGAGAAGTTTTGACAAATGAAGCTGGGAAGAATCCTGTTAATTCAACTCTCTCTGAATAATTGTGGAACCCTCATCATGGTATCTTCTCATCACCATGTTCCTATACCAAAGGCATTCTGTGCCAGCTACTCTGCCACTTGATTTTTGGGACAATTGGGACAGAAAGAAATGAAGGCTTTAACTTAATAATCAGGGAAATTTTCACTTCCTGATCGAGAAATCATCATCAAGAAAAATTAAGACAGAAAGGCAGCTCTACGTGTTGGCATGGGCAATGTACAGAACTCAAAGGAAAAGCCTTTAACTACTGATGAGCAACACTGTGTCTTTAAAAAATCAAAATAAAGAAAGCTAAAACCTCCATCTCTGAAATATAGTCCATATAGTAAAAAGGCTACATGTATTATTATATTACATTTTATTACAAGTGACTATATTCTATTCTGTTGTGTTGCACTGCACGGAAGAATGTAGTACTGAAGCAGATCTGTCAAAACACAGGTTTTGATTTGACCATGAGGTGGCAGGGCTGCTCAGCACAGAGCCAGAGCACATTAGGCTTCCACTTATGTACTAGCTGTTGAAGATGCAAATATCCTGCGTATTTCTGTGCTAAAACATGCATGTTACCATTAGAGTAATACTTTCCTAGAACAAACACACAAAAAAGGGAACCTTTTATTTCTGTCTACAACTGGTAGCTGAGAGAGTATATTTGATTGAATGGACTGTGTTTTCCCCAAAACAAGAAGTTACACTGCAAACTTTTCATTAACATTGCAGAATCTTTTCCCAGTGAGAAAAAAAATCGAGGACGTGGTAGAAATAACCTGTCAAAATGTTGATCATAGGATCATTCATAGAATAGTTTGGGTTTAAAGGTCATCTCATCCAACCCCACAGCAATGAGCAGGGACATCTACAACTAGATCAGGTTGTTCAGAGCCCTGTTCAACCTGACCTTGAATGTTTCCAGGAATGAGATTTCTAGCACCTCAATGGACATAATGTTCCAGTCTTTTGTCACCATTACTGTAAAAAATTTATTTCTTATATCGAGTAATGGGGAAGAAAAGTTTTCTCATTTGCTGTTAGTTTTATTAGAAAAATTAATTATTTCAAAAAAAGAAATGTTGGAATGTAAAGAAAAACTATGTCCATGGGGCTGCTTGTAATTTTCCATTCAAAGACTTGCCAAGCAATGATTTCACATGAGAAAATTCAGTTTTTCAAGATGGCTTAACAATGTTCTATCCCATAGGAAACAATTGATGAACTACTCGTGCTGATGATGTCTCTGACAGGGATGTATCTTTATTTGGGAAATGGCATCCCTATATTCATTTTCTTGAAACTGAGAAAAAGGGCAGTATTTTCCAAAGGAAGCAACCAAACAAGCCATCAACAGTAATTTGAAGATCAGATTAACATGAGAAGAAAGATCTGTATTCAAAGAGACTTGTACAAGATTTTGAAGCAGTTATGTCTGAAATCAAAGATATGGCTGCAGCTTACATAGCTATCCTCAAACTCAAACTGCTCAAACTAGCTTTATTGCAGTTGGCTTTGGTATGGATAGATTTAGGTCTGGCTAGACACATAGTTCCTCACACTCTCAGTGAGCTTGATCATTGTTCCTGGAGGCATGCCCACTTGAGTATTTTTTGGTAGCTTCAAGGTATCTGACACAGAAACTACATTTCACACCTGTGACTGCAGGGCAGACATGTAGTTTGCACATCTTTAGTGTCAATATGGCTAGCTATTCTATATCTCTCCAGACAACAGGTTCCCTATGTAGCAGAAAGACAAACATCTTAGAATGATTTTGGCATGTACGTATGCCTATAAGTAGATATTACAATAACTGCCTTTGTATATAATTTAAAAAGCAAGTTGGATACACATCCTACAAAGATTCATGCAAAATACAGTCTGCAGCTTTCTTTTCTGGGTGCAGGATGCCTGTGCAGCAGGAAGAGTGCTGTCAGTTGGGTTCAGGACCTCAGCTGATGCAAAAGGGTAGGGATGAGAAAGCTAAAGCTCTTATGTTATGTTACACAAATGGGCCTGTTTAATACAAATACTCCACAGCTACACACTGAACAGAGGTTGTAAAACCCAAGTACACTTGACCTTGAAAAAAGTCCAGGCTGAGTTTCACCCACCAAATTATGTATAGTGAGCACATTATAGCCATAATCTCAATCTTTCTAATTCTTAAATCTTTTTTCCAGCATGTGACTGGTGAAAGACCATGCACTGGCACAAGAGAAAGCATATGTTTGAGCAAACATTTTAGTAGTCTGCAAACAGTTATGTATTATCCATGGATAATGCTCCTTTCTCCACACCCCTCACATGGCTGGAAAGGAGATTTGCTCTGGAGTGAGTAATGGACAGAACAGGTTGTGCAGTATTTGGCAAAGCAAAAGCACCATTGTAGTGTTTTTCTTTCTAAAGTGCATAATTCACAATATTTTTTTCTGATTTTTATGAATTAGATAATTAGCTATAATCTGAATGAGAAACAGTCTGCCTGCAAATCGTTTTTGCATGGTTAGAAGTTGCTTATTCACTGAAATCAATTGGTCCCATGGTACTGGCCTTTTCCCTAAAGAGATGAACTTAGCTATCTATCTGTTACACGACAATAAATAACAAATATAAATAACACCAAAGATAAGCAACTTTCAAAGAACCAAATTCACATCCTCAATCTTCAGTCTTCAAGTTCATATGAAGCATTCATTTCTTGGTCCTCCAGCCCAAATAAATATGTGGTCCTAATCTTCCTAAAACCTTGAGAGTAAAGGCCTTTAAATATAACCTTTTCCTCAAAGTTAGAGAGTCATGGATCTACTCTCTTGGCTGAGCTGGTGCTCTTGAGTCCTCCTAAAAAAACCCCAATGTTTCTGCATTCACCTGGTCCTGCAAGGAAACAGCCTTCCAGCACAAGTGTTGCTCAGCCATCACCCTCTAGAGCAGGGAGAGCAGTCATTCTGCACATCAATCTTTCTGGAAACTTGATAGTTACATATGGAACTGCACCTACTCCTGAAAATCTGAGGAGTCACACGTTATTTCAGTATTTGTGCTTGGTTTCTGCATGACTGCAGTAAGAGATGTGATTGGTACTTGTTCAAGACTGTTTTCCTGACAGACATTTAACTCAAGTATATAAGTAACTAGTTCTCTTAACAAAAAGAACTGAATTTTTCTAAACAGTTTTTACTAAGGGGCCTCTTAAGAAAAACTACATAATTACATTTCTGAAATTAATACATGCTTCTAGATGAAATTTTCTATGTGTTTAGTTGAGGTATTATATTTTCTTCCTATTTACCAATTTGCTAGAGCAGAATTTAACTAATTTTGATGGTTTTGACCATCAAAACAAAGCACTGTATTATTTATATTTAGAAGTAATTGCATTTCAGTGAATTACACTGATACATATACAAAGAAAATGCTAGAAAATCTGTTCACATTTATTTTGCTACCTAATAATTCAGCAATTGTCCTTGAAGCAGTGTGGGTTCAGATACCATCTCATAGGCCTGTGGTACACAGGTGAGGAAGTGCAAAAGTGTAAACACACTGCAGAACTTGAAGATGTTTTTCCAAATTGCTGAGGCTGCTAAAATGTCTGTGGACCTCTACACTAGGCCAGACTCATTTGAAATTATTCCCAGATGCCCATGAAACCATCCTATCGCTTGGGATTGCTGCAGTTCAATAAAAATGTTTTAGCAGCTTCCCTTTTCAATAGCATCCTAATAGAACCTCTTGTGCAGCATTTTTTTTCAGTCTGTTTTCTTCATGTCCAATGCATGCTGTCCTTACAGACAGCAGAATACAGCCTGAAGAAAGTCAGAAGGATAGAATCTCACAAATCTGCATTTCCTATTAAGCAACTCTAATAATCCAGGATTTTTCTTTCAGGCACTGCACAAAAATTGATGGATAAGGCTTACCAGCGGAACTAAGTGGTACTAGGCATTATGTGAAAGGAATGATTTTCCCTCAGAATGCTTCAATGGCTTTTTTCAAATCTAATGACTGTTTCTGTTGGGTTTTTTTCTGTTTACCACACAATCCCTTTTGGTTTTAGAATAAACTGGAGAAGTTTAGGAAACAATGGATTGCATATAAAAATGTGTGTCAAAAATGCAATAAAATGTTGTCCTTACCATCTGTTTTCTTTGATTCATCCCCCACAGTAAACTCATCTTTTCTGTCCAATTTGTTGTCTTCCTTTAATTCACCTAGAAAGAAGTAATAAGAAACAATCAGAAACACTATAAGCATTTTAATGCATGCAGAGTGTATTTTAATGCTTTGTAAGTCAATGAAATCACAACACCCAAATGAGATGTTGTTCTTAGGAGGGAAGGTCTGAGTTAAAAAATAACTTAATTTAGAGATTTTCACAGAACAAAGCACCAGAAAAAAAATTACCCAACTCTGATGGATAAGCAAGTTTTAAAATCTACTTATAAATGTCTTCTAATTATCAAAACCTTTTAAAGTTCGTATGCGAACTCACAATTCCTCTGATTGTACACAGGCCATTAAAAACTTCATCATAAGCTTCATTTCAGAATCAGGAGTCTGAAATGTTTATGCTCTCCAAAGAAATAAGATCCTGCAAGGGTTCATAATTAGTGTCTGTTTTAAAAACCATCTTAGATACCCTGAACAGGCCTATGTAATTTTGCCTTGCTTTCTCTTACCAGACTCCTTTATCCACAGATTCATTTGTGCTGGTATCAGGGAACAATCATCCTAGCATTGATCATTGCCTCTAGAGTCTATGTAGCAAACCAAAAACTCAAGACCTTTGGCAGAGCAATGCAGAATGAAAACAGCATTTTAAGATGGCGTGCATGTAATGAATGTCAACCAAGAGTGGCTCTTTTTTCCATCCTCTATTAACCATACAGCAAAGCACATCAGACCTTTCCAGACCATGCCTTCATTGAATGAGAATGCTGAATGCTGGATCAAATAGAAACTTAAATGGAAAGCTGTAGCAGAACAGAGCTACTTCACCTGCAGTGTCCAAACAGCAAGAAAGGTCTTTTTCCTTTTGTGATGCACACCTCAATAAAAAAAAAGCTGTAAAAGCCTCACTTCATAGTGTTGTAAATGTGAGACTGTATTACAGTGATGTTTATTCCATTTGTATTACTATTTTTGGGACTATAGCTACTTCCTAGCCTTTGGATCAAGATTAAAGGTATTAAGTGTTAAAGAGGATATGATCTGCCTTCGAAATACTCATGGGCAGTGGATATTTATTTTTGGAACAGCTCAAAAAAAGAAGAATTGTAGAGAAATGAGGTCTCCCTCTTCCATAGTGCCTTAACCATTAGCATATTAATTATTCTTGGACAGTAGTGGATCAATCCCTCTCTCCAATTAAGCTTCATCAGAGCATAAAAGAGGAATTGTTTTCAAACCACAAAATATTTAACAAGATGGAACCAAAGCATTTTCTGTTCAATTTTTATTCAAAATTTTTCATGTTTATCTTCCTAAGCTCACTGTGTATGTGGAAAAAAAAAAACAAAAAAACACAAGATGATTCAGGACAAGCAGCACCCTCCTCAGCTGATCACCTTGCCACTGACTTGGGGTGTTTGTACAGAGAGGTTGTGAGCAGATCCAGCAGGATTTAGGTGTCTGTTTGATGAAGGTGGTCTTAGAAAAAAAAGGGTGCAGTCTTCAGGAACTGAAACAGGTAAATACATAACAAAACACAAAAGTATTCTTGCTGATGGCAATGATGAGCTAACAAAGCCTTTTTGACCATTGCATAAACAAGTTGCTTGACCCGAAGTGTGTGCAGGAAAAAATGCTGAACATCTACACACGCACAGTTTCAGAGTTTGATCTCTCAAAGAAAGCACAGGGCAGTGTATGACAGAGAGACTTTAAACTCCCCTGGTAACACAAGTTCTGAACTTTCAGTGAGTATCATGAAAAGGGGACTTTTGAGTAATGTAGTATCTACCCTGTCATATTACAAGCAGCAGAGCAGAATAATGATCGTAATGGTCTTTTTGAAAGGAATTACAGAGGCAGAGAAATAATGAGACAAATACATTAGAGTGAGATATTAACATATAGGCATAAAGGAAGCTGTGGCAAATTTAGAGATGGGAATGTTAAGATTTCATCAGTCCCCAGAGACCCTGCAGTGATTGTTCCCTATAAAGGCCTTATCCCACAAAAAAAGAAGCAGAATTTTTTTTCCTGAGGAAGACATTAATTTTCATAAATCATTATATTTCCTTTCAGAGCACTTTTGACACCTGTAGCAGAGACACATTGCCAAAAAAAGTACTAGCAAAATCATTAGAGCACACTCAATTCCCATAATGTTAGAAGCATGCAAAACAAAGGATTGCAGAAGAAAAGTCTGGTGCAGTCTAACTCGCATTTTGTATGTACCTGACCTTTTTGTATTCCTGAGGGGCCCATTCCTGTTCACACATGTAACACTATCTGAAGAAAAATCCCATACATCAGCGAGAATGACAGCTTTGATTCCCACAGCCCTTCCAATCTAAAAACACCCCTACTTACTAAGGAATTACTGGGAAAGGCCAGCGACCCTGAGAATGATATCAGGAATGTTTTAAACAGAATTTCTGCATCTCCTGCCATCTAAACTCACTGCTGAGCATGGACTTGCAAAGCCTAAATGCTCCTTCAGTCTTTTTCTAAGAGGAGGCTTCTAAGTCCAAACTACTTTTGGACTGCATGATACGAGCCAAGCTTGTGACAAGATACATGTGGCTGTAGTGGCATTTTTTTATATTGGCTCCAGGGAGCAGGAGCTGTGCAGGAAAGGATAGTGCAATGGCCAAGAGACAAATGATCTGGTCTGTTTGGTTTAATACGTTTTTTTAATGTTTAATGGAATTTTCAAACACTTTTTTTCCACCTTTTTTGGGGGTGCAGAATGGGATTCTTATTTTAACTCAGTTCTTTAGCAAGTTTAAAAAACTGGAATAAAATTTCTGTCAAAAAACCTCAAGAAATAAAGGCTAGTGATTGTCCTTATAAAAAAATAAACCAAACAAAGGAAAGATAGGTAAAATAAATCCTTAAAAAAGAGAGGGAAAAAAATTTCTCTTTTTCAAAACATATTTTGATCTGAGGCTCAAATTCAAAGATGCCTTTAATTTGCTTTAAAATGAGTTTATAAGCCAACTTTGGCTTCTCTCTTGTCTTCAAGCAATGAAGATGTTCATTGAAGCAGGAATATTTGTTTCAGGTTTTCCTTGCTGTGTATTGTAAGACGCTACTTCAGTTCCATGAAAAAACTATTTTTTCTTTTTTTCCAAGCAGGAATGACGAATTCCATTTATAGAAGAACATTGCTTGGAATTTAATTTAGTTTCTGATTCCCTATATATAGGTGACTATGCCTATGTTCAGGAAGAGACTCTGGGCCCAGGAATGCTTTTTCAGGACATCAGGTTCCCCCATCACAAAGGTGAGATACTGTTTTTAGGGCTGGCTTTATATTTCGGTAGAAGACAACTCACCATTTTGGACATGCTGTTTCTCTTCTCCCACATTATGATGAGGATCCATTTTCTTATCTATCCTAGGTGCATTTTTCCCTTGAGAGGCTTCATGTTTGCTCATACCACTTTGCCAAGTGTCATTTACAGGATTCTTACTGGAATCTGCACTTTTGCTTTCCCCAGAATCTGGTTCTTTGCTCTTTTCTGTTTTTGCTTCTGTGACATCTTCACTTGGCTTCCCATCCTGTTCATCTCTTTCCTTTTCATCTGTTCCCTGAGAAGCATTTTCTTCTGCTTCTTTCTTAGCTTTTTCTTCTGCATCTTCAGCGAAGAGAGATGCCAAACAAGGAAAGAAATCACAACTATCAGTCAATTTGACAAGAACAACTCACTCAGTATCTAAGTCTACTTCAGCTTCTCATATGGAAACAAATTTACCTAGACAAATATAGGAAGTGACTTGACAACAGAAAAAGAACATAGGAGGACATTTAATAAAATATTCTGAAAATAAACCCCTGATTCTCCTAAATGTATTTTATGTACATGTCCTTTTCTTACCATTTAAAGATCACCTTTGAAAAAGCAGTTTCTCAAAATTCTTAAACAGCAAAAATATATACTAGCTACTGAAGTCTGTAAGTGTGTCTCACAGATTTCACAGAATATTCTGAATTGGAAGGGATCCATAAAGTGCAGCTCTGGAGTGAATGGGCCATACAGAGGTCAAACCTATACCCAACCAACTGAGCTAATGTCAGGGTCTTATGGCATACCGAAGGATTCCTCTCACTTGGGGATCTGGAAAAAATAAAAGCTTTATTTTGCACCTGAACCACAAGTTTCTTTGTCTCAGGAGAATTTGGCTTGCTACAACACCATTGAATAAGTGTCTCTTGTCAAAAGTAGTGTCAGAAAATACTTTATCTAAATGGTGCTTTGTACATTAAAGTGTTTGTTTAGTCAGTTATTTTGTTTGTTGCTCCTTAATGATGATCATTTAGGTAAAAAAAAAAAAAACAAACCAGCAACCCAATTGGTAATAAACTCACTTTTCCCACACAGTGTGAGAAATCTTTTATTTTTACAAATCTCTTTACAAATAATTTAATAATAGTATTAGCTACAAAACTAGCAATAATAGGTTCCTTCCTTCCTGATCCCCATCTTCTATTTACTGTCAACAAACAGTAAATGTTTCTGTATTCTATTAATAATAATTGTTTTTATTGGCAATGCATCTTGACTGCAAGACACCAGTTTGTCAAGGGTCAGCAATTTAAGCCCCTGCTGTGTGGTAGGCCTTGATACAAAGCAGGCAAGGAGGGTGGTGCAGAAACCAGCTGCAGGTCAAGAGAAAATAGCAGCTTAGCAAAGATACTGATGCAAGTGGCCTGGAGTCCAAAAACAGTTCCTTAGTCCTTAGCCCATACAAAGGTATGCTGTGCCATATGTTTGTATAACTCTTTCAGGATTAAAAAAATATGCATGCTTGTACTGCTAAATGTACCTAGAAACACAGAAATTATGTAGAAGTCCTCCACAGGTGTGTCTTGCACATAAGATTTTTATACCGTTTGTGCTTAGTGAGGAAAATATACATGGTACATGTTGAAATTAAATTCTTAAAACTAGTTACCTGTATCGTAACTTCATTCAATCAACATTCCTGTACTGCAAGACACTGAACATGTTAAATGCTTTGCTTGTTTAGTTAGCTTTAATTTGGCTTATAAGAAATTGCTAGAGAGTGAATAAAAGAAACAAACAAACAAAAACCACAACAAAACAAAAACAAGCAAAAAATCCCTCAACACACACACACACAAAAACACAAACACAAATAAACAAGCAAACAAACAAAACCAACCAACAACAACAAAAAAAAAGTCCCTGTGACATAAACAGATTTTGAGTTATGGTTTTGTTTTCATGTTCCTGGAAAGTGTTTTTCCTTAATGGCAAGTTTTAATCACAAAGGAAAACTTGTTTTGAATAATGCAGGATTTCCTGAACCTTTAGACAATCTTTCAGTTGGAGAGGGAAAATCTGCTCTGGCACTTCAGAGAATTATGCCAAATCCCTAAAGTCACAGCCACATAATACATTAAAATCAAACTCTTTCCATTTATATGAAACAAAAAAAACTCCATTAAATAAGGGATTGAGCAACAACCATTCAGACCAGAGAATAAATTGGCTCACAGTTTCATGAAGGAAAGAAAAAACAGTGAAAAATTCCTCCTTTTTTTGCTCCAAATCTGGTCTAAATTACCTAAGGGTTCTAGGATATCTTGGGCAATCATCCATAGCCTTGAGCTAAAGGACAATTTTACCTAAATAATTCTCAAAATATGGCTCCCAGTATTTCCAGAAGAACTCCAATTACAGAGATTTGCTAATGTCTAACTTACTAGGCGTGATAATAATCTCTATAATAACCTGTCAATTTTTTCTCCTATTAATGATCCAGAGTATTTGAATAAAAAATAATTTCCTTATTTTGCAACTGCAGTAGTCTTTTAAAAACTGCTTTCAGCTATACACTTTATTAGCTATAAAAAAGTTATCATCACTTTCATTGCCGTACTCTGCACTGACTATAACTGGTTCATATGTTTTTTTCAACTGCAATGGCCAAAACTGGACACAGAACAGCATTGAGGGCCTTGTTACTGCTGAAAAGATAAGAAGGGGTCATAGAAGCAAAGTCTTCTGTGGGGTTTTTTATTATGTGTGTAGGGGGAGTGCTGCTTTGCTTTGCTTTGCTTTGCTTTGCTTTGCTTTGCTTTGCTTTGCTTTGCTTTGCTTTGCTTTCTTGTTTTTTTCAGTGGTGGTGGGATGCTGGTTGGGATGTTTTTTTCAGTTTCATGACAGTATTAAACCCTGGTCAACCTTCAACCAACACAGCCCTCATGCTCTTCTGAAATGTTTGCAGTCCTTCCCAGACCGATGTCATCACACATTTTCAGCTTAGTTCCTAATTAATTTTCCAAGTTATCACCAGAAATGTGAAACCAGGTGTGAATAGAGAATATCCTGTCCTTCTTCCCTGAACTACCATCCATCTCTAAAACTACCACCCCCTTTCAACCTGAATAACAAACTATTGATAATCCTATATTTACATATATGATTCCAACTATTCCTGCACCCACTGAATCTGATTTGTGACTTTAGGGGAATTCCATTTAAATCTTTCCTCCTCCCATTGTTCACATCCTCTTTATTATGTACACTTACACTGCCTTAGAAGAATGTAAGTCACAGCTGAGTCATCATGTCCCTATCTTTCTGAATTCAGAGTGGGTTGTTAAACTCAATAGGTGGATTCTTTCAAACAATTTGAGAATGGTTAGACTGAAGATGAGCTTGAAGAAGAAAAGGTCAACAGAATTTTATTCTTTCACAAAGAAGCCTGGCTGTTACCTTTGGTGGCTTGTGCTTTCCATTTCTCCCTGTTCTGCTGCACCACCTCGGTCCAGGTGTCTTTAAAACCTTTGAAGTCCACAGTGAGTATGGAGCAGTTGAGTGAGGCACTTCCTTCGGATCCAGTGCTCTTGACACTTGATCTTTTAACTTCAGAGGGACTAATGCTATTCAAACTGGGAGACAATATCACAAAATACAGAAGAAATCAGCAATCCATTCACTCAAATAAAGCTAAGAAAAAATGATGGTTGAAAGTCAGATAACAGAACTCCCTGGAAAAACTAAGTTTGAATCCCTTATCCTTCCCCTCTCTCCCACTGCAGGCCAACCAATGTTAAAACAAAGAGTACAACCTGAGCTAGTATTAGAAATAAAGGGCTGCTTTTCCCTGTCTGTTTCATGGCATTCATTCTCACTGAGAAATAGAATCACTCAAACTGCTGTAACTACTTTTTCTGTGTATCTCCACTCCCTAAATATTACTGGAAACTCAGACAATTCTAGAAATCAAATACATCACAGGAAGAGTCTCCTAAATGTCACCAATGGGAGGTATTAGGCACAGGTCAATCTCTGTCCAGGGCTTGGTGACCTCAGCTGAGGCTCAGACATTAATTTCTGTTACAGATCCTACAGCTGACTTTTGATTTATTGTGAACATTTTAATAAAGGCAGCAAGGTTACTGACAGAGAACGATATTAGTGTTTGGTCTTCATTTGCCCAAGAGCAAAGAAGTCACTTGGGACAGTGAATCCTGATTTGAGAGCCCTACTCTAGGGAGCACAAGCCATGTGGGATTTGAATCCCAAGTTATGCCTTGTCAATTAAACTAATAAAAGAGCAGTATCTCTAAAACAGCAGTGCAGGTTGAATGGGCCAAGACTATCTAAACTCCAGGTAATTATGGTGGTTCACACACGTTTGCATAACCCAAAATACTGTCACAAAAGTGTTTATTCCTTCCGGCTATCATTTGTGTTTCAATCCCATTTATACTTCCAGGCATGAGGAAACAAGAGCCTCCCAATTACTCTCATTACCTTCTCTCTGACATTAGTGACTAAGAGAGCACTGACAGTGTATCTGATTGCTTGGCTACAACCATTTGTGCTCTTTGCCTCAGAAGCTCAGGCTCAGGCTGATGCCACCCTCCTCCCTCTTGGATCTCCTCCAGGCTGGACTTTCCCTGCACAAAGCCACCTCACGAGGTGAGCTGTGGTGTTGACATTGCAGATATGGGTCTTTAAGCCACAAGGAAGACATACACTAGAGGCAAAGCAGGGCAGGCTAGTGCAGAGTGAAGGGAGAGGTGCAAGGTTATTCACCTGGAACGCCTAAATCCAGACAGGCCAGAGTGGGAAGCTTCATCAATTAGGGGAGTCACAATTTTCTCTGTCATGTCGCTCAGCACAGTAAAGGTGGGTTCCACAATGAAATCAATGAAACCTGAGCAGAAACACAAGCAGAGTCAAGCAGGCAAGAGGAGGATTTATGTGGAGTCCATGCTTCAGTGAATACAGATGACCACGCTGTAAATGACAGTAAAAAAATTATACTTTGAAAGAGAATAGGCACATATTAGAAAGGAAAAAATGAATTATGCATTAATCCCTGACCCAAGACCCTCAATATAGCATGAAATAAAAGATTTTAAAAAAAATAAAAATACCTACTTAAACATTGGAAAGAGACTCTGGTAAATCAGAAAATAAACAGACTCATCTAAACTTGTTTTATAAGAGGAGTAGTGTGATACTGAAATCAAATTCCTAGTAGATTTTGATAAAAGTTTAAAGTTCACCTTCAAAGAAGAACTCTCTCAAAAAAGAAAATAATTATAACAGTAATAATAGCAGTAAGCTTAAACCTCCCTTACTGTATATCAATATGCTGCTGAGAATTCTCTCTCCTCAGTGCTTGGCCAACTTTTTCTTGTTGATAATAAAACAGATCTAGATGCTTTCCCCACATTTTTTAATATTAAAAAAAGGGAAAAATAATAGAGATCCAAATATTTTCAATATTCAGTTTGACAGAGATGAATATGGCTCTGATCTGAATGTTGGGAGGTGCAGACTGAAGAACCCTGTGGTCATAAGGTCTTGAGATGAAGGAAGATTCAAATTGGATGAATAAAATGTGGAAGTGAGTAACTTACAGGAGCTTACACATTTCCCTAATTCTTTTAGTACTTCACTTTTGAAATTACTTAGTGCTGCAGGTAGCTAAGAAAACAACTAAGTCCTCAATCCCTCCTAAGGCACATTGGAGTCCAGGTTCCAATTACTACCATTACAAATCACTACTATTAATTTTTAGATATTTTTAATTATCAACAATTTATGATTCATAAATAATATTGTAATTTCTCTGACCTGGTCATGATCAAGTTTCTATGATACTGGTGATTCTAGGTGATAACTGAGCAACAAAAGAAGAGGTCATGTGGTTCAGGCACCTGAATTCATAGATGCTTCCATCCACATCTTGAATGGAAAAGAGCAGTTGAGCATCCTCCTAGTTCAATTTCCCTCCCCATATTACTGCTAAATTTCTAAAAGGTTGGATTATTAGGTGTATTTTCATGCCAATGAAATTCAAAATGTTACTTTCAAGTAACATTCTGTAAATCTGGAGACACATGCAGTCTTATCTGAACGTGTGAATCATGTGCCTCTGTAACAGTGGGTCAGTCTTACCTATTAAAATTTAGGAAAAAAAGAGAATTCCCAGGTAGGTAATCAGAATGCATGCAGTATAAAGCTTGAACAGGAAATTGTATGCTAGATCACAATGCAGATACCTCCAGCAAACTTCATATAACTTTTTTAATCTATGAAAATTTTATTGACTGAAAATAGTGTTAACCGTGCCACAGGAATCCTAAGGACAATGAGAACTTGATTTACACATTTTTGTGTCCGTCTGTCTATATGTCTCTTCTATTCCCCTTCACTCAAAAACTCTTAATGACAAAAGAAACCCAAGTAACAGTACCTTGTCATTCTGCTCAGCAGGTAGTACCACTGCCACTTGCTCCTTCACCCCTAACAACCCTGAGACACACAAATCTCTGACACAGGAATGTGTCACTAATTCAGCAGCAAGAAGGTGGGATCTGTTTTGTGAGATACTGAACAGTGGCACATAAACACATTGAACAGTTGTGTTTAAGAATCAAATTTTCCCTGTGAGAGGTCTTGCATCTCATCAACAAAGACGAGCACAGGTGCCTAAAGGGACCACTCAAATAAAACAAAATTTAAAACAAACAAACTGAAATTCATAGGACAACTTTTCTTTGGGAAGTAGCATTTTTTCTTCTATTCCTAACATGAATAAGCTATTTGACTATGTTACATTAAAACAGGATTATAATAAAGTTGGAATCATAATTGCTATTGCAGAAGAAATTCTGACTTTATTAAAAATTACATAACTTTTGCCATATTCCCACATGCCTCCTCCTCCTTGTGTGCTCTTACTCTTTACCTGAAGACACTGAGATTTAAATACAGTAATTTAGTCTGCTACTGAAAACCCTGAATACCAAATAATGAGCCTGAGTTTTAAAACCTATTAGTGCTAATGACCAGTTTATCATTCTTTTTCTCCTTCAATAGAATGAGCATGATAAACATTTCTGTACCCCAAAGACTAAGATGATTTTACCAGTTAATGCTGCATGCTGAGTGAATTCCAGGCATATGCCTAGTGTTCATTCATTATACCTGTGAACATCAACATAGAAGAAATTGGGTAGAGGACAGTTCCTCTAAAATCCACCATAAAAGAAAATCAGCAGCATGCACGGGTCAGCCTTTATCCAATGTTCTCTGAAAGTGCATTTTTATTTATTGACAGTAAAAGGACAAAAATAAAAGCATGCTGTTGCATTTATAAGCTGCAAAAGAGACAATAAAGTCTAGTCTTCAGTAAGACAAGCTTCCTAGAGTTTAAGCCAGAGAATTTTTAGTTTCTGATATGCTTCTTGGAAAATATGAAAGTCTTGGTCTGATTTTCTTTCCAGATTTTTTCTCTCCCCCACTCTGACTAATAGCTTGACTTCCCAACAAAAATCTCTCCCCATTTCTGTACTTCACTATGGTACAGAAATATTTGCCATACTCATTCTATTGAATAAGAAAAAGGATGATAAATTCGCCATTACAGTTAACATTAATAGGCTTTCAAAATAAAGTTCAATGATTTATATTCATGGGATTTTTATTTATTAGTTTAAACTGAACAATTTTTTATAACCTGACAAAACAGGAGAGACACATTCTTTCCTTTGAGTTTTCTTCTGTTGGATGTAAGAAGTCCATACCACCAAAACCTTCAGTCTGCATTTGTGAAAAGCTTTCATTAATGAAAATGTGTGCCCACTTAGCCCCCCTCTTGTTCTTCCACTAAATGTGAAGAGTGTTGCCTCATCCTCCCTCTACTTTTTCCCTCAGAAACCAAAGGAGAGGTAGAGAAAGTGCTGGTTTTTTGGTGTGTCTGTAAAAAGATGTCTTTTTCTGAATGGGTGGCACAGAAAAAAGTTTGCTAGTTGCTTGGCTTCTGTGAAAAATAATGGTTAGTTTAAAGCATTGGGAGGGAAAGGGTGAAAGGAATAAACTGTTTTGTCTAGGTCAGCAAAGGAACTGACATTACATTTTCATATACACCAACGACCCTCATTCACATGATATTCTCATGTGTACCCTGTCTTCACAGCTCACAAAATCATGGAGTAAGTGTCATAACCAGGTACTGTAGATATTTCTGCAGACACCTTAGAGGTAGTTTGGTTACTGTATGGAACCAGCAGTATACATTTAATTGCTCTTCTTTGAATTTTTGATCTGGGGAAAATAATGCCATTGTGCCTTATTTCCTCTCTTTAACATAATTCCAAATGATGAGATCACTGGGATCTTATTGAGAAGATGAAGTTGTTTTTTTAAAATGCTACTTTGCATGCATCAAAAGGAACATACCTATTTGAGACTGAGCAACCATAGTAGATTTCCGATCACACAGAGGAGAGAAGGGCAGCCCTAGCTCTGCTTCTTTGTCGCCCTGGAGAAAAAAATTGAGAAGAGAATTTTAAAAGACAAGACACGCTGCACTTTTCATATATTATGTCACAATTGTAAAAGCCTCTCATTTTACTTTCTTTAATGAAGTTTGGATTTTGTTTAGATTGTTTGTTGTTATTTTTTTTAAATATAGATTGTGGAGAATTTGAGTCTCACTAGAAAAGCTGTAGTCCAAGGAGAAGTTGGTGAACTAAGCATCTTGATTCCAGTGACTTTTCATTAGAACTTTCCCTGCTTGCTTGGTACTTCTATGTACCAACTAAAAACCATTCTTGAGCAAGGAATGTTTCTCACTGTGGTTCTCCAGAGAGCTCAGTTCTCAGACCAAATCTTTCATGAGAAAACATCAGTATCAGGACTGACTGATTTTTCAGGGCTTGCACTTCTTTGCATGTCTTTTTTAATCTTTCAGATAAGGCTGGCTGGATGCAGATTAGCGATTTTTTCCAAAGAAAACACTAACAGTTTTCTATGAGAAAGTAACCTGGTTGGTTGATGTGGGACATTGTCTATTTGGATTTCTCCAGGGATTTTGATATGGTTTCCAATAGCCACCTCCTAAAGACACTGATGTGTTACAGTTTAGACAAGTGGCATACAATAAGTGTAGCAGGTGGAACTGGCTGACAGGACCTGTCAGCACGTGGTGGTAAATAGCTTCTTTTCAATCTAGCAACCTGTCGCATATGGGATACTCCAGTGCCCAATAACGTTAAATATCTTTATAAGTGATCTGGATGATGGGATCAAGTGTACCCTGGTTGCTGATCATACCAAACAAAGTGGAAAATGGAACACTTCTAAAGGGAGAGTCATCCTGCAGATAGACCTGGATAGGCTGGAAGAGTGGGCTCACAAGAACCTTATGAAGTTCAACAAGGACAAATGTAAGATCATACACCTGGGAAAACATAATCCACAACACAGGCTGGGAGCAACCCAGATGGGGAGCAGCTCTGTGGAAAAGGACCTGAGGGTCCTGTTGGACAACAAGCAAAAGTGTGTGAAGATTGTGGTGCTCTGATGAAGAAAACAACAGAATGGTGGCTGCATCAACAAGGGCATCACCATCAGGGATAATGAAATCATTATTCTGCTCTACTCAGCATCTGCCAGGCCACAGCTGGAATACAGCGTTGGACACTTTTAAGATTCAGCTGGATAGGGTGCTGGATAATCTTATCTAGACTGTGCTTTTGCCAAGAAAGGTTGGACCAGATAATCCTTCAGCTTCCTTCCAGCCTGGTATTCTACAATGCTGTGAATCCAACGTTTCACGTAACCTTTACATTACATTTACATTTTAACTACGTAAGTCCAAATATGCCACCAACCCTTCAGAACTGAAAGTCCATTTCTAGAATCACAAGATGGTAGAAAACCAAGTGTTATAACCCCATATTTCTCAATTTTCCAATTTTTCAAGTCACATGTTTCAAAAGGCTCTTTAATTTAATTCAGTCATTTTATAACATTGCTTTATGTTGAGAATATATGTATAGGATGACATAGCTGCAGTACTCCCCACAGAGCATTCAGATTTAACTAGCCTGTTAAATACACTGTAAAATCATTTATTTAAATTAGCAGCTGACTATAATTGTGTTGAACTTCTTGTTAGTGTTCTGACTAATGTCAAATAGAAGCTGAAATATTCAGGAAATTAAGCAGAGAAAAGCTTCTGTGGGTATAAGAAGAGCTGAATTCTTCTTTTTTTTTTAATATAGCATACATAAAAGGGGGGGGGCACGAGTTCTGTTAGGATTTTATATAGAACAACAAGCAATAGTATCCTTCTACTATAGAACAATTCTGATTTATTTTAGGAGCCTGATATACAAATATCAGGGTAAAACACACTAAACACAGAAGCATTTCCAAGTAATATTCCTTTGCTGTGTCACTCAGAAAAAACATCTCTCAATGCCAGCTCATAATCCTTCTCTTACTCCTTAGACCTCCTAAAAGCCAGTGTCTCATTGTCTTGGAAAAGAACACCTGCCTGTCTTTGTGACTGCTCAGAGAGACACTTGGTTTCTGAGCTGTTTGAGCAGCTCCCTAATGGCTAGCTAAAACACATTAGTAGAACTAATTAATTAAGGGAAGATGTTTGCTTGAAGAGATGTTCATAAATGTTGAGTATAAAAAACAGTATACTACTTAGAATCTTTCATGTCTACAGCATGGTCACTTGACTATGAAGACCTGTGTCATGTCACATCTCAAAATTCTGGGAAATCAACAGAGCTGGGGATCTTTTCTGATATAAGTTAAGTCAGGCTTTATGGGAGAGGAGAGGGAGAGGAGAGGGAGAGGAGAGGAGAGGAGAGGAGAGGAGAGGAGAGGAGAGGAGAGGAGAGGAGAGGAGAGGAGAGGAGAGGAGAGGAGAGGAGAGGAGAGGAGAGGAGAGGAGAGGAGAGGAGAGGAGAGGAGAGGAGAGGAGAGGAGAGGAGAGGAGAGGAGAGGAGAGGAGAGGAGAGGAGAGGAGAGGAGAGGAGAGGAGAGGAGAGGAGAGGAGAGGAGAGGAGAGGAGAGGAGAGGAGAGGAGAGGAGAGGAGAGGAGGTAAAGAGTCTGCAGTAAGTAAGCATAAGGAAATAAATGTCCAATCCTAGGTCAAGCAAGTTTCTTACAACCATATCCCCTTGGCTAGTTCTCTATATGGTGGTTTAGGGATGGTATTCTCCAATTTAGTGCTCCCACTAAAAACCTCAAAACCATACACTAGCCACTCTGTCCCCATTACCCGTTCCCCTCCCCCTGCAGTGAGATGGAAAGGATAATTGAAGGCACAAAAAGATACAGATCATAACTTTAGAACAATCTCCTGGAAAAATCAATGAGATAAAACAAACAGTAACAGGAACAATATGAATAGCAAAATTGTACAAGAGAACAGCAAGTGATTCACATGCAGATTGTCAGCAGGGAGCCCAACCTGGCTGCTGACACATTATTCCAACTCAGAAGAAAGCCCTTCCCCCATCCCAGAAAAATTATGCAAAGTGGTATAGAATAACCTCTGGATCCTAGCCACGCCTCCTCTGGCTGCTGTGAAAATTACCCTGTTCAGAACCAGGACAGTACCTACCCTTTATTCTATACCATTTGCATTATGCCCAAATCCTGCACTTTCCATCTATATACGTATATACAGAAAAAAAAAAAGAAAAAAAAAAAAAAAAAAAAAGTATGTATGTATTTGTAAGCACTTTTATCATTTTTGTAGTCAATGGCCATCCCTCCAAGATGCCTGTTGAGTTCATTTAGTCCATGACTGTGGGTTCTATCCATCCTAGGTGTCTTCCAGGGCAGGAGGGCTGGTGTGCTGTGGGGTGGTTGCAAGCTGCATCAGGAGCTCACAGCTGGTGTATCTGGAGCAGTCCATATCCATGGTCCATGGTGGTTATGGCACACCGTGGCAGTGTCATTCAACAGCCAATATTGTACAATTCAACATTACAGACTGTTCTCACCAAAAAATCAGATCCCTTTGAGGTATACATAATGCTTCCCTGTCACTCTGCATTACACACCAAATGTACCCAAATCCTTGAGCAAAACAATCCCACATTTGCTTGAGGCAGGATTAAGCCAAACTGTCGTTCCAAACACATTCCTCATATGCACCACAGGGACTTTGGTCCCTTCTATGGTATGTGGAGGTTTTAGTTCCACAGGGGGAGCTCAATTAGCAAAGCCTCTAGTGTGGACTAACCAGATGGCCTCCACAAAATGTAGATCCTGTTTGAATGTCCCACCACCTATGGCTTTCAATATGGTTTTTAACAGCCCATTGTACCATTCAGTATTCCCAGAGGCTGGTGCATGATAGTGAGTATGATACACCCACTGCATACTGTGCTGTCTGGCCCAGCAGTCTATGAAGTGATTTTTAAATTTAGTCCTGTTGTCTGACTCAATTCTTTCTGGGGTGTCATGTTGCCACAGAACTTGTTTTTCAAGGTCCAAGATGGCATTACAGGAAGTGACTTGAGGCACAGAGCACATCTCCAGTGATTGTT
The DNA here is from genome assembly GCA_034336665.1 of Luscinia megarhynchos. Lineage (NCBI taxonomy): Eukaryota > Metazoa > Chordata > Aves > Passeriformes > Muscicapidae > Luscinia > Luscinia megarhynchos. The sequence continues at coordinate 7,564,048 of JAPFBE010000002.1, forward strand.
TCCACCACTGTAAATACATAGCACTTTCTAGGTGGGTTTGAGAGAGTGTGATGTAATCAACCTCCCAGGCCTCCACATATTTATATTTCAGCCATTGTCCTCCATACCACAGAGGCTTTACCCACTTGGCCTGCTTGACTGCAGTGCATATTTTACAGCTGTGGATAACCTGAGAGACAGGATCCATGGTTATGTCCACCCTCAATCACAGCCCATCTCCTGCCTCTTGTATCTCTTCCTTGGTGACCTGAGGCATCCTGGGTCCCACTGAGCCAGAAATGACTCACCCTTATTCTGGCAATCCAGATCCACCTGGACACTTTAATCTTGGCAGCTCAATCCATCTATCCATTGTTGTGTTGCTCTTCAGTAGCCCAATTCTTGGATACACCTGCATCTACTTGACTTAGTTTTATGAGCCAGGCAGCAGTATCATTCCACATTTCAGCATATTCCAGCAGTCTGGATGGGTTTACTCCACACAGACGTCTAACTGGTCTTTTTCCATTGGTCTGTGGGTCACTTCCACAGAGTATTTATTAGCATCTACAAGTCAGTATTGACCTAAAGCACTGGCCACTTCTCTCATTCAGAAAAATCTAAAAAAAATTCTAACAAAATCTCATTCAGAAAAATCTAAAGCCAGCTGGACATCTTACAGCTCTGCAGCCTAGATCCACCTCGTCTAATTTCTGCAACTCATCACACAGAACTCCATACAGCAGCTTCTGATTTTCAGTATATTCCTATATTACAGCAGAACCATCAGTAAAGAGTGCATAGGACTTTTCATTTTCTGGTAGCTGATTATATATGATGGGACCTCCTCAGGACATCATTTTTTCCTCCTCCATTGATGATGATAGTCTAAAATTTTTGCCTTGAGACCAATTCATGATTTGTGATTTAGCCTTCAGGCCAATATCCCTGGGCAATTTGGGGTTTCTATTTGAGCTTTCTGAGTGATCAGCACAAATCACTTTGCATGCATCTGAAGCACGATGTGTTAAAAGGCTTTTCCTTTTTAACATCCAGCCCAGAACAGGCTATCAGGATGCCAGGAGGAGCTGTGCTTCAGTGACAATCCCTTCTGAAGCAGCTTGAACTCCTTCATAAATTGCCAGTACCTTTTTTTCAGTCGAGGTATAACAGGACTCATATCCTTTGTATTCCAGAATCCAGAATCCCATCGGGTTACCTTCAAGTCTCCCAGGGTACCTTTGGCCAGAGACTCCAAGGAGGATCATGTTTCCTGGCTGCAGTGTACAGCATATTTTTCACATTTTGTCCTGTCCTAACTTGTCCTATCGCTCCCAAAGGAATCTCCTGTTTAATTTGTTAAAAAGCTTGTTGCTGTTCAGGACCCCACTTAAAATGTTTTTTCTTCTGGGTCATTTGATGCAGAGGGTTTACCATCTGAATTATAATCTGGGATATGCATCATTCAAAGATCCACACTACTGAGGAAAGCTTGTGTTTCCTTCTTGCTGGCTGGTGGGGACACAGCTGCTATTCTGTTGACCACATCCACTGGAATCTGATTATATCTATCTTGCTATTTTACTCCTAAAAACTGATATGCCTGGGCAGGTCCCTTGACTTTGCTTTTTGGCAAAATACACCTTCAGAAGAATGTGGATTACCTTCTTTTTTTTCAAAAAACTCCCTCTGTTGTGTAGTGCCACACAATAATGTCATCAACAGGTTGCAAGTGTTCTGGAGCCTCACCCTCTTCAAGTTTAGTCTGGATCAGTCCATGGCAAATAGTGGGAATGTGCTCCCACCCCTGGGGCCATCAGTTCCAGGCATATGGGACACCCCTCCAGGTAAAAGCCTGCACTCTCTTGACAAAGAAATGGAGAAAAATTCATTAGCAATGTACATGGCATCATTTTGTTGCCTTGGACTCCAGATCATGCTCAAGTTCCAACATATCCATCATAGCAGCTCTCAGTGGTGGTGTGACATTGTCCAGGCCATGATAGTCCACTCACAGTCTCTATTGGACCCACACCCTGTCCATATGGGGCTATTAAAGGGTGAGTGAGCCTTACTGACTTCTCCCTGGCTCTCCAGTTCAGGAATCATCTCATGGATGGTCACAGAGTCCCTGTTGGTGTGGTATTGTTGATGTTGCACTGCTGTGGTGGTGACTGGTACCTGTTGTTCTCTGACCTTCACCAGTCCCACAGCAGAAGGGTCCTCTGAGAGACCAGGCAAGGTGCTCAGTTCTCTAATTTCCTCTGTCTGCACAGCAGCTATCCCAAAAGCCCAACAATGTCCTTTTGAGTCCTTGAAATACCCTCTCCTGAGTTAATCTATGCCAAGGACACACAGGGCCTATGGGCCGTCAGAATGGGGTGATTGTGCCATTAATTCCCAATCAGGCTCACCTCAGGGTCCAGTCCTGTCAGCTGTTGGGATCCTCCTGTCCCCCCTGAAACAGAGAACACTCTGTGCCAGTGTCAACTAAAGCCTTATTACTCTTGCAGGTCTGATGCACAAAGCCATCAGATCCACACAGTCCAATAGATCGGCTGACACTTTCCTCCTGCTGGAGGCAGAGCCCCTCTAGTTCTAGTCATAGAAGTCATCATTCATATCTTGTAGATATGAACTGGATGTCCTTTCAAGAGGGTCAGAAGTAACATTTCATTCTATTGTGTCTGACAACTTGCCCACTGGAAACTGGAGCAGCATTTATCCTTTAAGAATTTCCTGTGGTGGTTGACACCAGTTCTCTCAATCCATCACTCTCAATTCACACATCTGTGCTGCTAGGGCAGAGGTGGGTTTTCCATGCAACTTTCTCATATCTTCTCTGTGGCTGAGTAAAACTGCATGTTATCTCATGGTGTGTACCCTTTCTCTTGAGCCAGTGAGTGCATGCTTCCAATAGACTGTGGTCCATACTGGAAGGGCATAGGGCATTTCCTCTTTAATATGCTTGAATCTTTTGAGTCTGTCCACAATCTGTCCACAGGAAGGAAAAAAATTATTTCATATTGCTATAGCAGTGTATTCACCTGCATCCCTCTTTGTTGTAGTCCTTTAATTGACATCAATGCTAATGAGTTAGTGTACAACCATGTTGTGCTGCATACAAACTTCTGCCACGGATTGTGTAAGCTGGACCTGATCTGAGTTCACAAGGGACTGCTTGTTATTTGAATCTTTATAGGTAACCTCCTAATTCTATAGGTTACCAGCTAATTCTCTCAGATACTGGATACATCTCTCCACAGCTTTCCCTCTGCTTGACCACACTACTAGAACATACTTAGGGGAATTAATACCTTTCTCTCACACTTGATGGGAGTTACTCCAGAGGCTAAGAGTTTCTGCCCTCATCCCAATCTCTTTTTCAATGCCCACATCCTGGGACAGGGATTCCAGTTGCATGGCTTCACTAACAGGGTTAGGTACCACAACCTTGTGAACAGACCAAGCAACACTGTGACCAGTGGCTCCATACACAGTACAACCAATGCTTAGATAAATTTTTTTCCAACACTCCGTGGCCATATCTGTTGTTATCTCAACTCTTTGAGACCCACAGTGGGTGCCAAACTAGGCTGTTTTGGTTTAGGAATGGTATTCTTCAGTCTAGTGCTCCCACCAAAAACTCCAAACCATGTTCTGCTCACTTACTCCTCTCTTCCCCTTTCCCTCACCCTCCCCCTGCAGTGGTCCGGGAGGACAATTGGAAGCACAAAAGGTAAAGATTAGCAACTGAAATAACAATGATCTACTGGAAACAGCAATGAGATAAGAAAGTTCAAGAAAGAGGTAGTGATTCACATGCAACACCATCCCAACCATAAAACAGCCCTTCCTCCATCCCTGGAAAATAAAGTGAGATGGAATAGAACAACCTCCAGGTCCTAGCCATGCCACCTCCTGGCTACTGCAAAAATTAACCCTGTCCTGGCCAGAACTAGGACATCAATTTGTGAGAAGGGTGTGTGTTTTTCTTCTAATGTCAAGTAGGGATGTACTCATTGATCTAGTACTAAATAACTTCAATGAACACAAATCCATGCTTCATGGTAAGCTCAATGGTTTTCCTGAAGAGGAAATTAATACCACATCTGAATTTGGAATTAGAATACCAGTTTTATATATAGTTTCATCTAAAAGTTGTTAATCATCATACAAAACTAAAGTAGAATTTGTTGGCTGAAATTAAAATACTCTTTTAAATATATAAAATAATAGTTTTGTCTTCATTACATGTGTAAAATAAATCAAAACTTGGAGATTTTGTGATCTCACATCTTAGTATGAGGTAATCTTAATTCCCTCACAAGTAATTAGCAGTCATGCATTTTAACACATCTAGAATAACTTTGAGCTAGAAAAGCATAAATATGCACAGATTTTTCCCTAAAATTAATGTTAAGATCATCCTACTTGCAAGGGCCTATTAGGTGGCAAGATAGAATTAGTTGGAGGTATGAGCTATTGACTTCCACCCAGTAAAATGATTCTTGGTTTGAAAAACAAACAAAAGGATTAATTTCAAAGCAAATTTTTGCAATATCCTTGTAAAAAAAAATATATAGGTGGGGTGAGATTACTGCCTTTAAAAACAGATATAATTTTTTAAAAATTGTCAGAAGTCTTAAAGAATTGTCATATTTTTCCCTTTTGCATTTAAATTTACTATACAACATGAAATTATTGGCCTTTGCAGGGAAAATAAGCACTTAAGTGCTTGCACTGCTCAGGTTAGTAATTCATAGTGGAGAAAGGTATCCTATACATTCCTTAAGTGATCCATTTGCTTTTACCCTTTTTTTTTAATGCTTTAAATGCTTTTTATTAATAATTTGAGAACCTTGTAACCATCACACAGAGCTCACTGATTTGTCTAGATTTGTGGGTCTGTCAACAGGTGGTCCACTATGATCTATAATTATGATCAGTTCACTTCTTTTAAAGTAAGGGCAAAGCAAGCCTTTTTCACATCCATCACAAAAATGTAAGTATAGTTCTATAAAGTACAGCTACACAAACATGGTCTTATGTTTCTAGAGCTAACTAGAGTGACATATATTCCATCTTTTCCCAATTTGAAAGGCATCATATCTTCCCAAATTAGAATTTCTACTATGTAGGTAATGTTTATAGGGAATGCATCAGGCACTAGCTTCCTAAGAGGCATAATAGCTAGTGCTAATGGTGCTAGAGGAGAAAGCTTCATATCATTTAGAAGGTTCTTAAAAACATCAGAGAAAAAGCAACATAACTGTGTTAATATTCTCCTACTTCCTTACCCAATCCTACACACTCCCTCTGAACTGCAGAAAAGAAAATAGCTTCCCTAGCTTTACCTGTCTGAAGAACTCCTCTAGCAGAGACATGGTCCAGCGATGATGGAGATCCCAGGCCTTGGCTGGATGACTGATATCTGCTGTATGCAATAACAGTGATAAGGCTTTCGGCTTGTCAATTCTGAAAACCCAAAGGATCAAAAAAATTAATTGTCCGCTCTTGCAGGGAAGAACATCAAAAATCTTACCTACAGGAAAATAAGGTAATTAGAATCTTTGTTGTGAAGTGTTTTTAATCAGACAACTCTGAAAGACTGTCTTATTTCTCCAACATACATGACTCCTATTTTAAAAGAGATACTAAGAAATGCAAAAAGAAATATTGCCCAGCTTTGCTCAGCAAGGCTTTCCAGGCTTGCTTGTCCACATTAGCTGTCTTGAAGAGCTGCTCAGCTCCCCATTTCATCGTTGATGTATTTTATGCAGCTCAGAAGAAAAGATGGGCCCTATCATCCCACTGTAATGAACAGTGGGAATCTCTGGGGCTCTGACAAGTCTACACAATGACTGATAAATGTTTTACTGATAGAAAACCAGTGTGAGTACAGAAGGGAACCCTGACTTAACAGAAAAAAAATGATGGTGATTTCTTACAACCATAACCTAAGAGGCTAGCCCAAGAACCCAGTAAATAATGCTTTCTTGGTATGGGTGTTCTCATTATTTAATTCTGCTCTTTGGCTACCTAAAATGGTTTATTAAAGAGTTGTAGCTTCTGAGGGGATCAGGTAGCTAGCCACACCCTGCTCTGATACAGGTGTAATTCTGATATAGGTATAATTCTGATACAGGTATAATTCTGGGAGGCTCTGGACATAAGTACATCCAGGGTGAAAAACTGACCATTACTCAGAGCAATATAGAAGGAATTTTTTGGGGAAGAGCTGTGGACAAAATATTACAGCTCCCAGTGGCATACTGTGAAGAAGAAAAGGCTTCCCCCATACTGCTCCATCTGTTATTTTCCAGTCCTTCTCTCAGTGGATCTCAAGTTTTCATCTGTTCTATGGTTATGAAGCAGGCCCCTTCCAGGGGTGACAGCTGATACCAGCTGCATAAGGGCAAAGTGCAAGTTATGTTCTGCAGGTCTAATAGCTTATAAGTCATACTCAATTATAAAGGTCACTCTAATGAATCATGTCCTTGATGTTACCCACCAGGGAAATGCCCAGTAAGGCTGGTCCCAGCAATGTTGACATTTGAAAAATTTTGGGCCACCAGCACAGAATATAGATGTGCATATAGGCATGTGCCCATCACTTCCTAAGTGAATTAATTCAAAATTCAACAGCAGAAAGAAAATTGCGGTAGATATCAAAGAAAGAAAGGGCCTCTGTAGAGGCGCTTTTGAAGTTAAACACTGACAAAGCACCAGCTGAAATGCAGCCCCCTCACTGAGCTATGTTGTGAAGTGACTCACCCTTCTGGTTGCTGCAAAGCATTCTTCATAGCTTTGATTTGCTGGAAGTGACAGGACATATCGGTAGCCAACACCATCTCAATGACTAGAGCTCTAAATTCCCTTTTGGATAGCATCACCACGAGAGCAGCAAGGAAAAAGAAGCACAAAACCAGCATCAGACACACTCCAGTTTCTTTTGTTATCTGCAAATTATTGACAGCAATGCTTTTGTATGTAACTCTTTATTCTTCTTTCAGGGATGGGGAAGAGGATGAAGGATTTTCTGCACAAACGCAGAAATGAGAGGAATGCAAAGGAAGCCAGGTGGCTAATCCTCAGTAAGAAAAATATTAGATGTTTTCTGAAGAGCACATTGGTATTAGTACTCCTTTTTCAATTAAGCACAAACTTCTTAAATTGTTTTCTTTTCTAGAGCATTCTTAGAAGTAAGGGAGAAAAGTGTTTAAAGCCTCAGAATCAGGTAACTTGATTCAACTGGTCAATATGCATGTTTAAAATTGAGCCATATGGTGGAAAACCACCACATTAAAAAACTCACCAAATATATATGATACATATGTAAAATAAAGACCTTTGAAAACCTGCAGTACTTCCCTGCTATTATGTATTCAAACTATTCCTGTATGAGATTTTGTTAAACAAAATTGCTGTCCTGTTTAAGGTTTTTTGTTGTTGTTGTTGTTGTTTTTGTTTTGTGTTTTGTTTTGTTTTTTTGGGTTACAGGTAATTTTCTTCTTAGCTGGTACAGTGCGTGTTTTGAGTTTAATATAAGAACAACCTTGATAACACACTGATGATTTCATAGTTGATAAGTAGTACTTACTCTAAATCACAGACTTTTGAGTTTCCCATACTCTGACAGCGAGCAGGTGCACAAGAAGCTGGGAGGGAGCATAGCCAGGACAGTTGATCCAAACTGGCCAAAGGCATGCTCTATACCATAGAACATCATGCCAAATATATAAACTGGAGCCAGTGATCACTACTTGGTGAAAGACTAGGCATCAGTCAGCAGGTAGTGAGCAATGTTCATCACTTGTTTCTCTCAGATGTTATTTCTCTCTCTCATATTTTCATTACTCTTATTATAATTATCATCATCATCATCATCATCATCATCATTAGTAGTATGACAACACCAGTTTAGACTCCAGTTGAAATTTCTCTGAAGATGATATGGATGTCCTAAAGAGTTTAAAATACCAGAATGTTCTGGTCTAGCACACAATACAAATTTCTTTTCTCTTTCTCTCTGTTCAAGTCTCTACAGATTAACAGAGGAAGAAGAGTTCAAGTTTAGCATACTCAGGATTTGGAAGATTCAGAAATGGGTCAGCATTCATTTAAAAATAAATCACTATTCTCCTTTTACGAATGTCTCATGAAATCTATTTTGATGATTCCTCTCTTGCCTATAGTGGCTGTGCTCAAATTCCAGCCCCAGGCCTGTGTACAGACTCAAGACTGCTGTGCTTACCTAGTCCCATGGGTGCCACATAGTGATGCTTCACCACCAGAGTTCTGCAACACTGATGGTGTCAGCTGGCCATGGTCTTCACCCCCTGTAACCACCTCCTCCTCCCAACCCATAAGTACAGTCAGTTGCATAGTTAACAGCATTCCAAATAATTATATGATGAATGATTTTTTTTTTTAAATTCTTTTTTCCCCCTGAGCCCTGGTCACTTCCCAGCAGTACACACATCTCTGTTAAAACAACCAAGAGAGAAGAACCTGAATGCATAGAAATATGCTTTTACAAGAATATAGTGTGATAATGCTGTGGGAACAATTAATGCTGGGAAAGAGCAGACTTTTCACTATATCCTCTGGACTACATACTTGATCATACTCCTCTGCATGGGTTACTTCATGCATAGCTTATTGCACTAGGAATATAAAAGCAAAGGGCTTCATTCAGGCACGAGTCAGTGATTGCTGTGCAAGAATGTCCATATGCTTGCAAGCACACAGAAACTACTTTCCCTTTCATAAATGTAAATCTGGAACTTGCACATTCTCTGACCTCTACACATATTTCAGATCATCATTTTCTCCAAAACAGAGAGGAAAAATACTTCAGAGATGGTAAAAAAATAGAAGATTTCACTACTGAAAGTTCTTATTTGTCACTTCAAACAACAGGCATCGCAACAGCATGTAACTTTGAAAATTAATAGGTAAAAGTTAGAGGCAATGCATGGAAAAGCTCAAAAGATGTAACACTAGAGGATTATAAGTTTGTGCATTTGGTGCTAAGTTGATACAATGCTGCAATTCATTACAGAGCGAATCGAAGATAGTATTTATCCATTTCTTGGTTTTGCATCTGAGTCAGATTAGAGCCTGTGATACACACAGCTGTTATTTTTGCTCTGATCATCTTGACCACTTTGTTTCTGCAATCATCTTCAAAGTCTACACTACACATTATGCATGCTGCCTAGCAGCTCTCTCAGCTAAATAGACCCTGGAAATATTTCACAAGACGTGTTTCCACTGAAGTGTCTCTTGACTATATTTAATTATTCTAATAATGCACAAAAAGAATGTTAATATGTTACATTACATCCTTTCAGAGTGATCTGGTTTTTATCTGGGCCAACATCTTTCTATTAGCAAAGCAAAGTATATAAAAGCAGAGGAAAAGCAAGTCAACCAAAAAAGTTTCCAATTGTTTTTTTAGAGAAATACTTGACAAACTCAAAGAAGAAATCAGGTAAGAGAAGAGGCTGCACTACTTCTAAATATCAACACATTGCTATTGTCCAAAAAAACAGTCCAAACCATAGCACTGAATTCTTCGCTTTATAAATGTTACTATTGACAAATGCTGAACAAGCAGGCAAATTCAGCTCTCTTTTCTTGTTACCAGTGAGATAATAAAGTCAGATATCCTCCAGGTATTTGTGCAATATCTTTTTCTCATTTATTCTGTAGTATTCAAACACAATTTTGTGTTCAGGAAGAAGATAATGAAGAATAAATGTTAATTCATTTTTAGATACTAACTGTTCTGAGTAATTTCTTCCATAACTTGACTACAAAAAATAATTGTCCAGGTCTTTAAAATGTAGGCAACTTAAAACTGTATCCAAGAAAAGAAGAAATAGTGCAAGCTGGTGAAAATGGAAAGATGATTATGCCCCTATAATCTGCCTACTATAACTGGTACGTTTGGACGTGTCCTTGAGTTAATCTCTTTGAGAAAGTCCCAAATGCGTCATGTTAAGTATTCACAAATGTGGTCATATCAAAACATTTTTCCAATAAAGATAACTTGCCTATCAACTCAGACCCTGGAAATACCCTGGAGATAAGCTTTCATTAAGAACTAAATCAATCTTTTGTTTTACTCCTGGTCATGTGGCATCATAATATCAAGTATGGTAGGAATATGGAAGAGATGTCCTGAGATCTTCATAATCCACAATGGTTTTCATTAAAGGAAAATAACAATGCTCTTCAGTACCTCCTCCCCAGCTACATCCTCTCTCTCTCTTTCTCCTAAAAGACAGTAAAAATCCAGCTATAGTTTTAGTTAACTATAGTTATAGTTTTCTCATTTGATAACTTGCACAAATGGGATTCACAAAATGCAGCAACTCAATTAATTTTCAAATATTTAATAAGCACCTCCTCTCTGTGGAGGAAAAAAAAGTTGTTTAAGCATTCAACTCTTTTCTTCTTGGCTGTAACCCAAAAGTTCTCTTCCATTCTCATCTGCTTTCCTTACAAAACTCATAGCCATTTATTTTTCAACTAAGAAATGTGTCTCTAATTTTCTATATATTTTTCCTGAAAATACATTCCCTAATTAGATGACAGAATACCAAAAAGTTATAAAATCCACAAAGATATCTAGCATTGAAGATCATCAGATCTTCCTTTCCTAGTTATGTGAAAAAAGAGTCAGAGCTCAGCTCATAAAGGTACTCAAGAATTTATATTCCAAAAACATCACTCAGGCCTTTTGCAGAGGGAGATTTATCAGTCTGAAAATGTGAAGTTTAATTTGGGCACATCTTACTAGCTGCCCAAAGCATCCCTCAGTACTCAGAGTCTTATTTTGAGTCCTAGAATGGGGAAACTCTGGGCTACTTGGGTTTTATTTTTCAACACCTCAGATTTTCCTGAAGTCAGATGATGTATACAGTGCTTCCCAAATGTTTGCCTATGGGATTTCATAGTCAAAAGCAAAAGCATGTAGAAATCACAATGTTTTGGAATTATAGCATTTCCAGACAATGCCTTTTATTCTGCAGCACTGCTGCTTGATTACCACCTACAAAATCATACCTGAGAGAGAACAAATAAGCTGTGCAAACCACTGAAAATTTTGCTCAGGAAGTTGCAATATTTTTTAAAGGGATGGGTTAATCTTTGAAACTTTGGTTCTAAGCACATTGCATCAACAGAACACACATATTGGCACTACAGATTCAATGAGAAATATCTGAAACTGGCTTTGATTCAACCAAAAGCTTTAAACAGTCTAAAGCTCAAAAGCAGACCATTTACCTAAGTCAGTATCTATGCAATGAAGCATAGTCAATTAGCTGTTCCACTAAAAACGTGGCTGCCTCTTGTAGACAGTGGCTCTAAGCCTGATGCTTCTAGTCACTTAGTTCCTTATGTTTCCTCACCAACATTAAATGAAGCAGTAATTTTCTGCCAATATTTGACAAGGCATTTCCATCTGTACCTAGAATAGGTTTTTGATATCTCAGTGGACATATTTTCTTTCTGCTCCTTCTTGCTGCCCACCATGACAGTATTTAATATATAGAGTTTTCAGGACACTCCTCCACAATACTCCTGTTGACTGAAATCAGCACTGTTAGTTCCTGGTGTTTGGCTATAGGATCACATCACTGTTGAAAAGTTGAAATAACTAGGAAAATCAGGCTAAATAGTTTAGCAAGCAGAGCCTTCACTGACCATCTTGGTAGAAGTCAGCCCCAGAGACAGGTTTATTTCCTCACAAGTCTGTTAAATTAGATTTAAAAACTCCTCAGCACTATGTTACATTTAAGAACATGTAGAAGGCACTGTGTATCACATAGGATTTTAAGTTGCTTCCTCTGTTATGAAAAAGACCATGGGGCTTGATCCTTCCTGTCTAGCATGCTAGCTTTTTAAATTATCACCTCTTTAAATTCACAATACCCTATTGTAACAGAAAACTGTGATCACTTTGAACTGTCTGCTATTAGAAAGTTAATCATGGGCTCATTTTAGCACATAAATTATATATTTAATGAGGCTTGTTTTAAATTATGGCTTCTTAAATCTTCTAAGTATATGCAGTAGGTCTATGCCCCCTGGACTGGATTATGTTTTGCATTAAGTTCCGTTTATAATTTCCAGCCAGGAAGTGTTAAAGTAGATAAAGGTTATATTTATGCTTTAGGACAAAGAAACCGCAGGGTAGCTCTACACTCAATTACATGTATACAAAGAGTATCTCTGTGATACTTGATAATTATATGGGAGTCAATTTGTATACTATAGCCCATTGTCACAAAGTCTAGTCTCACTATCAAAAGTGAAAATTGAAAGAAGGAATAAATAAGACAAACACCTTTAAAGTTCTTTATCTTGTAGCATAGAAAGACTAGTATGTAATATACAATAATGCATATTGCTACTCAGGCAAGGTAATACCAGTCTATGATGATGCTGCAACATTCCTAGGGAGACACCATGCTCATTTTTACCTCCAATCATCCTTTGAGAGATTAGATAAAATATTCATCTCTTCATCATCTTGCAAAAGACGATATGCCGCACTAACATGGTGATTTTCAAGCACAGACCGGTCATTATATAGAATGGCTGAGTCTGACCTAGCATTTAAAAGAAAACATAAGAAAGGTTGTTTCTTCCCTGTCCAGAGAGAACTCAGAAGTTTTCTATTGATCAGCTACAGTAATTAAGTCTATAGAACAGACATGACCATTTTAAGAGTACTTGTAATTCTTTGTTAATTGCTGTTACGCAGTAAAAAAAAAATCTAAAGAATACTTCGCAATGTCTTTCACCAGATGTGGGTCAACTAACTGCATTGTTACAGAATTGAAAACAAGTGCTGAAAACTGTGAGAGGTGTGTAAACTTGGAGTAGCACCATGAGGCTTTCTCCTAGTTCTTATGTATGTCTCTCTGCTATTAAAATCTGACTGTAACCAAGTAAGCACGATGTGACCCAGTACTGTTTCCAGAACAGCAAACTGGCTGTAAGACAGATACAGCTCAACTGATTTCTGGATCTGTGTGTTAGACTATGCTGTCTGGAAAGCAACTTCCAGTGGGACAGAGTAAGACCAAAGGTACTTTATGCCTGATTTTAAGCCTCAGAGCAGAGATCTGTCATTGATGAATGGGTAAGCTGGTCTGAAGACAAAGAAGTTAACAGCAACAGAGGGTGAATATGTTTTCTTACAGTCCTCACTCAGATCTCTTCACAGAGAGCAGTGTATATTTTTATCCTCTGACAGTTCACACCATCTGATGTTCAATATTAGAAAAATTAAATTATGACTGTCCTTCCTTAAATATTTTTGTAAGTATTTGGAAAGTACAGCAGATCCCTAAGTCCTGTATGCATGAAGTTGTAAGAAGAGTAGCGTGGCTTCACCCAAATAGAGACAGAGACGTCTTTCTACATTCCCAGTCTTTACTGTGCATGTGTGTGCTTTATCCTAGAAACCATTACTGCTGCACAGCAGGGTTCAGCTAACACAATACAGGCATGTATTTTAATTACAGACGTGCAATCTAATTTAATTACAATGCATCTTAGAAATGCCCAAATGTGCTCTGTCAGCTGTGGACATTTAAACATTTTGGCATTTCTACCAATACACTCCTATTGTCAAAATAATACACAGACATTAGGTGCCCAATTATCACTGTAACTAGAGACTTCATAATCTTTGCACACTTCTGGATTTTGCTGCCATCTTTATCTTATTTTCTCTCTTCCACCAACCCAAAAGTTTTATAAAATATACTTGTCCAGTGTAGTTTGTGATCAGTCAATTAAGCTCTAGCAATTCATGATGTTTTAAAAAAGTATCTCCATCGTTAGGTAGAGGCAAGCATATCCTGTTGCTGCAGGTGTGGTTTTCCACTCAAGTAAAAATAGTATGTGTAGTGTTCATGTTCACTGATGAATGCAACAAACACGGCTGAATACCTGATTTACGACAATAATGTTTGATTCTTCAAATTCAACAAGGAGAAAAAATTGTAAAATTGCAGGATCTCCTTCAAAACTTTATTTTCATCAAAATACATCACTCTATACAGCCATTTGCATTTGAAAACTTTACATGGAAATATTTTTGGAACTTTCCTTTTCCTGGTTAACAGGAAAAAATGCTCATGAATTTAGAGTACATTAATTCCATTGTGAATGCTTGAACAAGAGAAAATTAAACTTTCCTCATGTAACACTGGATAGCAGAAGTTCCTACACTTTTCTAAGGTGGCTGTGCTGTTATTCTCCAAAGGTTTCTCCCTCTATTTCCCGACCTTTCATCATGATTTACAGTGGTCTCACCGTGTCTGGATGTGAAAATTGTTGGTGGTTCCAGTGTGTTCATAGTCATGTACAGCAGCTGCGAAAATCATTGCGAAGATCTCCAGCTCAGTCAGCCAGTGCTGAAAAGAAATTACAGCACAATCAGGTAAGATGTCATTTTCTCAGGCTTTTGTCTTCTAAGGTAAGTTATTTATCCTCTGTTGACAGTCAGTGTTCCATGTCAGTACCTTTCCTCTGCAGTCACCAGCTGTTTTAAGGCAAACTTCTCTGGTTGATACATAAAAGCCAAACCAGTGTTTATCCTGGACCTTCATCTAAATAAAATGAACTTCAGCAAAATTGTTTCAGGAGATAATAAGGTTTAAGGTGGAACAAGGGGAAACATCTGCCCTTCTGAAGGAACAATGTTTGAAGAAGAGAAACAAGGAAAACTCAAGGAAATCTAGGTTCATCAAGGGGAACTTGATGATAGATGTGCAAGTAAACACATAACACCAGGGTATGTATTTTCAGTTCAGTTTACCTGAGTAGCAGAGAATCAGATACAGAAGAATGTCACTATTTTCCAGAAAACTAGAAGTCTTTGTCAATCACTGAATCATGAGGAGAACAAGGAAGATAACATCAGAAGATGTATATCCTGTTATTTATTTATAATTTTTAAAAATACTTGAGAAAGGCCCTGAAGTTTATGGGATTTTTTCCTAATTCCCCATTCAAAGCCTTATTTTACAATGCTTAAGTCACTTTTGCCTTAGATTTATTAATTATTCGTTATTCATTGTAGATGGTTTTAATAATTTTTATCTGAGTCAACAAATCATTTTATTTTTCACTGGTAGCCCACAAGCAAGGTTGCTAACATCAAGCTCTTTGGAGTCAGAGGTTTTAGATACTGTAGATACTGTAAATATTTGTATGAAATGCTTAAATGTATTACATTTAGAAAAAGCCTTTACCACAGTGATTGCCAAACACTTCTGTAACACCTCACTGTCATCCTGCAAACATTTTGACAGCCATTCACATAAAAACTGCATTTTTATTCAAAGACTTAGTGCAAAGGCACTCAGGCTTCCAAAAGCTATTCTGGACATCTACTATAGCTTAGGGGCCACCACTAGTGTGTTAAGTATGTGCAGGGAAGCACAGGTAGCATTGGGACTCTGCACACAGCAATCTGTCTAGCTCTTTATCTGTGCTTCACAGTCATCTCTGCATAACTAGTGAAGAATGGAACAAGTCTCAGTATTAAAGATTCTCTTACATTAAGGATGAAATTTGAAAACATAGCCCAGAGATATTTTGCACAATGCTGCTGACCATAAACAAGATAGTTCTTGGGATTGGGGTGTTTCTTTTTGTTTGTTTGGGGATTTTCTTCTTTTTTTTTCTTTTCTTTTTTTTTCATAGCAAGAGAGAGAGGATGGTGAGGAGAGCAAGAAATTATCAGAAACCAAAATTTCACTGTTTTCTTATATCTACACAATTGATCCAGGACATGCCTGGAGAGCACTGATGGTGGAGATATTCAATTTTGTTTCCAGGTGTAACTTGTGAATAAGGAATTATTTCCAAATTATTAAGAACATTAATTCAACTTTCAAGCAACAACTTTTGACAACTGCAATGGGGGAAAAAGTGGAGCTAAGATTTCCAGGCTACATGTCTAGATATGGAGTTTCATTGCTAACAGGGGTTTGCCATTTCCCAAAAAGAGAGACTGCAAATGATATAAAAAAATCAGGGCACGAGTACCCAGAAACAGCAAAAGCAAGCCTGTATTATGCACACAGAACTCATTCAGAACACACTCAGCTAGTCCAACACATCCACTTCAGGCCATCTGTACAGCATCTGAAAATTCCCACACTAACAAGTCTTAAAGCCTCACTGAGGCAATGTACTGTAGGGTTTGAAGTTTCCTACCTTGTCTCTTAAGGCACATACACGGAAAAGTGCTGACTTGCCAAAGCATCACTTGCTGAACAATTTTGAGTAAGGTAGGTTTTCAAATGGGGTGTATTAGATCTCATTGTTAGCAGTATCTTGTATTAGCAGTATTAAGATTCATAACAGCATTCCAGGAAGATCACCCAGAATAAAACTGGAATTACAGCTGTTAATTGTTGGTAACAAATAAAGAAGTGTAAATAGAACAAAGTCAAAATTGGCTTGTGAGTAACACAAAGAAGTAACTGGAACCTCTCAGTCCCTATTTTCCTGCCACAACCTTGCAAGAGAAAGCAAACAAGATGGCAAAGAGCTTGCAGAGAATGGATGCAATCTCCATCAAAGTGCTGACTGTACATTTCTCTGCTTTGTAGTGGATTTCATCTTGGAGACAGCGAGATAATTTCTAAAGAACAAAGCCACAAAGAACAGCAGGACAGTGTCACAAAAGATGAAGAGCAAGGAAATGTGAATGGTTTTGTTTTCTAAAGGGCTGACAAAACCAATCCAGAATAAAACCTTGTCAAACTTTCTATGATGCTAGGAGGTCAGAAATGGCAGAGTGTAAAAGGCATGAAATACCAAGTATTGGCTTCCAGAATGAAAAAAAAAAGGGCAAGGAAGCACGATTGCCTTTCAAAAACATACATCAAATCGAGAAGCATTAGTTACTAGGGTGGCTAATTTGCATGTAAGCAAAAGGATTGATGAATATAGAAAGAAGAAGGAAGAGCAAAGAGTACTGTTTCCAAATCTTACCAAAAAAAATATAATGCATTTCCAAGAAATTGCTACAATGTAAGTAATTAACTAGTTTCCATCCCAAGAGTTTATTAACTATTATTCCAAAGTAGGTATTATTTTCAAAGCTTATTATGATCTGCTTATTAATCTCAATAGGCTAGTGGAGAAAATTATCTCACTTCCCTTCAATACTAAAAGATGTGACAGAAGTCCTGCACTTTCACAGTTTTCAGGTCTGTTACAGGAAATAGTCTCCTGCAATTCTTGTCAGTATCAGAGAAAGAAGTCTTAAGCTTTACAATTTTCCCATCATTATCTAGGTTAAAAAGAGGTCTCTTAAAAAAGAGATCATGGTATTTCCAAACAGTTATCAGATTAATCAGAAAACAACACCAAAGAAAGTAATAATTAGAGCTGAATAACAGAGTTAAATAAAGGAAGGAACAAAATGAGCAAAAAGTATGTCAGCTCTTGGAAGCTGTTCCTGCATATCATGCTTGTATGCTAATCCTCTATGAGATAAACATCAGATTAATTCCAAATTCTCTTTCAACATTTTGTCTATGAGAGAGACAAAAACTTTGTAGTCCATACAGTAAAGTATAACAAACTAACTCCAAAGCATCATCCTGAGGGAAAAAATAACAAGAAAGCTGATGAAATTTTACAAAAGGAGAGGGAAAGAAGATTTAATTGAAAATAAATTAAAAAAAAAAAAAAGGGATGAAATAAAACTCTTCAGTGAGTTCATAAATAACAGGGAGCATGACAAAAGCAAATGAACCATGAGAAGACAAACCAGAAACATGTTTCTTACTTTTAAGACTAGAACAAATTTTAACTATATAGACTATTTAAATGTGGAAAAGCATTTTTTCCACATTAAAAATATCTAGTTAGCAAGAAAAATGAAGTGCTTTTTTTCCTATTTTTGTATGTAAATTTTTCACAAGTGGTTTTCATCCCATTGGTGAAGAATTAAACCAATAGCCCTAACACATTTCTCAAACCAAAATCTTGTGTTCTAGCAAGTCCACGTTGCTCACATAAACATTATAGAAGTGATGAACTGAAGAACTATACATACTACAGTAATGAGAAGATACTGATGTGAGTAAATCCTGGAAAGAGAAAAATGCCCCTTGTGTTTCTTTACTGTGTATGAACACACTATGCATGTAAGAAGCTAGCCCTACTGTGAGCAGGACATTAGGACTGATGACTTCTCATTTTCAATCTACATTAATTTATGCACTTTGAGTTTGGTTGTATAGCTCAGGAAAGGTGAGATGAAAAACAAAGAAGAAAGAATAAAACCTAGAACAAAAGTTTAAAAAAGCATTCAAATAAGGGAAGCACAGCTGAAATGTCGCAGTGCTGCGAATTTGTGGAGTGGTTTCCTATTGTGCTATATTAGATGCCAAACCAAATTGCAGATATTATTTGGGTGTGGGAATGATTAGTGCTTGGGAATATTCCTGGGAATCAGAAGACACTCCTCTGGACTACAACTCCATCATACTGGTTTGCATGAGCTACTGTGTGTGTAGCTAAGAATACATGGGGACATTGTGGCTGGACAGTGCCCAGGCAGAAAGGAACCTGGGGGTGCTGGTTGACAGCCAACTGAACATGGGCCAGCAGAGTGTCCTAGTGGCCAAGAAGGCAAATGGCCCCTGGCCTGGATCAGGAATAGTGTGGCCAGCAGGAGCAGGAGCAGGGAGGTCATTCTTCCCCTGTACTCCGCACTGGCGAGGACAAACTTTTAGTCCTATGTCCAGTTCTGAGAGCCTCAGTTTAGGAATAACGTTGAGATGCTGGAGCATGTCCAGAGAAGGGCAACAAGGCTGGTGAAGGGTCTGGAACACAAGTCCTATGAGGGGTGGCTGGGGGAGCTGGCGTTGTTTAGCCTGGAGAAAAGGAGGCTCAGGTGAGAGATCATTTAACTCTCTATAACTCTCTCAAAGGAGGTAGCAGCCACCTGTCTCCTCTCCCAGGCAATCTGCTATAGGACAACAGCAGTCTTAAGTTGCACCAGTGGAGCTGTAGGCCAGATATTAGGAAGAAGGTCTTCACAGAAAATGACTGGGCATTGGAATGGGCTGCCAAGGGAGATGTTGAAGTCACTATCCCTGAAGGATCTATCTGTCTATCCCTTTACGAAAAGACTTATAAACTTGATGTAGCACTCAGTGCCATGGCTAGTTGATAAGGTGCTGTTAGGTCATAGGTTGGACTCAATGATCTCAAAGGTCTTTTCCAATCTGGTTGATTCTATGATTTCAGCTCTCCTTTTCCTCTGAAACAGAGGTGGGTTTAGTTTGGCTTTGGGGGTTTAGTTTGGGTTTGTTTTTTTTCTTTCTTTCTAGTCCACTACATTCTCTCAGCGGAAAAATGTCCAAATTTCTGTAATGCTTATTCATGTATTTTCAAGTCCTTCTGGTTCTGTTTTTTAACACTTTCCTTGCTTTACTGCATTCAGATACAGGATAGGAAATCCCATTCAACACTGGTGCATCAGAGGCTAGAATGAAATAGTAGTCATTCATTCACTGAATAACTCAACCTGAGTTGCTGCTAAATGACTGACAGATCAAGAAGCAGCAAGATGGGGAAAAAAAGGTAGTTCTGAACATACACAGGATGGAGATCAGTTATATTTGGGCAGCTGTTTTAACCCAGTAACATTTTGGAGCAGAGTAGCCTTACATGAAAACTGCCCTTCTTCCATGGTTTGAGGAGAAAAAGGGAATCCATTTCCTCATCACTAGAATACAATTCACATTACTCAACATTGCACCTGTTCCTACTGACTGCACTGCTTGCAGTGCATTTTCATTAACTAATGCTCCTAAAAGCAACAGTGACCAATTTAGTGTCTCACAGGAAGTTTTGAGTAGGTAACTGTATTAGCCACAATTCTGACCTAAATCCTCTTTACTTCAGGCACAATCAGAAGCAAGGGACACAACTTCCATTAGGATTGGCCTGTCTGAATCAGGTCTTGAGACAGATAGCACCTGACTCCTTCCAAATCTGCTTATGATAAACAGCAGCAGCATTTAGTGCTATAATTGCAGTGTGACTGCAATTCACAAGTGCAATCTGCATTCAACACAGGAGACTTGGGATGTCTACAGGAGGCAGTGGAGTGTGTGACTCTTCAAGGAAGAGCATTCAGTTCTGGCTTCAGAATTGAAAGCAACACCTGTGTGGCAATCAAGGAACTGCAAAAATGCAGATCATATGCACAAAGCACAGTTCTAAGTGTGAGCAACTCTACAATTGTTGAAACTAGCCTAAAAGACATAGCAACAGCTGCATTAAGCCTTGTTAACTTGTACCTCTCTGTCCTGTACTCCACTCAGCAGACACTGGTGGCAGCATTTTTTTGGGTTTATTATTGAGCTGCACAGAAAAAGGTAACATCAGCATACAAATATCACCACAAGTGATGCTGACGGACAATTTTTATAGAGATTTTGTACAGCTGATTAAAGGTGTTCATTGCATGAGAAAGAGTATTGGAATTTGTTTGGGCTGAGGCACATGATTTTTCCTTATCTTTTTTCAATGGTTTCAGATACAGAGTTTGTAAAAATTGAGGCGTGTTCAAGAGGGCCTGAGCTGCAGCAAGAGCCTCAACATCTGCTGACCTAGGTTCATGTGTCTGCTCTGCACTGCAAAGATTCCATGACCCTGGAACTGTACACTGGTTAGTGAAAGGACCTCAGGGAAATGAAGTGTATTAGAACAGAATTACACACATTCAAGTACCAGCCACAAACAGAGCAATCACTGAATGGCCACGGTATAATAGGAGATAACTAATAAACATTTAACAGATTAACCTCCCTTTCACTGTCACCTTTGCCTCTATACTCCTGCCCATGCAAGAGAAAGGGCAAATTAGATGCATGGAAAAAGTGAGGCAAATCATGGGTGGAAAAAATCTGCTCCACAGAATCAGACTAAAGGTAATTTTGTTCCTTTTTCTGGCTGCAGTGGTAACCAGGAGAAAGAAGATGATTAATACATATGTGTCCTGTACACTTTGAATTTTCCCTGCTACTTATTCTTCCCAATGGTGTGGTCCAGCAACTTTCTCAGCTCCCAGCTGAATCCAAACTGCAATGGTTGAGCTTGAGTCTGGAATATATCTTCCTTCAATTTCTCTAGTCCATCCTCATGTATTTCTACTGTTTGTCTTGAGAACTGCTGTGGGAACATATTGTGCACTAAGTTTCTTTTTCCAGCCCTCTATCCATTCCTGGCATTGTTGTCAGACTTCAGCTGAATGTAGGTTTCTGAGCAAGCCAATCCAGATAATTTTGCTGTAGAGAGGTGGATGGAGATCAGCATTTCCAGATTCCATCACTTGTTATGCTCAGATAAGCGGAATGAATTATCATTTGAATGTACTGTCTCCCTACCTTAAGAAGAAAGCTAAGACAACACGATTCTTCATATTAGGTGAAATGAATTCCAGCAAATGTGTGTTGGCAGATTCACACAAGATCTGTGGCAGAGTGAAAAACCAAGCTTGGGTTTCTCATTATCCTCTATAGGTAACTGTAAAAAGAGTTATCAACAACTTCACTTACCCTCTGTTCCTAAATAATCCAGAGTCTTTACCTTTACTAGCCCAGCCCTATCAAATTAAGTGTGTCTACAGTGCAAACAGGTTCTACTGTGGATAATCATTATCTCATTAATAAGCAGAAACTGTTGTAAACTCACTATATATTCAGAATGACAAAGTCTTTTACTTACCACTGTGCCTGTCTTGAAAAGGAGGTAATGGACTGTCTGTGTGACATCTGCAGCATGCATTAGGTTGTGATAAGGATTTTTGTGTTTGCTGTAGCCAACCTCCAGAGCTTCCACAAAAGACACCAAGGCAGAAATGGGAATCTAAGTAAAGCAGCACAGAATTAAAGAAATAAAAAATAAAAACCAAAACCCCCAGCTTTAATGGCTAGCATTCAGACAGAAGTATTTTGATAAGAGCTTCTCAAAGAGCTGTCTGTACTTCACAGACAAACAAAATGCTATTACAATTGAAACAGTCACTTGAGAGAGAGTGAATTCAGGTTACTACTTCAAACTGGTTTTTCCATTCATAATTACATTTCATGTGAATTATTCCCACAAATAAATACACAGAAATAAGTATACTATGAAATGTTGTCTGGAACATACAAGTAACAGCAACAGCTGGATTGATTGCCATGGAGAAGTATTTCTAAATAGACTGCAAAGCAACTGTCTGTTACCTTCACAATCCACTGGAATATATCTCTGCTTTACTATCTGTTGAATCCCAGAAACCTTGGTTTTCTGACCTTTCTGTGCTTTCTGGCACTGAGCCCCGGAGAACACTGCTTTTGACCTGAGGCCTTGGAGAATGCTTCCAAATTTGAGTGATGGAGTTGAAATCACAGGTGTGTAGTTAAATAGAAGTGTGTGCTTTCACATGGTGAAGGGTTTTTAATCTGAGGTTTTTATAATATAGTAGTAAGTATGGGAAAAGATAGAGGATTTTGGGTGGGGTCTCTTCCGGTGCTCATCTTCTTTCTTCTTCATGGTTTCAGGTAATAGTTTCTGGTTGGACAGTTAGTGCCGCACTGAAAGCCATGGGAATTTAATTATTTGGTTAAAAGTATAAATAATATAGGTGCTATTTCTCTATTGGGCTGTTTAGCTTTAAGAGACCTTGTAGCAGCTGGATCTCACTCCATTTTTCTCACTTCTAGCCAGTGGCTAGAAGTGTTGCTGAACGTTCTGTACTTTTGATAAGATTTAATAAACAACCAAGCCCAAACACAAAAAAATGTTTCCTTTGTGTATTTTTCAATCCTGGCTCTGAGTGAAAGCAGAAGAGACTCCAGACAAACCACTAATTAAGCGGTGCAAAAAATACCCATCACTGTTACAAAACATACAATATGTAAACCATCAAAACATACAATATGTAAAAAAACCCAATCAAATACCCTGCACAGGACAATCTATCATTTCCCCAACAACCCACACCTGATACTCCAAAAGTGCAAGGTAAATTAACAACTTCCAAATTAACCTACTTCATAAACAAAAGTCATACAATAATTTCCACAAGAATCACTAAAATAACTATTCACATTTAAGATTTTCCAATAAAATACATGATATAGCAAATGTTATATATTCAGGAGGACTATCATCTATCAGACCTCTGGGTTTTCACAGCAAAATCCAGCCTGCCTATCCTATGGGATTGCCATGTTTTTCTGACTCCAAGAGTAACTGAAATTACGTGACAAAATGCAATTCAGGGGATTTCTAGAAAGGAGACTATCCAGATGGTAAAATATGTAACTGGCAACATGGGTTCTCCAGTCTCATCTGCTCAGACAGGAAATACATTAAACACTAAGGTTTCCATATAAAAGATCACTGCTTTTCTCCTCTTAGATACATATAAGGAGAGGATGCAGTTCTGAGTAGACATCTTGATGTCTCATTAGGCTAGGCAGCTCCTGAAAAATTATGGGATCTAGACATCTTTCCTGTCAAAGTGAGTGGGTACCCCAGGGACATGGAAATGTCTAAATCTAGTCTAAATCTATCCTCTTTTAGTTTAAAATCATTAGCCCTTGTCCTACTGCAACAGGCCCTGATAAAAAGTTTTCCCCATCTTTCTTATAGGTCCCCTTTAAGTAATAGAAGGCTGCAATAAACAATCCCTAGAACCTTCTTTTCTTCAGGCTTAACAACGCTAACTCTGTTGGCCTTTCTTCACAGGAAAGATGCTCCAGCCCTCTGATCATTCCTGTGGCCTCCTCTACAATGGCTCCAACAGATCCATGTCTTTCCTGTGCTGAGAACTCCAGACCTGGATGACCTGGATGCAGTACTCCAAATGAGGTCTCATGAGAGCAAAGTTGGCAGTAGAATCACCTTCTGTGACCTGCTGGCCAATCTCATTGGAATTAATTTGAATTTCCTTTCATATTCTCTTGTTTTCTTTTGCTCCTGCCTGCTTGAGGGTCCTATAAAGCTCAGGAAGATGACACTATCATTCTCAGAGGATCAAATGCAGTGTTTCCCATGGATTTCATTTGGAATCCCACTTAGTTCATGATGCCTCACTGCAACTGAAAGTACTACTTACATCACCTCTTGCTTATTAGGGAAAGTGCAGTGTTTACAAATTCTTCAAAGATCACTAAAATTGCATTTTTAATTGTAAAAAGGAGGATGAGAGGGAAGTTGAAAAAAATTCAAGGTGAATAAAGATAGCCATCTTCTAACTACTGACCTTGAAACGGTTGATCAGATCATAGCGTGTGAGAAGTTCATAGAAAATGAATTTCAGTGCATGATCCCCACTGGCATCATTTAGTGCAAATACATCAAAGGACCACTCATCTACATTCTGCAAGAGTAGGTAGAAAAGACAGTTAATATGGTCACCATTTTTACAATGATCATTCAATTTCTTTAATTTCTCTCACAATTTGAGGATTCCAGTAGTGTATATCACTACTATACCTAATATATACCTATACCTACTATACCTAATGTACAGTTTCTTTTTTCAATAAATTCTTCATAATCCATTTAACCAATGCAGAATCATCAATGTATTCATAGTATCAGTATACTTATCAGTGTTGTGTGACTTTTGTCCAAGAAGCTTCCATTAAGAACATGTATGCTGTTTGTTTATTCTAAACATGGCAATTCTCTACACCAGAATTTAATCACCTAAGGACAAATCCTAAAAGATAAAAATTTTTTTTGCTTTAGTACCTGAGACATGGAGATAGTTCCTATTTGGGCTGATATGATACATTAAGTGCTAACAATTATATAAAATTCCAACCTCTATAACAGTAGAATAAATATCTAATTCCAGTTGGGAAAGTTACAGTCAGCTGTAAATGATATACTAGTGGTGCAGGCTGGTCAGTCAAGAGATCAAGGAGGGAAATTCACTTCTCAGCTCCTACACCTAAAGTTTAAGGTCTAACCTTTTTGCAGAAGGTGGAGTTAAAATCTCAAATGTTAGGGAAGGCTGTCAGCAAGAAATGAAGAGAAACACTAATTCTAAATGCTCTGTTTACTAGCTTCTTGAACTGCATCAGGCTTGGTTGTGTGACCACTTTGTTAGGGAGCCTGTTTTGATTTCTTCAAAGCAACTCCCATTTCAACCAAATCCATTATCAAACCCAAAAACATCCAGGCAAAGACATGTTCTCAAAAGAGTTTTGGAAAAAAAATATTCTAGAGTTCACAGTGACTAGGTAGGTGCCATTTCACTCTGAGCAAAATTAGTCAATGACACTGTTATTACTGGTTTATTTTAACTTCTAAAATGATCACTTCACAACCTAATCATTTGAAAACATAGAAAAAAGGGAGGAATTCTAGATGGCTGAAGTAGAGCTGAGAGTGGGTAATGAGTCTTTGACTGTCTTGTTACTGCTGAGGAACTCAGGAGAATAGGTACCAATATAGATATCTTCCCTCATAAGCTGGCTATGGAGTGTAGTTGCAAAAGAACAATGAATTTACATCCCATTTGCAGGAATGAAGCTAGCATTTGTCAACATGCAGTTGGAAAAAGGTGTGGGTGGACACTTTGATTCTGTACATGAAAGGCATGTTTATCATTCTTGCAATTCCTCCAGATCTTTTGATGAGTTCTACTATTGAAAATGAAAAGGGTACTTTAACTGTAAATCTTTCCAGTGTGGAGAAATGCTGCAAGATGTCTTAATGAGTTTTACACTTAATAGCCCTGTGTATTGTCCCATTATATCACCTTTCTTCACCATGACATGGCATGGTTGAACTACATGTAGCATGTAAACTGCAAAGCTGCTATATAGGCAGCTGGTTGCCAACTTCTGTTTGTAGTTTTTATAACTCCTGCCTAAGTTAAGAATTTTGCAATTGGCTCATGGATTGAAGGTTTGTTTATTTTTTAGACTACTTCTGACTAATTGTTTTCACTCTGAAACCTCAAAACTCACAGAGGAGTTCATTTTCATGACGTGATTGTCACTTTGAAGACCTGAAGCTGAACAATGCAAGAAATTCCCTTTTCCCAGAGCAACAGATCCTTTTCCTTCTCCATCTCTCTCCATCTGTGTTTTCTTTCTTCCTTGTGGGATGTTGTGATTCCTATTTTTCATTTTAATCACTGTAATCTAGAACAGAATTGCAACTTCACAACCTGAAAATGGCTCCAGTCTTGAATTTTATCTTTCTTTTATTGAAAGGATAATCCTTTAGGCCAGTTAAATGATTAATGTATGTGAACTAACTGAATGTCAGAGAGAAGGAAAGGCCAAGAATTAAGACCAACCCTCCTTTATCATGTCCAATATCACATTATTATTTTGATGCTTTGTACAAACTCCCCTTCCACACCTTTTTATTTGGATTACCTTTAGCACTCCAATTACAGCTGGTGGATAGCTCAAGCCGACCATATTTGAAGTGCGCCTGTACATTCTACAAAGATGAAATAGATAAAGCAACACATAAATAGAATTAAATTTAAAAAATCAACAAAAATTAAAAACAATCAACAATCAACAAAACTCATAAAACAACAGCCCAGAAAACCCTAACTGGAATATGGACCTTTTTTCCTTCCATTATGTTCCTAACTTGCCCAATATTATCAATACTATTCTTATTATACAGCTTAATTGGAGATTGCACACTCCCCAGTATCTCATATAGCTCAGTTACCAAGCTGAACATAACAAAGAATTTGCCAGTACCAGGTTTTCATCAGATTGAAAGGCTACACTCAACTAAACAAAATGTTCCCATTTTCCACTGCACATAACTGCACTTTCTGTTCCCTTAGTCCTCGGTGGCCCACATGCAAGCTCATTCTGAGTGTACTTCAGAAACCATTTGTATGCAATGAATCAACTCCAGTGTGATATAGCTGTTACTTTTGTCTGCATGTTTTCAAGATTAGTATAAAACCTTTTGGGTATTTGCCATGTGTGTGTGTTTCAGGGAGTGAGAGAGAAAGAGCAAGGCAGTTATCAACATCTGTAACCATATTTTAAAAAGTATGTAATGTACCTGATTTTAAACTTGATTATAAAGTATATTTCAAGTAGATTGTAAAGTGTGTACAAGTTTTTAAAGGACACAGTGTGTTAAATAGGATATGGTGAATGCAGAAACTCTGTCATAGCTCGAATGTTTTTCCACAAGTTACCCTTTATTTGCCCTAAAGTACTGTAGGACTAAAAGAAGATGATGAAAAACTCTCTTCTCCCATCTGAAATGATCCTGTGCAAAGTCTTCCTTCACTGCCATTTTTCTTTGTCATCTTCTGCACTCAGATCTGAATAAAGTCATTCCCCTTTGGAGACTTGTATTCACCCATTCCCAAACCACAGAATTTCTTATCTCTTCCTTTCTCTAGTCAGAAGCTCCATAGCATTTTCTTAAGAGACAATTGAGGAAGAACCCATTTCCCTCCTCCAGTGCCATATTATATCTGAACCTTCCTTCTTTGGGTCAGCTGGAAAACAGCCTACTGAGCCAGCTTCCTGCATTTACTTCCTTGTTGAGCAAGTAATCCCCCACTGAGGGCAAGGGTTAATTCACAAATAGCCTGTCAAACCTTGGAGAAATCTATCTCAAGGAGAAATTAGCAGTTGTCTTATTACATATGCAGTAACTTTGGTGCACAGATAAAAAGATTGGCTATAGGCATGACAAAGGAGGCTTCTGTGTGTCTATGTGGATTGTGGTCCAATGTCTGATCTGCATAAGCTCCTGCACAGAGGGCTGTTAGGCTGTCACTGCCATTCTGATGAACAGTGAAAGGTGCTCTGCTCTTCCATTCCTCACTTGGATTTTACTGTTATAAAATTAGAGATCTGAGAGCTGCTGTCTCCAGTTTCACATGTGCCAGCCCTTCTTCTGGCTCAAACAAAGAAGGTCAGTGAAGAGTGGTCACTTGACAAGAAAAACTAAGATTTGAAGTTCTAATTGAAATGAATGAATGTTTTAAAGGATCAAAAAGGTAAAATCAGTTTTAGCAACAGGTTGTGATGTAAATCACAAGAGGAAAAGTTGAAAGGACTCAATGGTTTGTTTTAAATCCTCTCTGAGTTCCAAGATTTTCACATCAGTTTTGATCTGTAGTTCATTCCAGTAATAATATAGTAAAGGATTTTGTTCTGTATCTTAGCACCTCTTCATAAGAAATATTAGACCACAGAAGTAAATGGAAGCAAGGGAGAGTTTGATCTGACCCAATTTAAAATGCTGTCACTCCTGACCTAGGACTATGCAGAAGTGGATATTGTCCAAGAAAATTATACCAAGTGTGCTAGAACACAGGAGGAGGTATTGTTTCAGTCTGCAATCTGTTATAAATCCCAGGTTTCTAGGTGTTATCCAGATCTGTGTAGAAACATTAAAGTGTTCTTCATTTAGTAGTCTTCTACCAGTCCTCAGAGGTCTTCTGGCCAAAGGTACTCTCCCTCCACCTCCTGTCATTGTGCCATCACATACTACAGGTGAAATCTGCAGTGCCTGGGTAGTTACTAGAACAAAGTAACTACATGACACTTTACCTTTCCACAAATATCCCAGCTTGCACTGCATGGACGATGCTCCTGAACCGGGGTTTTTCCTCAGTCCTTTTGAGCATCATCCCCATTTGCCGTGTGAAGGTAGAAGCCAGCCAGTCACGGACCTCTGAGGGCACAGAGTCAGACCGGATGTCACTGAGCTCATCTTCTGTGTCCAGTAAGCGCCTAGCATGAGGAAACAGAAGGGTGAATGGACTTCCTCAGAGGGCACTACAACATCATTAACAAAAAAAGAAACTCATTATATTCTAATTAAAGCAGCTGTTAAAAGTCTTTGATTCATCAGCCCTAATAAAACACAATAGTACAAGACTTCAACTGTTTGTTTATTCTCTTACATACTTACATTTCAGACTGTGGAACTCACTACTAGGCTGAGAAATAAGAAGCATCAGCCTTCTAAACCACAACTGCATGATCACCTGCTGACTTCACATCTTCAGTTCATCAATATTTCTGAACCTTCTGCCTTCCAAAGGTAATTTATGGTCATTTCTTGGAATTTCTAGCTTCTGAGTTAGTAACATACAGTTCTGTCCTCTCCCATTCTGGTCATCTGTGTTGACTCTACAAGTGCATTTATCACTGGGTAAATGGCATGTAACCAAGAGGGGAAAACTCCTCTGGGATGTCTTACCAGTCTACTTCTGTCATGAGTAATTTTTTTTTTTTTTCATTTCAAAGATATCATGCAAATGAAAAAAATTAACATTATTCAGAAGAAATAGTTGAGTTGAAATTTAGAAACTGTCAGGAAAAGTTACACACAATGACTATGAAAAAATTCCTCTGAGAAAAAGTGTATTAAATTTATGGTTGGTTTTGATCTCCTTCCCTGTCCCAGGAAACTTAAAGAAGCTTTTAAATTAAGGATTGAATATCTGTTCTGCACAGAATACAATGTTCTAGTGATTAAAACCGTAATGTCTAGGAGAAATAAATCTTGGCTCAACCAACGTTCACAATTGGCATGCAAATTACAACTGGTGTTAGATATAAGAGTGCTGATGTCTGTAGCTAGCTCACCTAGTTTCATCAATGTATACTGTCTCAAGAACAGTCGCTGCATATTCCAAATTCTTCTTTAGATCTACAACTGAAGCTTCTCCTCTCTCTAATTGCTTTACCAAAGATCGCAGTCTAAAGAAAAGGAAAACAAAAATCAGATTAGTATAAAGCAAAATAGGTTGAAAGTGAATGTCAGTTCCCTGGATGAGACCTAGCATACACCTTGACAGGTGAAAACTTCTGGAAGTCTACACATTTTTTGAAGTTTTTTTCATGTTGATACATGAAATCAACGAAAATTACTTTTCAAAGATCAGTTACAATGATGCCAGGGAAATGTACGTAAGTCCATGAGTTATCACAGAATCATACAATTATGGAATGATAGAACAAGCTGAATTGGAATGGACTCATCAGTATCACTGAGTCCAACCTCTGACCCTACACAGAATCACACCATAGGTCTAAGAGCATTGCCCAAGGGCTTCTGAACTGAGACTCCTTGAGTCACTAGTCATGAAAGTGAAGAGATCAGTATCTGCCCCTCCACTTCCCCTCGTGAGATTGTTGAAGACTGCAATGACATCTCCTCTTAGTCTTCTCCAATCTGAACAAATCACATGGTCTCAGTCAGTTTTCATAAGGCTTCCCCTGCAGACCTTTCACCGTACTTGTGGTCCTCCTATGGACACTTTCTAATAGTTTAACATCTTTCTTACATTGTGGTGTGCAAAACTGCACACAGTACTCAAGGTGAGGCCATACCAGTGCAGAGCAGGGCAGGACAGTCACTTCCGTTAATCAGCTTTCTGTTCCCTACTCAAAACTAAAGTGAAATAAGTGAAAATAGAAATCACTTGAAATTTAACACGGGAGTTAAGAGAGGACGATTTCAACCCCGCCAGAAGAAGAAGAGTCTTGAATAGTAGCTGTTAGCAAATGACTGTTATGTATGTTTTTGATGTATACACGCAAAAATCTGTTAGAGTATACTTAGAAACAGTGTTGTAGAAATACTATACAAGGTTAGGAAATGCTATGATTTTCATTAGATCAAGCAGCCACCCTTAGACTATCCCATGTATATTGAACAGAACTCACAACTTTCACATCCAAACAATAAGCATTGCTTCATATACTCCTCTTTTCTTCATTCCATGTATGTGGAGTCTGCAGATGTGACTCCTTAACTAGCTGCCAGAAACATTGCACACAAGCCACAGGAGACAACATTACAGAAAGAACATGACCTTTGGCCCCTCCTGACTTTCATTTAATTGATCTGAGTATCTGGCAGCTTTATGCTGCAACTCATTCAAAATTCATGTTCAATAATAGCACAGCGAGTAATGATAGTTTCATGGAACCAACATTCCTCATCAAAGATTATGCAAAGTACTGTGTGCATCAATCATTTAGAAAAGCAGTAGTGCTGTTGTTTCTCACACTATCATGTGAAAAAATTGCACTGTCTTTGTCTTACCATCCATTATCTCTAACTATTGCTGATTCAGTCACAGCAGCTGCTCCCAAATAATTGTACTAAATAAGAGCCAGATGATGGTTTGCCTTTAATGTATTCCACGTATCTGTTTAGGTTTTTTTAATAATCCTAAATGGACTGAAGGGAATCCAGGCAAATTTTTAGCTGAAAAATTCTGTTTCAAGGTGACTGAAATAATTTTGAAATTCTATCAAATTCACCTGTAGCACTTAGGAACACTGTTGAGTGAGAGCTTGGCAGTGCTGGGTTAACAGCAGGACTCAATGACCTTAGCAGTCAGCTCTAAGACCAACTCATTTGTGACAACATTCCTTTGAGAGCCAGCTCAAATAGCCTTTTTAAAAAAAAAGGTAAAATCAACAACAAACTTTATAAATTAACAAAATAGTAATCAGAAGTAGACTGCATAAAAGCCAGCTTCAGTATACAAACAAAAAAAGATGAAGAGTTGCTCCTAAAGTTCAGAAGATAAACATCTGCTGAACTGAAGGACAAAATCCTACCTTCTGATCTTCATCAGATCTTTACTGATCTCCTCAGTAAAACCACCATAATTACTGGTAAGAAATACTTACTAAGTTTGAGAAGCAGTGAACCATATAAAAGAATTTCTAGACAGAAATAGGCGTGCATCTGCCATCTCACTATAATTTACAAACTTGATAAATCTGATATTCTGAGAATCATCAGAGTTAGAGAGCATGTGCAGACTATCTAAGCATAAGCACTTAGAGGGTCTGACAGATGCCCTGCAACAGCATTTGTCTGCCTGTTGGGGTGTAAAAAAAACCTGCAAAGCAAATACACAGGATACTTAACACTGTCCAAAAGTATCCAGAGCAGACTACAGGTGGTTGTACATGCAGTGCACATGAGCAGTAGTTTCAGTCAGCTGGGCAGACAGATGTCTCCCCAGTTTGCACAGCAAATCCCTGAAACCCATTCCAACAGAGGATTGGTGGGAGAGGTACAGCATACACAGGAAGTAACCCAGAAGCCCACCATCTGTTTTTTTACAACAGTCAGCAGGTATATCTTAATGTATGACATCTTAATGTAAGGCTCTGCATATATATACAATGTATACGCCACTGAGGAAAAGACACAACCTAGAAAGAAAGTCAGCTCATGTAGTAATATCAAAATAGAACTGAAAATAGAATAACTGATAGCCTGCGACCCAATGAATTTTTTTTAGACTGGATAGGTATCTTCTGTCATTACTTTTGTATACAGAAAAATGCAAGTCACAATATTCAGGGGAAATAAAAACATGTTTACTAACAGCAAACACAGTACTGCTACACTGGCATTTTTAAACCAAAAAATTTATATGGAATTTCCCAAGTAATTGCTTTGTCTTCTTCATGTTTCCTGAAATATCCTTCTTCCTTTGAACAAAAATACAAACATTAAAAATTTTAAGTAATCAATTTTTGTTATTATTATTACAAGCATGAAAGTGCAACAATGAAAAATTTGGTGGCCTTGGCAGGATGGTAAAATGCTTGTTTCAGCTCACCTTGAGTCGGATAAGCTTCTGGCAACATTAGTCAACTATAAGTGAAATTGCATCGTTTAGGTTTTCACTTCCCATTTATAAATTCCTTCATGCCTATTGAAGGAAGTCCTGCACTGGAAACTTTAGCAAACTTTGGCTTACTGAAGGATTTGCAATAAAACAACAGCCTAGGCACTTCTCTTAGCACCAGATCCTGTAAATTGTAAATGTCTCCCTCTCCTGCTACTGAAAACTTAAAGGATGTGCACTCCACCAACATGCAAACATCTCCCCCATTCTCAGGTTCTGAATTTTGGGAATGGGATGAGAAAATATAAGCAGTTAAAAGATTGGTCATATTTTGTTGTTTTTTTTTTTAATTCAAGTCAACTGCTTCACCTAGTATGAACCTTTTATAGAAACCAGGTAAACAGATGCTCATGGAAGTCACTGGAGATGGATATCAATGATAAACCATCTGCCTGTCATATACTTTCTCACGAAAGGGTGCACTGCCTCTTCGATGTGCCTGCCTTCCCCCACTAATGAGAGAAGTGAGGCAGGAGATTATTTTTGGGTGATCATTGTGATTTCAGATGGCTAAAATGAGGTGAGATGACTCATTCCACTGAATAAATGTGAGAGCTAAGCAAGAATAAATTTCAGATGTGGGAGAGAAAGAAAGGCTGCTATATTCTTTTTTTCATAACCAGCAATCTTCTAATTGGTATTTCCCAAAGAAAGACTTCCTTTTGGCAGACTAGGTCCTTTTGAGATGTTAGTGTGAATTAGTTTTTCAGGGAAACTGCTCAAACACAATACAATCATTGAATTTGGTGACAATGACATCCAAAGACAACAAATGAAATCTTCCAGATATAAGCATTTTCAAACCACCATTGTCTTTTATACAAAAACCCCTCCATTATAACATCAGACACAAATCCAACAATTTTTAACTTGCATCTTTAAAAATAGGTACCTGAAATAAACTGTCCATAAATATATTTAATATACAATAAATAGATAATATTTGACACATATAATAAAACCGTACGCAATAAGATCACCTGCCCTGGACTAAGGAGAGCAGATTCTGGCATCTTAGGGGACCTGTGTCATACAGTCCCCTGTGTTAGTGCCCTGGCGAGCAGAGGGGCTCAAGAATACTGGCTAAGAGTCAAGGATCTTGCCCTCCAAGCTCAGGAAAGATGCATCTCAACAAGAGGACATGGGACAAAAATGCCAAAAGGCATCCATATGTGGATAAGGAGCTGCTGAGCACCTCAAAAACTAAAAAAGAAGTTTACAGAAGGTAGAAGCAAAGAAAAGCTAAAGCCTTGTTAAAATTGAGTCTAGCCAGAGATGTCAAAGACAATAGAAAGAGCTTCTATAGGCATCTTGCTAATAAAAAAATTGCTAGGGATGATGTGGGCCCTTCCATGAAGGAAGTGGGAGACCTGGCTACCTAGATAAGCCTGGAATATGGAGAAGACTGAGATTCTCAATGAATTCTATGTCTCAGTCTTCAACAGCAAGTGCTCCAGCCACCCCACCCAAGTCACAAAAGGAAAAAGCAAGAACTGGGAGAATGAGGACCCTAAGCCTACTGTAGGAGGGAATCGATTTCAAGACCATCTAAGGAACCAGAATGTGTACAAGTCTATGGGATCTGAGGACATTCATCCATGGGTCCTAAGGAAACTGGTAGAGGAAGTTGCTAAGCTACTATCCACCATATTTCAGTGAGGTGAAGTTCTTGATGACTGTACGTTGATTTTTCACAGCCTGTTTTTTTGGTAGCGAGGTGGGAGGAGGGGTAGGGGCACAGGGGTAGATTCTGTGAGAAGCTGCTAGAAGCTTCCACCATGTCTGACAGAGCCAATCCCTGATGGCTCTGAAGGTGGACATGCTCCTGGGCCAATTAGAGAGATTGGTAATGCCTCCGTGATGACATATTTAAGAAAAAAAATAAAAAAAAAAAAAATAAAAATAAAAATAAAAAATAAAAATAAAAATAAAAAATGAAAATAAAAATAAAAATAAAAATAAAAATAAAAATAAAAATAAAAATAAAAATAAAAATAAAAATAAAAATAAAAATAAAAATAAAAATAAAAATAAAAAATAAAAATAAAAATAAAATAAAAATAAAAATATCCTGGCACAGCCAGCAGTGATGCCATCTTGGCATGGCCCTCAGCAGGCCTTGCCTGCCCTAGATGAGATAGACCTCTTGGCTTTGCAGGATCTTCCAAGAATCTTTGGATTAGTGGAAATTGTTGGCAATTGTACCTATGAACAGCAGTTTATCTTCTAGTCAGAGAAGAGGAGGAGGTGAGGACATGGGAGAGAAAACAACATGGAGACACCAAGGTCAGTGGAAAAAAAGGAGGGGGAGGAGGTACTTCAAGCATCGAAGTCCAAATTTCTCTGCAGGCCCTGGTGAGGACTGTGATGAAACAAACTGTCCCATATAACCCATGAAGTCCATGGGGAATGCAGAGATCCACTCACAGCCCGTGGGAAAAGTGCTCATGATGGAGAAAGTGGATGCCAGAGAAAGCTGTCATCCAGTGGGAGACCTGAATAGAGACAGAGGGCCCTCTGCTTCCAGAGACAGAGAAAAAACGGCCCTTGCTTCCAAACTAGAGCAGCCTGTTCTTAGAAGACAGTGCATCATGGATGAGTGACCCAAGCCACAACAATTTTGGGAAGACTGTTTACCCCTAGGAGGGACCTCATGACATGGCAGACTAAAGATTCCTCTCTCTGAGCAAACAGAAGATCTCAAGTGACAAAATGACCAAAACCCCATACCCTGTCTCCCTGCACCATTGGTGGGAAAGATGGAAGGGCTGGGGGTAAAACTGTGTTTTAAAGGCTTATTTTACTTCTCATTATCCTCGTCCAACTTTGTTAATAATAAATTTACCTTATATCTTCAAATTTGAGCCTGCTGAGCTCTGCCAAACTATAGCAGACAAGAGTGAGCAAACAACTTTTGTGGGTGCCTGGCATCTGGGCAGTATCAAACCACAACAGACTGAAAAAAAAGAGAAATATAATCTCTATTTAAAAAAGGGAAAGTGGAAGACCCAAGGAACTACAGAAAATTCAGTCTCACATCTGTGCCAGGCAAGATCAAGGAGCATATTCTCCTGGAAACTGTGTTGGTAAACAAAAAGATGACTGGTGATAACCAAAATGGCTTCACTAAGGGGAAATGATGTCTGACAAGTTTGTTGGCTCTCTATGACAGAGCTACAGAGTTGGTGGATAAGGGAAAAGCAACTGACATTGTCTACCTGGACTCATGCAAAGCACTCGACACTGTCCCACATGACTTCCTTGTCTCTAAACTGGACAGACATGGATTTGATGGATGGATCACTCAGTGGAAAAGGCTTAGCTGGATGGCTGCACCCAAACAGTGTTGTGGTAATGGCTCATTGTCCATATGGAAACCAGTGACAAGTGGTGTCCATCAGGAATCGATTTTGGGGCTGACACTGTTCAACATCTTTGTTGGCAACATAGACAGTGAGGTTGGTGCACCTTCAGCATGACATCAAGCTCTGTGGCAGTGCAGTGAATATGAGGGAGGGAAGGAATAATCAACAGGCTTGAGAGGTGGGCCCATGCAAACCTCATGAAGTTCAGCAAAGCAAAATGTGAGGTCCTACATCTGTGTTGAGGCGATCACAGGAGCACCTACAGGCTGGGCAGAGAAGTGATTGAGAGCAGTCTGTGAAGAAGGGCTTGGCTGTGACAGGTGATGAAAAACTCCACATGAGCCACCAGTGTGTGCGCACAGCCTAGAAAGCCAATTCCATCCTGGGCTGGATCACAAGGAACACAGCCAGCAGGTCAAGGGAAGTGATTCTTCCCATACCCTGCTTTTGTGAAACACCACTTGGAATACTGCATACAGTCCTAGTGTCCCCAACATAAAATGGAATTTTAAAACCAATTTTAAAAGCATTTTTCACTGTAAACTGAACAAGTAATCTTTCCTTTATGCTTTCTATCACATTCCTAGAGTGAAATATTCAGAATAAAGCAATATATTTTCCTAGCCTGCCATGTCAGATTTATTTTGTCACGAAACTCTCCTGGTGAACAACTTGGTTGAACACACTTCTACAGGTTAATAAGAGCTTTAAATTTCATTAAAAACCCCACATTATTCCTGCCCCAAATTTAATCACTGCTGACTATATTGGTGCATTGTTGTCTTTCCATTATGAAAAACAGAACAGAGGTCATAATTAAAGGCCAAAGGATTCTAGCTCATGAGTTGGCTGAGCTGATTGAGAGGGCTTTGAACCAGGTTTGAAGAGGGAAGGGGATTAAGCCAGGGTCTCCAGAGAGGAGCATAAGGGTGGTAAGCCAGAGCCGGGGGGTAAAATCAGCAGTCTAGCTGAAGTGCATGTATGCTAATGCACACAGCATGGGTAACACACAGCAGGAGCTGGAAGCCACTGTGCAGCAGGAAAAGCTGTGATGTAGTTGCCATCACCAAAACGTGGTGGGATGACTCGCCTGACTGCAGTGCTGCCGTGGATGGCTACATGCTGTTCAGAAGAGACTTTGGCCTATTCAGGATGCTGATTCAGAGAGTATCTTGGGAAACAGCCCTTAAAACAAGGGGATCCAGGAAGAATGGACACAGTTTCAGAAAAATCTTCATGGTGCTGGAGCAGGCACTTCCTTGTGCTGAAAGATGAGCTGACAGAGAAAATGACCAGCCTAGACGGGAAGGGAGCTTTTGAAGGAAGCCAGGGGGAAAAAGAGGACATGTCAGTCCAGAAAAATGGACAGGCAAATCAGGAAGTGTTTAAGTGTGTTGTTAGCTATGCAGAAAGAAAATTAGAGGCAAAAGCTCAATTAGAACTCAACATGGTCACTTTTGTAAAGGATAATAAAAACGGTTTTATAAACACATAGATATCAAAAGGAGGGGCAAGGAGAACCTCAAATCTTTATTGGACATGGCAGGGAATATTGTTATCAAAGGTGAGGAAAAGGCTGAGATACTTAAAACATTTTCCTCCATTTTCAACAGTAAGGCAGGTGTTCCTCAGGACAACTGGCCTCCTGAGCTAGTAGATAAGGACAGGGAGCAGAATAGATCCCCTGCAATCCAGGAGGAAGCTGTTAGCGACCAACTGAGCCACTTTGATGCTCACAAGTCTATGGAACCTGTTGGGATTCATCCTGAGTGATGAGGGAGCTGGCTCACCAAGCTGCTCTCCATGATTTATCGTCATCAGGGAGGTCCCAGATGACTGGAAGCTGGCCAGTGTGAGGCCCATCCATAAGAAGGGCCAAAAGGAGGATCCACGGAACTACAGGCCAGTCAGCGTGACTTCAGTGCCTGGCACAGATATGGAACAGTTCATCTTGAGTGCAATCATGCTGGACCTACAGGACGGCCCAGGGATCAGACCCAGCCAGCATGAATTTAGGAGGGGCCAACCATGACTAACCAATCTGATCTCTTTGTATGACCAGGTGACCCATCTGGTTGTGGTGTGGATATTGTCTCCCTGAACTTCAGCAAAGCCTTCGACACTGTCTCCGATGGAATAACTCAGGAGAAGCTGGCAGTGCATGGCTTGGACAGGAGCACTCTTTGCTGGGTGAAGAGCTGGCTGGATGGTGGGGCCCAGAGAGTGCTGGTGGATGGTGCTGCATCCAGCTGGTGGCCAGTCACCAGTGGTGCTCCCCAGGGGCCAGTCCTGCTTAATATCTTTACTGATGATCTGGATGAAGGGATTGAGTCTACCATTAGCAGATTTGCAGATGACACCAAGATGGGTGTGAATATCAATCTGCTGGAGGGCAGGAAGCTCTGCAGAGCAACCTGGACAGGCTGGGCTGAATCCAAAAATATGAAGTTTAACAAGATTACGTGCCGGGTCCTGCACTTTGGCAGCAACCCCCTGCAGCACTACAGGCTGGAGACAGAGTGGGAGAACAGAGGCCAGGCAGAAGGGACCTGGGGGTACTGACTGATGGCAGACTGAACAGGAGCCAGCAGTGTGCCCACATGCCCAAGAAGACCAATGACCCCTGGCCTGTATCAGCAATAGTGTGGCCAGCAGGAGCAGGGAGCAGGAGGTCATTCTTTCTCTGTACTCAGCACTGGTGAGGCCACACCTCGAGTGCTGTGGGTCCAGTTCTGGGCCCCTCAGTTTAGGAAGGATGTTGAGATGCTGGAGCATGTCCAGAGAAGGGCAACAAGGCTGGTGAAGGGTCTGGAGCACAAACCCTGTGAGGGCTGGCTGGGGGAGCTGGGGTTGTTTAGCCTGGAGAAAAGGAGACTCAGGGGAGATCTTTTCACTCTCTACAACTGCCTGAAATGAGGTTGTAACCAAGTGGGGGTCAGTCTCTTCTTCCAGGAAACAACAGGACAATAGGACAAAGCTTTAAGATGCACATGGAGAAGTTTATTTTGGGCATTAGGAATAAGTTCTTCACGGAAGGAGTGATTTGCCATAGGAATGGGCTGGTAAGGGAGATGGTTGGAGTCACCATCCCTGGAGGTCTTTAAAGACTGGATATGGCACAGTGCCACTGTCTAACTGGCAAGATGGTGTTCAGTGACAGGTTGGACTTGATGATCTCAAAGCTCTTTTCCAACATAATTGATTCCATGACTCTGTGAATAATTTTGATATATCTCTTCCTGCAACTTTTAAAAATATCAAAGTTTATTTTTTAATTGTTAAGACATTTAATCTTTCTTGCTTCCCAACTTCCTACACAATGAAACAAAACAACTTTTTGGCAAAATGTATTCTCAAATACATTTTGAGAAATATTTACAAATTCTCTGTAGCATAGATGGAGTAAAAGTATATTTACTACATATAATGTAATTCTAAACCTCATTTTTAAAGAAGATTTTATAGCAGTGTATCCCTACTATAAACCATAACTTGAAAGGAAGCAAACAGAAAGCTTGAGTAGAGGCTATAACAGCGAAATCAATTTAAGAAAGATGTCAAAAGACAGGCTGTGCAATTTTGTTTGCAATCATGATTAATAAAATACTGAAAAGATAAATTTTGAGAAGGAAGACAGGCTCATCTTAGCAAAGTGAAGAGTGAATTAAAAATACTATTTTGTGTTGTGTTCATCTATGTATCTGGCTTCTAATGTGATGAATGTCTGCAAGTCTGACTGGAGGGTCTGAGAATTATATACTACTGTTTAATAAAACAAATCAAAGGGCTCTTACTTTTTAGCTTTTTGCAAGAGTAAAAATAAAAAATATCATATTGACCAACTAAGGGTCTTGAATCCACAGATTACCAATATATTGCTGAGAAGATCAAAGTCTTTGTCATTAACCAGGAAAATAATATACTTGCAGGGAAAAATCTTTAGTGTACATGTTTATATCTTCTTGCATTTTCTATTTGTGCACTCTGAAAAAGAATGCTTATTTATTCTTACATTCATTGTCATTCTCTGTTCCTAAATATATATTATTTATACATATGTTAAATGAAGAACATTATAGACAATGCTATAAAAATTTTCATCCAGCACCTGGTAGACAATCCTAACAACCTGAATAGCACTCCAGACTAAATATCACAGGAGTTCACATCTTTCAAGCATAAAGAAAAAGCTCCTCTTCTAGCCTCTGAGCAGCTCACAGGATTAGATGTACTTTAGGTTTTTAACAACTTGCTTTCCAGATGTTAAATGGCTCTAAGGATTAGGTGCATTTTATTAAAACCAACATGTCCTAGCTTTGAGCTGGAGTTATCTACAACATGAAACACTGTGTATTCCACAAATCATCAGAGAACAGAAGGGCACCACTGAAATCACCAGATTAAGGCAAGTGTAAGCACAGATTTAACCTAACATTTTTCTTTCTCTAAATTCCATAGAAATAT
Source organism: Luscinia megarhynchos (assembly GCA_034336665.1). Taxonomy (NCBI): domain Eukaryota; kingdom Metazoa; phylum Chordata; class Aves; order Passeriformes; family Muscicapidae; genus Luscinia; species Luscinia megarhynchos. The sequence continues at coordinate 7,604,611 of JAPFBE010000002.1, forward strand.
CTCCTTTAGAAATACCTGTTTTCATATTTCCATTCAGCTTTGCATTGTTGGACAAAAACCAACAACTCATTTAAAAACAAACAAAAAATATGTGCAGGTGGAAAAAATTCTTCTCTTTTTACACTGCTGTTAGCCGTGTTTTATGTCAAGCCAATCACTCACTTCTGACCACACAGTAGAGCAGCCTGACAACTATCTGGTTCCCAACTGCTTCCTATTGCAATTCCCTCAGCTGATGAGCAAATGCTTCCACCTTCCAGGACTGTGTGGTCCCAGCTGACCCTGAACCAGGTGCATCAGCATGGAAACAAGAGGCATCACTGATCTCAATGAGACAGCCCTGATGAGTAAATCCTCCACAGAGAGGAGAGTAAGCAAATGACTTTTCTGGGTCAAGGAGTAGGTCCCAAGATTAAAAACAAATCTCCAAATAAATCTTTAGACCTCTTTATATTTTAAAAGAAACCTCTGCATCTCCCAAAGCATAGAAGATGAGAGAAAAATGCAGTACAAAGATGATTTTTAATTATCTTAGAAAAACAGAATGGGGATACAGGTCCTCATCCCCTGAGCTGCAGAGAGACCAGAATTTATGGGTAATACTAAGGAATTTGCTGTCTCAGTGACATTACTAATTTCTTGACATGTTTGAGGTTTGCATTCAGTTTTTGTGGCTACATTTTTTAATTAAAAGGTGTCTGAGCAGAAGTTGAGTCATAACGTAATGTGTGAGGTCAGCAGAAACTTGTAAGTGTGAACCATTATTTATACAACTAATAATACCTAATTCTTACTATGCACCCTAGTAACCTATGCTTTCTTGAGAATTACTGGACTAAAATTTCATGCCAAGTAAACTGCAGGATGTGTGTGGGTCACACTGTATACCCCAGTGACAAGATAGTTGTAACACAAAAGCCATTATCACTGATGACAAGTTTGTTAGCTCAGAAGAATAAATTCCCTCCACTGTGATACTGAACACTGACTGCATTATTACTCTAGTTTGAAAAATACATATTACACAAAGATGACTACAACAAGATATAAAACACTGGTATTAGTAAACTGAGGGTTCCTTGATCTGAACTTTTTGAGCTGTACAGAATAAAGTTGGTCAGTTGCTGAGAGTTGAAACTCCTCCAATACCTGTAGCTTCAGTCAATCAATGGTCTAGTCTGTGGCAAGTCTGCTGTTGACAGACTCCTTAGAGATTGATATCTAATTGATCAACCTGGCAGTGCAGAGGGAACAGACCTGTCTGAAATCTTTGAAAAAGCAGCCAAAATGAGACCCTTTTGGCTCTCCTGGACCACAGCAGACGGTGGCCAGCAGTTTCCATCTGAGTGGGACACCTCTTAGAGCTAGTGAACGCTCAAGTTTTTGTACTCAGAGGATCGACGAACAGTGAAGAATCCTGGGCAAATATCTTCACTCCTCAGTACTCAGCCCTACACCCATCGGGGGGATACAAAGGCGAGGTGAGTATTTTACTTACCTTCACGGGGAATTTTTCATAGGTACCTCTCTTGCACTGACCTGTTATGTCTGTGTGCATGCACATGCACATGTGCTAGAGCAAAGCTGGGAGAAATACTGCTTTCTTAGATTTTTAAGTATCTTAGGTATCTAAGTAAATTAGACCGGTAAGCAAGTGTAAGTCGTAAGTTATAAGCTAAGTAAAATGTTGCTAAGTGTTGTTCTTTTTTAAGTTGCTAAATTTAATCTACAGGTTAGGTTAAATGCTGTTAAGTGTTATTCTTCTGTTAAATTGTTATGGCCAAGGTATAAGTTATGTTATAAGTTAAGTTAGGTTGAAGCTAAATGTTGTTCCTTTGTTAATTTTTTAAGGTTAAAGTATAAGTTAAGGTTAAGTACTGTTAGGTTTGAGTACCATTACACTTTTAGGCCAGATTTGTTTATATCCTTGCCCCTACTGTCCTTTTGTCACACACACAGACTGGATTTTGCTTCACTGGGTTTTTTCCTTGGTGTGCCACTGTCTAGTAAGTAGTAGACTGAATCATGCCAACAAACTTTGTCGTGCTGTCATTTAATATTTAATAATTTTTTACTTATACCCTTATCAGTGATCTTTTAAGCAATCTCACTCGTTCATAACACATACCATTGCAACTCACTTGCTACTGGTGCATAAAATACCACTGTGCCCAAATCTCTCTTCCTCATAGTCAACTGACTCTTCACAAAAAACCCCTCCTTCATAGGAATTCAAAGTTCTCACACACCACTAAAGAGGAAAATTGAGCAGGGAAGGGCTAAAATTCTTTTTATTCCAGTTTCAGTCTCTGCCTATTTTTGCATTTTTCCATCGGGAGACACCTTTGGAATCTCTGGTCCTAAGGACACAAGACTACCCTTCCCATCACCAGTGGGGAGGAAGTGTGAGACATCAGACCTGTGTTGCCTCCCTCAGCTACTCTTTGTCCTGATTCCCCAGCTAGCTGAGACCCCAGAGACTGAAGAAAAACTTTCCTCTGGTAGCACAAAAGTTGACAAGAGAAATGTTTCACTTGAACCTCCCCTTTATGCAAAATAGGAAATACTGTCTTGAGTGACATTTACTAGATTAAAGCTGCAGCCAAAAACAAGTTTTGGATCTGCAGTTTGCCTTGTTTGTAAAAAAAGAGGAAATTTTGTAATTTTCACTACAGCAACCTCCTTCCAAATCACTTTTTAAATCACTGACATACTAGATCTTACTGTACTGAATCCTCCTAGATACCACATCACTGGGGAACCAAAGACTCAAGTTCAGCTGTTGCCTGCTGAAATAGAAAATTAATTCTTCCAGAGTTTGGGAGAAAGTGAGGCATGCTTCACTTGCTGGGGGAAATGCCTCAGTTTTGTGTCTCAGCAGACCTCATTCCTATGAGGCTGCTGGGAGCCAGGGAAGGAGGGGGAGATAGAAGCAGGATGTGCAAAAGTAGGACAGCAAAAGCCAAGCTTTTAGCATTTTCAGAACATCCCTTGCTCAGCTGCAGCTTGAAATAAAACTCAGCTTCGTTTTCAAAGCTCAATAGCATGATGACTGGCACTTCATGAAACAGACATCTGCTCGTGGGTAGTCAGCAATACCATTGCATATTGGTCAGTGCCTTCTGGCTTATAGCAAAGCAATTGCTTATGCCTTTTTGTTTACATATTCAATGAAACAAAATCACCAAGTAAAATCTAATCATAATCCCATATAATCCATCCCTCATTATATTCTTCCAACTGATCTGTTGTTGCATACAACCAACTCTGAAGGACAGACTAGAGAAAAATTCCCAGGAATGCTCAACGAAAGGGCAACCACTAAAATTCCCTGACACAGTGAGAAGTGATGCATGATAACCTGTGAGTAGTGGCCTAATAGAAGTGGACAGGAGTATAAGCAGACATGATTATCCTTGAATGAGGGACAAAAAGGAGTCCCTTTTCCACAGCTGATAACCTGTTTCTGATGCACTATTTTCAATGTTAACCCACTATTCCAATGTTAAATGAAAATTAACTAAGGGGAAAAGAAGGTACAGTGTTCCATATAAAACATTATTTAGAAATTAATATAACTGTTCTAGACTGGTCTTTGTCTTTGCCTTGAAATGAAAGCTACAAGCCATTTGATTAATGCATAAAAAAAGCCTCCCATCCTCCATCCTCAGAGGAGCTTTTTACTCATTGCATAAAATGCTGTGCAGTAGTAACTTATTAACACAAGGCAAGCACTGAAAAACCAAGTAAATTTGGGTTTATTTTTTTAAAAAATAATGAACCATTGTTGGAAAAGATAACATTCCTGAACTATTTTCAGTACTGATGCACATCTCTGAGGAAAAAAGTTTATATTAACTAGGATTTTTGGAGAAAAAACCGAGGGAATAAAGGGCATGATGGCATGTGCACATGAGTACTTATATATCAGGTGATAAGGAAAGAAGAGCACCATCTGAAAAAATGGAAGTCCTTCAGTCCAGGAATAAAGAACTACTTCATGCCCTTAGAGAGCCAGAAGAAATAGAAAATTAGCAGTGAACTCTTTGAGTGAGTCATTGGGAAGCAAATCCAGCGACTGATATTGTCATACCCATATTCTCATAATCATTTAACTAATTATTATAAATAATGAAATAATGGGTACAAATCACATTCTGTCCACTAGTCTTTCAAGAACCAGTAGAAAAATGGTTAAAGTCATCTAATAAATTATAAGAACTGTTTTCCTCCATTTTATTTCCACATCTCTGTGGCCTCTGTTGCATTTAAGGCCTTGGCTGACATACATAAGAGTGAAAAGGGAAGGGAGATTGTTCCCCCAAATCTGCATACCATAGTCTACCTGTTATACAGCAGTCTAAGGAAGGCCAGAGCATTTTGCCCAACAGAGTATTTTTCCCACCAAATCCAATCACTATAAGCATCACTATAACCTTCAAAAAAAAACAGACTAGAGAGGATGACTATGTTCAGATGAATAAGCTGCACGTCACTCCAAAGCCCTAAAGCCAGACTTACAGATATTCATCATCTGAGAAGCCAGACATGTCACTGAACACAACATAAAATGGTGTTTTTAATTCACTCTTCACATTGCTAAGATGAGCCCATCTTGTTTCTCAAAATTTATCTTTCCACTATTAATCACAATAGCCAACAAAATTGCACAACTTGTTTCTTGACAGTTTTCCTCAATTGTTCTCACTGTTATAGCATCTACTCAAGCTTTCTGTTTTCCTTCTTTCAATTTGCTTGGCCTATAAATTATTATAGTTTACAATCCCAAGTTAGCACCTAAAACCACTCACAAAATTCTGTAATTCAATAATTTGGAAGATAGTTTCACATGTTGTTGCATTCCTATTTTATTTAGGAATCACAATTTCTTGCAAATGCATGTCTTTTCACAGGCTAGAGACTGGATGAATACTCATCTTTGACTTTATTCTCAGTTCATTGACACAGCATTTAATCTTGGCACAACCATGTATTGACAAGCAAGAAGCAGTATAAATGTAGCATAAAACTTCTTTTAGCAAAGAAAAGAAAAATTCTCTTACTATGTGCATTTTTGAAGTGTAATAGTACTTTGTTTTTTCTGTATTTTTCATTACAATTGTCCATGTTTGTGGAAGACCTAGCTCTTTCTTTCAAAAGTAGCTGTGCTGAGTTCAACAGCAGATATGCTGGTAATTGCACAAGATACCATTTCTGGGAGTTCGACAGTAGGCCAGCCTTCAATTTTACTGAAAGATACAACGAAACTGCTCAAAAAGTGCAAGTCTGATTCTAGTTTCCTTGTTTTAAATAGAGGACGTATCTCTGAATATATAATCTCTCAAAAGCTAGAGTAAATGTAATTGCTTTGACTGTAAATGAAACTATGCAAGGTCAATTACAGTAATAAAATGGGAAAATACAATAGAAGCACAACAGATTTTTACAAGCAGACCCTTTCTCCTATTGCCTCCAGAAGCTGTCTCAAGTCTGGAGCACAAGGAGCAAGCAGACAGCTTATTCTATGGGAAAAAGATCAGGAGCAGATAAAATATCACTCGACACAAAGCAGAGATCAGGTAAATTATATGAACTATTTAAATTTTGATGTATTTTCTGTGTCACCATAGACCAGAATTTTAAGGTTCATTTAAATACTTTTTGCAGCTTCTGCCACCTCAATACCTTTATTCTCAACAACTATATATAAAATAGGAATGAAAACACCTTCCACCTAGCAATAACACTCACTTCTCTGGAATATCACTCAGAATCACAGAATATTCCAAGATGGAAGGGACCCACAAGGATTATCACATGCAACTCTTGCATGAATGGCCTTATAGGGATCAAAAAGGGGCTGCAGGCTGCATGGATATCACAGTTGTGGAAATCAAGTAAATAGAAAAAAAGACATGCAATTTTATAAGCCCTTTGTCAGGTCCTGCATCAACTACATATATTTTTTTCTGAGCTTTATGAAAGAGTAAATATTCAAGCACATTGGCTGAGACATCAAATATTAAGATGCACAAGTGTATCCAGGAATTTCTTGCCTTTTTTCATTCTGCTAAACAAGTTTTTTGTTTACTTGTACTCCTGAATCTTGCCAATTTGTACTCCAGATTATCTCTCAGTCACAGTGTCAAGGGGAAGGAAGAAAGCATCAGCTGAAGAAAAGCAAAGGAAATTCCCTATCCGTTCAGTGATCCAGACATGTATCTTAACAAGACTCTATGTTATAAATCTGCATAGAAATGAACACATTGTAAGCATCTGCAGAAAATAATTAGCAAAAAGAAATAAGCAAAGCAAATTATACTGTTACATTATAATTTTGAGACTAAATGATGGGCAGAATGGTAAGTAAAAAGAATAAAACAGATTATACAGAAAACTTAAATGGAAAATATCAAGTGTCTTATGGGAAAAATAGTGAAATTAAACCAGAACAAGTGAAGTGAATTTTCCCAAGAGAAATATCCTTCACTTCCTTCTCCCTACTCCCTTGCCCATGATATTCTGTTTAAGTATAGAAGCAGTGGCAATTACAATGCAAGGAAATAAACACCCTAACAGATACAGCAAGAAAAAAAAAAAAACAAATAAAAGCCTAGCACATGGCAAAGCATGAAGGGAGTAGAACAGAATTATTCTCTTACTTTACACTTTCATTATCACATACTTCTGAAAATTAGAAGTCCTCTTCACAGCACCCAAATGAAGTGGCCGTACACACAATGGAAAATGCTGCTGTCTCCATTGAGTATTGCAGAAGGTAAAAACATGGAGTGTCTCTTACACCCTCATTTCTTTTGCTGTGTACCCAACAGAGACTGCATGGCACAATCCCTATGAAAATCTGAAATGGAAACTATTTTCATTATTTATCTCTTTCATCTCTGTAAGAAAGAGACAGATACAAAAGGAATGTAAACATTCAGATCTGAAGAGGTCTTGTTTGAGAAAAGGTTTTCCTAAGCAAGTACCTATGGGGAAGTCAAGTCTTCAGATATTTGTCACATAAATGGACTATATGGATAAATATTCAAATCATTTAATTTCAGTACATTAGTGATCTTGAACTGGGGTAAATTGTAGTCTCCATTGTATAGTAACATCATGGATATTAGGCCCTGAAAACATCAAATTCTTTTGTTCTTATGAATAAAGCTGAGCAGAAGCTTGAAATCTTGTACTGAAATTGTTCTAAAAATATGATAAAGGATCTGTGTTACTAAAAATCATAAAAGAGATGAGAATTTTTTGGCTTACTCATTTTCATTAAATTTGGTGATGCCTTTTTATTAAACTTGATCAATACTGATGAGTTTTTTCTGAGTGACATTGAAATCTCCAAAGAAATAGCTGATGTGAGAAATACTGTTTTCTATTTAATATTTCTCTAACAAAAATAAATTAGGCAGTATAACAATGCAGATAAATATAAAATAAAATAATTTGATAAACACTGAAAATACCAGAAACTGCAGCACTCATCTTGTAATATCACTAGCATCAAAGTTATCAGCTAGTATTTTACCAACATTATGTGGATAAGTCATCTTGATTCAATTGGAGAAAATGCACTATTTCCCTTTATTATCATAATCCTTCCTTAGTAAGCAGCATCATTTAAAGAAAATAGGTAATTAAAATTATTTTTAAGATCGGCTAACAATAGGAAGCACTGTAGAGGAAGAAGTGTGGAGTGGAAAGTTTAGAGGGGCCTGAGAGACGGGGGAAAGGTCCAGATAGGGATACCTGCCAAACACAAATATTGCTGATTTCTTGTGAGGACAAATCTCCACTTTCTGTAGAAACAAACTGAAGAATGGGACTTAGAGGTTTATTTTCTTAGTATTTTACTTGTGGTGTCAAGATGCATAAAGATAACATTTACTTCCTGTGCCAGTTTTGGCTGGGGTAAAGTTAATGTTCTTCATGCCAGCTACTATGGGGCCATGTTTTGCATTCTTGTGCTGAAAACTGTTTGATAATATAGAGATGTTTTTGTTGTTGCTGACCAGTGCTTGCACAGCACCAAAGCCGTTTTTGCTTCTTGGACTGCATTACCAGCAAGGCAGCTAGGGGTGCATGAAGAGCTGGGAGAGGACACAGCCAGGAGAGCTGACCCTGCCTGACAAGGGGATACTCCGTACTACATGGTGTCATGCTCAGCATACAAAGCTGGAGGAAGTAGGAAGAAGATTGGGGGTATTTGGAATGATGACATTTCTCTTCCCATGTAACCACTAGGCAAGATAGACCCCAGCTGTCCTGGAGATGACTGAACACCTGCCTACCCATGGGAAGCAATGAATTAATTTCTTGTTTTGCTTTGCTTGTGTGTATAGCTTTTGCTTAGCCTATTGAAATGTCTTATGCCAAGACACGAGTTTTCTCTCTTTTACTCTTCCAATTCTCTCCACATCCCACTGGCGGGGGAGTAAGCAAGCAGCTGTGTGGGGCTGAGTGGCTAGTTGGGGTTAAACCACAGCACTTGGATAGCTGCTCTGTGCCGACAGATGGTGCACTCTGAATTAATTCAAGTATTGATTACAAAAGTAGTTGAAATAAGGACCACAAAACTTCCCTCCCACTAAAGCTATACCCATGTGCATGACCAAAATACATTCAGAAAACTATAAAAAAACAGAAAATAATATGTGTAACTGATTTTGATTGCCTTTTTACTCCTGAGTTCCCCAGATAATCAGGTCCTTCTACAAGGACTGAAAATTTCAAATTTTTGTATCTTTCTTAAAAACATAAAAAGAACCAAATGCAAAAAAATGTGAAAACTGGCAACAGCACATGTTCTTTGGAGAATAAAAGTGACTTTGCAAAGAGAGTACATATAAAGGCACTGCAGAAAATAAGGTCAAAATATTCCCTGGAGAAAGCTAAATAGCAAAAGAATTTTGCTAGCAAGTTAAGTGTGAATGGATCCACAGAAAAGATCAAATCAATGCACTGAGAAGATCACATAAAGTTCCACTTGCATGTTTTAGGCTGAGGAGGGATCATGAAAGTTATGATTTCCTTTCACACTTAAGAATAGAGGAAAGAAAAAGCTCACGCAATTGAAAGTTTAGAGAAGACGTCAGATATAATTTACCTAAACAACATGTAAAGTGAAATTCAATTCTTCTTTCTGATGGTAACTGGCAATTAAAGAAACAACTCAGAAAGCAATCTTCATTTACTCATGGTAAACAATGAGTGAAAGTCTCTGGCACGTGTACCTGCAGTATGTGCAGATGCTGTCTGTCACTGGGGTGTATCAATCTAGAATTATTATATCCTGGATAACAACACTCTGCAAAGTTTCTTTGCTAAAGGTAGGCTGTTTCTATAATTTTTCAGTGCCTGTCCCACCAGTCACTAGATCTTACTTATTCCCTTGACATACACAATCTATCTCAGTTCTTGGATATACCCAGTTATCCCCCAGGGAAATCCCAGAGCAGACCAGCTTCTTCCAGCAAACGCTGGACATTTCCTCCTTCTGGCCTGCTATTTTCTACACTAAGTAACTCTGTATCTCCAGTGTACTAGAATTCCACACCCATATAATCTGTGGTACCCTTTTCACTACCTTTTTTTTGTAAGTCTTCCCCTCTTGCTCCAGTATAATGTCCACAGATGGTTTCCCCAGAAATAAGAGATTCATAATTACCTGTCCTTTCCTTTTGTCCATCTCCCCACCAACTCTTTCATTTTTCTTCCCCACCAGAAAAGCTGAGGGTTGACTTCTGCTATCTTCTTCTGCCTTCTCCACTTGCCCAATCCACTGTTGTCCAGTGACATTTTTTCATAACCAAACTAAGCACATTCTTCTTGATCTTCCACAGATCTTTGTCAAATTACACCTATTGTGGGGGGCAGGGGGGTGAGGGGGAGGTACTAGGGAGAAAAATTCCTTTCTGCTTTCTCAGAACAAAATTTACTAATTGTAACAAAATCTTTATTGAGGAAAGAAACTATAAACAAATCATCCATTTTTTCATGGGAACAGAAATTTTGCCTGCACAGTACCAATTCAAATTCCATTTAAACAGATCGACGTGTCCTTCTGCTGAAATTCTCAGAAATGAGTCAGTAATTTCTAACTTTGATGCTTCAGAGATTATTGGAATAACCTTATTCCATTGTCTTCTGAAGTTTTAAATTTCAAGATAATAGTAACTACAGCAAAGAATTGGGATCTTATAATGTAATTTTCTCGTACAGAAACATTAATGTTAAACAGAAATTACACTTCTTCCAGAAGGTGGGAACACATGCTGGAAGCAATAGAATCTACTTCAGAGAGCAAAAGTCTGTATGACACATAAATGGGTAAGATAGACATGATTTCAAAACCATCTCTGCCCACACAGATTCCAGCAGGTGTAATGATTCATTTATCTCAAATGACTGAAATTTTTGTGGCCATAATGAAGAATATAAAATATTTTCTTTTTCATTGGTAATTACTATTGTGTTCCCAGTAACATGAGATTAGAGTACACAAAACCACTCTGGCTCTTCTTCATCCCTCTACTGGGGAATTATGAATCATTAGGTTGAAAAAATATTTTTATAGCAGTGAAGTAGCATCAATGTGTATGACAGTGCTCTTTCCATTCTTAACTGCTTTCTAAATCAGATACATCAGGGTAAACATAGAATAAAAAGAAATCACTGAGCTGAAATCAGTCATCCACTGGCATAAACAACCACATTATTTCTCAAGCACCTTATCAGATATGAGATTTTCTCTCTCAAACATGTCAAGTCCATCTGACAACTACTATATCTGGCGCTCCATTACTTCTGAGAAATCATTTCCTGAACCTCCTTGCTGTGGTGGTTACCACCATCATTTTTCAGGTCAAATATTATTCTCGGCCAGGAAAAACCTTTTATTTCAGTAACATTGTTCATCAGCTCAAATGACTCCTCTCTCTTTCTTGCATTTACTTCTCTGATGTACTTAGTGGCATCAAATACATTCACTCTAAGCTTTTATCTTAGAGCCTGGATCTGTCCTTCTCTATGTTTGTTCCAAATTTATTGAATATGAATGGTGCAGTACTCTACATGGGGACTTCAGCAATGGCTTCTTCAAATTCTTGCCTTTAAAATAACTTGCCTGACACCTCCTAGAATGGCAATTGCACTTATACACTACTACTTATACTGAGTTAATGAACAGTAGGCCTGAGACTATCTTTTTCTTTTACTGCCACATTACAAAATTATGAAATATTTTCTTGTTATCAAATATAAATACAGGGGTCCTGCCATTTCCCACTACCCAGGGCACAACCTGCCACTTGCACATTGAGTTAATTGCATTAGGTGTGTTCCTCAACAGTGATCTACATTCTCAAAAATGCTAGTATAGCAGCTGGCTGCACACAGCTGACATGAACGAGGCATTTAACAATCAGCTCAAAAGCCTAAATGGGAAATGCTGTACAAATTGATAGGACAAATGGGTGTTAATGTCTTCACAAATTACTAGATCTGAAAGGATCAATCGGGTTCTGGAAGAATAGGTGTGGAGGTCTTTATCAACATGAGTAGATTTGATAGGGGAGACACTGAGAATTGAAAAGTGAGGAAAACCTATGAAGTAATTTCAGAGTCCCTTTTCCAATCATAAGCTAATATTATGAATTTTCCTCACAGGCCACTGTACAGTATAATGTATAATAATAATTCATTTGGCCAAATATGAAAAGAGGAGCATGTAATGGAAAATTAGAAAGCAAAGTAATTGAATTAGATAATTGAATATGTGATTAATAAGTGAGAAGAAAATATTAGAGACCTACCACAAGATGAGAAAGGAACACATATTTTTTGTTTAGTTCCCAATATTTTTATGACTAAAATGATGGAATCAGCCCACCTGTGGGAATGGTGCAGTGTGGGGAACCCTGTACTGTGGCCACCTCTCTCTCCTCAGCCTAGAGGTGAGAAAGAGACCATTCGGAGATTTTCAACATCTATCAGGCTTTTCATCTTCATTGCTATTAAACATTAAAAAAAAAGATGTCCCACAAGTGGTCAGAGCAGCTCCTGAGGAGCTGCATAGAGACATTGTAAAGAAAGTGACTCAGTACATCAAATGGGTGAGAAGACTCCTATAACATGTTAGTAGCTCTGTAAGACGTGTGGCTTAAGTATTAGCAGAAGAGCAGGGAAATCCCTTTGAACAGATAATTCATTTAATCAGTGCTCCAGATCAAGAAAATGGATGTGAAATTCTGGTCAATTTGAAACATGTCGCAACATAAATAAAAAATTCTCATAAGTCAGAGATGCATTATTTCTAAAGGAAAAAATTTTTATGTGCATTAAAAACAAAAGTCCACTGTATTTTTGAAACAATGTGGGTCGAAAAGCCAAATGTTTCCTTTCAGAGTTAAGGAAAATTACTTTTTCCCCAAAAACATTTTTATTTGGCTAAAGAATTAAAAAGGACAAAAAAATAGCTTAATTTTTCACTTAACTTTAACCAGAAAGAAAAGATTTTCAAGTGTGTCAGCAGCAGAAGATAAGAGACCTGAACTCAAAGCAATAAGCAGGAGTGGGGACATGGAATTAGTGTGAAAAAGAGCTAGCTTTGTCATAGTTCACATAGTCTCATTAGAAAGTCATATTCCCTTACCAAAATTTGGTTTACTTTTGCTTTGTTCTCGTCAGGCTGGAGTCAGTGAAGTTTGGTGGCCTCCCCAGTACATGTAGCACATAAAGATCAAATCATTTAATAAAGACATTAAAGCCTGTAATTCAGACTTAAATATTATTTAGGCTAAATTATTCAAATTATTATGCTCAGAAATAAATAACAATTACAGTGTCTAGGTGATGGAATAAGAAATTCAAAAATACTTCTGCAGCATATATGAACACATGCTGGTTTTTCATGTGCAGTACGGATGGGAAGTGCTTATATAATTTACATTCCTTTTAGTTTTAAAATCAGTCTCACAGCTCGACAAGACCAGTCTTCAAAAGCTCGTGTAATGGTGGGAAAAGCACTGGTGAGAGAAATACTGGTTTGACATCCCTGTTAAAGTAGAGGACTAATTCTGTAACGATCTTGAGTCCAATCCTGACAACAAGTGAACAAGTACTAATGAGTATTATTTTCCTAGTAAGGTGCAATGAGAAAAGCTAAAAGAAGGATCTTAAAATAACAACCATCCTCTAGAAATACATAAATGGAGACAATAAACAATGTAAAGGGAGGAATAATGCCATTTATTGTTACAAGACTGCTTCTAACATCTCAAAAATCCTATGGGAGTACACACAAAAAGCTTCAATTTATAGGAAAGCTGCATTTTTGGTTTGCAGTTGTTATAGTAGTAGTAGTATCTCCACAGCCCAAAGCTGTCTCAGACAGCTGTATTTATTGACAGCACTGAGCTTACTTATTTGAGTAAGCCTCTAAAAACTCCAACTCTTCCAAGCAACTTGGAAAAATACCACTCCTCTCAGAAAAGGTTACTTACAAACATCACAGAGAGAACGCTTGGATTGACCCTATTAAAAAGCTGCTGTGTCTGACAGCTAGCATTGAAAGAGATGGTCAGAAAGGTCAGTATTTACTTGGTGTTAGAAATGCTCACACAAACATCTTACTTGGCATGTCTTAAAAACCCTAGAGGATTTAGTTTGTGCACCTTCCCTTGCAAGAGATAGGTATGCCTAGCATGCATGTTTCCAAGAACTGACTATAAAACAATATAATGAGCAATGGAAGCAAAAGTGTAACAGGAAATTGAGGTGTTCTCTAGGAACACAGAAATAAATGGGGCTTTATACAATAATAATGATACAACTGCTCTTTTTTACACATCATCTTTCCATTATTAAACAGTAAAGTAGAGGCAAACAGCTCAGAGAAAAACAAAAATCAACATGGCCTGACAAAGAGTGGGTCCACTGAAGGAACAAAGAGCCTGTGCCTTCTCTTGCTGCAACCCAGACGGTCCAAAAACAGAGATGTGGTAACTGTATATCACGATGGCTGAGGGTAGATTCACAAAAGCCACCTTTGGCATAATGAACATTATTATCCATAATCAAGAGGGAAGGAGAAGGTTCCTCCTTTGGACAAACAGAAACAGCAGGAGAAACTTAATTAGCTCTTGGTGGACAACAAGCTGTCAAGGAGCCAGCAGTAAGCCACTGTGGCCAAGAAGGCCAATGGCATCCTGAGGTACATTAGGAAGAGCATTTCCAGCAGGTGGAGGGAGGTGATCCCTCGACTCAGCCCAGTTGAGGCACATCTGAAGTGCTATGTCCAGTTCTGGGCTCCTCAGTACAAGAAACATAAGGATCCTGAAGTGGGTCCAGTGGCAGTTAACAAATATGATTAAGGGACTGGAGCACCTCTCTTACAACAATAGAGACAGCTGGGCCTGTTCAGAGTTGAGAAGAGATGGCTGAGAGGGGTTAATGTATCTAAGCATCTGAAGGGAGGGTGTCAAGAGAGTGGAACAAAGCTCTTCTTGGTATGCCAAGCAATAGGACAGGAGGCAACAGACAGGAGCTAATTCACAGGAAGTTCCCCTTGAATATGAGGAGTGTTGATGACCATGCACTGGAATAGATTGCCCAGAGAGGCTGGGGAGTCTTCCTCACTGGAAACACACAAGAACTGTCTGGATGCAATTCTGTCCAATGTGCTCTAAGATAACCATGCTTAAACAGGGAGGTTGGACCAGATGACCTACTTTGGCCGTTTCCAGCCTTACCCATTCTGTGATTCTGTAGCTCTTCAAAGCATTCTCTATAAGAACTTCAGCCTCTCCTGCTGATTTTAGTTGGAGACCTGGAAGTCTTGCCTTTCCTTTATAGTTTACCACTTATTACTAGTTTCAGACAAACACTTATTACTAGTTTCAGACTTTTATTTAATCTCAGGCTAAATTTTGCTACTACTTTTAGATGAATCGCAGAGAACTTTTCTAATAACCACACTTGGAACATGGAGGCAATCAAAGATGAAAACATGTTCAGCAGCTTTTTCTACTAGAAATCCCTTTAAGCAGAAAACTCCAGAAACATGTGGCTGTGTGTAGAACATTCTCTCAGGCAAGACTTAGGATCCACTGACAGAGATTGTATTTCAGAGATTGCATCTCATACTAGTGTTTCCATTTTTATCTTTCTGCACCTGAGTCATTCAGCTACAACTTCCACAAATTGGAATCTTCTCCTCCAATACTCACAATAGCATTAGAGGATCCCTTAGATCCTCTCCCTTCCCCATAAAGCTAGATGGTATTCAAAGGGAGACAAGGAAAAAAGCAACTCACAAGGAGAAAAAATGTGAGTATTGCTCAGAAAAATACCAGCCTGTCTCAGGAAAGTACTGTATTTTTCTAGTTCCTGTGCATCAAACCCCAACTCCCTCTGTGTGTGTTTTCATGCTACAGCAGATCTACTTTAAATTTGGGTACTAGGCTGCAATGATATACTTCTCCCAAAACAGGCTCTAAATTCAGTTGAGATAGGAGAAATGAGTCCATTCTCAATGCAGCATAGGCATGGCCAAACCCAAGACACCAAGAGCGTGATGTTTGTGGTAATGCTATTCAAGATGATTATTAGTGATTTGGATTATTAGATGCAACCATCCTCTCTGAGTTTGTGGATGGCATCACATTTGGGGGAGTAGTAGATACAGCCATGAGTTTGGTATGCATGGCTTACGAATGTTCCTTACTATCAAAATTTTTCTGTGAGTCTGGGATACATAGACCAGGACAGTGAGAAGAGCTTCCACTACCAGTTGTGGCAGCCACCATCAGCATAGCTGCTATTTCCTGTCAAAATGAAAACTGGCTGGACAAGCTGCACCTAGCGTCTTACTCTTGCTTGCTATGTTGCTATTCTGTTTCACATAAGCAAGCTAATTGTATGATCTGAACATGTGGAAAACACTAGTTCTGTGCCTAATGACACTGAGATAATTGGCTGGCATATGGCACCATAAAGGCTGATCCCAGCAGCATCAGAGTGCTATTTGGTGCCTCCCAGAATTGGGTGTTGGCAAAAAGAAAAAGTGATTGCTTTCAGAATACCATTTGCCTAAATAGCAAGCCTTAGGACTCTTCTGAGCATGAAATGTTCACAGCTGCAAAACATTTATTCATTTTATTCTTTAATCTTTCACAGCCTCTGTGAATTATTTGGTATGGACAATTAAAAAGAGGTCAGCAATAGCAACACAGCCTGTAAAGGTGGAGAAACAGATCTTTAATCATTTATGTGAGAAATGAGGATTCATAAAATGTAACAAATTTAACTCAGCAAAACTATTTTTGATGTTTTGATGTTATAAGCTGTAGTGAATTGTCCAAGACCATATTTGTTGCTCAGAAAATAAGAAATAAATTTGAGAACTAATCACTGTACCAAAGTATGCTAACAGACTAGTGTAAAATCGTCTAGTCTGAATAAAGCATGGAAGAATACGTCATAGTGTTGACAAAACATTATATAAACATCCCATCAAAGGAAATGCATGTTAATTTGCAGGATATATTGTAATGCACCATTAGCAAATAATTTGTTTGAAAAAACCTGTCTTTTGCTACATCACATTCCAGAAGTTGAGAAAAGAGAAAAAAGCATGGATTAAATCCTATTACAATACACATTTAAATGTGTAATGGAGAGCATATGCTAAGATTATTCAGAAGCTTTTCAATATTTCCCTTATTTCCTCAATACAGTGTAGACAAACAAGTTTATAAAAAAAAAAACATATATCGCTTTGCATGATGACTCAGAATACAGAAGGACTAAGTCCATGTTCAGAACTATTATCTTTTTTTCCCAGGGGGCATTATTTTCACAATTCTGGAAACCACTATCTATTAAGCTGCTTGCCTATCAGTATTGTTAACTCACTGCACAGCTAATGAGCATGCATTCTTGTCTGAAAGCAAAACTGAAAAGATAGAGAATCAAATGAAGGAAGGAAAATTTTGTACCTACGGTGACATGAGCCTGCCACTACTTTGAACGTAGGTAGGCCTTTTCCCTCTTGGGTCTCCAGGGCAGAATCCACACTAGAAAGCACATAATACATTTGCAGTGATACTGTTTATTATAAGCGTGGATGCAGTTATTTCTCCAGCTGTAACTACTTCTATTATCTGTGCTAAAGCCACCCAAACAACTGCCAGCTACCACATATGCTTTGCAGAATACTGGAGATGGGTTGAAGATGCACAGACATAACCTTTTAAGTAAACAGCAGGCAGGAAAAAGATCATCACAACAAAACAGCTTTTCACCAGCCTGTTCAGCAGGTCTGCTCTTCAACAAACACAACCGATGCCCAGCTAGCTTTCCACGCTGCATGTGTTTACACCCATCTCTCAGAAGAATGAGCTGTGGTCAGGTGTGATGGGAAGATTCTGGGCACAAAAGTCTAATGCCAAGGAGAGAATGGTGTGCTGTGGTCCTAACCTTCCCAATGACATCTGCTCAGCACAACACTCCTGCTCTGTGCCAGCTCTCTCTTAGGGGTTAGGTTTCTTTCCTTTTGTTCCCTTTGACCTGTAGAATTCTTCCCATAAGTTGCTAGGAAACATAAATGACTGGGTACTTAAGAAAAACAAAAGGAGTGGCCAAACTCAGGGGAAAGGAATTCACTGCTGCTGCCAGAGCCAAGCCCAGAGCTGCTTATTCTGCCTTTGGGTGAGCCTCCGCTTGTGAGAGCAACCTCTGAACTGGGACCTTGTTATCACCGTAAAAAAGGGACCTATCACCACTTGCTCTGGTGCCCGGGATCCTGAGCTCTCCTCTCCCTGCCCTGCTGGGAGTTGCCCCCGCTGTTTCTTTAGCACGGCTCCGAGTTTTTTGCTGCACTGTAGCCCTGCAACCCCTGCCTGCCAAGACATCCTGCCCTCCCAGCTTGCTGCTTCCGAGAGTCCTTGCTGGGGCACCGGGACCAACTGCTCCAGGGGTTTGTGAAGCAAATCCTCTCTCCCATCCCTTCCCATCTGGGCCGAGCCGCCATCGCCGTGTGCTGCCGAGCCGCGCCACAGCGCCCCCTGCAGGCTCGGGGGAATATCGCAGCCGCCCTGCTCGGCCGGGAGCCACCAGCGCCCCTGGCGGCTGTGACCGGAACTGCACCAGAGGGGAAAGCGCCCCACAGCCCAGAGAAGGCTGGGGCTGCACCTGGGGCTCTGTTTGCTATGCTGCCGTTATTATCCATATACATACTAGTAAAGAACTGTTAATCCCTTTTCTCATATCTTTACCTGAGAGCCCTATAATTTCAAAATTGTAATAATTCAGAGAGAAGGAGTTTACATTTTCCATTCGTAGGGAGGCCCCTGCCTTCCTCAGCAGACACCTCTCTTTCAAACCAAGACACCATGTCTATTTATACTTTACACCATCTACCTATTGTCACATGCATAGCCAATCATTTTGATGTCCATGACTGAAGACATTTCCTTGCAGAAGAAACCACAGAGAAATTTTTGGAACTGATACTTTTATTTATTTGTAGATATTATTTTATGGCTGTCATGAGATTTTTTGGTCACTGAACTCTAATGATTACATGTTTTAAGGGGGAAATTTAAAGGCAGTACTTCTGTCAGCAAGCACGCTTGACTTTTACCTCAGCTGAAAACATACAGTGGTATGACTTTGATAATTATATCTGATGATTATTGCCCTAGCATCTTTTCGTATCCATTAAATAAATCAGAACCATCCCCTTATGACTCAATATTTGCCAGATGAAATGGATGACTAGAATAAAAGCACAGCAGTAAAATTAATGACACAAGGTAGAAAAGATTTAAGCAGCTACACAGGCAACTATGAATTCAAAAGTTTACCACCACAGCCTATGTAAATCAGTCAAACAGTAATCATTTGACTAGATTAATAGTGATCTTTCAATTTGCTTGATTAAATCTAGTAGATGTGAATCATTATTTATGAATAATGATTCATAAAAATCATTATTCATAAATGGTGAAAAAGGCAGTGCTCAGACCTGGAACCTGGCTTGGTTCGTGAGTTAGAGATGTGCCCAGGAGAATTCATCATGTGTCTTGCCAGAACATACTAGCTCAGCCACAAAAAATTTCCTCTGGGACAGACAACTCCTTCCAATATTTCAAGTCTCCTGGTGGTATGTAGTTATTCCTGATAGTATCTGATTCCCTTTTTCTAGCAATCAGTGTCAGTTTTATCTGCAATGTTTTTCACTCTCAAAACCAAAAGTCCAAACCTGTTTCCATCAAAAAGCTGGAATAAGGCAGTGCCTAATATTTGATTAGTATAATACAAAACATCTGCAACTGTATTCTCAGCCAATGTAAAATAGCTAAACTTCACTGAAATTTACTGATATATTGCCGATTTATAGAAGCAAATGATCTGGAACAATACACTGACTTCTTGACTGACTGAAGCTAGTCAGTCTCAGTTCTGTCAGCTACCTTCAAATCTTTTAATTAACATTTTTCTAAGTGTGGATGTGTGAGGAAGCTGTGTAAATTATGGGCCGTCAGTTGGTTTCTGCCAACTTAAATCTGGTTCAGTTCACACAGAACATTTGTTTTGATGTTCTCTAACAGCCCTTCATAAGCCTTAGTTAATAACCATTCATTTTTTAATTCCTGATTCTTCTTCTTCAAGATATGATCTGTGGTGTATGCTGTATCTCAGGACTAAATACCTGAAATCATGACTGCATAGGAATGCCAAGTTGCCCAGGTAAACCACATCTGCTGAATGGACGTAAGAAAAATTTATTTCATATTTAGCTTCTAGCCACTCTGCAATCAAGATCCAGCTGATGTGAAAATGTTCCATGGTTACACATATAAACCATGATTTGTGTATTCATATTCACTTCGGCATACTGTTATTATGCAAGTGAACTGTTCACTAATCCTTCAGGATAAACATCATGAGAATCCAGTTGTGCCTCCATCTCACCTGTCACAGTCCTAGCAATGCATATTCAGGTTAAGTGCAGTTTAACTATTAAATGCAGAACAAATTTCCCAATTTAAATGCTGCCACTAGTTCTGGGTATAATTAACACTTTTAAGCTCCTCTCTATTTAGGGTATGCTGAATGGTCCGAGCAGGGAAAATTCTTGACCTTTCTTCTTCTACTAGGGAAGGAACTAAGAGACACACTTCCAAACACATTACTGAATAAAGGAAAAACCTACACACCAGCTTGCAAGTGAGTGCAAATTTCCTTCACTAATTAAAGCAGCAACATCAGCTGAGTTAGAGCATCAGATTAACTTTAGAAATGCTCTGTATAACAGTCTGTAGCAACCAGGAAGATCCCAGCCAAAGTTACTATGGCATTCCTTCTGGACAGGGCTCTTAAAAAAACCATGATGGCCATTTGTAGCTATTCTTCTCTATACTTTCCTTTCTGTTCATCTCCAAACCTGCTGGCCAGGGTGTGTGGGAGATGGAAATTTGAATTTGTCAGCCCCCTGTATCAAACTAAAAAATGAGATGTAGTTTTTATACCTGGTCTCTTCATTCCTGTAAGCTTCCAGTGAAACAAACAAGCACTAAGCTCAAAATACATCCCTAAGGAATTGCTCTACATATGCTGCCAAAGCTGATGAAGGATACAAACTCTGTCCTTTTTCCAGAGAGGAGGTAACTCTTTGTACAGGTGCAGAGAAGACCAAGAACACTAGCCAGACATCTTGAGAGACACAAGAGAGGTAAAGGGACATTGGTGAAGAAAGCTGACCCTCTAGCATACCTCTAAGACAAAACAGTCACATCAACTAGAAAGTCAGAGAGACTACCATGGAAGTGTGACATTCAAGGGAGCAGATGGCCTCTCCTTTGTCCCATTCTGACACACAGACTTTTTTAAACCTGAAGTCAGGGACCTCCATGCTAACTATGCCTAAAGCCCTTTCCATCCAAAATCACCCTTTCATGGCCAGTATTCAAATGAGACAACTGTCTGATAGGTTTTCTACTTTTAAGGTGTTCAACAACCATGAGTATCTTTTATGACACCAGCCACTGCTTTCTAGCATTAGAACTCAAAATTCTATTTCAATATTTTGCTTTAGCTTTTAAGATTTTTGATTTTTTTTTAATTAGAACTCAAAATTCTATTTCAATATTTTGCTTTAGCTTTTAAGATTTTTGCTTGTTTTCTTTTTTCCCCTCAAGTAGGCACTAAAACCTTTGTCATTCTCAGAGATTTCCCTCAGAACCATATCACTGTAGGTTCTGGGGCTTTCTGACGAACCAAATCAATTATTTTGCAAATTCCAGCAGACATGTCAGTTTATAATCAATAATGATATCAAATCTACTTAACGTTCTGTCTACAAACATTTACCTCCACAGAGCTACACATATACTCTTCAGGAATGATTTCACATAATCCATGTCTCTGAAAAAATCATAAACTCTTCATTGGCAGCTATTGATCGGAAGCACTGTGAGTTGCAGCTACAAATACATTTCACTACAAATCTTCAGGATTGACCAA
The DNA here is from genome assembly GCA_034336665.1 of Luscinia megarhynchos. Classification (NCBI taxonomy): domain Eukaryota; kingdom Metazoa; phylum Chordata; class Aves; order Passeriformes; family Muscicapidae; genus Luscinia; species Luscinia megarhynchos. The sequence goes on from JAPFBE010000002.1 coordinate 7,626,154, forward strand.
TAGGAGAAAGGAGAAATTTGCCTACATATATATATGTGTGTGTGTGTGTGTGTGTGTGTGTTATGTAACACTATTCATAAATGAAGTTAAAGTAGGTGACTGAAAAGTTATAGAAATGTTTCTACGCTGAAGACATGCTTTTCTTGTGGTGGATGTGACAGGTAGTATTTGAAGGAGTGAAATGAATGGTGATGCTATTACAAATCTGTTTCAGTACCTTTGTGCTGGTCTTGGTTTTGCTAATGAGCACAACAGTCCCTGCTCCAAAAGTCATGATCAGAATGTAGAGGAATGAAACAGACTATGTGAGTCTACTGAGAAGAAGAAAGTCACACTAGAAAAGCTACAAATTCTTACATGCTGCCAGACTGATGCACACCATAGGAAATAAAATCAGGATGACAGCAGAATGTCCTTTGCATGGAAGTCTAGGACTCAGCTGCTTTCAAAGCTGCAATGCGAATTCACACAGTGGACGGTATGAGCCTTTCAGATCCTAAAAATAACTTCTTCTCTGTTTTTACAGTGTTTTCTATAAAGTCCACAAAGTTGGTCTGAGAGAATGTGCTTAATTATTAAACTAGCTGACTACCACTACCAACCAGGACTTGTGCATTGTTGAGTCTCTTATATCATCACATGAATGTGATGAAGACACGTGTCATCTCCATACAGCAGGTTTCCTGACTTCACGATGACATTCTATTATCAGTGTCCCATAAAACAAATGCCAGAGTTCAGTCACATGGGGTTTATGGTGTTACTTAAAGCTTCTAGGTGAAAGGTACCGATTATTCTGGATTGTGAAAGTAATGTTTTTGCAGCTGTAACAGATGGATGAAGAGGTAAGAGTAGAGAATATACCTGACAGCAGACTTGTTTTTCCAAAGGATTCCATATATTCACCTTTCTGTCTATGAAAATATACTACCTCTCCCTCCAATCTCTACTTGTTACATCACGGGCCATTAATATTGCCATTACAAGTATGGTATTTTGTCCAGACCAGTACAAGTACAAGACAGTTATCTTCTATTTTAGCAGTCACCTCTCTCCAACATGTTGAGTATTTGGATAAATACTTAATTTGATACATCCCAAAGCAGAAAATTGCTAAAATGTCTGCATACTTATCAGTCTTTCACTGTGCAAAATTCTTCTTCATAATCCTCCTTTCTTGATGCAATCTGATTACAAGCATCTAAGAACAGTTCATACCAAAAATAGGTTGAATAACTATTCCCCTTCTCTCCCCAAAGAATTATGCTGTGACATAATTTGGATTGGAGACAATAAGCACCTTACAAAATCACACATCAAAACCCTAAACAGAAACCAAGGCACGTAAAAGGCAAGAGCCAGGTTCTGCCATTCTGCTGTGTTTGCAAAATCTGCATGAAGCCTCTTTATGCAGAGATAGGAATACACAAGTATGAAGGTAGCAGGGACCGTGAATGAGACAACTCAGTCTCAAAGCCAAAGCATATTAGAAACATAAAAAATCATTTCCATGGTAATTTTCTGGAGTTATCAGCTTTGAAATTTCCAAGTACTTTGTAAAACAATCCATCAAGCCTAAATGACTGAATTCATTTAAAACATCCAGAAACCCATGAGAAAAATAAGGCAAATATTCAAAAACACCATTTTACCTTTTCATTTTGCCTAAAAACCTTTTCTTCCCTTGGCCTTAGTTTGTTCTCTTTTCATTTCATCCTTCTACCAACCAGCACTGGATAATGAGATACGACCCTGAGACTGCTTTTTTCTTTCAAAATGGTTTTAATGTAAATGTTTGCAGGCTCTAAAATTAAATCAAAATAGTGTAGGATCATTTGTGATTTTCAACAGGGTGCCAAGTTTTTTTCTCATCAATTATTTCCCCTTTCTACAACCAAAAAACCAAAAAAAAACAACAAAAAAAACCACCACATTTTTTAGATCTAATGCATTTCCCTTTGGCATTCATGCACATGTTCTCTACTAATCATTCAGCTGAATCAAATTCATATCTGAATAACAACAAATTATTGCTTGCACAGTTACTGAGGAGGAGTTAATTTTCCCTAATAATCCTTACATACTACCCATTCTGCCCCCAGCCTGGAGCACTGTAGGGGCTTGCTGGGACACACGGCCAGGACTGTAACTTGCTCTTCTCGTATCTCATCCTGTTGGCATAACATCGTCCATCCTGCCTGTTCGCATAGCCCTGAAAAGCCTAGTTACTCTCCAGCAAATTGAAACTTCCACCTGATTTGGTGTCATCCCAAATTTACTACTGAGAGTGTGCCTGACACCCTTGGCCTCATCAGCAGGACAGACCCTGGGAACAGGAGCAGGCCTGGGCACAGGGGACACAGCCAGTGACCGGACACCAGCTGCGTGTGGCACCATTCCCCAGCACTCTCTGCACACACCCATCCTGTCAGTTCTTAACCCAGCAAAGGGTGTCCCTGCCCAAGGCCTGGGCTGACGGCTTCTCCACCGCTGTGCTGTGACAGATGGAGTCAAAGGCTCGGCTCAAGCCCAAGGAGACTCCATCCACTGCTGTTCCCTCACATGCAACTTGGCTCACCCACACCTTGAAGGATCAGACTTTGATCAGGCGGGACCTGCCTGTCCTAAAGGCACACTTCTCAGGAGATCAAACTCAAGAGAGATGGGCCAACTGAGAGAATCTTTTAAAGATGGTTTATTGCCTCATGGCATTAGTCTCGTCGAAGAGTGAGACATTAAAGGTATTTAATTTAATGCCCTAAAATCAGAAGCAGCCTGATTCCTTGTTACAATCCCTTATGTTCATTGTTTAAGCAACCACACACTTCTATGAACCTTGGTAACATCTTTTTGCACCAATCATTAATTGCTTTACTTTGACTGGCTTTGGCAAAATCGGTCATTTTTGACCATTCATAAAAAACTCCACAAACTTACATTGATGCATCTGAAGCTTCTAATTAACTCTATAACCGGTGTTACTGCTGAACCTTAAAATCTTTTACTGTCTTAGTTAGCATATTGCTTTGATTACATAATGCATTTTTCTGTTGGTTTAAAACATCTTTTTCCTTAAACTATCATGTATTTGTTTTATGCCTTCTCCATTTTCACTATCTACATTCTCCAAGCTCTCTCCAAGGCCTTAGGTGAAACACTCTGTCCATCTCTACCTGCATGCACAAGGCCCTGAGAGTCCTGTGCACTCGCAATTCCCACGCACATGGGCTGGGCCTGATCCCTGGCATCTCCTCCGTGGGCCGCGTGTGATCGCCCTGCCCATGATCTGCTCCAGAGCCTTGCTGTGCCCCGAGGTCAGGCTGGCAGCCCTGCAGCTCCCCTCACGCTCCCCACAGCCCTTCTTGGCCGTGGCGCTCACACTGGCACCTCCAGGCATCTGGGCCCTCCTGGCTGGGCAGGAATGAGCACAATAAAGGATGGGACAGTGGCCCAGCGAGCTCTTCCATGGGCGCCCTCAGCACCCTGGGGAGCTCCGGGCCAGCCCCACGGACTTGTCAGTGTCTAAGTGGCTCCACAGGTCACTGGTGACTTCCCCCAGGATTGCAGGGGCTCTGGTCTGCTCCCCATCCTGTGTGCCAGCTTCCAGAAATTCTTGCCCCCTGCATATCCCATCTGGCTGTTGAAGGCTGAGGCAAAGAAGGCATTGCATACCTCAAAGTTTTGCTCATCATTTTTGACCATCCACCCTCTTCCCCACATCAATTAAACAAGGTCGATTTTCCTGGGAATTCTAGTGTTTGTAATCTTTTTTAACTAAGACTTTTTATTGTCTTTGACAGTAGTGGTCAGTTTAAATACAAAAGGATTTTTTTTTGTTCTGGTGATCTTTTTACCATGCTGGAACACATTCTGGGCTGGGTGGGAAGAACACTTAGGCTCATCACAAGGCTTGCATGGAGATGTTTACAGGAGGAACACACAAGGTGTGACAAGAGACATATGCAGGTCATTGTAAGGTGAAGAAGAAGAGTAGGCAAAGTCGAGGGACAAAGTCTTAAAAAATCACTTTATGCCAAGGGACATCCCCAGTTGAAACTACCTGTACTTTGTGACTTGGGGCAGCTGTGCCCACCAGGCCTTTGTGACACAAGGGGGCATCATGCCAAAGAGGCCATTGTGATGCAGGTCAGTGTCATGATTGTGGCGGCTATAAAAGCCTGCAGAGGCCGCTCCCAGGAGAGCAGCAGTAGCTCTCTGAGGAGCCAGCAGCTTCTCAGGAGGCAGCAGTTTTCCTGCGTGCTCGTTTCTGGCAGTGACAGGTAAAAAACGCTCAAGATGTGGAAGCAGCAGAAGGCGAACACCCAGGGCCAGCCCCGTGAGTGGCAGCCTCTGCTGTACAAACGGCATGGGCCAGCAGAAAGGCAGGGCAATCGCCTGTCACCCGTGCAAGCCACACGTGGTGTGTCCCTCTGCACTGGGAGCCAGCTGGCTTGGGAGTACCTGAGAGAATATGAGAGAGTGGAGATCAGGAAGGTGCAGGAAGGGCATGGCGCCCACACATGCAGCGAGCTGTTGAAAGGCCTGAGCCCATATCTGCATGAGAACAGGCCCGTGGCGTCCAACTGGAGGAACTCCAAGTGGATAAGTGCCCGTCGAGAGGCAGAGGGAATTCCTCGGCCAGCCCAGCAAGCTGCGCGTGGCAAGCAGCTGTGCCCAGACGATGATGAGGAGGCCATGCTGCATCGTCTGCGCAAAAGGAGACAGGAGGTGCAGGAGCTGCGGGAAAAATTCTATGATGAGAGGCTTAGAGCCATCCTCTCCTCCCTGGAGAAAGACCAAGAAAGACCCACCGAGTCCAGGTGCATCCTCCAGGAAACACCAAACCCCAGCCTGGAGGCAGCAGCAGACTCCTCGAAGCAGCACAGCGCTTGCAGTGTGACCAAAGGCGCCGCAGCAGAGACACCAAAGCCGTCTGAGCTTGTGTCTCTTGACCAGGTGTTGGCCGAGCTGGGCCCTGCCTCTGGTGACTCGCTGTCCTGCAATGCTCTCGTCAAGGAGCTACTGGAAAACTGGGACCCAGAAGAGCTCCCTGACAGAGAAGCAGCAGGAGAGAGGGACAGTGAGTCACAGAGCACCTTCCTTCGCCCACCACCAGACACAGAGGGATGTGTCATCAGGGACATGTCAAGGGACACCCCAGAACTTGCTGCAGACTCCCAGGGGACACAGAAAACAGCGGGCTTCACCAAAGTCTCAGCAGGAGAGGCACAAAACCATGCAAATGTGTTGACACACCAGTGCTCTGAATCTGGCAACTCTCCAGCCTGCGATGCTCTTCTGAACGATCTCCTGGAGACGTGGGAGGAGGGAGAGTTCCAGGACAGAGCAGAGGCAGGCCTGAGGGACAGCGAGCCAGAGAGCGTGTTGTCTCTCCCACTGCAAGAAGAAGAGGAAGAGACAGCACCGTCTCCTCTGGCCAGCAGTCCCTCTGAGGAGGGGCACAGCGAGCCTCTCCCCACGGCACTGCCCCAAGACGCCGAGCTGGTGGCGGTTTGCGCCTCTCCTGCCGATGTCGCAGCCGAGCCAGAGCCAGCAGGGAAGCAGGCTGTCTGTGCCCAGGCCGTCCCTTCCCAGGAGAAGCCCTGCGAGGATGGGGCGCCGGCAGGGGCTCGCCCGGTGCCCGCCCAGGCCCTGGCAGGCAGTGTTCCTGCTGGCCCCGCTGCCGTGGCCCCTGTCCCGCAGCCCCCGGCCCCGCGGCCATGGCGCTCCGTCGCCAAGGCGGCCCGGCGGGCTCTGCGCCGCCTTTTCTCCTTGGGCTGCCTCAGGGGGCAGCCAGAGGAGTGAGCCCGGCTGCCAGCACCAGGACCATGTCTTATGACGCCCGCTAACCCTGAAGATTCCAGGTCCTGAGTTTTCCCTCTTTCCTTCCCACCCTCATCGTTCCCATCCATATGTCTCTACCCCACATTTCCTGTTCGATAAATCCTCATTGTTATCTTTGATTGATGGTCTCCTTGGATCCTTGATTCAGGTAGATGTATCTGGCTTTAATTGCATCTCAACATGGGCTCACATCTGCACACTGCAATCAAGCTGTGATCTCCCAGGTGCCCAGCACACAGGGACCGTCACCACCCTGGCCGTGCTGGCCACACTAGTGCTGACACAGAAGGCCACGGGGCTGCTGGCCTCCTCACCCACATGGGCACACACCAGCTTAAGTTTGGCCACTCTTGGCCAGCACCACCTTTCCCACTGCACAGCTTTCCAGCTGCTCTGCCCTCAGCCTGGAGCACTGTAGGGGCTTGTTGGGACACATGGGCAGGACCATGCTTGGTTTTCTTGTATCTCATCCTGCCAGCATCACGCTACCCATCCTGCCTTGTCCGCATGCCCCTGCATATTAAAGCCTCACAAGGTCCTTTCCACATCCTCAAGCCTCCACCAAGCCTCACCCTGGAGCCATCTTCAGGCCTCTCTGAGCCTCTCAGAGCTGCAGGACCAAATGCATCACAGGACAGACACCAAAGCTGTCTGATCTTGTGTCTTTTGAGCAGGTGTTGGCCTAGCTGTTGGCTCTGATAACTTACTGTCCTGCGACACTCCCATCAAGGAGCTACTGCACACCTGTGATCAAGAAGAGCTCCCTGACAGAAAAGTGGCAGGAGAGAGGGTTAGGAAGCCAACGAGAACCTTCCTTCTCCCACTGCAAGACAAAGAAGGATGTGTCGTCAGGGATGGGTCACATCCTAACCACTGCTTCATATTTTACAATTTCATTGGGCTATTTTGTCATAATCCTACAAACTGAATTTGTAGGAAACTCTTTGAATTTAAAAAAAATTTGCTCACAATTCTCTTTCACTCCTAAATAAGTCCTTTTAGATAATACTGGGTTATTAATAGACTGCTTCCTCACAGCCGGAGATAATTGTCAGAAAAGGACTGGCTGAAGCCTGCGGGCTGTCACTTGCAATGTGCCATTTTTGCAGTGAGACAACAAGGCAAGTGTTAGTGAAAGACAACATATGCTTTATGAGTATAGCCAGAAAGAAGGTGAAGCCCTGTGCTTCCAACGTGTGGTGTGTGTTATCACATATTAACACAAACATCTATATATCTTAGGTTGACTAAAAAAACATGTAAATAAAAAAATCTACCTATATATTAGTGGATACATCCCTAATGAAAAACTGGGATTCAAGCACTTTCAAGAAGCATTACCCTTGAGCTGTGGGAGGAACTGAAAAACAGTTAGGCTTCTCATGTTTATGGGAGAAACTCAGAAACAGTTAAGCTTCTCATGTTCATGTCACACATGTATATTGTTTTTTCTTCAAAATGCTTCAAATTTTTATTCTGCTGCATTTATGGCTTTGAAATGAGTAAAGAGCTGTGCATTAGTTTAAATGCACAGAGGTTTAAAATTCCACTTTCAAGTTACAATACAGAATAAATATTATATTCAGGTTAATGAATATTTAAGAAATTTTAAAATAGTTTGTATAAGAGCAGCTGAGCTATTTTTTAGAGAGATTGTATGATGAAAATTTCAGTCTTTAGTTATGCAAATATTTCTCCTTAAGCCTTCTTGGGCTGAAAAAGAGCAAAATTTGAAGATGAACAACTTTAACTGTCCTTTATTTTCACCTATGTACATTTCCGTGCTTCTACTTTGAAGGTTTGGCAATAACAATGAAAAGTCAAGACATTATTCTAATGTTCATATATTTATTTATTCATCCATCCCAGTTCAGTATTTGTGTAATACTTCTTTATGTCTAAATTAATGTATTTTAAATACTTTACATACATGGAATCAAGATTACCTATAGGAAACAGCTGCACACAGTCCTTTGCTATATACTCTATGATGACCCTGCTTGAGCAGGGAGGTTGGGCCTGATGACCTACTGTGGTCCCTTTCAACTTCATTCAGCGTTTCTGTGATGTTGTGACTGTTTATTAGTGCAGAAACTTACAGAAGGAGACTTTGTCACCACAATCTGAAAACATCCAAGGTATCGCCAGGTGAAAGAAAAAAAGAATTGCAACTGCAGTCTGAAAGCTGAAGTACAACCATTTGAGTGGCTTAGCCAGACTAACAAAAAAGCAGCAACAAACTAATTGCTTTTCAGAACATGAACAGCTCCTACAAAAAGAGGTTGGGACTGGCTGCCCAGGAAATCAAACTCATTTCTTTATCCAGACATAACACAGCATTTGTAGTCCAATTTTTTTTCCCATCACTCTGCTTAGTCATAACCTACAATGAGTTTGGTTCAGCAGCTGTTGTAAATTAGCTTAGTCTCTGCACCTGCACATTTCTTGAGTAATCCCATGAAAATCAACATGCTGTTGCATTTTGCACGGCTTAACCAGATGTTCCAATGCCAATGACTTATTTCACAAACTACAAGATGTAAATTACTGGACCGTCTCTGTGCGGGGGTGGGGTCACACAGTTCGTGCAGTCAGTAGCAGATAAGCATTTCTGTCTTCAATAAAAGACAGAAGTGGAGAAGAAATCTTTAGTCAGTACACTGGAATTTGTATGAATGTTATTAGATAGCTGAAAAAGCCACCAGGGAAATTATCAGCTCATGTGGAACTCAGTTATAGTAGTATCTGTTTTGATAGTGCAAGGTGAAAAAAAACCTAGAACTTTAAACCAGCCTTTTGCAGACAAATAATCAGAATACATAGATTGCATGTATGAAATGTTGTCAGCATCTTTCACTTCTTAAAATTTTATTTTGTTTTTCAGTAAAAATTGAAGTAAGTGCTATCTGCAGTGAATTTTCCCAGAAAGAACAAGTAAAAGTCCAGGAAATAACTATTTGCATCCTATCCACTCACTACTGCTAACATGTTAGACTCTCAAAAACGAGCCTGATAAGACAAAGGTCCACAAGCCTAGAAAGTATCACTGATGAACAAGTCCAAAGAGCACTCCCTATACTGCATGAAGCATTGTTTCTGATAACATAAGAGAACAGCAATATTTTTTCCTCTTTTAAAAATAGCAAGACAAGAATTAAAACAAGCTGAAAATTTGGTTTATGGAAACATTAGTATATTCAGGTTCCAAAGTCTGAACCTTAATTACATGCACCACTAAATCTCTATGTGTTTCACAGCAGCTCAGAAATAAGTTACTTGCACATATTAAGAGCAATAACCTCAGAAACACACTATGCAGTACTTCTATTATGTTCAGACAATTGTTATATAGTCTCTCTGAAGATATGATTGCAGCTAGGTGAGGGGAAATGTGTATTTAAGTATTCTATGAAACAGAATGATTAGCAATAAGTGGCTGTATTGATAAAAGCACTAATATTAAAAAGGTTTTCTGACCAGGCATTGGAGGTCCAGATGTTCAAAATCCTGCTCTCATGAGAAAACAAAGCACTTCTGTACCATAATTATTCCCAAAACCTGCCTGAGGCAGGGGGGAATTAAAACCATAACATAAAAAATCCATACCACATCTTCGGAAATTAATGTATCAAATCTTACTCCTGAGATCTTAGAATCAGTTTCAATAATCTAGATGCATAATGTACCTGTTGTTCATGTACCCACTTATACACCACACAGTCAGGCACATCTTTAGGTATGGTCAAATGAATAATCCACAATTAATTTATATCCACCTGAGACATTTTATAAAGCCCTTGAGAAGCATAACATGTGCAGGAAACTATATAACCAATGGAACTTTCTGCTTGAGAACCTTCTCAGCAGGAGAACAATTATTCTTCTGCATGATGAAAATCTAACATCATCATCCATTGGAGCATAACAGGAATTCAAACCCTGGAAACGTACACATGACATTCTGTAATAGGGTCTGAATCTCGTCTAATAAATCAGTAGATGGATGGGATTGAGGAAAGGAGATATACCAGGCAAAAACTACAATAAATTGCTTCTTACTCTTCTCTGTGATGGTACTTACTGAAACATGTATCAAATATTTAATGTGTGATGCCTTTTTAAAATAATGTTCACACAAAGGAAGCCCAAATACTTGTTTCTAAATAAGGCTTATTTTCCATTTTTGTTAACACTTGGAAAATAAGCCTATCAAAATACATTATTAACCGTGCTACCCTGTTTTTGTGGAGAAGGCATGGCACTTAGTATGAATCTGACAATGTTTTCAGATGAGACTCTCATAGATGCTTTCACCTTAATGTGAAAACAGTGATAAATCCTTTTGCTCAGAGTGCAGTATCTATGTAGAAACTGCACAAAGAACTTCTTCACTTCTCATCTAATTGAAGTAAATTCTATCCCCAAGTTATCATCTCAAAATGGACAAGACAAAATGCATTTGTTGGGAGGAAAAAATACTTGGATAGTTTATTGCCAATATTTTGAAGAAAACACAGAGTTAAATCAGTAGAAATCAAACCGATAGACTTTCTGATGGGGAAATGAGAGAAGAGGGTTTATAGTTTTTACTGATTTGATAAGGCTTTTAGTGTCTGATTATGGTTTAACCCCAGCTGACAATTTAAGTACTACACAGATGCTCACTCACTCTCCTCACTCTTGATCTTTTCAGTGGGAAGGGGAGGAGAATTAGTATAAAGGTAGAAGTTGTGGATTAACATAAGAACGCTTTAATAATTGAAGCAAGATATAAAATAATAAAATGAAAAGAGCAAGAAATAAAGAAACAAGACCCAAGAGAAATAAGTAATGCCATTGCTCATCACCAATGAACTGATGTCAGGCCTATTACACAGCAGTGATCAGCAGCTCCTGGCTAACTCCTTCCAGTTTATATATTGAACATGATGTTCTATGGTGTAGAATGTCCATTTGGCCAGTTTGCATCCGCTGTCCTGGCTCTGCTCCTTCACAGGTTTTTGTAGACCTCCTATGTATGTTATCAATGTTGTTCTCATACTAAATCCAAAACACAGCACTGTACCAGCTACTAAGAAGAAAACTAATTCTATCCCAGCCAAAACCAGCACATGGTTCAAGTGTAATTCACACTACAAGTGAGAGATTTCTCTTGAGAAAACATCCTGTTGCCAGGAGATAGGTGATTCTCTCCTAGGGCAAATTCTCTCAGCAAAGATGCCTTAGCTCTTCCATTTGCTAGATTTTTAACAATATGCCTTAGGATTCACTCTTCATCATTTGCAAGGGAGACACCTTAAGAAGTTTTGAAAGTTGGAAGCTTATACAGGACTTCGGTCACATCACCTGCCCTCTATGGATGTCCCCAACTAAAAGCTTGTTCTCATATTAACTGCCAAGATAAGGTCAGTTACTAACCATTTTGTTCTTTCTACCTCTTTCCTCCTTACCTCCCACTTCTCCCCAATGTCTGAGTGCTAAATCAAAGGATTAAAACAACCCATTATCAATTCAAGCAAATCTGAGACACAGCTAAGACATAGGAGGTCTGAATTAGTCATGGAAATGCTTCATCTTAGGGTTATTTAAATGACCAGATTTCCATAATTACCCAGTACTGAAAATTGCCAAGAAGTTGCTATGGTTCATACACTATAAATGCTTGATGGAAAAAAATTAATGAACTACAAAGAACTTCTTTACTGTACTTTACACACTGCAATAAATTGACCAGAGAGAGTGTGGAGTCTCCCTTGCAGAAGATATTGAAGAACCATCTGCACCCAATCCTTTGCCATGTACTCTAAGATGACCTGCTTGAGCAGGGAAGTTGGGCCAGATTACCCACTATGGTCTCTTCCAGCTTTATTCATTCTGTGATAACATCCTTACTCAGACAACCAGCTTTGAGAGCACTGATGCTCCATTCCAGTAAAGATCTCTTCAGTGTGCCTAACAGCACTAAAGGATGAGATTAATCCCAGCACAGTTTTCCTCACAGGAAGTAAATGCCAGAACTTTAAGATTATCTAGAACGAGACTTTCAAGGCAATAATATTTCAAAAGTGACAGTGGATTGTTTTAACCTACAGAGGTGTCAGCTAAGCAACTCTGATGATTACCAACTAAATTTGGGGGAAAGCGCACTTTTCCACTTATTTTGTAACTAACAGCATTACATTTATGGTGTCATCAATTGTGCCCCACACTAGCATAAATATATTTCTCCAAGAATATATTAACCAAATGCTGAAGCATGCTGGAACTAAGAAGCACATACATAGATGAGAAAGAATAAGAAAATGGGAAAGGGATGGAAAATATATCTGCTTATGAGTTTCCTGTCTTACTGTCTGAAGTAGAAAAAGCAAAATCCTTCTGAAGATTAAGGGAAGTCTTGATATTCTGGCCATGTGGTTTGCATCAGATGTCAACCTTTCTTAATCAGAGTACAATCTCTTTTGAAGAAACCACATTACTATTTTTTCAGGGCCCATTAGGATGGTGTTTCAGGGCCAAAGTCATATTTTCAAGACCCTTTGGTTACATTTCCTGCTGAGACATACTATTTCTTTAGCATAAGTACATTTGAAGTCGAATGAGTTACACACAGTTATAATACTGTGTGGATTTAGTCTTAGCTTCACTTGCTTAGCCTGAGTAGCTGGATTTGGTGAAACTTTAGGCCTCAAGCTGTGAAGTTACATCAAGATATGCTTTCAGCTGGGACAGTTAATATTCTGTGTTATTTTTCTAGTGGCAGCCGTAGTGCTATGGCTTGGCTTTAATATGAGAAGAGTATAGGTAACACAATGTTTTGGTTGTTGCTAAGTAATGTTTTATCCTGCATCTAGGGTTTTTTTAATTTCCTAGGCTCTGCCAGCTACGAGCGTACCAGAATCACAAATTGGAAGATAAGGAGACTAGAGCCACCAGGAGAAGATGCAACTTGACAAGTTATGAAGAGTTAATGGCCTGCCTGCATGGTCACTTGAGAAATAACTCAATAAGATGTTAGAAGATCCCAAAACAAAAATCACTGTTGGACTGAGAAGTGCATTCAAGGCACATGAAGAGCAGGTGAGGGACAGGTAAGTAAGTCAAAAGGGTATAATTTTCCATGGATTTCTATGTTCTGGGTCCCTCTCTGGAGGCAGCCAGCTTGATCTGACCTGCTGCAGGAAACCTAATGTTGGGAGCACACCTGAGAGCGTGTGTGTGAGCAAGAAATCAAAAGAGGCACCCGCAGCTCTATGGAGCTTCCTGCTGTGGAGGGACTCTGAACCTTGCATTTAAGTCTGGGGTGGCATGTGTATGTAACTCCCTGAAGGGTGTGAGAATGTTTGAGCTTCTCCTTTAGTATTTCCTTTTCTGCTTTGTACTTTATGTAAAGCATTAACAGATACTTAGGAGGAAGAAATTCATTCATTCATGATGGACAGATATAATAACAGGACTCCTTTTTCTTGGCTTTTGTCTAAAATAAGGTCACTGTAAAAGAAGCATTAGCATCTTAATAGAAAATTAAACTGTGAAATTAACCAACATGCAGCTAAATAAAAAGTGCAACACATGAAATTCTGTGTTACTGATGGAATAAAAATCCATGACTGTGGACTCTAATATTTATGGAAAATTCATGTCATGTAAACTAACTCATATTATATATCTGACAAATTTTGTAACAATAAATTGGTCTTTAGTGAGTCTTTAGAAGTGCCAGATTGCCTGCATTAGTTTAATTCACCCAAGTGGATGAACCTAACCTAGGAGGAGATTGCCAAGAGGTACTTGAGATGCTCCTTTCCCTTTTAATGTTCCAGGAAGCTGAAGATGCTGAGTATCTCCCACAGCTGGCAGTCTCCAGGACAACTGGGAGTCTCAACAGTCAAATCAAACTGACCTCATGACTGAGGTCTCAGAAGCTAAAAAAAAAAAAAAAACCAACATAACAAAAGCAAAACCAACTCATGACCTGAAAGTTCAGAGCTTTGGCTTCCTCTCTAGCTTTTTCCTCCTGCTGACTATCTCTCCAGTCACTGCATAGCAAGCTATCTGCTGTTTACTTAAGTAAGCTATTTACTGTTTACAAAGAGAACTAGACAGAAGAATGATAAAATGCCCTGAGTTCAGATTAAATATCCCACTTCTCTGGTGTTGCTATGATTAATCTACATCACATTCAGTAGCTCAGCTGCAATTCAGGTTAGAACTAATGAAGTTAGGGTTGTCTAGATAGCTGTGAAACTTCCAAGTTTATGAGGAAAATCATACCAATATATTATTATTACAAAACCATTCAAGTTAACTCAATTAACAGAATGATTAATGTAAAAGTCACTGTCTGTCATTTCTAGTTACACTTTTAGGCTGGCTCAGACTGTAGCTCAGCTCTTTCTCATTACATTTTCTTATGTACCTCATTTATTTTCTTACATATATTTGATTTTCCTTCTGAACAGGTCTGCATTCAGAGGAAATTGTTTACACTCTCTGCAAGCTACAAGGGACAGTAATGTTTCTCCTGTCTAGCTGCTGCTATTATCATGTAGATATTCTTATGTGATAACACTCCCCAAATAGAAACAAAAGGAAGATGTAAAAGCAAGTAATAAATAATTTTAATTCAGACACCCTCAGAATCCAGTGATGTAGGAAGCACAAAGATTGTTTTTAAAAAACATATCAAAGGCAAAAAGAAAACCTACAACTCTCAAATGTGAGAACTGAAGGTGGAAACATAAGCCAAGTCATCAGTTTATGCACATTGCTGGAATTACCAACTCAAGAGATGTTACTTAAAATCAGACTTTAAGTGAATTGCTGTCCTACCACTTCTTTCTGCTGGATGTTTTGCACAGGTGGCAGTGTGTGCAATTTTCCATTTAGCATCATACTTAATCACCCAGCAGGTGGAAAATTCAAGGCAGAACCTTACTAGCCATCAAGGTTTCCCTAGGTGCTGTCACTGTGTGGTTCCTAGACAGAAATAACAGTTAGCCCATTGTGCTACATTGCCCTCTGGGCCAGCACTCAGCACCCATTGGGCAAGGTTATCAGGAATAGCTGCTCAGCAGTTGCCACATGCCTGGAGCAGCCTCTGGGCCTGTGCAGAGCTCACATAATTTCAGAAATCAGAAGGTCATGAAACCATTTGCAAGGATGCACACCATCAGGCAGGCAGCAGACATGTATCACAGTCAGAGAAAAAAGCATAAAGTTCAAAATCCCACATGGCACAAAACTTAGCCCTGTAATGGTATGCTTAAACAAACTGACATACTGTATTCTTTGTATATCATCAACACAAGAATGTATTGGACTTGTAGAACATATTTACATCTCTCTTCAGAGGCTTACAGTATCTCATAGAAAAGAGATGCTGAATATGTCGCTAATATTCACAACTATGCACCCAGAAAAGATACCTAAATAAGACACAGTACTCAATGCAATGCATTGAAAATTCAAGCAGACCAAGGCACCCACAAATACACACAAATACAGTTCAATCATTCATTCTGGAAACAATTTTCTTGCAGCAGCTGAAGGCCCTGTGGCCAGAGATATGCTCATAATTAATTAACAGTCATGGCAGCAGCAAGGAATATGGAGAGAAAAGTAGAACTGCAAAGAAAACTACAGTGTCAGCCCCATATTTGGGAAAAAATCCTGGGAGCATATTTACTTTCTCCCTGTTATTGTGTCTTACATTATCCAATGCCCTCTTACACAGATCAGCACAGAAATCTCCAAATCAGTATTTTTCAGTAAACTCTCATAGCTTAAACCCACCTTTGTGACTCAAGCGACCACACTTCAGTTTCTTGTGGCTGTGACACACAAGCACACATGCAGACTGTCCTGTCACTGCTGCATTAGAGCAATAATCTTCAGCAAAGGGTGATACCAAACAGAAGTGGTGCCTATGATGCCTTAGCTGATCAAAGCATCACATTGGCTCATCTGCCAGCACACTCAAGGGTTCCAAAGCAAGAAAATTTATCTGTCAAAGACCCCCATTGAGCCTGCCTCCTACAAGAAAGGAGTAACTACATCTGGAGGCTGCAATATGGACCCTTAATCAACAAGATTCATATTTTCCTTCAGTCAGCTGCAATGGCACAGATTATTAGCAACTCTACAAGTCTGCCATTCATTTTGTTATTACAGAATTAGCAAGCAATACAAGTTAGAACCAGCAGATCTTGCAAAGAGACGATGTGATGTTTATTAGGATTTCCACCTTCGATGACAAATATTTCAGTCCTTACACAGAGAGAACTACCACTAACATCAGAGAGGAGGAGTACCATTAACAGCAAAGGAGATTGGGAACAGCAATAGCACAAGATGGTCCTTCAAAGGACAAACAATCAGTAGAATGGCAGTTCCCCAGGAAAAAAAAACAACCCAATAACAGGAAAATCCTCTTTCAAACCCCCTAACAAAAAGAGAATGATGACTCACAAATACCTTCCAGTCCTCTGCGATTTACTCTTACCTCTGTGATGTTTTCTTATATTTTCTCCTGCAGGAAAAGAACAAAATGAGAACAACTGAGAAGAGAAGCTTAACAGACAAGGAGGAAAAAGCAGAGGGTCAGAAATCAGGAATGATTCAGTGAAGTCACTTCTGCCATAAGATTGTCCCAAACCTTATGTAGCCATTCCCTTGTACTAACCTCAGTGTGGCCACTTGAGGTTACATTGAGAAGAAAAAATTCTGTTTGCTTGTATGCACATACTGCCCTTTCTTGTGAAAAAGGATTGTTGTAACTAGGAAAAAATTATTTATTATTCTAAATGACTAACAGGAAGTCCAAGTGTCAGAAACTTACTTGTACTTGGTGTAATGTTTACGTCTCTCATTCAACAGATAAGTAAGATGAGACCTATTAAGGTCCCATTAACATGAAGTGATGGAATATATCCAATCATATTGTCTGTGGTCACTCAGTGGAAAACCCTAGTGGTTTTAGAGCAGTCTCTCTCTAAAAAGAAAGTCTAGATCCTAATAAGTTTTCTACTTGAACAAATTTCACAGAGCCAGGTACAATTTCCACAGCTACCACAGAGCTTCACTTCATGGCACCTATCTTGAGACCGTACAGACCTAGACCCAGGACTAGGAATGGCAAGAGCAGATGAGCATACAGGACCTCTTCTCTACCCCAATGCTGACACCACGCCAATTACAGCAAAGGCTGTAAACCTCTTATTCTTCTTAGCATGGTGGGTTTTGTTTTCAGCAGCAGGCAATGACACAGGCTGCCAATGCACAGAGTAAGGCAATACACAAAAAGGCAATACACCCCTTTCTGCACAGCTATCTATATGGCTATGCAGCTACCTGCAGGGATGTATCAGCACTGTGTGTTGTCTGTGAGCTGCTGTTTATACAGCTGTTTCCAAAGGCTTTGCACAGAGGCTGGCAAAGCAGGGCATTAATTTACTTGAACTCAGCTCTGCTTTTATGTTCTAAAGTAAAACTAATGGTATTTAAACTTCACAAGTAGTGACTGAAACAAAGTTCAATGTGCACTATGATGTGGTGTGCCTTGTAATTTAGCAACACACTAAGAGATATTCCCAACATTTTCAATAGATAAGTAATATTGTTAAAATAGGCATATGGCTATTAGCATCAAGTATACTTTTTGATTTCTGATACTACTGCATGTGGAAAATTGCAGCTAGGGTGGGCCTAGAAAGCCCAAACAAGGAGTAACTTTCCTTACAAATAAAAACCATGGCAAAAAGGAATGTAGTGCTATTTTCTACTTAACAAGAGCCATGAATAATGTCTCCTGACTGTAAAATGTTTCATCCAACAAATATCTTTACAAATTGTACTTGTGGTTGTACTCCACTTGTATATTCTGACCATGCTGGAATCATACAAATACTGAATAGCTATTTTAAATTTACTGTGTGAAAAATTATTTATTTAAACTTGAAATTATGCAAAGAAGTAATAGAGCAAATATTCATAGCAGAATCAAGTTTATAGCTTACTGACATTAAGAATGTTGACACATAAAATCAGAAACCCAACAAATCATATTCTATGAGAATTCTTTATTTTCATTTCAGAAGGGATGAAAAGTAAAATTTTCATTTTGAAGAATGTGCATTGGGAAGTTTATATTCTGACAAATACAGAACTTCATTATGTTTTCTGGCAAAAAAAAAAAAACAACTGCTGAAAAATAGCCCATCTGGTTGGCCATTCTAATCCACACTAATTAAAATATTTTATTCCCAAGAAATCCGAATTCATTTAAGTTTTAAAATTAAATTATTTGCAAGTTATTCCTTTCCTCTGAGAGGCTCTTATGGCTCATTCCAACACTGTCAGAACTATTTTTCCCTTCATTGGTTAGCAACTTCATATAACATTATAAAGTGTTACTCTTTCAGACATTTGAGCAAAGATAAAATTTATTAACTCCAGTCTTAGAGTGTTCTTTACATTTGATTAATAACATGACTTTTCTGATCAGTTAGACCTTTGATGTTCCTTTCATACAAGAATATTTTTTAATATATTAGACAGACGTACTATCACAGATGATAGTACTAGGAAAGAAAGAATTTGCCAGTCATAGAAATTTTTAAAAACTTATACAGAGTTTTTTATTGTTGCAGTTTTCACACCTGTAGTCCAATCACAGTTAAGGTTTACATGCACCAAGTTAGTGACTGCTTTTCCAAGCACTGACTGAATTTGCAATTTACACTTGAAGAGCATGTAACTGGAAGAACACTCATACTGCATGCACGTGCTTTAAAAGGAACACCATTAGCAAATTCTGATATCCAGGAAAAAAATTCTGTAGGCTTGAACTTCCAGCATTTCATAAAACAAAGGTCTAACAGTGCTACTGACCACATTTTAAAAAGATGGTGTTGATAACATTTAACTGTAATACAGTATTCAGTTTGGTTTGTGGAAACACAATTTCAAGATCTATCTTCTTTATGGTTACAGACCACCACTTAGACATGTCTTTAATTAAATGAGAGCACTGGAAACAAAGGAATTAGAAAGTACTTCTTTATTTCCACAGTCAGCATCAAAGACTGGCTTGAATTAGCAATCACATTAACATTAACAAGAGAAAACTGGAGGGCATGGATTTAGGTTTGTTTGGGTTTGCAGTTTTTTCTTTGTTTTTTGAGATTGATTTGTTATGAGGAGTTTTGTTTGGTTGTTTATTTAAAAAATAAATGTGTGGCACAAGATATCTTGATTTATGTTCCCAGGATGAGTCTATGGAGAGAGAAACTATCTATGAAATTGCTTTTAGCAGAAACTCTACAATAAGCCTGGAAACGGGTAGAGTTTACAGTCAAGCCCAAGGGACTTCTCATTTTTGAGCAAACCAAAGCTATACCTCTTTCCCAGGAGAGAAAGAATGAGAGAATTTTAAGGACATCATGTTGCAGCTTCCCATATCTGTGGGCCATCCTGTGCTCATGCCTGAGAAGAGGCTTGTTGATATTAACAAATCTGTGTAAGTTCAGTTTCTTTTCTCACTGCACACATCACACTTGGACTGCCATTCAATTTCTGTAATTGGCTGTGGTATGTATCATTCAAAGGCTTATATTTAGCTTTATAAAAAAAATTTAATTAGAACAAAGTAGCTTTTTTTCATGCTGAAGAGAATTACCAAGTGACTCACACTAGGTAGGCCCTATACAACCAGTGTAAACTAAAAATAACTTAACTGAACTTAATGCAGTTACACTTGCTGGAGTGTAGTATGAAGTGAGTCAGTCCTAGTCTCAGAAGGCTGCTAGAGCTCAGAGGAAAAAAAAAAAGCAGTAAGACACTTAAAGTACATATTTTGTGATTGAAGTGGTAGATAAGATGAAAATTTTTAACTCAGAAACCATAAATTTAACAAGAATGTTGAGTCAACTATTTCAGTATCTCCTCTTCTGAGGATGACTCCTTCTTGTAGCCAGAGAAATAAAGAACAGCATACTCGCCTAAAATTAAATCAGGACAGATTTTTGAAGGTATTTAATCATCAATAAGATTTGGATTACTACAGCTGTATGGCCACTCAACTTCCATTGAAGTAAATAGACGTAAAAAATTTCTCATTGTGCTTTAATGCCCATCAACTTTTTCAAAGTTGTCTATTCTCTGGGTTATGTTACTAATTTTGCCATTTAGTTCCATGCACACTCAGCCAAGTTGTTTTTCCTTGTATTTCCCCTTCAGACACTTTCCCATTAATTTGTTAGCTCTTCAGGGTTGTGGTTTTAGCTATATAGGCTTTTGCACAACAATTCATGACTTGAGCCCAAGTAACACTACGTTTGAGTTTTTGCAAAAATGTTCCTGCCTTTCCTCTGCACCTAGGAACCTGGAAATGAAGAGAATATAATATAAACACACACAAAATCTGTGCCTGCATTTGGTAGGGATGTTCTCAGACCTTAGTCTTCTAAGAGAGTTGAGTGAGTTAGTACAACAGAGTAGATACAGAGAGAAGTGAGGACAGAGGGGTTGGGGGAATTAGGAAATTAAGTAACTCTGTCAGCCCCATAATCATACAACTCATAATATCAACTAGCTTTATGAATTGCTATTTCACTCCTACACAGCCTCTGAAAAATAAACATAAACACTTAATTATTTGTGCTCATCATAGTGGTTTGGTTGATATGGTGTTGTTCCACATTCATTCCACAGGGCTTGGTATTAATGGCATATTTTTGGAATATGGATAAACCTGTGGGTGTTGCAGAAGTAATGGGAGGATCTTTGCCTAGTTTCATCCCTGAAAACCTATACTAAAATTTGAAACTTAATAAGAATCTCATGCTCTGCTCACACTCTACTAGAGATTAGGGGCTATATCTGCCCTTGGGAAAAGCCTCTGCAGTCTTCTCCCTTCACAGCAGTGATCAGACTTAGGCCACCATTTGGTGGATGTGTGATTGATGGCCGAAGGTACACACATTTGAATGCAGATGATACATTTCAACGGGTTGATACTTCCCAACTCAGGAATGATAAGTGCCAGAAGAAAGTCCTTCACCTGCTGAGGTTGAAATGCTCAATTTTAAGGCCGAAACTTACAATCAGCACTCACAGTGGCTTCATCTAATGTGCTTTGTTTGCTTGGCCATTGCAATGGGTTCAGAGAGTACACATAGGTGGTCAAGGCAGTTTAATAAGCCAGGTAGATATTTCGAAGTCCCTAAAACTCAGTGGCCTGTGCTCTGTACCACCAGCTGAGAGTGCATAAGTCTAGTTCTAGCAGAGTGTGTGTTTTCAAGCTGGATCTGTGCTTCCTAGTAAAAAGAGAGCAACAACTTTTTTAGGGCACCAATATACTAGCAAAAAATTAATCTGCTGGAGCGGTTAAAAAAGTTACTGCCACCAGCTGCCTTGTATGTGGTGCTCTGCCATGGGTCAGCACCCTCACAGCCCAGCTGACAGAAGCAAGGACACCTCTGGGCATCAGCTGCCTCGGTGCAAGGTTCAGCCTTTTGACTTAAACTACCAACAACGGTGACTTTTGGCAAAGATGTCAGGTTTTATACTGACACATCTGAAGTACACTCCTTAGTGTCCACTCTGCAGAGAAGAAAAACTACCAGAACATGCAGCAAACCTCATCAGAGCTTGCCTGCCATACCCTTAGTGTTGTCACTGACCCTGTAAATCATGATTAGAGAAAAGGGAACATTCCTCCTGCCTGAAGATGATCATATTGCAAAAACTACTTCTTCAGAGGAACCTCAATTGTTTAGGAAAAGAGTTGCCACAAGCTAATACTTAAAATTAGTTGTTCACAGGCTCAAGGGGAAAGAAGGATTTTTCCTCCTATATTTAAAAAGCTTTATAATTAGCATGTGTAAGATATGAGGGGGAAGCTTAGTCATCTGGTAACAAAAGCACATGATAATGTCCTTTAATAGCAAAGTCCCACTGCATCCAGAGCTCTCACTAGCTAGGGCTAATAATTTCTGCTTCCTGCAGGGCTCCTATGACCAACTCATTTGGAAACAGAGAAAAAAGCCACCTTACTGGAGTGAAATATCCATATCATAGTACATACATTCTCTCAGGTCCTTTTCCTTTCTTTCCTGACAGAGCTGGGCTTCTGATATTAAAATTGGTGTTAAGATAACACTGTTAAAATTCTATTTTGTAGTTTAGCAAACCAACAGTGAAATAAACAATGAAATTTGGCCAAAGGGAAAAATGTCTGTCTACAAATCTGGGAGATTTTTTTCTGCTCCTTTTTTCCTATAGGTGAATCTATGTTTTTTCTGAATTATATCCCTCTAGCACCTTTTTCTGTAAGAGCCAACCAGCTCTTGCCCCCAGGCCCTTCCAACTCATGGGTCCAGAATTCCCAGGATTTTCCCTTGGTGACCATGTCTAGACAGAAGGATTTCAGAACATTTCCCATCTCAGAGGTGCAGATGCCATCTCTGGTCATATTGCAGTGGCACAGCAGTTTGTACTGGGGGCAGGCACTGTCCCTCCGTGCGTCACTCCAAACGAGAGGTGGCTGGGGGCTCAGATCAAGTTGACTGACGGGATCACTTAAATAAATTGAAAATCTTCTCTCCCAGCAGCTCAATATTCTCAATCGCCCAGTGCATTACCAAGTAATCATCATCACCACGGGATTAGAGATGCATTTATGTTACATTACCAAAGTCTATATTAATAACCAAGTATAAATCAACTCACAAGACCCCAATCTCCCAGCACAGACTACAGCAGCTGGCAAAGCACAGGATCCCATGGAAGCCCTGACCAGAGCTCAGAAATACATTGAGATGACCAGACT
Organism: Luscinia megarhynchos; assembly: GCA_034336665.1. Lineage (NCBI taxonomy): Eukaryota > Metazoa > Chordata > Aves > Passeriformes > Muscicapidae > Luscinia > Luscinia megarhynchos. The sequence goes on from JAPFBE010000002.1 coordinate 7,648,829, forward strand.
TTACTGATGGTATAATGCCATCAGTTCCTGACAGATTTTTAATTCTTTAATTTAAACAGAATGATGCCCTTTCTTGCTTTACTCACACTTCAGTAAATAACAACAAAAAAAAAGTAATTTATTTTTTTCTGCTACATGGGCTGTTTATCAGAAGACTGTGCTATGCTAAAAGCAATACATTCTCAGAGACTATTAATGGCAGAGAAGAAGAAACAGTAAGAATTGGATGAGGAAAGAAGGCAAAATTTCAGCTGACACTTGAAATTTGATGGAGGGTTTATGATGGAAGTTTTAAAAAATGAGGGTAATAATTTTAAATTGGCCCCTGAACTACATGGGGACATCCTGAAATCAAGAGAGGATGAGGCAGTCACTTGTCTCATTTGAAGTGGATTAGAAAAGCCTGTATGCTCTGAAGTATGGGTATGCATGGTGGAGGTACACAAAGAAAAGAAGTGCTCACAACCTGAAACAGGATTAGAAAAGCCTGTATGCTCTGAAGTATGGGTATGCATGGTGGAGGTACACAAAGAAAAGAAGTGCTCACAACCTGAAACTGGTAGAATGATTTCAGTAGAAATGGAAACAAGACAGGTAAGAAACTCAACAGGTCACAGTTAGCAAATAATATATGTAAGTAATTCTAAGCCAGAAAATGTAGTCTGATTTTGTCCAAGGAAAATACTATTTTAATAAACTTTAGTTCATTTGACTGACCATTGGATTTCAGCAGTTTAACTACCAAGTTTTCTAAAGAACAACAAAAAAGAAACTTACAGTTCCGAAAATGATTGCAATCAGTAGCATATACAATCAGTTGAGGTCTTTTTTTCTGCCTCTGTTTAGCTGTGACCTTTTGCCATTGTGGGACTCTTACCTGTGGCTTAGAAACCAGTATCCTACTTGCTCATTTCATGTCTAATCTGTGTACTGAGTAGATGTTAATCACATCTGGAAAGGCAACGAGTTTAAATTCTTCTTACAAAATAGCCTCTGTGGTCACAGTCAGTCAGGAATTTCTTCTGCAGTACAAGCTCAAAAGAGCTGACATCCCTTCTCTACCCATTTAGTAAAGAGTGAACAGAGCCTAGAGGTGTTACAAATGGGTGATATGGATATGATCTGACTGAGTTTAATGATTTATTATACTATATGCTCTCTTGAGAGCTGATGATCTTTAATTGCACTGAAGTCCAAATTCCTTTGTTTTTCACACAGAGTACTGGGCACCAACTCCCTAGCAAAGCAGGGTTCAAGAATGGGGAGGGGGAAGAAGGAGGCGGAAAGGAGACTTGTAAGGAAGTTGCTCTTGAGATCTGGTCCTGCAGATAATAAGAATACAACTGAATTGGACTATTTTGCACTACAAACTCGACCCATGGCCAGATCTTATCTCCCAAGGATAGTGTAAAAGCAATCTCCTACTGGCCTTGGACAGGACTATATGCAATTATAATACTTTTATTCAAGCACTAGTGTGAGAGCTGTATTAGTTAAATGTACATTATTTTCCACTGACATAAAAGTGATTTATGATCAACTGACATAATTTTGTTTAGCTTCATTTCAACAAAGGACAATCATGGCTGGCCCAAACTTTGACAAATAACACCAGCTATCAGAAGAGGAAAATTAACTTCAGTGTATTTTTCCACAGTACAGTATGTATACTGAAAGAGAAGAAAAAGAAACATAGGAAATGTTTACTTAATTGATGTGTATTGAATACTGTGTGCTTAGGATGGTTTTGAGCAAGACAGGTAAGGTACAAGGGCCTGCAGGTTGAGCTACAAGGATCTGCAAGGAAGCAGAGGAAAAGCAGTGCTTCAGCTGTATCACCAAAGTTTTCAGTTCCACCAAATCAGAAGAGTAAATTCAAATTCACTAGTGAAATGGCTTTGTACTGGAAAACAGACTTGACTGGGCTTTGGGCTTCTTAACTACAAAAGAAGTCAGCAAATTTTGTTCTAAAATCTTCTAAAAATATTATTTCACTCATGTAGATTTTCTACATAGCCAGTACAACTACTGAGATTTTGTGGTTCTTATTCTGTATCCTGTTTTCCATCACTTCTCATGCAAAAGACCAAATGAAACACCCAAAACCATAAACAAAGAAAACCAAGCACAACAACATAAAAAAGCTCCTGCTATTGTATTTGGTGTGAATTCAGCTGAAGAAAAATATGAAGTAAAAAAGAAAATTAGTCTGCATCTGAAAATCTAACCCTTTTGAAAGAACGTGATCTAATGCTCATTCTGCTTTTTTACAGCACACAACAAGCAAATTCCCTTGTACTTCATGCAAATCACATTCTCAAGAGAAATGCAGGCTCATAAAAATCCAGTTACAGGAAAGTACATTTCAGAAAAATAAAGTCGATGGTCTAAAAAGAAAATAGAGCAGCTCTCAGTATTCATCCTCTGAAAGAAAAGAAAAAAAAACAAAAAAAACCCAAAAAAATAAAAAAACCAAAAAAAAACCCAAAACAAAACAAAAAAAGACAAACCATTATAGTACATGACCTCCACATATTTATTATTGGAAAAATAGATATATATTTAGCCTGGCTGAGTTCTACTACGTAGGTGGCCAGTGCAAATTATTTATGGAACTTTTAGCTTTGAAATTAGTAAAGGTGATGACTACAAAGTACAGGAGGGTTGGTACCTCAGCATTCTGTTCTGTAGTCTCTCCCACTGGAAGACAACATGGCACTTAGTGCACAATGGGATCAGAGGAGCCAAGAGGGAAGAATACCTCCCGCTGCTGTTTGGAGCATGAATGTGCTGCACAGTGTGCTTACATGGCAACAACTGATGTCAACAAGTGGGATGCCCCTTCCTTGCCAGTACAGTGTCTCAGAAAGAGGATATACACAGTCTTTACTGGGCATCCTTTAGCTATATTTAGCTGTTCACTAAGAAGAAAGTAATGAAAATGAATCAACACAATGAAAGTACATTGAATAAGACAAAGCAGAAATTTGCAGAGCACATATATATTGATATGTCATGATGTGTCATGAAGTACATAATATTGCTTAACATGAATTCCACTCTCCCAGTGGGAAAAATCTGTTAGACCCTGAAAGAAACAAGCATGTACAGGTTAAAAACTTACTTTAATCATCATTACCATGTAAAACAAACATATTCAGATTCTTTAGGAGCCAGCTGTCAGCTGTCCAGCTTTTCCCGTGCAGGGTGGCTCTGTGATGTTACAGCATGCGTGAAAATGGGGAGGGGGAATCATTCTTCATACTCTGGGGGAAGTATGAAGACAGGAAACATGGAATGGAGTTATATCCGGCCCATCAAGCTGTGTGCGTAGAGTCACTAAACAAATTTGCATCTAGCCCTAAGCTGGAGTAAATCTATTTGTTGCTATTTTTAGATTTAAATGTTGCTTGTTACTGTTTCCCCCTCCAATCTTCCTCCCCCCAAACACAACCTACCCCTTCTGTCTGTTAACAGACAGCTGGTGTGACGCAGAATTTTAAATCTCATGGGTTTGTGCCAGATCCTTTCCTCTGGGTTACAATCTAAAACACTTGGATTACTGTTGAACAAGCCTATACACTGGGAGAAAAAAATCCTACACAAAGATGCAGTGTTCCCTTTCCAAAAGAAGGTTCACTTCCCAATCCCAACCTTCAAACTTTCCCTCCTTCAGCAGCATGGTAGACTGTGAAAATTATTCAAGTCCTTTAGCAACATTACTTTGTGTAGCAACTCAGGACTGCTGCTGTCCTAATAATGCTTCTTCACTAGCAGGCCAGATAATTAATGTCACTCTGAGGAAAATGCAACTTTTAAACTTCTCACTGAGAGCCAATGCTTTTTCTAGGCTTCCTAGAACTCTGCATGACTTCAGGAGCAAACATTACAGAGGAAAATAACATGAACAATGATGGAGTTTTGGGATAGCTAGTGAAAGTGTTTGCAGAGGAGAAGGGTTTCACAGAGGCTCCTATCTTCAAAACTGATGGTTGCAGCAGGGTTCATCATCGTTTGAAGGATGCCTGCTGCTCTCTTCACCCCATTTCTGCATCACTACAACACTATTTTCTGCAGAAAGTAACGAAGGTTGCCCATCTTTTTTTCCTCCCCTCCCTAGGCACAAATGACACAGATGTGATGGCACACAGCTGGCTCCACTGAGTTAGATATGAGAGTAAAGGGAAGGAAGTGAGGAAAGTGGAGAGAGAGGTGGCAGTACTGCCATCTGCAAGCTCAAAAACACTGTCATGTGGTCTCAACATGGGAATATCTTGCCACACAGTAGGAAATTTTGGGAGAGAGAACTGGGATGGGCAGGTGAGTAGATGTGAACAGGTGCTGAGCATATACACGAGAATGAAGGGGGCTGTGCAAGATTTTTATTTCTTGAGACCCTACCTCCATGCTGGTATCAGCTGTCTCACAGGTATCTAGGTGGCACAGAAACCATGGGGGAAGGAGTGGGATATGTCTTCAGAAGCCTCAGATATAAAGATGTATTTAAATAAGTAAGTCCTGTCCATTTTGCATACCAGGTGCCGTGGTTGAGACAGCAAATCTAGCTCTTAAAAGCTTGGTTGCTGTAAGGGAGGAGCCTCTGGCCCAGAAGAGGAGCAGATATGCCTTCATAAGGTAATTAGGTTATTCAAACTGAAATTTGACATTTCATAGAATGTGAGGCTAGGTAGGACCATTATGATCATTTACTTTAAATTTTTCAGCAAATTTACATAACTCAGGAATTACATTCTTCTCCATTTGCAAGATATTCACTGCAGTGCAGCTAATTAGAAGCAAGTCTTTAAGAGATCGCTGAGAATTTATGCAAAAGCCTTTCTCAGAAAAGCACTTTGAAGACTATCTGTACAATATGAACTACCTCTACAACCTCCAGCCAAAGTGCATCCAAATCTGTAGGCTCTCTGCAATATAAAACTAGTGTAATGAGAGAAAGGAATAATAAGTTCCCAGACAGCGTTAATGGGAACACATGGGAGGAAGAATTTTGACAGATAATACAGCAAAAACATGGCCAAGGTACCAAATAAGTTCCCCCTTCCTCTAACGAAACAAAGCAATGCCTTCTAAAGAAGAGATCCTCATTCTTCTGAACAAAGACATGCTTAGAAAGTAACACAGAAGCAGTATTTTGGGCAGCAGTTGCAACCAGTGGTGTTCTTGCAGAAATCAGGCTTTCCTTCAAGGCCTTCACTAAAATCTGAGAGATGCAACAAATGCTACAGATGGGTCACATTTTCAAATGCCCTTAAAAGCAGTTCTTGTCTCTGTGATTTTCAGCAGACCTCAAACTCCTAAACAACTTGCATATATGTTGGGCTGTGAATTATTTCAATCTGGAGGTAAGTAAATGTAACAAGTGTTTACATGAAGGAATCTGAAGTATTCACAAGACTATCTCTTTTCCCACCAACATTCTCTCTTAATTTCTATATTTTTTACAATGCTATGTCTGGTTGTCCTCTCCAACCTTTCTATGAGTCAGTATGCTCTTTTGTAGATGATCTACCAATTCTCCCTTCCCACTCTCAATTCCCACAGCTTCCTCTCCTTTTACTTTTCAAGCAAGTCTGGAAAAGGACAGTTATTCCATCTGGCTATAGCTGTCCCTGCTGCATCAATATGTGTAAGGAAGCATATCTAAATTGTGTATTCAGACTCATTGCTTAACAGACACCAGTAACTGCTTATTATTAGTGAATCCCTGAAAACCAGCTGTTCCACAAGAGACATGGGAGGAACTGTGATCTGAGCATCGTTTACAGCAACTATCTGAACTGCTCAGCCTTGTAAGGATGCTCTACCTCTGTTCCTTGGCCCTGCCTGCCACAGCCATAACTCAAGGGCATTGTATAGCCTTAGCTATTAGAAATTGCATAGATCTTACATCCAACTTGTGCTAATCTTGGTGCTTAAATGAGCTTTGCACCTAGCTAGGATTCATGCTACAGATGGATATTGTGAAACTTTCTTTCTTGGCTAGGAGTTTTGTGCATGAACAGTATCTATCTCTATTATTGTAAGAAATCACCCCTAAAGTGATGACACAGCTATTGCCATGTGACCCAAATGACACAAACAGCCATTCAGGATGTTTGCACATACATTGTTGTCATATATTTCTACATTCATCTTAATTACTAAACTGTCTCCTGCATCTCTCTTGACAATCTTTTCCTGCTGCATACCTAAGCTCATGCGAATTCCTGCATCCCACGTAACTGAGTGACAGGTATGGAAGTCCTCCCAAAGAAGGCAAGTCAGACTGCTGTGACATGAATTGGAATTCTTGGCAGAGACACAGCCTTTCCAACCTCTCCTTGACAGCCATACAAATCCATGTCTCTCCAAGAACTCTTCTTGGCCAGGAAAATTCAAAGGTCCCTAATATCCACCTTACCAATTGTTTTGAGGAATCCTGACTTCACTGAAGTCAATTGGTTAATTACAATGAGTTTCACCAGAGTTTGAGTTGTATTCTTGATGTCTTGCAAAATTTTAGTTCTGGTTTCTTTTATTTGTAATCAATTTCAAATTTAATCTGCTTTTCAAATATCCAAGGCAGTTCCAAATAAATTTTGGCAAAGGTTTGGGTCTGCAGGAGAAAGGACTGTTGCTTATCTACAGTTCAGATTTAAGCACAACTCTGGGTTGAAAGCTGTCAGAGGAAATTTTTGCACCATCACAGGGCTAGCTTTCCTTAAGCTACCAATTATTTAGAAAACCTAATTTTACCAAAGAAAACAAAGAAAAACCAAGTTTAAAAACAAACAAAACAACAACAACCAAAACCAACCAAACAACAGCAACAAAACACCACCACCAACACCACACCAAAGACCAGGAGCTGCATTCTAATTTCACCCCTGAAAACACATTGGTATCAATGCTTTCTAGTACAGTGCAGTTTAGGAGATCAGAAACAGTTTTATGAATCCTTATGAAACCTTATTAAACAAGCCCTTTTAGAAAAGCTCTGGTTTATCTAAATTCCCAGTATTTTGAGAGCAATCTGCATTTGTAAAAGTTTCACTGTTTCTGTAGTTTTTACTGGGTCAACCTTAATATGTGAACCTTAAGCTTTCCTCACCTACCAGTCAGGATCAGAGTCAGACCTTTTCTAGGATTTTGAAGAGGCTGAAGTGATTTTTGAGGAAACAAGACAAAAGGACTGGAACTGGAAAATTTTGTGTGAATTGCAGGAAGAAGCAGAAACACATTAAATAAAAATCCTTTCAAGGTCTGAGCTGGATTTAATACAGTGTTTGAATCCAACAAAAGCTGTCAGATTAGGAGAGGACCTCTTCTCACAGCTTTTAAAACACATGCAGAGGATTTTTTAGTGATGTCTTCCATCAGATTTTGCTTATTTCTATATAGACTCCTATCCTACCAAGACAGTTTTAAAAAAGAATTCCAGATATAGACTCTTAATTTCACTTTGACTTGAGGTTAAATTCCTCTTCGTAAACATGGCTTTTTTCATTTGTTGCTGGACTGTAAGCTTCGTAGGAAAGATACTTGAAAAGCACTGAATATAATATTAGAAAGGGAGACTCCTTCTATGAAAGATTGTGGTGAGTTTATGACTTTTTGGGCTTGAAATGAATGTATTTCATTTGTACTATCTTCAGAAGAATAAAAGCTGTTTTATAATTATGGAAAATAACAAAGCATGTATTATTGCTTGGTCAACATTTTACCATTTAACACAAACTCTTCCCTCTTTCATTATTTACAGGACTCATATATTGAGTTGAGATTCAAAAGAAAGTCAGTCTGTGGAACAGTCATAGAATGACTCAGGCAAAATGCATCAGTCTACTGAATAAATACAATTACAAACAGCATAGCTTTTTATGACCTTTTTCTGAAGGTTCTGCTCTTTTATTTATTTGAATATATTCTCTCCTCTGTCCATTTGTCAGGCATGAGACTAGAAGCTGACAACACTTCTCTTGTTCTCATTACTCCTTCACAGACTATACCACAGGCAGTATAAAACAGGACTAACTTGCATGTTAGCCTGCTGATAAAATTGAGCCCTTCTTCGCTCTACATGAAGAACAATATTATGGATCAACCGGACCCCGGCAAACTAAAGTTAATCAAGACATCTATACCCACAGCTCACCCAAACCAGGAATCTCTAGGCTGCACTGCTGCCTCCAGCACATACCCAGCATCCACTTGCTGACAAATGAGACTTTCCTAATCCTTCTGTGAACTGTGACAACCATAATAAAAGTGAAACTTGGACCTAGGCGTCTATAGAGAGCTTTTCTAACATTGTTCTTTGGCATGTATTTCTTCTCTATGTCCATCAAGAAAGCCAAATGAGAAAAAGGGTGTCAGCAGCTGCACTTAAATATGATTGAAGGTCGCTCTGTTCTGCTTTCAGGGCAAGGAGTACTTCAAATTTAAACCTAGAAACTCAGGACCTTCAGGACAACTTAAACCAAGACCGAAGAAAGCCTTTGGGACTCTCTCACCTCCAGAAACTAATTAGTATATTTTTATTTTCCACTTGAAAACTGACATATTTACACACTTCCTAACAAAGTGGTCTTTTAGGCAGGACTTTTTTAAACCCTAATGTCTTCGGTGAGCTAAAATATTGAGGGACAAAGTCCACAACATAGAGTGTGCTTCTGGAATTGAAGAGTTCTCTGTTTTCCTGTTTATGATGGCCACATAAATAAAATTTAATCAGATCAGTGTACTGTACAGGTAGAACCAGCTGTTCCCTACGTGACATTTTTCAACTAAGGAATTCTAAAAATAAAATAAAAATATAATAAAAATAAAAGTTCAGATAAGACGGGGAACCAGGTAACTCAGAAGTGGCACCCTAACACTTGCCAGATCATCTTCAGTTGCCAAAGCTCATATTTTTCCAATTAAATCAGTTGTTTCTTCACCATTTACTTCAAGAAAAAGTTGGTCTTATGCAGGATCTATCATTGGGACCTCTTCACTGCTGGCAGGATGCAGGGTGCTTTGCAGAGGAAGCTAAGGATATGCCATAAATGCTGCATACTGTTCCAATTTTCAGCAAAACCATTAAGTTTTCTAAGGCACTGCTTTACGTATGTCTAAACCTTATCTGCCCACCAAATTTCTTAGTGAGTTCCATTTCAAACATCCCATTCATGTCACAGTTCAGAGACTGCTGTCTGCAATCACAGAATGGATTGGGTTGAAAGACCTTAAGGATCACCTAGTCCAACTAGCCTGCCATGGGCTGGGAGAGGTTTCACTAGACCAGGGATTCAAAGCCCTGTCCATCCTGGCCTTGAACACTTCCAGGGATAGTGGATCCACAGCTTCTTTGTGCAACGTGTTTCACCATTGACATAGTGAAGAATTCATTTCTAGTAACTAAACATTCTCTCTAGAAGTTTAAAGCCATTATCCCTTGTCGCATCATTGCAAGCCCTTGCAAAAACTCCCTCTCCAGCTTTCCTGTAGACCCCTTTTAGGTACTGGGGGCTGCTATAAGGTCTCCCTGGAGCCTTCTCTTCTTCAGGCTGAAAGACTCCCAACTCTCTCAGCCTGTCTTCATAGGAGACATGCTCCATCCCTCTGATCATCGTTTATGGCTTCCTCTGGTGCCCCAGCAGTTTATGTACTTCTGATATTGGGGGCCCTAGAGCTGAATGCTGTACACCAGGTGGGGTCTCACAAGGTCTGTTTAGGACATTGATTGACAGAGATTTTGTGAGCCTTGAAGGCCAAAGGAATGCTGTCTGTGCTTTAAAATGGATTGTTAAATATTCAGTAGCAGGCTGTCCCCGTGTGTATGAATACAAGTTGCCAGGGCAAAAGACCAGCCTGGTTAAACAGACAACTTATGTTTGACCTTAGGGAGGGAAAAAAAATAGAATATATCACCTCTGAAAGGAGGGTGAGGTATCTTTGGGACGAGTATAGTGATGTTGCAGGGTCATGTTGGAAGAAGATTAGAAGGGCCAAAGCCCAACTAGAACTTGGTTTGGCCACTACGGTTAAAAACAACAAATACATTGGCAGCAAACGGAGGGACAAGGAGTGTCTCCATCTGTTGGATGCAGAGGGTAGTGTAGTGACAGGGGAAAGGAAGAGGTACTTAAAGCTTCAGTATCAAGACCAGTTGTCCTCAGGATACCCAGCTCCCTAAGCTGGAAGTTGATGATCAAGGGGATGTGTGAAGTCCCCATAATCCAGGAGGAGATGGTGAGTGATCTGCTATTCCAATTACACCCTTACAAGTCTGTGAGCCCACCACAGAATAATAAGGGAAACTGCAAAAGAACTTGTCAAACCACTTTCAGTCATCTGCCAGCAGTTTTGGTGTCCTGGCTTCAACTAGGATGGTGTTAAGACTGCTGTTTTGGATTCAGAATGAGAATGGCATTGATAACACACTGACATTTTGGGTTTTCCCCAAGTCATGTTTATCATAAGTCAAGGGGTTTTGTTTTTTTCACTTGTCCCATGCTCTGTCAGTGGGAGAGGTTCCAAAAGAAATTGAGGGGAACAGGGACAGGTGACCCAAAGTGGCCAAAGAGATATTCCATACCATATGACACCATGCTCAGTATACAAAGTGAGGGAAAGGAGAAATATGGGACATCTGGAGTGATGGCTTTTGTCTTCCCAAGGAATCATTACATGTGATGGGGGCCCAGTCTCCTGGAGATGTCTGAACACCTGCCTGTCCTTTGGGAAACAATTAATTTCTTGTTTTGTCTTGCTTCTCTGTCACGGCTTTTGCTTTCCCTATTAAACTGTCTTTGTCTCAACTCATGAGTTTTCTACTTTTTACCCCTCTAATTCTGTCCCTGATCCTGGTGGTGCAGGGAGTAAGCAAGTGGCTGTGTGGTGCTGGAATGCTGGCTGGGGTTAAACAAAACACCTGGTTTACCAGCCAAGTCCCAGCTGGAAATCAGTAAATGTAAAGTCCATCTACAAGAAGGGTCAGAAAGATGATCTGGGGAACTACAGGCCTGTCAAGCTTAACCTTGGTTCTGAGCAAGGTTATGGAAGAGATCATCCTGAGTGCCATTACAAGGCACATGCAGTACTGTTCTTAAAGAGTAAAAGCAGAAGAAACTTGCACATGGCTTAACAATCACTACCTCACACTGCTGTGCTCATAAAGCAACTGTGTTGTCCTGACTAAACCACATTTTGGAGTGATACCAAACAGAAGGGAGAAGCAAACCCTTCCACTCCCTCCCAGAGACAAGTTCAATACCTTGTCTGCCTTTTACAGCAACATATGACTCACGTTGCAACAGACACCTGGCTTCAGCCTCACAAAAGTCTGTCCTTCTCCACTGTCCTAAAGACATCCCTTTACCTTGAAAATACACATTTCATGCCCAAATCCCCAGAGGCCAGCCATTCTGCAAGACAGAACAATAACAGGAACACAGCAAAAAAAGCCCTCACCAGACTTGCTTCAGCAGAAAATTAAGGGCATCTGAAAAGACTTCAGCTCAACTGCTACTTTGCAGCCTTTGGGTTCCCATTCCCTTCAAACCAAGCAGGCTGAGAAGGGGTGAAAAATTACCTCTCCCTTGCCCCGTGACAAGCCAGGTGATGAATATTGTTTTGTCCACGAAGTCTTTGTAAATAAACATACTAGCTGGCACTGGGGGTGGAAAGAGGAGAGGAAAGTACCAGAGTTGTTGCCACAGGTGAAGTCCTACCAAGGAGATGTCCAACACAATGCTGAGACCTCAGATTGTTTAAATCATCACAGCCCTTCTCATTTAAGAAGACATGTCAGTATCAAATTATCTACTGGGTGTCTTCCTGGTGCAGACTACAACTCCTCAGGTAGCTTCAGCCAGCAGCATGCTCTCAGTACCTGTGTAACACTGTGCTGGTAGCACTGTTGTCCCTTCTAATTCCAGTGAAATATGGCTGTCAGTTTACTAGAGGCAGAGGAGAGAGGCATTTTCTTAAGTAGTATTTGTTCTCTCCAGGATGAAGCCTCTTATTTAAGCTTCAACTAAGAGGGTTGTGCACATCTGATTGTTCTTCTTACATGTATGGGCATGCATAAAGACAGACAAGATAAATCATGAAGCATTATACCAAACCTCAGTTTGGTGTATACGGATGCACTAAGCCTCCATAAAATAACTGGGAATGGAAAATTTTCTTTTCCATTTTCATCTAGTGATTAAGAATTCTACAGAAAAAACTCCTCTTTAGGCAATCTTGAAACTTGGAAAAAGAGACATTTGTCACACTCATACTCACTGATGACAGGGGGTTATACTGAAAAACAGTGTGAGGTTTAGTTATTACACATCTAGAATAAGTCTTACAGTTACTCTAACTTTATAAAAGGTAGAAGAGACCCAAGGTTGATGTATAATATACAGACACTGCCTTGTACTAACTGCAGAAGTCCTGAACAAAAATGCTGCTTGTCAATGAACTACAGGTAGAATCCAAATCAGCACACTCCTAAGCTCTATATTAAACTGAAATTCAAGAAGTCCTAATAGAGGGTTTGTTTAGTGTGGGTCTTCTAGTAGGAAGGCTCACAAGACAGCTGTCAGCTGCCAGCTGTCAGCTACTTTGATGAGGTTCTTTCACAAAGAGGCTTCCTGGAATGATGCTTTGAAAGAAACACATGTTAATGCATATCTCTTATATTGCTTGGAGTCCTACAGAAGTTTTGGCTATGCTTTGCAAAAGATACTATAGTTGCTCACAAAAAGTAATACCCAAAAAGCAACTCAAGTTTAACTTGGACCCATTTGTTTCTAACTACTGGCCTACTCTTCGTTTTTTGCTTCTGCTGTTTCCCAACCTCCTTGGTCCCTTCCCCCCTACCTTTCCCTTGAGGGCTGAAATTTTAATAACTCTAACATGTGAGGCTGAAGAAAAAAAGTACAAACATAAACAGTTCTGAACACAGGAGGGTTGTAGTTTAACATGGTAACACTCCTCTTTGCCATGGCCAAGAAATGATGGGCAATGTTTGACGGAATTTTACATATTGAGAATATGAAAAACACCAAACATTGTTTCTAAATAAACTAGGCAGACACTACAGCTTTTTCTTGCCTGCAGTGCCAAGTTCTTTAAGCACAGATACTTTTTTCTACTCAGGAGGCAGTATACAGTCATCTCACGGCAAGTCAGGCTTAACATATAAATTAATAAGTACAATCAAATCAGTGGAAGATGAATTTGCTGCCATTACAAATGTTATTGGAAATATTTTCCATTTGTGCCTTCTCTGCCTATTTTGTCCTTATGCATCCTGTCAGTGCTAGAAATGGTGTACATTGCAGTGGGGAAAAAGTCTCTATGCTGCAGCTAAGGGTAAGATTATTGAAAACAGAGGATTCAATTAAGTATCATTCAGGCTATAACAAAACTTTTCTAGTAAACACCTGAAGTAATTCCAGTAATTGCTTATGTCCTAAAATGCTTCATTAATGGCGTTTCTACATTTCCACTTGAAAATGTTCAATGTAAGGAGCAGCTCAATTTAAGGAAGTAAACGTATCTTTTTGCTAAGAAAATGTTTAATGTAAATGCAGTTCAATTTAAGGAAGTAAATTGATCTTTTGCTAAGATAAAGTCACTTTATTTTTGGAGAACAGGTGTGGAAACTGCTGGGAGATTTTGAAAGTACAGCAAGAAGAAAAAAAATAAAGTGCTACAATAATTTTGACAGTGGGAGGAAATTGGAGGAGATGAAAAGAAAAGTACTACTTACAAGCCTCGGAGACGAAGCCAGATTTTCTCTATTTGCTCTGGCTGTAGGTATTTCAGAGAGTTGTTCTCAAATTCTTCAATTTCCTTAGTCGGTGACTCCATAGCTGCAGGTTACCACTTTGGTTAAAGCTCTGCAAGGACGGCTGCTGCCTCTACACACACACACACACACACACCCCTCTCTCCACCTTTAACACCGGTGGGGAGCAGTGAAGATTTCTGGCACACACCTCTCCCCCATCCCTGCAAAGGGAGCTGTGTAGGCAGCCCTGGAGAGCTCAGGTGTACACAGGGGGCAGCTGTGCCAGCATGCCACCATCCTCGGGCTGAGCAAGAGGATCAAAGGCTCATCTCCAGATTGCAAAACCACGCAGATTTTTTTTCCCTTTGTTTTTTGTTTCGTTTTGCTTCCACAATAAGCCAAGGATACAACCCATAATAGCAGCTGAGGGATCTTTATTAAGGGAGGAGGGGAGGAAAATCCCTTGCTGACAAGAGAGCTGTGTGTGCAGGGGCTGCTGTGGGGAGTGTGGTGGCTGCAGGGGTCCCCAGGGCTGCAGCTCTCCTCACCACGCTGCCTGTTGCTGTGCCAGGGGCACTACACAGGCCCCTTTCTGTCCAGCCTCACCCTCCCCTCCCTAACCCGTATTTGCTCCCACTTACCAGCAGTGCTGCCGACAGGCTTGAAACCTGAACAACTGTGGAAGAATTCATCTGCCAACACAGCCCAAGAATTGTTTCACTCTCTGCCTCCCTCTTTGCTTCCCTCTCTCCCATGTGCACGCATATCCACAGACACACGAGGGAGAACAGGCTATTGGAGAAAGACTGGCTATGATTAAAAACCCAAGCAGGGAAGAATCATTGACTGAAAAAAAAAAAAAAAGAAAAAGGGAAATAACAGAAAGTGAGCCACTCACTTCTGGCAAACAGCTATGTACTTCATTGCAGTCAGTCTGCTCTCCTGAGAGAGTGTCGCACAGCAGGGGCTGTAAGGCTTCAGCAGGGACAAAATCCACTTTTAAAATAAACAAATCAGTAAAGTGCCAATGCTCGAAAATGCTCAGAAGGAAAGTCAGTACACTGAAGAGAGATCAAGTCCAACACATTAGTCACAGATGTATCAGCATCTTTGAGTAAGAGGTTTGAACAGTGGAGGCTAAAACTCAGTTTTGCCATAGGATGCCTGCCTCCAGGTCCCCTGGAGCATCCCCATACCGACCCCCAGGGGCATGCCCCTCTGCACCTGCAGGGTTCATGCTCTGAGCATGAGGAAGAATGGGGATTTCTTTCATTGCACCAGCCCAATCAGTCATCTCTCAAACTCTGCCAAGATGTCTGCACGCTTCTCTTTAGTTAATGTTATTGATGTGGTGCTTTCAGCCAAAGCCATCAGAGCAGAGGGAAAATAACTGTCAAAATATTGTCTCAGCCTTAACACATTTTGTTGCATATTGCAAAAGCTGTCTTTTGAGAATGAGAGACTGCAGCAAAAGAATTAGCACCTCAGACAGTCAGGTAGCCTGTTACCTGGAGAAGGTCACATCTTCTTCGCAATAACATTCAACAGTATGTCTGTGGTGCTAGGTCCAAGGCAGGTCTCTGAAGTACTTGATGCTGCTTTTCAGAAAGCTCTTTGTATAATGAACGTTACCTTCCCCATTGCTAGGTGCCAAATTCATTCTAAGCAGTTTCAATCCTTTCCTGAGGAGTAGTTCTTAAGGAGTCACCCAGTTACAGTGCTGCTGCAATTGTTAACCATCACCAGCTCTCTGCAGCTGAGTAAGATTCTCAAATAAAACCAGAAAGCAGCTGAGTCAAGTTGGTAAACATTCAAAGAAAAGAGACAAATTATTGAAGGTAAAACATGAATAATTCTCTAGGGGGTCCTCTTTCCCCTTGTTGATTACAAAGGACAAGCCAGTATGTTTGCTCTAGGAACCTCTTTTGAATGATACAAAGAACTGCACAACAGTCACAGCAAGCCTTTTTCTGGCAAAAGTTTGGGGCATATTATGTTCTTACATTCCTGCTGTAGTGATAACAAAACATAGTACTATTCTTATGCCCACCATTAAACAGTTAAAACATCCTGCACACATCACCAAGCCTTTTGGTGGTGAGTAAAGCAGTTACAAAATATGCTGTCTCTTTTTCACATGTGATTTTAAGGTACAGAGGAAGTAACAGGAATAAAAGGGAATGAAGAATATTGATAGCACTAGGTTTGAGCTGAAGTTTGGGATTCCCTTTCTTGTTTAAGTCCTGGTGGTCTGATTTTGTGATAGATGCCATCAAAATAGTAAACACCAAGACTGTGACTGTAAAATGTTATGAACTTGTGCCATAAGTATCTGACATTAATGTATATCATATTGCTTGCCTTGTCCTTAAACTTACAGCTCACCTCGTGGTGAAAGAGTAACTTCCAAGAAGACAAAGGTCAAGTAGCAGAACTCTTTCAGTTCTCGCATTCATTGCTGCATTGAGGCAACAAGTTGTAGGCAACCAAATTTGGTTTGACTCCACTTAAAGAGTGTGACTATCATGACTGCCATTTGATGGATACAAGCACTAACCTACCTCCTGGTGGATTAGCCATGTCCTTAAAGCAGAGAGGAGCTCAGATGAGCAGAAGTCCACCTGCCCATCAGAAACATCTTTTGTTCAGCCTTATGCAGGTGAAGACCAAGCTGGTAGGGCAGACGGCACTACACATGTACCCCTGAAAGCCACTATGGCTGAAGAAACACTGTACAAACTTTATCCCTGAAATCACAAAATCACAGAATATTCTGAACTGGAAGGGACCCACAAGGATTGAACTCCTAAGTGAATGGCCCCTATGAGGATCAAACCCACAACCTTGGCATTAGAAGTCCCATGCTCTAATCAACTGAACTAATCCTAGTAATTTTTTGTATCTAAGCACTTCCACAACCTATCTCTTAGGAGTTTAAGGAGGGGTCCAGGGCACAGATGTTGCCTTCAAACAGGTCTAGCCCGAGTCAGAGACTGGATTTCCCTCTGCTGCTGGTGTTACCTGGCATGGGGTCCAGCACAGGATGATTCCTTCCTGAGCCCTGGAAGCAGCCTGCTTGCCTGTAGGAGAAGAGCTGGGACACCCATCTCAGCCAGCTCAGACACTCCCTTCCTAGGTCACTAGGTCAGCACTGCCAGTGACAGCAAGGGATGAAGAGCAATGGGATGGAGAGATGGAGGTCCCAGGCAGGCCAGTTATACCCTTCACTGATTGTTCCCTTTATCACAGCACACAGATCTGGGCAAACTGGAGCTTTGCTCTTTTTTCCTCCACTTTCTCAGTTGAGGAGAGTAGTCACCATCCACATTAAAAGCCTTTAGATTGAGCCCTGTGGAGGAAGGGTGTTAATTACAAGTCTTTCTTTCAGTTCTGAAGGACTGAAGATGTAGGAGGATGCTGACACTCAGCAGAGAGGTGGTAAAAGGCAGCTGAGAAGAGAAGAATCCACACTGTGCCTCCATGAGGACAGGCATCACTATAAAACAAAATACCAGGGAGTTCAGGAGTATGCCTGCCTTTCTCAGGATGGTAGTACAAGTATTTCATGAACAGTCCATGGAGAATTCAGAGCCACCTCTGACATATGTGGCTGCAAATTAGACTCTGCCCTCATGTTAAACTTCTCAGCAGCAAACTTCCTTAAAGGCACTTATAGTTCCTTTTTTTTGCACTTTTTAAACAAAGACTAGAAAAACAGTGAGAAAGTTCAGAGACCTTACTTTCATCAGAGCTAAGTAGGTATAGGAGTACCAATCAAAAGGCCCACTGAAATGCATCCAAAAATGCTTCCAAGACAGAAAGAGCACTTCAGTGAGCATGGGCAAACTGAAGCAATAATTTCAGACAGCAAGTTATCTAAAGTCCTTGCTGGACTGCAACAAAAACAGAGAAGCTATCCCATGCTGAAGGGGTAGCATGAGATACTGGAAGTGTATTGACATGTTGTCTGCTGTGATCCCTACATATTGCCTGTGTGAACATTGAAACAAGTTCTATAATTAGTACAACTACAATGTATTCATATATCTGTCCATATATAAATAATCCAGAATATATTTTATTCTATTACCACTAATGCCTGAAACCAAAATTGCAGCAGACTATTCGTCTGCTTTTTCTTTTTTGTAAATCTGAGTTGGATCCCTGAACTTCAATTATGCCAGTATGATGAGTCAGCCAGTAACATATTTCAAAATGTTTTGCTAATTCTATATTCAAACAGTTGTAAAACACTGACATGTCTTCTAATTCTGTTAATGCCAAAATAAACTAGGCAGATTTTTGCCCAATCTTTATCCTAGCAGGAAATAGCTTCTGGTTCCTTTTCAGTTAAAAACAACTTTTTGTTTGTTTTCTTTGGAAGGTTGTTAGGAGGAGGGAGAGATGTTCAGCTATGTCACTGAATTGCATTGGCCCTATTTATTCTTCATGTTGAGGTATAAGAGAGTGATGGAAGATATTTAGACACCTCCATCTCTAAGTTTTATTAAAGTAGATCTAGTGCTTCTTAAACAGTGGCTTCCAAGTGAAACTTCATCTTGTTTTCTGCTCAGAGTTAGACTTTAGGGTTTGATGGCAACTGACTCACTCCCATAGCCACACAGCCATTAATAGAGAGTTGGAAGAAAAGGCTGCAAGGGCTAAAGATAGCCAAGGAGTAGCAGCTGAAGAGACTACTAACTATCTGTAACTATAAGCACTTATCCAGTTTCCTCAGGGCTGAGGAATTGTGATTTCTGCTACTCTTAGTAATTAAGGATAGTTTTATCTTTTCTGTCCAGAAGCAGCACAGACACAGCTGACCCAGAGAATGCCACACTTTGAAACCAAAGTTTCAAGAACAGTGAACTAGTATATATAAATATATAAGTATTGACGTACCAGAAGATAAGACACTTAAGAATACTTCAGCATTCCCTGCATCCTAATAATGTGTTAGCATCAGACTGCCATCAGGACTAGGCATACTGTGAAGAATTTCAAGCAGCAGTATTAGACAAAGACAAATTTTAGCTTTCTCTCTAAGAAATTAAACCAAAAAAAATTTACAAAATTAACAGTAAAGTAATCAGCACCAAAAAAAAAAAAAAAAAAAGGCACTGATTAATTTGGTGGAAAGGTGCTGTTCATTTAAATTTCTATTGAGTCAAGTCAATCAAGCTGACAGTCTTGATTAAAAGCTCTATTGACTGGCAAGAAGTTTTCTGTCAAATGCTATTAAAAATATTTTCAGCAAGACAAAAGCATGCCTCTTTTGTGGTCTGTCCCTTTTGACTCAGAGCTGCTGCTTTCTGTGAGAGCAGATTTAAGAAAACATGCAGAAACCTTCTTCAACTTAGGAAGCTTACCAATGAGAAATTTTCTACACAGATGACATCTGCAGTTATTACTTAAGCCATGGCATTGTGATAGCAACAAAAAGATTCCTATTGTACTCACTCAGAGTACTGCAACTTTGACAAAAGGACCATCACCCTTGAAGGGCAATTTTGAAAAATCTGTTTTTCTTTAATGACCTCCACAGCACTAGAATGACTATACATGGCAGTTTAAGGAAAAGGCATGAATGAGGAGTGATGTTTAAGAGAAGAGGAACTTTATAAAATGCTTTGCAAAAAAAGAAAGAGGAGAGCTTGAAAATTCACCTATGAAAGTTCTGTGCTAAAGAGGTTAGATGTGAGTAGTAATCCAAACAACTAATTATTTAAAAGAAATACCTAATTAAAGGAATAAACAAGACTAGTTCTCTAGCTCCCTTTTTCACCAACATCCAATGAGGTCAAAGTAGAAAGTTTTGAGGACCTGAAGACTCTATACAGCTTTCTCACAGAATTCTGTGCCCCGAGTCATCCTTCACATCTTCAAAGGGATTGAATAAACAGCAAAGTTTATTCCAAACAAGCATGAAGCTGCCTCAAAGGGTTTTTTAATCGCTACTTATATATTTGAGAGATGGAAATGGGAGAGTTTTCACTAGTCTGTCTCTCATACACAAATCACATAGTATTACACAGGCCAATACTGCCCCCTGCACTATGAACATGTTACATTTAATATATACATTTAGCTCTTGTCAGAGTTAAGACAGAAATTATTATACATCGTTCATTATCCTTTGCAGAGTTAGGAAACAAATCTATCATGGAATATCTGTGTGTGTGTGTGTGTACATATATAAAACTGAATTTTAACAATGTAAAATTGTATGGGAGTAATTTATAAGCCAGACCTCAAATTTCCCCCGTTGTTTTCTTTTTAAAATCTGCCAAGTTGCTGTGCAAAGAGAAGATTCCCCAGCTCCCATCTTGCACTACCATTGCTTTTTCAGACTAGGGAGCCCAAATGCTGTTCTTTCCCTTCTCCTGGCGGAAATAGATAGCCACCTCTGATTGCTCCACTTGCATTTGTTGGCAGACATAGCCAAGCTAGGTTTATTTAAATAACCATTTCTGGCAGACTGCAGACCCAGTAACACATGTTAGTTTCAGGACCTTTTGTAGGTCCTTTCTACTCCAAAATACCCAATTAAATTAACATTTCCTTTGTTTTTCTATGAATAGCATGCATCGGACAGAAGTGGAAGCAGAAAGTAGAAGTAAAATACAAAACCACACTGGAAAATGCAAGACCATATTGCTCTGAAACCAGAGAGCCCAGAGCACCATCATCAGAGAAGTGCAGGTATCTACAATGTACAGGGACCTTTTACTGAAGTGACACACAAAATTTTCCAGACTGGGTACCAGGAGTGTGTCAGAGCTCAGAGGAAAGTATAAGAGAAAGTAAATTAAAAAGCAACACCTATTTGTAACACTGGATCATCACTGATTAACCTGGTCTCCTTCCTCAATCCACTTCCTGTGATCACACAAATGTGGTAGATCTAGCACATTTGTTCATGAAGGCCTCAATTTCAATTTTTTTTTTGGAAAAACAGGAAGTGGAACAGAGAGCTGCAATGCAAGCTGGGACATGATTAAAAGTAAAATGAGGATGTTGGGTAAATTACCTTTCACAGTACTCTTCACTGCCACAGCTGACCTGTCTTTCCTACTTGTGCTTGCTCATGAAAACCCTAAAGAATCAGCTGCCTCAACAGTACAAAAGAAGGCTAAAAAGGATTGCAATACTCTGTTAGTTGTCAGAGGTAAATGGCCAGGGAAAAAAATAACAGCAAACGTTACCTTTAGAGGAACAATTTGCCACAAGAGCAAAAGGAAATAACAGATCCTGAGTACATCTTGGAAGACTTGTACCACAGCACTGAGTTTCTGGAAAAGTCTCCCAACTGGTACAGCACAACAAAAATTCCCACCTCACTTATTTGGAGATGAAGGTTCTCCAAGCTAGACAGGGGTTATATAGACAGCAGGCTACACCCAGCAACCTGTGCCAAGACTTGTGCCCTGAAGATGCCAATGCCTCTGCAGAGAGGTCTTGGATGGACACCCACAGGGGAGGACAATCAGCTTAGAGCAACACAGTCTTCTGAGAGGGAGAAAAGGTAACAGGAGTTTCTCCTCTGGGAGGAGAGGAAAGAAGTTAGTAAATAGTTAATCAGTACAAATTACTCTTTACTTCACAGAAGGTGCTGCTTCAAAGTCTTAAAAGGTGCTCCTGAGACACCACTCTTTTCTCAGCTCCAATGGCTGAGCTGCCTTGAACAGCTTAAGGGTTTTTGAACTTTCACCCCTCCCATGCATTGTCTTCTGCTAGAAAGAGGAAAGTTCTGCCCTTAAAACCTGAATTACCTTTTCCCTTTGATGAAAATATACGACTTTTGTGAGCCTGTAGGTAGCTGAAGCAATTTACTGTAGTGGCATGTTCCCCATCCTCTTTTGCTGCAACTAGTCTTTCTGCAATTATTGATTCTTGCACTGCTTAAAGCCAGTAACATTTATAATAAATATTTTAAAAAAAAAAAAAAACACACAAAAAAACCCAGGAAAATATCATAGCAAGAAAACACATATATGGAGGTAGCTGAACAGACTCCAGACACTTTCCAAATAAAGAGGTTGGTCACACCAGGGAAACAGTACTGCAGAACAGTTTGAGAAAGGGTTGAAGTGGTCCTCTTCTGTAGGCAAGTAACTGGCATCCACATTTCAGGATGCACAGGACATAAGATTCAAAGGCAATTTATACCCTCTATCCTGCTACTATGAAACTAAATCCTCCTTGTCTTCTGGAGAAAGAGGATGGTGTCTCCTTTGACCAGAATGTTTCACAGGCATGTGCCCATTCAGACATAACATGCTAGGAGATTTGATTGCCTCAATAATTCAGAGAAATTACATGGACTTTGTACTGTTATTTCCTCTTTTCATTATCATGCTGAACAGAAAAATATCCTAAAATAGACCAACTAACATCCTGCAAAGAACATGAATATCTAGGAAATCCTGGACAATGCATATTATAAATAAATAGCATATGGATATATATCTTTCTTAACAGCAAGAGATTTACAGTCTCCCACTTTGCATTTGTTTATCACCCTCTCAATGTTACAGGTCCACATTGTGAAAGGAAACTCACTGACTTAAGATTAAATCCTTATACTTCCAGTGGATGTTTAAAATAAATTGTGCAGCATGTTATGTAAAAATCATAGTGTTCATTCTCCATCTATAAGGACTGAGTTTTAAACTGACTTTTCAAAGCACTGCCAGAAGAACACAAATTATCTACAACCTCCACTTCACCCACAATATTCACCACTGTCTTATGGCATTTACCTGGCAACATCAAAAGTTATCAATAACTAAAAATCTGCTAAGTCATACTTCATGACTAATCCTTAACAGGAAGAACAAGTGATATTCCTAAACCCTCATTTAAGCTAATTCCTGCAATTTCTATTTAAATGTTCATTTAAATTAGATCCATTAAGTCAGACTTCAGCAATATTCAGCAATATTTTGTCCACATTCTCATCTAACGTGTTTCCCCATTTCCACTGCACATTAGTGCAAATTTGGTCACCACTGAACAGATTTAAGAATTTAAGAATTGAAGCAATAGACAGGAACAATGCAGGAGAGGTCAGGAAAAAGTTATTACCATAACATTTCCTATATACAGTATAAGGGAATCATCATCACTAATCTCCCTCTCACAGCTTATTGGTAAAGTTTTGATTTGGCAAAGATTCCTTCCTTACAGGCCTGGACTTCATCATTTTTGCTCACTTTCAATGTCAGTGTCACTGTTCACCTGCATGTCCAAAGCAGAAGAAAATATGTAGAAAGGTCTCAATCAAATCCTGTACAAGAATATCCAGAACAACAACTATGAATGTCTTCTTCAGATGCCTCAGTTTCACTATATAGGTCTGACACATAAAAATCTGTGTACTTTCACATATAGACAAAACAATTGCATCTGCAATGCAGTAGGGAAGGAGAAAACTTATATAAAGGGGTAAAAAATGAAAAACTATGTTTTGAAGAGCTCTCAAGTACAATCACTGCATGTCCTATGTGAAAAGATTTTGGAACTCTGCACAAGTGGCTTGTGAAATTACTTATCTAGGTTACCTGAGAAAAAATTTAAGCATTTTATTGTACATACCACAGCATTTAAAAAATGAACCTGGAGAGATATTTTAATAAGAAAGAAGACTACAATTAAATCACTTCTGAATCAAGAAACTATTGCACTATTTTCCTTAAGTAATAGATCTATCTGTGAGCGAGAAGTGGGCTGTATGACTTTCTTTCAGATAAATATTATTCAGTGTCATAAATCCAAATGAACTGTGCAGTCCAAAGAAGTATCTACCAGCTTCATTCATGCCTTAATGTATTTCATTCTCCCCTGCTACCTTGACTATTAAAAGATATGTTTAGCAGCAATTGGTTCACCAGTTAGAAAATATTTGATTTATATGCATGAAGCATCTGCCACAACCATAACTCAGTAATTTCCTAAAAGGATTGTTATTGCTTTTGGATTCTCATGGTTTTAAACGTTTATCAAGACTGGAGCTATGATTTTTTCTATATGTCAGTTGTGACCAGCTGCACAGAAGCTAAAATTGTATCTGTATACATGGATATGTGTGTGTTTTGAGTAAAAGCCCTGAGACTGGACAAGACTTAACAAGAATGTTAAAGGTAAAAAAGGCTAGCACCAAAAATTTAAAAAGAGACAGTGTAAAAGTACACAAACAGCCCTATGCAACTCTGATACATGGCAACAGTTTGAGAAAACTTGTAGATATGTAACCAAACATATTTTCATACTGCATCATATAGACCATATTGCACACCAAGGTCTTTCATGAGGACTCTTCAGATATATTAATCTCTTTTCATGTTAGACTACTCAGCTTAGCAACCAGAGCAGATAAGGTGCATAATGTTACAAAGACTGGAAAT
Organism: Luscinia megarhynchos; assembly: GCA_034336665.1. Classification (NCBI taxonomy): domain Eukaryota; kingdom Metazoa; phylum Chordata; class Aves; order Passeriformes; family Muscicapidae; genus Luscinia; species Luscinia megarhynchos. The sequence goes on from JAPFBE010000002.1 coordinate 7,673,009, forward strand.
AGAGCCTCAGGTTAATCATTTGGTTTAATTTCCACACATTCATTCAAAACACACGTGAAACTAATATTAAGAAGTAAAAAAGTTGGAAATTACATTTCTTTTTCAAGCAATATCCCATTTTAATTATTGCTCTGGCTACCATGAGGCATTTCCATCTCCAGCACCAGTATGAAGTAGTTTTATTCTCCCATCTTCTGCTCAAATAATTATTGTATTGATTTCTTAGCTAAATATATTACCCATGGACTCTGCAAATTCTGCATTTTTAACAGTAAGTGATAAATATGCACTGGCACTCCAAGTATATAGGCATGATTTGAGGCTTGTTGTGCCAATGGAACAGTGCTTAGATTTGGCCTGTCTGTAATGCATCCATTGCACTGTAAAACCAACAAATATTAATAAAACTCCTTGTGAATCTTGTCAGAAACTGGATTCAGTGTAAATTCATGCTGTATAAATCTCAGCCTTTATGTGTTAAACAAATTTCATGCAGTATTTAAAACCTTTATTCATAATTAAATTGTCTAAATTGCCTCAAAGACCAGTGAATGTATTGCAAACCTATTCAGTGGCTCCCATATGCAGCTGGTTACCAGTTGTCACTGATCTCAAATTGGTTCCTTCTCTAGAAACTCTTTCATGGCACTGACTTGTAACTATCCAAAGGGTCTTCTAGGAGCCTTCTAAATAATTTCTTGTCTAAATGTTTGGCCAGAAAGAAGAGGAAATTCCCTCTTTTCACCAGCTCTGCCTTCATTCTAGCAGCTCCATAGTCCTTTATGAAGTGTACTGAAATGGATGCAGCAGAAGAGCCTGAGAAATTCTAACTCAAATGATCTGACAAATTGTGACTTGTGCTTTTAATCACAGCCTAGAAAAAGCATTTTGCTGCAACAATTCATCTTGCAAGTGTGCTTATAGGAAGCAGATGACTTTTTCTGCCACATGCAGAAATAATTATTTGAATGGATACTACCTGCTCTTCTGATTTTTTCTCAGTTTAGTGTCCAAGTAAATTGTAGAGATATAATAAATGTCAGGATATACCCCACCCCATCTTAAAATAACCTCTCAGTTTCTGCAGAAACATGAGATAATGGAATTCATTTGTTTATTTGTTCACTAATTATTCAGTGAGTAGCTTAAGAAATTTATTGTACTACATTTCAGTTACGTCTTAGACAATAAAATTTGCATATCTGATTTCCTAATATATATATGAATGCATTTTCACATGCCAGTATAAAATTGCCATCAAAGCAGGCATCAAGCAGGCCGATTACTTCTTCTTGTTGGGTCAAACAAATAGGTGTTTTGTCTGCATATTAACTCAATAGGCTCAAAATTGTAACAAGGAGCCCAGCCTTTAAAGCTGTAAAGATCCCTGGATTTAAATTACATAATTGTGTTAATACAAAAGAAGGAAACAAAACTATATAACCTAGTCTTTGGTTTGCCCTTTGGGGTTTTTTTTTATATTAGTTTTAGTCCTGCTTTTCAGCTAAGATTGATCATCTTAGGACACAGAGAGCCCTTGGAGGGACTCCACTCTTCTCACTTGTATTGAAGTGCAATTAAACAATCCCATTTAAACATTAATTCAAAAGACCTATTGGCATTCATCTACTGAAGAACTTCAGCATTTGGCCAGGAAAAGTCCCTGCTACTTGCTCAAATCACAGCTCCTGCTCTTCTGCTGGGTCAATTCCATCAATATTGTGACAGAAAATTTTTCTTACAGCACAGACTGAAAAGTGTGTCCCTATCTTTGTTACAAGCCCCCTTTAAGTACTAAAAGGCCACAGTGAGATCTCCCCAGATCTTTCTTTTCTCCAGGCTGAACAGCTCCAGCTCTTTCAGCCTTTCCTCATAGGAGAGGTGCTCCATCCCTCTGATGATTTTTGCCACTCTTCTCAGGGTCTGCTCCAACAGGTCCCTGTGTTTCCTGTGCTTGAGAACTCCAGGGTTCAACACAGTACTCCAGTGGGATCTTACAGAACCAGAGTAGAGGGACAGAATCCTCTCCCTCGACCTGCTGGCCATGTTTCTTATGATGCAGCCCAGCATACAGTTGGCTTTCTGGGCTGCAAATCATTTGACCCACCATGTCCAGTGGAAGGTGTCCATGCACAGGGTAGAGGGGTTAGAACATGGTCATCTTTCAATCCAAATAATCCTATGATTATTTTAACAGGATTATAGTCTCTAATTATATTGTGAAATATCTGAAAGAAATACCCAGGAGCTCAAATGTAAAGTAAGTCTGTCTGCATGTATCTGTAAAAAAGTTTCCAGCTTCCTGAAGTCTATTTGAAGTAGAATACACAAAATTATTTATTGCTCAGGAGCTAGTGCAGTGAGTTAGTTGTTTCATACAAAGGCAAACAGCAGCATTTACCAACTACATTGAAGAGTCATTCTCTGGAAACACTTATTCATTAAGTACCCTGGAATTAGCCTTCAACCATGAACCTAGGTAAGTGTGTGCATTTCTTTTTCAAATACCATTAGCTGCCACAGTACATAGAAAGGTTTCAGGCAACTAAGCACATACTCAGATCTATACACTGCCCAAAAGGAACAAGTCTGCTCAAAACACTATCTAACCTTTTTTACTTCAAATACACTTGCAGTATGTGGTGGGAACTTGATCTAGAGTTATTTTCAGCATCAGCAGGGCTAGGTAAAACTGGTGTAAATACAGTATTTTAACCTGAACAGTTGCCTATTTGAGCCCAGTGTTGTCACATGTGGAGTGTCTTCTTAAAAGCATAGAGTATTTATCTTCTAAAAAAGGAATAAATTCCCACCATGCCAGGAAGATCAGACTCTGGAATTCAATTGGAAGAAGTCCCATGACTGCATGTCTAGCAGGATGCCTAGACTGTACTGCTTTCTTGATGCCAGCTTCTCTTAAGTATTATCTCCCTAGAAGTACAGCCCTCAAGTATTAAATTATATATATCACTTTCTCCAGAAGCTTAAAAAGGCACAGCAAAAAATAATCTTATTCTGAAACAAATAAAATAGGTGTATTTTTTTAAAAATCACCTGTGTCACTCTAGTACTAAAATTATTATTGCTGTTTCCTGGTTCCTATATTCTCCCCATCCAAAAAGACTTCTGAATCAATAATATCTGCAGATTGCTGCCAGAGACATAACTATGTCCAAAGTATATGACATAAAAAGAGTTAAAGTAATAAAGCCTTCTGCATCTGCAATACAAATACATGTTTTAAACAAGTGTTAATAAAAATAAACCACCAACAAGGAGGAGCAACAGAAAAGTGATGCATGCAGACTACAGACTGCTAAGGCATTATTAATAAATTATTAATAAAGGAAAAATAAAATTAGCTGCAAGTTCAACTCAAGAAGCAAACACTTGGACATAAGGATTAGAACTCTTTTAAAACAAATTTTATTTCTTTAACTGAATAAGAAATTAGTTCAAAACCATTTCAAGATGTAGTTTCAACCTCCCCCTAACAAAACCAACAGTGTAGAAGCATAGCTAGCAATCACCCTTGTGACACCTTACAGGGGGCTACAAAACCCTATCGGAGAAGGCCACAAACTCCTTTCTGAGGGACAGTTCTATACAGTCACTGCAGGTGTGACTTGCTTGCTACTAGTGTGAAACTGTTGAAAATGCTCATTTAAACCAAATTTAACTTCAGAGCTTCCAATAATAACAACAGCTCCCCATAGTCTATAAAGCAGTTTCTCACATGAGCTTTTTTCCCTAAATTTTGCAGTACAAAACTATAATCTATAGGAACTTCTACATGCATTGTCAAATGCACCACTCCTTCAGACTTCAGGATGAAAAAAATTGTCTGTGTCCATGCACAAATGTCCATTACTATTCCAGATGAGAACATATTGCAATTAACAATGCTAAATGACAGCAAGGTTCTAGAGTGAAGTCATGCCTTATAGAATTAGTCAATACATTTATTTCTAATCAGCTTGGTTTGAAAAACATGTGTCTGCTAAGGAAGGCAAGACCCTCTCTCAGAATGGAAAATGTGACCCCCTTCCCTCCTAATTGTCGTAATTTTGAAATTAAGGAGTTTTCAGGCAAAGATATGGGAATAGGAATAACAGTTCGTTACTAGTATGTATAACAAGGCAAATAACCACAACAGCAGCACAACAAACAGAACCCCAGGCACAGCCCCAGCCTTCTCTGGGCTGTGGGGCTGCCCCCTCTGGTGCAGTTCTGGTCACAGCCGCCAGGGGCGCTGGTGGCTCCCGGCCGGGCAGGGCGGCTGCGATGATTCCCCCGCGCCTGCAGGGGGCGCTGTGGCGCGGCTCGGCAGCACACGGTGATAGCAGGCGCAGCTGGCAGGAAGGGATAGAGAACAGGCTTCTTTTATGAACCTCCAGAGACAGCCAATCCCAGTGCTCCCTCTGGTTAGCAAAAGGAGCTGTAGCAGGAAACCTCCGGAGGAGCAAGCTGGAAGGTCAGGACCTCCTGGCAGGCAGAGAATGAAAAGCACAAAATGTAGCACAAACCCAGAGCAATGGCAGAGGTATGGTGTCGATTGGGCAGTAGCAGTCCGGCTCCCAAACACAGTAAAAGGCTCCTCAGGCTTTTCTCACCAGCTGAGCAAAGCTGGTTCTTCAGATGCCGGCTGTGTGGAAGGTGGGGGCAGCCCCCCCAGGCAGAGCACGCGTTGGCTCTGGGCTTCTCAACAGCAAAGCAGCAAAAGAAGCCCAGCTGGCAAGCTCAGTCACAGTGCCAAAGCAAAACAAAACCAAAGAGAACCAGGCAAAACCCACAGAAACAGCAGGATCCCTGGTCAGAGATACCAGCCATGTGTGTCCAGTCCAACTGCCTGCAGGAAGAGACAAGACTGCCTCTCCCCCGCTCCTCAAATCTCTCCAGAAACCCCAGCTCCGCTTCCATGCACTGTGACATTCCCCTCCTCTAGAGCCAGGGAGGATGGGGGTGGGGAGGGGACAGCAACCACCCCGGGCACAAACAAAGCAAAATAGATCAAAGACCCCAAAAATGGGATGAGATAATAAACCATCCCCAAGACATCAATATAGCCTCTGATTCTGATAACAATGTTCACCACTATTTTTAATCATGCCTATGTATATTAATTCCAAAATTTTAAGTATTTGCAAGATCAGGATTATAGGACTCTAAATTGCACGGTTACACTGACAGGTATTGGCATACTGCATCAGAGGAATAAGCAGTTCACTCACAGACTGTGGTGTGGGGAAAGAGCAGAACAATGAAAGAACCCAAATCCCTTGGAGGAACTCAGGCAAATGCAAAATGATATCAATTTGTTCAGAAAAAAACCCTGACACAACATTATTTTTTTAAATAAATTAAGAAGTCCCCATCACTTCTTTTGCAAATTTAGTTTTTCTTTACTGTATTTTATTTTTCTTTAATAAAGGAAAACTTACTATTATATTCAATGATCCCACTTGCTGTGGCAGATGCACAAAGAACTGCAAAGACCCTCTCATACATTTCTGTCTAAAGTGCCATTGTGTATGCTTACCAAAAGCCTGAGTGTAGCAGGGCATCTCACCACCCTTAACAAGAGCTTATCTTCTTAAGCAGTCAGGAAACTCAAAGAGGACAGGTTGTCCTGTAGTGAGTCACTTTGGTGACATGAGATTAACATTGGTCTGGAACCTCCCAACAGCCAATAAACATCTTGCTGTTGAAGTGAGATCTGGCAACATAAGTTGGATTTCTGACTGACAAACATTCACTTTACAAACTACAAAAGCCACACCAAACTTTCACAAAGCAGAAATCCTCTATAAATTTTCCAGGGAATGCTTGGAGCTCTTCCCATGAGTAGGGATGCCTTCTTTGCTTTCTAGGGGTGAAGAGAGGGAATCTTGTACATTATTGTCATTTTGGCAGTAAATTGCGTTCCACTCCTAATCAATACTATTTATTTTGGTAGCTTAACTATAGGTACCTTGATATTGTGCAATGTTGTATGTTATGCTATAATCTACTAGTAGTTCTTTACTTTTATACTTTGATGTAAATAATTCTGAGTAAGATCTTTATCTGTTATCTCTTGTCTATTTAATAAATATTTCATTTTTACAAATAGACCTGATGCGCCATCCTTAGAACTTGTGGACAAGCGTAATTCATTAAACTTAAACTTTTGTCAAAATCTGAGACTTGTCTAGGCTTCTACTTCTCCCACGACCCTGGGAAGGGCTCAATAACAGCTATGCAATCTGTGGGTAAGGACTGGACTGGTCAGGTCTTACTGGAGAGGAAGGGAAGCAGTCTCTTCATGGGCACTGCTGCTCATGAACGCAGAGCAGGACCAAGATCTCCTGTATTGTCCCTGACACCTCTAGCACAATCTCAGGTGAAGGATCTCAGGTTTTAGAATCAGCTCTTTCTCCTAACACCTCCTCAGAAGGAGACAGGGAATAGGGATGAGTGGGAAGGCGAAGCCTAAACTCTCACCAACATTTTTGTTCCATAATTCAGATGAGAACAGGTCTTCGAGGTGGAGATGAAGAAGACACAGAACACAGGGTGCAGAACAAACTGGACACACCAAAAAGCACAGGGAATAGGACACAAAGCTAACATTGACCTTTGGGAGTTTTGGTATCACATCAAGTCTTAAATTTAAAGTCCCAATGCTGAGATTATACTGCTACTTCACCCATTACCAGTGAGGACCTCAAGTAGGGAGATGTAGAAAACACAGTAAAACTTAGACATGATCCTGAAGTGCATAAGATGGAGCAGATTTTTAAAAGTGGATGCTACATTAATATCCCCGTGAATAGCCTATACATCCCTGAATATGAACAGCAAGGTCTTGGTATTGCACAGAAAGGAGCTGGCTAATGCTAGGAATGGTTCTAGCATGAAAAGATTAAAAAATCTACAGTGCAGAACGATAGTAAAGGGAAATATTGCAGATTTTTTTTCTCAGATATATATGGATTTCTTTGGAGTGGCAATTTCTTCCTCAGATCACAAGCTACCTTCTAGAATGTGTTCACACTGCATTATATCACTTACATTAAATTAAACTGCTCAGTTCTGAGTTTGCATTAGCAGGACCAAAGCTGATACTTTTCACCCCAACATTCCATTGCAGTATATGGTCCCCACAGCAGACCTCTGATGATCTCCAAATTAAGTCCCAAGCATGCACCACAGTGAAACCACTCCTACTTTCACCTAGCAGGCTATATCAAGAACTGAAAACTTCTACTACTCTTGCCTCCCATGTTAATGAGGAACTGAAAGTCACTCCTACCTTTGCTCTTCATGCAAATAAAAATGACTCAGGGAGTGAATCTGAGGGACCCCACCACCGAGAAGTCCAGGGACTGAAGGACCACTGGGACTCTACTGGGTCTGAGATGCTATCTTCTTCCTGTACTATCTCTCTTCTCCTCCCTCCCTCCCTCCTTTCTTCCCTCCCTGCTTCCCTCCCTCCATTCTCTCTGTCTCTCCCTCTCCCTCTCTCCCTTATACAATTAATTTTGCGAAATAAAGTCAGAATTGCTGAACGCACATTTGGTCTCTTTTTCACCTTAATTTGAGCAGAGGACTTTAACATCTCTCCAATTGCAACATTTTAATTGGAGTCATGGACAGGATATCATTCTCTGACCAAAATTTACTCCTCTTTCTCCTGCCTGGTGGGGACCAATCATCTCCCTCTGAGGGATATTGAAGGAAAAATGGTTACCCAGGATGACCAGGGTAAGGCTGATGTTTTGCTTTTTCTCCTGGAGAAGTTTGATCATTGTCATTCTGCTCTTGGTTTGGAGTGTATGCTAATTGAGATGATGAACAGGTGACAGCTGGTTGCATTACTAGTATATGGGCCAAAGGAAAAATGCAAAAAGGAAAGATAAAATCAATGTCTGTGCTATACTTGGGGTGGCACCAACTGCTGCTGTAAAGGAAAAATCACAAAGAACCTGCAAGGAGGCAGAGATTATATACCTTCTTTGTGGGATTTAGTCAAAGGACTCTGAAATCAATCAGAAGAGCATTAGTGCCACTCAGAGAGACTCAGAACAGCTCTAGTTGAGCATCTGTAAGCAATGAATTCTAAGGCAGTCCATGACGAGTCTCTCTACCTTCAAAAAGAAATAAAAGAAGCCAAAAAGCTCTTAGAGCAATTGGATATAGAAAAGTTAAGACCTTAAAACTGAATAGCAGTATGAAGGAGATGATGATGCTTTTCCAGCTGTGGTCACAAAAGAAATGCCTTTTACGGCTACTGAATTGGCTAAATTGCAGTCCTGCATAAACCAAAATGTATTTGTATCTATCTGTGCCCAATATTGCTGCAGTCTCTTTAAGACCCAGAAGTGCAGCTGGAATCACAACCACGGGGCTGCCAATTGCCCAGGCTTTTTAAGGACGCTCAGGCGAAGCTCTCTCTTCCCTCTTGGCTCTTTCTGTTACCCTTTTGTTCTTGCAGGGAGGCAGAGCTGAGGCAACATGGGTGGAGGCTCCCTCTGGTTTTCTTTCATTTTTTTTCCCAAGTGACAGAGCAGTAGCAAGCCAAGAAACTTCATTTCATAATTCAAAACAGTTTTCAGAGTGAATTTTATAGCATCTCTCCATTCTCTAGAGTGAAGCCAGAGCTGGTTGAGGTTGGGCCCCTGTTCTTCAGTGCTTGAGAGTCTGCCTTTCATCAGAACAGGGGCCCAAGACAGCAGCTGAGGGCCTCTTTCATCAGGCCCTCATGGTACAAATTTTGGACTGACATGAAAAACATAAACCTAACCCCAGTATGACACAGTGGGTGAATGCTGATTCTCTATGATGACTGGTACAGGTAGTTTTCATTGCAGTTACAGATATCCAATTCCTGTTCCAGTACAGCAATGGTCCTGAAATTAAATGCCCTTTGCCACTCCCCTGCCACTCTTCAGCTCCCTTAGTTGATTCATAGCTGCTGAAAAACAGTCTTCAGCATGTCAGTGTACATGAGGTAGAAGATCTAGATGTTTGGATATTTTATTTATATGATATTTTAGTGCCACATGTCAACACAGCTCCAAACTTAAGAAACAGTACCGAAGTCATCCTGACATGTGCACAGCAACCATGGTGGACGGTAGCAGCTCCCAATGCCTCCCATACCCCAGATGTCCTTGATTGCTTTGCTCTTTATTTTCATTCCATTTCAGTGCTCTATATTAATCAAAAGTGACAGATGGAAGCTGTAATACATCTACAGCTCCAGATCATTAAATATGATGACCTGTATTTCCTGCAGTAATCAGATATTGCTGCAAATTACCTCCGCCTCATAAAAACCAAGGCTGGCAAAAGAACCTCTATGATCATGAATCTTGTTTCCTTTGCAAGTTTCAGATCATATCAGGAATACTTATATTTCATACTTTTGCTGTGTTGATGCGTAAAAATTTGGGGGAAAAATGAGCAGCATATATCCTCTAACTGTAATAACATTTAGAAGGGGAAAAGTGTGGGTGAGAGCTGTATTTGTAAGAGTATATGGAGCACTCTGGATCTACTAGGTAATCCAGCTAGTTGATCAAGGGAAGCCAGTTGATGTAATCTTTTTGGATTTCAGTAAGGCTTTTGATACAGTCTCTCACAGGATGCTTCTGGACAAAATGCCCAGCACACAGCTGGGTAAAAATATCCTATTTAAACAACTGGATTGTGGGTCAGGCACTAAGCATGAATGAGGCTACACTAGGCTGGTGACCAGTCTTAGTGGGGTTTCACAGGACTCTATCTTAAGCCCAGTTCTTTTAAACATCTTCGTTAATTACTTGGAGGCAGGACTTGAAGGGATACTAAGTTTGATGAAGATAATTAATTGGGAGACCTATTTACTCCCTCAAAGGCAGAGAGGCCCTGCAGAGAAACCTCGACAAATTAGAGGGCTGAGCAATCATCAACTGTATGAAGTTTAAAAAAGACAAGTGCCAGATTCTTTACCTGAGATAGGGCAATCCTGGATTGGAGGGTCTGCTGAAAAGGGTCCTGGCCAGCATCAAGTTTAATATGATTTAGCAGTGCCCTGGCAGCCAGGAAGACCAAGTGTGTCCTAGGGTCCATCAGACACATCACCATCATCAAGCTGAGGTTAAGTGCAGTGGTAAGCACTGATCTCTTCTCTTCTCTGGTTACCAGTGACAAGACCCAGGAGAATGGCATGAAGCTGTGGAGGGGAGGTTTAGGTGATATGGTAGGAAAAGGTTGTTTGCCCAGAGGGTGGCTGGGCACTAGAATAAGCTCCCCAGGGAAGCGGTCACAGCACCATGCCTGCCCAAATTCAAGAAGCTTTTAGACAATGCACACAGGCATGGACTGTGATTTTTGGGCTGTTCTGTACAAGGCAGGAATTGGACTTTGATTGGGAGACCCTTCCAACTCAGGACATTCTACGACTGTATGATACTGTCTGGAAGAAGTTAACACAAACACTAAAAGGAAGATGACTTTCAAGAGGAAAGCATTGTTAGCTGATAGTCTTGACATATCAGTGATTTGATTTTATTTCCACAGAAGATCAAGACAGCTTGTCTAAAGTAATAAAAGCTTTTCTTAATTGGGAAAAAAAAGTGGAGGAATCTGATTGAAATGAATGTGCAGACTACAAAACAAGAAAGAAAAGGGTGCAATTACCTCTGTTCTCTCCTTGCCCTTTAAACTTGCTACTGTGGGGAATGGGGTGGGCCGATTATTTTGATCAATGTAAAGGCCTATTTTCCACTTGTACTTCCTCACTCCATGTAGGGATTTGAAGAAACTCTAGCACCTTACAAGAGAGCTCATGCCTGCCTCTTTTCCTCAGTGTCTCCTATTGCAATTATTCTGCTTTGTGAGAAATACCTGAATAATCCTTGGAGCAGGGCCCTAAAACCATGTCACTCTGTCCCAGGCATGTGCTCTGACCACCAATATAAGGACTTATTCTCCTTTTCCTACTGCAGATTGTTACTTCTGGCTGATGGGCTGATTTGGCAAATTTGGACACATAGAACGAAATTAGTGAAGTGAGTGAATTGAGCTGGGTAAGGAGACACAGAGAATGAAATTTGATACTGACACTTATTAAATGCTTGCTTGCTTTTGGCTTTTCCTTATATGTATTTACCCTAACAGTTTTGTGAGATTCAAAACTAAATTTGCTAGTAGCTTAAGACTGACAAAGTCTGTATCTAAGTGCAGATTGTTCACCCCAAAAAACCTGTTTAGTATTCATCCTGAACTTTAATGCCAGTTCTGACATGAAGTCCCCGTATGGCCTTTTTTAATCATACAGGCATCTTTAAGAAAACAGGCACAGATGGACAGTTTCATAAGAGATAGTAAAATAACACTGCATTTATTTCAAAGTATCTTTTATATTTTTTCCTCAGTTTCTTTATCTGTCAAGTAAACCAAACAGTACTTTCCAGTAATATAAAGCAAAGCACAGATTGGTCTCACCACTTTACCAATAAATTTATAATTGATACCTTGGTAAGATTCCATTTCTCTCTTTATCAAAAACATAAATTTCCCACAAACATACTGCACCAGTAGTCATATTGGATTTGACACACCACATGAAGCAATCATTTTCCTCATAAATTTTAAGATGCTTTCATTTCTATATTACTTCATAGCAATATAAGAAATTATTTTTCAGCCTTATAGGTCTTCTAATCTGTTACATGATAAGGAGACAGAAGTATATTCTGTAACACCAGGAAGATATTATACTGTGTAAGATGTAATAGATACTATATTTGGGGGGAAAAAAATAACTCTTGAGTACTGACTTTAAGCAGCAGCAAAAAGGTGCACAGGACAAAGCCAGCACAGCACATCAGCACACAAGGACTTGCAGAAGGTCCCTCCTTTCTCCATTCCTAGAAGCCATAGATGGAAATAAAATTTGGAGATGACTCACAAGACGACCTAAGATTTTTTTCTGCAACAGCATGTTAAATCAGAGTAGCCTGGTGCTAACATACAGTGTGAAAAACAGATAGAACAAAAGCTTTAAATTGAAATATTTACCTAAACATCCTTCTTACCAGTATCTTGATTATGAGCATTTTTCTCTCTCTCTTCCCCCCACAGTTCCCATCACTGCATATCCCTCCTTGCAAGACTTGCATTACTTTTTGAAGTGAGAAATTATATTTTCAATGACACTACAAAATTCAAACACGTTACATAACTAGTTCTCAGCTGAGAAGGAAGCTAGTTAACAGAGGTATATAATTGCAGACACAGTTGGTCAATCATTGGGTAGACTCTTGAAAAAACCCCTCAAATCCCTGCCCAGAATATACTAGACAGGGTCTGCAAGATGCCAAACTATTTTCCACTAATTGCCAAGTTAATGAGCTTTGAAGCTTGAAATGCAGCCACAAGGCCCTAGGACCCTAATGTGTCACAAAGTCTTGGGCAGACAGATGGGGTAGCAGATGATTTGCCATGGGGGCCTCGGTGTAAGTTCTGTACCAGCCTCTAGCCCCACTAACTATAGTGGCTGCTAAATGCATTAAAACTGTGAAAACAAGTCTGTTGCCTTCAGACTGCATCAGTCCTAAATCATAGATGGAGAGCTGCAAATAAGGAGGCAAAGAAAACTGGTGTAATAAGACGAGACCATGCTAAACTGTAATATCTACCATTGCTTCAGGGTAAAAAGGTAATGTAAACCAGGCTGTCTTTGGTTTTTATCCCTTTCCCTGCACAAAGTGAAGATGTTGAACCTTTCTCCAGTATAAACCTCTCCTTCTTTCTTAATATTTCTTGCTTTTTTTCATACTCTTTTCTACAGTATAGCACTTTGAAGCTGGACTTTTCATAAGGCTACACATGACTATTACCAGGTGAGGGACTAACATGACCTCCACTGAATGCTGATTGTGGCATCTTTAAGATAACCTCATTACATTTTCCAATTAGTAACTATTTATGTCAAAGACATGTAACTTGTGTAGATGAGGTTTGTTCATGTTCTAGAAATATGGCCCTTAGATTACAGATACTGTAGGGCCTAGTCACTGGAAAGGGACACAAGTATCCCAGCACAGCCTGCCAGCCTCATGTAAAGGAATTGGACAGCCTGAGGCTCTGATCAGGTGGAGTAAACACTGCAGTCACGTGTAACATTCTCATCTCATCTCCTGAGGTGTTTACATGAGGATCACTATGTGGTAAGTAGGTCCCCTTTTCACAACAGTCCCTCCACTGCCAAAGCTTTGATACCAAGGCAGGAAGCAGTAAAGACAACTATGGTTTATTACAAAAGTCAGAGAAGGTAAGATACAGAGTGCCTCCTGAGAAGGGAAGGAATAACCAGTCCCTGATGTATGTACCTAGCTGAAGAACCTACGTTGGTGCCTAAAACGACTATGTGACACAAAAAGGAGGTGGGAGATGTCTGGACTTGCTTATGCACCCCCAAACATTGCAAATGGCGCAGAACTCCAAGAGGTTTTTAACCCCCCTCCCCTTGCAGAAATTTCTGCTGGCTTCATGCATGTCCCCTATGGGAGTTCATCTGATGTTGACAGTGCTGAAGCCTAGCTGCAGGTGGAAAGCAGCTGAGGCTTGGCACAAGAGCCACCAAGTAGTTTGCATCTCATACCGTGTCCTCAGACCTTTAAAATACATGGGAAGAGGTTCAGCAGATCATTTGTTTTCCCAGTCCTTTTATGAAGCTAAAACCAGTTAAAAAGTAATCAAGAAAGTCCTACCAATGAACTGAATTTCCTGGTCTGCCCTATGATCTGTCCCAGTATTTTGAAACTGTGCAAACATTTCTTTATGCATGGCAGCCTATAAAGAGTTTTATTCACATCGAACAGCAAGTAATGCCAGGGAAAAACTCAGAGTTAGAAACACCAGCTCGTCTTTCAAATGTTCTCTTGGCTTCAGCAAGTACTGGAGGAATCTCAAGCAAACATGTGGTGCCTCAGATAACGTGTTTGTTTTTGTTTACTTGGGCATGTTAGCTAGGGAAGATGCCACTGAGGTAAAACAGATTTGTGTTGTATTTTATCATTATGAACTCTCAGAAAGACAAAAAAGGCAGCCCATGGTATAGTTTCCTGCTCAAATTTAAGACATGAGTTCACTTGTTACAAATAATGAAATATCATTATAATGTATCTAAGAGAGTAAGGTTTTCCTTTTTAATCCCTATTATATTTATCATATGGTACCACATCTGATAGTATTTTTAAAACTCAGACTTGTTGGGTTTAAAAGGATAAATTTAGGCAAATGGTTTTTGTACAGTGATCCCTGGAATGGATCCAGAAGCCTTAGGATTCCTCCAGCCATTCTTCCAGCACTGATATCCCAAGGGCAGAAAATACCTATTGTTACCATTCTGGTAGCATAGCAAGTGATCCAGAATTAATAAGAAAGATACTAACCCAGTTATGCAGGAATATTTCTAATTTTACCAAATTCAGTATTCCTACCTGAAAATCAACTCTATGATTTCATTTGTGTTCTTTATCTGCTTCTGTTCACTATTGGTAACATGAAAATATTATATTTTAGAGAAGTGCAATTAACTTAGACAAAACTCTAGGTTGAAAGCTTACTTAGTTCTATTTAGGAAAAATGAAGTCCTCTGCAACCACGCTGTTTTTCAGAAGGTACATTTTCCTGGGTAAAAAACAGTATTTATTAAGACATTCTATGTAAATTTTATTTAATGAATATATCATTTCAGCATTTATTTTAAATATAATAGTACCATTTCTTCAACCAGAGAAAACAATAAATAGTAATACTGTGAGAAATGGATTCCCAAGGATGACAGGAATATAAATATTTTCCCTGGTATTCTGTTTTCCACAAAACACCCTTGTTTCACTTTTAATAAATAAATTCCACAAAGTAAACAGGGAATGAAAATGCTTCTTTACAAATAAAGCAATAGCTCAAGGAGCCTCAGAAGGGATGGTTCTGCCTCCTCTACTGAACAGAACATCATCATCTGAGCATCCTGTGTGAGCAGTACTGCTAGTTGCACAAGCAGGCCCTCTGAAATAAGGTGTTCAGTGTAAGGGTGAAGAAATCTAGCCCAAAATCAGTTTACTGCCAGGCAAGTTTCTGGCTTTCCAGTTCCCACAACAGTCAAAAGGAAAATTAACTCCTGCCCTGTAAAGAAACTTGATTTTTTTTATCCTGTTGAACCCTGGAGCCTGTTGTGTGGTTACATATTTTCAGATCTTGACACGTGAATGCTAATGCAAAAGTTGTGACAAAATTCTTTTGGTCTCTTGTGCTGGTTTTGGATGGGGTAAAATTAATTGTTTTCGTAGTGGTGCTGAAGAGAGTGCTGATAATATGGAGATGGCAAGGAAGTTGTGGGTGCATGGAAGCCTGGGAGAAGACACAGCCAGGACAGGTGACCCAAACTGACCAAAGAGATATTTAATACCATATGGCATCATGCTCAGTATATAAATGTGGAGCGAAGGAGGAAGGAGGAATGTTCAGAGTTGAAGAAGAAGGGGATGCCAGACAGAGGGAATTGCAAAGGCATGTGAGATGGTGACTCCCTGGGCAAGTCTACATTTAGTGACTATCATCTATATTATCACTCCCCTTCTGCCTTCTGGGAGGAGAAGGGTGGGAAGACTTCCCCTCTGTGAAGCACTCTGGAAGAGGATGTGTGAGAGACATGAGGTTTACAGAGGGGATCTAAGGGAGCAGCAAGGGATGCTGATGTAGCAGTGCATGAGAAGCTCAAGGGAACAGGAATTGCAGCCTCCATGCTGCACTTGCCTCTGGAGACCTGTGAACAGGGCTACACTTTGGGGTGGAGCATGCAGGCAGAAGGCTCACTGCCATATCACCCCCTGCTTGCACACCTACCCTATGCACAGCACTCTGTCCTGCACTGCCACCTGCTTCTCTTTACAAAGGAAGGGAAAAGCCATAAAGTACTTCACCAGCGTATCCAAGCACAGCACTGCACTTTGTAAATTTGCTTCCTCTAAAAATGTCTCAGACAAAACAGATGCAAAAATAAACAGCCCAGTGCTCTGCCAAAGAAGCAGGGTGCTGTCAGCACTGTCCACTGCACATAGAGGCACCAACACACTCCCACCAAGTATTGCTTGTAGGTTAAGTATTTGCACTAGTAGACCTTTGCCACAAGTTTCAAAATGTTGGGCCATTATATAACTAGGATTCCTCCACTATGAGGCAACAGCATCTTTTTTAAGAAAGAAAAACTGCACTGCTAAATGAATATAGCTATCTCTTATATTACTAGAGTTACCACAGAACACCCTCAGAGGGTACAGAACTATTTCACCTTTGTACACTTATATCTTCATGAATGATGAAGACCACATCATGGTCTTGCATGTCTCCTTCAGTCAGCAAAACATCATTGACAACCTCTAAATATCATCATCAGTTCTCCTGAACTGGTCTTGTTTTTGTAAGACTGTATTTAAGGCAAGATGTTATGCAGTCTCCATCACAGATGTTTCATAATTAGATTGGATATCATGAAATGTGATGTAGATAGTATTAGTAGGTTGTTGATGGTAAATATTTGTAGATTAGCCTTGCTCTCTTTGGCTTGAAAACCTATGCAATGTAGACATCCTAAGTTCTAAAATTAATTAAAATATTGATGAATTAACAAAAACTATTTTTTGTGTTTTAAAAAAGTATAAAAATAGACTGCTTAACTCATGCTCTGCTAAGATTACCTGATGTGTAGGTTCTAACAGGTATATGTGCAACAAAGTCTATATATAAAGGGACTTTTGTTATACACTGTCCTAAGTATTTGTATTGCTTATCAATACTCATTCAGAAATGCATCTCCATGTGAAGTAACTTATTAAAACAATTTTTATTACAGCTTTCTTTGAATACCATCTCACCGTCAGCATTAACTAGTCAAATCCCTAACTATTCATGTGATTCCCATGGTACCTGCACATATAGAATATGGAATTTGTGAGATAACACCTGTGCTAATGAGGTGTGACACGAGTCTCATTTTGTGCATCCAAAGTGAATGCTGCATTGTCTATCCAAAGCATAGACAAACACGAGACTAATACATGTTACAGTCAATTTACTGTGTGAGAAAGAAGAAAATAGAAGAGGACTTGCCCTTTGAAATTGAAACATTCTCTTCAAAAGCAAGAACTGCCACTTGTATTAACTGTTTGAAAATATCTTCACCTTAGAGGACTCTTCTTTTGAGATAAGTATTTAACAGTCCTTTCTTCATTTATACACATTGACAAAGATGAGTCTATTAGTCTATTAGAGGATCCTCTTAGAACATATCTTGGCTTAACTGGCTTTTGTTTGTTTTTCCAGACTAAATTATCAGGAAATTAAATGCCAACAAGTCTTCTTGTAGCCCTTCCACCAAAGGAAAAACATTTGCACATAATTTTGCATTTAAAATACCTCACTCTGCACTGACAGCTTTTTTTTTCCTTATGAGACCCAGATTTTAATTGTTGAAAGGGAGTTTTCTAGTCATAAAGTTAGGTGAACTATTATTGGCAATGCGTGCTATATTTTGTCAGTGCACTGCTACCCACCAGCATGGAACTTCCTGTCCTGCACATCTCAGATTATAAAACACATATGCATGTCTTCCTTGTAAATGATCAGTTATTTATTTCACAGCTGAGGAAACACATCTCAATGTGAGAAAACAAGTATAACACCTACTCACTCAGCTGAGTATAAGCTTCACTGCAACTCACCTTGTACAGTTTATTTCCAGAGGAGAAGATGACATGAGAAATATAGATTCCAATGCTGTTTTCACCGATCCAGAAAGTTATTTCAAATTATTGCTGGGTGACTAATACAAAGATTATACTGTGATACAGCTTGAAAGGGTGACCATCTTGAATGCACTCTGAAGAGTGTGAGGTTCTGTACATGAATAATAGATAAATGTGAATCAGCACAGGTAGATGGTGGTCTGTTTACTACACAATGAAGTGCTAATTGATTAATTTGCAGCTTTTTTTATTTTTTTCCTTACACCTCTGTGTCAGAGACTGAAATGTTTCATGCCTTAAACATTGTTATGAGGAGGTTTTACCCATTATAGCAAAACCTGTATAAAGACAACCACGGAAGCCCATCCCTCCTTGAAGATGCCTGACTGGAACTTTGGACTGTGAGATAAGCCACCCAGATAAGATAAAGGGGACAATTATCTCAGGTCTAGGGAGAAACAAACAAGGCTGAGGAAAAGGAATGCATCCATAAGAAAGCCAAACACAGCAGAAAATCATCCCCGGCTGGGTTTGGTGAGGGGGACACCACAGCCCCCAGAGGCCAAGTTTGCACAGAATTCCCCGCAGCTGAGGGGGGAGGAGGAGCTTTGGGGGTGTGGTGTAACCTCTGGTCAGAGGCACTGAATATCCATCTTCCCTTGCACAAACCAGCCCAGCTGTGAGACCCCCAGCCCCACAGGTCACACCCAGGACACTCACGTGGGAGGCAGCTGAGGGGTGTCATATTCCATCAGTGACCCCCAAGGCACTCCCCAGACTTATTCCTGAGGCCTTCACCACAGGACTGCACATGATGCAAAGGGATGTAACAGACACAGAGTCTGCTGCAAGAGACTCTGTCAAACTGCACTCCCTCCTCTCCCCCATCAGGCAGGTATCTGGGCATTCCTACCCAGCCTGAGCATATCTTAATCCACTGGACTCTATGCTTTTTGAGGGACCAAGACCACCCAGAAGACCAGCTGGAGAGGATCAATGGAACACCACTGTGATCCACAGAGTGGTGATTTTTTCTTTAATCTGTCTCTGTCATTCTCTTTCTGTCTTCCCATCTCTTCTCTATTTCTTTCTCTCTCTCTCCCTCTTTTCTCTCTCATCTTTCTCCCCCCTCCATTCACTACCAAGTAAAATCCATACTATTGACTTTGGCATATGATCTCATTTGCACATTAATTTGGGCAGAGGAATTTTTAATAACTTTAAAAATGAGACCATAACACTCTGTCACTAGCAAGCCAGGGAGGCAAGATCCTTCATTTTTATAATTCCAATTGTTTTACACTGTACTCATTATTTCAATTTTTAAACATGAGCTCTAAATTTTAGAGCAATCCCGTTGTATATGCAACTTCAAAATACCCCTCATCTGTAAATCTGCCAGTGTGATGCTTATTTACATCACGGGTCTTTCACTGCTGCACCAAGCACTATGTCCCAAGGTGTGCAATAAGTGCCCAGGTAAACACCTTTACATTCCCAGAGAAGTTAATAGGATGCTTTAGCATAACTGAAATTTCAGGTTAGATGCAAAAACACACAAATAGAAAACCTTAAAAATATGAAGGTGAATCCTTTCATTGCCCATAAGGAAAACCCACTGAGTATATATATGGTTATGAAGATCTGTTCCTTTGCCCCATTATTGCCTGAAAGGGCAATGAGCAGAATACTGCCTGGGTCAGATTTGCTACCTGCAAAAATCTATGATTTGGTATTATGTTTCTGAAATTACAGCAATCAGCCTCTGCATCATAGTGCAGGAAAGAAATGTTTCTGCTGCCTTGCAGCCATAACACTCCAGAAATCCCAGGACACCTCAGGCCTCTGCACATCCACATCAGGTCTCCCTGGTAGACATTTCCAGAGGAATTACACTGCTCAGGACAAAAAAGTCACAGTCTACCCTGCTCTGCAGAATATTTCCTTAGGTAAAGGATAGTCAGTTTCCCTTAGGAAACCAGGCTAAAAATTATGGCAACAGGAATTGCAAGGCATACCAGTTTGGTATTAGTATGTAGAGGCTATTAATCTCTCAAGGTTATACATTATTAAACACTTCCTTATCCAGATAAAGACCATACTTAAATTCATGTATTTTTCCTATACACAACTTCCCACCCATATGTAGTTTCTTCTATAAATCTGAAGGCATCTCTGGGCTGGCAAATACACTAAGTCAGGCAATTAACTGTCCCTGGAACTGCCTTGTATACATTAATGTCACACAGACATTCATGCTCTTACAGGTATACAACATTTGGCTTTAAAAATATATCTACCCTTCTCTGTGTGTCAGGTCCCCAACATAATCTATCCATGTCAAGATCAAGTTGATCTGATGCTGGCCAAACCAGAACTGGAAAATCTTGCACAGCTCAGTGATATACATCAGGCAGAGAAGTGTGGTCAAGGACAGGCATTGGACAGTCCTCAAACTAGGACCTTCTGGCCTTTGTTCATCCATGGAGCTTTAGCTCACTTCAGCTCAAATTGTAATTTCCATTTCAGAAGTGATTTTTTCCCTGCTATTCAGAGGCACAGTTCTGTTAGAACACCCACAAGTCACTGTCTTAGCTTATCATCAATTATACACATATCCTGTGAAGTACAAGACAGTGATATCAAAAAAAGAAAAAAAAGAGACATGCATTTTTATTTCGACTGCCTAAAAACACCTTCTTGGACTCCATGTGGATGCACACAAAGATAAGGAGAAAATGCAGCCTTTGGATAGTCTTTCTCCTCTAATTCCCCTTCTGATTTGTAAATCTCAATCTACAAGAAATGGGCACATTGCTCTCACAAAGCATAACATGAACCTAGAAGGGACACATGACTAAAAGGAAGAGAGACAATGTTTTAATGATAAATGTGATCTGGATCTGTTGTAGATGAGTTTAAAATACAACAAGAAAGTGTATTTCACATGCTCAGCTTTGTGCAGTGATTTGATTATTTTAGCAAGTTAGGAAAAGTAAAACTCATGTCTCTTATTTGTGTGTGTGTTGGGAATTTTTAATCCAAATAAAACAGGCAGAAAAAAATATTGAGACCCAGGAAGGAGACAATGTGGGCTTTATTCTACCCATCAGTTAGCCTTTGCATAGTCACAGCTGTCCTGCACAACATGACCTCCCTCTCCAATTTTCAGACCCCACATACTGCTTTAAGTAGACACAGCCAAGCTTTTGATGCTCAGAGAGTCTCAAAATGTGAGAGGAGGTATAGCAGAAGTCCTGCAGGTCTCTCTCTGTTAAGTGACTGGAAAAAGGCTTTGCTATGACTCAGACAAGACAGTGAAGTAAGGCTCATATCTGTTATTCCCATTGGCACCAACTTAAAACCATATATTCTATGGTTTTATAGATTTTTTTAAATTTTATTTTTAAAGTAGTGTAAGTTGAAAGAAATTTTTTGAAGGCCATCTAGTCCAGCCCCAGGAACATCTTCAACTAAATCAGGTTGCTCAGATTTCAGTCCAACCTGACCTTAAATCTTTCTAGGGATGAGACACCTACTGTCTCTTTAGGCAACTGTTCCAGTGTTTCACCATTTGCATAGTATACCAATTTTCTTCCTTCTAGCTAATCTAAATTGACAGCCCTTCAGTTACCCCTTGTCCTGTAACAAGAGGCCCTAGTGAAAAGTGTGTCCCTATCTTTCTTATAAACCCCCTTTAAGTACTGTAAGGTCACCAAGAAGTGTCTCTGGAGCCTTCTTTTCTCCAGGCCGAACAGCTCCAATTCTTTTACCTTTTCTCACAGGAGAGGTGTTCAATCCCTCTGATCATTGTTATCCACCAGAACTTCCCCAAGTCCTTCTCTGCAAGGCTGCTGTCAATTTCTTCACCCTCCAGCTGGTATGGTACTGGGAGTAGCCTCAAGCCAGGTGCAGAACCTGGCATTTGAGCTCTTGAGCCTTGCTGAGCACTAAGGGTGCACTCAATCCATTTGTATATGTCCCTGTTCATTAAGACATTAAGTAGCACTGGCCCCAACATGGACACCTCCCTCAGGGGCTCATATTGGGTCCCCAAGCTGTTGATTACACTGTAGATGTGACTGTCTAACCAATTCCTCCTCCAGTGAACAGCCTCTCCTGCAAATCCCTCTCTCCAATTTAGAGAGAGGATGCTGTGGGGAACCATATCAAAGGCCTTAAATAAATCCAGATAGATTTTTCCTAAATCCAGATTAGATCCCTTCCCTTGCTCACTGATGTAATCATAACTTCATATAAGGTCACTAAGGTTTCTAGATCAGGCAGGGCTTTACTTTGGTGAAACTGTGCTGGTTGTCTCAACTCGCCTCCCTTTCACGTGCCTTAGCATGGCTTCTAGGAGGATCTGTTCCATGACTTTCCCAAGAACAGAGGTGAGATGGACAGACTGGTAGCTCCAGGATTCTCCTTTCTACCCTTTTCTGAGACAGGTGCAATGTAACTCTTTTTCACCTGGGTCCCGCTTGACTGTCCCAACTTCTTGAACACCATGGAGAGTTGGCTTGGCAATTACATTGTCCAATTCTTGCAATGCATTTTACCCAATGGATTTAAGTAGAATCACTTTACTCAGGTGGTCATGAACCTGATATTCATTTACAGTGGGAAATACTTTGGTTTCCTAGTCTCCATCTAATATTTCATCCACACAAGAGATGTGTGTTCAGTGTTCTTCAGCACACACAGAGCTTTGTTTCTTTGGAAAACTAGGCATTTGCTATTTATTTTGTAAAAACAACTTGTTTGGACTTCCATCTATAAAGCCCCCCAAAATGCCACATTATACAGTAATACCTATAATGACATAATACAAAGGTTCTGTGATTTTTGTAAAGCCTTTTAACCTGTATTAGCAAAACTGTTTTGTTAAATTACATTTTCCAACACATCAGTCCTTATTATGCTATACCACTTGAAATGCTGTGACACTATTTTGCTGCAATAAATATTTTAAATTATCTTGACAATGGCAATGTAAGGAATGCTGTTACCCATATATTTTATCAGAAATAAAAGCAGACAAATACTTAGAACTCTTGAAATGATAGATCAGAGATACAAAGTTTTAAAGTCATTGAATACCATAGGCCACCATAAAAGGGGGATCCAGGTTCTGATACCCTTGTCCTGAATCATTTAAATGTGAATATTAAAAAATGAAAATGCATTATGAAATTACAGGGACATTTATATAGACTGGCAAAAACTCACTTTATGGTATTATGCTTTTAAATATCAAGTAGTATGAACAAATACCTGAAATTACTACCTAATATAATGACTCAATCAAGTATCCTCAAAATAATAATTGTATGATGAGTGAAATAAGCTTCACAGACTCGGGTATAATCAAAAACACTGTAGTCAGAGTAATTTATCCAGAACAAGGAACATTATTTTAAACACAGGTGTATTTAATACAAAAATAAAGTAGAGCATAAATTTTCAACACTCAGAAAATAAGCTCAAAACACATTTTGAAAAATCAATTCTGCCACTGACTTTGCTTTTTCTGGGCACACCAATTTTCACAGTTCAGTCAGAAATGCATTGTATGCCCTATGGCTTCTCTATTTTACCTTGCTTTGAGAGACAATTTTTCACAAAACATGTTTCCAAGAAACATGTGGCAACTGTACATCGACAGCAATAAATAAAACAGTGGAAAACACAGCAATATATATATCCCACTTCAAAAACATAGATATATCACTCTACAACAGCAGAAATCACTTTTTTGCAAGTCCCTGGCCAGAGCTCTTCCCCATCATTTATTAATGCTCAAATTCTCAAGTCATTACATCAATAGGAAAAGTTCTAACTCACCCTTGCATCAATGAAGCACATCATCTGACCTAAAGTGCAATTATTCATCATTAAACCACTTCCAAATGAAACAATACCAACCTTCAAATGAAACAATACCAGCCTTCAAAGACATCTTTATATTATGAGCTGGTTTTGCATATTATTTTGACTAGTTACACACTTTCCACCTAGTAAATAATCTTATGGGGGAGGCTAATGAAGTGTAAGAAATTAAAGGCAAATCCAGGCAGTAATATTAATGAATTTCTTTTTGCACTCTTTTTCAATACAAAGATATGCAGCATTACAGAATCTTTCCGTGTCAATTTCTGTCATCAAACCCACACTGCAGATTTAATCTTAAAAAGATAACTTCTCGAAGATAAATGAAGTAAACTCATATCAGCCAGACCTGAAAGATGTTTTCACCAATGCCTCAGGACTGTCCACTGGCGGTAGTTCATCTGCTAAAATTTCTTCAGGAGGTCTGGGGTCGTTGACAATGGTCAGCTTTGGCCTTCCCTTGCGAGTGCTCGTCAGCCCACCCATAATTGTGTTCCACAAGCAGTTTTGTGATTTAGATCCTGAAAAAACAGAATGAGAAGGAAAATAAATTCATAGATTTATTGCCCAGTGTGTCAGAATTCTGAAAAGCAAAGGCAGTCTGCTATCATTTTATCTTTGCACGACCACCTGAAAAAAAGTTTAGAGTGGAAATAAGCACAAATATTAGGGGCATTCCAAATGCAAAACTGTAATACTTCCCATAAAAATATTTTGTTATAGAACATGAGGCTTTCACACCTCAATAAAAAACATCCTCGCTACATCACACTTAGGGTTTAACTTAGTATGTGTTGATGTGGGTCTTTAGCCAAAGAACTGGCAAAAAAATCAAAGTACCAAATCAATAAAATACTCATCATTGACATTCTTTAGACTAGTTAGTAGAGGTTAAATTATAGATAAGCCATCACCACAGGATTAGTACCAGAAAATATATTTATTTTCTGTCAAATTTTCAGCTCTTCACAGTAGACATTCAAATGCCAAAATATTTCTATTTTTCTTTTTTTTACACTTATTTAGAAGTGCCATCAAGTGGCTCTTGCACGTCATTCAGAGAATACATCCTTATTTGTAAGTCTGGTTCCACATACAAAGTGCAAGTAGCATCCTTCAGTCAGTTGTCCACCATGCTGCAGAAGACAATACATGACTTAAATATTGTAAAGTGTCTGTTTCACATTTTCAAATATTTCCAAAGAGTTTCTGAATAAATCAGGCACTTCTGAAAATCTCAGCAATACTCCTGTACTGAACACCTCTAATATTCTAATTCATATTCCAATTTTCAAGTATTATAGAATTATACATGACTGAACTAGCAGACCAAATAAGAACAGGTAGGTACTGAAATGCTGATTATTATTTCAGACTTCCCACAACAGAGGTGCAGCAAGTATTAGTCTTATCACATTACAAAACAATAATACAAACCAGCTCTGCTAGTAGTCATTTTCCAAGACCTTTGTAACAATATGCAAAATTTTTTAAAAAATCTGGAAAATGGGGTACTTCTGAAGTCAGCAACAGATTTTAATTAAGGGACTATATGCACGGCAGAATTTTCTAGTATTTTCCCAGCTTTCAGATCAATTATCCATGGACCTATTACATGGATTAAGGACTACTTTTTGATGCAATACACACTAAATATACAAGACAAAACCAACTAGAAGAGCTGTTATCCCATGCCTCAAGAGAATAAATCACAAAAAACTATGCTGTCAGAAGCAGCAATATCTGCTGCTATGGACAGGAGCCAGCAGCATTTTTTTTTGTTGTTGATTGTCTTAAATATCTTATTTTCACACAGTCTAAGTGTTACAAAGACAGAAGATCACTAATAATTCTCATCTACTTTCCCTATTCCCTAATTATGTTCAGACAATTTTCCACATAATCAGGAAAACTCCATACTCTTCTTTGCTCTTAAATGGAAGCAGCTACCTAACGTGCAAGAACTATGTTTACCCAGAGTTACAGGTATCCTTGAGATTCTGTGCCAAGCCCTGTGCTACAGTAGCTAGAAATATAATTTCTCACACCAGGTAGTCCAAAGCCAAATAATGACTATACAATAACAATATATATTGAAATATATGCAATAATTAGAAATAAAGAAATAAATGCAAAGTCTATACAATATTATTATTCAATGCCCTGTAATGGTATGGCTGTTCTTTAGTCAACTGTTTAGGAAACTTTTCTGTCTAACCATCCAGGAATCACTCACAGGACTTTCATTGTTGGGACTGAAGCCTCTTTGCAGAGGACAGCTCCAGTGAATTGACAGCACCCCACTTGGCTCACTACTTACATCACAATCACACAGCCAGAGAAGATTTCCCTCACCAGCTTGTCCCTAGGTCTCCCACAGCACACCTGGTGCTCAACATTATGACAGCTGAAGCCTCCAGGGAGGTGTTCCCAAAATAGAAATCCCTGGGGTTTTAATCCTTACAGTCTATTCACCCATTTCAATGCTGATAGATATTCTGAGGTCTTCTCATCCTTCACTGGCTCCTGCAAAGTCTCTGGGTGACTGGCCACCCTGACCATCCTCCCTTCACTGGACTGTGGCCCAGGTCCCCATGCCCTTTTTTATGCAAATGGCCATGTCTTGTTGCCTGGGGCTCTCTATTACCCCACAGCCACAAGCTGTAACTTGCACACCAGGCTACCTGCACTAGGTATAGTCCTTAACAGACTTCACTTTATTTTATTAAGCACACCTGCTAATACATTAAAAGGGAAAAGAAAAACCTTTCAAGATATTTAACCACTACTTTTATATACGACATTATTACAAGTAACAAGCATAGCAAAATTAATGCTAAGAGGGGTTGGGTAAGATTAAAGAGGGCAGGGTAAAGATTACTGATTCTTCTGCACAAGTGCTTAAATAATTATCAATACAGAAAAGCATTCTCCATAGTTAGCTATTGCCCAGCTGATTGGTTATTCACTACTCATTCGATGTCAGAATGGTGTATCCAATTTTCCTAATCTAAAATTTTAACAGCAAAATAGGAACATCCTAAAACAGTAGGGCCATTTAGAATCATAGAACATCCTGAGTTGGCAGGGACCCATCAGGATCATTGATTCCAAACTCCTGGCCCTGTACAGGATGGTCCCAAGGATTACATCACGTGCCTCAGAGTATTGATCAAACACTTCTTGAACTCAGAGAGGTTTGGTGCTGGATTACTTTCCTAGGGAGCCGATCTGGCACTTTTTCCTCTGGGTAAAAAACCCTTTCCTGATAGCTGACCTAAATCTCCCTGGACTCAGCTTCATGCCATTCCCTCAAGTCCTGTCACTGGTCACAAGAGTGAAGAGATCACTGCCTGCCCCTCCACTTCCTTCATGAGGATGTTGAAGAGTGAAGTGAGGTCTCCCCTGTGTTTCCTCTTCTCCAGGGAAAACAAGCCAAGTGATCTCAGTCCCTTCTCCTAAAGCTTTCTCTCCAGACTTTGCACCATTCTTGTGGACCTCTCTGATAGCTTAATGTCTTTTTTATATTGCAGTCCCCAAAACCACACACAGTACTGAGTCTCACCAGAGCAGAGACAATCTTTTCCTTTTGAAGGGCTGACAATGCTGTGCTTAATGGAAACTGCATTAAACCCCATTAAACCCCAGCACAGTTGTTCCTCCTTTCCTGTAAAGCACACTGCTGACTCATAGTCAACTGGCCATTGTCCAAGGTCCCTTTCTGCAGCACTGCTGTCCAAACTGTCATTCCCTGATGTATACACACAACCAGAGCTGCCTTGTGTGAGAGGCTAGAAGGGGTTGCAGGCTCAAAATACTTCAGGCACGTGCCAGGGAAGAGGAAGGTTGGGCCTTGCTTTGATGAGGTGGTGGCCCTGCTTCACACACCCCATCCCTGTATTCCAGCCCCACAGTGGCTGGCAACCCCTGGCACACTGGAGGCAGTGTGCTACAACCCACCCTTGGAGCCCTAAATCTCAGCCCAGTGTAGCCAGATGACCAGAAGCCCCATCTCACAGGAAGGGCCCAGTAAAGCCAAGGGGTACTTAACCCAGGACTTAAGGCATGCACATGACTTGGCCCTACCTCCTCTTGGAATTTCTCTCAGTGGAACACTGATGGAACCAGGACTGGCTCCATATTTGTTATTTTCTCTATCTTCTTCTTCTTCTAATTTTCCTGTTCTCAGACTTTTTAGTAAAATAAAATCAGATAGGTTTGGAGTTTGCTAAGTTGAATGCTGAGTTACTGCTTGGTGAAATGTTTTATGTTGATTGAATGCTACTTTAGACTTTTGCTAAAGTTGTCTGATTTTCTGAAGTTGCCAGTAAAGTTTCTTTGCTGTTTTGACCTCTTGAGAATATCTTGCTGGTATATCTCCCACACATCTAACTCCAAGTACATTAAAAAAACTAAGCCCTTTTAAGTGGCTCATCAAGCCAGTTTTGGGGCCTTACGCCATGTCACAGGTGCAGAATCCTACATTTGGCTGGTTAAACTTTTTACAGTTGCTGATTGCTCAATCTTTTAATTTGTCAAGGGCTCTCTGCAGGGCCTCTCTGCCCACAAGGGAGTCAACAGCTCCTCTCAATTTAGGGGCATCAGCAAACTTACTTAATATTCCCTCAAGTCCTGCATCTTAGTCCTTAATGAAGAAAACTGGGCTGGGGATTGAGCCCTGAAAAACCCAACTAGAGAGGTCACTAGTCTGATATTACTCCATTCCCTATAACTATTTGTGTCTGACCTGTGAGACAATTTCTCATCCATCATGTAACAAGATTATTCAGTTGTATACTGGACATTTTGTCAGTAAGGATCCTGTGAGAGACAGTATCAAAAGCTTTGCTGAAACCCAAAAAGATTACATCCACTGGTTTTCCAAGACAAACTAAGTGGGTTACCCTCTCATTATCCTGTTTCTCATCTAGTCATGATAATTAAATATTTATTTGGCAGAATTGATTTTGCTCCAATTGACCGTATTCCATCATTATTTTGAGTTTCCTCCCACTTTTCCCATTGGCTTTTCTGTTGAGCAGCCCTTCTCATATGTAGTTTTCTTGTGTCTCAAATTTAACCATTCACTCTGGTCAACCATCAGAGTCAATGTTACATTGCATCAGAGACTGCCTGGCTGCAGTCTTTGCAGCTGCATCAGCTACAGGATTCCCTCTTCCAGTTTCTGTAATGCCTCTAATGTGGGCTGGTCAGTTTCTACAGGTAACTTTACTGATTATAGTAAATTGCATATTTCCTCTCCATTAGATATTCTCTTCCTGCTAATGTGAAAAATCCCTGTTGTCTCCATTACGTTCTTGATGCAGGACATAGCCCAAAAGTATTCTGCAAGTCTATATAGATGTTAACTTCTTGACCCTATTCTCAGGTGTGCTGCCTGAGACAAGACTAGAAGTTCTGCTCCCTGCATGCTTATCTTTGCTGGGAGTGGTTCTGCTTCTAATACTTGTGCCTGGCTTACTACAGTGTACCTAGTCTATCACTGTCCTTGCAGGAATGAAACATTCACAAAAGCAACTAGGTCTGGGTTATGTGAGAAAGAAACAAGCCTGGCACTGCAAAAAAATCCTGGGATGCACAGAACAAAGTAGATTGCACACTATCTGAGAACAGGAAAGGCTTATAGTTTCTTTGAAGCCTGCAAACCTTGAGAAAACTAACAAACTGTCAGGCTGATGGATTTATCACAGGCCTACAGCCAGGCTGTGTGTGAAGGACTGAACATAGATTCTCACACTAGGTGTGTAAGTACTGTCTTAACTCTGCAACAAACAGATTCGTTTTGCTCTCAGCTTGTGTGTCTCGGATTCATACACCAACAGCTTACATAACAAACATCAGTTAACTCAAACTGTGTTTTACCTGAAATACACCACTTGTTCACAACGGTGATGCTCTCCATCACAAAAGCTTTAAGGCTAGGAAAGACCATCAAGTCTAGCCATTAATCAAGCATTGTCATGTAAACCACTAAACCGGGTCCTTGAGTACCACATCTACATGTTTTTTGACCACTTCTCAGGATGGTGATTCCAATATTTTTCTGGGCAGCCTGTTCTAGTACCTGACTATCTTATCAGTAAAGAAATTTTTCCTACTATCTAATGTAATTATTCCCTGTCACAACTTAAGGCCATTTTCTCTCATCTGGTCACTTGTTACTGGTAAAGAGCGATCAATCCCCACGTCAGTACAGCCTTCTTTCAGGTAGCTGTAGGGAGTAATAAAGCCTCCGGAGCCTCTCAGCCTCCATTTCTTCAGGCTAAATAACCCCAACTCCCTCAGCTGCTACTCATAAGACTTGTGCTTCCAATCCTACACCAGCCTAATGAAGCCCTTCTTTGGCCATGTTCCATAATTTCAATGACTTTCTTGTAGTAAGGATTCAAGGTGCAACCTCAAATCATCAGGCAAAGTTATTACATTTGTTGAATTCAAGGTGTTACAGCTTTTTAAGATTAAGTTGGTAGCCATTAGGAGGATTAGTTAATATCTATGTGCCTATTCATGTTAGTGTACTTACAGATTAAAGGACTTTGATCTAATCAGGGAGCCTGAGAGCTGAAGCAGATGCCAAAGGCTCCAAAGCTCCTTTGATTGCTTTGAAAGCTCTCACTGAGCATCATGCAATAGGCTCTAACTCTTCATTGTTGGTCTTCTCAATTCTTCTAATGCAGGAATTCACAGCCAACAAAATATCACAGCTCCAAGAAATTATCATGCCTGCTTTTTCATGACCAGACATGGGAGTTTAATTATGGCCTCTATTCTTTCTGGGTCTGTGTGAGGAGACAATTTAGTTTTGATTTAGCCAATTTAGTTTGTCTCAGCCCTGGTTGTCGTGGTTGTCAGAGGTATGTGAGAGGAGGGGGTGTACACATACAGCTTGCAGGAGGCAACCAGGAGTGGGGGAAGCCTCATCTCTGGGGGGACTTCATCTGGCAACACCTCACATCAGGCAGTCAGTAGGAGACACAGTCGAGGGGCTTCTCCAATCAGGTCATTAAAGTTCTCCAGCAATGGAAGCCAAATAAAGGTTGGACTGGGCCAATGGTCCCCTGTCCACAAGCAGACTTTGAGAGGAGCTAGGCGGTATAAAAACTGTGTCACAGGCTCGCTGCTACTTGCTGGGGTTCGCTGCTGTTTATTGGTTTGCTCCCTCCCTCCTTTGCCCTGGCCCCAGGCTGCCTTTGGCTCTCCTGCCCTCCCGCCTGTCCCGCCTCCCCGAGCCCCTGACCGCCGCCCTGCCCTTTGCCCCGTGTCCCTGCCGAGCTCCGGGCCTTCAGCCCGGCCCTGGATCCGCGCCGTGCCCTGTCCAGGGTCCTGCAGCTCCGCTCCGAGCCCTCCGGCAGCTGCCCGGGTTCTCCCCGAGATCCCCGCGGCTCGTTCGGAGCAGCGCGGGCAGGGCAGGGCAGGGCAGGGCAGGAGCGAGCACCGCCCCGAGCCGGGACAGGCCAGGGCAGGGCAGGGCAGGGCAGGCAGCGAGCACCGCCCCGAGCCGGGACAGGGCAGGGCAGGGCAGGGCAGGGCGGGTAGCGAGCACCGCCCGAGCCGGGGACAGGGCAGGGCAGGGCAGGGCAGGGCAGGCAGCGAGCACCGCCCCGAGCCGGGACAGGGCAGGGCAGGGCAGGGCAGGGCAGGGCAGGGCAGGGCAGGCAGCGAGCACCGCCCCGAGCCGGGACAGGGCAGGGCAGGGCAGGGCAGGGCAGGGCAGCGAGCACCGCCCCGAGCCGGGACAGGGCAGGGCAGGGCAGGGCAGGGCAGGCAGCAAGCACCGCCCCGAGCCGGGACAGGGCAGGGCAGGGCAGGGGCAGGGCAGGGCAGGGCAGGCAGCGAGCACCGCCCCGAGCCGGGACAGGGCAGGACAGGGCAGGGCAGGGCAGGGCAGGGCAGGGCAGGCAGCGAGCACCGCCCCGAGCCGGGGACAGGACAGGGCAGGGCAGGGCAGGGCAGGGCAGGCAGCGAGCACCGCCCCGAGCCAGGACAGGGCAGGGCAGGGCAGGGCAGGGCAGGCAGCGAGCACCGCCCCGAGCCGGGACAGGGCAGGGCAGGGCAGGGCAGGGCAGGGCAGCGAGCACCGCCCCGAGCCGGGACAGGGCAGGGCAGGGCAGGGCAGGGCAGCGAGCACCACCCTGAGCCGGGACAGGGCAGGGCAGGGCAGGGCAGGGCAGGGCAGCGAGCACCGAGCCAGGACAGGGCAGGGCAGGGCAGGGCAGGGCAGGGCAGGCAGCGAGCACCGCCCGAGCCGGGACAGGGCAGGGCAGGGCAGGCAGCGAGCACCGCCCCGAGCCGGGACAGGGCAGGGCAGGGCAGGGCAGGGCAGGGCAGGCAGCGAGCACCGCCCCGAGCCGGGACAGGACAGGGCAGGGCAGGGCAGGGCAGGGCAGGGCAGGCAGCGAGCACGCGAGCCGGGACAGGGCAGGGCAGGGCAGGGCAGGGCAGGGCAGCGAGCACCACCCTGAGCCGGGACAGGGCAGGGCAGGGCAGGGCAGGGCAGCGAAAGCACCGAGCCCGGGACAGGGACAGGGCAGGGCAGGGCAGGGCAGGGCAGAGCAGCACCCAGCCCTGAGCCGGAGACAGGAGCAGGGCAGGGCAGGGCAGCGAGCACCACCCTGAGCCGGGACAGGGCAGGGCAGGGCAGGGCAGGGCAGCGAGCACCACCCCGAGCCAGGACACTGACTGCACTTGCCAGCTCAAAGGGGGCAAAGCTCTCCTCTTTTCCTCTCTGTCACCTCTCCTTTTCTCTTTCTCCCCCACTCCTTTTCCATTTTCCTTCCTTCTTTCACGTCTTTTCCAGCTTTCTTCTGTTTTGGCAAGTCCTTTTTCCTTTTGTTTTTAGTTACAGATGCAATGTTTGTCTCGTTTGAATTAATTTCGTCCCTGACCACATATTTTTAAAAGAACTCCACACAGCTCCCCACAGTGGAACGCGACAGTCTGTCATTCACAGTCCCTTTACAAAATAAAGATGAAATATTGTAAATTTATTTTGAGAGAGCTGAGGTTTAGAAGGTTTGAGGGGCAGGCTGTCCCTTCTTTGCTAGGGCAATATCTAAATGTATAGCACCTAGTGTACAAACATTCTTACCCCTATTTTCTAATAAGAAGTCATCCGCATATTGAGCAACAACCAATAATGTTATACCTTAACTGCAGCACACTAAGTGCCAAAATTCTCTGCAGATTCACTGGCTTTACCTCTTGAAAACCACAACAGAAATTTAAAGCATTTTCTTATTTATTTTTTTTAAATTCTTAGAGTAGCAAGCGTATTTTTCTTTCCTTTATCCTGAAGGAGCAATGCAAAGCACTAGGCAATAGAACCACAGTTTCCTGGCAGTACTCTTTCCATATTAGCCCCCTCCCCTAGAAGAAAACAAAACCATTTTTCCCAAGTTAATATAAATAACACCATTTTGAAAAGTGAAAATGCTTCCTGCTGCTGTGAACATGCTACTAAAATGGGTCACAGGTGATGCCCTCCATTTAGGAATAGAACTAATCAAATCTCCTTGAGAGCTACTACAATAATTCTCCTTTTTCTGGAGATAGTCTTCAAATATTATTTGCATGTTTATTATTCTCTTACCTAATAAAAATGTACGTGTAGAAAAATGTGCTTTTAAAAATATTTTCAAAAACTTTACATAAGATATTATTATAAACAAGTACTAGTTCACAGAAAACCTCATACAAAAAATATATTGCTTCAGCTGATCTCCACCTTCTGGAAAACCCGGTCTTGGCATAGTGTTTTAAGTTTACACCCCAACAATAAATACACAGATAATTACATCTAAATCTGAATTCACATTAAAAAAATTAAGATAAAAATACCAGATATTTGAAGATGAGTGTGCCTCTACAAGCAGGTCTCCCCAAATCCTTCTTTTGGAAGAGGCTCCATGTGCACAAAGTAGCAACAGATCAAAGTAAACAATCGTTTCAGTTAGGGTTTTTTGGGCTCACCAGAAATGTTTCATCTACATACTGATTGCTTATTTGTTAGTTTTGAATGAAGAAAAATCCTTTCAAAAGCCCACAAAAATGTCAAATAGACCCTTAGGTTAGACTCTTGAAGGAATCATTGTACACTAAAAGACTGTTTACAGCTCACTATTTTGAAAAGTTTTGCACATAATCTTGTAAAAGGCTTATGAGTTTTTACTGGCACAAATAATTTTTAAAAGTAGTTGGGTTGTTTTGTTGATGTTGTTTGGTCTTTGCCAGTTTTTCTTAAGTATAAACAACTCAGTCTTTTCTCTCTGCTCCAAGTTCAGCCAGAACCACAAAACACCCCACAGTGTTTGCAAGGAAACTTTCCTGTTTGATCATCCAGGATTCACTCCATCAGTCACACTCCCATCACCTGAGATTTTCACTGCTGGGACCAAAGCCCCTTCACAGCAGCCAGCTCCGATAAGCTGACAGCTGCCCTGCTTGACTCCCTACACCCAGCACTCTCATATAGTCAGACAAGACCTCCTAACCTGCCTGGACACAGGTTTCCCATAGCAGTGTCAGACATCTGGTTCCTTTCTGTCTGGTACAGACAGAAAAAGCCAGCTTGAGCTGGGTGCTGAGGAGAAGAGATCCTGAACCAAGTAATCTCTGGGCTTTTATACCTTTACAGCCCATGTGCTCAATCATCTGAGATCTTTCTGCTGAGCCATAGGCTCCCACATGTCTCTTTGTGGCCAGTCACCTGGCTAGTGCCAAGTCCCCATGCTCTTTGTTGTGCAAGTGTACTGTGCCAGGTCATGGCTTATTGCCTGGGGCTCCTGCTGTCTCCTGCCATCCAAGCACAACCTGCAGCTTGCACTGCAGCTGCCCACCAAGCTACCTACACTAGGTGTATGTGGGAGCCCAGGGTATACCCCTGGCCTCCCTTGGGGGGTCTCAAAACCCCCCTGGCAAGGGTCTCAAAGACCCCTGGGTGAGACCCTGGTGTCTCTCAGGCACTGAATTCACACCCCTGGGGAGAAATTACCAACACAGAGGGAATGGAAACAAGCCACCAAAACTAGTAAAGTGTAAATTAGATTGTTATAATATAGATAGACTTTTGGGAATGTTTGTGATAAGGGACACGTGGCCAAGATGGAGAATTGGGGGTGTGGGTACCTCTTCCTTTCTTCTTCTCCGTGTCATCCATGCTGGGTGACATGCTGGCACTTTTAGATTGGATGGGGTCAGAGCTGGACTGTTTAACAAGACTGTACTGTATTGGAAAATTGTTATAAACATTTAGCACGTAATTTAGACTATATAAGATAAGCCCTGCCTTCACCAGGCAGATTCCATCCTGGTTGCCTGACAGAGAAGACTGCTGTGAGCCAGGCAAAGAGTTCCTGAGACAATAAACAATCCTTGAAGCCTTTGAAAAACTGTCTCCTGCAATCTCTCATCAGCGGCTTGGGGAAAAACCAGGATTTAAACCACCTGCATGTCCTCCTGAGGTGATCTCGGGTCTAAGGAGACACCTCGGGCGGTGACAGGTGTAATCCTCAACAACTTTAATTTCAAATCCTTGTGAATAAGTTTAAACATTTGCAGAAATGTTTCCCCCTCGTTTTATTGTACCCTGTGGAAGATGGGTACATTACCTTACAGCTGAGCTGGAGGCTCAGAATGCCATCCTGTGACTGTTCAAAATACTGCACCGTAGATGTAAATTATTTTAATGTTTTGAGCTGCACCGACCATGATGATGACAAATGCATGCCTCCTTTTAATAATGAAGAGAGAGTTTTTCCCTGTTAAGCAATCACAAATCACTATGAAACTCCATATATTATGGTTGGGATGCCTTACCTTTATCCTCATTTCTACACATTCTATCCTATCTTTTAAGTAATTCATATGGTCACAGCCATGGTCAGTTGGTGTTACATTACCAAATATACCCCTCCTTTTTATTCAAATTTGGGTCAGTTATTCCAAATCCCAAGCCATAGCTTTAGTTTTTAATCTTTTTGTGCAAAGCAAAGTGATAAAGGAGATACCAGTAAGGTTTAATAATATTTTTCATGTATTATTTCTAAAATTTGACACAAAGCTCTTTGTAAGCATTGTAGTGAACTTCAGTGGCTTTGAGACATTTATAACTTTTTATGCTTGAAATAATAGCAAGGCCAAAAAATGCCTTCCATTCATTTAAATTTACTTCAACTCTGTTCAGTAAGACTGAATTTCTGTAGGTGACTTTTCCAAACAAATACTATGGTTCCTCAGTTTACTACTGTAAATGACACATAATACAGGGCAGACACAATACAAGATTAAAAAGAATTATTTTTTTTTTTTGTTTTTACAATTGGCATAGAAATCAATCAGTTAAAAGGAAAATGGCTACTTACTGGCAAATTGTAAAAGCGGTCGTGGATGTTTGTCACTTGTCTCATTTGCAACTGAAAGAATACAGAGAAAAAAATGCACTAAAATTTATTGTTACAGTAAGATTAATGATAATGTGAAATTTTATGCATATATAGATGTCTTGGTTTAAGAAAATTTAAAGAAATAAACACTCTAAAATTACTCCCTTTAGTTTCAATCAATCCATTTCCACCATTAAGAAATGAATATGAGTAGATGTAAGTGAAAAAAATAAGTTTAATGGCAAGAAAATAGCAACAGGCAAAAAATTACAGTAACTAATCACTAGATACAAAATCATTAAATTTCACCAACTCAGGGAAATGAATGGTGGAGTAACCCTTCCTTCCAAGACGGTGCCCCCACAGACTCCTGTGTGGCTTGAAAGACAAAGGGGAAACGACACCCTTATTGGCTGTGCAATCTTGGAAATAAAGGGGAAAAATGATGGACAAAAAGAACCCTCCCATGAAGGCAGAGCTTTACAAAGCAGTTCTAGAGGGAGGTGGAAATTTCCAGCGTGTATGGAGTCAGCTCTGCTGCCCATCGCCTCCCGCTGCCACCCACTGCACTCCACCAGTGTTGGGGAGGTCAGGGGGAAGAACCAGCCCACAGGCAGTGATGTGGATATGCCCAGCCCCAGGGACCAGCCCAAGCTTTGAGCAGCTCATAGATTTTGCAAAGTTCACTCTGAAACAGTTTTTGATTGTGAAATGTAATTTTTCCGGGTGGCTACTGTCGCCAGCCCAAAGCAATCCATCCCAAAGCAGAGCCTTCAGCAAACACTGCCAGGAGAGATGGCTCTCTGCTCCCCCGCCTCAGACTCGGAAAGGGACCACAGCAACACCCCCACGGCCATCCTGGTTCCACTTTCTGGCTGCAGGTTCCCAAAGAGACAGTAAAAATTTTTGGGTGCAGATAGATATAGAATACTGTAACATTTTGGACTACGCACAAGAATAGGAGAAAAGACTGTTTACAGACTGTAACACCAGTTGCAATAATGAGTATGGTAATAAAAAAGTAAGATTATTGCACCTATATAAATTAAATGCTCCAGTAATTTTGGAAGTCCAGAGGTTGATTTAATAGCAAATTAAAGGAAATTCCTGTGCAAAAGAATCCTCCAACCTTTGGAACTGCATATGGATATCACCTAGGATAAAAACAATTCCCGTACAAATCCAGGGGTTTTTTCTGCCTCAGATTCATATTGGCATAGCTCAATGCTGCTGGGACTCTGCTTGGTACAGAGTTAGACAAGAGCATGATCAACTCTGCAGAACTCTCCCAACATTAAACTACAGCTGAAAAAGAGAGGATTTTTCAAGGAGAGTAGTTACTATCCATGACTTTTTTTCTGTAGCTAAAGTAATCATGAGGAACAACACTGATAGGCACATAGGGAATAGAGTGTAAGGGCACATAGAAACTTGGCAAATTCTTTCCTTTCTTTGAAAATGATGTTTTTTAGACCAACCAAGCAAATAAAATCCATTAAAGGATGCAAAAGATCAGAACCGAGACTCACAGGTTCCTAGCAAGATAATGTCAAGCAAACTGTAATGGATCTTTTGAAGTCAGAAAAGGCTTTGATAAAATTTAATTCTTCTGTCAAGTCTTATAGCAGTCAGTTTAAATTTGGCATTATTTAAGACCCATATCCAATGTCATTGCAGCTTTCTTACTTGCTCTTAAATCTCCATCTGCTGATTGAGGTGACTCTAGCATTCACTTTAGTGAACAGAGGTACTTAACAAATCACTGGCTCATTTTGCTCCCATTAGCCAGCAGATGGTAGCCTTAAGACACTGCATGCCTGTATCAGCCTAGGAAACTCACCAGGCTGGCCAGAGCAAGGGCCCTGAAATATCTCAAAAAGAATAACACACCCTTCTTTGGATTAAGTCCATCACTGTGACCTGAAGCACAAACCCAAAATAAATAAGTTCTCCTGGGATGTTATATGCAGATGTTGGAGTGATTGTACAGATTTATGCTGGCCCAGAGTCAAAGCCAGCTCTGCTTCAGGTGATGGCATTGTGAAGGAGAGGCAGCAGCATCCTCCACGGAGCTGGTATCAAAACAGTTGGATCCATGATATCAAGAACCATGCCAGAAAATATTGCTATAGCAAATATGTAAAGCTCAAGGCTAGCCTGTCTTTAACTCAGAGATGACAGTTTGCAGGGGGTAGGCTGAGAGATCACCAGCCTGTCTCTTCTGGGGTTCTAGGTGTCTCTATCACAGTAGAGATCGGGCAAATTCATAATATGCACTGATATCTTAATTGGAGCATCAAGTGAACAATTAGATAGGCCTGCTAAGGGTCTTTTAACTGTGTTATTACTTGCTTTAGAGTAGTTCCTCCACTTTGGTGGCAGATGGCACTCCCTGGTCACCCGGGCCTCCAGGTGCACAGATCTTAACTTTGTGCCAACCCCAGGTTGTTACAAGAGTGCTTCACCTAGGATCTGTGTTTGGCAGCTCAGCTCCCAGATTCACAGCACTCCAGCTCAACAGGTCTCATTAACCCCTAAAATATTAATATTTTCCAGTTCTAGGATGTATTAGGTTTGTTTTCAGTTGGCAGTGCTTTCCAATGGCATCAGATGGTGCCATATATAGAGTAAAGCTCTTCCATCTAGAATGCAGCCATGCAGAACAAAGGTGCAATGAGAACAGCAGAGCAAGATCAGGACAGAAACACAGGGGATGCTAAATCTGCATTACTAGGAATATTCCTGGTACAATTGAGATAACCTCTGCCTGGGAATTGTGCTGACCCAAAGCTCTGTAAGCAAGGGAAAGCATTCAGAAGCAAAGAGCATTTCTGCATTTGCTCACTGTGAAAATCTTAGAAGATTCTACTTGATGCAGTTTTTACTGTGGAAATCCTGGCCAATTTTCTACACTTATAGCTGTCCTGCTTGCAGCCAGGACAGAGTAAATGTTTTGCAGTCAGTGGGAGGGGGCACGACCAGGACATGAAGGCTATTCTGTACCACCTCACATCATTGTTGGGGTGGGGCAAAGTGACCTTCTCCTGAGGAAGCAAGTGTAGCAGCTGCAGCAGTGTGGTAATGCTGGTTCTCAGCTGGAGGGACTGATTTCGATGGTGCCAGTCCTGAGCCAAAGGGAAGGGTGACATGCTGTGGCTGTGGTCAGGTCACGAGCTCCATGGTGAGCATTTCTATGTGTGAATCACTCTCTCTTTTGTACCCTTTTATTATTGTTGATGTTACCACTCATTTTCTTACGTCATTGCTGTTTACAGTAAATTTTTCTTATCTCAACCCATTAACTTGGCCTTTTGGGCCTTCAATTCCCATCTCCAGCCACCACAGTGAGGAAGAGGGAGGGAGGGAGGGAGGGAGCAAGTGAGGTTTGGAGAATCTCAGTGGGGGCACTAAATCAGGGGCTATCATTCCTTAACGATGACGAAAGCAAACCCACTCACACATTTCTCGTAAAGCTAAATATATATCTGGAAAAACATGTCTAGGTTATATTTCTGTGCAGTGAATCTAAGCCCCACAGATGGAAATAATAAACAATAGGATCTTTAGACCAGGAATCTTCCCATGTAGGCTACTGTGGTGGGTTGAAATATCTTGGTTTTTAGTTAAGGAAAAAAAACACCAGGCACGGAAGTAATTCTCTCTGTAAAGGCCATTACAGCTTCCTCCAAGCCTGGCAAAACCAATCAGTGGCTGGCTCTGAGAACTGATAATGTGAGAATTTGAGAAGCTAGAACCACCTCTATAAATACCAAATTTAAAGAAGGAGAAACTGTGAAAAGTTGTCTCTTACTCCCCAAACGGAGAAAAGTTCTCTCTTGCTCCCTGATTTCTGCAAAACAGTGGAGGCCTTCTCACCCCTACTCCCCTTCCCAGTAAGGCCAGGCCTGCCCAGGGCAGGGGGAGAGGAAGCAAGAGGCTGAGCACACAATTCCAAGCAGGATCAACCTTTTTTAACGCTGCAGAACAAATAAATCTGTCAACGCCAATGTTCTCCTGAGTCAGAGAAAAGGAAAGGTGAAGGCATGTGAAGAAAACAACAGGGCGACACCAAGGTCAGAGAAGAAGGAGGGTTCGAAGCCCAGAGGAAAGGAGAGGAGATGCTCCTGATACCTAGAGGAGCTGAAAGAAGGGCTACACAGAGTTAAGGGGAATAAAATGGATATTTATTGAAAGGCCTTCAAAGGCCACACTCTGGCAGTATCAGTGCCACAGTTGTGGCCCGTGCCTGGATGGCTCCAATATGGAAGAAAAACAGGGCTTGGTCACATGATCTCCCATCCTTATGGACTTTAGTCTATTTGCATACAGGAGTCGACCATCCAATTAATAATCTCAAATAGTGAAGTTTCATCCTCCTT
Organism: Luscinia megarhynchos; assembly: GCA_034336665.1. NCBI lineage: Eukaryota > Metazoa > Chordata > Aves > Passeriformes > Muscicapidae > Luscinia > Luscinia megarhynchos. Next base: position 7,713,461 of record JAPFBE010000002.1, read on the forward strand.
GCTTGCTTGCTCGCCCACCCTCCTCTTTTCACGTTGTTTATGCTTAGGGCCTGAAGTTTGAAGAAACTGTCCTTGGGTCCATAGCTGAAATCAGACTATTTTGTCTTCATCACCATAAGCACAATGGAAAAGCATACTGAAGCAGAACAGAAAACTCAGAACTTAAGGCATCACTCCAGTTTTGGAGCTGTAAACCTTTTGCAGGCCGAGGTGAGAATATAATATACCAGACTATATTCCTATAATTCATAAAGGACATTCATCCGCAGCTCAGAAGAGAACTGGAGAATATAAGTGTTGAAAGAAGCTGTAATCTGACTAGAACAGAGATAGAGAAGGGTCTATAGCGTCCACATTTGTCATCTCAATTGCTAAATTTCCTTTAAGTAAGTCAACTAGCAAATGACTTGCTCTCCAAATAACATCAGGTCACTTCAATGAATCTAAATACTGCTTCATCTGTAAGCACATGGAAGACTAGAGATGGCAAGCCCACGTGTACGAGTTGGATTTATTTAGCAATTCCACAGGAGAGGGGTCTAGACTGCCACCACCACTCTAAAACCACTAAAAGAATGTCAAGTGTCCTTAGTTTTCAGATGACGCCTTGATGAAAACAAACGAAGATCAAAATGTACTTTCTTGTTATAGTATAATTTGCTCCCTAAATTATATTTTGTAACTAGAAGAATGATATTTAAATTTGGCAAAGTTAATAAAATATGTCAACTACTGACCAAGGCAGCAACTACTGACCACAAAGTAGTCAAAATAAACAAGTACCATTCAACTGGATTCCTGCTTTCACCAATATTTGACATTAGTGACCAAAAGAGGCAATCCTGTCCTTTCATCTTGCATTTATTTCCTAATCTGCACCAAGATGACACTGAAAGAAAAGAAAAGACATTGATTTTATCCAAGATCAATTCCTGGTTTTTGGTGCCTTTCCCAGACACAGTACCATCTGCAGTGGCTGAAGGTGATGAGAAAGCAGAAACATATTGAAGAGAAATGGCAGAACTACTTCTTTCAATGGTACCAGTGGCTTGAAACACCTTGAGCTGCTCAAAAAACTTTTGTCTGACTGACTCACTTCTGCTGGTAAAAAGGGATAAAAAAAAACAATACACAGAGTAAGAGCATTCAGTGTCACATTTCTAATTCTCACTGATTGATATTCCTATTAATACAACTGGAAAACTAGATGAGTGAGAAAAGGTTTTAAACATTTTTTTAGTAGCACTATTGCTGATAGCTTTCAACCATGTGAAATCTGCCCTGTGAAAAGCTGGCTGAGGGTTAAAATTAGAAGAAACTGAGAAGTTATATTTGCATCCTAACAGAAGTTATAAAGTTATCGAAATTATAGGGTAAAAATATTGTTGCTTCCCCCAGTATGGGATACAGTTGGCCTGCTCAAAACCATGATGATTCCCTATGCATGTGACCTGCAACTCTTAAGCTCCAGCTAAAGCAGGAAAGAATGGAGGGTGGAGTGGAATCACTGAGGCCAGTCACTGTTGAAATCCTTGCAGGGAGGGGAACTCAATGGTACTCTTCAGCTAATAAACCACATAATACCTGTTAACCAGGGGATTTAGGAGAAGGTCTCCTGCTGCTGAGCCAACAGCTGTGAGGAAATCACTCTCCTCAGATGAACATGGTTCATTAAAGCCTAATTGTAATGTTAACAATCCCCCTTCAAGGTACAGCTACACCTCACTGGGCATGTGCTCTATATTCTTTCTGGCTATATCTTTAAAAAGCATAGCAAGATAATTTTACACCAATTTGTAACAAAGGTGTGCATGACTAGAGTCAATGAAGCTCCACCTAAACACAAAGGAATACTATAAAAGTAAGTGAAGAATGAGGGAGAAGTACAAAAAACAGTATAAAAGTAGGTGGAGAATGGGGGCAAAGTTAAGGAAGAGTCCACCATAACTGCTCAGATCAGTTGATGGGCTGAACCTGTCTTCTCCCCTGTAGGGTAAGAATCATACCCTATGCACACTGAATACTTTTGCTGGGGATTAGAGCTTGTTTGTATTACTTTGAATATGTTTTTGCAGCCAGATACTATCACTGACCTGTGACAATTTTACATTAATAAGGAGTGTTACCCCAAACTGTTAGTGTGAGTCCTTCACAGGCAGCAGTGAATAACATACTCAGACAAAGAGGAAGACCCACTGAGGAGTGTCCCATCTGCTGTTTTGGTGCATTTCTCTAAGTCTGTTAAATCACCCTCCAATCCAGCAGAACTGCTCTCTGAAGGGTCCCCCTAACAGGATGCTGACAGACTGCTTGGGCACAAGGTTCTCAAATTTCCTGGGGCACTGACAGCCAAATTAAATCAAAATAAGGATCAAGTACATCTCCCCATTAAAGGTCAAAGAAACATCCTCTTTTCATGTGGCATCCCCACTTATGTCCAATGAGGGACTTTAGTTTATAGATACTATAGATACTTTTTTTACTTCTTTTTTGATATTTTAACCATCTTCTTCAGAATTTATTTCTATTCAAACGCTGTATCACGCTTCTTGTTTTCCAGGTAGACAAAAATCTTTGGCAACCACTCCCTCAGAAAACCCCAACATTGCTTATAAATTCCACCTTTACAATGAAAGAGGAAAAAAAATTAAAAGAAGATAAAGAAAAAGAAAAACCTGTTTGTTTGGGGTTTTTTACACTGTTGAGAAACAAAGTGAGGGCGTAAAAGGCATGTGTGGTCATGACAACAGGAAAAAATAATATCAGTAAGGAACTTTCTGTTCAAGCAGAAGGCTGGAACTTGCAGACTTCTGGAAAATGAAATCAATTGTGTAATATTTTAAAAAAAAAGTAGATACTCAGTAATTTTCAGTGAAACATCAGTGTCTCACTATCCTTTACTAGAAGTGTTCAACCCACTACTTTTGTCCAGTTTGATCACTTTTCCCTTCTCAGAAGACTTATGTCTTTGAAAACTGTTGCATGAGTGTCCCTCATTTTATCTTTGACAGACTATTTATTACTCACCCTACCCTTTTTTTTCTAAAAGCATATTTTCTAGACCTCTAGATTAATGAAAGTATATGGAGAGTGAGAGGGGCAGATACAGATACAGGTATTTCTCCAGACACAAATATTGACAAGTGTGATACAGTTATCCAGCTCCCTTTATAGGAAATAGAAAGAAGATGTCACTTATAGGGCATGATTCAGCTCAGCCTAAGATTAATGTCCAAAATAAGTCAGATGTACAACACCTGTAAAGAATTTGTTTCTCTTCATTGTTCATAAAGGAAGCCAACATGATTACCTCAGCTGATGATGCCTTAAATTAAGCAAAATCTTGCCCTGACCTGGATATGCTGCTTGTACAGATCATGCTTGAGATTCTCCTCTTGAAAATAGTTGGGCTGTATAGAAACTACCAGTAATACCACCTGCAGTTGTAGCTACTGCAGAGGAGCTCAATTTCATAAAAGCCTAATCTGATGGGAAAAAATTCTTCTTGGAAAGCGTTCTTAAGCAGATTCATTACAAAGTTACCATGGAAAATTTTTCCATTGGTAGAGCACAGTTGGACAATAAGCTCTTGTGGCTGTGACCCTTAGGATCTGAATTTTGTAATAGCAGCTAATTTCTCACAGGCACATTATCCCCTTGCTGTGCATACAGAAAAAAAGAAATTATGTGTGCTGTAGGGATAAAATACAATGATCCTTAAAAAAAAACAAAAACAAAAACAAAAACCAACTCACTGACCTGTGCACAACTAAAAGAATGCTAGACCAGAAGTTCAGCCTCTGATATGTGTGAGGTTTGGGGTTTCCTGTTCATCAAAGGAACTGGCTTTCAAAATAAAGGATCCCGTAAACCATCACAGAGCAACAAACCTTCTTAACCTCAAGTACCTGCCAGCTCTAATGCAACATGGAATCAAATTATTCCTAGCATGGGGAAAAATGCAGTAACTCCAGAGCACTTTATTAATCGATGCTTAAATTGACAGTGACACAACTGCATCCTCACTCAGCCAAACAAGCACTTCTGTTACCTGGAAATATAAGACTGATAGATGCATTACTCTATGTCAGTACTAAGATATTAAGCTATAGCAGTAAGTGATGCTTTGGAAGGGCAAGTCCTACTTTTAAGGATGACAGAGACATAAGTTAAGTGCTCGTATTCACACCTGGCAGCAGAGCCTCAGCTGCCACTTCATTTGGAGCTTTTGTAAAGCTCATCCACTGTGAAGACAGAAAGGTTCTGATAACTATCAAAACCAGCATGCCTCTTTATGATCTTAATGCAGCCAGGTGTAAACAAGTTGTTCCTGAAGAATTAAGAGAGCTAGATCCTTTGTATACATAGCAAATGTGTCTTAGGTTACATTTGCAGTGACAGGAACATTCAAAGGATAAGAAATCTAACCATAGTACTTTGCATTTGCCTTTTACTCCTGGTTGCCCTGGATTGTTTTCAACTGCCCTGATTCTGCCAAATATGTGCCACAAAACAGAACACAACATGTCACACAGTATTAGATTGATTCCCTCCACAGCAATTATAGCACAGACATGCACACCTGTCCTGCAGCCCTGTTTCCACTGCATAACCCAGTGGCATGAGAGGAGGCATTTCAAGGCTGGAGAGGAGCTACAGGAGTGCAGCCTGAAAATACATTTTCCAGCTGGACACCTGAAGGGAACTAGTACACTGTGAATGCCACAGTTTCTCTGTTATCTGTCCCAGAGGTTCATAAAGGAGAGGAGATGTCACAGTATGTCTGTCACACACATACACCAAAGTGCAAAGCCTGGCTTTGGAAATGGGTAAGAACAGGCTTGAGCATGAGCCAGCAACTTGCCTTAGCAGCAAAGGCACTTAACAGTGTCCTGGGCTTCATTGAACATTGCCAGCAAGGCAATGGAGGTGATACTTCCCTACCATGCAGCACTGATCAGGACACACTTGGAGTGCTGGGTCTAAGTCTGCACTTCCCTGAGCAAGAGAGAGATGTGGACTCTCTTCAGTGTCTCACACAAGCCAACAAAGCTAATGTAAGCACCTCATGGATAAGCAAAGTTAAAGACCTGAGACTCTTCAACCTGGAGAAGAGAAAGATTGGGGGATCTCCTAAGTGTGTAGATATATCTGTAGGACTAGGATGCAGAAAGGACAGACAGGCTCTTTACAGTGGTGCCCAGTGACAGGACCAAAGGCAATGTGCACACACTGAAGAACAGGAGGTTCCCTCTGAACATAAAGAAACACCTCTTTTTTCTTACTGCATGTTTGTCCAAGTACTGGCACAAGTTGCTCAGAAGCTTTTGGAGCCTCCAAAATTGAAGATATTAAAAAGCTATCTGGACATGGTCTTAGGCAATTCTGGTACAGATGGTTATGCTTGAGCAGGGGGATTGAACAGGATGGCCTCCAGAAGTCTTTTCCACCCTGTGGTTGTGTACACTTTCACCTTTTGCCACAGCTACAAGATGCACTGAGCTGACAGACTCTTCTCTAAAAAAACCTGTCAGCTCTTGGGATCTTCCTCTACATTGTCTCTTCTATATACTTTAGGTGAATAGGACATACTTTTTGGATATATATTATCTTTCATCTCCCCCTACACAAAGACTGCAAGACTCAACAGCCTGGACTGATTTCTGTGGCAGTTCATAAAAACAAGCATTTCATGCTAGTTGATTTACTAAAAAAGAAACATGGCTCACCTGACTGAATTTCTTTTCTTTAGTTGGATACATTTCTGTGCTACAACTAGCACATTGCACAAATGCTGAACTACTATTCCTATTGACTATTGCTATTTTGCCAGACAAAGAGACGACTGGGAAAGGCAATAGGCATTTCTGAGTTTTCTTTCTCAAGAGATGAACTCACTATTTTCATATTTGCATAATTTTCATGTGATTTGCATAATTTTTTCCTATTTTAATTTTTAATCTGTATGCACCCCGGGATCCTCACTTTGCCCAATCAGGTTTTCATCAGGTATCTTCCTACATATGAACAGGTCCTACTCTGCAGAACAGTAGCATGCTGTGGGCTCTGTCTCTCAGCTCCTAGGAGAGTTCACTTTAAAGGAACTTCAAAACATGCAGTCTCTGGAAGTTTTATTTACAAAATACTTGTGTTTACAAGGCAATAATCCCATTGTTTTCAATACGGACTAATTATACACCATTTCCTCTACCCTTCTATTTCATTCTGCAGTCCCAGGGGGTCCAGATTTAGCCCCATGGCTGTGAATGGGACTTCTCAGGAAGTTCCTCTGATGCCTGTTCTCCCTCCCTTCCTGGACAGGAAGGGGCCTCAGGCATCATCCAAGCCCAGAGGGCACCCAGAGCACACCTAGATAGTACTTGAGGAAGCATGTGCCAGGAAGTCCACACCCTGTTCTCTGTTTCCCTTGGAGGACACCTATATCTATTTCTGAACATGTAATTTTTCCCATCTTCTTTTCCACATATCCCTTCCAGTGTTTCCCCATGAAATTCAAAAAGCCAACGGTACAAAAGAGTTAAACAAGGAAGGCAATTAAGTGTGAATGATGCCTTTACAACTCCTTTACAATATGTTTGCATATTCTTTAAATCCCAGGTCTTCTCTGACTTTTACCCTTGGTCATTTGTAATTCTCCTAAATTTTTGTACAATTGCTGCATAGTTGTTTTACCTTTCTGATTCCATAAAGTCAAACAAACCCACACATGTATATTTAAAACAAAGCCTAAGAAACATCTTTCTTTGCCAATAACATCAACACTTCATCTGCATGCTGACACAGAGACAAGAAGAAGACCTGCTAGCTCCTTTAATCACAGGAATCCTGTATGGGTGATTATTGCACATGCCACACAGCAACGGGGATTCATAGCTGAAGTACATCAGCTCTGACTGAAAATGCCCTGAAGTTTACTGCTTTTTCATCTACCAACACCATTAGGTTTGCTTGGGCAGTAGAAAATGAGCACTACAACCTCTTTTTTGAAGAGGCTTCATCATAATTTCTCCCCTTAACTGTTCAGCAACTCAGTTTTAATCATCAGAGAATTCTCCCCTCTCACTCTTCTGTGCACTGTCTCAGGAACAGGAGGTTGAATGAGAACAGCTCAGTGGCTCTAGAAATATTGCAAAAGTGGCTCAATTAGTAGAAGTGCACTGAGTTTCCAGCTGTCTTCAATCACTGTCACTCTGTAGGTGTTGCTGAGGATTTCCACATAAACACTTTGGCACCAGTGCATGCACCCTTCATATACTTTTTAAACAGCATGGGATCAGATACAACAGACTTTAAGAGATTTTTAGGATTCCATTCAGAAGTCCAAATATCTGAGTAATAAACCTGCCCTGGAGTACTGCATAACGTTAAAACCAGGATATGAACAGCCTCTGTACATTTTGCCTGTGCTTCAAAGAGCAGGCCAAGAACAGGACAGGATTTTCCACCTTCAGCTCATGAAATCAAATCTGATCTAACAAACCTAATGCTGCTTTGGCTCACCTGCCAGGTGGAACAAATAGGAAGGATTTCTCACAATGAACAACATGTGCAAAAAACTATAAAAGATAATCCTGGTAAATAAACCTCTCATTAATATTCAATACAGCAAGTCAACCATACCATACAGTAACACTACACTACTCCATAAGCTGCTGGTGCAGATGTTACTTCCTGGTATTTCAATAAGGTTTCATGTGCAAGTCCAACAACAGAATCATGGTTTGAATAAAAATCTCATTTTAGGTTTTCTTAAGGCTGTCTGCCTCATATGTACCAATTGTTTGTCTTCATCTAAAGATCCATTTTTTAAAAAGAACAAAATTGAAACTTCGTATTCTAAACAGACCAAAAATTATTGTAAGTAGTTTCAGAGAAAGTTAACATATTTATAATCTGTACTTCAAGTTTTTTTCCAAAGGTTTCAAATTACTTGCTCAGCTTGAGCAATAAAAAAATTTCCTGGAAATTCTCTATATATGATTAGCTGTGGGTGGGTACCAGAGCAAGAAAGCTTATTTTTCAGTTGACTCCATTCAAACTAAATCACACTGGCACTCATAAAGTACAAAGTAAAAGAGAGGAAATTATAAAATATAAAGAGGAAAACACTAGCACACAATTTGGGGACCACATCCATTACCACAGTTCAAGAATGCAACACCCAAAAATGGAAAGCAAAGAAAGAATGTGAAAAATTTAGTCCATAAAAAACAATCAGCATGCCATATAGGAGAACTGCAAGGACCTCAGCTGCCCATGTATGTGGGGAAGAAACAAATAAAATTTGATTTTGGAACGCTTTGACTCCTAATAATGATTGACTATCAATACTAAAAGAGAAAGGACATGCAACATTAATCCAGAATCCTTATCCTCATCTCCAGTGGCTTTAAATCTACTTGAAAAATCTACTTTAAGTCCTTGGAGTTGAAACTGAATTAAATGGTACTGACTGAGCCAGTTGTCTACCCTCTCGCCTTTCCCAGTACCCTTGGCAGGTTTCATCACTCTGCACAACAGTGAGAAGCAGGACTGAGGTGATTGGAAAGGGTGCTAAATCAAGAGACATTAAATGTATCATCATGCAGCAGTAGCAGCAAGAGACAAACCATGCACTGCCATTTAATGGAGAGATGATGTTTGCACCTAAGAAAAATTTTCAGGGGACTGATTGCAGCTGCTATGACAACAAGAGGGAGGATGTGACATAATGACCCAAGTGACTGTTTCATGTTGTTCCAGTGAACCACTCACTCACCAGCTGGGAAACCAGTAGAGACTTCATTAAGTGCATCTATTCAGTAATTACTGCATCCTTCCCTGCACCACATCTCTAACTTTCCATGCAGTTACAGCACAAAGCTGTTGGATGCAATCATGAAGGTTCATTTCTCAGTCCTAAAAATTTCAAGCCTGTAGCTATTACAAATTTGGAGCAGGTTGGTTAGATACAAGCTCTGTCACTTGGCAAGGAGAAATAGGGAGCAAAATCACATCAGCAAAACCTTGACAAAGTTCTTGCAAGCAAGCCATGGAAAAGCTGCATTATTTGCCTGCCTTGTATGTAGGGCAATTCCTTCTCTAATATACAGCAACTTTTACTTAAATGGCAAAGAACAGAACAGATCCTTTGCTTATTTAAATCATTGCAGTTCTCCTGACTGCAGTGGAGTGATGAATATTTACTGCTGGTCAGGATTCTGCCCCTTGATTTGATTTGTACTAGTACACAAATAAGTGAATTATATGTCCAGCAGCCTTTTCCTTTCTTAGTCATGCAAAGCTACAGAATTAGAAAAAATGAGCTTGTGTTTACATGACATCAAAACAATAGACCAATTAGTAGAGCACAAGGGCTTAAAACAGAAAATTTGCAGCAAAAAACTACAAATCCCCAAAGACAGTTAGTTTGAAAGCTCCTAGACTTTGATCCTCAGCAGGAGGAGAAGGAGGAGAAGGAGGAGAAGGAGGAGGAGGAGGAGGCAGACCTCTGGCTTTCCACAGGGAGGAAGGAATCGTCTTGAGAGAATGCTCTCCCTATTAGAGTCTGCCTGTTCAGGGACAGGCCTGGCTGCTGGTCTGCCTAAAACTGAGCTCAAAAGGCACAGAAGGGCTTATGCCTCTTTATTTGTTTGGAAAATTAGGGATTCTAGAAAATATGAATTTTTGAATTAATACCTTTTTATCAATTCAGATGGCACTGGGAACAGAAATAGTTGACCAAAGACCAGAGAGGAAAAAAAGCAGAGGCAATGTTATTTCTCAGCACGGTAGGATTGAGCCCCTCCTTGTAGGGAGTAACCATCACTCATTGTCTGTAAAAGAGGCCTGACTGCATTTCTGGATGGGGGGACAAATTCTTGGTCTAAGATCCAGCACAAAGAGCATAGTCAATTACAACAGCAAGTTGTACAACACTTAACTGGCATTCTGAGTTAATAGTCTCTCATTTGCACAGCAGTGATAAGACAATCCACAGGGGAAAAAAAGGCCTTAACTTCCTCTCTGTTATGTTTTAGTGGAGAAAAACTTAGCCAAAGTCAACCAAGAGATCAAATACAGTATCTTGTGTATACTAAACTTCATGTATACTGAAATTTGATGACATAAACCATGGCAAATAAAGATCTTGAAGCCTTCAGCTGAGACATATTGAGCTTCCTAGAGCAAATTAACTTGCATTATTCCAGTTCTTGAATAGTCCCACTAAATGGCTCACACTGTGGCTCCTATCTTTCCACCAACTACCAGAGCAAGAAGTCCATAAAAGTGGAATATTCAAAATCCTCACTGGGCCAGTGCATCTCAGTCCTCCTCAGAGTCTCTGTCAAAACAGTTGCATCTGGAGAAAAAGGATTTGCAACTACCTTGTTTCTTCAGACAGAAAAAAGCTACCTAGTATTGTCACACAGTATTTGCCTTTCTGGTACAGCACATCCCTCTCTTCTGCAGGGATCTGTAAAGTCCTTGGGAAGTGTGCAGTTCCCACACCAATGTGCCCCAACTTGACTCTCATGTCCCAACACCAATGTGGTCAGCAGCTAAGGTGATCATTAGAATGGTTGAGAAGCTGCTAGTTTGCTCTACTCTATAAGCAGATGCTGGCCAACACCAGAGACACAAGGGTATCTAACTACAAGCCTTTAGCAAGCAGTTCTTCTTGCACCAGGCTTCTTCTCTGCCCTCATACTTTCATGTTCAATCTTAGGAAAAGGTCTTCCATTAATTTTCATTAAAATATTCATCAAGTCTCATGGTCAGTAATCAGTTTTCAAAACACTCTGAGGGTCATGATTTCTTATAAGTCAGTATAAATGTGAATCAGTGCAAAAAATATCTTCTCTTCATAGCATTATTTAAGTAGGAAAAGATGTTTAAAACCATTGAGACCAATTGCAAACTGTACACTGCCAAACACACCAAAAAAGCAATGGAATGACCAAATATCTTTCTCCAGTGCTCTCAACCATGCAGCTGGAGATGATGATAGTGAAGACAGAAGTTACAATTTTACCATGTTTTACTTCTAATAGTACAGATATTTCATCATGGACCTACTCAAACTCCCTGTGTCTTGTTCCCACTCTGTCTGGAACAGAGTTGGACAATAATTTGTCAGTGTTGCATGAGAACAACTATGATTCATTTTGCACCCAAAGGAAAGTTACTTTCTCTCAAACTAATATTTCCATGTTCATCAAGGGTATCAGCCTTCTCTCTCAGCTAATACTACAGTAGCAGATGAAGCAGATCAACATTTCCCAAGAACTTCTTTAAAAAATGTCAGGACACAAAAAACAGACTTCTCATTTGATGGAAAAAAGGCATTCAAGCCCATGCCTGACACACTAATATTGCTGTGGGGTTTCTTGGATAGATGATTAACAAATACATTAATTGTTTAGGTCTGTCTACCACAGTGCTGGTAATACTACATAGCATGTTTACAAAGTTTTTACAGTTGTGTCATTCAATACAATGCACACTTGCCCAGATATAAAAATAAATGTTATATAATACACAGACCATAGAATCAATACACTGTGTGCATCAAATAGAGATGCACACCAAAGAAAGTAGCACAGGAGCTCCAATGCAATAACTGTCCTAAGAAGAAGCAAAAAACTTGAGTCTTGCTTTAAGACAATTTAAAGAGGATCACCGTAACATGAGTTATTCCCCATTGTTTAAATCAATCCTTTTCCACCAGTAAGGAGAAACAAAATCTGAGTAGATATAAGTGAAAAAATAACAGTTTACGAGCAAGCAAAACTACAACAGGCAAAACCCAGCAGTAAATAATCACTAGGTACAAAACTGGTCAATCTCAGGAACTCCCTGAGAACAAAGAGAAACCCAAAATGGTGAAGTACCCCCTTTCAAGATGGCGCCCACCACATGTAGGGAGACAAAGCCAAAATGGCGTCTGGCCAAGATGGCAGCGTTTGGCAGCAGCCACATGGTTCGGGAGAGAGAGGGGAAAGCATGGCAGCAAACTCTGGGAAAGCAGGAGCTTGCAAAGCAGCTCTGTTGGCACATGGGAATTGCTGGCACGTGTGGCTCCACCGCCCGCCACTTCCTTCTCTTCCTTCTGCCTCCCACTGCGCTCCACCATGTTGGTGCTGCTGTCCCCTGAGCCACTGCTGTGCTGTGGGCAGAGAGAAACATCTCCCAGAATTGACACGGCGTGGCCTGGTGAGGGACCAGCTCAAGCTTTGCACTGCCAGCAGAGGTTTGCAAACTTCACTCTGAAACAGTTTTTGATTGCAGAAATGCTGTTTTTCCGGGTGGCTAGTCCAGAATTCCTGCCCCCTCATGTTGGATACTGCTGGGAGCCAGGGAAAAGCACCTTGGACCCTTGGGTTTCTCAGACTGATCAAGGACAAGAAATTATAACAGATGAACACCTGCTGGAGACGTGATGTTCGGCAGAAAGCAAGTTTTCAAAGAGGCGTTGCCTTCTTGGACCAACGAGCCTTTTCTGTTTTGCACAAACTACCCTATATAACTATAGTGTTTCTTTAAATAAAGCTCTCTTTTGCTTCTCCATTACACAAGAAACTATGTTGCACTATTCTTTCCGCCGCTCTTATAGCCAAAATGCAACACCTTCACCCCGAAACAACCTCTGCCTTAAGCAAAATGCCACCACACAAAAGAGAACACAAAAGGGAAGCCTCTGCCCACACTACCTCAGCTTTAAGGTGAAAGCCAAGAAGTGTGGCAAGCAAGTCAAAAGGTGAAAGAAGGGTCTCTGCCTTGTGTGCTCCAACCTTTTAAATGTACCACACCTGCCTGCCTCATGATCCGGCTCCAGACCTGCAAACCTTAGAGATAGTAACTAGTTTTGGCAAAAATAGATACGAAATACAGTAACATTTTTGTATTACCCAAGACACCTTCAGTTCTAAACCCTGAGTCATTTGATCCTAAAATTGGTCCAGTTGTATTGTGAGCATGAGCAGCAATAAAGACAGCAGAGCAACAAACCCAGCAATCCTACTGGTTTGTTCCTGAATTTAAAAAAACAAAAAAACACAACACCAAAAAACCCACAAAAGACCCAAAACAGAGAAACAAAAAAAAAAACTACCAAAAATGCCCACAACCCCACACCCAAACAAAAAGAAAATGTTCATACACCAGACTAACACACTGATAAAAGCCCACTACTAATAATGATGCTGAGAGTGGAAGAGATTAAGATGGAGGGGCAAAAGTGAACATATTGCAACAACCTGTGGAGGGCCTTCCCATTAGAAATTTCAAAAATAGCATTGGCCTGCCAGTTTCACCTTTAAAGCACATATGAACATTAACAGATAGTTAAGATAGTTTAATGAAATATATATCTTTACATAGTTAAAGTATCTCCAGGTTTTTTAAACAAGCTTAATGTTTGCATGGTGTTAATGATCGCAAAACAAATTCTCCATGAATCAAAGGACTAGACAAGTGTCTCCCTCCACACCAATAAAAGCTTACATCCATCATTATAAGATTAAATTCTGGCCCAATTATGTTAGCATCACCCAGGAAAAACTTTTCTGATTTCACAATGGCAAGGAAGTGGAACCTCTGCCTTTTTAGAGGTATTCAACAGGAATTTCTATTGATTATTACAAGTAAGTTATCCATATGCTTTAACTTGGATTTAATCTAAAAATTCAAATGGGATGCAAGCTTGCTTTACTTCTAAGATCTATATGGATATATATAGGGGTACATATATATACACATACTCTAGTAAGATAAGCATTTGTAGCAAAGCAGTCTGCTCAAAGAATCCTCAAATTTTGTGTATCAAGTCTATTGGAAAAAGCCCTTTCACTTTGAGAGGCCTCACTTTTCCCTAAGACAGCAAACATAAACATGAAACAGCACTCTGCAAACAACTTCAGCAGTCCATCCTAAAATTCCTAATCTTTCCTCAATATTTCTCATTGCCTCAGCAATTTTACTTTTGTGCTTGCAAACTGTTACATATGTATCTTTGTGCAAAGTGAGAAATGACAAAAGATTACAGAATTTGAAAACACTGGCTAAGTAAACAATAAAAGCCAAGCTTCCAAGAATGACATTCTGGGCTCACAGGAAGGAAATGCAGTTAGCAAGCTGGAAACCTGCAGCCCTGGAGCCTGGACTTTCCTGAGGTAAGGTTCCAAAACAAAAGTACTGCAAACATCTTGGTGAACCTGTGCCAAAACCCAGCAAAAGGATGTAGAGTGCCTGCATATCAAAGGCAAGTTTCTTGGGGAGAAGAAAATAACAGAAGACAGAATGCAAAACCAATGCAGGCAAAAATTGCAGGGCATTTGTACATTTTAGAGGCATATATTGACAAATGGCAGTTGGCAACAGCTGTCTTTTACCTGTACTTACTGGAACTACTAGGAAAGACAGGAAAGAAAGAAAGAAAAGAAAGAAAATAGAGGAAAGAAGACAAATTAAATCAGGCTCACCAATTGTAAAGTTATAGCCATCAATACTGAATGTAGCACTCCGGCATTTTTTAAATGCTTCCTTTCTGCTACTTGGGTCTGTCATGATCCTGCCAGCTTGTACTTCCAGCAGCTGCCTTTCTCTCCCTGGTGGAAGCAGAGCACTCAAGCTCCCTCTTAGCTGGCCTTGAGTATCTGCCTGTGACAGCACACACACCAAGCCTCACATCTTCTTGCAGGGAGCCAGATCTGAGAGGCGTGCACCCAAGAATTTTCTCCTCCCCCAAACACTCTCATTGGCAAGTTACTTACATGCCAGCTCAGAGTTCAGCTGGTTAGAGGCTCCCCTATCAAAGCTGGCAGTCAATTAGTGCTAGACTACCAAGTCAATAAGCCAGCCATAGCTGTCAAATCTCTGTGTAGGAGGCAGCACACAGGAAAAGATAAAGGGTTAGATTTTGCTGTTATCTACCCACTGACGCTCCCTGTATTCCCTGCTATGCTGCAACCAGTTTCTGTGGCTCGTCTTGCTCATAGGGATTTCTGACTTGCAGCAAATTGTGCTCAGATTTCAGCACTTAAAACAGAAGCAGTATGTTTTAATAATTCACGATATAATGAATCAACCCAAATGCATTACACCATCAATCATCTGCTACTTATGTAAACAGCAAGTCTCTAGAAACCTAATTGAGAGCACAGAACTAGAGATTATCAGTGAAGAAGAACACAGGGAAACTATGTAATTTAGCAGTAATGTTGATAAACTAAGCAAAATGTTCATGCATGCATGCACACAAAACAGCCTTCCAAACTCTTCCTTCTCCTTGTCATTTATCATGGTTTGTAAACTCATGTCTGTAGGTTTTTTTCCTAATAATGTTTAGAAATGTTGACTCAGAGCACATGCAAGCAATCCACCGAAAAGGCAGGCAAATCCTAAGAACAGACAAAATTTAGACTAAAGGCTAGCAAAGTTTTCACAAGAAGGCCAGCTGCAGGCCAAAGTTTTGAGTAGGCATCTAAGAAAACACTGTCAATATCTTAATGATTTCATTAAGTACACATAAATCTGTGCAATTCTTTTTCTTGTAATATAGGTTAAAACTATAGATGTGCTATTTAAATGTTACAATTTTTATGTTCCTGAGAAAAAACACAAATTTCGCATAAAAGCATCAAGTTTTGCATTGGTCTGGATCAAAACCATTTGGAAACACTAGGTTTCAAAAACACTGTCATCAAAATAATAGCCAGGACACAGTTTACTATAACTTGCTCTATGCACACCTGAAGGTTTACAAAATATTAGCAAATGTGGTCATGTTTAAGGTATAAACCTCAGCCCTACCTTGGTTTCTCAACAAAAGCTTAAGTCAGATAGGAATGCTGCACTTTTTAAATCCCCTCTCTTCAAAGGATGGAAGAGAATCACTACTGAACTCCAGCAGTTAATTTAAATTCCACTTAGTTCTACCATAGTGGAGGTTTCTTTTGCTAACTTTTTAAAATTATTTATTTGGAGGTTCAATAATATAAGACAAGTTCATTAAGAAAAGGGCTTCTAGCAGTGAGGGTTTGTTGGGCTTTTTTAATAAGTCATTGTTTTGAAAATTTCCAACACTTGAACTTTCAATTATTTTTGACATGAAAAATGTAGGTAATAGTTCTGGAATTTAAAATGAGTTGCTCCTCTTTGTAGACACTTCATAGCCACTGCAATGAAGACTGCTCATGCAGTTTATTGAAATCCATCATGTAGCTGCCTCTCCAAAAGGTAGGAAAATAATCCAAGTATAAAATATTTTTAAGGAATTATTTTTTCTGCCACTGGTCATAGAGATCATATAAGCACCAATGTTCTTCCGAAGACAGCAAAAGCACAGAGAATGATTCATACTATATTTAGAAAGCAGAAAGTTAAATGTTACCTAAATGAAAGGTAAGGAAGCCTAACAGTTTCAATATTTTGGAACTATCAGGTATGGGGTTTTTTTAAATGGTAATTATTTGCTGACACCATCTTATTCCTTAAGCCATAAAACATTTATTCATAAAGAAAAATTATGAGAAGATACTAGTGATGATTTGATGAAGTTTCTGTCAGGTTTTTAAGTTGGAGGAGAAATGCTCTTCTAAAAAAAAGGCAGGTAGAGACAGTCCTGTTTTCTCCCTGGCTTTGGACCATGTACTCATACAGGAAGCAGGAAAATTATATTTTCATTTCTCTTCTCAGAAGAGTATCCAGATCACCAAGCTACTGCTGTGATGTTCATTTCTGACCTCCTTCACTGATGTTTTGGCTACTTTGTACAGAATGGCCAGAGAGAAAATGATCTGGCCATTCTGTGGCTGAGAACTCTGGAGCTACCTTATAATGCTTGTTCAAGGTCCAACTAATGCTAATTCAAACATCTGTAGTAGTTTGAGTAGCTCATTTAGGTCAAAGTGAACATTTGCACCACAAAGAATAAAGAAGTCACTCAGGAGGGTAAAATGATCAAATAAGTTTAGAAGCCACATTATCCATACTGTTGGAGAGAGCCCTTAACTGGCTGATTGCAGAAGGATGCTCTCTCCATTCAAAACTGCAGAGTAATCACATTGGGGGGAAAAGAGAAAGGTTTTGACCTGCAAGATTTCCAAGAAGAAAACAGTTTCTCCGCAGCTCTAGTTAAAATTTAATCCAGCTGCTCAAAGAATTACAAAGTTGTATCAGAAGCTTGATACCTGATCCTATCTGATTCTTTGGATTTTGCTGTTCAGTTCTTGGCTGGATTCAAGTCTGCATTTACATCCTGCTATGACAGCGAAACAGTCGGTCTGTGAAGCCTGAAAGAAGGAGGGGTTTGGCTTCAGAGAGCCAATCCCTGACGACGGACACAAGCATTTGGCAGCCTTTCACAGCCAACCGGGTTTGAATGCAGAGTCTTTTGAAGACGGTTTGTAAGAGCTGTGTAAACCATTAAACTCCCTCTGCCGCATGATCCAGGAGTGCTGTGCTCTGCCTGGGTCACCCACCACTGTGACATCCTGCTTTCCCAAACAATTCCTACAGATTCATCCAAGGAATGGGTGGTTTACCTTCCACTGCTGGGACTTACCAATATAGATTACCAGGCACTTCTTGTGGCTGACTTCACTGCCATGTAGAGCAATAGATGTGCCATTTGTAAACTACCTGAACATCCTTTGAGGTGAAAAGCATGGCGGGAAGAAAAAATATTTATTATTATTTCTGTTAAAAGACCACAGTCTACATGATAACTTTTGGTTTGGCAGACCATAAAACAGCAGCTGCTTTGATATTTTGCCTTTTACTTTCCTATGTGTAGAAGAGTTTGCACGTTTTCAAAAGGTCTATTTTAACCAGTGATCATCTCAAATTAAACCTGATACCAATCTATCCGGAAAATCCACAAACATCAGAGGTTTATGTCCGAAAAGGAGACAGGGGAGTCCTTCAATTTTATCCAAATAAAGGGAGAAAGTTCATTTGGGCTCATGCCCACAGGGTTTTCTCTCTCTCACTCAGGGATACAGAGTGCAGGCTCCCTTTTATCCTAACGCTCGGCCGTGTGTTGCCTTCTTCATTTCCCCATTGGCTGAGGTACTAGGAAGGCACAGCCTTCTTGAACTGCCTAATCCATACTTCCCCTTGAACTTACTATTTTATCCCAAAGTTCAGAAGTTCAGGCTTGTGCAGACCCTTGTCTCTTTCAGGAGCCACTGTCTGGGCCTGGAGACATCTTGCTGCTCAAAGCCTGGACTCATTTTAAAGAAGTTAACACCCTTACTCACCAAATTATTTGTAAAGACATTAATAATAATAATCTTTTCTATCACATCCAAATCTCCAAAACACATACTGGAGAAAGTGGTGAAAAAACAGCCACCCATAACAAATAAGAAACACTTCCTATTTCTAACCAGTCCTTTTCTGCCCTTCAGTATGAAAAGGCATACTATTGATGTAAATTTGCCTCAGCAGGACTGAAGGATTTTTAATTGCAGTTTACACTTTCCAAATATAATCTAAAATAATCACAATTATTTTAGATGGAGAAATACTTATTTGTGTTAACTAAAGGCATAGTTTGTTCTTTCAGCCTTATATCTCCAGGCTCATGTAGGGTGAGAAATGAAAAATGAGGGCATTAAATAAAATCCCAGCTCCACAAATGTCAAAGGTAAAATTCCCACCCACTTCAACAGGGCTGAAGCTCTATCCTCCTGGTTTTCGTATCTGTGCTCCTCTTTACTTTGTTCCTAACACAAGCAAATTTCACAGGAGCAGTGATAAATTTAGGTCTCAGGTACCCATATTACTTTTGCAGTGCCAGTCACTAAAATTATCAGAATTAGGATCTCTGAATTTTTGTCTTTTCAGAAATGTCTCTGGTATCCTAAATCAGTAGACCAGATGACTTTAATACTGAGAAAAAACAAATACAGCCATCCTGAATAAGACCTAAGGTCCATATCAAGCTCTGTATCGTATCTCCATTAGTGCCCAAAATGAAATACTTAAAAAATTATGAAGATGTTTAAAATTATCAAGAGCAAGGCAGACTATGGTGATACTTGGTACCCAATCACCACCAATTTGGGTACCCCATGGATTATTGTCTGTATATTCTGTGTGTTCATAATCAGCTCATATTTTAGCACCCTCAGCATCCTCCATCAGAGAGGTCTTCAGCTTAACTAAATATCACATGAACACTTCCTGCTATTGTTTGTTTTGGACCTTTCTCCTTCTCACTACCTGGTTGCTCTTTAGCCTAATACTCAGGTATCAATTCTGGAGCCTTCTGGCTATGAATCCAAAGGTGAGGAGTGATCACATGGGTGGCAGAGGCATCCCCAGCATGCAGGATTTCTAGTGGTAAGGAACCTCTGAGACAGTAGATTCCAGTGAGAGAAACCACAGAAGCATCAGGAAGCTCCTGCCTTTGAAAATATTGATTCCACCAGTGAATTTCCATAAACTTGAATTTAATAATTTTTACAAGCATATATTTTCAGAGAAGTTTTTAGAAGGTTATCTCACCACTAGTAACAATGTCAGTTGAAAACATTTATATCCCAAAGAAGGGTTACACGACTGGGCACGATGCTCTAAAAAAAATTGATAAATCTTTTAAGAAAATTTCCAACTTCAGAGAAGAAATTCAGCTGCAATCACCTGAGGTGTTTGGTGTATTTCTCACAATCAGCAATGAGCTTAGGTATTACAGGTTGTTTATGCAGAGATGCTAATCTTCCCTAAAAGCTTTTACCATTTCCTAGAAGCACTCCATCTACATGTTGTGGTGGTATTATCAGAGGTTGTCATTGTTGGGAGTACTCACCACATTTAAGTTATTTTTAGGTGTGGCAGCCAGAAAACATTATGACTTTTTAATAATAGCTGTTTAACATCAGCTGTTCTGATGTTTTCTGCTTGCTTTGGGCTTTACCATTTTCTTCCTTGCCACAAGCTGAAAAAAGGAATAGTCTTCAGTTTGATGTCGTATTTTCTTGGTTTATGCTACTTTATACTTCCCAATAAACACACATTTTGTGTTATTTAAAGTGACTTCACACCATGGATGAAAATCGAAATTCATCCAGTAAATACCAGGCACAGGAAAGGAAAAAAAATAATTGCAATATTTTTTTGAGCTTGGACTTCACCTTAACTATTTCAAGCAGCTCTGCAACTCAGAGAAAGTGCATTTTCTCTTTAGAAGCACAGGAAGAATCTACACCATGTAGTTTCAGGTACTTGGCCGAGTTGCCTGAATGAGGAACCCTGTGACCCCCCACTGCAGTGAGCTAGGAGTCCCAAAGGGGAGTTGGAGCTCCTAACTCTCTAGAGAAACTCTTTCTTAAACACCCAGAGAGAGTGAAACATCTGAGAGCTCTAAGGGGTAGTTTAGTGAAGAGGCTTAAGCTGAACATCAGGATGATCAGTAATAGCTTACACTTTCTTCAGAGTGCCTGCCAACAATAATACTGTAAGTCTGATCCTCTTCAAACTAGATGCAATTTGCTAACAGCAGTGATGCCCATCTTTTGTACTGTGTCCAGTAAAAATGAAATATTATCAGCTACTGTAATCATTTAGCTTTCCAGTGCAACTTGCAATCAGGAAAAGCAAAGTGGTGAAGGAGTATCTGGTCTGGACATTTGCAAAGGTAAACAATGGGAAAGAAGCTCTAGCAGGAAAAGTTAATTTGAAGGCCTTAAAGATTCTCATAAATACATTTATTCCTATGTATTTCCTTCACACAGTAACTTGCAGTCCCTAGTACCATGAAGGCCAAAAGCAGCCATGCCTCCAGGTGTAGTTCCATTTTTTAAATTAAAATTTTCTCCTTTTGGGGGGGGGAGAGTTTTAAAAAATAATACAGTTTCAACTGCAAAACATTTTTAATGCTCTAATTCCAGTTTTGTCTAAAGAGTGCTGCTTGATCAGATTTAACTTGTCTTTATGTTTTTATTTCTTTGGTCTTGTTCAGCACACTATTTAAATATGGTTCTCCTGATATCAAAACTATAATAAAAAAGCATAGATTTTGTCACACTAGAAATGCTAGGCCTCTTATAAAATGGTGTCAAGAAGACACTCACTCAAACTTTGGCAGAGAAAAGTTCACCACATGCACTAACCACATACCCTGAATATCAGAATAGCCAATAGAAAAAGACATATCTAGGACAAGATTCCAAATAGACCTCATTGATTCATTACCTACAGACAAGAAAGAAGTGCAAATATTTTAAGGTGATAGCAAGATACCACTACTTCCACTGCTGCCTGTAGGAGCAGGAGTCCAGAACAGACAGACTTTTATGGTCACATCTTATAGACTGATAGAAGTAACCATATTCTAAAGTCTAACCAGTGGCTACTGCTGTTGGTTTGCTTCCCCATTCTGTATTACAATTTAGTTTCTGAGCAGAAGTATATAACCTTTCCCATAATGCTTTCCTTAATTTCACCTTCCATCCCAAAGCTACATTCTGCTGAAGGCATTCTAAAGTCAGTCAGACATATTTTATCTTTTATAGACTGTGATCATGAAATATTTAAGGATACAGTTTGAAATCTTCAAGTTCATTTGCTATTTGCTTTGCTGATTGTCTCACCAGAAGGGGATAGTATTTTAAAGCTAGCAAGGAAATTTTTATACTTCAGCTGCAGGCTTTAGCAATCTACAGCACACTGATAAAGGGTGAGTGGAAGGGTTGTATGTGACTCAGAAGAGAAAGAAATAAAATTTTCAGGACTGCTTTCAGGACTCATTCAAATGCAACTCATTTTGATGGACAATAGGTTTGCAAAAAGTAATGATTAGATTTAAAAGGAGTGAAGCGTTTACTTCCCATTAACTTTTACAGGACTTGAACACTTATCTGTTCTGCCCATCACCGAACATCTACCCCAGATACCTAACGGCTGTAGGAGGTTTTGGTTGTTGCTTGGTGATGGGTTTTGGTTTTGATTTGGAGCAGAGGCTTGTAGAGCTGTTTAATAAGTGACTCAGCTTCTCTACTCCCTAAAAACTCAAACTAAGTTTTCATGGTCTCCAAACAAGGAGCATGCATTTAAACTTGTTTATACAAGTAGTTCTAAGCTTATCCACCAAGGTTTGTAAGACAATATGTCCAAGCAGCATTTCTTTCCTTCTCTGTAAACTGCTGTCATTATAAGATCATGAACATTGAGCTTGACAAAATCTGTTATATAACTTGTCTTATATATAATAAATATAAATACCCAGTATTACTTTAATAATAATTTAAATAAATACACAGTTTAATTTAAGTAAATACCCAATATTACTTTACCATATGCAACCCTAGAGGGGTTCTGGTGTTCTAAACATTCACTGTCAGTATTAATTTGCATCCTCAGAGTTCAAACACTTTGGATCTTCACTTCCCCACCGTTCTTCAAGCCCTGTCTCTAGAATCATGTGAACAGGTGGAAAAGCACATCTCAGTGCAACATGAGCTAGCTGTTTTGTCCTACAGGTGTGTAACATGACAACAGGATCCACAAGCACTTGCACAATGCAGATATTGTTAACATGTAAGAGCCTAGGAAAACAACGACAAACAAAGTAAGATAATGCTGAATAAATGATTAAACGTGATTTTTTTTAAAACACAGAAGAGGAAGAGACACGGCATTTTATTTCACCTTCACACACAAAGAAAGGATTATCTGGCGTCATCTAAAACTAAGTTACTTTATTTTCTTTGTTCAACATGAGGTTTTCACCCTGCAGGTGAAGTGGCAAATTAAAAAGGAAAAGAAACTATTATTACCCACCTCTCTTTGAAACCTCAATTTCATAATTTCTTCGAGTTCTGTGAATAGTTGATGAACGGATTCAGTGACTGGCAGGGAATCCAAGTCTTTTATTCAAGAAATTAGCTGGTTTTATACACTTTCTCAAGGCACAGTATTTCCTTACATAGTAATTCTCAGTACATGACCTATCTCATGAGTTCAAGTCAGCAGCCGTGTTCCAAATGTCCTTCTGTGGGGTGATGACACACTGTTCACCTGTCAGTCAGCTTCCAGCAGAGTTCTATCCTGCAGGCTCTGCCCTGTGAGCCTCCTCACCCCGAGGTCAGGCAGAGACAAGCCTCTCTGTGCTGCCATGTGCTCCTTTGTGCTGCCATGTGCTCCTTTGTGCTCCCATGTGGTTCTGCAGGTTCATTCCACTGCCCACAGCTCAACCCCATCCCGTCTCTGCCCACACAGTTCCACTAAAAGCCTGAAAATTAAATTGACCCCACACTACATACCAATGTTCTTACAAAGATGGATCTATGTCCAGCTTTTATCACACTGAAATATGTCAAAGTAATTTCTAAAGGAGAAGAAGGAAAAAAGAGGGAAGGATTAAAGAAAAAAAAAAAAATAACAGCAACCAAATTATGTCCCTCTTCTTAAAATTTGTCACTTGAAAAAAAAAACACGGGCAGCTATATCTGCTTCAATTGGTTTTTTCCATCTTAAATTCTGCTTTTATTTTAAGATTGTGCAGGAGCTGCCTACATCTACTAAACATTTGTGTTGGATTTTGCTGTGGAATAACAATGTTAAAAAGATGTGTAGCTACTTACAACAGGGCAGATGGCTGGACTGTTTTGGCAGACTGCACAGGGATGTAGGGAATGACCTTGAAGTAATAGTAGTAAATAAGTTGACCTTGAAGTCCTAGGAGTAAATACGTACTGTAAGTAAGTAGTGGCCCCTGTTTTATTACAGAATAGGCATGATGTCCACTTAATTTTAAAAAACACTATTCTCAAAAGAGAAAAAAATAGGTGTTAGGGGAATAAACTGGAATGATGCAGGGACTAAGAGGATATAATATGTAAGATTTTCTATGCTTGCATTGTTTAAACTACTCCTAGAACAAAGGTTCAACCTTGAACGTACTTCAGTCCAAACTCTTTACATTGCCAGTGCTGGACTTAAGACCTCATTCCTTGTCCAGGTTTCTCTTCATTGAACTAATATCCCAGCTTTATGTAGTGCTAATATAGCCGTATCACTGCCAAAATTTTACCATCAACCTCCATTAACATGTATGGTCACCACTTCAGCATATACCAATGCATGGAGTTCCACACTGTATATTTTGCTTGTGACAAAGTAGATTTCAAGAGATCTGTCATGACTTCACCTCCCTTTAAAGAGAACAGGTGAACCTGTTTGATTTGGTGACTCAGCAAACCAGAAAAACAACCATTCATGCAGTAGCAAAGCCTAAGCAGCTCTCAGTGGTTTGGTATATTTTATATTGTAGGAGTCCAGAGTATTCCTCTGGCTTCCCTGGGAGGCTCAAGACCCCCCTGGCGGGGTCCCCAAAGACGCTCAAATGAGACCTAGGTGTCTCAGGGGCTGGATTTAGCTTCTTGGAACAATTTACCAACATTGAGAGAAGAAATGAAAGCTGCAAAAATAGATAGAGTGTAAATTAGACTGTTAGAATGTAGAATAAGTAGATTTCTAGAATGTTTCTATTAAGGGGTTTGTGGCCAAGATGGAGAAATTGGGGTGTGGATACTTCTTCCTCCTTATTCTCCGTGTCATCCATGCTGGGTGACATGCTGGCACTTTTAGATTGGATGAGGACAGAGCTGGACCATGTAACAAGATTGTATTGTATTGGGGGTCATTTGTAAATACCTAGTACGTAACTTAGACTATAAAAGATAAGTCCTGCCTCTGCCAGGCAGATTCTGCCTTGGACGTCTAGCAAGCAGACCACTGTTCGCTGGACGAAGCATTCCTGAGATAAGAAAGAATAAACAACCATGAAAACCTCTAAGAACAGCCTCCTGCAGTCTCTCATCAGCGGGCATCGGAAAGAGCTGGGTTCCAAACCATCTGTATGTCCTCCAGAGGTGATCTCAGGTCTAAGGAGGCACCTCGGGCTGTGACATTATATCATGTATGTTCATCTAGCAGAGTTACTGGCGTCCTTCATTCTGCCCTCAATAGAAATCTTAATGCCGCAAGACAGTAACTATTATAGAAGTATTATTCAGCCCCAGTGCACAAAACAGCAATCACATTAGTGTATATTGCAGACAACAAAATTCTTATCTGTGATAACTACCTGGAATGAGGCACCTTGGGGTAACTTCTGAGTCAGTCACTGGTTTTAGTGCCTGCAGAGTTGTACCCGCTAATCAATGGCTTGCCATTCCTCAATCTCACCACACTGGGGAGGACCACAATGCCACCTTTCTTCCCACACTCCTTCATTTTGTCTATTTTCCATGCTTCCAGGAGCACTGTTGCATGCTATCTTCTTATTAGCTTCTTTCATGCCTTCATCCTACACAATCTTGTCCTCACACTTCTTTCTACTTTGGATAGAAACCACTGAGGTACTAGTGAGGGCTCTGTGTAGAGTTTATTTGCAGCCATTTTGTCCCATGTCTCCCCCTGACTCATTTGTTTCCCTCAATGAACAGTACCATTCTCTGGACTGCAAGAATTCAGCTGCTTATCAAACAACAGAAGAAAAAAGCAAGAAAATTACCTGGCTTTTATTTCAGGCCATTTCACAGATAGAAATCCCTAACATCCAAATTTCAAGTTTTCAGTAGCTTTCTGCTCCCTAGTCAAAGTACTCACCAGCAGAGGAATGTTAATACCCAGTTATATGCTTTCTTCATATCACAGGCCTTCTGTCTTGGTTTGAAAGAGAGGTATCTGCTGAGGAAGGCAGGATCCTCCCTTGGAATGGAAAATGTGAACCTCTTCCCTCCAAATTATTGTAATTTTGAAATTAAGGGGCTCTCAGGCAAAGATATGAGAAAGGGGATTAACAGTTCTTTACTAGGGTGTTTGATAAAGCAAACAACAACAACTGCAGCACTAACAACAAACAAACACCCCATGCGCAGCCCCAGCCTTCTCTGGGCTGTGGGGCGCTCTCCCCTCTGGTGCAGTTCCGGTCACAGCCGCCAGGGGCGCTGGTGGCTCCCGGCCGGGCAGGGCGGCTGCGATGATTCCCCCGCGCCTGCAGGGGGCGCTGTGGCGCGGCTCGGCAGCACACGGCGATGGCGGCTCGGCCCAGATGGGAAGGGATGGGAGAGAGGATTTGCTTCACAAACCCCTGGAGCAGTCGGTCCCGGTGCCCCAGCAGGACTTGGGAGCAGCAAGCTGGGAGGGCAGGATGTCTCGGCAGGCAGGGGTTGTGGGGCTACAGTGCAGCGAAAGTGCAGAGCAAGGCTGAAGAAAGAGCAGGGACAGCTCCCAGCAGGGCAAGGAGAGGCGAGCTCAGGATCCCGGGCACCCGAGCAGATGGTGATGGGTCCTTTTTTTTTTTAGTGGGGTGGGTGTTAATATGGTCCCAGTTCTGTGACTGCTCTCACAAGCAGAGGCTCACCCCACAGAAGAAGCAGCTCTGGGCTGGGCTCCAGCAGTGGCAGCAAATTCCTTTCCCCAAGCTGAAGCTCTGACCATCTTCCTCTGAAGCAGAGAGAGAGAGAGAAAGAGAGAGAGAGAGAGAGAAGCTGCCCCAGCTCCGTCTTTTGTCTTTTATGAGCCCAATCCAGGAGGTATCTCTGCCCCTCAGAGAGAAACTCCCAGATAAGAGAAGTGCAACCAGATGCCCTCCTCTTCCGAGCTTGGCCGCTTCTTTTGTTTTTCATAAGTACCCAGTCATTAGTGTTTCCTAGCAACTTATGGGGAAAAAATCCATAAGTAAAATGGAACAAAAAGAAAGGAACCTAACCCCCAACACCTTCAGCAGAAAGTAGTATTATTTATCTGATATTACACGGTAACCTCCAGTTATCACAATTTTTATATAAATGCTACAATTGTCCCCCAATCCCTATAAATCTATCCTTCACTGTAGTAAAGATTAAAGTCTCTTTGTAGCTGATCTTTAGCACCTGGGAGAGACATGCACTTTTTTTTTTTTTTTTGGTAAATTCCCTTTCTTTTACCAACCTCAATCTTTGGAGATTTGCAGTGGTACAGAATGGAAATGTCTGTCTTACATAGAGCCTCAAATTCCATCAGCAACAAAATCTGGAAAAAAAGCTTGAAAAGTGAACACCAAAAGCTAAAATACAAGCTGGACAAGAGGAGCCACTGGGTTTTCAATCATCTCTAAACCAGCCTTGTTATTTTAGGTACTGTTTTTCTAGCTATTGACTAGCTGAAGGTCAGGTTATATGGTAGCAGCAGGAACCAGCAGCGTGGCCACTGTGCAGTGCTTCACGAGACAATCTTGATGCTGTGCAACATCAACAGCAAAACAGACAGATCTATGGTACAAGACATACAACCACAGAGAGAACAATCCTAAAATGGCTTGGAAGGCACTAGGTAAACATTGCACTCTGTTTCCCAATACATAATACATAACTGTGAAAGAGCCTACACTGACATTTATCAGTCAAGTTTACTGGACTCTAGGCCATTGAGAGGAACTATGTTTTTGCTATTGTAAAGCTGTTGAGCATTTGGAGGGAATTACTGAAGAACTAGTTCAGTTTTCTGCTTCTTATGAACTGTGATGCTAGTTATATGAAAAACAAAACAAAACAAAAACCCTGCCCAAAAAAAAACCCATGAGAAAGTCTCAAAAATTAAGAACTTCTTCAAATATATAGAAAGGAGGACAATACAGATGCATAGGTTGCCTTGTCCATTTTTTCTTTTTCACTACTAGAGTAATTATTGTAGTTGCTGTAATTTGAGTCCCTGTCTCAGCTATAGTATCCTCAAAGGCAGTTTGGGTTCCTGCCTCAGCTGCAGTCCTCTGAGAGTGCTGAGCTGTGTCCCAATAGGCACAGTGGCCAGGCCCCAGCACAGGGTGAGAAGCGGCTGATTTTCATTGCAGTTGGCAAGGCACCTTTCTATCAGGGGATGCATCTGTTTGCCAGGGTTGATCACCTGTTCAGGTGTAAAGTCACAGAAAAAAGGAGAGCCTATCACTTTTTGTCCAATATTTAAATAGTTTTGGATTATTTAATAGTTTAGCATAACAGAGGTAAATTAAATCTTAGAGAATAAGAACAAGAAAGTATTCTCAATGTAAACAAAATCCAGAAAGGAGAGACAAAAGAGGCATGCATTTAAAAGTCCCTCAAATCATATAGAGGTTCAGCAACACCCTTCTAATGAAAAAGACCTTCTAATCAAATAGAAAAATTCCCTAACCATTGAAGAAGTAGGAATATTAAGACTTATATTAAGCTAGTAAACAAATAGTAGAACTCCATAAATGTTTATAGCTATCTATTATTTCATTTGTATTCATCAACACACAATCATCAAGCCAGATTTTGCCTGTTTGAGAAGAACAGATTACAGCAAACCATACCTAGCCTTATTTAACCATATTTTAACGAAACACATTGTCCTTAGATGCCCTGAGTTCAGTATACAACCATCTCATTGCTATTGTTGCCTTGGATACAAGAACTGCTTTGAATCAATTTGTTAATTAAGGATTTGAGCTTGGATAACTCTTTGCATTCTGGCTTCAATCCAGCAAAGCACTTAATGCACCTGCACTCTTTAAGCACTAAAATGGTTTCAACAAAAGTATGACAACTTAAGACTTTGGAGTTCTATTGCTTGCCTAAATCTTGCTGGTTTCGAGCCAGAGCATTCAATACCTTGCAATAAAAGACTCCAATTAAGAATTTTCATTATGAAAATAAGTAGGATAAATGTGGTACTTTTTTACTAAATTTTTGTAACAGTAAAAAAGCAGAAAAAAAATTAAGTGCTTGCTTCTTAATTTACAGAAGATTTTTACCTGATTAAAAACTTTCATACATGACTGTTCATTTAATGCACAAAATCAGCTTTATGGTGTCCAACGCCATATGATGTAAATAAACTAAGTAAACCATATATGTTATTGCCCCATGACCCACATAAAAGCACACAGCATTAACAAGAACACACACTGGCTAGGTTCTGTAGAGTGAATTTGCAGTCTTCAGGTCCACAGTATGTTAAAGGATTACTGAGTTTACCAACAAATTTTATAAATTATAAGATTCATTGCAAATTATCTGCAAATTTTAATGTGAAACAGAAGCTTTCTCCAACATCGTTGTCTTAAGATTGTTTGACCCTTATCCCTTACAGTTGAAGCTGAACAAAAATGATCCATCGTTATCAACGTAGGAGATCAAGTGTAATTATTGGGGGTTTTTTGCTAAAGAGAATTGGAGTGTAACCATGGCAATGGGGGAAGAAAAAAACCTCACAGTAGTAGAGAGGTCTAACTAGAAGGTCTTAGACCACTCTGCAGAAGAGCAGCCAGGTTGGGTTCTACATTGCTCACACTCCCCATTTCTTTGAACCCAGGGCTAATGTTGCCTTCCCTTCCCAGGAGATATAGCCTCACTCTGCCCAGGGGCTTTCACTGGGACAGAAGATAATGAGTAACCAGCTGGAGTAGTTCAGGGCACTACTGGAACTGAAGCTCAGGTATGTCAGCTGCTGAATTTTCCACTATGAGCAGTCAATCCGCCCTTCACAGGCAACAGGCCTTTCTTCCCACCTAGGGTGGAACATTAGGATATAAAGATGTAGTGCTTGGCCCCTGGGTTTTCTCCTCAGTTGAGCTGGACACACATTCTAAAAGCAGTCAGTGGAAGGAAGAATTAGGATTTCATCACATTTGTCACACCAACACAGCAAATCCCCTTACCACACTCCATGCTCATGGCCAAATGAAGAATATCCACTGCCCAGCCTCTTTTCTTCCTCACTCCTTTAAATAATGGCTGAATTGGCCAGATAAGCTTTTTGAGTCCAATTATACTCTGCCTTGAACCGTGTAATTGACTTTCTGAAAGGGTTACTGTTGTGCTTGAAAGCATTCCAAATGAAGTGGCACAAGTGAAAGTGCTCTGTAGCCCTCACGAGAGCAAAAATTCAAGTCTGGGTAGCAGACACTTTGAGAGTCTTCTCTGACATCCTTTAATATATAACAGAGATAGCAATGCTTGCCTAGTGAGGAGGGATGCTATGTGCGTTTGGAAAACAATCCAAGATCCCAGCAGGTAATACATTTTTTTTTTTAAATGTATTTATAGACAAAGAAAATATTTTTTCATTTCTCTCCTAATCTCTGCCAAAATAAATTTCAAACAGAGTTCCCTCACTCTGTCCTTGCATTTTTTTAAGTTCGATGTTCTCTGAAGAGCATAGAAAACCCTGACATATGGGAAAAATCGAGAACATAATAGGAAGTAACTTCTCCCTCTCTCTGTCTTACTGAGAACTAAATAAAACCAGGAGAATAACATCTATAGACCAATTAATAGGCTGAAGCTACTCACAAGGGACCAGTCATAGTTTAAGCAAACAATTCCTGTTTTACACTCTGGAGGACCATTAGCAAAAAGCTGCATTCAACTTTTACCATTCTCTTTTCAGCTGTTTAACTGCCACACACTGAAATACCTCTGCCAGCTCTAAGAAAGGAATTCAGACAGATCAAACTGGAATTTACTAATTAGTTTACAGATGAGGGGATCCCAAGTGGTCCATTCAGGAAGCCCAAATTATTCCTGGGATGTGTCCACCTTTTAACTGCTCAGCCTCACCCACACAAAATAACTTCATCTGTTTTCTCAGCTCCCAGATTGGCCATAACTCTCCACCTTAGACTCTGCCCAGTGTGTAGCCAGTTCTCACATCTCAGAGATGGAGAGGCTTAGGCATTAATAGCATGCAGACACAGACCAAGCCTGTGGCCACTGATCTGCCATGTGCCAGTGTTCCTCCCTTCAGTGGCTTCAGCCCCAAGAACTGGCCAAACCACAGGCTGCCCCTTGTCTGCTACACAGGCACAATTCTCTCTAGAGCACCAGAGGTCTGCCCTCAAGCTTCTTGTACATTGCTATTCCAAAAAAGGCACAGAACAAGGGAAGACGAGGAAGGACATAAGACACAGACAAGGCTGCATAGAGAAATTTTAGAAGTTCTATCCTGTTCTGTTTCCTGCCATGTTTTTACTGCTTTTCAGTGCTGAAGAATCTTCCTGTAACCCTTTTACTAGTTCATTTTGTACAAGAGAAAGGGAGAGAAAAACTGCCAGCAGATAGTATTATTCAGAGCACTAGATGTTCTGCAAGTTCTGATTTCTTCATTAATGAGTAGTGTATTCAGGTAGTAGCAGACTACAACATTTTTTCTTTCTGAGAAAAAAGGGTATTTAAAGGATATTTAATTCATCAGAAAGTCTTTCCTGTTTATGTGTACCAATAGGAATATAAACAGTTGAACACCAGGTGTTAGTGGAAGAATTAATTATTTACTTGGTTTATGAATTCAGTTATCAGCATTTTCAAAGAGAGGAGCTAACTATTTTGAATGACTAGGGGACAGGGAAAAAACAGCAAAACAATAGTTAAAATCATTAAATTATTCCTATTATATTCTTCTATTTAAGTCACTTGTGAGACATGAGTGAGAAACTGATCAGAGATCTCTACCAGTTCTTACCTGGCCTGTGAGCTGCTTCCAAACAAAAACCATGCTGTGAAGATTAGTGTACTGGGACAAGAAGAGCATTGTAATTGATCGAGATTTTATTTAAAAGATCCAAGACCACTGTTTCACAAGACTGTCAAAAAAGACAGTACAATTGCTTGAGGGAAAGCCTCAAGAAAATGTAGTGTCAGTAGAATAAAAAATCATGTATTACATCAGAAGATATTTTTGAACAGAAAGCTACTTAATAAAAGTCTATGTCTATAATTCCTGTGCATTTCAAAGAGAAAGCTTGTGTGAAACTACAAATATTCCCAAATAATCATTTCCTAAACCAAAAAAAGAGAGGTATTGTGCACTTAAAGAAGGCAGAGCTTCTACATATACAAGTAAACATGTGGAAAAGACATGGAAGGTTTCACCCATTTTCACCTGCTGCAACCTCCCTTGGTAAATAATCATCTCTCCCTGACAGTGAAACCAGGACAAAGAATTTGGAACTTCAGCCCAATGTGTTTAAACAGAAAAGTATTACCTAAAAATAATTCTCAGTAACTACTGTGCAACCAGTACTGATTCTCTTCTTAACTATAAATCCTAACCAATTGCACAAAAATCAAAATTAATTTCCCCACTGCTTTTAAAGAGGTATACAAGAATCACGCTATTAAGTTTCACCTGTTTAGAAAAGTGTTTGAAGACATCATATCATAGCAGCGAATAAGCCAAGCCTTTAAGAATAATCCTCTTTAAGCATATACAATGTAAAGCTCTGTTAATATGAGAGGATAATCACATGCTTCAGATCTTATGAGATCTGAAGTCTTTCAAGATCCATAAGGCGATATTTATTTATTTATTTTATATTAAGAAAATTAGATATTTAAGGCAATATAAGTTGGAGCAACGGATCATATATGGCAGAATGCTGTGATGCCCCAACATTAAGCATTCAGAGCTCCATGCTGGCCTTCTTTATATGTGAATCACATGACTGTACAGCTTGCATTAATGACCATATTGCTAGGGAGACCTGAAACTTCTGGGTTATAGCCATCTGTAATAACAAAGACAACCAACTCAAACAAGACAAAGTAGCTGGAGAGAGAGGAGTAACAACCAAATATGTGCCAAACGTGTGCTAATTGCAAAGAAACATGGCAGAAAGAACATGATGCTGTCCATGGTGATTCTTAGAGGAAAGAATAGCAGATGCTTTGTTAAAATAAATGGTCCCCAGAGACCATTTTTATTAACTAAATCTATTTTGTAAGCCTAAAGAATAATTTTATATTCTCTAAATATGTATGTAGTGATAAATATAAGAAATTAGCAAAACAAGAATGTTAAAGAACATTGACAAAAGAAGGAAAGGCCAGCCAGGGGGTAATAACAGGCAAGACCATTTTATTCTGGCAGATTTTCTCTTGAGAAAAATACTTGAACATGTTGAATTTCAGAAGTAGAGAATGCAAATTTTGATGGTTGACTCCTGGAAGAGAAGGATTAAGTTTTTTTCCATAGGAAGGAAAGAGTATAGACCCAGTATTTATAGTACAATTGAGAGGCTGCTCAAAGTACTTAATAACAACTCAAGCTTTCTTGGAACAATCCTTGGATGCACAGAGTTTTGGAGGTGGAATCAAAATTTCAGTGGTAGTTTCATGGGAAACCCTGCATCCTGACTCTGTGAGACTCAAAGGATTATGTACTTCATAGATCTCAGAAGGAAAGTGAAGATAAAAGGCTGTGTGCTGCAATTCAATAGATGCAGTTAAGGGTAGAGCCAGCAACAGCTTTCTCACTTAGCACTTGCATAAGCTATTTTTTTGTCAAATACTTGCACTTTGGTTGCTGGTCTCTCTAAGAGTTACAAAATATATTTAGCACATATGACTGGCCATTAGAGTGTGCTGCACTTAAGACTGCACATGGACCAGGAAGGTCAGGAAAACATACATGCATGTAGTTTGAGTGACACTTTCATATTTGGAGAATATGAATTTGCACATTGGGGGATTGTGTGTTTACACAGCGCTATCTAGTGCTGGTGATGAACAACAACATAGGAAAACTCGACTAGATGGATTTAATAAACAAAATGTACCCTACTTACCAGCAAACAACTAAATGTAAAGCACCTAAGTCCAAGTCTTTCAAAAAAAATGTACCCAAATATGGAGACCTCACTAGCTTCCAATTTCCAAATTTGTATCTGTGAAAAAAAATAGCCCTAATTTTTTCTTAAACCCTCTACAATATGAAAAGCAACATTCTGCACTGGAAATTAAATCTCACCTAAAAGTAGGATCACCAACTTTAATTCTCTCAGAGTCCCAAATCTCCATCAGTTTAAAAAGGATTTTCT
Source organism: Luscinia megarhynchos (assembly GCA_034336665.1). NCBI lineage: Eukaryota > Metazoa > Chordata > Aves > Passeriformes > Muscicapidae > Luscinia > Luscinia megarhynchos. The sequence continues at coordinate 7,747,293 of JAPFBE010000002.1, forward strand.
GGAAAGCTTAAAGACAGAAGGAATAGGGCATTTTTCTGTGTGAGAAGCGCTTCAGACTCTCTTTGGAACTGAGTGCCCTCGGTGCATCTCTGAGCAGCTCTCATGGAGCACCACGGGGAAGGGCAGGCCCTGGGGGAATGGGGGTTTTGGGGGGCACAACGGGTGGTGTGAGTGAAGTTTGCAGGATGGAGAGAATGGATGCGTCTGAATGTAAGGGGCAAGGTCGAGCAAAGTTTTTCTCCTGGCACATTTATCCATGTGAGAAGTAGCTGGAAACTTTTTGGTGTAGATCGTGCTGGTAAGCATGACAGAGAATGGGATGATGAGCTAAGGAGGAAAGCTCAGAGCATCAGTGCATTTCGACAGAAGCAGTTTGTTCTTCCTGACACATTTTTCTGCACCAGAAGGAGGTGCAGATATTGGACTCTTGAGAATACAACAGTGCACTCATCTGGGAAGCCAAATGCATAGCTTCAGTGCTTGCTCCAAAGATGAAAGGCTGCAAGGAAAAGGCAAGGGGCCAGGTTAGCAAAAACTTTCTGTCCTGGTGCATTTAGTTTTTCAAAGTGGAAAAGCTGTCCAGTTTTGCTGTGCCCTCTGTGACATTGAGAGCACATGTGGTACAGAAGGGAAGGCAGAATCGCAGGTACACTGGGCACAGTCTGTAGGGCTTGTGTGGAAGCAGCTGTTGAATGTTTCAAGCTTTTGGGGATCTGTGAGAGTGAGACCCTGCTGGTACCTAGAGCTTGAGGGAAGGCGCAGGTTTCCAGGCTGTGTCTGTGTGACACAGTACATCAGCCATGAGGGTAGGGCCTGAGCAAGGAGGAGCATTCTCAGACAACACTGCCACCAGTCCTAGAAGAGACTGGTGCTATGTGCTTTCCTTCTCAGTTCTACATACTGTGGCCTTCAGGGCACTCTTGCAGACTGAATCTAAACTGAACAGTTTCCAGCCATGGCTCACACAGAGAAATGTGCCAGAAGAGAGGTGGGGGGGAGAGAGAGTTGACCTCGCTGACCTTCTCTCTAAGAATAAAATTATATATATTCGTGCTGTGTTCAAAACTGCATGGTAAATTATTACAGATACTGTGGACAAAATTAATGAAATAATCACACAATCAGAATTTTAAAAGTCAAGTAGACAAGAGAAAACTTGTTGGGTCTTTTATCTGCCCACATTCCAGATCATGGCTGTGTGAAAATGATCTGTGAGCCAGGTGCAAAGGTGCACAGCAGGGACAGCACTGTCACATGGTCAAAACCCATTTTCTTTATTAATAACTCTCAGGAGTAGAATGTATAAAGTTAGCTGCAGATATCCCTTCTGAGAGGAGAAATGTTTTGAGAGAAGAAAAATCGCAGGAGTTCCAAAACTGAAAATGCCCAGTAACTCCTTCCACACAAAATGTGCCAGAACAGAGAGCTGTTGGTGTTGCTGGCCTTGGTGCTCCTCTGGCAGGGCTTTACTGCTATGCACTTCCCTTGCAAAGTAAAGGGCACCATCACTATCTCTCAGTCTGCACAGTGCCCAGCTGCAGAATTGAAAATGTCCAGCAATGAGTCCCACACAAAAGGTGGAAGGACGAAAAAGCTGTTGTTGGCTTTTACCTCCCCTCTGTCCCTGTTCAACAGTACCACCAGACAGAGCTATGTTCTTTGCCTTGCCAGCTAAAGGTTCCATCACACACTCAAACTCACCTCAAGTGCAACTCCAAAACTGAAAATGTCCAGCAACTGTTGTCACACAAAAGGAGTCAGGACAGAAAGCTGGCCCTCATCTTCTCCTGGCAGCCTTTCAACAGAACCACCAATCCTGGGGCTATGTGCTTGTCTTACCAACCAAATGTATCAGCATGTTCTCTCACTCTCTCCAGAGTCCAGCTCTTGCCCCCATACAGAAAGTGCCAGGACAGATCTCACCTTGCATTTGCAGGCTTCCAACAGCACCAATCCCACTGTGGCCAGGCAAGTGCATGCTTGCTGCTCTTGCACTATCAACTTGTGTCCTGCTTCTCTCACTCAGTGCAAGTTTGGAGAGGGAGTGAGCACAGCTCTACCCTTAGCTCCATTTCCTCAGGGGATCTTGCTTACACAAAAGAGCTGAGCTCTAAAGGGGCTCCAGGCTTGCTGCACTATCTGGAGCTGTTTCTTTTCAGCTCTCCCTGCATGCAATACATGCACTTCTCATGCATCCCTGGCCAAGAACAACAGCTGGGCAAGTTTTGAAAAGTAAAAAGTGCACTTGCCATTTACTCATGTCATGCTTTTGAAAATATTCTACAGTACTACACATCTCTTTTACATTTGTGAGTGGTCAGTACTGATCCTCATTCTCCACATTCTCACTCTTCAGGAAACATGGACTGCTTGGCATGGATTCCTGCTGCTATTCTCAGTGGCTTTTCTTTGCCACACTGCAAGGGTTTTTTTCCAAGTTAAACTGAAGAACTCATCAGCCTGCTCCCACCTACATGTGTGCATTGTGTTAATGCTTGTGGGTGTTGGTTCTGAAGGATATAGGAAAAAAAAGAAAGAACAAAACCCTCACTATATAATAAAATCCTGTTTCCATTTGCATCCTTTTTTGATTTGTATCCTTAAAAGAGTTTTTTAGAACTAAAAAAACACCTGGTATTTCAGGCAAATAATGGTTTCATTTTATTCAGTGTTATTGAGTTCTGAGGTGAGGAGAGAGGCAAGCTGTTTTGGAATAAACCTGCATCACTTACCTAGTCCAGCTGCTGACCAACACTGCAGCTCTCCACTTGCTCTACCACCTAAGCCTCTCCTGCAGCTAAACCCTCAACCTCAAGAGACCAGCTCCAGGAGTGACCAGGACTTAAAAGCTTTCCTAGCTCTCATTTTCAAAGATCCAGATGCTTCTTGGCAGCCCCTTCAGAGCCCTAGCATCACAGGAACTCTGAGCTTGCTCTATTTCCTAAATCGTATGCCATTGTCCTTTGCATCTCTCAAATGTACAGACAACCTATTCTATGATTTAAGCTTAACTTCACGAACTCATTAGGAAATACCACAAAAAGCAAATGACAAAGATAAGCACAATCCTTTTCTTCAGACCACTCTAGCATGTGAATTTACCTATTCACCACTCAAGTCATTGTGTTTCATCACTTATAACACATAAGGTTTAATGTTGTGCAACTATGACCAAAATCCAAAAGAATTACATACCCAACTGACAAGTGCACTCCTACTTCCTCCTCTGTCATGGTGCATTTACTACCTGACACTAAAAAGCTTGAAAACCTCAGGAGATCAGCAGCTGTGGGATCTGTGATCTATATTTACTGCCATAAGTTAATGGATTCTTACCTCACTTCCTAATATATTTAAAGACTGCAGGAGACAGCAATTTGCAGGTGAGAATAGCTGCAAAATTGTCCTGGAGCTCTTTCTTATGAGATCATTAGGAAATATAACAAATTATCATCAGAAAAAAGGCCTCAATGGCATTTTGCCCTGACCAGCCTTGCACATTAATTCATCTATAAAAACACTGTCCTTGAGCTATGCCAGAGACTTGGGCCCTGCATCACTGCTGTTCTAGTCTGAGCAACAGACATCTTGATTGTGTTATAAAGGAAAAATCAAAACAATAGCTTATATGCTTAAATAGACCCATTCTTTTTAGACCAGAATAACCTTCTGATAGACTTTAGGTCTTAAACAACATTTACAAAACTAGAATTAGAGTTCCTAAAAAGGAACAGAATTGAAACAGGAAGCAAAAATTTCTGTTGAGCTCCTAAACTAAACTACTCAACAATTTCTAATGAAAAACACTTAGGAGTTCGTTCAGTTCAGAAAAGCAGATTTTATTTCAAACAGTAGCACATACATACAACATTTTCAAAATATACATATCTGAAAAAAAGAGACTGCATTTCATTAACAACCTTGCTGTGGTTTATCAACTGTTTAATTATATTTGGAACCAGGTGGAGTTTCTGCACCATAGCCTTTCTATGAGTTGGATGCTCTCATGTTTCATCATTGGTATAATTGTGCAAAATAATGGTAACTGCCAGTACCTCATAGAAAAGAACCCACACAGCTTGTCTGTTTACTATCACCTGGAAGTTTCAGCTACCAAAGTATTTTAAATACAGAAATGTTTTTTTTAGCAGGTATGGCAAATAATGAACTTCTGGGAAACATGCACATCATAGACAAATGCAAATCATAAACAAATTTGACTGGCTGTATACATCTCTGAAGGAAGGTCCCTGAACCATGAATAATTCCAACAGAAGCAACATAGCAGCATTTTGGTTAGAAAAAAAGACAATCTTTCCTAAAACCCTTCCCTTTTATTTAGATGCAGAACAAAGATTAAAATAATCAAAATTGCTTACATTTCTGTATCTTTAAAATACAATTGCATTACCAATTTTTTTGTTTTACCACAGCTTAAGAAGTGTCAGAATAGGCTACATATAAATAACCTAAGCCATCCACCATTTATTAATTCACCATTGATTCATTTTCTACATAAATCTGCTTAAAATATTATTTAAATATAACATCTTACTAGGAAAAAAAACCCACATCATCAGAAGATTCAGTTTGCAGCTAATTTTCAATGCACTAGAACACAATGAAGCTGCTCAAATTATGGCAAAAAACTTTGTTTTCTTATGGTGGGGGTGTGTTGTGTTTGAAAAACACATGCAAACAGATTAAGAATAAATGGTGATCACTTCACGTCCACTGCCTCGGACTAGGAGAACTCTATCTAGACCTTCTGTCAAAACTTCCAGAAATTCCATGTCTGAAATACCATTTGGTCAAGGAACTTATTCAGAAGAGAAACAAAATCTAGCAATCTTTCAAAAAGACTGATATATAATGCAAAAATAGAGTTCAACAATTTCATCAAAGAGTTTTTTTTATGTCACCCTTTACTGTCCTGTTACCTGGTTATTCAAATGGAAGTGAGGCCTAACTTGGGGGAAATTCCTAGTTTTGCCCTACACACCTACAAAAAAAGGCTAAGAATAGGAAAGTTTGAAATTAGTTCAAAGTTAAGAAATCCTTTATATCAATAACCACCCCCCCATTAACAAGATTTGTATTTTAAATTCTCTTTGTGTCATTTTCTTAAAGGCAGACTTATGCTTACCATACTTAGTAATGGTTATCCCAACAGGTAATTGCAGAACCACAAAAATGAAATTCTCAATTTCAAGAAATATGGAATCAATACAGTAGAGGATACAGTTTTCATCTCCTTTTCTGTTTTTAGGAGGTCCAGGCATATTCAGGAGAACTAGCTGAGCATCCTGTGATTTATTAAGCACTACTCCATTGAGCTTCACAGCAGTGTGCATTCTTCTCACATTTGACTGATTCCTAGCATGCAAAGAAACATTTTTAAGCATTGTCATAATACTTACATAACTGAATAATATGTTATTTATTTGAAATTATAAGCATGTAAAACTAACTATATTCATGGATACTAGTATTTGTACATACTCAAAATAAATAAAATGCAAAACCTTTGACAAGAACATTTAACTCTGAAATTCAAGCAGTTCTAAGCAAATTGTCAGAATGCACAAACCTTCCATTTGGTCAATTATCTTTTATCAAGATTGATCAAAAACTTGATTTCAAAGATCTTAAAGGTCAGACAAGGACCACTAAGTATCCCATTTATTGACTTATATAAAAAAGTAACTGAATTTACACAAGAATTTCCAAACAACAAAATTACAGGAATGCAGTGGAAAGATGACAATATTTATTTTGTACAGTAAAAATTTTTACTCATGCTCATTTGGAAACATTACAAAATTCTATAAGCTTCTATGAGGAAGCAAATTCAGAAACACCATAGAATTTTTGAAAAAAAACTGCTAGCTTCTCATGTTGTAACAGTAAGGCAGTAAGCGGTGAACTGAAATTGAGCTTATCCCTTTACATCATCAACATTACCTAATATTTTTCTTGTTGCATCTACAAATATAACTGTTGTAGATCTGTGCATAAGGGAAAAAACTGCTATGATTTTTAAAAATGTCCTTATTTTAGTATCTCTTTTGTATGGTTTAATGGTTTTTCATAACAAAATAAAAGAGTTTCCTTACAGTGCCTGAGAAACAGCTATCTGGGTAAAGTTAGCAGAGGATGGAAATTAATCATATGCTACAGTGTGACTAAAATATTCAGACTCTACCTTAGTCCATTTATCCAAAAGATCTGCTGCCTAAAAGTAGGTTTTTTGGATTTTTGGTTTGTTTTGGGTTTTTTTAATAAATAGTTTCAAGACATTTGGCCTGAAATTTAGTGGCCAGTGGAGACAAGCCCTATCAATTAAATTAATTCTTCCTGCTCTGCCACCTCTCATCTTCCCCCTATAAGAGAATGACATTTCTTAAACTGAGTTTATCAGTCCCTCCTGGGGGATTTTCTGTCATGGTGAACATCTATCCTAAGAATCAACTGTACAAAAACTATGTATGGAACAAAGGAATGCTTGAAGCTCCACTTTTCAGAAGCAGAACTGCATTATGAGAAGACCAAACAAGAACTATGAAGAGAGGCAAGGTTGTATAACTCAGGATGCATAAAAATTGAAACTGAAACATTGTTAAATTAAAAATTCAGGGTGTAACTTTGTGGCATAGTGGGCAAAAATTCAGCACAGAAATAGTGGCTTGTGCTGTGTAAAATGTGAACTGAGGCTGACTAAGATCACTTATCCTTCAAGCACTGGTAGAACTGAAATCATACATAGATAAAGTAAACTTCCAAAATTTTCATAAGATGCTCAATTTGTTAAGCAGACAAAATTAAGAAAATGCTGAACTATGAAAAAAAAGCAGAGCATTCAAGAGAGTTCCATGCAAGAGATGTAGTATTCCACTTTTGTGTGCTGTCATACCCAATGTATGTCCAAACTTACGTTATTTCTACACATGCATGGGTTGGTAGAAGAGAGGCAAAAATTTCTGATGAAATCTTAAAGTTCCCTTTGTGAACAAATATTCCCTATTGTCCAAGTAGTTACAGCACATATATATAGCACATATACATTCTTACAGAAACTATAACACATGTTTTGTGACTTACCTCGAATAGAAAGCTGATCATACTTAAGAGAACATTAACAAGTCATAATGATGAATATTTTTCAGTGACGTGCTAAATTATAGTATATTAAACAAGGAACAAAAGAATACATGCATTGCAAAACTATGTAGAGGCATGCATACAATGTACAAAGATCACAAGAACCAGAGAACTCAGTCTATGTTGTTTAAATGAAGTGAAATTTAGACTTACAGATTTTCCCATTCTCTATGTGAAAGGGAAGCAAATGCATAGAAAGAAAAATGATTCCATCAGGTACATTTTTAAGTTAACAATATCAATATACTGTACAGGCACAAAAAGTTTGAATGTAATTTCTACCCAACTACACATAGTAGTCTTAAAATAATAATATCTGAAATCAGTGTCTTACACAATTCTAAAGTAGTAATAAGAAATGTCTCAAAGATATAAATTTTTAAAACCCCTAATGATTAGATGCAGCCTAGGACAATGCTTTAGAGCATGAGCACAATAATTTTCAGAATGTGCAGAAGGCAAACTGTTTCTAAAGAGCTCAAAGCAAATCCATAAAACAACTTAGAACTTTAAGGTACTAATTTTAAATATGCTTTCTAACTGCATTGCCTACAAGTTCTAGATTTAAGATGCATTTCATTTAGATATTAAGATTTCCCTTGACATCCACAGTTTTAGTTTGGTCATGCCCAGAAAATAATTTAAGCTGTGTTTCTAAGCACATTCTTCCAGAACTAAGAAAAGATGCATGTGAGGGCTTAAAATCACAACATGAGGAAACAAACAAGCTGATTTTCCTCTGTCATTGTTTTTGTGTCTACTACATTTGTTTGACGTGGTGAGTAGCTCTTATCTATTTTAAGAAAAAGACATTAAGGAATATTTAAACAGGAAATACTTAATATAGAAAGACATATATATTTACACAAGTTTTATATTTCTTGATTTTACGTTGGCTGAATGTCCACTAATAAAGCCAAACAAAGAAAAAAACAAACAAAAACCCAACCTCCCTCTCTTCCCAACAAAACACCACCCCCACCCAAAAAAACATGCACCCAAAATCAAAAACACAAGCTAAACATCTTGAAAGACTACTTGCTTCTTTCGTACTGCCTCTAATACCAAACACAATAAAAATACAGGGACATACACTAATTTTTCACCCACAGGAAAAAAGTTATCATTAAACATTTTAACATATATGCTTTCTGGTATAATCCAGAAGTTGAGTTTACAGATTGAAGTCTGTCATATTTAAACTTCACTTGCAACATTCTTGTGAATGACCTTTACAGTCATTCCACCCAAGTCCATGCTATTTTTATATGGATGCCATTTAAGTACATGAAAAGATTATTTTTGTATTCAATTTTAAATAAAGCAGAATCCCTTAAAAAAACAAAACCCAGATACAACAATCAATTAAAACCCCGTCCCCTTCCACACATCTTAAAATACACACAATGAAATAAAAAGCTCCAAATACCATGTGCATACTTACGGTTTCATGTTGAAAATATCTTTAAAGCCAGACACATTGGAATCCTTGTTCTTATGCTTCTCTGCTACAAACTTTTCTTTAGTCCAGGTCATATGCACTTTCTCTGGCACAGCAGCAGCCACACTTGCTTCAGCTGCTGGAGCAGAGCGTGAGGCCGTGTTTTTATCATGGATCAGCTGGGCCTGGCCACAAAACAAATAATCACCCCAAGATTCAGCCAAAACCAGCATTTGTAAATTACACGTTACTAAAATTTTGAAAAGGACTTTCACAGCGGTAGAACCAAAGAAGCTAAAGAAAAATGCACCTTACTTCATGAACAAATACGAGACTATTGTGACTTTGGCATGAAGTGAAATTGCTTGTAAAAATGTTCTCATTTGTTTATATTTGCAAGACTACATCTACCTGGAACATTACTTATGTAATGAACTAAAGTGAGGTTGAATTCCACCAGAGAGTACTTTATTATCATCAGGGTGGCTTTCCAATGAAAGCCAGCGCCCTCATTGTTCATGAGTTACATTATTTTCTCAGCTACTGTTGTAAACATTGTCCATTTCACGTGCCTTTAGCTGAACTACCACATGACTCTCATGATGCCACTATGAGACTGGCTGAATTGAAGGCTAGCTATAGATTGAGATTATTAAATTAGATTATTTATGTGTGCAAGAGTGTATCACATAACAAATCCAACCAATCTAGCCATGAAGGGGTCTTCTCTTTTAACAGTAGAAACTCAAATCAACTTCAAAAACATAAAAGCGCATATGCATTTCAGAAGAATATTGTGTTTTCTATTTTTCATTTCCCTTGCTTCTTTGGAGGAAAAAAAGATGAAATATTTAACACATTATTTACTTACTTTCCTTCATAATACTTTGTCCATAGGCTTCTCTATTTCCATCAAATGCAAAACAAATACAGTACCTTAGACTCTAAAAATTATAAGTGAATTGCTATTTGGGGGCAGGATTCTTTTTGTGCTTTAGAGTTTTCTGTTTTGGAGGTGGTGTTTCCTTTTTCCTGTGATTGTTTTTTTTGTTTGTTTTTTGTTTAAGATATTTCAAAATTCTGAAAGCTATTCAGAGACTTGTTAAACCATGAGTTGAAGCTCCTGCTCCATTTGGGAACTAATTAATTATTGATATGTTGGACATGGTCATGGTCCCTCTACATACCTGATAATTAAGAGTTTCATGCAGGTCAGCAAAAAGCATAATAAAATCATATAAAAAGCCATGAATAAAATCCAAGCAGATGAGAATACTACTTTTGTTCTCAGAAAAGTAATTCCTCTAGTGGTTCACAAACTGTAATTGCAGGTGGTTTTAAATACCTTTGAGCTTCAGTATATTCCCTAAATCATTTCTTAGTCCCTATCCTTCAGGATTTCCAGATTCTGGAGTTCAGTTCTGAGGTTCATGTAAATATCTCTTAGTACAATGGTCTTCCTACATTCACAGATGGTTAAATGATGAGTCAAGACCACAAAGCAGAATAAAATATAGTTCTATCATGAGAATTAAAAAAGCTAACAAATACATGCCAATATTGTAAATACCATGCAGCAGTATCCAATGAACTAAAATTTCAGAGGAACAACTGTAAGATGAGTTCAGTATAACTATGCTTCAATGGAAGAAAATTTGCCATTTTTAGAAAGAGAGTGAGACCAAGAGGAATTCTGGAACTATAATACATGTTTATAAAAATGCAAACACAACAAAAGCACATTTTTGTTAGTGCTATTTTGATACTAAATTCAAATTAAAGGAACACAACACATTGCTCTCTCACTCCATGAGGAAAGGGAAATACAAAGGTGTACGGCACTTCTACAAACTAGGCTACACATTTTACATATGAGCAACACTTCAAGTGCACACTAAACTCACTGATTACATCAGTCCATTTCCTCTCAGTGTCACCACACAGACTGCAGCAATGACATACATGGGTTAATAATGACTTGCAAGTAAAAATGGCTTGCACTCCTTAAAAGACCTAGCATATCAATATGATCTCTGAGAACCTTCAATACTTCAGTAGAGGAACTACAAAGGAAGTCAGTGATTTGTGAAAGCACAAAATACGTTTATTAATGAAACACCCTGCTTCTGGCTCTTAAGAAAACAGGCAGCCTCAGAAATGTGTTTCTTTTGCAGAAAATAAGTGAGAAAGAGAATATAGTTCATGTCACAGAAGCATCATCTAGCGACAAGAAATACAAGGTAAGATTATTAAAACTGTTCTATAACAATGAATGATTAAGTTTTTCATGTGTAGTTGAGTTTGCAATAGTGGTACTTGAAGTGTTGCAATGGAAAATATGTCTAGTCATAGTCAGCACTATGTCCAACTACCTCTTCCTCTTGATAATCATTAGTCAGCAGTGCCTGAGCATCTTGGACAATGGACAATGGACTGGAGTGGCTTTCTCTTCTAATTGAGCCTCGAGACTCATCTCTGATGCTCTGAATCTGGGACAAAAAGGTTACCAATGACAAAAAAAAGTCTACAGAAAAAAGCAGATATCATATTGTTCTTCACTTTAATAGATGAGATGCGGTATCAGCTTATAAGACTCTTTTAAAATGTTTCGTAGTTAGTTATGAAGTCCCTTTACAGATTGAGTCCTTCGGGCTCTTTGGGAAGCTCAAATATTCACTTGTTTTGGGGTGTCACATCATTTCATACATGTATATATTCAGGTGAATTTTTTTTTCACTGAATTATAATCAAAATAATGAAAAAAAGTAAAGCGTGTAAGAAAGCTAGTTTTCAACTGTAAAAACCTAAAAATCAAATTATTAACAAACTATAATTGTGCTCCTCACCTGCATTCACCCAAATTTCTGCTAATCTTACCTAACAGCACAACCCAACAAAATTTGTTGTTGGAAAGGATTATTATCTTCTCACTGGTCCCATTATCACCACCTTGCCCAAGAGTCCTTAGTGAGAATTAACCAGACAAAGAAACCAACAACCACCAAAAACCACCAAAAAAAGCAAGAAAGTGAATGAGGCTCTACATTTTCTTTCTCCTTTGTAGCACTATTGACTAAGTCAAATAAATAAAAGTTTGTCAGTTACATCTAAGTTGCCTATGTTATGCTTTGCAGGCATGTACTATATTTACACCAAAATAGAAGCAAATTGACCAAGTTTTCCAAAAAAGTAAACAAAAATCTGGTGAGTTCTCAATCCCCAGTTTTACAAGAAAACCCAGAGGCAAAATCAAATCAGTTCTGTTTTTAAAAAGTGACAAGAGAAGGGAGGGTGAGGGTGATTACTCAGGGATAAAAGCCAAAGTTAAAGTACTAATCTTGGTGGTAACAGGAAAACAAATTACACTCACTATTCAAAGCTGGAATACCAGGTTATATTTGAATGCCTGAAGACAGATATTAAAAAGAAAAGCAATGCTAATTTGAACTAGTAATACTAATAAAATAAATGTTTTGGACATTGGCAAAAAATTGAAAAGAATGGCTCAGCTCATTTAAGAAAAAGATGATCAGAGTAAGAATGGGCTGAGCACACTGAGTGCATATACTAATCTTGTAGCTCCAGAGTAAGTGAAGACATAAACCACATTTTCTTGGAAATAAAAAAGAACAAGGTAGATTTAAATATCCTAATCAGACACAGTAGGTGGATATGACTTTTTTTTGGACAAGACAGTAAGTATTAGAGGTTTTTGGAATTATCAAGGGTTTTACTTCAGACCTTGAAATAAATTCAGAGCATTCACTACCTTCTGCATCACTAAAAAGTCTTGATAATACTGAAAGAGTTAACAGAATAGATGAGGGGGTAAAAGCACAAGCCAAAAGGAAAGGACTTTGATATTATACGATTACAGTTTGCCTAATTTTGGTTAAAAAAATCAGTTGATCCATAAAACATTCAAAATAATACAGAAACTAAAACACAGTGTGATTTGAACAAATTTGTATTATATTGTGTAATATGGTGTATTTGTAAGTCATATGAGGAGTGGCTGAAGGAGGTAGGGTTGTCTAGCATGGAGAAAATGAGGTTCAGGATGACTTTCTCACTCTATTCAACTACCTGGAAGACAGTTGTAGTGAGGTGGGGATTGGTCCCTTTTCCCCAGTAAGAAATGACAGGACAAGAGGAAATGGCCATAAGTTGTACCAGAAGATGTTTAGACTGGACATTAGGGAAAATTTCTTCAGGGATAGGGTTATCAAGCATTTGAATGGGCTGTCCAGGGAGGTGGCTGAAGTTGAGTCCCTGGAGGTGTTTAAACAACATGTAGATATGGAATCTGGGGACATGATTTAGTGGTGGACTTGGCAGCGTTAGGTTAGTCGGACTTGACTTAAAGGTCCTTTTCAACCTAAATGATTCTATGATCCCAAGGCCAAATCACAATCAAAGATAATCAGTCAAGTTGCACGATCATGAACCTTAGCTACTGATGTCAGGTTTGGAAAGGCTCTGAACATATTCCACACTAATGCTCAGATGTTTTGCTGATCAACACTTGCACTCAACAAAAACAGAAAAACTCTTAAAATCTGTTTAAAAAATAAATTACTTCTTTCTCCACATAACTTTAACCTTGCAGGTAAAAGTGATTGCAGAGAAACATAATGCAGTTATGAAAGTTTTTGACTAGTTAGAAACTGATTAGAAGATACAGTCAAAAGATAGTACTTTCTGATTTTTCACAGAACATCCTGTCAAGTTGAAGTTCCTACCTCCCTTTCTCTTTCATTCTTTGATAGCTGCATCTGTTTTAGCATCTGAGATCGCTGTTCCATCATAAGTGTCTTCTCATATGTGAACGCAGAAATATCATTTTCAAACTGAAAAAGAAATCCACATTAGAAACACCAGAAGAAAAATATAATTTAGAAGAACAACATTTAGACAGTGTATTCTCTCACACCTGTATTCATTTGGTGGTCCTGGATATATTCGTGGCATTAGAGTAATTAAATCACTTCTGTCACTTCTGATCAATCACTTCTGTCCTCATTCTTAAAATCTAATCTTCAAACAGCAGTTTTATACAGTGAACTATCCTACTGCAGCATAAAAATCTACAACAGTCACCTATATTGTCACTGACTTGTAACTTATCTCTTATCTTCTGGCAGATTCTCAGAATTAAATATTCCCCATAGAAGAAAAGAATTAATTTTATTTATGTAGTGGTTTAACCCCAGCCAGCAGCCAAGGCCCATGCAGACTCTCACTCCCCCACAAGTGGATCTGGGAGAGAATCAGAAGGATAAAAGCTAGAGAACTCATGGGTTGAGATAAAGACCTTTTAATAGGAAAAGCAAAAATTGTGAACACAAGCAAAGCAAAACAAGGAATTAATTCACTGCTTTCCTTGGGCAGGTCCTCATCATGCATAACAGTTACTTGAGGATACAAGCAGCATCACTCCAAACGTTCCCCCCTTCTTCCCTCTTCTCCTCAACTTCTATACTGAGCATGATGTGATATGGTCTGGAACATCCCTCTGGTCAGTTTGGGTCACCTGTCTCAACCATGTCTCCTCCCAACCTCCCCCAATTCCTTGTCAGTGTGGCAGTATGAAAAGCAGGAAAGATCTTGGCTCTGTGTAAGCCCTACTTCACAATATCGACAACATCTCTGTATTATCAACCCTGTACTCAGCACAAATCCAGCCCATACCAGCCACCATGAAGAAAATCAACTCTACCCCAGCTGAAACAAGTACAACTTTTTATACTGTCTTCTGCTCAAAAATTCAACCAAGGCTGAGTCTTTTCGTGGCACTCTGTATTCTTTCAACTGTATATGCCACAGCATTTGAGATTTTCATATTTAGTAGTCTAAGGAAAGAACAGTAAATTTTTCACAAGAATTTTTTCAAAAGTAATTAAAACAATTCTTTAAAAGGTTTTATGATTGATTAGCATAATAGATCTTTAAATAAGTTCTGGTAATTCTAGTAACTAGAGGCGGTAAGAGTTTTGAACCAGTTTACTCATCTTCATCCGACTTCAGGATGAGTAAAAGATTTGGTTGGGTTTTTTTTCCCCATGAGTCTTACTTTGGACTTTATGCTAGTCACCTTTTAGTGCTGGAAATTACATCCTTAGTTTCCAAAAAAAATGGGCCTAGACAGAGTATAGCTTTTGTACTTTCTCTTAAACAGTTTATGACCCATATTTTAAAAAGGAAAAAAGTTACAAAATGCATTTTGTCACTACCTTGACTTGTGAAACTGTAGCTAAACTGTCCTGCTGTCCAGTGCTGGCTGAGGCTGGCGATGCCAAAAACAACTCTCATTTGAGCCTAGGGATTCCTTATTCCAGAGGTATTCTTAGAGCAGTTGGAGACATAGACAAGTCCATCCTGTCTTATACCATACATCATAGCTTATTAGATTAAGTACATTCAGCCTTCCATTTCACTGCTTGCTAAAAATTCAAGCTTTTTCCTTCCTGAATGAACCAGCTCTATGGACTAGTCCTCATAAATAAAGTAAGAATTAACACATACAACATCTCAAACTCTCCTTGACAAACCCATTAAACTCACCACCTCGTACACTAGCATTGTAACATGGTAAGATAACCATGCTTAACTTCTTGTTCTTTGTGGGACTGCAATCTTTCAATTTCTATATTTGGGCTAATATCCTTTTACTTGAAAAAAGCTAAATCTGTTTTCCCAAGTTTAGTCCCAGCTGCATCTTAAAAACATGTAGTAACAAACCATTTCAACAACTTCCACTTGAGCATTCAGTCTAAGGTGGTATAAGAACATCTGAAGATCCTTCTTCATTTGAATGCTATTGTCATCCATTTGAGCGACGGTGAAGATACGCATTTTACATTTTCTCCAAACCTACCAAAAAGATACATTGTTACAGTTTGTAACACTGTGGTCACTATTACCATGCATAATTTGAAGAAGGTGAAGGAGTATTTAATTAGACATGCTTAGAATCATTCAGTGCTAGAAAATTAAATCCCAGCCATTTCCTGTTGTCCTTGCCTTGTGCTGTCGAAGGAGAAAAGGCAGCAACATCAGCATACCACCATCATGAACAATCCACCACACATCTATATTTCCTTCAGTAAAACGTTCTTGATTTGTTGGAAACAAGTCAATGTTTTTAGCCACCAAAAGCGCTTGTTGAGCTGCAGTTGTTTCTCGTACAGTATCTGTAAGGGAAAACAGGATATTTAATCATGAACTCCCAGTTTTCATACATAAATTTCACTTTTGTTTTAAATTCAGAAATTTAAATCCTCTAGATTCTGCTGAGGCAAAAAAGGAATATCCTAGTTGTTTTGGTTCCACTGGGACAAGGCTAATAGTTGCAATAGTGAAGAGGGGTGTGGCTAGGACCCAGAGGTTACTCTACACTACTCCATGCCATTGCCAAAAGCAGGGAGGAGAATCTTCCAAAGAGAAGAGGTTCCTTCTGGTGGAATAATCATGGTGCTGGTTCTGAGCTGGAAGGAGTGGTTGGGTGGCACCAGTTCCAAGGCAGAGGGAGAGGTTGGGGTGGCATGGCTGTGATCAGGTGGAGCTTCACGGTGAGTATTTTTGCATGTGCATCATTCTCTCTTTTGTACATTTTTTGTTACTAACATTGTCACTGTTTCCAGTAAACTGTTCTTAACATGTGATCTTTACCTTTTGTGCCTTTGATTCACCTCTCCAGTAGACACAGGGGAGGAGGAAAAGTGAGTTAGCAGCAGCATGATTTGGAGTGTGTCAGTGGGAACACTAAATTAAGAAACAAGTCTGCACTGGAAAAGGGCAAGGCTCCAGAACACTTGAAATACATTGATTACATCATCTTGTGGGGCAACACAGCAGAAGTTTTTGAGAAAGGGGGGAAGATAATCCAAATAATCTTGGAGGCCAGTTTTGCCATAAAGCAAAGTAGGGTCAAGGGACCTGCCCAGGAAACTCAGATTTTAGGAATAAAGTTGCAAGATGGACATCATCAGATTGCCATGGATGTGATCAACAAAATATCAGCTATGTCCTCACCAACCAGGAAGAAGGAAGCACAGGCTTTCCTAGGCAGTGTGGGTTTTTGGAAGATGCATATTGCAGAATAAGTCAAATCATAAGTTGACTATAAATCATATGAACTGTAAGTCACACGTCATGATAATCTCTATCATATGACTGAAGAAGAATGATTTTAAGTGTGGTCCTGAACAACAAAAGGCTTTTGAACAAATGAAACAGAAGACTGTTCATGCAGTAGCCCTTGGCCAGTCAGGACAGGACAAGATGTGAAAAATAGGCTCTACACTGCAGCTAGGGAAATTTAGTTTTTTCTGAAGTTTCTGGCAAACAGTACCTGGGGAGACTCAACAATGACTCCTGGAGTTCAGGAATCTGGGATACAAAGGATCTGAAGCCTGTTACACCCCTACTGAGAAAGGGCTACTGGCATTATAACTGGCTATTATAAAGCGGTTCAAGCTTCTTCAGAAGTGATTGGCACCAAAGCACAGCTCCTCCTGGCATCCTGACTGCCAGTTCTGGGCTGAATGTTCCAAGGGAAAATCCCTTCCACACATCATGCTGCTGATGTTATGTGGAGTAAGTGGGTCACGCTGATCACACGGTGAGCTTGAACAGGAAACCCAGATTACACAGGGATTTTGGAAGTCGTCACAAACTAGCCCAAAGGTGAAAATTTCATACTAACATCAGAGGAGGAAAAGGTGACACATGCTGAGGAGGCCCCACCATATAATCAGCTACCTGAAAAAGAAAAGTGTTAAGCTCTCTTTACTGATAGTATTGTATGGACACATAGAAAATTGAAAGCTGCTGTGTGGAGTCCTATGTAGTGAGTCACAGAAGCTATTGAGGGACAAGGTGGACCCAATCAGGTTGCAGAGCTGAATGCCTTCCAGTTGGCTTTAAGTATCACTGAACAAAATAAATGGCCAACACTCTAGCTCTACACTGAGTCATGGATGGTGGCAAATGCTCTGTGGGGATAGCTAGAACTATGGAAAAAGACCCATTGGCAGCACAGAGGTAAAGGCAGCTGGGCTGCTGAATTGTGGCAAGGCATTGCTGGCTGGATAGAGAAGTTGGCTGTAAAAGCATGCCATGTAGATGCACACATTCCCAAAAGTCAGGATATTTAAGTACACTGCAACAATGGACAAGTGCATTGGGCAGCCAAAAATGAAGTCTCTCAGGTGGGTGTGGACTGGCAACATAGGCTGAATTATTTCTGGCTCAGTGGGCCAATGATCATCAGGATATGTCATCAGGATAAAATATCTCAGATCATCAGGAAAGACATGCAACATACTGATGGGCTTGTGATCGAGAAGTGGACTTAACCACAGACAATGAGTATGGACTATAACAGAGACAGCAGTTGTGAGCTCCTGATGCAGTTTGCACTCAGCCCTCATCCTCTGGAAGACACTTAGAACCCACAGTCATGGACTAAAATGAACTCCTGGAGAGATGACTTGGAGGATTGGATATCAGTGGTGGAAATTATACTTGTTTGTGTATATACATACACATACATATATATACACATACATACACACACACAAGCATATAAACACACACATATATATATGTGAGTTAGAAGATATAGGATCTGGGCATGACATAAATGGGCCAGGACAGGGTTAGTTTTTGCAACAGCCAGGAGGGGACATGGCTAGGACCCAGAAGCTGTTCTATACCACCTCAGGTCATTGCCAGGGACAGGGAAAAGGGAGTTTCTTCCAAGGAGAAGAAGTTTCTTCTGGTTGAATAAGCATGGAGCCAGTTCAAATCCAGAAGGAACGGCAAAGTAGCACCAGTTCTGAGCCAGAGGGAGTGGTTGGTGTGGCACAGCTGTAGTTGTGCTCCAGAATAACATTTTCACATGTGAATCACTCTCTTTTGTATACTTTTTGTTATTAACACTGTTGCTCTTACTACTCATTTTCTTATCTCATTGCTGTTTCCAGTAAATTGTTCTTATCTCAAACTGTGATCTGTACCTTTTGTGCCTCAAATTTTTCTCTCCAACCCAGCCCAAGGCGAGTGGGGGAGGAGGAAGGGGAGGGGAGGGGGGGCAAGCAAGTAGCAGTGGTTTGGAAAGTGTCAGTGGGAGCACTACACTGCTGAGTAGCATTCCTAAACCATGACACTGATTTTAGTGACCAACCTACCAAACTGCTTAGAAGAAAAAGCAAACCCGTGGTTAGAGAGGGCTGAGAAAACCCACTCCAGTTAAAACCAGATATGAATAAATATTCAGTTGTCAGTAGCACTTTCCTCCACACAGCAAACACATTAGTTATAGAGTTGAATTACAAATGCAAATGAGAAAGTCAGTAAACATACCAACAAAATTTTTCCATGAGAAACGATTTTCTGTCTGTTTCCACGACTGTGGCCATGCCATCAGGACTGTGTTGTGCTTCATCCCTCCTAGACCAGCTGACTGAATCAAATAGGATATTCCATCTCTGAAGCTGGGAGATACCACAATCTGGCAAAATCCTTTAGTCTTTTCTACACTCATTAAGGCCTTAACATTCTGCAATAGGAAAATTACACATAGGGAAATACAAATCATCAACACTGATAATTAACACCAGAAGAAATAACAACATTAAATAACACCAAAACTTTATCAACAATGTATAACCAACATGAAGAAATCACTAATGCCTAAACAGTGAGCATGATTCTGTGAAAACTAGAGCCCAAATTGCTACCATCCCAAAAGACACACTCAGTTTTTTTCATTATTTTAGTTATTCAGCCTTTCATTTCCAAAGAAGAATGAACAAGACATGAGTAAAAACACATGAATATAAATGAAGTAACACTGCTTCAGGTAAAGTCAAAACCAGTGACTGACAAAACAACATATGGTTGGAATGATCAGTCCTTTCTTTTGGAATTGGAAGAGTTTGGAAGTGTGATGTACTTAAGAAGAGGCTGCCAAAGTTCCTTAAATACCCTTGACATTAAGAGGATGATTATTTATGAGCTCCCAACATGGAAAAACAGATGTGCAGGAGAAAATTGGAAGCACTGTCCAAATAATGACAAGATAAACAGACCAGATTAAATACCCCATGCCCCTTGAATTTCAAAATGGCTCTCCTCTGCTTAAACACTGACAAACAAGAAGACACATTTTCAGCTAATTTAAAAGAAGCATTTAAGCCAGTATCAAGCTTGACCAGGGAACATGAGCTTTGGCATTTATTATTTTCTGATTAAATAACTTTAAAATCCTCCATCTTCATCACCAGTGATTTCTGTGGGAGATCAACATGTTTCAGAAGGAAGAACTAATACATAAATATTTTGAATTTTACAAAAACCAAAATTTGCCAAAAGTCATCAGAAACAGATTGAATCACAGAGTGCCAGCCAC
Organism: Luscinia megarhynchos; assembly: GCA_034336665.1. NCBI lineage: Eukaryota > Metazoa > Chordata > Aves > Passeriformes > Muscicapidae > Luscinia > Luscinia megarhynchos. Next base: position 7,767,311 of record JAPFBE010000002.1, read on the forward strand.
TGCCTCAGTGTGGCTTCACATTAGAAACTCAGAGAAAAAAAGAGTCTTCAGAGAATTTGCTAGCAAAGATAGTATGTCTGTGCAAATAATATCTGTGAGGATTTATCAATTTAAATAGATGGAGTTTTTAAAAAGACAGACTGAAGAAATTTTTATTTCCTACAGGTCTCCTAGAAACACTTCTTAATTTAAATTTTCCAGAATCAATGAGGCCTCCAGATGCTGAAACTTTTACAATTCATCTTCATTTCCATTTTAAAAGCAATAGTTTCCTGAATCTTAACACCAGGTCTGACTTTCTAGAGAAGCCATGGATTAGGCCTCCTTAAATGCATTCATTTTCCATCTCCCAGAAAAACAGCTAAGTTAGGACATTTACAAACAACATTTCAAATTCATGTGGGTAAACAGTTTCTCTTTAAAGGGTTTTTTTTTCTGTTTCATTTCATAGGCCTGATTTTGTATTCTTCGTCTTGTTTTCTACTCATACATGTTGATAGCAATAGCTTAATAAGAACTACTTTCACAATATACCATGGCTGGACTTTTCAACTTGTTTTCAAGTTAATTGGTCTCTTAGAATCTTTTCATATGATATCAAATAGATCATCTATCTTTATACTTTGTTATTTTAAAAACCACTATGGATAAGCCTGAGTACCAAGAGGAAGAAAAAAAAAAACTGTGAGGAAATGGGCAGTTAGCTATTTTGTTAGTCCATTTCAAGACTATAAATGTTCATCTATTTAAGAGATACCAGGTCTGAAAAAAATCACAGGGGTTTTTACACAGCTTTGAAGACTACTGGGGTCAAAAAAGTAGACATAACAACTGGTACTCTTTTGAACAACACTGCAGAAATTAACCAATATGGAAGATGTAACAACAATCAAAACCTACTTTTGGACATTTTAATAAAATACAGGAAACATGATATTTTCTCCAAACTTCCCCACTCTATAAAGATAGGAGTTGGAGAATTTGCATAGGTAAGTAAATACAAGTAGTATTATTAAATTCACTTGTGTTTGTAAGCATAGCTGGAAGTAATTGCAAATTATATGACAACTTATTATTTTTTTCCTACCTATCCTACTTTCTCTGGAGATATGGTATAAATAGAAAAATAAAATAAAGGATCTCAAGAAGGATCCTGTTCACTGTTTTCCAGCAAAGACTACACCTAATCCTAATTCTCCTATGCACTTCTCAGAAGGATGTAAAAACCACACAACGAGGATATCATACCAAACATTTGCATTTGTTAACTAAACATTGATTTTTTTGGTTAAAGATACGCTGTTTTCTTTATAAGGTAATTTTGTTAAAACTTGGTGGGTTTGGAGTTTTGTTGTTGTAGTTTTTTGTGTGTATTTTTGTTTTGTTGTGGGTTTTGGGGGGTTTTTTGATTTGTTTGTTTTGTTGGTTTTTGGTTTTGTTTTGGGGATGAGGGGGTTATTTTTTTTTAATGTAATTTAATTGTAAGCCCAGGGCTTTCAATACTAAAGAAAAAGCTAGAAAGTATCAGTACTGTCTCATCCTATTAGAAAAATGTTTTAAAGCATTTTGCTACATACACCAATTGATTCTTTTTATATAATCACTGATTGTGTTCAAAGCAAAAATAGATGTTTTATCCAATATTTTTACAACAGTCTGTTCTCATTCAATGTGTGAGTTATCCAGGTCCAGATTCAATATTTAAATACTAATGTAAATTACAAGTATTTGCAAGCTCTCTTTTACATACCTGTTCAGCTTTCTGAGTTTCTGTACATTTGTCTAAGTAGATTCCCTGAAGCACAGAACCCACAATAGTCAGTCCTTTACCAGCCTTCAACTGAGAGGTAAAAGAAAGCAATCTAGGGTGTTTCACTAACTGCTCATTATCCAAGTTTAACAAGACCAAAAGTTGAGGTCTGCCAAACAAAGGGGAAAAAAAAAGTTTAGTGCACACACATACATGCATTAGGAAGAACTGGAAAATTAAAATTAACAATTAATAAAATGGAGATTAATTGCTTAATTCAATGGCAAACAGCCAACTCCTAAGCAACAAAAGTTCAGGTATGGAATACATAAACCATCACAATGTCATTTTGAAAAGCTCCCTAAAAGATCAGTTTTACCTAGAATATTATAAAGTCACTCTTCCAACGTCATCTGGTGCAACCTTCTGCTTGAAATGACTTAACACTGAACGCACATCACATTGTTTACTGCTTCATTCAGCTGGATTTGGAAAACCTCTAGGAACAGACCTCTGGGTCACCTCTTCAATGCCTAATTATTTTATCATGTTCTTTTATTCTTCTATCCTAACCTGCTATAAGAAATCTGACCCCATCTTCTTAGTAACCCTCTTTTAGGTTTTGCATGTTTATAAGTTAGTTGTAACAGCTTTTAGGCTCCTCTACATCCTTCTCCAAGCTGAATAACCACAGCTCCCCTCAGTCTCTCCCCAGAGGAGCGATTCTCCTGTGCTCCAACCATCATCTGTAGTCATATCTACTCGAGTTGTCATTCCTACATCACGGTACATAAACATGGAAGAAATATTCTAGATGTATTCTACTGAATGCTAAACAAAAAGAAATATCTCCCAATGTATTTACTTCTCAATGTACTATCTATCCTCCTGTCAATAATGTCCAGCATGCCATTGCCCAGACACACTGCTGGATTTCTGTCCACTGGGAACCACTGGTTTTTTTTTACCAGAGCAGCTTCCCAGTCTTGTATCACTGCTCTGAATATGCCTGTGCAGATACTGAACTTGCAGTTATACTTCTGGATTTTCATGATGTTCTTAACGACCCATCCCTCTACCTGTGTAGGTCCATACAAAAGGACAGTCAACCCCTTAATCATACCTAGAGTACCCAAAGTTCAGTTTCAACTGCACACTAGAGAAGGATGCACTCTATTTCCTTTAATCAATATTCAATTGAATTATTTTTCCCAAATAACCATTTAATACTTTTCCTGTCATTGCTACAAATTCAGAAGTCTGATTACAAGTTGGATCATACTTCCTACCTCAAAACTAGCACAGTTTAAGATGTAACAAGATGGTTCAGTTCTAGCAATTACATTGACACAGTAGAAAGATACCTCATTTGGAACTGAAGCAGTCAAATATTTAACAGGATTGACAACAACATTACATTGGTGTCTCTGAGATGCCAAGTTCATCAGTCCCAGGAAAAATGGTAAAATAATGCCATTATACTGAAGGACAACAGAACACTGCATGCACATGCAGCCCATGATACTATCACTGAGCAGCGACTAGAATTAAACATCACATTACATTCATCAGAAGTGATAATGTGGAAATGTCCTTAATTTTTAAATGTTAGATAATTTTTTTATGTTGCTTTTGAGGAAAATTAAATTTAACAAGTGAAAAAAAATACATTGCAAAAACAGTAGTGGACATCTAACTCTACTACAGTAAAATGTGAGATTTTGTTTTAATGGCATCTACGCAATTTAGAAAGTGCTACTATTGAATAAAGCTATATAAAAATGAATACCACAAAAATGAATTTAAACAAATAAAGAGTCATCTGTAGACTTGTACAATATATTTCAAAGGGAACATATATAAAAGCAAAAAAAAAAATTGCACTTATGGAATTGCTGTGTTTCTTCTGTAGAGACAGTGAGATTCAAAATAACTGTTTCTTTGAATCTGAAAAGCCTATAAATAATCAAACATTACAATTCTTCTGCACTTTTAAAAACCATGTCAACACCATATGGATTTAAGTTCAAAGTTGATTACATGCTGACCACAAGTCATATTCCATTTCAGTAAAACAGTAGTATCGCAATGACATCACTGCACACCCAAGTTAAAACATTATTTTAAAGATGAATTTCACTTTATCTTTACTTCACTGCTTTACCAGCAGTATTCCCAATATATACCAAATATTTCAAGAAATAAGTGACCCCAGAAGACACAGGACTCTACCTCCAGTTTTTGGTGTGAGGAGGACCGTCTTCAACACGAAGCAAAGCATAGCGAGCTGCATTCAGGGACAGTCCTCGGATTCCATCGCCCCATTCCTTTTCCGCTCTTCAGGATACAAAAGGATTTAATTAACAGGGTCCCATCTATATACAAATCAAGTACTTTTTCTTATGTAAAAAATGCTCACTCTTTTTTTGCATGAAAAAACTTCGTCTTGTAGACTTAAATCAAGATTGAAGACTAACCAAAGTGAAACAGTTCCAGGCTCCTTCAAGGTATTTTTTTCTGTATTTATAAATATTTACTATGGTCTAGTTTATTCATACTTCAGGAGCATTTTTCTAATGGTGAGAGCTACTTAAGTTGCTTTTTAGCACTAGAATGAATAAGTGAAGGATACTTAAAAGGAATTATTTTAAAGCAACAAAATTAGCAAGTGAAACTTGACTTGACATGGTATAGTCTATCTTGCCCTCAACACCGCAACTATAGCCTTCTCCACTTCTTTCCTTCCACAGCTTCTCTCCCAGAAAGCCTAAAGCTACATCCGTTCTCCTGACCATTTTCAGTCTTCCTACATTTCCCAGTCCTTTTAATTCCAATATAGAATATTGGTGATTGAAAGTGGTCAGGAGAATAGATTCTATAAATGGCAAGGGGTCCATTGCTCCCTTGCTCACTCTCCCTCCCTCTGATTTTCACTCTTTAATTTTCTCTGAACTTTGCTACCTCTATTAAAGCATCTCCTTCAACAAGGTAAATGTCCTGGTATGCGCCAACTTTTGTAGAACTTATATATGAATTTGAAGTTATGTATCATTTTATGTATGCACAGATATATATATATATGCGCACAGAATTGTTACCATCTGATCTGACTTCTTCACTAAAATCAGGAAATTAATTTCCTTATCATTAGCCCAGTAAATGGAGATGTTATAATCCAGGAAAGCATCTAATCTGGAAATGGAGTTATTAAGAGATGGAGAATCCACAGGGTGGAACAATTAATACCAGCTGATCCACTTAACAACTGTGCCTAATCACTCATCAAGACAATTGGCCTAGCTTCAATTTCCTGCTCCAAGATCTTACTATTTTCTTTCAGCATAGGATATCTTTCCTTAGAAAGGGATAGCATACACATTGACTGATTATAACTACCTGTAGAGTTTGTATATATTGTTGAGCTGGGGTCTTTTTTTGTGTTGTTTGCTGGTTTTGTTTTCTGGAGTTTTTTTTATGAACACAGCATGCTGTTTAAGACTCACAGCTGCTCAGCATGTCCTACAGGTATGACTATCTCTTGACAAATGCACACAATGCAAAGTATGTTGCAATTTAAAGACTAATTCTAGAAAGTAACCAAGTTCACACACACAAAAAATAGTTTGAGCTTCTGCACAAGGTAATAATAATTTACAGTTCTGTAATAGCTGCTGCATGATATTGAGCAGTAATGTTCCTGAAGTACCAAAAGTTTACACCCTTATCTCTGCTCCAATGAGAGTTTCCCAGATTTATTGGTTTTTATTTCTGTCAGTTCTCACTGTTGAAAAGTTTGCGACAGAGCTTCCAGAGAAATTCAAATCTGAAAACATACAACCCTTAACAGATATCAGATCTTACCTTGTTTCAAAGAATACTCTGAACTTTATTACTTCAGTTGTATCTATTTTACACAAGAGAGCTTTTTGCTGAATGGTAAAGATATTAAATATAGAATAAATAAGATATATGGTCTTACCCTCTATATTCTATGTATTTGTATATACATCCTGCGATTAGCATGGCAATCAAAGCATAGTACCAAGAGCAAATGAACATCAAGGCAAGACATAAACTCATCCCCACGAATGAAAGAGTCCTAAAAGAAACCATTTTTTTCCATTTTTTTAAATAGGCATGCAAATGTTCTACAAAGATAATTTCTTATTTAAGTTAACTTCCAGAAAGGCCTTTCTCCTTCAAAGGCTATTTTTTAGCTATGATAAAATAAAAAATACATTGTCCCAATTTTAGCCGATACGAAAAAATTGCATTCAGAACCTTTGCGTGACATAAATAATGCGTCTAAACTAGACGTAACAAAAGATTTACTACATTCGTTAATATTGAAATTTCAGCACCTCCAAATAAAGTCAGTTTCAAAACACGTCACTTATTACTGTTGATTTGAATTTAAGCTAAAAAAATTCAAATAGTAATAAACAACTTTGTTACTTGCAGCAAAAATAGTCGATTAGTTTAAATTCAATTTGACTCATCAATTCTATTCTTCACTTCTGTTGTGGTCTGTCTCTTGGCCAGTAACACAAGCCAATAGAATATAGAAAACAATCTTCTAAAGGTTACAAAGAAGAATTGACTGTATGCTGAAAAAAATTACAAAAGTATTTCCAAACTTAAGTCTATATGCCTGGTTTATCCACACTTATCAAATATAAATGTAAATCATCTCAAAATGCACAGTTTTGTGGATACTTTTAGTCATATACAATCTCTCAAATTCATTGTCACCCAATTTCTAAGTTAGAGCTAACTTTGGCTATATTGACAGGGTGTCAATATAGTCAACTTTGGTTTGGCACCTTTAGTCTGGTATTTTTGTGCACTAAGTTCAATTTTAAACTAAAGGAATGCTTTGTACCAGTTCTGAAGACATCAGTTTTGTAGTTACTCAACTTTCACTCAAAAAATAAAATGCCATCCCAATTCCAGCTGAACATTCCAACACCTGCTTTGGCTAGAAGTAGTCACACAGTGAGTCAGCTGCCTCACTGATGTCTGAGAAAAATATAAAATGGAATTGCTGCCATATATATGTGTTTGGAGGGTTAGATGTCCAACTAGTATGTAACTACTGAGCAGATTTGACAAGTTTTTTCAAAACTAAAACTGCCACATTTCATTTTCACTTAATTCTTTATAAGCAAAAATCATAAGGAACTCTTACATCCTAGAAGCACTCCAGCTTACTTACTAAATGCTCTAGAATTTAAAGTTACTTGAGCAGTAAAATTTCTCAATAGAATTATTTTCAATTAAATTATGTACTTTTAACATACAGTTTAAAAAAATCAATAAGTTTCCCAATCTTAGTTTGAGGTGTTAAAACTTATCCTGTAACCCCTTTCCATACTATCTATATTAGCCACATGTTTCCATGATCACTGTTATTACTATGGAGCTATTCTAAACACAGGAAAACAATTGATGCTCTTATATAGTGCGTGAATCATAACTCATTTAAATGAGAAAGGAGATTTTGTTTCATTATTGCAATAAAATAAACAATTTAGGGCTGTATAGTTAGTTTTAACCCTTCTGAATGTAGAAATATTCCCTACCAGTGGTAGTACTTGAAACGAGGTCTCCAGTTGGGAGTTCGCAAAAGCGTCTGAACTGCACAAGCCAGATTTACAAACATATAGCACATAAGGAAAAACCTGTTAAGAAAGGAAGAGCATTTTCTAATGAGAAATGTACTAAATGTGCATCAAAATGTAAACACAGTCCAAAAAAGGGAAGGAAGGTGTACATTTTCCTCTACACTATATTCACAGTGGTCACGAGAATACAAGATATACATTAAAATTACTTACAGAATATTAGGCCTCAAAATATGATATTACCACAATAAAGAGCCTCAAACACATATTTTGGAGACAAAATATGGCAGATAACTGACAATCATAGTGTATCATTTTTGGTCGAGATAATTTTCTTCTCTTTCTATAGTAGCTCAGATGGTATCATGTTCTGGACAAAGTCAATAAAATTAAATTCTACTCATAGTCTAAAATACTGGATTTTATCTGTCTCTGTTAGATGTGCTTGACCTAAAATAGCAGTAATAGCTATTTTAAAATCCAAGTTTTTTAAAAGTTGGACATATTTTTATTAGCATTCCAGACCTCTGTCATGGAAAAACTTTTTTGTGCCTAGAAATTAGTTCAGCCAAAACATTTTGTTCATTCATGTTATCTCCAGGATCAAGTAGGAATTTAAACTGCTAGAAAACAAATCCAACATGTATTATTTCAAAGAGAAAAATAATTACCTAGTAATTTTAAAAGAAAATACTATTTAACTTAAGAACACAAAACACCACACTCATACTTACATTGAAAGAATCGGTGCTACACTGTCCAATGAGGCTATCAAAATTCCTATTTCACAAATACCAGCAGTGAGGAGCAGAGCCCAAGTTGGTTCTCCATTTGCTTTTCCATGACCAAATATCTAGTTCAATTCAAGTTGACAGTAAGATTAGGGAAAGCTGCTCATTATACAGTAATCAACTATGGTGCAAATCATGAACTAACTTATTTAGTTTTAACTGGAACTAAAAGTAGTCATTAGTTACAAAGGAAAATGATGCAATCTATTCTGTGAAAAGCCAAAACTAAAATTGCAAAACACACATATGAAATATGCTTTCTAATATTGCTTACTAAAGTAAGCAATGACTACATAACATTAAAGTCCTAAGGCTGTTGTTGAAATATTCTTAATAAAATCAAAAAACATATGCATAAGAGATTTATGCCTAGTAAAAAGCTAATATGGTTTAGGCCAGTACTTTTTGTAACACAGAAATTAGGTGTCAATTCAGCACTTATTAACAGAATACTAACCCTTAAAGAGAAATTAGATAAGACTATGATCCTGCACAGAGCCCTACTAAAAACCATTTTACATGTGGTGATTTCTTTTCTGGAGAATTCTATACAGGTATACTGGTGACAGATGGCAAAATGCTTTGCCTGAGGTTCCAGTGGTATTTATTCTCCTCCATATTCCTCCATTCAATTACAGAAATTAAGTCCTCATTCATTCATTCTCCAAGCTGTCGTCTTCTTTTAGCTTTCTGTGATCCATCCATTTTCCTACTATTATATTAAAATCCCCTTTTTTTCTCCTCAAGTTTCAAGTCTTTTCGGTTTTTTTCTTAAATATGCCATACTCTTGTTTCTCTAATAATCTCCTTGGATTTCCTTGGTTGTCTATGCAGTAGCCATATCAATCCAATACAGCAAGTGCATTCTGAAGTGTCAAATCCCTCTCTAAATGTCCTCCTTCTCTTCAATTCTCTTTCACTTCCCAAACCAAAAATCTTTCATTTTGATTCTTCATTCCTTTCAAGTTTAACTCTGAAGACATGTAATCATAATGTCACCCTCTCTCTACCAAATTTTTGCTTCAGGCAAAAGTAGATTTTTCTTGTTTCTCTTTCTCTATACTACCCAGAAATCACAACTTATTGCATTATAACACCTTTTCATTGACAAGTCAAACTCCACCACTATTCAGCCCGAGCATAATTAGTGTATTTATTTTCTGTTACAGATAAATATAGTCTTGAAATCTTGAGGTAAGCTTTCAAATTTCAAACTTCACCATAGAGATCACAGCTTTGCTCTACAGACACTACTATATTTTGGAGTTTTATTTGCTTATTTTTAACTCAAGTGTAGTTGCCTAGGTTTTGCAGAAGCAGCCCAGCAAGAATTCTCTCATCGTCTTCTGTTTGCGAGCTCCTTACTTTGAGAGAAATAATTTATTTCTTCTTAAAGCATGCACAGAGAAATGTGTCTTTGGTTGTTTTGGGGTTTTTTTGGGTTTTTTTGTCAAAATAGAAGCTACATTGGAAGTACTGTAACAACAAAAGCAAAAAAAAAAAGAAAAATCTCACTTGAATAAAGGGTACAATGCCATCTCTTGCAATGGCTTGCAACAGCCGGGGTGCACCAGTGAGACTCTGGAGACCAGCACCACAAGTTGAAAAGAATGAACCAATCACAATAACCCATGGAGAAGGCCAGGCCAGTGTACCAACCACCAGATTTCCTTTAACTGCTTCTCCAAACCTTAGGAAAGAACAGGGGAAACAAAAATTATTAACAATAAAAATAAAAATCAGTAATCATTAAAATCACTTTTACTAAAGCTTCAACACCCACATTTCAATCCTTCTGGACACCAGTGCTTTTGAACAATAAACACTATGCTACAGTGCACACTATAGGATTTCCCAATCAAGCAATCTCTCTTTATTGTGCTGTTTTAAAGAAGACATTTTAATCAATTCACACTAAGTGCTGCCTCTAAGCAGATATGCAGCAACTATCAGACATCTTGGCAAACTTTTCTGAATTAACAGCAATAGCAGGAGTATGTACATATGTACCTTACAGATCCTTGTGACAGCTAGGAACTAGTTTTTCAGAAATCTGTTCCTCTAGAAATACAAGCATACTCCGAGGCATAAGCAGGAGATTCACAAAAAGTATTAGCCTTTCCTTTTAAAAATGTGACACCAACATACAACAAGTAAACAGAGAAATTACTAGACACAACCATTTTGAGTTTTCCACATCTTCTGGCTGTTGTGCAACCTGATGCAATTTTTAATTTACTACAGCAAACAAGTGGGTAGAAATCAGGAAGAGGTGCTTTCATTACAGTCCTGAGTGTCTCATCCAGTACTACCACTATTTTTTTTCAGATACCTAACTTTATGTAATTTAGGCATGATTTGAATAAACTACAAAAAGGCTTATTCCTCCCTCCCCCCTCATTTGAACTGACAGTTTTGTTATAAAAAGCAAGTAAAGGTTCTTATAGTTCATCTTACTGTTGTTATTAAGCAGCCAAAATTAATTTTAAGGCTATCTCTACTGTGACATCATTATTTTTTCCAAATGAGTTCAGGTTTTTCCAAATAGAAAAGGAAAAGTCTACAGAAATGAAAGAAGAGGAAAAACTATGGAAAATTATATGGTTTTTGCCTTTTCAGACCTGCTTTTATTAAAATAGGGTCAAGAAACACAGCAATGGAGTGGATGTAATAAGCCAGTGTTCAAATTCTTGTTTATGACCAAGTTTGGATGCACAGCTACATACTATTTGCAGCAGATGGGAAAAAAAGGTGAATCACACTCCTCAAAATTATAGGGTAAAACCCATATTGTGCTTCTATAACAGGATTTCTATAACTGTGTATTTATTTTTAGTTCAAAATTCTAATGCCTATTTTTTAAACTAAACACAGGACAGGAAGAACTTCAAGAGATGCAAGAAACAGAAAAATGTACAACCCTACTTTTTCCCATTGCAGATATGACAATCATAATGAAAAGAGCATCAAAATCCAGCATTTTTAGACCAGTCTAAAAAATCCATAGACTTTACTGTTCTGCAGGATTTCAGCCAAATAAGAACTGGCAGCAACATAAATGTAAGTTCATGGACTTCAGGCTCTTGCTACAATGCAATCTGCTCTAATGATTGCTAACAGCTTACAAAATTCCCTTACCTCCCCTTGCCCTCTAAATTTCAAAAATACAAATTTAGCTCTGCATTAGTTTCTTATTTCAGAATTCATTTACTATTTCCTAGGCAGTTTGATTTGGCTTTTGTTATTTTTTTTGTGAAGAACTATCAGATATTTTCACTGATGCAGCAATATCATTTTAAAGTAAAAATCACAGAATCACAGAACAAGTAATGCTGGAAAGAACCGCAGTGGATCGTCTGATCCAGTCTTCTTGCTCAAGCAGGGTCATCCTAGAGTACATTGCACAGGATTGTGTCCAGACAGTTCTTGAAGATCTCTGGTGAGGGCAACTCCACCACCTCTCCGGACAATCGGTTCCAGTACACAGTCACTTGCATAGTAAAGTTCTTCCTCATATTCATGTGGGATTTCCTGTGCATCAGTTTCTACCCATTGCTTCTTGGCCTGTTGGCTAGTACCACTGACGAGCCCAGATCCATCTTCTTAGCACCCCTCCTTCAGTTACTTAAATATCTTGATGAGGTCCCCTCTCAGTTGTCTCTTCTTAAGGCTGAACAGGCCCAGTTCCCTCAGCCTTTCCTCGTAGGAGGATGCTCTAATCCCTTTACCACCTTCATAGTCCTCCAGTGGACCTCCAGAGGCTCCATGTCTCTCATGTACTGAAGAAGCCAGAAATGAACACAGCACTCCACATGCGGCCTCACCAGGGCTGAGTAGAGGGGAAGAATCACCTCCCTTGCCCAGCTGGTAATGCTCTTCCTCCTAAAGCAAATCAGGATTACACTGGTCTTCCTGGCGACAAGGGCATACCATATTGGCATGGTCCAATACAGAACCCTGGGGGACACCACTAGTTACAGCCTAGTAACTATCCAACTATCTGCCACTGATCATGACCCTCCGGGATTTGTCAGGCAGCCACTTCTCAATCCACCTCTCCACCTCCCTCACTCAGTTCTTGAGTTTGCCTATGAGGATGCTGTGAGAGACAGTGTCAAAAGCCTTTCATGGATCCCCTGCTGCTTCCTGTATTAGTTTGGTTAGAATCTGGCTTCTAAATTATGCTTTTCCTTCTAGACTAATGAAATAAGTTGTCTCAGCATCAACTTCACCACCTTTTAAACAATACCCCAATGACACTGTTTTGTCACCATAAAGCAAACATGGGCCTCGGCAGAAAAGAGAACCAGACACCAGCAGGAAAACAACTGTGAAACTTGACAAGAATTTCACATTAACCAACTTCTCTAAATGGAGAAATTGATCAGAATCTGGAGATTCTCTTCATAGTAGTGTCCATCCCATTTATTTCCTTAATTCTTCAGATTATGCATTAAATTTGTCAGGCAATTAACATGGTTGAAAATTGACACAACTCGTGATGTACTACCAAGATTTTAAACCAAAAAATAACATGGAAATCATGTCTAGTGGAAATCATAGGTGTGATGGTGCACTGCAGTCTTATTAACACCTCTTGTCATGTAACTCTCAAATTTTTTAATTTGTTCCTCAAAAACCAATTACTTCTCCCAAAGTAATAAATATCCCCTTTTCCCCATCCATCCAGTTCTGCAAATACTAATTATGATTTTCTTCATCAATACCATTTTGTTAGGCTGGTTCATCTTCAGACATTTATCTTAGATTCTGTTTCTGCTTCTTGAAGGCATACAGTCTAATAACCTGACCAGTTTTTGTACCTATCTCAGTTTAACAGACAAGCTTTCCCTCCAGTTTTAAGCTAAGCAAAAGAAATACAGATATTTCACAGAAGAGCCACTGATAAGTCCTATTAATATAACCTATGATTATATATACTCCATGCAATATTAGAAGTTGAATATGACTTACTTATCTCTTAATATTACACCTTCTATACAGGCGCCAAACAGCACTATACAGGAGAGATCTGTTACTGAGACTGAAGGAAGATTACTCTCTAAAAAAAAGCACATAGAAGAAACCCCACCATTGTTCACCAAGGTATGAAATGAAAATGTCCATGACAATGAAGTATGTGTGTGTATTTCCTGGTTGCTTTTTTGTTTGTTTTTTTTGGTTCTTCCCTGCTATGATTTTTTAGTTTATGTTCTTTATGACGGTATTTGATTCACAGTGATTTGTGAAGTATTAGAAGTAGCCAGTTCATATATCATGGAACAGAACAGGTATTTTCTCATACAAAGAAGCAAGTACTTTTGTGTACTCTAGGTTTTGAAGGACCCACAACTTCAATTGCAGGTTGTTTGGTTTAAAATGTGGTTATACTGAGTAAGATAACAATCTGTCAACTGAAGCCTAATGCTAAAACCTTTGGATCACTTCACCAAAGACATCCATTTGAATTTAAAGCACTAGTAGAATATATATTTGTTAATAAAATGTGACATATTTTAATAAAATTTATAAATAATACTGATCTTTTCAACAAATATAAAATATTTCTTTTCAGTTTAGATTTCATTCATTTTATACTCAGGGAACTGTAATGACTTTCCAGTGAAAAGCCTGTTATACCTACAGAAACTACAGAATGTAGACTAGAAAAAAAGTCACAGTATAAAGGATACAAATAAAAGATGTAGTTGAAATAGCTAAAATGGTTCCAGTAGGGATAGATTTCTGAGCATCCTTTAGATCTCCAGATCTGTTTGAACCTGCCATAATACCTTAAAAAGAGACAAAATTATGTCATAAAAACAATAACTCCATGATAATAACTAATAGAATAAGAATATTGAATTTTTAGCCCAATTTAACTCGATCATTAGCAATGGAGCAAGCTACAGATGTATATTATAATCCCACACAAATCCCAAATTTATACCTTCATTTTATTCAGAAATCTCTGTTGCTACCCACTTGAATAAGCAAATTCTATAAAGGTCAGTAAAAAGATAGATTCAAAAAAATATTTTTTTAAGCATTTCCTCAGAATCATTCTTGAAATGAAGAAATACAAGGAGTAGTAATTTTGCTACTGGAGATGGATGTTTTTAATTAATAGGGACTTATTTTGCAATTTTAGGCAGTGTGACATGATGCACTAACTTTCTACTAAACAGACCGTCATAATAACAAGCAAATGTAAGCAAGCAAATCAATAAACTAATAAGTAAAGGCTTAGAAGCAAAAAAGAAAGGATCAGGCAAGAAAAAGAATGGTTAGAAAAATCACATGTATGCATGCATATGAATCTAAAAAGAGAACAGAATTATTTTGTAGCACATACTGTGACAGGAGGGAAAGAAACCTATACAATAACTGATTCTGCTATCTCTCCTAGAATTGACCTGACCACTGGAAGCAAAAACATGGAAGCTAACGTCAAGATGCTCCAGTGCAAAAACATTGTTAAACTCCATGGAATGAAGTATTAACCATGGGTTCAGATATGCTGAAATGTTGGTAAGAATCTGAAGTAGAGAAACGGGAGCAGTGGGCTTCAAACAGTGAACAGGGATGCTTCCACTTCACATAATGAACTAGCAAAAAGTGATGCAACTTCTTATTGGAGTTCTATTCTGTTACTTGACACTACAATTACTTCAGCTGGGACTTCTGAAGAAAAACGTCTGGTTTTTTCAGTCAAGCATGATCTGAGGAAAATGAAATAGTCTAAGCTTGACAAAAAAGTCTACACAGTTAATGTGGCAAAATAATATTGGACATGTAAACACATCCCAGGCAGTTAACCGGGCAGCTTGGACACTGGAAGAATCGTTTTAATATGAACTGTTCTCTCATGCCTTTGAAGATTAAGGTGTTATAAAGATATGCACCTTATTTTGAATAAGCACTTATTAACACATGAGGGTTTTGCTTTCTTTGCAGGCATAGAAATGGCCCTTAAACAGATTTCTTTTTTAAGTCCTATAACCTCCAAAAGTCACCAGCCATGACCTATATCTCCCTAGCACCAGAAGGTTTTAGGTACATAACCTCAGACAGAAACTAGCAGCAGCATGAATCACCTATGAGATTGGTGAAAATGAAAAATTTTCACAGGAATTTTTTTTTCCCAGATATAAGTACACATCCTCACACAAGAAAAATATTTGCATCTACCTGTTACAGATGGGAAATAAATCCCTACAAGCATTGTGAAGTAGGTCATGATGTCTGTAAAAACGTAAGGAAGTCCACCCATTTTTGAGTCTTCTAATCCACCAACTGATGGCTGATCTTTCTTCTCAACTATTGATCCTTTTTCTGAATAGGCACTCCAGAGATTATCTATAAGGTGGAGGAAAAAACAAAATCAGTGTCGTCTCTGTTTCAGAATATCAGCTAGTGAGAATGCAATACTCCTAGGAATCAGATGCCTTTTTCTTACACAAAAATCATGACATTTCCAAGTATGATTAATACCAATTGCAACAGGTGGGCATTCCACTCCATGCATAAAAATGCAGTAGTGTGAGATGTGTCCTGCAAAGTTTTTCCTTCCCTTAAAGGAAACTATAGTTATAGAATTAAATTCTAACATATCTGTGGAACATACACTTACATTGCACAGGCACACAGATGTACTTTTGTGAAAAAATAACAAAACTTATCTCCAGGTTCAGGGAATCTTAGTATATACTAATACTTCTTGTTCTTTTATTTTGAGGAGCATTATGAAAAAGAAATGGTACTTAACAGTAATTTGAGTTCTTTGAGACCTCCTGTACAGAATAATCCTGGATAACAGTTCAGGATTCAGCTGTTCATGGCAAAACATTTCCATATGGTGACAAAAGCAGGATAACCACACTCCAGAAGTTCACTGATAAGCAAAAAAACCCCAGCAGAATATAGCTCAAATTCCCCAGCAAACTAAGCATGTTTGTTTGAAGACTGATAGGTCAAAGAGCCAGGAACTTTTGAGAGTTAACATTTGTGGAAAACACTGATTTGTGTACCTTGATAAGAATGTGAGAACAGACCACACTGATTTTTATTTGAAAATGAGACAAGTTGGCCCATCATATGTGAGAAAACAAAGTAAGCTTCTACAAGAATGACCATCAGGATGTAACCAGTGCTATCCAGTGCACTCAAACAGCCCAAAAATAGGAGCCAGCACCAAGATGAGAACCTGCTTGCTGGCAATTTGCAGTTAATTCAAAGCTGTAGGAGGAAAAAAACTGCAATGATCTTAAAAATAAACTCAACAAAAGAAAACAACACCAAAAAAAAAAAAACAAAAACCCTCCCAAAAAAAAGATTCAGTGAGTAAACATAATGGAATTGATGAAATTCACTACAGGTAAGCTAAGAGCAGTGATTACTGAAAAACATGTCGCTCACACTGAGCTTTCAACTGATTCCTCTTCTTTAGAGATCTTAGATTTATGTGAGAATAAATTAGCAAAATATCCTTTTATACAGGATTGCTTGCCCAATGAAACATTAAACAGTGAATGGAACACAAGTACATTAAAAAAAAATAGAACTCGGCCTGAAACTTCCAAAAAGTAAAAGAACAATTTAAATCCAACAGGGTAGCAAAAAATTTTAACGTATAGCTTACTTGTGAGCTGGGGCAGGAAATGTAAAATCATGAAAAATTGTAGATATTAATATGGAAAATTATAAAATTCAGAGAACAAACTCTAAATTACATTTTTTGTAACAAAAATTTTCATTTTTCATTGAGAATTTTTTAAAAAAAACCCCACCAATTTAGATTCAGAGAAGCCTATGTTTCATCTAGTATCTCTTAATGTATTTGTACACTTTAATTGTGATATTTTAAATGGGAGTACTAGAGCAGCAGCGATTGTCTAGTATCCCTATGTAGCATATTTATATAAATCAAACTTTATTTTCAGCGATGAAAAGGAAAGGTATCAGATTATCCACTTCATTCCCAGAAACATTATTTGTGTGTGTACAATACAAATTATTACACATTTAAGATGAACCATTTGACTCGATGCAATTTGAATTCCAAGCTGCCACAACCATACAGATCTGTAAAAAGAAGATTTTGTAGACTGCTTTTCTTGATTTTAATCACTAGCTTGTAAACACTGGACAATCCACAGAACTTTATTCTTATTGCACCTGTGAACCGGAAACGAGTTCTCCCACAGGAGAGTCTGAAAATGAATGGCTTATTGAAATGTGTGTTTGGCATACACATCAAAAAAATGGGTGTGATAAGCACTTTATTACATTTTTGATCGAACAACAGCATTTGAAAGAGTATCTATAAAACTACAATTACCCCCAAATTAAAGCACTTGATACTAAGATTCTAAAGCCAGATGAAAATTTTATAGAAGAAATATGCTCAAGGTAGAAATCATTCACACAGATTAGGGGTAAAGAAATAGTGACAGACTAGATCACTATATTACTGAACAGCCATTGGCCAAATTAATAATGTCCAAAAACTTTTAAATCACTCAACTTTCCAACTCACCAGCTAGAACTCCACTCATTATTCCTGGAATTCCTTGAATTTCTGTTACATTATTGCGAATAAAGTAGTCATCACATGTAGCATTAAGCAAAGGACTATCACAGAACAGGCGCCACAAAGGTGTAGTCTTTGTTTCATTATTGCTTTCTGTAAATTTGGCACAGACCTCAAAGTTGCGTTTTGACAATGTACGGTTTCCAAGGAGACAGATACTATAAACAAGAAAAAAAAAAAAAATCAGTGTTCCTGCAATACAAAGCTGTGGATTAAGCCATTTTTGGTCCATTAGACTTCTTCAGAAACCTGGTGTTTACACTATCTATCTTAAGGCCTATACTACATCTACTAAAACAGTACATAGTTTCTACATCTAAAACTATCATCAATAGTCTTCAAAACATGGGTAAAATATTTCTACTGTATGATATTGGCAGCTATTTTGCCTCCTGATTTGTTCTTTAGAAAGTACAATCAATTTAGGCAGCTTGACTACTAAATAACAGTGATCATGATGCATGCAGTCCTACAACAAAGAATTAAATTTTAGTAGAAGTAGTAAAATTTAAGTAATACTTCATAAGCTTAATTAAAACATGAGTCTGATAAAGAAAATATAAAAGTAAGATTAATCAAATCATGCCCTCCCTTTTCTAGCAACCAAAAATTTTAGATGATCCTCAAAAATATTACAATCCAAAAGGTAGGAAATAAGCCAAGAAGGTTAAACAGCAAAATTTAACAACAGTGATGGGAGTACAAATTAAAGATTCATGTATTAGGAAGCAAATTATTTCTTTCAGGAATGAAAGAAAATTAGAAAAGTCCAAACAGTTGTCAAAAGCAAATTCATACCAGCACAGAACATTAAGGATCTAGGTATATTCCTTTGCTAAACTATGCAAAAGATGCTTAGGATTCCAGGTTTGCTTTAAAATGGAATGATACATATCTATGAAGACAAAAGAAGGAACGTCAAATAAAACATGCAGATTAGGCAGAAACACCAGTGCAGCTTCAAAATATTGCATCACATAGAAATTGAAAAGATTTAACAAAAAACTGTTGCTAAAGAGATCACCTTGCTACTTCCCTTGCTTATTTATCTTTTTAATTGCTACTGATTTGATGACTCAATAGCAGCAGGGTCAAATGATACAAACAATGGAAACTTCCTTCAGTTTGATTCAACTGGGAGATCTTGAGGTAAACTATTTTACCACCTATACAATGGACAAATTTAATGGAGGTTAGTGATATCAACCTAACTAACCAACTATGTGGAAGCTGGTTTTTTGGGGTTTTTTAACAGCCACCATCAGATCAGTCTTATCATTACATAAAATTGCACTTGATTTTCTCATTTTGAGGCAGACTCTAAATGTAAACCATTATATTGTGGAAAATAAATGCTTTTTATATTTTCCCCATTACAATAATACAACAGTAGCAGCCAAATTTAAGGTTTCCAGGTGGAGTCTTACCTATGCTACATATCCACATAAACCCTCTTTTACCTATACAGGTGATAAAAGGATACTATTATTTCCCCACTGGAAGTTACTGTAAGAAACACGAGTTTTATTCAGAAATAAGTCAACATTTTACATATTACATGTAAAATCATGTTTCAGAACAGTCCACAAGTACTGTTCTAATGCTCAATTTTTAATGTAATTACCAACACTTCAAAGCAATACTGCATTTGTAACAATCAAAGGATAACTTATTATGAAGTTATCAGCCTATTCTGATCATGTCTTAAGCAATATAATTTTGTTTCCTCTTTCAACAGAAAAAGATGCACAAAAATGCTACTCACATAACTGGGTAAAATGCAACTAATAACTGGAGAAAATAAATAACTCTTATTGAACTAAGAATTAAGCACATTGAGGACCTTGAGAAGCAATGTGTCATGCAAAACAACAATAACATTTTATTTTATTAATAAGAAAGCCTTCAAAAACACAAGTGAATTTAAACACTTCAATGTTTCAATTTTAAGTAGGGAGAAGCTGAAGTTTCAAAAATGTATTTTTTCCTTTAAACTTTCATAACACAGAAAGTTTAAAAGCATGTTTCTTTCATAACTATGGTTCATAGCTACAATGTTTTTTTGACCTTTTATCTTTATTCCATAGGTCTTTTGTTTAAATCTTTAGATAAAGCAGTTACATTTACTGTCAGCAAAACTGACCTTTTTGCTTCTTAGGTGTGGATGGAATAACAGCCAGCAATTTTAAACTACAAAGAACATTTTCTAGAGTTATCATATCTTGTGAAAAATGAGAGAAATATTCAGATATGTAACTCAGAATAACAAATGAGCACATCAGTATTCAAACAACACAAACCTACCACTGAAGCCAATGGGGTTGTATTTTGAAACTTAAAGCATGAAATGGTTACAGTAGCTGTTCCCTCCCCACACTTTTTTTTTCTTTTAAATAACCCATACAACTTCGATATTGCACTTACGGAAAGTCAGGAGGGTCAAAAGCACTCTTAATAACTCCAGCATATATGGCAATGATGGAAAGAATCACACAGGCAAGGAAGACCAGTGCAAGCTTGTTGACATATTTTACTCCCACAAAAACCACTATGGCCATCAGAACGATAATACATGTTCCATAGACTCTCATGTTGTTCAGCATAGCCTCTGATTCTTCAGCAACATCTGTCACTTTAAATATAGCAGCATTTGGAGTAATATAGGTCTGCAAGAGATATGGCAAACTATCATGCATGTAATAATGAACATTTTACTAAGAAATCTTTTACTTGAACTACAAAATCTAACCCTCTATACCAGTTTTACTTTCACAAATGAGTTTGGCCATATAATTCGGGCATTTAGAAACTGAAGAGATAAGAGGAAGGAAAAGGCGAGGGTGAAGAAAAACAAGTTTTGAGAATAGGATACAGCTTTTGCTCGAGCTTCTTGTCTCCTGTTAAAGAGCTTCCACTCCTCAAATTCATCTGTCTGCCAAATTGGAAAAACTGCTAAGGAATTTGGGGGGGAAAGGAAGTAGCACATGACAAAAACAAAAGAAAAAAACCCAAACCATAAACTAGACTTCCATTGATTGAAACAAAATATGAAGAATCAAACAAAAGTATAACAAAAGTGTTCTCAGTATTATAGACCCTATATTATCTTCATAACATTTTAATCTAAAGTTGCAACAGCACAATGTAAGATTAGTGTGAAAAAGCTTAGTAATGTGCTAAAACACATTTCAAACTACTGCATTTTCAAACAAGATTCTCTTACAGATCTCTCTTTCTTAAATTTTGGTGTGTTCTACCTGAAAAGAAGTTAGAAACTGTTTACAGCACTTATTCTGATAAATGCATGTGAGAAGACAAACTGATCTGTAGTTATGACACACTAGTGTACTACACTACATATCTATATTCCTTCTTCTAGCAAAAAAAACTCTTCTCTGCTCGGCTGCTGGACTTGAATATTAGGGCTTGAGGCAACTCTAGTCCCTCAAAAAAACTTCTAAAATGACTATTTTTCAATAATAGTATTTCTAAAGGCACAAGAAACTTTGGGCAGGAGGCTACCATGATACATTCATAAGCAAAACCCAAAAATAGACATAGACAATTATTTACCAGAGTTTTCTTAGATTAAATTTAAGTTTAGTAAATTAATATTTACAAGAATGCTGGAAGAAATGAAAATTGTGACATCATCATGGAAGAAAAAGAAAGCAAGCTAAAAAAGTATTGCAGATAGAGTATATATTGCTAGAAAACCCTATACTGTGACATTGCAGAAGTTGTAGGCTCTTTATGGATGTACTCCAGAAGATTTTCTTGTGGATTTTGTTCCCCTTCTGTTCACAGCCTTTGCCAGAAAAAAACCAAAGGCAGATGACTGATTCCTATTTCTCCAAATAATCCAGTGGAGGATAAAAAAAACCTACACTTAGGCTCTGTGGCTATGTCAGGGGTCTATTCTGAGGTCTTTGTCAGATATCCTGGGCATCATTTTACTTCAAATTCTGTAGCTGAACCCCATCCATTTTTATTAGCAACACAAAGCCAGCATGGCTCTAATAGGGAGTGCAGTGTATCAAATTCAATCCACAATTCAACACGTGCTTGTGTTACTACTGAAGATCAGATAAGCCAGATCAGATTACACAAGCAAGCATTAGTGAAGACTATCTCTAATTTAAATTTTAGAAAGCCTGGATTTGATGACATGGATCATCGTAAGTAACAAGAAAGATTCTGAAGTAACTCCTGTGCATATCTTCAGTTTCTGATTACCAATTATTGGACCTCCTGGATGAAGCAAAGCCATAGTAGCCAGGCTACTGCCATACAGGCAGCCTTCCACAGCATCTTTACAAATATATGAAAATTCAAGCCAGTAGTTTGGAAATGAGGAAGTGGGATAGATTATTATTGCCCCATCAGAGATATGCCCTTCATGTTCTTCGCAACTTTTCATTGGGCAGCAGTGAGTTACTGTGGTAATGCTTGTCTGATCTAGGCTTGCAGATTATCATTTGGAAAAAGAAGATTTCTGCTTGGTTTGAACATTAAGTATAATAAATATACATCAAACAGCATTTAATTTATTTTTATATTATTAGTAAGAATTTAACTTCCTCAAATAGTCCTGAGTAGAGTAAGAATATATATCAACATCCTGAAAATGGAGTATCAAAACATTAACAATCACCAAACTAGAATGCATTTTAGACCATTAAAAACATTCATCAGCAATATCCCAGAACAGCCCAAATACATTGAGTCTTAATAGAAACTAGTACTCACCAATAAAATTTCAATGGTACCAAGAATGTACATTGCTCCTGCAAAGGTTGTGCCCAAGTAGAAACAAAGTCCCACTGCTCCACCAAACTCTGGCCCTAAAGATCTTGAAATCATGTAGTAAGAGCCTCCAGCTGTGAATTTAACAGAACAAAAAAAAACCAAAAAAAAAAAAAAAAAAAAAGAAAAAACACAAAAAACAAAACAAAACAAAACAAAAAAGACAAAAAAAAACAAACACACAAAACACCTCCAGGTCTTCAGATTAAAGATGGCATTAGAGAACAAATATTTAAATCATTCAATCAAAACAATCAAGATAACCACTGCATACATCTCCACTGACATGCTCATGCCAACACTGTAACCAATGTCTATACCATCTATCCATTTAGAATGTATGTTTCAAGAATAATATCCCCATGTGCATTTTCTGTGGAACAGAAAGTGAAGACTAAAGAAAGAATAGGAAAAATTCCACCAGCTAAACAGAGGTAAATTAGAAAAGGATATACAGGTATAAATAGATGTGAATGAATTTTTAGCTTCTAACCTTAAGCCATCAAACAATAAATTTGAAAAATAATTGCTTTATGAGACCAGGACAAAACAGAATACTTTCTATTGATTATTTCTATCTTCTGTGTATGAAACCATTGCCCCTTTCACTACAGAGCACGTGTTTTTAGTACTGTTTAAAGGTGTTGGGTAGGGATGGATTGCTTTGTCCACTTACATACTATTCACTTTGACCCTAAGTTCTTCAATTCTTCTCACTCTTACTTTCCCTCTCATATGTATCATTTATCTTATCTTCATTAAAACAGGATCAAGTGATTGATGACAAAGATGTGCTGCAGATAGTAATTCCCAGAAGGCCCAGTTAAAGACTGCATCTCACATTAAAAAGTTATTTATAAAATCAATTAAAAGAAAACATGTATTTGACACAAAAGTATTACTTCTGATATTTGAGAATTATAAGAATTTCTTATCCCAGATTTAAACTTCCATCATTAGAGAATTTGCCATGTAAGATAAAATTCTTCATTACCTGGAACTACACCATTTGTTGCTATAGCACTCATTGAAATTGCAGTTAGCATAGTCTGTGAAAAGATGAAATAGAGGAAATTTAAATTACCAGAGTTTTGGAGGTGTTTTTTTGGAAGACTGAGCAAAACAGTAATCAAATAGAGCTAGACTGTTTTTTCCCCAATTTGGGATATCCACGCAACTCAAGTCCTCATCTTTTCAGCAGAAGATTTAGTTAACTTAGATATTTGACACAGCCTTTAAAAAATAACTGGAAGAATACAGACCATTGAATATATTTAAAATATATGTTCATTATCACAATTAAAAAGTAGTGATAACTAATTATAACATTGTTATGATAACATCTAGTAGTGGTCTCACATTCTAAAAAATTACTCTATGGATGCAATACTGTGGTCTGATTTGCAGTTTATTATTCAGTTTGTTCTGAAGTTGTAAAAAGCAAAACAGTTCAGATCTCAAAGCAAAAAATGAAATATTTGCTGAAGGCAAATTTAATAAAACTCATATAATCCTTGAAATAAAAGCTTACTTTTATCAACTCAAAACAATGTCCATACTGGTTAGATTGATACTTGACACTCACTGCTTAAATATATAACCTATTTCTTTCAATTCAATCATACTGGTTAAATATCAGTTCAATTTAACAAATACGATTAAACATGGTTATTTTTCCCTGATACTCATATATTAGAAGGTATCAGTACTCGCCTACAGAGGATTTGGCCAAGAGTTTAAAAAAGAAGTAAAATAAGGTTAACTTACGCAAGCACAACACATGAACACAATGATGAACGACTCAAGAACTCCAGCTGTTCCTACAATCCACGTTAAACGCAGGAAAAGGATGACTCCCAAGATGTTTTGCAAACAGGGAAGATACACACCAATAAAAGTGCCCATTCGTGGACCCTGGAAACAAAGTGAGAATATCAATTCCTTTGCACTAAAAAATTTAAATCCATAAGCACTTTATTCCATAAACACTTATCACAAATGCTTACTGAACAAATGCCAAGTGAAGCTGAGTGGTAGCTTCAGTGTCCAGTTTTGCAAATATTCACATGCTATTTATGAAGAGAAATTCCTGAAAAGAGAGAAAACTATTTCTGATAGCAAACTCTCTTGTTCTACAAGAATTAGGATGAAACCTTGATAGGGATAGGACGGCCCTTTATCTGTTGATTGTAACACTTTACAAGCTTTTTCTGAAATACCAGTTACAGGCTAAAGTCACAGGTTTAAGATAAATTACTGCCATAATAAAAATACCATTTGTATTCTGCAAAAAGTTGATCACAAATTGCCACACAGCTGTCACAAAAAATTATATTCAATAGTATTTTCAATTTTTACAAAAAGACAGACAAGGTATTAAGACAGAGCAAGAAGTAATGCAGAGCTGACTATAATTTCTTTTTTTTTTTTAATTGTAAAACCTGCCACGACAGGTGTACTTTTTATTTGCTAGTGATCATCATAGGTCAAGACACACACAAAAGCCTTCAGGCTTCATCACTAAAGTTTCAATCTCCTACACTTATTAAGAGAAATCAGGCTTTGAAATATTCTAGTTAGAATCAACAGTTATACACAGTAGCTTTCCTGTTACACAAGATGGTCTTAAATCACAACTTGGGCTGTGAAAAATGGCAAGCAACTTAAATAAATAAACAACCAATGATGCTTTAGAAGTTATCAAAATTATTAAGAAAATACTAAATTTCAAAGTATGTAGAAGGAATAATAGAATGTCATTTAGACTATATTTTTTATTTTTACCATCTTGAGAATTATCCATACGCAGCATCAACACTACTGTCTCAATCACACCATTAAAAATGATACTCTGACAGGCTACTACTTAACTATCACAATTTCAGAAATGAAATAAAGACACATTCATAAAAACTGTGTTATCAGGCCACCACATGGCACACCAACAAGATCAAGTGCAAGTGAGGACACGATGTTCATTTGGCTAGTCAGCTCCAGAGGGAGTAATACGGTGCTGCATTGACAAAAACCCCTTCACAGCAGCTGACTGGACAACAGGGTTCACACTAAGGAAAGAGTGAGATCAGTGTTACTTTTCTCACATCTGAAGTTTATCTTCGGATGAAATGAAACAAATATAGGTCAAGCACAACTAGACAAACAGAAAGAAAGCACGCTCATGAGCAAATGCAGGATAAGCAAAAAGTTGAACTAACAGCTGGACTTTATTCCTGACCCTTGCCCACTGTCCAACTTCCACTCAAAATCTCCCTTCCCTTCTGAAGGGAGCTTAAAATGAACTGCCCTTCTAAGCTTATTTTCAAACATATCTCTGTCTTTTCTGCCCTGTGCTCATTTTCCTTTTAGTCATCCTCATGTGCTTCTCCTCTTTTCTTCATAGCTCAGCAAATAAATTCAGTGGCAACACCCCTTCTCCTACACAGACAGATGACTCCTAGCACTGTCCCTTCCCAGCATCTACCTTAATTTTCCCCGTTTTAGTCACCCTGCTCATCATCTCTCCTTTGCCATAAGTTTTTTACTGTCAGGTCACATGCTTTGATCCAAGCCCTCTCCTTCCAAAACAGCCCCTGCTCACAGAGCGATCAATCCAACATGCCACTGCAGACTCCAATTGTGGCATATATTCCACTTCTACAGACACAGACACACACACTTTGGGTATCCAGTAGACAGACAACCCTTGATTAATTCACTTCACTTCTACCAACTGTGTTTAGCAATCTGTCAAACAGAGCATATGCCTTCCTTTCCCCCAAGTACAATATTTTTGATGTTTGTGACAAAACATGCATCCATTAAGTTTTAAACACAAAAAACAAAGAAAGCTATTCAAGAAAAACTCCTATCATGTTAAGAGGTGCAAATATGCTTATAGATTTAAAAGAGTGACCTGTTTCATCTCAAATTTGCCTAAATATAACTACCTAAGAACCTAAGCAGTTAAAATATATTAATAAACCTGCAAAAATCCTTCTATATGCTCACTAGAGGTAGATAACAGGTACTGATGCTTGCACAAGTTCATAAGGAAGAAGAAAAGGAAAGAAGAAGAAAATGGGTATACTCCATGTATCAGATCATAGCTTTGTACATATTTTATCTAGGGGTTTTACAGCCAAGTCTTGCTAAAATATGCTAACATGAACATCAAATTAACATAAGTGCTGCTGCAAATGCTTCCGTTCTAAACATGGTATTGCAAATCTTACTCCAATTTTTAGGTTCACATATTCTCTTTCCAGGTTGAAAAATGCATCTCTTCTAGTTAACTTTGTCTTGATGAATTATCAGAAATATAAATACCTTGACTTCCTTTCGTTTGCTGTCGTCATCTGCTTCATGTTCCACCACTCCTTGGGTCAGATTAGTGTAGTTTGCTAGTTTATTCAGAAGAGATGACACCATGGGATTACTATCCATTTCTTCCTGTTGGATTTTGAAGAATACTGTATTTATTTATTAAATAGATTTTTTTTTTAAGCCATCATTTTATGATACTACTTCAAACACATACACAGCAGGTCAGCCCTGATTCAGCCAAATAAAAAATCAGCATGAAAAAATACCAATCAGCTTCCAAACAACAAGATAGTTGCATTCTTTCTAGAAGTTTAACTCTACATGGCTATGTTGCACCATTTCTTTCATATTTTTACACTATCTTACATTATGCAACTCAAATATAAGGAAAATCTAGAGAAAAAAATAGATTTTTAAAATTACAGTGGTCTATCACAACACAATCTTCAGTGGATTGCACTGGTAGGGTTGAGTCATTAGAGTGTTTCTCCAGCATCTTGCTTGTGTTTAGAGTGTGACTTCAAATGATTTCTCAAGCACTAAACCACTGAAGGCTTACATATTTTATCTCACACCAGGCATACTAATTGCAAAGTGTTAACTTGTTGAAAATACCCACACATATGCATATCACATATAATTGCACATATGTAATAGCACCTGACAGAAGTCAGCCCATCTTTCTTTAGCCAATTATCTGCTACAAAACAAAAACATGCTAAAACAAATAAGAAAATCCAGAAGAATACACAACACAAGAATTCCCAAGAAAAATGGATCCAGGAGAATTAAATTAAATACAAAAAAATTGAACACTGGAAAGAAGACGAGATGGGGGCAACAGACACAGACAAGAAGTAAAATACCTCTGCCTGGGAGATTAGGTAATGATAATGGTCATAATAGTCAAACTTCCTTTTAACAGTTTATACAGAGTTTATACAGTTTATATAACAACTCTAACATCTGAAAACATGAGGAAAACAAGATCGTAGGAAACTTACTTGGAAACATACATAGTATCAAAAAAGATTCACTGCAACTACAGCAGTGGTGATGAAGTCACTAGAAAGCTTTCAACATGGTATTGTTAACAGCAATGCCTATAACTTGACATACCTAAAAGCAATGGTTTTATATCAGCTGATCTAATGTAAGCCATGATTCAAAATAACAGATCTGGGACAAAAGGCAGCTATGGCCAAATCATCATCACTGAGGAGTACAGCAACTAATTTGAACCACATAAAGTTTAGGAAATTACTTAATGGAATAGAGCTTGAAGGAGAGAAATTCAATGACAGAACTTCGATACCATCATTCCTGTCAAAAGATATTGCACATGTGACAAAAAGACAATTAATGATCAACATCACTTTGATCCTTTAGCCCAATTTTCTCTAAAACAGTGAAAAATTAGTAAATATACATTATTTGGGTCATGCACAGAGTGAGATGAAAGACCAT
Source organism: Luscinia megarhynchos (assembly GCA_034336665.1). Lineage (NCBI taxonomy): Eukaryota > Metazoa > Chordata > Aves > Passeriformes > Muscicapidae > Luscinia > Luscinia megarhynchos. The sequence continues at coordinate 7,795,664 of JAPFBE010000002.1, forward strand.
GTCCTCTGTGCAAAGATATTTGAAAGGAAGAAGAGAGAAATGTAAGAGAACAACAAGAAAACATTGAGAAGAATGCAACAGCAGGGTGTCTAAACAATGTTGGAAGCACCTTGTTTTTGTTAAGAGCAAGCATCAGGGCAAGACTAGTGCAAGCTGCTCAAGCAGAACAACTAAGCTTTTTACTACAAATATTACTTAATTGCAAAAGTGGCCCTTAAGAGTACTAAATTAATATACTTTTTTTCACTAATTGCTTGTAATCATTCAGTTGAGTAAGAAGGTATTACACATCCATTATAAAGTAGATGTTTACATTAACAATTGCTATGGTGTGATCTACACTGTAGTTGAACAATACAACTACGTCATGGCTTATAAGTTTTATAGCTTTGCTGCTTTACAAAAAGTCTGTAGTTCCTCTGTTGAACAAATTATTTTGCTAATCCTTTCAAAACAGAATACTGCTTTCTTAAAAAAATAGGTTTAACTTCCAGCATTTCTCTAACAATGTCTAGATCGTAGTCCAAAAAATTTTAATGCATGAAGACTTATTTCATATCTCCACATTAATGCACAACAATATTTACTGTTTTTACCTATATAATTCAAACCCACTGAAATGGAATGTTAGCAGAGCCAAACTATAAGAATGTTATTAAAACTAATTTTCTCCCCCACCAAATTTTAAGACAGAAGAAAACAGGTGATTGCTCATCTCCATTAAAGTCACAATATGATTTTTGGAGTATTTCACTTACCTCAAAGAGAGCCATATTCTTTCCTTCATACATGTTTCCTCTGCCCAATTCGGCATTGTTAATAAATGGACTACTTTCTCTGGCATTTCCATCCCCTAGTGCAAAAGTAACACAATTAAAAACAAGAGAAAGATCGGTGGGGAGGGGGTAATATACCATAAAAGACAAAGGCGGGGCAAGTCTACATTATACCATAAAAGAAATAGTCAGAAGATTCTGGTTTAAGAACACTGTAGGTGGCTGCAAACTCAGTTTTTATCTCAGACACATGGATGTTAAACATTTAAGGAAATTAACTTCAGCTTAAAAGTATAGTATAGTGTTCCATCTCTTAACTAGAATTATTCTTTAACACATTTCTTTCTCCCCTACCCTTTCTAGATTCCCTAAAAACACTTGAAAACTGCACTTCACATAAACGTTTTGGGTATAGAATAAAATAATCCCCCCAGCTAACCTTTTTATTACTTTACTGACTCTCTCAAAAAACCTCCAGTAGTTGAGGAAGGAATTTATGAAATACAATGCAAAAGGAATTATTTTGTAAAGGTTGTGGGGACTCTTCCATGACATGTTGTACTTAATCTATTCCTTATTGAAATATAAATTGCATTAGCCTGCAGCTCTACTGAGCTGCTCTGGTACATCTCTCCAAAAATACAGCATTACTTTCACTGCCTTTCAGCCCACGAACTACAAAAACTATTACATGCTGATACTGTCACAACACTGGCATTTCCACATAATCTCAAGACCTTGCCTGTGCCACTTTGCCTGTCTGCCCTTTTGCCCTTATATCCACAGATTACAGCAATAGCACCTACACAGTCTCTTCACTACAGAATTAAAGAACTGTTGGAGAACAAGTTGTATTCTTTTCCCCATCTCCTCTCTCTGCTTCCTACAGGACACTTATCCCTACATGAAATCCCAGAAGAAAGCTCTGGCAAATGTGTACACTAGTCTCAGCACAGCATATTATCTTGGTTGTAAACCAGACAGATCTCAGTAGCTCAAATATAAGAGGGTCTATGGATTTTCCACCACTGATTTCCTATCACTCTCACACTATCACTATACTTGCTGACATAGAAACCACATAAGAGACACAAAAGATTACAATTTTCCTAAAAATTAGGGCTCTAAAATTAGTTCTTCAGTCCAGAGAAGAAATGGTGATGAATTCACACATCCAATATATCTCCTTCTATCCATATCCTCCAACTTTCGTTTTTCTGTTTCTCTACAGTTCATATTTGGTCTCTCACTACTTCAAGTCCTACAGCCTGGTTAGGTGCCCCTCCTCCAACAAAGGTTAATGCAAGGCCAGCAGAAGGAGCACTGTGAACACAAAAGGATCTCCCTAATGAACCAACACCTTGGGATGTTTCACAGTATGTGGAATACTCTGGTTTCGAACCAGATAATCTGAGAAATTGGCATTTATCCTTTAATGGGCTCCACTGTGCTTAGAGAAAGGTTCAGTTTAGCTTTTTCACAGACAACAAAAAGCAATTCTGTCCTGAAAAAAATACATCCTGCTTCTTCTTATCATTTTGCTCAACCATGTGAACACTAGGACTTCTTGCTTAAGACATTGCATTTTCTTTCTGAGATTTTTGAACATGGTTTTTCTTTTAGCTCCATTCCTGAAATCATCCCATTATTTCTGCTGAAGCTTTTATAAACCATTAAAAGGTACATTCCCAAGTTAAAATAAAAATAAGTTTGCTTGATTTCAGTCTTGCTGAGACCACACTTCTATCAACTTTCTCATCAACTGACAGTTGGTACCTGCAATTATTAACTAAATATTAATGCTTTTTTCAAGGTACTTCAAATCCCTTCAGAAAGGATTACTCTTCAAAAAATGAGCTGGGGAATTTCAATTATTGTTTTGCATTCATATAGAGTATAATGTCACTGGAGTCACTCCTTCAGTGAGTATCATCAGACTAATCTAAACACCAAAAGGGTAGCAAAAAAAAATGTGAATCATTATTCATCATTCTGAGGTTAAAGAATATCGTTTTGGCTGACCAGTTCTGGACACAAAAATTAGTATCTCAGCACTACATAGTAAGTATTTTAAATTGTAGGTAAGAGAATAGTGAAGCTGTCCTTTATATGTTTGCATTTCTAAACAAAGAGTTACTTGGCTTTGCTCCAAAAGGAAAAAGCTCAGAGCACAATGTCTCTAACAAACAAGTCTTGTTAAACGCACCTAACAGGCTTCAAATAAAAAAATGCAGAACTTAGGATCGGAAGAACAGGAAACCTTTTTCAGTGCTTACAACCAATATTCTGCCTATTTCAAAGCTTTCTAACGATAGTCTTCAAAACAGTCTGGTAGTGACAGATTGCAATAAAGTCCTGTTTCTCTAATACAGCTCTCTTTTTGTATTTGTGTATGTTTGGCACAGCATTCTGATAGTTAATGCTGATCATGTCAAATATTATTTTGGCTTCACCTGAAGAGAATCAATGCTTAAAAAGTGAACACAAAAGCAAACTGACAAGTACTCTGTCATCTGCAGTTTGCTGACTACTACGATTATCAAAAAATCATTAGAACCATAGAATCATAAAAGCATTAAAGTCAGAAAAGAGCCCTAAGATCAGATCCAAACTTCGACTGAACACTACCATGCCAAATTAACATAGCACTATGTGCAACATCAAGGTCATTTCTTGAACACCCCCAGGGACAGTGGCTCGACCACCTCCCTGGGCAGTCCTTTCTAATGTTTAACCACATTTTCAGTAAAAAAATTCTACCTCATGTCCAACCTCAGCCTCCCCTGGTGCAGCTTGAGTCCATTTCTTCTAGCTGATTGCCAGTTGCCTGGGAGAAGAGGCCAACCCCCATCTTGCCACAACTATTCCAGCTAGTTACAGAGAGTGATAAGGCATCCCCAGAGCTTCCTTTCCTTTTCTTCAGGCTGAATGACCCCAGCTCCCTCAGCCACCTCTCATCAGACTTGTGCTCCAGACCCTTCACCAGTTTCATTGCCCTTCTCTGGACACAGTCAGCAACTCAACATCCTTCTTGAAGAGAGGGGCCCAAAACTGAACACAAAACTCTACATATAGCCTTAACACTGCCAAGTACAGAGCAACAAACACTTTCTAGTCCTGCTGGCCACACTCTTTTCAGTAGAGGCCAGGATGCCTCTTGTCCACCTGGGCACACGACTGGCTCATATTCAAACAGCTGTTGACTTGCACCCCAAGGCCCTATTTTGATGAGCCACTTTCAAATCTCTCTTCTCCCAACCTGTAGAGTTGCATGGGGCTGTTGTGCATGACCGGGACCTTTGCCTTGTTGAACCTCATACCTGTACCACAGTGGCTAACCTCCAGTTGTCTGGAACCTCCCCAGTTTATCAGGACTAACAATAATGACAGAGAAGAGCTTGGCAAGTTGTTCTGCCAGCTCCCCCAGTACCCTCTGGTGTGTCCCATCCTGCCCCATACACCTGTGAATGCCCAAGTGGCTTAACAGATCACTGATTACTTTTTCTAGATGACAGGGGTCAGTTCTGCTCCCCATCTCTCTCTACCAGCTCTGGGGGCTGGCTGCCAAAGGATAAAGCTTCTTTCTGTTGAAGACTGAGGCAAAAAAGGCACCTCAGACTTCCTCATCCTTTGTTACAATGTTACTCTTCATATCCAATAAAGGATAGGTTTTCCTTGGTCCTCTTTTTGTTGCTAATATATTCATAAAAATACCTGGAAAAACTTTTGAGTTTTCATCACTGCTGTCAACAAAAAAAAAAAAAAAGAAATTTTTAAAACATCATCTTTTGAAGTATGCTTATTTAATATGTTTAGATTTACAGTGAGCCTTATTAACATGTAAGACAAATTGACATGTATTATATCATTAATTAGAAGGAACTAGTTTCAGAATCTCAACACAGAGACAATATCTATGGTGAAATTAACCAAACAAACTATCTTTAGCTCATCCTTTCTTCAAAAGAAGATTCAATAGGAAAAAATGATTCATTAGAAAAACAGAACTAAATAAAGGATTAACACTTCATAAATGCTGTAAATCTTGCCCCTCATGCATCACATGGACAATAGAAAAAGCTATTTCAATTATTTTCTACTGAGGTAAAATGGAACACAAAAGGATTAAATATTTCATTTCAATAGTAAGTCTCAAGCCACCTATGGTTTGTCTTAACCCTATCCCTTTGAATTCTATGAGGAAACTTTAAGATAGTCAAATAATAGAATCATGTAGGTGGGGAAAGAGCCATCGAGCCCAACCATTCAGCTAACGATGCCAAATTTACCACTAAACAACGTCCCTAAGCACCACACCTACACCTATTTTAAACACCACCAGGGGTGGTGACTCAGCCACTTCCTTGGACAGCCCATTCCAATGCCTGCCAAGTAAATCACCTTCTCCTTAGGTTTCTTTGAAATTGTGTCTGTTCAAACAATTCTCAAGTGTGAGCTGAGTGAAACATAAAATAAAAATTATAACTTCTGATGTAGTTTCAGACATGCCTTTAAACTGCATTTCTTCTTGCAGTTGCTGCAACAGAAGCACTCCAAAAATTTATACTTCCTGTTGCTTGATTTCTGAAAGTAACTCAGTTTATGAGGATTTACAGGCAAAAATCTTAAATCTAGACTAGTATTTCATTTTGGACCACAAGAAAGACAGAATAACAAAAAAGAAAGCCATCTTTGGGTTTGTTTATGCTATGTTTCATCTGTCTTCTGACACAAAAAAAATTTGCCTGTTGATGTCATATTCCATGCCACCCAACATGAGCCATCAAAGACTAAGTTTTAAAAATTATATTTCGACCCTCATATCTATTTTAAAAATGATTATTAATCTGATACAGAATGTTCATAGAACCTACCACATTTCTGTGCTCACTGCTGGACCAGTAGACAAACTAAAGTCATAACTAATGTATCCTTCCTAAAAGCTAGTGTGGTATTTGCTGTGTTGATGGGACATGCAAAAAGCATGATTTCTACAGATACTTGAGCACTGTGATGAGTGGTTACATCTGCATGGAAATTAGTTGCAACAGTGACATTTTCTTTTGTAAACAAGACATACAGCCGCAAGAAGAGAAGGTAAGAGATATGTCTCGAGGTAATATTCAGTGTGTTGATGCCTATCATCACAATCTGCACTTCCATACACTCCAGTCCCCCAAATGTCAATGCAGTGTAACCCACACAAATAATCACAAACTATCCCAGGGCTGTGCTGGCCTTAAATTTTCTGGCAATGTCACCAGATGATTGCTTATTAACACTTCCACACACCAAACAAAACTTAGGTAAAAATTTTTGCATGTCAAAATTCAATGCTGGTCACAGAAGCAAAAGACAGCACAGTGTCCAAATTCATATTCTTCAGAAGTTTCAGAGTAGTAATCATCACAAATACCAACAAATAGATTACTTTTAAGGTATGTTAACAATTAAAAATTTCTAAGCTGATCCAAGCTGGCCCAATTTATATAGTGCAAAACAGAGCCCAAGAGTATAGCTCAAACATGCAGACACCACCTTCGCCAAAGCGGTCACTCTCTTATTCAGGGGTTGGACCGGATGATCTCCAGAAGTCCCTTCAAACTGAACAATTTTGCAACTCCCCTCTCATGCTTATTACTCACCCATCTGCATCCCCATATCATACTGTTCCTCAGAGGAACTGAACTATTAATTATAAATGCCTATGTTGCCACTAGAGACAATCAGCATAGGAATAACGAATTACTCAGAGAAACAACTTCCTTAGCATTCATGACAATCACACTAAACTCCCACCTCTGCTTCTCTCCTCACCACTGAACCACAAGTAGTAGAGTATGACAAAAATATGTTACAGCTGTCTTGTTATAGAGAAAGCAGCAGAGAAAGGCTAGAGGTAGACAAGAAAACAACCATCTAAGAGATCCTAAATTTACACTATGATGTGTTCAAGAGATTAGGACAAAAATATTTGACTACCTAATCTGATTTCCCACCTTTCCGCAGGCTGCAGAATTTCATTTAAGCATTAAGCTCTATAACATTGAAAAAAATCATATTGAAATTTAAGCAGTGTATCTCTTGATGTTTTCAGAACAGAAATAAGAAAAAAAACCTATTAATTTATCTAAAGATTAAGAGTTTTTTAATACTGAAAACATCTCAAATTGTTCCATATTTCTATTTAAATTTGGCTCTTTCAAACTTCTAGTTATAACATCCTAGTAACTGCTTCCAAATTTAACCACTTACAGTATTTTCTCTTTGTGAAGATAATCATACTTATTCAAATAATCTCAACCTATCTCTCTCATAAAAGTTAAGTTCCTAAAGCATTTTTCTAACTTTTAAATTATTTTTATGGAAACATTCTGTACAGGTTTTAAAGTTACACAAAACCAAAAAAATTCAAACTTTGAAAATCAAATACAGTCTTCTAACACCAGTCTCAGCAATGCTATTTACAGAAGTATAATCGTCACCTCTCTACTCCAAGGATCAGGCTAGCCCTCTTTACCACAGCATTAAGCCAAGCTCATGATATTCTATTCCAGTCTGACCCCTAAATCCTTCCCAGATTCATTGCTTCCTCACTGTCCCACACTGTGCCTGCCATCATTATCCATATCCAAGTAATGCTCCTAATGCTGCTATTTACTTTTGTATTCAAACACGTTTTGTCCAAAGAAGCAAGCACCTTTTTCTCCTGACGTCCTGTAAGAGTTTAACATCTATGTAAAAAATAAAAGCAGATTGCTTTCATATGACAAAAGAATACAGGTGTTGTTCAAAGGAATAAGAATTATATAAACTTTTGAACCACATGACCTCAAATAAAATAGCTCAGCTATGATAATGTCTAACTGTTCTCCGAACAAGTACATGTGCAAAACTAGAAAAGCTTTGATTCCCACTAAAAATTGCTAATTTTATATGCTGTCATCTAAAGCAGAACTGCAGTTGGAGAATAATCCTTCACAGAAAAGTCCTAACTCTTCATAGTTTGCAAAGGGCAATGCCTAATCACAGTCCATGTACCTTGAGGTAGGTTCTGGTTAGCCACATACAGGTGAAATGTATCAGTTTTTTAAAAAAACAGTGGTAACATTTTCGTTCAGATAGTATTAGGTCACATTAAGAACAAACCACTGCAAACTGAGAATATGAAAATGAGAGCCTGTTTGCACAAGAGACAGCAGATATTTAATGCTAATGTAACAAAAGTTTTTAAGGTAAAAATACATAAAGTTCAAAAGTCAATAAAACTGATGTATATGAGTGTTGCATCCAAGAAAGCTGACTGTGGCAAAACCTGCAATTCTATCTTCTCTATCGTGGATATTTACTTCCTGTGTGTTCAAGTTTTTGATTGGCAGGCAACTAAAGAGAAGTCATAGAATCTTATAAATTAAACGTTTTAACACTTCCAACCTAAATCCACATATTGAAGCACTATATAGTCAAGTTCTTAAAAGCCACTACCTTACCATAATGCAAATTATGAAAAAGGCATCAATAAACTTGTTTGAACCCACCTTGCCTCAATTTTTGTGCCACATTGGTTTAAGAACTCAGTGCAACCTAACTCAAAGTTTCATGTTACTGGGTTCTTTTTAGTAATTAAATGTCTAAATATATTTACTACATCACAAATTTCTTGCAGAATTTTTAGTGATGATTACATAATCTATATGTTATCTTGATACGCAGAACAAAGTGTATTTAAGTCCTTTGTAAATAAACCTCTTTACATAATGGACAATTCTAATATTACATCCATCACCTATGTTATCAACATTGCCAAGTTTTAGATTTTCTTTACTTAGGCTACTATTATAATCAAGCACATCTTACTTTTAATGAAAGCACTGCAAAAGCTCTTTATAAATTCTTTAAAATACGTCTCTAAGTACAAGAATCTCCTATTTCAGTAAGAAAAATATTAGAACCACAGTATTGTCTTTTAAAGAGACTCACTTGGATTTGGCCCGTTTTCTTCATAATCTTGTTCTCTCATGATTAAAGAAAATTAAGTCGGTCTCCTCTGCTGATTCTTCAGGTATCAAGAATTGAAACAGGAAACCAACAGTTCCTTCCTCCCAGCTTAGTGTAAGACCTCAAATCCTGTTTCTTACTAGTATTGGATTAATCCTGAAACAAGTCGTTAAGGCTTCAGGCAGCATGAAGCACCCACATGACACAAACTACATGACAGTCATGTTATGTAGAACTCTCATTTAGAACTCTCTAAAGAGAATTAAGCTGAAGGATTTTCATCAGCAATTAACACCCTGCTTAGCGAAATGGGAAGGATCGAGTCACTGAAATAGCCCACATCTTCATCTAGTAAGTACTTTTAAAGTTTTATTTCTACCAAATAAATTCACTTTAAAATATCTCCACTAAACAGATCAGTAGAGATTAGCAACACATAGTATTAACCTATTCCAAAGACGAATCTACTATTAAAAAACTATTTTAAGTACATATTTAAGTAAATACATGTACCAAGTACATATTAGCAGACCTTAAGCAAGTCAGTTAGTTTTTAACCATTGATTTTACGTAGAAATAGCTTCTACTTAAGATGTAGCAATAAACACTTTAAAATATAATTCTATAAATTTTGTAAGCTCTTTTTTTAAAAAAAAAATTTTAATTGTAAAGGTTTATTTTTAAGATTAGCAGCAGAATTTGTTCATTCTCTTTCAAATTAAATATGCCACTGTTTTCTAGTTTATGCATTAATATATTACACATTCTATACCAGTCTTAACTTCATACAAAGTGTTTCAATTTTGTTAAATGGATGTTAGTGATAGGAATAGACTAGCTCCTGGGATTAAATCTTTGAATAACATCCAAAATCTACTTTTCTCTGATCATAACATCTCTGCCACAAGCATGGTCAACTGTGGAAAGGCTGTAAAGGTTGAAGGGTCGACTGTAAATACACTAGACTTCTCAGTGAGATTAACCTATGCTCCTCCATTGCACATACACACCCCCTGTGCCGACTATTCCCTGGTTTTCCAATAAATAACATTTTACAGTAATTCCCAGCATCCATGCTTCATTAGTTATATGATGTCTTCTTCGTAAATGATCACGTTTGTCATTATTATTCCTTGCATTTGAGGGTCCTCAATTTTAAAAAGATTTTGCAGGAGTTAGTTTTCACATTAGTTTCTAAATGAGAAACTCCTGTGGTGAGGTAAATAATACTACAGGATGCTAAAAATACTAGCTACACCTTGAAACACCTGATACACAGAGCTGCTAAGGAACAGAAAGCTGATCAACTTTACAAAATTCTTACAGGTCTATCTAGACAGTCACTACAAATATGTGCGGAGAAAATAAACAAAATACCCAACACAAATCAAACAAAAAATTTCCTATAAAACTTCATACCTTGCTGCCTACAGACTCGTATTTCCTTCTCTTCTTTCAACCATTTACTATCCCCTGACTACCCTTTCTTTGTAGTATATTATAAACACATTAAAAGGCACATCTGCTTTCTGCTACTTTGTGACTATTTGAGTCAGCAGGCTGCACCCTTAACTACGCTGTTCACTTGAAGTGTTAAGTTTCCGTTCAGCCCCTTCTGAAGTACTGCTGTGACTAGTGCTGCAGTCCAGCCCCACAGCCACTCACAAATGTCTATATCAAAGTATCATATAGTCAGAAAACACGAAGCTGTGGAATTTCAGATTATTATGAAGGAGTGCAGATCATAGAGTAAGAACACCATAGGTTACTCCTTTACCACAAAGGTGACCATCAGGCAAGAATGCGTGAAAGGGGATAAATGCACAAAATTGTGCACTAATTGATAAGTGCCTTGCTAATAAGAATCAAAACTACTTTATTGTTGATCTAATGACTAGACAGCATACAGCTAATTCCCTCAAAAAAATTAGCATTGAGTTTGATGGGACAGGTTTGTCAGGTTTTTGTGTGTTGGGCAGGTTGGAGTTTTTTTAAAAAAAGGTAATAGTGCAGTCAAGGAAAAACTACTTGGTTTTTAAGACAGACAATTCAATCAAAACTGCCAACATGCTAGATTTCTAAATAACTGGAATGAAATAGCATGATGAGCTATAAAGGCTAAGGCTAAGTCAAATAGGAAGTTCCCATTCTCCTCTTTTTTGTTTTCATTTCTGCTCTCAGCCTTGCCCACCTCTCATATTGACACAACCCTAGTCATTCTCACTTTTTGTGACACTCCCCTCAACTCAAAAACATGGAAAGCATGCTTTTTACCTCTGCAGCAGTTTAGTTTACTCAGTTTAGCATGCTGAACCAGGCCAGTGAAGTGTCTGATGATCAAGTGCAGGAAAAAGGAAATAAACCAAATGACGCAGAGGAGGACAAGGAAAGAAATCATTTACTTCTTAACCTTCTTCTCAAGGCTGGAGCAGTGAGAAGGGCAAGAGGGGTCCTTCTCTGAGCAGCAGGCTTTTAGATGGGCTTAACTACAGCAGCTTTTAGCTGTAGGAACATTTCAGAATTCTTTAGTTTTCAGAAGAATAACTCGAGAACAATTATTTGATTACACAGCACTAACTTAACCGTTCCATATGATACCCAAAGCAACAGTAAGAAGTGCATCTTTCACTCCCAAAACTCTCTGTCAGAGGGTAGCATTTAATCTCTTCACAAAGTCAGAGCTCTTTGCCTAGAATTTATGTACAAATCAATGTCTTCCCTTTTCAATGTTTTCCTCTCTACTTGCAATGTTACAGGCACACAGGAAGAGTCATACATAAATTATTTAAACATATCTTGCAACCGTAACCACAAGTTCCCAAAACACTACCTAATCACACCAATAATTTTATTTTTTTTTAAATCTCTGGCCTTTAGGGTCATGATAAACCACTCTATCCATTCTTCCTCTCACCTTCCCAGGATTTAAAAAGGTTCCAAGCTTTTCAGATGCTTCATATATACATACAGTCTAACAAATCCTGTCTAACTATGTCTGTATCTACATCCAGTATTTTGAGATGCCATCTGAGTAAACACCATACACCATGTCTCTCTGACTAGCTCTTCTACTACCACAAGAAAATTTGTCTAGGTTAATGCTGTACTACTAGTCATTCATCAAGTACAAGAAACAAACTGCTGCCACAGCTTATATTGTTTTGGTTTTTCTATTGCATTTAGTTTGGAAAAAGAAGAGGCACTTACTAGTAACTACTAGTTACTAGAACACATACTCATCATTTGCATATACTGAGGGAAAGGCAACTACACGCAGTATATATATTTTTATGGGTAAACAAGGTTTAAGAATAAAAAGCTTTGAAAGAAATAACCCAACTTTGTCAACTTAGTGTTTTATTATATTAGCTTCCTAAAATAATGTAAATATATTAAGTTTGTCAAATATCTGTTTTTATCTCTACATCCACATCCCAAAGAATTAGCCTTATTTATCTGTCATCAGTACTACAAAAATAAGATGCCTTTTACAACCCCCCATCTATTCACCTGTTATCATCTAACAAAGTTAATCCCCCCACCTACGCCTTTACAGAAGTATCGGTTGTAACAGAGCATCCAAAATAAAGTGCAAGACGTGAACTAGTTCTCGTAGTGCTAGCAGTGATTCACACACCATACTTGGTATTGCTGCTGCAACACGCTTTGGAAAAAGGAAGTGTTAAGAACCACAAGAATTAATGCTTTCCGAGCAGCGCCTTGTCATCCAAGTGAAAAATCACTCATTTCCCCAGCAAGGCGGGTGGAGAAACAGCAGCAGCCCCGCAGAGGGGCTGTCCCGAGCAGACCCTCACTCGCGATGCCCGAGCTCCACCTCCGGCTCCGTCCTGCTCCCGCAGGAGGCTTCAGGAGCGAGGCCTAGCGGGAAGCAAGGCTCCCAGCGCCACCGCATCCCGTAGCGAACACCTCCTCAACCCTAGACACTGTATCTGATGGAAAAGCACATGGCTGGACAAACACCTGGGGCAAGCCAGGTGAAACTGCGCTCTTCTCCACAGCCTGGATCTTTCCTCTCAGCCCTCCCTCCAGCGGGCTCCAAGAGCAGCTAGCTTTGAAGCGAGCCTAGTGGTGGGCTGGATCTGACCCCAGAGGTGTCTCCCAGCTCAAGCGGCAGCCCGTGGGTGTTCTCCCGGCCTGCTGCCGCGCCGTGGGCGGCGCCGCTCCGGTGCCGGCGGGAGGCGGACTGCGCGCCCGGCCGCGGGCTGCTCCGCTCCCCGGCTGGAGCCGCCCAGGAGAACTTCCTCCTTCGGGCCGGCGGCGCTGACTAATGGAAACAAAGAGAAACAAGCTCTCAGCCACCCCGGGCGCCAGACTTTCGCCCTTTCCCGAAGCGCGCCTCGCCACCTGGGCAGGTAGCCCCGGCACCGCTGGCCGCACAGCGGCGATGCGGCCCCTCCGCGGTGTTCGGGGCTCGCCCCGGGCGGCAGACCCGCTCCTCCGCACGCACGGAGCCCGCGCTCTCTGCGCGCCCTGACCCCCGACGCTGCCCCGCTCTCTCACCGGCGCCCCGCTCCCTCTCGTCGCCTTCATCCTCCTCCTCGTCTCGCTGCTGCCCATCCCTCTGCCGGCCCTCGCCCTGCGCCTCCACCGGCACCACGGTGAAGCTGGTCGGCATGGTGCAGGCGGCCCCGGGCCCGCTGGCGCCTCCCTCCTCCGCGGGCAGCGGGCAGGGTGAGCGGGCGCTGCCGCCTCCCTCACGTGAGAGCCATTTCCTCACGCGGCGGGGGGGCGGCCCGCGCCACCTCCCCTCACGGCGCCGCCGGGCAGCGACGGCCCCGGGGCAGCCCTCGGCCCAGACCCGGCCCGGCGGCTGTGCCCGCGGCGCTGAGACCGCCCGGCGGCTGTCCTCTGAGCCAGACAGAAACTGCCCTCCGGAGGAAATCACAGCGGGCTGTAGGACCTCAATCCTCCATCACTGAGGGCATGACAGCATCTGGAAGGCCCAAGCAGGAGATTGATGATCACTTTTTGGACAAGTGGAGAAAGTCCACTGTGTGCCTTTGGACCACCAGGACGTAAAGGTCTGCTGTCCCACGCAGCAGCCGTGGTTTGCAGTGGGCGGGTGAAGGTCCCGGGGCTCAGGCTGGAGTCAGCGTTTAAGCTCTGACCGGCAGTACAGCGGATTCAAAGAGTCAGTGGATGAGCAGTGTATCAAATTAAATATTAATGATGTAGCATTAGTGGTGAGATATAGCTCTTTGTTACCTCCAACTTCCATCTCAAAGGAAGTTGTAACATCTCCACTCCAAAACAGAGAAAAAATATTTAGAAGCCAAGGGCATTTGTTTGGTCTCCCCGTTCTTCTACCTTCCCAGCAAAGACCTAGAATAAATCAGTCAGTCTATATCTGTGTCTTTTGGAAGAGGACTCTGGTGGTTTTGTGGGTCCCATACCTCAGTGGGATGGCAGATGTCTATGTAACACTACAGTTTGTCCCCTAGCTTAAAGGCCTTCAGAGAAAGGGGTAGGCAAAGTGATTCTGCCATCAGAGCTGGCAGTGAGCTGGCAGGTATGGAGCAAGAGAAGGACATGGAGAGATGCATGGTAACATTTTGATATCTGGTAATGGGCTTCCCATCGAAACCATGGTGTCACTACAGTAATGAGAATAGTGGCTGCATGAAAAAAGATTTTCGTCAGCCTCCCTCAGTCTTTTTCCAAGCTTAAAAAAGCAACAGGAATGGTTTCATTGCTAATGATAGCTGATCTCCAGTGTTACTGTTATCTGCAGAGGTAAAGATGCTTTGGGGCAGTTTTTAATGTTAAAGTTCATTTTGTTATGGCACAAACTATTATGAAAATGAATACCGTGAAGGAATACGATGCAATGCTAAATTAGAATAGTAAATGTGATTTTGAAAAATATACACAAAATAATAATTTCTTCTTCAAAACAAGGACTGATTTTTTTCCAGGGCAGAGCTATTGTTTCACAGTGACTGTGAGGAAGTGGAGCCTGGAGCTATGTGGAGTTGTCTAGGTTGTTATCTATCCCTTCACTGTCACCACCAGGGCAGAAGTAAGGGATTCCCAATTCTAAGAAGGTGTGCTTGATGACTGGAGGGTCTGTCCACAACTGGTTTTCATTGTCCCAGGTTTGGTGAGCCTATTTGCATGTTAATCACTCTTTCTTTGTACATTTTTGTTATTAGTATTGTTTCTGTTACTCTTCATTCTCCTATCTCCTTGCTGATTCCAGTAAACACATAATCCATGCTTTTTGTTTTTTCCACAGAAGAGGGAGGGAGTGGAGCATCTTGTGGTTTTCTTTTTCAGTGAGACTACAAAATTGGGAATACCATTCCTAAACCATGACAACAGCATGCAGTGTATTTGTTATGAGGTCATGTATGAATGAGCATTGAGAAGAAAATTTTCAATAGCTGATAATTTTTAAAGGAGCATTTATCTGGTGCCTTGAGAAGTCTATTGAAGGAAACTCGTGTACAATAAAGATGAGAACTACATCATACTGCATGCACAAAAGGTTGAGTGTGGACAAATTAGGACTGCAGCCTTCATTTTACTCCAACTTGATACAATTATTTTTTGTTTAAAATAGCTATGAGCCAAAGAACGAGTTTTGAGCCAAACCACTTTTTAATGACCAGAGGCAGAACTTTCTCTTCCAACTTTCTTCTGTTTCCTCTCATAACCATGGAGAACTGTTTGATGAAAAATAGGCACAGTTCAGTGGAGCAAATACAATAAATTCTTATGGACTTGTGGGTTGTCCCCCATTACAGGGACACCCTGTAATGTGAGAGCTGTGTGTCTTGAACCTCTTCAAAAGTTATTGCACAATGATGACCTTTAACTGGAAAAAGTAACTCACTTCTTACATTTATCTGTCATTTCCTTTGAAATAGCATGAGGTAAGTAGTGTTGCAATGCCTGCCAGGTCTAACCATGGACTACTCTGACGGTGGGCTTCTTGGCATATGAAATATAAAAGAGCAAAGTAGAATAAGATTAAGACTGTGTCTAAAAAGTACAATGATGGTATCATAATATTGCATGAGTATTTTGTTAAAAAAAAAATAAAATGTGAAAACCTTTCAGTTTGTGACATTCCCTGAAAACACAGAGTTGTCTACCATCACCATCTTTCTGTTTGGAAAGACAGGAATGCAGCAGGACAACACCAGTTCAAACTGAAATATCCAGACAGACCTTTAGACATCATTCCTCTTGTTAACAAAGATGGATTTTGATGAATATTCTACAATACCCCCAAAACAATAAAGTAAAAACTGGAACACATGAAGACCTATATAAGGGAACTAGTTTGTATACCAAGAATAGTAAAAGGATAGAATTAATGCTGACACTAAGATTGTGATTTAAAACAAGATATCTGTCTAAGGAAGTTAAAGATGTCACTAAGACACCAATACTTTAAAAATCTGTACTATCTTTGATGTTATTAAGATATTAGAAGTAAATCACTAGAAAGAAAAAAATGTATTTATTGCCACAGAAAAATTCAAGTCAGAAATAACAAAGAAGGAAAGAAGAATGCTTAACAGTCTATGTGAGTAAAAAAAACACCACTAATATTACACATTTTCAAGTCATCAGGACTAATGCAGTTTGGGCACGTGAAACTGGAAATAAACTAGACATTGACTTCTTGGACTCAGGAATGTTGCATTTTTAGAAACCTCAAAATCTTTAGAAATTTTGAAAAATAGGGAAAGTTCTAAGAGATGGAATGACTGTCCTTGTCAATATTGAGTCATCAGTACTTAAAAAGAAGAAAAAGAGTGGCTCAGGAAATTTAAGTTAACTGGCCTAATGATAATTTTGTTTTGAGAAAAGATTATCATGATTGGTATATTTTGGGGGACAAGGTAGCTTGTCTGAACAGTTGAAGTGTTACAGTCCACATAAAAAAAAACCCGAGGCATTTATTTAATTTGGTACCAAGAGAAAATTGGTTGGAAATTTCTATGGAATTAACTGCATATAGTTCCCATGTATTTAAAAACTGCTTTCTGAAAAATCTCCAGCTCTCAGCAGAAGCAGAAAGAAAAGACAGGGAGTGATGAAGATTAGGATTTTCTCAGATCCTTTTTTCATCAGCCGTTTATATTTTCTTGTAAAGTCTGTGGGTCACAAGGATTGCAGTAAGTAATGGCAGAAAATGTTTGTAATCTGAATTGAAAAAATTAAAGTTTTATAATGCAGTCATAAATACACCTGAAGATCAGGACTACAACAGGTGAAAATTCATCTTGGGAAGCAGTAACTCAAAAAAAGGATACAGTGTAAACCAAATTGAGTCTGACACCTTTTCAGTTTGACATTGGCCTAATCTTCCTGACTCTTCAGGAATTTGTGTCTTTTCCTGCGACTAAAATGCAAGCCAGCTGCATTGTGCTTTTTTATTTGCTGTCTAACAAGTGTTTTTCAGAGTCCTATGCACCATGCCAAGTGATACTGTTTTAAGGCTTAGTTTGTTAGCTCCTTGTGCCTCCTCAATGACAGAAGAGAGGCATCCTAACCTCCTGTTACCTGATTCCTTACAGTCTGTTACTTCTGTCTTCTAGAACACAGTTCATCCTAACACATTGCAGTGGTCTAACTTTGTGAGAGCTAAAGAGTGTCAATTGCCCAGGTTTTCATGCCTAGAATGTGCAGAGATGCTGCAGTGCCTTTTCATATCTTTGGTGATCAAGACACACCTGAAGCAAAGTATCAGACTGCATGTCGGTCTTGCATTCAGAGCACATGGAAATAGTACTCTATGAAAACCTGATTAAATTTGTACTTGCCAACCTGGTCAATTCAAGTAGTGAACTGTTACTTTTTAAGCAGGTTGAACAAGACCACAGTGGTGTATTCACACTGTTTTGTGAACATGAAATACCCACCAGCAGCTCCAGAAACATTGTATAACCTCTCCATTATTAAATAAAGTCTTCCAGGATTAGAGTATGCTTATAGAAGAGCACAAACTGGTATGAAGGTGGAATGCTGCTGAAATAATAACATCCAGCAGTGTTGTTGACTCCTTGTTTAAATAATAAACACGTTGATAAGAGAACACTGGAGGATCCTTTCATGGGATATTTAGGATGTTGTACCCACTAGAGTATGAAGTATGTTAGCATACTATCACAAAACCAAAACCCATATAGGTATAATTATTGAAAAGTATTTGCAAACTAGTGGCAAGTATTTTTTACTTATAAAAGGCTTGGAATACAATTGGATTCAACAACTATACTTCCATTCAGGAGATATACTAATCTTTGCTAACCAAAGGCTGAGGAAACAAGGGGTATCACACATATTTACAATGCCAGAATGTTTGCTGAGTAATGATATGCCAGAGCATGTGCTGTTATCACCACACAGCTTTCTGTGAAATTGAGATTGGCTTTGTAATCCTTTAATGAGCCACTTTTCATTAAATGCACATACTTGATTGTACTTGAGTTGCTAGCAGAGCAATGCTGTTGGCTCATGGGCAGGCTTTGCATGAAAATTTTATCTTTCAGTAAACTCCCGTGGTTCCTGTAAAAAGAGTGAAACTCAAGAGTTGTATTGGTTTGCTAAAGCAGAAAACTCATGGCTGAGCTTTGTAGAAACCTTCAGACTGAGCTGGGCCTGTCATAAGTTTACATGGTGATAGTTTGTGGTGCTTTTTAGTCCATGAGGTTGGGTAGAGAACTGAGGTGTTGTCATAGACAGCTGCATTTCTTAAATTTGTGGCTTCAATTTACTCTATGAAAACCTGTATATTGTCTATTTTGTCATAAAGATGAGATGGATAAACAACAAAGCAAAAAGGTGTGTACATGGGCCTCTCTGACACTGGCACCTGGAATAGGCATTCTACCTTACTAGACAATAACTTACAGTGGTCAACAGGAGTTTCCAAAGTGCAAGATAGCAGGCAGACAAGCTGGCAAACTCCCCAAAAGGTAAGGGATCAATATTGTCCCAAGGACCAGTAACAACAATCAGTGATGAGAAGCTACAGAAAAAATCAATGCAAAGAAACCACATGATGT
Organism: Luscinia megarhynchos; assembly: GCA_034336665.1. Lineage (NCBI taxonomy): Eukaryota > Metazoa > Chordata > Aves > Passeriformes > Muscicapidae > Luscinia > Luscinia megarhynchos. The sequence continues at coordinate 7,814,481 of JAPFBE010000002.1, forward strand.
ATTTTAACTCCAGGAATGTCATATGATGTTGCTTAATTGTCCATCAGGATTGTTGAAAGTGCCACAGCAGGCAAATTTCTTCTGTGCCTTCAGATTGATTTGTTCCAACCAGCAGAGCTGAATTTCCTCTATTTGGAGAGCAATCTCATGTGATGTAGCATCCTCATTTGTGAAGAAACCTAGCAAATAAAGGTCGTATTTCTATCTTTCTCTATCTCAGTGATATTTAAAACTTGTTCTAAAGATCCTAAATGTACTAATAGGCCAAAGTTGCACTGACCAGCCTCACCTGAGACACTTCCACCTTCACATTCTCTGACCCTGGATCTAGGGACTCCCTTTAATTTTAAGCCTGGGCCTTCTGTCCCTGTGTGATCTATGGTATAGATGTACTTCCCTGAAGTTCCATCACCGCTCTGCTTCACCATGAGCTTTGTTATGCAGAGCCTGGCCTGCTTGTCTCACTGTGGAAACAGTGGCTGGAGAATCTCCTGCTGTATGAGCTTTTGTTATTGTGGTTTGGCTTCTCTCCCAAAGGCAGCAGACAGGCCTGAGTGCTCCTTGATGTTCCTCTAAATGAGGCCCTGAATAACTTGCTCTACCCTTGAAGTTCACCATCAGTGTAAGAGGCTGCACTAAATGACCTCCAAATGTTCTTCACACACTACGTCTTTCTGATTTTGTAAAAATGCAACCACTAGCCCACAACAATTAGGTACAACAGAATTTGCTTTTTAACAAAGAAGAAAAATAGAAGGAAACTGGAAAACTTGGTAAAATATCTGTTGCCTCCAGCCTTTACTTCTGCTCTCTCTTTTCTGCTTTTGCCTCACTTTGTCAGTATTGTGTGGTATGGGGATGTCATGAAACCAACTCCTGTAGTTTGCCATGCAATATAAGAAACACTAATAGAATATTAATAAAAACAGGTTCTGTCTTTCCTGGCAATAAAACAGAATGAAAGTCATCTCTTGCTATGAAAAGGCTAAGCCTGTGTTATGGTGCCTATAACAGCACTGATGTCATAGAACTCTGTGAGCTCTAATTTCTGTTCATTTTTGTTGCACTGTTCAACATCACTTGCAGAATTAACTTTTCCATACTTTCCCTCTCTGTCCACTTGACATACTGTTTCACTTACTTCTTGAGCTGAGAGGTTGATGTGTGGAAAAGATGCCAAAACTGTGGAGATGTACCCTTAGAGTACGCAGTCGATTATTCTGACTTGCACAGTCTGTGCCAGCTGGAGCAAATTTTATTAGTTACAGAAGTGATGAAATTAACCTCTTTTACTGACTAAAGATGTGCAAACCTCTCTTCAGGCTGAAGTAGGAAAAAAAAGATTGTTTACACCAGCATGACCTTCACATACACCTGTTCCTCTTCATCCTTGCTGAACCACGACTCTGAGAGAGGGAGAACTGAGGGAGGGAAAACATAATGAAAGAATTTAAAACAATTGTATCTCTTGAAGTTGTTTTCTGACAAAATGAATGCCCTCTCTGTCCTCTCAATGGCATCTGCTAGCAGACACAATTGAGCTGACTTGCAACATAAGCACTGTAGGTTAATCATTGCCAAGATTTAAATGAATTGTGAAACTAGTTTCATAATGCCAAATAAGTGAGGACAACATAGAATATGTTATAAATATAAAAAATGTAAAGACTTCCTTAAAGAACAATACTTTGTCAAATGAGTGGCAGGTAAAACCACTAAGATGATACAATAGAAGTCAATATTTTTGCTTTAATGTGACTGTGCTTTAACTGTGTTTTATTATTCTGCTGACATAGAGTACTTGGCAGAAAAAACCCTGCATAATCCAATTACATTGCTTTTCTTCCAGAGAGAAATAATGCTCAACTCAATGCTAGGAGTCCCTCTGCCCAGTGAGAGCCCTCGTCACGGAGCAGCAGCACTGACATGCACTCCTTGGAAGAGTGAGTTCTCTGATGGACAGTACTGTGTTTTCAGTAGAAAGGGTGGGAAGTAGTTTCTTGCACACTCATTAAGGATGTTATTTTGGGACATGGCAAATAGCAGTTGAATCCCTTTAGGCAATAAATACTTAGAATCTTCCTGGAGCACTCCAAACAGCATGTTATTATGCTAAAACTTGGCGCTTCACCTTCTGTTTTTAATTAACTGACTGGTGACTGTTAAATCACATATTCTTTAATATGTCTGCTGAATGAGGACCCTCAGAGGACATGGGCAAAATTGGGACCTTCTTTGTTTTGTCTGAAGTGAAGTGAGTCTACACAAACAAGCTGATTCTGACCAATTATTTCTCAATAAAGAGAGCAAATATCTTTTCTGTACCAGGGAAGCTAGCCAACATAATGATCTTGCAAACCAATAGAAAACTGTTAATCTTTCTGTAAACTATAATAGCTACGGTTACAGCTTCAAATTTGAATATTGACTAAAATTATGATATACCTTGTCATGCTAAAATACTAATTAGCACAACTTTATTCTCTTTGTAGAACTGTGTTCAACTAAATAAATGCAAAAACTTGTAATCGATTTACTGATTATTAAAAATCACAATTTTCACAATATTTGGGAATATGTAATCTCAGTGATTTTTAATTTTTTTAAATTTTGTCTCAGTGTCTCCATGCTGTTATATACTATCACCCAGTGGAATACAGTTGGACAGTACCTCTCAGAATAGCCTGAGGAAGTAAAGCATGAGTTGATAGCACCTTTCCAGCTAAGAACCAAGAGAAACTTCTCACCCAGGTTTGAAGCAGAGAAGCAACTGGTGGGGAAATGGCATCTTTTTGTGACCAAAGAACGTAGGAAAAAGAGCCAGGCTTTAGAAGATTTTTTTTTTAATTTAATTGTCGTTCAGTGACACACACTACTGTGGTGGATCCCAGGAAAACAGGTTAGGCTGTGCCTGCTATATGGACTTTGATCACACTTATCTAGAGACTGTGCTGCAAGCTAACTGACTAAGAAATGCTAACTGATTTTAGAAAAACTGTCTACATCTCTACAATAACGTGTTTTCTCAGCTTTTCTTTAGAGGTAAGCTCTCAACATTAGTAAGTTTTGCCCTTCAGGAATAAAGCTTTTGCTGTAATGCAAAAGAAAGTCCTAACTTGAGTTGTAGCATCCTTTAAATCATTACACTTAGAGCTGTCTTCTAAATGGAAATTTGGGAAACTGTATGATAAGGCTGTGGGCTGAGACAAGCCTTGTAGCTCTTCATGAAATATGAGCTGGCTTTGGAGCCAAGAAAATGGCCCCAGTCAAAGAAATTATGCATAATTTTGAATTAGGACATGCTGACTTTCAGCTCATCATGGTTCTACATAAAAAAAACATACATTTGGAGAGAAAAAATGTCTTAAGTCACTCCCACTCCAGATATTTTGTTGCCTGTAAGAATACATTTTCCCTTTAAATATTAAGGGCTTAAATATATAAAATTACTGTTACTTTAAACTTAATTACCTGATATATAAGTATATAATTTATAAAATGTGTAATGTGTGTATATATACACCCCCTGATATATGAATCTAGCTATAATTCCTGTAGGATTTCAATAAGTAGAGTGGAATACCTCTTTAGTCAGAATTGATTGTTCATCCTGTTAAACCCACGCAAGAGAAAGGACTCAGAAATTGCACAGTTAGCTCAGAAACCACTGCAAGATTCTCCATCAAATAGAAACATTGTGAAGAAGACAGCCTCACAATGGGATAAAAGAGCATAGATGAAATAAATTGTCCACAAGAAAGATTACACAGATTTAGGCTGGGAGGAACCAATTGTCATAATTATATAGCATGTATTTGGGCTTGAATGGACAGAAATGAGTGACTTTCTCTCTAGCTGACAGACTGGGAAACCTGGAAAAGCCAGGGAATGGATGTAGCATTCATCCAAGTGTGGGCAGGGAAGAAAGGAGAAGAGTTGCACCAATGCCTCTCCTCTGGTATTCCTGAAATTTGTCGATTCCACAATTGATTTATTTTTTGTGACACTGTAGCAAGACCGCTGCCTACAGATATGACACTGTTAAATTAGTGTAATATTAGCAGTAATAATAGAGGCAGGAGGTAGTTCCCTAACCTTAAAAACATACTGGAACAGTAACAAGTTAGAACATGAAAGAGACTATGCCCCAGTCTTAGAAGGCCACCAAGAAATCCCCGAGCAAGCTCTGCCCCATGCAAAGAGGTTTGTCCTGTGAGTCTCATCAAGTGACCTTGTGTACCCTGACCCAAGATGCCAGGATGACCATGGCAGTTCCTGGGGCAGCAAGATACAGGCCACATTGCACACTAAAACAGAAAAACAGAAGAAAAAGGCCTGCTTTGGAAGAATGTATAGGTGAGGACCATGGGCATTTAGGTGCTGGCTAAGAAGTTTGCAAGTTTCTTGGCAGACTAGAAGCTGGGGTAGAGAGGGGCAGAGGCAGGGCAGACAGCATCCTACTGTGGTCCTGCTGCTAACTCCATTGCAAAAGTGTAATTTGGAACATATATCCCACTTTTCTGCATACACATTACATAGCACTTTCCTGCCTCTAGTTTCTTTTAACGTGGGTATGAAAGCACATGTCCTGTGTGCTGCTTTGGCTGGGATAGACTTAACTTTTTTCACAGTGTCTGGTATAAGACTATGTTTTAGATTTATGCTGAGCAGAGTGATTAGATAATAGAGATGCTTTTGTTATTGTTTAGCAGTGCTTACACAGACCCAAGGCCTTTTCTGCTTTTCATGCTGCCACGCTGGCAAGGAAGTTGGAAGTACACGGGAAACAGAGGAGACACAGCCAGGACAGGTGACCCAAAACTGATCAAAGGGACATTCCAGACCATATGACATAATGCTTATTATATAAAGTAGGCAGAGAAGGCAGAGAGGGGGATGTTTATAGTGATGTTTGTCTTCCCAAGTAACTGTCATGCATGATGGCACCCGGTTCTCTTGGAGATGGCTGAACACCTGCCTGCCCTTGGGAAGCAGTGAATTAATTACTTGTTTTGATTGCGTACATGGCTTTTGCTTTCCCTATTAAACTGTTTTTATGTCAACCCAGGAGTTTTCTGGCTTTTACCTGTCCAGCTCTCTCACTGATCCCACTGGTAGGGGAGTGAGCAAGAGGCTGTGTGGGGCTTGGATGCTGGCTGGGGTTAAGCTACGACAGTCCTTTTTGGCACCCAATGTGGGGCACAAAGTGTTTGAGATAATGACAGATTTGATTGGGCTGTGCGAAATTGAATTTATAGCTATTAGTGCTGTTTAGCTGGTAATCAGCAGCCTCCTGTGCTTGCCACTGGGCTCCCTGCCATGACTATGTATTAGTCTAGTGCTCATGGTTGTTTTTCGCTTTTGCTGCTGTATTGCTGTACTGCTTATCACCTCCCTGTATTGTGCCTGGGAACATTTTGATAACAGCCCTGGGGATGTGCCTGGGCTAGCAGGCTGCTAGCAGGGTGCTGCTGCTGTTTCTGTGTTGCTGTGTACTGGACATTCCAGTGTGAATTTGAGGTGAATGGACCATGACATGAGTAAGTCCATGAGGGAGTACAGACCCACCTGCAGCCCATAGAAAACCCTGTGCTTGAGTAGGTGAGTGCCTGAAGAAGGCTGTACCCCATGAGATGCTGTGTTTGGAGCAGGTTTGCTGACAAAGCCTTGTGACCCCATGGAGGGCCCTGCAGTTTCAAAGATACAGAGTGCAAAGGCCCCACACTGGAGAAGTTCAAGGACTGTCTCCCATGGGTGCTACCCCACACTGGAGCAGGGGCAGCAGGGATTCCCTCAAAGCCCATGATGAAGACCATGGTGAAGCAGCTATCTGCTGCAGCCCATGCAGGACTGTGATACACAAACAGTGGACTCTAATGGGAACCTTTCATTGTTAGCCAGGCTGGGGACAAGGGGAGAAGTTCACTGCAATGTTAAACACTATAACCTGGCCCCAAAAGGACTAGGGATGGAGACTGTAATGGATATACCTTTAAATTGTTGTAAACTATGATTTGAATTATGTGGTAAAGGAATTAGTACAGCAGAAACCACCTGAGGCAGTGGAAGAGAAGCCTTACAGGAAGCAGTGACTTGAACTGAGCTGGTTTTGGTGCCCAACAAGCAGCAAGAAATAGAGCCCAAAGTAATGGACTAAATGAATTCAACAGACATTTTGAACACATTTTATAGACATTTTGCAGGGTGCGTCTGTAGACTAAGGGAACAATATCTCTGTATTATATCAAAGAATGGGAAGGGAAAGGTGGTTAATGAGGTTGTATGGAATAGTGCAGGACCTGAGTATGATGTAAATGGGACTAAATAAGGGTTGGAAGTCCCACTTTTCTGCATATACTTTATGTCATCAAAAACATAACACTTCCCTGCCTCTTGTTTCTCTTGACATGGGAATGAAACATAGGTTTTGTTTAGGTTACAGATCTATCCATAACATGTTTCACTTTTTTAGCCCTTTTATCTTTGATGTTTTTCATGGAACCTTTGCATTTTTCCTGAAAAAAATCATAGCAAATTAACAGTTTGTTTTCTAGCAGCCAGGGCCTTGTGTCTGCAAATATTCCCAGACATCAGTCTGCAGCTTGGGCAAGTTACTTTCACATTCACATTAGCTGCAGAGTCATGTGATAAGCACAGCTGGCAATATGTCTTTATAGACAAGTTACCACCTGCAATAGAAATGCAGCACGAAATTTCCTGCCCTAAGTAACTTTCCGACATCCCTAACCCTCTGATAATTTTGATCATGTGAAAGGAGGAAGGAGGTCTTGGGAGATCTATGGTGATTGTTTGGCTTAAAAAATACCCCAAGACATTTTCCCCCTATGATAGAACATGCAGTGGGTCTTCAGGCAAGGAGATCTCAATCAATATGACCTTCCTATGCACAGACCACCCCAATTTGTGAGGCAGTTCTTTTGCACGAATTAACATATGTACATGAGATCCCTCACTTCTGTAAGTCCTGTGAGACTCTCAGCAAAACAAAGGTTATTGTTACCATTATTTAGCTCAATTTAAAAGTACACTTTTTTGTCTAAAGTTAAAGAGGCAGATGAACTACAGTTCTGCGTCCTATACTTCCAACTGCTTTTATAGTAATGATAACCAAGAGGAAAATCTGATCAAAACCACGACTCATTTATTCTGTAGGAGAGGTACTGATGCAGTCTAAAATTCTCTCTGCTTTCACACTGCTTAAATTAGTAGTGGAAGAATATGGAGGATTATACATGTTGACAGCTTCAAGATGAAGCTGAACATAATCACCAGATTTGTGGTTAAAACATTTAATATAATTCCAATAATGATACCTTAATGATAGCCTAAATTTACAAATCTGTATTCTTATACATATTGCCTAGCTCCAAACACCTGGATGTGCTATTAACTATTTTGCACATCCTCCATGGATGAGTCCTGCCCTACCTCCTCTTCTATATTTGGGTGCAAAAGTAATACTGAGCTTTTAAATACCCCTCAGAACTAGTGTGTGCTGCCAGTGGCCTCTCCTGGCAGATATAATCATTGTAAACTTGTCTACATTGGGTACAGCCCCTTGTTCTATAAGGTGAGCACAGCATCCAGGGTGTTCCTTCCAGGAACTCTTTCTCTAGAAGAACACATGTCCACTGCCCAGCAGACTCAGAAAAGCAGTTTACACTTGTGGAACTTAGAGTGGCCACAAATACTCTCTTGCAAGATGCAGATTTTTTTAGCCTTAACTAACGAGCATTCTTAGTTGTAACAGTGTTGTATGTTTTGCTGGGCCAAGAGTATTTGCACCACCAGCATTTTTGTGCCTTCTACCTTGTGTGCTACTCGCACAGCCTCGGTCTTGCTGCTTCCACAGTAATCAACACGCTGTGAAATTAGTAATTATAGTCTAACAGTATAGTCTTTATTTCATTCTGAGTCTTTTGTTTTTCATTTCAGACATCAAACAAAATCACAAGCTTCCAGCATAACCCTTATTAGTCTCACAAGCTGTCATCTCCCCCATAGCTGATGTGTGTAAAGGCTGCTTTCCCCCACAACCAATATTCTCAGAATGAAACTTGAAATTCAGTTCATGGCCCCGGCTCATGTGGTCTTTATGGAAAGCCCTTCAGACTCAGACTGTCCACTCATGTCTCATAAAGACTTTTGTAAAACATACAGCTCTCCTTCTGTAACAGTCTTTTCCCCCAGATGGCCCAGACCACTGCTGTAGCATATACTATATGGTTACTAGGGTTACTACCCATGGCAGCAAAACTTAAGAATTTCATAGGGGTGTTAATTGCATGCAAATGTCTGCTCTTTCCTTCCAGTAATAAGAGTGAGGAATTTGTCCTGAGGTTCCCCTCCCTACTTGTCTTCTTTCCTGTTGCCCTGTACATATCAGAAGTTCAGCCACAATTCTACTGCGCTGCTCAACAAATAGAATGTCATTAGGACAAACCAAAACATGAGCAGTCTTTTGAATTTGTTAATTCTAGTATTAGTTCATCTGCATTGAAAACTGTACAAGCTGTTGAGCAACCACTGTGCCTGGCCTTGGAACTTAAATCTCAATAGATTAAAATCAGGGATTTATCAACAGTAGTGAAAATAGTAAGTTACCAGCTATTGTAAGTAATATTCTATAACCACAGGAATGTATGAATGTTTAGTGAAAGGAACAGTATCTCACAGAGATAACGGAGAATCCATTCTGTCATTCCTGGCTGCTCTGCAAAAATAGCATGGAATTTATATCCACAGTGACAGGACAAGTGATAATCAGCCAGAATTCACTGGTCCATGTAATACTCATTGGTCTTAAGGATAAACAAATTTTTCCCTCTAAATAACAAATTTTAATTTTTTTCCCTGTTTCTTGACAGGTTGTGACTTCATGCTATTACCTGACACACTGTCCACCTTAAAAACAGGAAGTCTTCTGGTACTTGACCTGAGAAGTATTTTGTGCCTCTCCTGGGCTTATCTGTCAGAACTCAGTGCCCCACGTGAAATGAACTACTAAAATCCCCTAAATCATTAGCATATCGCATTCCCATCCACTCCCCTGTGATTTAGCTTACACTTTAAAGCAGGACAGGCTCTGGTGGAGCGTCCACCTTACATTTCGCAAGGAAGGGAGTTTTTACCAATGGTATCTCATCAAAGTGTAACAAACATCATGTAGAGTCTGGAAAAATAGATCATTCCAATCTCTCCCCTCTTCCACTGTCTACCATGCAAAACTTCTTCACTTTTGGTGCAATTACGAACTTCAAGCATAACTTAATTACATTTCTCCATTAATCAAAATCTTCAGCCATTAGCACATGCTTGCCTAAATCTCTCTTTATTTCAAGGAATTTTGTCCCTCAGAATTTCTGCCCACACTTCCCAAATGCCTGGGCCAGCTTAATTTCTTTTGCAATTGTTGGTTACTGTCCTGGCTGCAAAATGCTCAGGAATACTACTGACTATGCATCCCTTTCCTCACTTTGTCCTGCTCTTTTCTCATCACTGTGAGACCATTTCCTTCCAGAAATAGAGCAAAGCCTGCTTTTTTGCCCTTTTAGCAGAAAATGCCAGAGCAACATTTTCTGCATTCCATGTCACTACCTCCTCTGAATACTTCATGAACTCCTGGGCTTCTGGAATGACAATGCCTTTGTTCCTGAGAACATATGCTACCCCTCCTGCTTTCTTACTCCCTTATCTCAGCCCAAACTGCTTTTTCCTGTCTACCTTATACCCTAGACCTATTCTGGGGAAGCCAAGCTCAACAGTGCCATGCATATGACTCCAGACTAGTTTCCAGTGTCATTCATCTACAGCAGTAGAGATGTATGCTGCCTTCCTTACTACCCTATCTTCAAGCATAAATAAATCAATCATCCCTATCCAGTGAACCCTTCCAGTGTTCTCCATCTTTTTGGCAATCTATATGACAAAAAGACTGCCAAGTATATCAAAATCTTCCAGGAACTCTGGAATTAAAATCACCAGTCATGACCTGACTCCATGTCTTTTTCTCTCTCTTGCCCAATCTGTTTTTCAAAAACTATCTATCTCTGTCACAGATTCATACAGGCCCATTACTTCCACTCTGCACCTGCAATGGCCAAACTTCCCATCTAGTAACAATCAGGGAGTCTAATACCTAGAGCAGATAAAAGTAAGGTACTTACCTTACTGGTGGACTGAATTTGAACTGAACAACCAAAGAGGAATCAGTAGCTGATTAGAGCCAGTGTGCTATGGATTAATTCCAAAAGTGCACACTTCAGCTGTGATATTCGTAGAAAAAAGGGGAAATTCTAGCTCTAAATGTGCATAGTTTTAAAGTAGTTTTTATTGATAGTAATTTCTTTCACATAATTATATTTTCAATTTTTAGACCTGGATAATGCTTTGAAAAATATTTTACAGGGTAGCAGTCTTTAGCTTATATTCATGTGAAGAGGAAAAGATCTATCACTACATTAACTGCAAATCTCTTTGCTTCTGAAAACAAGCCTTTTTATAACTTCTTGATATAGATGGTAAGATGTCCATTCCACAGAATAAACTGACCTTGCTTCAGTAAGCTTTTGATGCTGCTTGGCCATTAAAAGTATGTCCTTATTAAGGAATTAAATATCAGCTAATACTTAAAGAATGCTTCATTAATCTCAGAAGATCAAGAGTTCTCTCTTCGAGGCAATGTGTTTCTAAATTATTTCAATTTTATACATTCTTTGATGCAAAAGAAATGTTATGAAGCACTAATTTTTTCATTCACTTAGAAATTTGCTGCTCTTATTGCTCTCCCCAAAATTAATATTTGAATTTAACTGTAACAGTCAGAATCTGCAAACACTGTAGCAACTGAAAAATTACAGCCTTACTATAACTGAGTACCAGCGTTGCATATACAGCTTATAAGATCCTAGGAAAAGGTGAAAAATTGATTTCCCTTCATTCACTCCTTTCTGTTCTATGAGAAGATATTTTACCCATAAATGTGTAAAAACTACTGAAGGTAAACATTAGAAGAGTACAAAAGCTGTATCAGAATAAACAACAAAAGACTAGGAGCTATCAAATTTGGAACAAAACAACCAGCAAGGAGCTATTAGCATTGAACTCTTCAATGTGACTGAACAATAATCTCTTTCATCAATTAACCAAGAACAATATTTTTGAAAAATGTAGCACAGATATTAGCATATTAAAATACCTGCTAATAATTTCTGGAGACTGTATGCTGCATTCAAAAAGGTGAATAAAAACTTTATCAATGCATGTCTACACACACCTTTGACAGCTAACATTGTATGTAGAAAAAGAACTGCTAAAGCTCAAGGACAAAACTGAGTCAAAAGCATAGCTTCTTTACATTAGCCATGAGTTGTAGGATTGTATTGGTTGGAAAGAGACTTCAGGCCGGAAGTGATGTAGTCTAATTTCCTGCTCCAAGCATGTCCAGTTAAAGGTTGTTCAGGACATCATATAGTTATGCTATATAGCTCTTAATGTCTTCACAGAAGACAATTCTTTAACATATCTGAGTAAACTCATCCTGTATTTTACCACCTTCAAGTCATAATGTCTCTTGTTTCAACTTCTATTTGCTCTCATCCTTTTGCAGTACAACTCTGGATCTGTCTTCTCTATATGTCCCAATAGATATTTGTGGACAGAAGTAAGACTTCAGTGTTCCTTCCGAGGCTGAACAAATCCAGTGCCTTCAACCTCTCCATCATGTCACATGTCCTTCTGCTGCCTGACCAATTTGGTGGTCTTCTGTTTGAGTTGTTCCAGTCCAGGTCTTTCTTGTACTGGGGAGCTGCAGCTGGACCCAATATTACACAAGTCATCTCACAAGTGCTGAACAGAGGGGAGTAATGACTTCCTTTGACCTGCTGTGTTTGTGCTTACTCACCCAGGGCAGAGTACATGTCTGGTTTTACTACAAGAGTGCACTGCTAACTCCTGGTTAACTTGCTGTCCACCAGGATCCCCAGGCACCCAGTTCTTTTTACATAAAGCTGCTACCAAGACAATGAGCTCCAGCCTGTACAATTGCATTAGATTATTCCATTCTAGGTCCATGTCATTGTACACATTTAGGCTGAGGATTAAAATAATTTCTCATGGCTAGAACTAGAAAAAACAGGAAAACCATGCACTAAAAAATTAACTTCATATGGGGCTTTATCAGTTCTTAGTAAGTATATTACTAAGTAAGTAATTTGATATCAGCAGACAGCCAAGACATACACTACTTAAATGCCAAATAAAGTTATCAAAAATACACCTTATAGAAAAATTAATGATTTGATATTTCAATCCAATACCTGTTTAACCATTGCCTACTTCAATAGGGTATAATTAAAATTGCAGACTTTAACTGAAGCTGCTAAACTGTTTTTCCTAAGCAATCACACTTAACTAGAAACTTTGGCACCTATATATTTCATGCCAACATACTGAATTTAAACACCAACCTGAGTCCATTCTTACCACTGTTACTGAGTTACTGAACTGACCGAAGATTTTAATTAATACTTCCTGAAAAAACATTTCTCTATAAGAGACTAACTTACTGTGACAGCAGTAAATTCTGAAATTTCCTTGAATTGCTTGTTAAAAAAAATGTGTCTAGGTGCCTTGAATGAACAGAATGTACTTTCCTGACTGTACTTTTTGATAGGTGACTATCCAACATCCAACAGTTTTCACCACAGCTTTTACTTCCTTAAACTTAAATTTATAAGTAATGCTCCCTAGTAAAACATGTTAACTTACCCTACACACACATATTGAAAGACAGCCTTTTGACTAGCATAGAAAACATGTTCTATTAAGATTATTTTTTCTTTATGCTGATGATTTTAGTTTAGTTTCTTACATCTCCTTAAAAATCAAGCCCTCTAGTTCTGTGACTAGAATACATTTTCTACATTTTAAGGGAATAAATGTGAATGTAGTAAGATGATTGGGTGCTGGAGTAAGCACATATTAATCCATCCAAAAACCAAATCATTTTCTAGGGGACAGTTCTTGAACATGTCACAGAAAGTAAAGTTGAGAAGGGTAAGCATAGCAGAGCTCAACACAACAGACATATTTTGCCCCTATTCCTTTCACTGAAATAAGCTCCAAAGAAGGCAACAGTAGCTCATAATAGCACCTGAATTGGCAAAAGGATTGTCTGAAATACCAGAAAAGTGATATGCCTTGATCTGTGCTATTAAAAAGATTCTTTCAGTGGCAAAAAAAACTTTGTTTTGAAAGAGATGTGTATTTCCCACAGAAACTTTAGACACCATGACTTAAAAACATAATAAAAATACAGTGCTTAAAACAGCAGCTCAATGGATAATACCAAAAGATTCCTAGGACATGGACACCCACATGGTGTCCTGCTTCCTGCAGGACAGTATCAACATGGTCTCTCCAACTGCTCAAGTTACTGTACTACTTCTTTCCAAAATCTTGAGATGACAAAGACTAAGAAACCTGGTTTAAAGCTCAGGAGCACAGTCTGAGCCTCTCCACATAAACCCTTTTCTAATAGCTCTAATAATCTGGTTTACAGTTAAGTAGTACATAAAAATTGGCACATCAATCATCTTAGGAATTCAGCATTTTAGTAATGGGTGAGAACAGTACTTTGTTAAATACAAAAGCTACTGCTAGAATTCATTATCTACAAAGGCTAAAATACTTGAAGCTCAACATTTGAACAATAGTATTTATCTAAGTTGATTTCCAAACATGGAAAAGTGAACAGAAAGCAAAACTGATAGTCTCTTCTGCTGCCATTTGCACACTCTGACAAGGATGATGTATTTGGTCTCCCTCTAGTCCACGACAGGCCTAACCAAAGTGCGTTTTTTTCAGGCAAAGATTTCCAATTAATATGTTTTCCAGTGCTTGTACACCTGCAACATGCCATCCTCATCTTCCAAAAATATCCTGAAATAAAGTCCAAACTTATAGGTAGTTGAAGTAGAAAGACAAAAGGTTTTAATCCCTTTCAAGACTCTTCAATCTCAGATCACTTCCTGAATTTCTATGAGTCATCTTGCACTTCATCTGAAATACCAGGTCAGGCTTTTGCTGAAAATGCATGACCTGGGTTAAAAGCTTTGGGAGGAGCCAGTTCAAATTATTTCAAACTTCTGATTTTCAGACTGCTTGCTTTTTGAACTTACTGAACTGTGATGACAAGGTTTTTACATCATTCCTCCACCCCCCATATACCATTCTGAATTTGTTGTACTTAATGCCCACAGGACTTTAACGTTACATTAGTCCTCACTTCCCCTTCCCCCCACCTGCCTTACAGTCACCATACAACTTAATGGTGAACAAACAACAATGAAAGGAACAAAAGTTAAAATCATATATTTTATTGCCAAGTAGCATTTAGGCTGACATAATAAAGAGTTTTTCATATAACCAAAATGCACATTTCTATCCAGAATAATTTCTCCTGTAGCTCTGAATTCCAAGAATTCTCCATTTTCTGGGGAGCCCTCTTTATTTGCTTTATTCTCCACATAGCATTCATTCAAAAAATCACTTCAAATCCAGGAAACCACATACTTTATTTAAAAATCTGAGGAAAAGAAACTTCCCAAATGTCCATTTAAATCTTTACTCTTATTTCTCTGTGACATCTCAGTCTTCCAACTCTTAAATACCAAGATGAAGTTTGCAAACAATTCCAAAGCACTGAACTTTAAATTTAGATTTATTTTGGGTTTATAAAGAAAGTAATTTTACATCAGTAACTTGACAAAATCAAGTTAAATATAAATCTTTCAACAAATTACAAGTGTTGTAGAAAAACTTAGCTTATTTCAAGGCAGATACAGTAAAAACTGCCACAGAAACAGCAATCTTGAAGTCTACTCATGTATCTTATACAATTTTAGGTTAAACCCAAATACTGAACATTCAGAGCACTTTAAATATGTTAAACTATACAGACAGGCAACAGCACAGCCCAAATGCCAAACAATCTGCCTATTTTAAACACAATTTTGAAAGCACTTCATGAAGTTGCATGAATTCCAACTGGTATCACATAACTTATTTTAAAAGATGCTTACTGAAAAGTACTTTCTTCAAATATATTTACAGTAGACAATATTATCCTTAGGGCTGTGGAAAATTGCTAGCACACTGAAGCTGAAGTCATAAATTACAGTGATGTCACCATGATTTTTGCCACTGACTTCACTGATGCAAAGATTTCTTTTATCTATTTATTCTTCTATTAGATAAAAGGTGTAAACAGCAGCTCAGATTTAAAAAATAGCTATTTAAGAAGTATTTCCACAAGGCACACGTGCAATATGAAGCTAAGTTATCACATATATCAAAACTCCAGCCTTTATTACTATTCCATATGAAAGTCACTGATACATTGCAGCAAAAGCAAAACAAAACAGAGAGAACAGCACCACTGTTAGCCTTTGCTGAACTCTTTCTTAAGGCTATGCAGCTGAACTCCAGGGAAAAATCACTTTCATGGGTAAACATATGGTATCATATTTTTAACCAAGTTACTAAAATGCATTTTAAAAAAAGATTTGGTACTTGTGAATTGCTTCATAAGTACAGGTATGGCTCCAATAGCCATGATTTAGAGATGTGCAACATACAGATCTATAAAAATATTTTAACATTCACATAGTTAAGAGGCAAGTGATAAGAAGTATGACTTTGCAGTATGAACAAATTCGGTAACAATTTTTAATCTTATCTTGAGAAACTGAGATTATCTCCATTTTCTTATTACAAGCAGAGGCAACTTTAATCCTGAAGTGCATCTCACCAAAGCTCTCATTTATATGTTAATGCCAAAATCTGATAAAAATTCCATTAAACAGAGCTGGAAATAATGCTATGAAAACCTTTTAGGTTTTAAATTTCAAATCAGAGGTGCAAATGTGATGGGTTTGGCTATAATCATGTGAAACTGTGAATAGTTAATAGGCTTCAGCTTTTTTCTATTTATTATCAACTAAACCACTTTGGTTTTCTGTAATGTTAGGTCTACCTGTAGTAAACCAACTGTGTGTGCTCCAGTATACATGCATCTGACTCTGTTCACTGGACAAGTGCCAGCTCCTGTCTAGAACCTACCTTTGCAGCCTAACTACATACATTCTTCCTGGAGGTCTTACTAGCTTTAACTCAGTGCTATGTTAACATAGCTCTGAGTTTCAAAACCAGGAATAGCCTTGGTTTGGCCACACTGAGTCAGCACTTCTCTGCAAGCACTGGTACAGATACAGTCCTCACAAGGAAGGGATTGAAGAAATACATTCCTGTAGGTAACATTTCTTCAGCTGAACGTAGCAGTATACCTTGCAGAATCAAACCATAATTTGCTTAAGAAGTTAAGGGCAATGTAAGACATTGGTTAATTTTTCATATCTGTTCACAAAGTATCAGACAAAGAAAGAAAACAAATTTAAATCACTACATACAAATTAAAAGCCTGAACACTCATGAAGGTACCTGCTTTACCTGAAACACTTCAAATGTTTAGTAACATTTAAGACTGCATTTTTAAAAGTGTGAAATGATAAACTTCTACAAAAATATACAATAATAGCATGCATTTTAATATTCAAAATATTTGGTGGGACAAATGTGGTTGGTGAGTTTTCTCCTTGTTTTTTCATTTCATGAGCTGTACAATTGAAATGTAGCCATGGAATGCTTCATAGTTAAGGCTCAGGGTCATATGATAACTTTAAGTGAATCTAAGCATGAGTAAATGCCTTCCATTTTTTGGCAACAAATCTCACACTGCAATGTAATGAGCCCCTTCTCAGCAGCAGTCTCTGATGCTAGACAGGGGACTCACCTCTAGTATTACTCGTAGCAGCCACAAGGAACAAGAAAGAGAGTGCATCAGTATCAGAGTTCCTAAAGCTATTAATACAAAAAACCTTCTCCTCAGGAGAACAGATATTACTCAAATTCAGAGCTGTAACACCCTCTTCTGATCAGACCTACAATCTCCTCTCCCAGAGAGCTACTCACCTATCTTAAATCAAGATCTGGAAGTAATTCACCATCATGAGACCATTCCGGTGTCTTTCAGTGTTTAAACTGTCATCCCATTTTATTAATGGCATTTCCCATAAAAGAAAGATCTTCCATTGCCAAATAGTTTATGTAGATGGCCTTATAAATTTTACAAGTATTACCCCAAATCCAAAACATACTTAAACCAAACTTCACACATTTACCTTAAGCTTGCACAGTACAGAAAAAAATATAAACCACAACAAAACCATGCAGAGAACACCAAAATAATATATGAAGTCTGATTTTGTTCAACGTCTTGAATAAAAAAAGTAGTTGTAGTAGTAGTATTAGTAATGTCATGTTTTGGGGTTGGTTTTGTTGTTGTTTGGTTTGGGTTTTTTCCTTTGTTTTGCTTGTTTCTCTTTTTAAACACATCAAATTTGAGATAAATAAGAGCAAGTTTTAATTCCCCACCTTCCCCAAATACTGGTTCTTCAGACTCCAAAGCAATAACAGGCATTTATGTATATATTTATACTTAAATTTTGTATTTCTTTCCATGTAGAAGAGTAACTCAAATTCCCAAATTTACCACAATAACACAAAAGTGAATTAATAAAACATGAATATACTTTAAGAATATCCCAACCAGTGTTTTTATCACAGATTATTTCTAGTCCATTTTAAGTTGTGTGAGATACATCAAAATAAATATTTGAGATTTATTGTTGTTCTTAATATTCCAAAAATATATTTGCTTACCACCAGTTCTCTTGCTTCAAAGTCATCAATGAAAATCTACAATATTCTGACAGCACATTAGATACAAAATTGCACCAAACCCAGATTTAAAAAGCCATACTACTGTTAGGTATTATGCAGTTACGTAAACTGTTGAAATGCTTAACTTTTTAAACTACCATATCAATCTAACTTTAGATGTTAGATTATGAATATGTTGAACAACTCATCATGTGACAGATAATCAAAAAGCACCTCACACAATAACTTAGTATTTTCACCTCTAAGCTTCTGTATCATAATCTATGTGATTCTGATTCATCTGAATGATTCTACATCAATCACTTCAGTCCTGGACATCAAAGTAGTCAATTACTGGCTCCTCCTTTAATGGTTTGGATAAACCACTGTTTCCACTACTCCTGAAATTATAAGAATATTAGATATTACATGCATGAAAAACAAGATACAAACAGAATCACAAACTCCTGTAATGTCTCAGTGCGCATATACACACTGAATTGGTCAATAGCATGCACTTCTAAATTAAGTTTTATTTGAAGTACCTTAATGCCCCAGAAAGCTTTTGTTAACTGAATTTTGACAAAAACATATGTTTGATTAAATTAATCTTCATCAACATGTGTCTGAATGGATAAAATTCCTTTTGGAGTTCTACCAGAAAATGTAATTTACCAGTAATATTTATACAAAAATGATACTGTACTGAAGATTAAATGTTCAAAATGCCTTTTTAAAGGAAACAGCAAAAGAAATACTGTTAAAGAGAGCTGATGATCAAATCTGCTTGCTTTCAAAAGCAAGAGTAACAAAAAATACATGGTCATAGCAAACCCACACACTGTAAAGAATTTTTAAGTAAGACAGCATGAGATCCTCCAAAAGATTTTGAAGAATTAAAAATTTCTAAAGAAACTTTATTTCTAGTAATGAAAAATAAATGGCTAAAGCCCTTTCTTTAATTTTGCTACATAACTCCTTGGCATTAATTAGGGTTGCTGAAGACAGCAATCCCACAGAAGTGGAAATGAAGAGTAGCAACCTATTAAAAGGACATTGAATTACACCTTAAGCAATCCTTTTAGAAATGTGTTTTGCTCTAGATGCTTAGCTCAGAAACAATTTATATTTTCTTAGAACAGCCTACTTTGTATTCCAGCAGCACCTACCAACAGTAGTTACTGCAACAGTAAGCACTCCCTTTCTGCAAAAGGTACTTGAACATTATTTGAGATGCTCATCTAGGAAAAACTTGTGAGGAAAACACTTCTGGAAGGTAAACCTGAACAAATAATAAGCCATCAATTGAGAAAAAAAAATCATATTTATAAGATAACTACAAGTATCTGAAGCTGGCAGGTCATACAACATAAAGACTGTCCTTTTAAGACAATTCAAAAAGATGCCCTATATATCCCATCTTCATTAAAATAGGTAGTTCACCTTTAATCAACTGTATAGTCATGTCCTCATAAGAAAACATACAGTCAATATCCATTCAAATAAATCATTTTATGCCAGCAAGACATTTCTCTTGGTTAAAGGTTAAAAAAAGCATCCCCAAACCTCCAAAGCAGCACTCTCTTCCCAACTATCTAGTATTTAATAATTTTAAAACACCATAATATTTTTTTACACTACTAGTCCTGTACCACACAGCCAATCTCACGTTTTCTTATCACTTCATTTCAGACTTACTTCTGTGGAAAGAACATCTTAGTGCATGCTGCAAGCTCCAAAGCTGTGTGTGGGTTAACAGGGCATATGAAGCTGAAGGTCAGGAATATGTTCCTTGGGAAACTCAGCACAAAATTAAAGAATATGGTTTTAAATCCAAATTCCTTACTTATCTGTTTGTTTGTAATGAGGAAGAGGCGGTGCAGGCCTGCTCTGCATTTCTTTATCTAGCACAGAAGTTAAGGTATTGCTCGGACAAATGGATTTCCCTCTAAAGAAATAAAAGAAAGATTATTTAGTTCAATAGGAAATAATACTCATTAACAAGTTGAGAATGAGTAACATTCAGTAAGTAGAAGTTTTGGTGTCAGAGCTCATGCTTGTACTCTTAAATCATCTATTCAAATATTTAATTTTCCAACCATAGAGATCAACACTGCAAAAAGTACATTTTCATTACCAAAAATCTATCCAGTATTCTAAATGCCTCTTCACTGCTGTCTATAAAAGATGCAGAAGTAGTTTACTAGATTTGAGCACTGGTTCCCAAACTCCTTTTCTGCATGTGAAGTCCACAAGTCCTTTCTACTATGAAGTGCCCTAAATCAGCTGTTAAAATAGCAAAACTAGAATACTTATACTCTATCTGTTCTTTCAAAAAAAAAGATATAAATCAGAAGGAACAACTTAATAGCTTAACTCAGCACTCAAGAACACAGTTCACTAAATCTTTACAACATACTATCTAAAATTTTGTAAGCAGCTTTGCAAATGCTGGCAGAGAATCACGTTAAACTTGTTGATCACAGCACTCTAAGAGGCACTCTCTCAAACAACACTGCCTCTTCCTTGTAAGCACTTCCAGGTGAATCAGATCAGAGAAAAACATTATGCATTAGAGTGGGGAAATTAAAAAATCATCTTATCCTGTCCTCCTCACTAATGTTATTGCCACCAAACAATCACACTTGTGCCTGTCTCATCTGCAGTGTAAGGGTCACTCCATGGCTATGGTTACAGTATGTTCTCCAGTACAGCAGGGCACTGTACTTTAGCATGTATACTTATATATTTTATATAAGTGAATCACGCTCAGCTTCAGTTGGCAGTCGGTGCCCAAAGGCATCACTGGAGAAAGAGGAAAGATATAAGTATATATATATATATAAATTTCAGAAATAACCCCCAACACCAAGGAAAAAAAAATGTTCTAGAAAGGCCATTCCAAAAATGCATCTAACCAAAACAAACAAACAAAAAACCAAACAAACAAACAAAAAAATCTCCAAATAATTACCAAATACACTGTTATCTCTAATAGGTTGTGGAGATGTCTTAAAATTTCCTCTAAATTCATGAGCCACTTTCAAGAGTAAGTTCGTCTAATTTCACTTGGATGATTTAACTGCAAGACTGAAAGAGCTTTCAGTGTTCATCTTTCCTATTCACAGTTTCTTCTTCATCTTATCTGGAGACAGATAAGCTGAATAAATTAAAATTCTTAGACCTCATAAAGATCAATTTCTTACGCTACTGACATATTCAGACCAAAGTACTCCTTGTACACTAAATTAAACTGCATTCATTAATGGTTTTTATTGGGTATTAGCAAAAGGCTCTTCACTCAGGGAGTTGACAAGCATTGGAACAGGCTGCCCTGGGAAGTGGTTGAGTCACCATCCCTGGAGGTATTAAAAAGATGCATAGATATGGTGTTTAGGGACTTGGTTTAATGGTAGATTTGAAAATACCACTGGACTCAATAATCTTAAGGGTCTTTTCCCAACCTACATGATTTTATGTTGAGCACTAAATAAGGATGTTTCCTCCTTATTTACTTTATTAATGTATTTTTAAATATACTCTTCCAGATCATGGGATTCTCTGTATTTGCTAATTACATTAAATTCCTACTCAACACATGCATCTTTTTTCTTTCAAAATTACATATTGAATAGGAACAACGCTGCAAAGCAATGGGTTGCATATTGGTATAATTCGATAATTCATACTTTTTTCCCTATTTCCCCAAGAGCTCTAAGCAGTTGAAATCTCACATCAGCACACAGATGATCACCACTTCTATTTCAGAGCTCACAAAAATTATGCATTTGTCTTATTTCCATTATCTTTATCGTTTTTATTTTAAAACGTCTTGTTTCTATCAGTCCATATTTAGAGGCAAATTCTTGTGATATTTTGTCAACACAGATGAAAATCTCCACAACATTTTCAAGGTAGGTCGAAAGTCCACTAAAATATTAAGTAATGATTCCTGATCCCCCTTTCAGTATTGTTTTAAACAGCACTGATAGTCTCTTCCAATGAACTAAAAACTAAAATATCTTACAAACATAGGTCACCAAAAAGCATTCCCATCCCCCCAACAGTGAAAGTTTTCATTACTTGGAAAAAAGGTTACTTGTCATGGGCCATAATTTTTTCAAGGTTATATGATGTTTACATGTACACTCTAACAACAAGCCTTTTACAGTCCTATCAGTTGAGAACACCTGATTTTCCTCTCCTGTCTAAAACGGTTAAAAAGTCCTTCTCTCCCTTAGCTCTAAGCCTGCCATAAAAAGCCAAATGCTCACAACACTACTTCAATTACAACTCAACTGCAGGTTTCCAACTGGAAAAAGGCAACAGTGGTAGATGGGAGGGCATTCTGTTGTCTTCTTTCACTTTTATCAACTGTGATATGCAAAAACATGAAAGTAAATTGCCTGAAGCTAATTAAGCAAAAAAAAAGAGAAAGGCTGGAAAGGCCTTCAACAACTGAAATAAGTGTCTGTCCTTACTCTAGAATATGAGACTAAATCTTGCTCGTATGGTAAAAAGGAAAATAAATCAGAGCTCTGAAATCCCAGAAACAGAATACTTGGAAGAATACACAAAAAAAAATTGCTGACAAAAGATAATGTTCCTGCATTTCAAAAAAATAAATCAGCAGTTCTGCTCTAAAAATGGGCTCAGGACGTAGAGAGTTAATATAGCAAACCTTTAAAAATCAGGAGGGATCAAAGCCTTGTGAACAATCAGAGATGAACCTAGAACCAAATTTGCTTTGGTCCAAGGCCTAGACCTGTTTTAGCTTTGACAAAATTTAGCATCCCAAACAACAACAACAACAAAAAAAAGCAGAAGAGATACCAGCAAATTGGTATGCCATGAAACCACAGGAGATTTAGAGCCAAAAATCTATCCAACTTACACTCCAGCAAAATTAACACCACTTTCTGTATACATTGGTGGCACATTGGCTGGTTAGAGAAAAAAAAAAAGAGATTAAACAGTCACTCATATTTAGCCCATGTGGAAAACCCCCAAACAACTGAATTCAACTAAACAGATGTACAATGGGGAAAAAAGCCTTTGATTAATTAATTACCAGAAGTAAGAAAGAAAGCAGACCCGACCTAACCAGCCATGGTTATCTATCATCAGTTGTGAAAGAACTGTTGGTATGAAAACCAAAAGCTCTGCAAGCATTTTGGACATTTTGATATCAAAGTTGCCATTGCCATTCTTCATTTCATTAACTTATTCTCAAAATAAGGAAAAGTCAAGTGTCTGCCTCAAGCAAAAGTTGAGATGACACATTTTTAACAGCAGTGCAGGGAAAAGCATGAACATAAACTATCTGTTGATTTTTAAGGCAGTGCTAGTACTGACGGCCTGTTGTATAAAACAGAAATGTGGAAATCATGACTCAATTTATCTTCTTCAAGACTTCAAGCTCAATTTTTGTTTGATCAGCATTGAACTGTTTTGGTATGAACTACTACAAAATTCTTTGTCCACCAATCTGTCCAGACTTATTCCATGTAGTCTTGCAATAATGCGCCGCCATCTTTCAGACAGAGCAGATTTTTGTGAAAAATGTCTCCAAAAATTGGTAACAGTTGAGGTGCAATAATAAAGCAAATGGTTCTTCAACATCTCCTGATGGCTTAAACTTCATATATTCTATGCCATAAGCTTTCCAGAAGCAGCACATACTATTCTCAGGGCAAACAGTGTCAACATTTAAGGAAAAAAAACAGTGAGAAAAAGATGTAGCTTTCTCCTGAAGCAGGACTGCTGCTAAAACCACCTCAGCTGGTAACCTTACAGCAGTATTTGTAGTTAAATGTACTGGGATGTCCAGTATTTTCTTTCTGTGATGCAACAGTCATGATCTAATAAGGATGTTCCATGTGGTTACAAGGGGCTTCATTTCTTTAGGTCTTTGATCGTGCTAATCTTGTATAGCCTACATTTGGTAACCATTTCTGAACCATTTCCAGACTGACTTCACTGAAAGGAAATAAAATCCTGAGTGCAAAAAAAAACAAAACCAAAAACCAAAACACAGGTCATGTTGTCAATACAATTATGGCAGTATGTGACTTTCTCCGTGAGAACCATGTGGGACCTTGTCACCTTCTTGAGAAGTCCTCCCCTTGTTCATGAGGAAAAACTGAACCTAATGTTCTTCCTAGAAGTAACAGGAAAAGGATGGGTCTTATAGGGATGACTGCCCTCAAAACCACTTCTATCTAGGGTGTCTCAAATCCATACAAGCTGCTTAAACACTGGCCACTACATAAAAACAAGCAGACACCCCATTAACAGGCTCTGGAATCCAGAGTTATTTGGAGAAGGAGGAAATTTTTACTCATATGAGTAAAAACTTCAAAAAACCACTGACAGGTACAGTGAAACACAAGTGTGTACTTTGAAAGGAAAGCTTTACCCCTTCTCATCACAGCAGTCTGAACCTAGTTCAGAAAGAATCTGGTATTGCAACTGTTCAAAGGATGGTGGCTGCAAAGCTGACCAACAGGTAAGCACAGAGAAAGGCACTTGCAAGTATTCTACTATGGGTCTTACATTTCAAATGACACCAGAACTGTAATTCAGATCAAGCTTAACAGTCAATACTGGGAATGATCTCTGTGGTTCCATATGAGCAATGCTGATCGATGACTGAGTGATTCCAATGCAGGTAATATGACCAACTTTTACTGATGGTGATGGAGGCAGTGGGCAAAGTTTGCCCCTAGATCTCTGGAACAGGACAAAGCCTGGCTGAAGGAAGCTTTCTTAGCACCAAGGAGACTTTCTCACCTTTCTAATGGACCTGTATAGGGATGTTAACATTTGAATGACACAATAATGGAGTGTGAAGAGAAGGAATGGTCTTTTTGCCTAACTGATTTTCATTTATTTATACATGAAAGAGCCCATAATAGAAATCCAAAAGGCATTGCTGAGACAGAACAAAACAGTACCATTTTGACCTTCTGGTGATTACTAGCTCTGGAAGTTGAAGAAGCCATTGTGAAATACTCAAAAAATATCATCCTAGAACTTGAGCTATTACTCATGTGAGAATATGTTTTTTATATCTTGAAGAAGTGGCAAATAAAAAGAAAATTCAAATAAGCTTTGGAGGAATCCATTAAAATAAGAAATACTGCTATGTAGCTGAAGAACAGTTTCAGTAGACCACTCAAGTGTCTTTTAAGAATGGCAGTATTGAAATAGAAGCATATGCATTCTGCACAGTATGCTATTCCCTGAAAAACACAAGAGAAGGAGCAAGTGTACCATCTGTCCTAAAACCATATAGAGGAAGGCCTCCCCTTCTCAAGTTGCAAAATATCCCTTCGCTTTTAAAGCATAATCATCTGCCCTGCTCCTTTTATCGTCCTTACTAATTTCTCATCTGCCCCTCTCCCATATTTCTTTCTTTATTTTTAAACAAGCTTTTCCAAATATAAACTCTTTGCTCACCTGAAACAAAAAGTATCTTACATTTTAAGATCAAAGTAATATTCCATCTCTCTTGGAAGAAATCAAGATTGTAGCTAAGCTACCAACTGATGAACAAGTTCAGGAATAGCTCATGGAACTCTAATAGCATGATAGATGAGAGATTTCTTACGACTGCAGTCAATACTTACAGTTAAAAACAACTGGTTGTCAAATAATCACAATTTGACAGCACTAAACTAAATATGCTGCTGAATAAGGAGCACAATCAATGAAGCCCTGACACCAGAAGATTTCCCACACTACGTCTCCATATCCTCCATCTCCATATCACCTTGTTTCTTCCCTAGCTACGTTCCTTTCATTTTCTTCTCTACTATGAACTGGTTTCTGTGAGTTTTCTCCAAAACATTTCATATTTGCTACAAAATCTCTTCCATTTGCAGTAATTCCAGCTCCCTCTTTGTCCATTAACTAAAGAAGGAGAAGGTTTATACAGATGAATTAATGTTACATTTACCAGATTTTTTTCAAAGGTGGTGTAAATTTAAGTATGATTTCTCAACCCAACAATTAGTTTTCACAAAATTTTATCACACACATTATTTTTGATACCTCTATCAAATCTAGCTGATGACAAAATGTTACTGCTAAGATGAATGGAAAACAATCTTGCAAAGTATTTTCTAGCTTTTTTGCTTCTAATGGTGTTTTCTTCTCTGAAGATTTACTTGAGTAAATGACCCCATGAAACTATCAGTTCAAAAATGGCTTTAAAAATTTTTCTGCTGGAAATTACTGCATATTGCACTGTAAATAAACTCAGTAAGGGATAAAACCCATCCAATTATTTAAACTATACTGTAAAGATTTGAAAACAACAATGAATTACATACTTCACTGCAGTGATAACAACATTGCGCTTTGGTTCGTTGTCATAGCTCACACTTTCAATGCCATAAACCTGAGCTAATTCATGGATGATTCTGCGGTGATCTCTGTTCATTGGTGGGTAACAATGACTCTTCTTTGTATGCTTGCCCTGAATTCAACAGAAGAGGTTAAGAAAGAAGAAAAAAA
Organism: Luscinia megarhynchos; assembly: GCA_034336665.1. NCBI lineage: Eukaryota > Metazoa > Chordata > Aves > Passeriformes > Muscicapidae > Luscinia > Luscinia megarhynchos. The sequence goes on from JAPFBE010000002.1 coordinate 7,840,803, forward strand.
AAGGTGAAGTTTTCATTCATGAGAGCCAGGGGGAATAAAACAAGGAAAAAATGTGTTTCTTCATCTAAAATTTTGCTGGTATAACAAAATCAAAACCACAAATTGCTAAGACTGACTGACATCAGACATTAAACTAATTTGAAATTATTCATTAATTCCCCAAAATTAAATTGTATATTTTCATCACCTCGAAGTTCACACACACCCACATAGGGGTATTTTTAGTTTGAAATATAAATCGTAATTACAGTCATTCTACTTCAATCCCAAAAAGCAATACAAAATTATTTTTAGCAGAATTTGTATTTTTCTAAATGATCAGCCACGTTCACATCAGATCCAATTTTATTTTGCAGACTGGCTTCACAATGCACCTATTTCAGACAGCTATAAAGATGTCAAATTTATAAATCATTTCCCTCTACCAAAGAAGCTATTTATCTGCAAGTCCCTCATGTTGAGGTCCTTTATTAAATAAAACCACAAAGTTCTATTTTTAATCAGTTAACAAAGACTGATAATGCATGATTCAAAACTGATTATTTTATCAACAGCAAAAGAACAAACAAAAAAAGCAGAGCCCTAAGAGCTCATGCCTTTAACAGGTCGGATCAATTTGTAACAACAAATGCATATAAAGATGAGTCAGTCAGTGCTTTCATGGATTCAGGACACTGCTTCAACTTTTGCCTTCATGATCACCAATTAAGTCTTCTAGGTTTCTGGTCAACAGAAGGGATTCAAGGGGAAAACAAACTACCCATAATAGAATAAGTTTGAGTCAGGGACTTCTAGAGAAATCCCAACCTATATAAGTTCCTAGGACTGCAGGCAGTACATTTAAGGTCACTGAGAGACCAGGATGATATCCCACTTCTCCATCACCTCTGAAAGACTGTAAGAATGGGGTAGGAACCCAATGACTAGAGAAAGGTAATTGTTGCAACTATATATATATATAAACTAACAAACAAACAAACAGAAAGAACCCAAGAACTATTGTCTGATTAGCTAAAATTCAAATCTGTTTTTAGCTACATGGAGGAGAAAAAGTCTCTGAGAACAATCAGCGTGGATTTACAAAAGGTCAGCCACCAAAATTAATGTAAAAATGACCACATGTAATAGAACAAGTCACCAGGGGTACATTGCAGGTACCCTGAAAATAGAGGCTTATTATCTGTCTCTTAGATTATGAAATTGCTAAGTTACAAATAACAACTGGACCAAAAATTGGTCAGTCATTTCCATAAGTCTTCAGGGGCATCATCACATGCTGACAGGTTATCTTTACTTTGCAACTAACAGTAATAAACCTCCCAGCTATTACAACACTTCCAGCATAGACACAAGAATTTGAAGAACTCTATAGATTCTGTACCTATTTATGATAACTAGTACGCTTGCTTTAAAAAAGTGGTGATGGTTCCATGCTCTAAAGGACAACACAATTCTTGTCCCTATGAAGACAGAGCTGGATATATATATCCTCTGTCTTTTCTGTTTACATATATCAACCATGAAAATTCTGCTATGCTAGATAGAATACATACTGGTAAGTGTAGGGCAAGAGATGTTTGTTAGGCAAGCAAAGTCATATGTGATAGAGCAGAATCATGTTAATGCTAGAACTTTTCAGTACCAAAATCATTTTTATTACTCATTTATCCAGTTAAGCTGAAATGGGCATCTCCAAAGGGAAAATGCAAAAAAAATTAAAAAGCAGAAGCAAAACGTGTAAGCCTAAGTAACAGGAATCAGTGTGAAAGATATAGTACTGATACAGGCAGAGCTACATGAATGCTTGATAGATTAGCATGCAAAATACTTCTAATACAAGAAAGTTCTACATCTAGAAACAAAGAAAGCAAGCCACATATTTAGTCAGAGAAATTTAGGAATCATAATAAACAAACAAACTCACAAATAAAGAGGACTTGAAGATCACAGCAGAAGAGCAACTAAAACCAGTCTCCCTGCATAATGCCATGTTACACATATTAATTCAATCTTTAACTACATAAACCCATGGGTGGGAAGATGAAACCTGACTCTCATAAGAGAGAGAAGAAAGCCTCTGAGTCTTCCACAAAAATAAAAAGAAAAGTTATGCAAGAAGAATTGAGTTCTAGGGCAAGTTAACTTTACAGTGCATGGGAAATACTCTCTTTTACACCCTATATGCCACAATTTTGAAGGAAAAGAGAGTCATAACACAGCCCCCACACACTGTCACTTTAGCTTCAAGGCAGGCTAGGAAGACACAGGGAACTACAGGCTGGTCAGCCTCACCTCAGTGTCCCTGGGAAATCTCCTCCCTTTTGAAATATAGCTTGATTTCTAGGAGCTTTCTGGGAACTTCTCATACCTTTATGGAACAGCAATTCCCTACAGCCTGATGAGTAGGATGGTACAGAACTGATCCTTGAGGTACTCAACTGTTATGTGGCCCTAAATGGTTCATCCTGATCATGATAAAAGCTGGATATACTGGGTCATTCCCCCCTTAGGTCAGACAGGGAAAAGACTGACATGTGGTTTGTTTTCATATTTGCCTTCTCTTCGGCAATGTAGATGCTCCTTAACAGACACTATTTGTCTGCTTTGTAGGATCATTATTTAACAAACAGCTGGTTTGCACTGAAAACTAAAGCACTGGAGATGCTCTTGAGCTCTCTGGTACTCTGGTTCTGGCATATTTCATGCTGCAGTTCAACTGCAGATTCAAGACCTATGGTTGCCCCTTTTTAAATATAATTACATCTCTTGGTTTGATATTAGAATAAGCATATATTTGGTATATGCAATTATATAGAAAGATATATACGTACACAGTTGTGTACATATGTGTGTATGATAAAGGCAATGTATAAAGAAACATGTAAAATAGGATAACCACAGGCAACACAACACTAGGCAAGTGTGAAACAAGATAGGTAAAACAATATAGATAACAAACGACTATTCTATGCATCTACTTCCAAGTGTCTGACATTGGAGTAACCTGAGTATAATTAGCATAATCTGCACCCCAATGAACAAGAAACTGAGCACAGGGACAAGACATAAATGAACTATGAACTCCTGTTAATACCCATGCAGTAAATGCACAGGAGACTCAAGCAGTGTCAGGCTACTTGGAATGAACGTCAGTTGTAAGAGTAAGAAGAAATTACTCCATAAAGGCCAAGGCCCATCTGGAATTACATCTGGCCAATTATGACAAGGACAGAAATAAGGGCTTCACATACATAAACAAAAACAAAAGACAAACTAAGGATAATGTGGACCTATTACCAAACAGAGTGGGGACCCTAGTAAGAGGACACAGAGAAGATGGAGTATGTGAACACCTTTCTGCATCAGTCTTCACTGACAAGCCCTCAAGAATCTCTGACTCAGCAGATCAACGTAAAGGAATATTGGAAGGAAGAGTTTCTGTTGACCAAGGACTGGAGTTAGAGAACAACTAGGCAAATTTGATGTTCACAGATCCATGGGCCCTGATGGGATGCATCCATGAGTGCTGAGACACATCATAGTGTCCACCTTTGAAAGGTCATGGTGGTTAGGAGAGGTGCATGAAAACAGAAAGAAAGCAAATGTCACCCCAGTGATGTCTTGCCCTTTCTTAACGGGCAAGAAGGACTCTGAGGAACAGTCAGTCTGTCATGGTTTGACCCTGGCTAAATGCCAGGCACCCATGAAAAGCCATTCACTCACCTGCCTGCTACAGCTGGGCAGAGGAGAGAAAATTTAACAAAGGGTCCATGAGTTAAGGACCAGAAGAAAACATTCCAAGGGCATAACAGGATCGACTTCAGAGACACAAAGTGAACTTATTACTAACAAAATCAGAGCAGGATAATGAGAAGTAAAATAGATGGGTTTAAGGGTTTTTTTCCCCAGCCACTCCCTCCTTCCTACCAACAGCCCAGGGAGACAAGGGGGTGAGGGTTTTGGCCAGTTCATCACCCAAGCTTTTCTTCTGCTTGACTCAGGGAGAGAAGTTGCTGTCTGTGAAACTGTGGAGTCCCTTTCCACGTAGACAGTTCTCCACTAACTTCTCCAGCATGGCTCCAATCTCATGAGCAGCAGTCCTTACAGAATTGCTGCAATGTAAATTCCTCCCACAGGCAAACAGTTCTTCCAAAATTGAGGCCACTCTTCCACAAGGTGCAGTTCTCCAAGGACAGGCTGCTCCAGCCTGGCAGCAGGGACCCCCTCTCTCCACCAGGTCTCCCACTGGATCACAGCCTCCTGCAGGCATCCACCTGCTCTGGCACGGGCAACTCCCACACAGGCTGTGGGTGGATCTCTGCATCCCCCATGGATCCCATGGGCTGTGGGTGGATCTCTGCATCCCCCATGGATCCCGTGGGCTGTGGGTGGATCTCTGCATCCCCCATGGATCCCCATGGGTGCAGGGGCACAGCTGCTTCACCATGGTCTCACCACAGCCTGCAGAGGAATCTCAGCTCTGGCACCTGGAGCACCTCCTGCCCCTCCTTCTCCACAGACCTTGATGTCTCCAGGTTGTTTCTCTCACACGCTCTCACCTCCTCCTCCTCCTCCTCTTCTCTAGCTGCAATTAACACTGTGCCACCACCTTTGTTTTGATTTCTTCTTAAATATGTTATCACAGAGATGCTACCATCATTTCTAATTGGCCAGCGGCATCTTCAGAGCCACCAGGGATTGGCTCTGCTGGACATGGTGCAAGTTTGTAGCAGTTTCTCCCAGAAACCACCTCTGTGGCTCCCCACCCCACTGCTACCAAAAACCAGGTCATGCCAAACCAACACAGTCTCACACCAGTCCCTGGAGAGGTGATGGGAATGGTTCATCCTCAAGGTCATTGTGGGATGACATGAAGGTGATCAGGTTAGTCATTGGATTCACCAAAGGAAAATCATGCTTAACCAATCCGTCTGTATGACAAAACAATTATCTATCTGCTGGACAGATAAGGTGAGAGCACTGAATATTGTCTGCCTGGACTTCAGGAAGATTTTTGACACTTCATCTTGTGACATCCTCATAGGTTAACTCAGGAAGTGCAGCCTGTATGATTAGACAGTGAGGGGTATTGAGAATGGCTGAACAGCAGATCTCAGAGAGTTGTGATCAGTGGCAGAGAGTCAAGCTGGAGGGCTGTAACTAGTGGTGCTCCCCAGTGGCCAGTACTGGCTATAATATTGTTTTAACTTATTCATCAGTGACTTGGATGAAGGGGCAGATACCTCCTCAGCAAGTTCACTGATGACCCAAAGCTGGGAGGAGGGGCCAACACACCAACATTGTGCAGCCCTTCAAAAGGATCTCAACAGGTGGAAAGGATGGGCAGAGAAGAATCTCCTGAAATTCTTTAACGGGAAGTACAGAGACCTGCACTTGGGGAAGAAGAACTCATGCACCAGTATAGGCTGACCTGCTGGAAAGCAGATCTTCAGACAAGGATCTGGAGGTGCTGGTAGGCCCTGAGCTGTCATGAGACAGCATTGTGCCCTTGTGGTGCAAGACCAATGACACGGTACACTAGGAAGAGTGTGACCAGGAGGTCATGAGAGGTGATCCTGCTCCTCTACTCAGCCTCATGAGGCCTCACCTGGAATTCTGTATCCAGTACAAGAGAGGAATGGAGCTCCTGGAGCAAATCCATCAGAGGACTACAAAAATGATAGGGAACTGGACCATCTCACAAGGATAGGCTGAGAGAGTTGGGTCTATTGTGCCTCAAGAAGAGATGACAAATAGGATTTCATTTATTATTATTTCTTTTGTCAATAAGTATCTGAAGACAGAATGTTAGGAGGATGGAACCAGGCAACTTAATAGTTGGCCACTTAATAGTGCCACCAACAGGAGAAGAGGCATTAGGCAGAAACTGATGCACAGGAAATTCCACATGAACATGAGAAAGAACTTCTTTACTGTGCAGGTGACTGAGGACTGAAACAGATTGCCCAGAGAGGTTGTGGAGTCTCTCTCACTGGAGATATTACAGAACTGTCTGGATGCAATCCCATGCAATGTGCTCTAGGATGACCCTGCTTGAGCAGGGAACTTGGACTGCATGGGTCCACTGGGACCATTTTGCTAACTAGACACATAATGACTCATTTTAGTCTTTCATTCTAATGATGAAAACAGTGAGCAAGAACATTAGACAGATAGACAAGCACCAAGATTGTTTAAGAAACATCATCCATGATTTTTGGAAGGAAAAAAGTTAAGTAAGTGTCCTTAGGGCCTAGGGGTATCAAAATTATGCTTTTTACAGAATACTAGCTCCTTCTTGAGCTAAGGGCAACTGAGAATATTACAGTTTACATGGTCCTTTGAACCACATATATTGGGTCTTTTATGAAGCATCAGCAAGCTAACCTGATACCTGAAGGCAGTATCACTGAAAAACATATGACCCCATCTGTGGTATGAGCCTCTCTAAGTGTACTGGAGTCTCTCAAACACTGTGGCTGAATCCAGGTTTTCTTACAGAAGAAAATAATAAATAAAATAACTCATGCACTGGCAAATATAGGAAGGTATAAAAAAATTTGTGAGCAAGTTCCACTACAGGGATCAGAAGTACCTAGGCTATCCTTCTAAAAGTCTGAATGTTTAAACAACATCTTTGACAATATTTTATTAATGGAGATCCAAAAATTAATGGCAATCTATTGATGCATTAAAGCCTAGCACTGCTTGAATCCTTAAAAGCTATTTGACACCAAAGTGATCCTGAACTACTACGTCTCCCAAAAATTTTGTTCAATTTACAATGAACTGTGCAATATACTGGAGCCCAAGCAGATCTATTGTCAACTTATAACTGTGAGTATTAATAATGTTTAGTAATATCAAACTCGTACACTGACCTTATTCACAGCTTCCACAAGCATTCTCATTTCCTTCTCAATGTCACTGACAAATTTTATATCCTTCCTGCAAGAACAGCATTCTAGGTTAGTAAGGAAAGAGGGTGTACAAAGATAAAATATCTTCATATTTTTCAGTAAGAACAAAATTAAAGAACACAACTGACTGAAGCAGAAGCTTCATCCACATTAAAATAGCATGTGATCACTATTACAAATATAATTATTTCTTCTTCAACAACTGGAACCAAGAATAAAATTCTATGACATGGTTCTACTGTCTGACAATACAATTCTACACTTACAAATGAATAATGTAGATTTTAAAGTTGCCATTTTTACATTTTTTAATTACTTGTCAATAATTTACTTAATTACAATATATATGACGTGACACAAAAATGGGGGCAGGATAATAAAGTGGAATTCTTTTCCAAGACAAAGTTGACTGATTTTGGTCTTTGGCTCACCTAGCATAACAAATTATTAAGAATGCAATAAGCAAAAAACCCCAATCCCCAAACAAAAACCCCCAATTCAACAAAAAATCCAACCAAACCTGCTGATACCTTCAGGATTCAGAGGGTTAAAAAGCACATACTACACAGTATGACAACTATGAAGACCCAAATTTCAAGGTGAAATGATCATGGCAGATTAAAAAAAATGTATCAACAATCCAATCAGAGGGTCCCCAAATATCTGATGCATAATATTTAAAAGCATACTAAGGAACCAGCTAACACACTGGGGTATACATTAAAAATAATAAAAAAAAAAAGTCCTTCAAGAGCCTATAAAACAAGAGATTTACAAGAGATTTTCACAGTCCATACAGAGGGGTCCTGACAGCCAGTGACAAAATAAGAAAAACCTCTTCTGTGTAGCTCCAGGTGGCTAGAAACTCCAGATGTTCTCTCTTTCTCCAGTAGTTTTAATTCATCAAATAGCAGCCTCAACATCATCAATGTCCAATTGGACAGTGATACTTGTGCTGGTCTATCCTCCAACTTTCAGTCCACAGATTAACTCGAGCATTTTCTTTCTCTCTGTGTATTTCTGGAGCTTCTTAGAAAGGTCAATGCTGAGGTGACCAGCCAGTGGATCTATACCCTCTGATCTGTGCTCAGTTGGTAGTCATCTCCATACTACAAGATGGATTCCCCTTGGCAGCAGAGTATCTCCTCATGTAAAGCTATATGGTGGAGAGATTTCTTTTGACCCCTTATCAGATCCTGACACATCAGCAAGGTTAGCATGCAGAAGCATTACCACACTACTCCTGGTGCACCCTTCTCCTGTCACTGTCCTACAAAGGAGACATATTATCTTGGCATGCTAACACTCACTTATCTCCTTCCCATTACCTGGAGTTATACTGCATTTTGGGAGATTTAGGGTTCTGTAATTAAAGATTACACCTGAAAATCAGGATTTCTTACAGCTTTCTCAAGATTTCTTCATTGTCAGCTCTTGACAATGTATCAGCTACACAGAAAAACTAACTGCCTAAAGTTAAAGCATATTCTGAATGGCTGCTTATGTAAAATTTTCACTTATCTCAGCATATCAGCAAATCAAATAAAGGATTTTCAAGAAGCAAATAGCCTTACAAAACCATGAAATTTATGCAGCATTAGAATACTGGAACAAGAACTAAACATATTAAGCTGTTCTAAAAAACTCAGACCTGGTAAAAACTAATGTCATGCCTACAAACACATACAGGAGTAAAAACTCTTAAATGACATATCATCTAAATATATTTTTAAAAATGTGTTTGACCCCTCCCTGTCATTCCAGATTGCAAAGTATTTATTGGTGTGATGTTTTTGATATTACCTTGATTTCACATTGCCTCATTTTAGGATGTTTCAGTTAGCAACCCTATATGCAGCCACATTGGCACAGGCTTTGCTCTGCATCCAACCTTTTATTAATTCAATTTCTTTATTTTTAAAATAAAAGCAGTAAGGCCAAAAAACAAATGTGACTGGTGGAAAGAACAGCCACTATGAGAGCATATTTCATTATTTAGCCATCACTCTTTGTTTTGAAATGTCGATAAGGAGCACTGAGGTGGAAGTTGGCTCTGAGTAAAAGCAGTAGAAAAGCAAGAAGTACAGGTACTGATTTCTATTGAGAATGGTGTAAAATTATGTTGCCATTCTAAATCTAGTCTGATTACAGAAAAAAGCAACCTGTCAGGCACTTTTTATTTTTCAGGTTCTCATTTGGGAGGTCCTGAGAAGTGCACATCAACTCCTTTGCCTCAACTGCCATCTACTGCTAAGGCAGCTATTTTTAGAAGAGTATATAGAACTGTTCTGCATTTCTTATCTTGTTCTCAACACTGTTGACCTATGACACCTGCCATCATTAAAACACATACCTTGCATCTTCTTTTAAAAGGTCACTATACTTTGGTCCCAGAAGAACGGATATTAAAAGGATCTGAATTATCATCTATTTCAAGAGCTTCAGCAAGGCGCCTAAATTTGAGGGTAGGAGAAAAAACCCCAAAATATAAGAAAAACATAAGCAAAGAAAAAAAACCCCACAGAAATCCCCAAACCTTTCACATATGTCATCGAAGAATAAAGTTACAGGTTACTAATTCAAATGAATAGCTTGCAAAAGATATGGTCTCTACATTTGAAACTACTCATTTAGAACTAGAATATTCTAGCAAGATTTTTGATCGCTCAATATAGATCTTTATAACAGGAACCATCTCCACATTTATCTGTTCTCTAGGTCATGCAGAAAAAGATTTCTTCTCCACATAGCATTAACTTTCCAAACCTAGACTACTTCTGTTAAAAAATAAGTAAGCCAGTTAATTTCCCACCTGTTTCTCTGAAGAGCTAAGCATTCTTCGTCACATTGCAACCTGAATTATGAAAGAAAAATACAATTAGAATCACTGTTGCTACTCATACTTTTCAAGCTGTAGCTTGTTGGTGTCATATTATCACTGTCCAAAGGAGTAATAAGAGTATATAAGAATGTTTTATTGTACTGGAACAAACAGAGCTAAAAATAAAACAAGCAACAAGCAAAGATCTTTGAGCACCCAATCCCTTCTCTAGGTCTTGAACAGGAGAAGCAATAACCAAAATCGTATAGGAACTGAGAAAAAAAGCTTCTAAACTACATGTTGTATTGATAAATTTTATCATTTAAAAGAAGAATGAAGTTGAAAGGAGCACTGAGAGGATGCTAAGAAGGGACTGGAAATCAGCAATAGATGTCACTCCTATGAATCAGGAAAAACTATCAGTGAGGAAAAAGAGGAAAGTCAGACATGTCTATGGAGGATTACGGTGAACCATAAACACCAGTATTTCAACTGAACCCCTAACTTCTAGTGTCAGCAGAGTTATGAACTTCAGTTTTCTGTCTCATCTTTGAAAGGTATTTCATAATTTTACTTTGAGGGATTAAAATGTAGGAGAGTCAGGAGTTCCCCAGAATTTCAGTGGCAGTTACAAACTTCTTCCTCCAGACTGCGTAAGTTAATTAATTGTCTTTATAGTAATTCCTTACATAAAAAAAACCCAAACTCAAAACAAAACTACAGGGGAAGCTGGTTCAAACTGGTGTATTCAGTGGCATGTATTATCTTTGGAGATAATTAGTTCCAGGAGCCAGAACTTCTGATTGCTTTCTTGAAGGAGATAGAGGAAAGCTAACATAATTGCACTCTTAACATCAACCTGGTATTGTTTAAAGTCCTTCACTTGAAGAATTATTTTCTCCTCCACTAAAAGAGGAACGTAGTCAACTTAGAGGAGCTACTCCAGGTCTAATGAAATTTGTCAAATCCAGAGCTCTAATTAGAAACCTAAGGTGAAGTATGAAATGTCTACAGACAGGATAAGACAGTGAAACAAAGAAAAAAAATCCCTGCAGCTTGTAGAAAACGTTCTGTTATTGTAAATTAATAAGCAGATTTGTACATGATGTTGAAAAAACTGGAGTTTGACAATAAACTAGAAATTTCAGACTAAATATTTTATGTGCCACCATTTCTTTTCCCTCATCTCAGTATTCGGTAGACAAAAAGAGAGAAGGGAGAATACTTCCTCTGATAGTCCTTGAATAAAGGCTACCTACCACAGTTTAGGTATCATATTAGGAAAGACTTGTACAAAAAAAAGTCATCTCTAGTAATTTCAACTGTTCAAGGAAAGGGCAGTGTCTGTCCACACAGAAAGGTATGTGTTAGTGACTACAACAGCAAAAGTTCTTAAGTGTGCTGGCACTAGCTTCTGATACAGGAAGTCATTAAGCAACTATATGGAAAATGTCATCAATTTGACTTTACACAACATAAAGGAACATCCAATTTTAACAAACATAATGGACTGACTTTGAAATAATCAAATTCAATATAAAAAAAGAAGAAATGGTAATAGAAATAAACTAAAACCAGAGATTAGGGACTTCAAAGGCAAAGACTTCAGTAAGTCAAGGTTCTGACAGAAGGATGTTGGAGAAAGTTGACAACTTCATCAAGAAATTATATGTAAAGTAAAAGGAAAGCTAGTTCAATCCTGAGAAATATCAGGAAAACTTATATCACAAAATTAACATCAGGTTGTGGTGCCAGCCAGGGTGACAACACCAAAACACCAATCTAACTAAAATACAAACGTGAAAAATTCTAAAAGGGGTAATACAAAAATATTGTAAATAGTAAGATGATGACTAGGAGAAAATATGGCCTATCAATAATCCAGAAAGGGAACACTGGATTGCTGAAACAGAAGATAAAGTCTGTTGTCCTGTCTAGAAATCTGAAAAAAAATCCAGAGGAACTCCAATGAGTTGGCTGAGTAGAAAAAATTCTGAAACCACAGTTCTATTGTTCCACACTTAATTATAACAACCAATTATACAATGACAGAAAACTCATTCTACATGAAAGCAAAACCATGAACCACCATGGAGCTGCAAAATACTCTTCAGCAATATTGCTGAAGTAGTCAGGTTGCATAGGAAAACTTACAGTCTGGCATTTTTATCACCACATTAATGTATTTTACATGTCACCTATGCTTCAGGTACACACTAAGGCTTCAAGTACATTACTACATGTATCTCCTTACCTGGCCTGCTTCATTTCTTTTTTCGTAATAAGCCTACTGATTTCCACTGAATCCCCAAGCTGTAGATCTGTTAGCTTAGTTGCTATAGATATAGCAGCTATTCTGAAAAAGAATGTGGTAGATTTCGTTTGAGGCAACACAAACTTCTAAAAAGGTATACAGGGGTGCAGATTTAACCTCTAGGTGGAAGAAGTAAGACAGACTGATCATTTTCTCGTTAGATTACAGAATGGAACTCTATTTCTACATCACCAAGTTTCAGCAGTCTCATCTAATCATATAAATCAAGATTTTACTCTCATCTCCCTCAACTAGGAGTAACACTAACAAATGAACATGCTTCTTATACAAGTTGAAATTATGCAAAGCAAATACTCCTTCTCCTCACTTGCTAATTATACAAATGACAACTGACCATATAGCTTCAACTATCATTTTATCTGATTCTTTCTTAAATGTGTGCAACTAGAATCTGTAAAGTGAATTCACAAAGTATTTAGAAATTTGCTTGGAAAATATGGTTAACAGAATCCACAAGAAAAGGACAAAATGCCTGCTGAGATCATTACTATTTTCTTTATCAAGATTATTCCTAATTCCCTTTAATAACAAGTCTTCCCAGTCTCCTTTGTGTGCTAAAATTTACAGGACTTTTAAATGGAAATAAGCTACATAATTGTCAAATAATTCCTAAAAATGAAACATTGCATCATCTTGAACTATCTTTTCTGTTACATTCAGATAAAAGGATATATTTGTTTCTATACATTTATGCTTTTCATCACATTCAAAGAACCAACCATGTATCAGGAAGGAGGCTAATCACACTACATAAAACAAAAAAAAAAATTGAGAGGTACTTCATACTAATCATCTGATGCCAAAGTCTAGGTAATGGGACATTAGATGATATGACATTATCATTTGTGCCACATGTACAAATATAGCAGCCCAGATATTTCCTGTACCCTTGGGCATTCTTTCACCGTTTATTCACTGACAAAGCCCAAAGCTGTTTCATAATTTCTGGAAAATCTCTGGAAAAACTTGGATACTCCCCTAATGTGCTGATCTTGACTGCAGTTTTTTTTGTTTATGGTTTTTGTTGTTGTTTTGGTTTGGTGATAGGTAGGAAAAAAAGGGCAAACTTATCTCCACAAAATCAGAATAATCTTTCAGGAACCTGAACTGCTGGAGTTACCAAACTTAGCTGGCACGTTACCATGACAAGTCAAGACTAATTTGTAAGCACATATGAATACATTTTAACTGATACAAACACTTGCTTTAAACAGAACAGTTTCTTTCCCTTCCTTTAGATTTGGGCTCTGTTTAGAGAAATAAATACATATGTATTCACCTTACACATGCAAGAACTCTCACTGGCTTCAAAGAACCATTTTCCCTGCATGAATATTTTTGCAGTGCCTGAGCTATAAAACAGCAGAGAAATAACAGCCTTCAAAAATCTGGACTTGTATATTATCTTCTGAACTTATCATTAATGACATGCATTTGTCAATTTAAACTGGTATTTCAAAGTTCAGGTAATCATCTGATTTGTATTCATAGTGATGAAAATACCAAAAATACCAAACTTCTGTACATGTATCTTACATTCAACTTAGTACTGCCTAAACTGTACTTGATTGTTTCTAATTAGCACATTTTTATCCTTGTTTTCATTCAGTAATATTAAGTACCTAAGTTAAGCTATTTCCTGTCAGAACTTGAATATGGACAGTGTTCAGCAGAAACCAAGCAGCATACCCTAAGCTGGGCTAGGATTTAAAAAAAGGCCCTCAGATACCAGTTCCAAATAAAACCATCATTAAGAAGCTTTCTTTGAAAGACAGGAAGAATCTCAGACTTCGGTCGCCTAACAAGTAGGATACAGAGCAGAACTCTGACAACATACCAACTCTCTAGACTTTTTTTACTCCCTTTCAAACACAGCCTCAGAATACTATTTTTTAAATTATTGCGATTATTATTATTATTACTAGTGTTTTGCTATATTCATTTCAAAAGTTCCAAAGCCCCATTTTTCTTCTTTTTCTTGTCCATTCCTTGCTCTCTCTCCTATGAGAGAGAAAAGGAAGTTTCGACATAGGATCTGGAGATTGTTACTATAAATAGAGTTGGGTAGGGCTCAGTTTGCATATTAAGACCCAAGATTTAGGTGCCAAAGCTCTCTTGCATAAATTTACCGATTTCAGAATTACTTTAAATCACTCTTCAGCATCTCTCATCTCTATTGACTAGTTTCTATCACATATAATTGGAAACCTGGACAGCAAGTCACACGTGGACTGCAACCATCTATACTCAGGAGCTTGAATCTGGACTTGACAAATTCGTCTGTATCTAACTGCTCTGTGTGGGTAGAATAGAGTTCCACATGTGGGAGAGTCAAACTTTGACACACCACCACAGTTAGACTAACAACAGCGAAAAAAAATAAATGTGTTCTAATACAGCATAGCTAGCACGAAAACTCAGGCAAATAGCAACACTCCCCCACCAAAATCACCATATGTCAAAGTACAAAAAAAACCATGAAAAAGCTTGTGAACTAAATATATTTAGTCAAGTCTGCAATTTAACCAAACTGCAAAGCAGTAAGTCCAGTAATGAATTGAAAGAATTATTACTGTACCAACCTTTGATATGTATTGGATGCTTCTGAGCAAATCATACTCTCCTTCCTTCTTCCACATTCACACTGAAGATCAACCTGCCATATCACACAAGTGAGCAGCTTTTTAAAGTTTTGTCTTTTTATGGCCATGGAGGGGTGTGAAGGATAAGTTTATACTTATTCATTTTAGAAGTTCTATTTTAGTGGAATAATGACTAACTGAATATGAAGAATAGTTTTATTTTTTTAAAAAATCAGTATTTTAAGTTCACAGAAAAAATATCATGCCATCAATATACAAACATGTCCCAGTTGGCTGATGATTAAACTATACAATTCACCTGTGACCTTGCAGTGAATTTTCTTTGAATATCTAACCTTTGCAGAGCAGGCTGTTGTTGGGCAGGGTGAAGAAGGATGACACGGAGCCATACATGGATGATTACAATATAGCCTTGGAATAATACATGGCTGTTTACACTCTTCATCTATAAGACACTCTCCTTTGTGACAGATTCTTTTACATTTGTGCATCCCACATTTTAACATCTGATTGCAGCGAAGTCCACAGGAAATGTCAGTGAGATGACAAGGAATATTACTTCGCAGCTGAAAGGTGAACAGAAGAAGATGACAACTAATGGTAAAAATTATCAATGAACATCTCAAAGTGCTTTTACTGTTCACATCTTCATTTGGCACCATCCACATAAGGAACTCAATACTAAACAATCTTAAGTCAAAGAATGAGTTTTGTTTTATACTATAGTCCAATACAACAGTTGGTTTGAACACATATGGAATAAAAGACACACTTCTCCAATTTAATCACATTAAACACCAACTCCAGAAACATATTCCATTTCAAAGAAAACACAAAAATCTAAGCCTACAGTCCTAAAAACTGTTTAGTATTCAGAAACATTAATTGTCCAGACTTACTTCATGCTTGCCCATACACCATTTCTGAGTGAGATAGGTACAGGGGGGACATTTCTCCTCACTATGACACGAATGGTACACTGCAGTCACAGAAATATAAAAGTCATAACAGTTTTATTAGCATACTTCAGTTGAATGCATAAAAGGAGACAGTAAAGACTCACATTAAATGTGAGTGTGCATTTCAAAACTACACAATTTATGGGAAGGATGATGCATCATGAAAGAATAATGTATTCTTTTCAAAATTATGATGCCAAGTGTTTAGGGTGAATATTCTCTACACACTCTAAGTTAAAAAGCAGCTAATCTTCTAGCTTGTGAGTAGGGTTAAACTCTCAGGCAAAATTTGTCAGAAACTGTTGGACCCATGCTATTTATTTTGTGATCAGCCAACGTAATTCCAAGGAACATAGAAAGTAACTGTTCCCTAGATTGTCCTACTGTTTCAACAGAGCACTTGATCTTTGGAATACAGCATTTAATGTGTGACTAATAAGAGAAAACACCAGTGCTTTTACCAGTGAGAAGTACCACTAGCAGTATTCATTGCAACTCTTTAGCTGGTTGGCTTTTAAGTGTAGACCCTTGGATATATATTTTCAAATAGACCTATGTACACTTTTTAAATTTTAATTCAAAGAACCCCAAATTAAAATAATTTTTTAAAAAACCACCACCAAAAACCACACAAAACGAACCAAACAAAAAACCCAAACAAACAACGGAAAAAAAAAACAAAACCAAAAATAACCCCAATCAAAACTGAATAGCTTGACTTACCTGGATGATCACAATCATGTGGCCTGGTGCATGTTTTTTTACACTCTGGTGGCTGAGTGCCACAGGGAACAGGAGGGGTAAATCACAGATTCACCACAATAACAAGTTAACTCATCAAAACCTGGAAAAAAAAGTCAAATATATCCTAATGGCTACATCTATTTGCATGTTTCAGATATGAGAAATCTTTACATAATATGCAGATGTTTTACTCCAGGTTCATTTTTTTAATATTAAGGACTAATATTTGAAATTAGCTTTCATGGTTCGTACAAGAAAACTAGACTATGATGACTTGGTTAGGAATTATGCTTTGCTTTTAGAGAGGTTCTTTCACATCAATTTTTTGAACCAGAGCAAGCAAAATGCTCCTGTCAAGTTGAAAGCTTTGCTGTTCTACCTTTGCTCAGATATCTCTCACCCGTATGGGTGAGGAACATATATGAAATTTCCTATCTGAAACTTTTTCCAGCTTTCAATGTTTTTTGTTATGTTCAGAAATTTCTCAAGTCTGGTTATTTTTTATTATTTGTTCCACCAGTTAAATCTCAGGCCAGATCCTACTCATTTGCCCATGTATCTTGAAGTACAGCAGCCAGTAAAAAGAACTGCAATTTTTGTCTAAGGAGACTAAAATAATATAAATTACAGCAAATAAAAGAATGCTAGGGAGAACAAATTGTCATGGGTTAGAAGAAAGAAGTAGAAAGCAAAAGTAGAAAAGATTCAGCATGTCCATGGACTTCCTGTGGAAAGGGAAGCATGGGAAAAAGTAATGCTTTGTTGTCCCTCACTACAGGAAACAACTTATAACACTCTAGGCTTCAAAGCTACAAATCTTCCTTAGTCCAGGAAGATGAAAGACTAGACATCAAGGTTTTTGGAAGACCTGAATGTTAGACAGCTACACTGGTTGCTTGCTATTGATGAGAAATGACAAGTAAAGAACTTTTGTAATGAGAAGTCCCTTACTTGCACTAATCAGGATAATGGGGGTAGAGTGCAGAAATACAGTATCTGAAACCTTTTTATTTTTTAAATGCACTGTCTCTAAGGTTGACTTTATTTCTTTTCCCCAAGAGATGTATTCCTGTCTTGAAGTAGATTGTGTAGGCATGAAGAGACCCTGACAGAGAAGGGGACCACACTTATCAGCACTGAGGAAATTACACTGGAAAAGTAAAGCACCTGGGAAGCACAGAGAGGCATAGATGTGCTCTGTGTATATAGTATTGTAGTATGTAATGTAGTACTGCACCTTGATGTCAGCCCTCACCATTCCTAGCAAAAACAGTAGTGAAGATTAAAGCAGGGGCAAGAAATCCAATCTAATGAGTAGACAAATGACTTACAGATGACCATACCACGGCTTTTGATACCATGGCTAACATAAACCAACTGCAAAGTGCTGGCTAGACAGGTGAATCAGAGTTTAGAATGGCCTTCTGAGCACTGATAAGGACTCACCATCAACTGAAATCTCAACAAACAGCATCCAGAGAAAGCAAGTATGAAACCTTTAAAGGTACTGCTTATTTGATTAACCTCTGGACAGACTCAGAATGGGAAATTTAAGAACACAGAGGTTTAAGCCAAATGAAACTTCTGTTAGACCAGAAGTTACTAACAGGACCTCTGAGACATTAAGATTACTATTCTGCTTTGTCAAGAGAAAGGTTTGTTCATCTTTTTCTAATGAGAGATGCAGTCAACATGCACATCATATTCACAGGCTATTAAGACAGACTACAATGCCATTTCAAGCACAGTGAGCACCTTCTCTTTTCCAGGATGTTTCCATGAAAAGTTGGTCTCCTATAAAATGGAAGTCTTTGACTATGTCCATGTGCATATAATATAGGAGAGACACGTACTACTGCAGCTAAGGCACTTTGAGCTGTAAACAGTATCCTTACAAACTACATCACCTATCTTTCTCTTTTTCACCACTGTGAAACAGATCACATTAACTGGCTTGAGTCTGACAGAGATATAAATAACAACCATGTGATTTTTGCACATAACTCACTTGTTTGCCAGCATGTTTGACAACTGCCCCGATGACAGGGTTCCTCACATCTATGAAGCCCACAGTTGAGTTTACGACCACAAACCAAAGAGCACTTATGTTCTGTGTCCTAAGAGATGACAAAAAAGAAAAAGCAGAATTTAACTATAAACCCCATTGGTTATTTTTTTTGTCTTTGACATTGCAATCTACTTCTGAATAATAGATTGACAAAACTGTACAGTACAAAAATAGCTTAGACCAGATCTATACAGTTTTTCCATTACTGTATGGATACACAATTTTTAAAGTAGATTCTGTCAAGACTTCTGTTACAGACATATCTAAAAGGTTTATGCTTCTTCTATTTATATGCTTTCCCTCTCCATTCTCCCTGGAATCACTGCATTGACAAAAAGCACCTTGACACCAATTCAACTGCATTTAGGCTGAAATGTGGTTTGACATTTATAATGATACCTATAAAACAAAACTTGTAAAATAACTGCACACACACAAACTTCTTTTGAGCATGACACACAGCTAATAGAGAAGGAAGATGCATAAAAATGGAAAGATACAAAAGAACAAAAGACTGTTAACATCACAACCAAAATCAAACACACATCACATCAAACAATTTTATAAAACCACAGATACACTTACCACACAGCAAACTTCATTACACTTGTGTCGTCCACACGATCTCTTCTTGTTGCATCGCTTGTCACACATGAATGTAATAGCAGCTATTAAAAAAAAAGAAAGTTCCCCAAAGTCCTAACTTTCAGGGTTTTGTGTATGCAAAGAGGATAAAACCTGCAATCACAGTATTCTGCTAAGGCTGTTGCTGGGCATGGCCTAGGAGACACTAACACAAGGGTAAGCCAGCAAGCAAACTTTTCAATTACTTGTTCTCCTCACAATCATCCCCATGTTGGCACTTGCCTTTCTTTAAAGAAAGCCTTATTCAAAAGGATTTTGGAAAGCAGAATACATGAAGCTAGTTTATTTCCCCTTAACCTTCACACCATAAACTCCACACAATAGAACAAAGAAAACAGGATATTCTGATGCACTGAAGTACCATGAACATCCAATTTAAGACTGCTTAAATTGGTGAAGCAGTAAAAGTCAGCTAAAAACAACTACTGTTATATGCTCATGAAACTACTGCTAGCAAAGAACATTCTTATTACCATACTCAGCTAACAAAAGGGACTCACTTCTGGATTCCATAAGAGCAAAGTCTTCATAGACAAAAGCTCAAATTAGAAAATATATATATTACTTCCTTATATATTCTTGTAAATAAATATCTCAGTGGACAGGGGCCAATCAAGTTAAAGATTTCACTGAGGGGAATTTTAAGATGTTACATCCAGAATACCAAGAAGCATCAAATGGGAATTCTCTGCCATGGTCAGATGCAAAGACCAGCTGCAAAGATCAGCACCATACAATGTGAAGCAGAATCAAAGCTCGTATTTCCCCAGAAACATAGGCAAGATCCGAGCAAAACTGTTACACTGAATCTGAGCTGTGCAAGTTGACCAAAAGTTATACAAGATGATGCGAGTAGGAAGGGGATGGCAACCTATTGAATATGGCAGGTGACAAAAAACTGCAGAAAACAGAACAGACATTGTCTGAAATCTCTGAGATCAAATGTAAAGAAGTCTTTCCTTATGTAGAAGGTGAATGAAAACTAAAGATGTTTATTTCCAACCTTTTCCCAAACACAGCAGCATGATCAATAGCATGAAAGAGCAGCAGAAATAACCAACTTGGCATAGAAGTACAGATGAAAGATGCAGTAGAGATCAGCTGTTTGCCAACTTTATCAATCAAACCCCAAATTACTATGGGCTGGGATAATTTTTAAACAATTTTTCATTACTTATGTATCATAACCTTGTACCTTTATTTCTGAGAAGAGCACATGGGATTTCCTAGGAAACAAACAAGGAGATTAAAATAGATTAAACAACTGAAACATACTTATATAGAAAGCACTTGGTCACATGAAAGAAGCACATTCAGTTTTCATGTGTATAACACATCTGTATAAAAAGTGAAATAAAAACTGGAAAAAAATATCCTCAAATCTTTTAACACCATATTTGTTCCTTAAAAGATTCAATACCAATTTAAAAAAATGTAGTTTTGTATTTTCCACTTAATTCAGCAGAATTATGTGTCACTGTAAACCGAGAGAATCAGGCTTGTCCCAAGAAAATCAGAAATCTGTGTAATGGAAACCGAAAGAGCTCTCCCAGAGAATACTGACAAGAGTGCATAAATCTGTGCTTTGACCACAATTGCCCCAAAAACACGAGTCTGACAGAAGAAAGGAAGCCAAATGCTATAATCTACAAAATTAGACCTAAAGACCTCAACATGAAAATAAAATGTGGTGGATGAAAGTAACATTGTTGACATTTGAACCATTCACCACAGCTTTATATCCTAAGCTGTCATTTCTGAGTATCACATTTTTCATAATTGATTTAAATTATCACTGTAGTTCACTCTTTTTAAAGCAGCATCTTCCTGGCGTGTGACAAACTTCATAAACTAAACTCAAAACCTCACTATTTCAGGATTCAAAATGCAATCTAAAGTCTTCTACCCCATAACTACCTTCATCAAACTTGTAGGAGAAAACTGTTCCAACCTCTAGCAAAATCTCACTCATTTTAATGCACCTACAGACTTATATATTTAAAACCCACCTCTACTTGCAGATGATATATAACAAGTTAGAAAAGTCATCAAAGCTTCTGTGATAGTAACCAAAAATTTCAAAGCTATGATTACAGAAAGTAGCATAGTTTAAAAATATAATAATTATTAAATAACAACAGCTGAGGATCAGTAGGATGACTGTATAAATGTACAAAGAACAGGAATCAGTAAAAACATAGTCTCTACAAAAACTTCGACATGGAGAATAAAAGCTATTACCATAAAGTTTTAATTAGGCTGCCTTTCTTCTCTCAGTTTACTCTTGGCAACACTACCAATTCCTTATGGTACAAAAATACTCCAGAATAATATAAGATTTTGCAGAATGTTTACACTAATAGAACTCTGTTCAAACTCTGCCAAAATACTTTAAAAATTGCCTTAATAGTAAAAAGCAGGTTACCACCTCCCAGTATAAACTAGATACCATCTATCAGTTAGTATACAACATTGGTTCTTGCAACTAAGGAACATGAACTTCTTTATGCTTCTTCAGCTCCTTTTTCTCCAGAGTGTAAAAAGCAGCAAAGAGAACCTGTTCCTGTGGTTACACACTCACCTTTTTTTTGAAGCCACACCTACAATAAATATTCGATGTGTGAGAACACGGTTTACAGTCTCCTTCATGGCAAAGGCTTTCACACGTATGAACAAACTCTAGCAAAATGAAAATACACATATTAAGAATTTTAAAAATCTATGACCTGGAACTTCATATTTATTAGGAGAATTACTGGTCAATGATACTAAGCTTATGCACAGCTGGGTTTTATTTCCTTATTTTGAAGCATTATTATGAACGTACAGCCAGACTGCAGGCTCTGCAGTGGTTTTTACAATAACTTTGGTTAAAACTCAAAATCGTGAAATACTTATTTCTTTAAATTAAACATTTAAAGACCACTTTTTGTTCTGTGTTATCAAAGCTATTGACATCAAAGGTTAATCTAAGAACAAAGACTGTGTCTGTGTACTTTTAACAAAGAAGCAGGTGTGCCCTGCTTCCAGAGCAAGGACAGAGGGAAGATAAAGGGACTGGGGGAGTGAGTACATCTGGCTCAGGAATGCAACCACAGCCAAAATGAGATCATAAAAAGACTGAGCCAAGGAGGAGAGTTTTAAGGTAATGAGCAATTGTAGTATGTATGAGAATTCTGTGAAATCTGAAGCAGATGTATGTAATTCAGGTAAGCTTGCAGAGAGTTGGAATGCTGAAGCTATCCACCCTGCAGCTGGCACCACAATAAAGAATGCCTGCTTCTTAATGCTGCATTCGTGTCAAGGAGTTCTATTCACCTGACTTTCAGTGACACTATGAGATACTTCGTATACTCTGATACTGAAATTTCTAATTACCATAGCTACCACAAGAAAGAGGTTTGCCACATGTTTTTCCACACGATGGGATAGGATCTGTGCAAATTTTACGTTCAACACATCCTAGTTCCAGTAACTTGCTGAGAGGAGTCTGACCACAGGGACAACGATATACAACTTGTGGAAGCCGTGGACAGAGCTGGCAAGGCTGAGGATGGCATACTTGCTTACAGTTGTGCCTCCCACAATTTAATTTTCTGGAATAAGAATCAAAGAAACAAAATAGAAAAAACAAAAAAATTAAATGGGGAATTATCTAAGAGTATCGCAGTAAGATATTGTGAATAAATGATCTTTTTCTTTATAACAGCCTAAGTTATAGTGATCTTACTTGCCACATATATTCTGACATGAGAAACTCCCAAAACCATCAGAGAATTCTTCCTTTGACCCACACAATACTTCTTTAAAGTTGCTTCCACAGTAACACACTGAAAGAAAGCAATGTTCCATAAGAAAACAACACAAGAGATTATCAGTGACAAAACATCTCTAGCAAACATAAAAAGGTAAAAAAAAACTTAGTAAATTTTTAGAAGGATAAAGAAATTGCTCCTCTTTAGATTTAATTAATGAAAGTTTTTTGACCTACAGAAATTGGAACTCCAGCATTATTTGCATTGATAAAATAGTACTATGTGCACAAAAAGTTTATTTATTAAAACAGTATACATAACAAGTTAATAATTACCTTAAAAGTCGAGAAAATTAACTTGTGATTTTCTGTATAAACTATTCTATAAAGTCATTTATATACTGGCATACATACTCAGTCAATTTAATTTCCATTCAAGACTAAGTTTGGAAAACTTTTAATAGAAATTATGAGAACCTTGTTGAAATGTGCTTTCCTATATTTTTTCTGGTTTTTTTCCATGTACTGTCAAATTAATTCTTATAATGATAGTAAAAGATTCTGTAGGATCAGAGGACATTTCAGGTAAGAAAAGATTAGTTAGTCCAAACCCTTACCAAAAGCAGTTAGCAAATGAGATCAGACCACATTACTCAAGTGTTTTATTCAGTTGGTCTTGAAAACTCCAAGAAAAGAGGTTTCCCTTACAGCTACAAGGAGTTTAAGCTCATTAAGTCTCTCATCCTCCACACATGCATGGCCTGCCTCTGTCTTCTTAAATTACTTAATTGCTACTGAAAGGCCACTACTCAGCCCTCTCAAGCCTAAGGAAGTCCAGTATCACCAGCCTGTCCTAATAAGGCACATGCTCCAACAGCCTAATCATTATGGCAGGATTCCAAAAACAGATTTTGGTTGTGTTAAATAAAAACTGGCACTTGCCTCTTGGTACTGATCTTTTCCACCCTCTTGTTTTAATTGTATAGGGTGAATATCTGCAAAGCATTTCAGTACTTACCTTGCTGTACTGTTAACTGGCAAGGTGAACATTTTCCTGCATGGCACACTTGAGTACAGCTGTGCTTTCCACAGTTTAAAGTATTTCCACATACATTGGAACAATGGATTTTTGTTGATTGGCCACAACGAACTGAATGACTGTAAAGAAACGACACCATAGCCTGTCAGCTGCCTTAACATCTATACAGTATTTAATAAAAAGGGAAATGCATTTTCAGTAAAATGCCAGAATCTTCAAATGGCACCATAATTTATTAACGAAAGTTTTAGGAAATAACATCCCTAGTTTTTTCCTTGCTTCCTCTCTTCCACCTCACTAAAGTAAAGCACCTATCACAGTAGCTAGTCTACAGAATTTTTCCTGAAGAAAACAGGGGAAAACAACTCAAGGTGACACTAAAACTTGAACCTAATGTATGAACTTTTGTATGCACTGCCTCAGAAAAGTAGATATTTCCAATAAAGACATGTTTCTGAAGATTTAAACATCCTAAATCCATTTAATGCAATGAAGATAGGGAAATGGGCCTTAACATAGGTCAGATGTCTATGAAAACAACTGAGCATTTAATTAAATTGTCAAAAAATGGACAAAATAAATTCTCCTATTTTTTTCAACTTTGGATGGCCCATATAATGGTTGTAAAAGGTGTACTTGAAATAGTAATTTTAAAACATCCTGAAGTTGGTGATGCCATGCCATACACCTTGGATGCTTATACAGTACATATGAAATGCTATTTTTGAAGTAGGTTTTAAGTATCAAAGTACTATTACAAAATCAGCAATCTGGTGGAGTAACTGACATCTGGGAAAAAAAATAAAATGAAGATGTTGCAGCTATTAAATTTTAAAATGAAAGAAGTCAGAAAAACAACACCAAAATGAACAAAACCCAAACAATAAAAAGCAACACCCCTAAGCAATAAAGTGAGGTAATATTACTATGGAAGATTAAATTCAGTAATCTACAAGCAATCCATTTTTCTGCTGAAGACAAAGTGCTTTTATCTACAAATACTGCCACAGAAATTCAGAAATTAATTTCTGAAAAATTAAGATTGTGTAGTATTAGATTCAAACTCTGAGAAATAATTGTAAAAATCTGGAACAATCCTTTACCCAGAGAAGAATGCTAACAGTGAAATCGGTTTATATTTGTTTTTATTCTGTAAAAAAGCTCAGGCAAACAATTTATTACATAGAATCAGTGCCAGGTAACTACAAAAATGGATTCTAAAGACTCAGGCCAACTGATGCTAAGAGATCATGCATAGTATATGCCATACTGCTATTGGCAATGACACTATATGCACCAGACATGCAAGGAAAAGATCACTTACAAGTCTGGAATACACTACAGACTTCTCTGTACAGTTTCTGAGAAAAGCATGTTATTTTTGAAATTACTATTTTTGAAATTAAGTAATTAAAGACCTCATTTTGTGAAGCTAGAAAAGATGAGAACCTTTTACTATTAAATTCTTTGAGTCTTCTAGCAAATAAAATGAATAAATACCAGTACAGGATTTCAAAATCAAACCAACCCACCAACTGCTCAGACAATTCAGCTACATGTATCATGAACTGACAAGTCTCTTGTTATTTTTGCTTTCTTTCTTGAAAAATTTAAAGTAACTGCATTTTTCAAAAATAAAAATTCTCCAAATCACTTAAACCACAAATAAAAGATACAGCTCAGATTAAACCTTGTTTAGCATATTTTTAATAAATTAATAGAAAGAAAAAAAATTATTATATAAAACTTTAAACTGTTCTTTTGTTTGTTTATAATAACTAAACTTTTGTTTGCATGGAAGTATTCTTACCTTGTTTGTCCACATTCACATGTTTTTGTCACAAAGGCTGGGCACGAAGGGCAAGGTCCTGGGTGGCACAGACTTGGAAGTAAACCAAAAAAGCCAAGTTAACTTGAGCTTTATTACACTCCCAGAGACACAATCCACCAAGACCCAACATCACTGCATTATCAGAACATCCCACAGGACTCTCACACTCATTCCTGAAGGGTGTGAAAGCAGTCTTAACACAAGAAAAAAAAGAAAACCTATATTACAAGAAAACCTCTTGTAAAAGGACTGCACCATATATTTCACTGCCTTGACTTCATTTCTCACAGATCCATGTAGAATTCTAGCCTATATTCAGCTGGATGCCAACTTATGAACTTAGGAATCAGACTAAAGTAGATATAAATTCAAAATACTATGATCTAGATCATAACTTGGAAAAGTAAGAAGGTACATTATCTTCATTAGTCTTGCCATGTTAAGCTTTTTATCTGGTGTATTATTTCTGCCAACCCTCTCATATACAAGCAATGCTAAGACTTCTTCCATAGCCCCACTCCTGGCACAAGTTCTGATGATACTGCATCACACAATAGCAATTCATATTGATCACAAATATTTTAAAATTGTAAGCACCAGTAATAGTACTCTGCAGTCTTATAGCAGGATTCCTTTTGTTAGAACAGTATCACACAATTAATTTTCACACATCTCAGTTTTGAAAACATGTGTTTCTGAGACAGTTTTCTGACCTTTTGCTAATACGAAGAAAAAATTCTAGTAATGCAAAAACTAATTTTTTGAAATCAAATGTTTGACTTTTGAGATAATTATTCTTCATGCACCTCTACAGACACACATGCAAAAGTCTCTGGTACAATTTAGTTTAGGCAGAAGCTACAGTATGGCTACAGTTCTAGGACATACTTGATCCATACAACAACAATTAAAATTTAAATTCAAATTTCATTCATCACAGAGACATGTACAGAAAATGCAGAAAATGCACCTTAGATGATAAAGATGGGTGATACCTTTAGAGTCTTAATCCTGGCTTAGGGGATTAAGCAAAGAGCTAATTTAAATGACAGTGTTGCAAACTAAACTCAAAAAGACAGGCTGAAGACTTCAGCATTAACTTCTGTTTGGTGAATGCAGAGGTTTTTTAAACTGAAATTTCATTATCTATCATTAGCATGGAGGATAATTTTGCAATTTACTGCTGCTGCTCTAGTGAAACAGCATATAAGAAAAGTTGTGAAGATAGATACATCTAGACAGAGGAAAAATTAAACTTCAATTTGCCTGACAGTGAAAATACTAGATACTGTAACAGAGCAAAAAAAGGACTTCTACTGCTGTAGAAAAGGTTATAGCACCAAAGACCTATGAAGGAATTCCAGCTACAAAAATTTATATTAACAGAGAGAAAATTTCATTTACTGCCTTTGTAAGACCTTTTTCAAATGCTCTCAAGGCCCTGCATAGTTCCTGTTGGCAGGAGAACTTTATTATCAAGAACATTTTACTGAAGATTAAGCTAGATGTTTCTTTGATGTAGAACCTAACACCGGCAAAATCAATTTCAGTGTTTTTAAACTAAAAATGTGAAGAGAACTTGCCTTGAGAAGTGTTATGCATGCCATAGCAAAAGGTCTGCAAAGCATTCCCCTTTCAAACAGCTGCTTGCCTGCTCCTAAACAGCCAAATCATCTGTTTGATATAAATGGTTACCATTTCAATAAATGTGAGTAAATTAGTTTTATTACTGAACCAGTTGATGTGCTGAGGCCTGAGCAGCAGGCCTAAGCCAGAACTGATTTACCAGCTGGATCCCAAGCACTGTGTGACTAACACTATCACCTTTATTTAGCTAAAAGCAGGTGATCTCGAGCTCATGCTCACTGTTTAACACCAAACAGCCTGCTTTAGAAACTGTCACATAACCTTGTGTAGCTATCTGCAAGAAATGTATCATTTTAAGAAATTTTCCCAACTGACATGAATAGGAGACTTGCTTGTAGGGTATTTTATGGGAAAACCCTCCCAGCCAAGGCCTGGGCTCTGTCCAAGCCCTGGCCCTGGCTGGCCAGGAAGTGTGCCATCAGATTCAGGTGTTTCTGGACTAAAAATATAATCAAGTCACTTTGCCTTACTGATTTGGGCCTATAAAAGCTGGACCCACCTTCGGGGCCAATTTGGAGACCTCACCTATGGGTGACTCACCATGTAGGAATTTTCTGAATTGCTGGGAAGGGTTGTCCAGGTCCTCACTGTGAAACAGGCTTTCCCAGTGACTGCAGGCTCTGGATGATGGTAAAGTATGTAGGCAATTGGTGATCTATCTTTCTCAACCACTATCCTTTCTCATCATATAGTAAGGACTAGATGCGTGATCTTGCTTATTTTTGCTTGCTGCTAAAGCCAAGCACATGGTTTAACTGAATGCATAATTTTACTTTTGTATTACCTTAATATTCATTGTAAAAAAAGAAGATCATTCTTTCCATTGCTGTCTGTGTCCTTTAAATCATCAATTGGCAGAACACCAGTGTAAATTACCTTTACTTATTTTCACCAAAATGGGGTGTGGTGTTGAAAAGAAAAAACAAAATAGCTTTTAAGATAGCTGCAAACAGAATGACAGTTCTGATTCAAACTTTATCACCTTATGGCAACATGTGGGAGGAGGGGAAAATGGCACACAGCAAATCCACAATCCAAAGAAATAAATGCTTGCAAGAAAAAGTTCTGACACCATCTAAACTTAAGCAGGAATTATGAAATAGAATCCTGCCTCAGATGGCAACATCTAACCTTGAGCACTCTCTTGAGGAAAATCTCTGCACACACATAGATCATGATCCAGACTTATCACCTGCATTCAAATAATAGAGCTCTGCATCTCTAACTCCACCACTGACACAGCAAGAGGGAACCAAGTTTCTACTTGCAGCAGATGATGGCAGCCTGTGTCCTCACAGACACTGAAAGATTCCCGTATGGGAAAAAGAAGTGCCCAAAATATACTGAGAAATGTCCAAAACTGGGTAACACTGATGTTGAAAGTTCATTCTCCTCCAGTTCACTATCATAAGCTAGAGTGTCAAGAACATCCATTATCTTGATCTGCATGCCTACTGTTGCCTAAACTCCAGGACTGGATGATCTCATCACGGTTTTATTAATGTGAAACATAAAGCTGAATAGATAACATTTTAAAATATGCTCTAACTGGTCACAAACTTGAACTAAATTTTCACAGTTTTATGCAGATCAGACTTTCAGAGATTAAGAATTTGTAGCACCCCCAATGTCACAATATTGTCACTACTCTTCAAGAAGAACTCCCAGAAGAGAATTCCAAAGACTGAGCCTCTGCTGTAGACTAGGACAGGAAAGAAGAGAAGAACATCTGCTTCCAGGCCCTACAAGAAAGTTTGTCAGGCAACAAATTGCAGGCAGGTAGTTCTCAAAGGGGTTAAGAAGTCTGCTTATTTCTGACTGGGCAAAAGATATGTCCATAAACACAAGCCTCTCCTGAGACAGAGGCCTGCAGCTGGTCTCCAAGAAAATCAGTGTTCTGTTCAGGGTATCAGCTACATCAAGTGTAGTCTGAAGGTTGATCTGATCTAGCATGATTCTATAAATTAAGCAAACAGCTAAGACACTTAAATGAAATAAAATGCAAATCTGTGTGCATAAATACATAATGCATAAATACAAATGAAATCTAATATTGAAAAGAAATCTAACAGAACGTTTTCATGTACAGGAAAGAAGTATTAAAGAATTATTTTGACATTCAATAAAATGCTGAAATACATTTTAAACAGAACACATTAAATGCAAAGTTCAGAGTAAAGTTCTAGGAAAGTCCCAAGCTTTAGCAAATCTTGGGAAAAGTGTCAGATGACAATCTATTTGAAGTTTTTGACTGTGTATCAAGAGCAGAAACAACTGCTTCTATCACAAATTTCTAAAACCAGAAATATGAACAGATGTTAAGGACCAACTTCCATGGAAATTGAAATGGAAATGGAAATGAAATTTGTTTCTGACTAACATGCATATCTATACATTGAAAAAGATCATATAATGGTGTTAATCTTAGCAATGCTACTACACTACTAAAAAAAAAACTAATGTAAAACATCCAAAATTGAACAGAGCCCTCCTTTGCCTCTCTTCACTGAATTACACTAATAAAATGTTAGTAAAACCAATCTGACTTATATATACTGATTAAAATCTCCATGAGAGATTCTGGTTAAGCTACCTGATGGTCTCAACAAATAAAGAAATAAAAATGCCCTTTTATCCTCAACAGTTTGCAAGCCAAAAAAAAAAAGAAAAGGAAACAAAGGAAAGAAGTGGTCTTTCAGTTTAAACAGTAACACTTATCTCAAATTTAGATATTCAAACACTTTTACATGAACAACAGCACTTAAAAAAATCTGGTGGACCATGTTCAGAGTTACTTTCAGATACTATTATTTCTCTACTTCAGTGAAAATTCTTGAGACCAATCAGATAGCTGGTTCAGTTCCTAAAACATGATAGAAATGTTACTACAACTATTGTAGACCCCCTGGTCATGCTCTCATATGAACTCACTTTAGACATACTAACACAAATAGCTTTCAGGCTTTTCATTTCTTTTAGGTTTCAGCTGAACTTCAGCTGAATCTTTATAGGTTCTAAATCTCTAAGCATATTTTGGAGTCAAAAAATAAGCAAATACAGTCATCAGAAATTTTCTTTCGATTATTTCAATGTTTGTATGATAAACATTTACTTACATGTTGCAAAGATGTGGACAGTCCAAACCCTGCCTCTTCTTTCCACAAAGTTCCCCACAGCTATGTGGGATCTCATTTCTATTCCATTCAGGATTTTGCACCTTACCTAAACCATGGCAAAGACAAAAAGATATTTTTTGCTTTGAATACCAGACTTCATTTGTGAAAAACAGCATATCGAAGAGACAAGTGTTACTTTAAATACCGGCAAGTAGTCTTCTTTGACAAAAAAAATTGCACAAATGTTTATGTTTTTCTGTACTGATACACATTCAACTTCTTTAAAAGAATGGACCATTGAAAACCAAAAGCCCCCTGTAGCTGGTCAGGCTGCACAGTAGCTAAGAAACTGAAGGGTTAAAGTCCCTTGCTGTCTCAATGCAGCAGGGAGGTAAAAAAAAGCAACGAAGTAAAAAGATACCAATCCCAGAAAGTAAGATCTATCTGTATGGTGATTGGGAATAGGGAATTAAATGAATGGGCAAATAATGAAAGTCATTTCCATAAAAAGAAGCAGACTCTACATTAATCAAAACATTAAAGATTGATGAATTCTGATGAATGAAGCAGAATTCTTAAACAAGTAGTATGTTAGCTTCAAGTATTCTGTATTTCAGATAAGCACTAAACCGTATTTTTATTAATCTGGGATACTGTCATCAAATCTCTAATAGCTCTAAGTGCATGAGATGGTCATCAGGGTTAACTGCCATCATTATTAACACTCCCTTGGCTTTCTGCAAAAGAGAAATTAAATTAACAGTGAAGAAACTGAGCCAACGTTACAAATTTGAGTTGTAGCAATCTAAAGCAGCAAGAAAATGTATTTTTGGTGACATAGTTACATAATTTTAATTTTTCAATATACCTTTGCATATTATACAGCATTAAGTTAGGAAAATATGAATAAATACTACAGATAACATTTATTCACCTGAGTTCAAATTAAACTAATTGAATACCCAGCAAAGCCACAAAAATCTGAAGCTTCAGAAGAAAAATAAACAAGGAATTTCCTCATGGGTGAAAGGGTAAAAAAAAAAAAAAATCACACTTAACCACACTCAGCACATAGTCAGTACTTTGCATCAAATAGAAAATAGCTTTGCATAAGCGACTGATGATGTCCAAATTATATATCATTAATATATAATTATCTCCAGAAGATTAAACTCTTATGTTACTGCATGATGCTCTGTGAGTAATAATTCTGCAGACTATTTAAGGTTCTTACGCCTAAACCATGAAACGGTCTTTAGCTCAGGAGAATTTCTTTCCTATTTAACAGAAAGATGTCCTGTCTTAAAAAGTTCAATTTTCATTTGGTCTCATTTTCATCCATGGTAATTTCATTCTAACTGACTGCATTATTACTCCTAATAACTGAATTATTATCCCTATGTTCATAAGACTTCATGCACTGTCATACAAAAACTTAAATGCATTGCACTGTTCCTAACTGATTCACTGACACATTTAGACAAAAAGATAAAACTCTCCTATTTTAGCAAATCTAGCTTCTTTAGGGCAAGTTTACTGACAGTTTCTGTCTCAACTTCAGAACACTGCTTTTTAGAAAGTGAGGTGAAAGTTTCCAGTGTCTATGATTTAAGGAAAAGAAAGCTATGTGAAAACAATACAGATCTTAGAAGTAAAAATTCCGAACAAAACTTATTCACATATATGCAATTAAGTAACATAATTAATTTCACTTTTTTTTTTGTATTTATGGCTGTTACTCATGCCATTTGCCTTTTTTATTAAATACATATCTACACAGAGTATATAAATATTCTTTCCTATTTAAGCTCCATGTGT
Organism: Luscinia megarhynchos; assembly: GCA_034336665.1. Classification (NCBI taxonomy): domain Eukaryota; kingdom Metazoa; phylum Chordata; class Aves; order Passeriformes; family Muscicapidae; genus Luscinia; species Luscinia megarhynchos. The sequence goes on from JAPFBE010000002.1 coordinate 7,873,103, forward strand.
CTCTGAGCAACATAAATTACAAAACTACTAAATCAATTTAAAGGTTTAGGTAGCTGTATCCTTGAGTTGTGTATTTTTTTTGGTGTATCTTGCCACAAAGAAAGACATAACACATGCAAGTTATTCCACTACTTTTACAGAAGGATCACTCACAAGATACCAGTCAAAATCTATCATTATTCCATAAAAATCACTATTTTTACAAAATGATATGAAAATATTTACCACTAGGGACTTAGCATTTTCCTTTTATTTTTCAAGCAGCATACACATGATTCTCTGTGCAGCCACCTTCTAGTAGCAAGAGAATTTTTTTAAAATTGAATTTCAGGCATGTAAGCAAACGAGCACCAATACTGAAACCCATATTAACAAAAAATAATAAAAAAGACAAAACTATTTTTCTTTGCAAAAGCAAGTGAGAAACTCACCACAGAAACAAGTGTAAGTTTTTGGAACTTGCACAGAAGCATTCTGACAAGCTGGACATCTCCAACCACTATTGCCATCTGTAGATTAAAAGAAGATAAAAAATAGTTGAAGTAAATAAAAGACCTAATCTGCAAGCCGAGAACAAGTTCTTCTACTTTGTTTCGTACCACAGTTAAAAAAAATTAATTTTTCCACTTACTCAGAAGGAGTGAGAAAATACATTAATAAATACATTTTATACAGTATCGACATTAACACAGCTGTGATATTTCATTTCCATAGGCTACAAGTTTTTATTGAAGTAAAGCCAGATTTTAAACTTCCAGTTTTTCTATTACCATATGCTTTGTTATAAGACATACAGCTAGAATATAGACAATCTTCACCACATCTAAAGCTGTGAGAAAGAAAGTGTTAAGAGAGGGAAATTGGTGAGGAAAACATAATTACCTCACACAAAACCCCACCTGTACCTTCCTTTTCACTATCCTCTCATGAGTTCATGTGTTTTGTAGAAGACAAATTTGGTGTTGCTTCACGTCCAGAATTAATTAGTGTTATATAAACCAGAATAATGTAATTTATTCATTTACAGTTGATAATATCTAGATATTGACTAAGACATTCTTCTTCAAGTTGTTATTTTATTAATTAGAAGTTTTCTTGTTTCTGTGTTTCAGGAGGGTGCTGGTTAGCAGTAAAGGAAGAATAGTAAAGTGGAAGAAAAGCGACACTAATGAAGACTTTTCATTCAGTGCACATCTTGCTATTAAGAATATGAATCTGAGAGCGCTACCAAACACAAAAGGGGTCATAAACAAGAGAGATATGTTTTTATATCTATATATAAATACTAAAAAGAAAAAATTTGATTAACAATTTCTGTGTCTCTTAGTCAATTCAGTGCTGGTAAATTAACAAAAGTGATTTTAGAACTGCTCTTCACTATGAAGAAGTCTGACCAAGATTCATGATTATTTCATGTTATGAAAGCAGAAGGGATTGCAAACAGGAAATTCTACCTAGGACAAGAGAACTGCAGTGCAAGGAGTGGCATACCTCGGTTCACCTTCAATAGGGTTGAACAACTTATGTTACCCATCTTTCATGTGCTGGGGAGGAGCGGTGGATTCTCCTCAGGAACAGCTCCATGAGGCTGGAGAGTGGGAGCTTCCCCTGTGAGCTGCTGGCACCAATCAGAGAGCTGATTTGGTGATGGACAGCTCAGGAAACCAATGAAAAGTTATTTCGCTTTCACAAATCACAGTGGATCGGGTTGGCTCCTCTGTCTTTCGGTTTCCGGCTCCCGGGGGTGAGGTGGTCTCTGGCCGGGGCACCGGCCCTGGCCCGGCTCCTGGCTCGGCGGGGGGAGCCCGGCCCAGCATGGCCCGGCCCGGCTGCATGGTCCTGGCCCCCCCCCGACCGCATGGCTCCGGGCGGCCCCGGCCCTGGCCCGGCTCCAGGCTCGGCAGGGGGGAGCCCAGCCCAGCCCGGCTGCATGGTCCTGGCCCTGGCCTGGTAGCCCCAGCATTGGCCGCATGGTCCCGGCACCGGCCGCATGGCTCCGGTACCGACCGCATGGCTCTGGTACCGGCCGCATGGCCCTGGCCCTGCCGGCTCGGCTCGGCTCGGCTCAGCTCAGCTTGCCTCTCCATGTGGCAGAAGAGGCCTCCAGCTGCCCCTGTTGTTTTCTTCACAATCTGGATACAATTTTAACTTCTTAATGCCTGGATAAGATTCTAGATTCCTGAGCTCCCCTGAATGAGAAGAAATGAAGCTTGGAGACTACAGAGGTCAGCGGAATGAAGATAAAGTTTCTGGTGGGAAGAGATTGAAAAGATGCAACTGATAAGTAGCTGAAAACCTTTTTTGTGGGCTACGGGGATTGTGACTTCACTAAAATTCCTTTAAACTGTGAAATATACTTGGGGAGGTTTGGATGCTTGAGAAGAAGACTTTTTGCCTTGGGGAAATGGAGCTCACTATGTTCTGGGACTGGAATATGAACAGAGACATTTGATAGAGAAGGAGATGAAGAGAATTTTGTTTTTCAGCAGCCTGCCTTTAAAAGTGATACCCCAAGTGTGTAGCATAACCCATAGCACAGCTCTGGAATGACTGTGAAAAAATGGGAGGAGAGTCATAATCTGCAGTATTTTCCTGGGCAGATGTAGATTGTGAAGGTGAAGACACCCCCTAAGCCATAACTAAAAAAGAAACTTTTCTCTCTTAAGTGAACTGAAATGATTATTTGGGTGGATAGCTGACTGAAGTGTTCTCTGTATGTTGTTGGTAAGAGATGTGGAATGAAGGGAGAGGGAACAATCTAGGAATCTTATTCTGAATTTTTTTTTTTTGTGTTATTAATAAATTTCTTCTTGTACCTTTTTAAGTTTTGAGCCTGCCTTGTCTCTATTTCTAAATCCTATCTCTAAAAGAAAATTAAATATATTAAAATTGGCAAAACCCAAGTCACACCGTGACACCATCATAATGTACAATGGAAATTATTTTCACAAACTGAAATGATCGAAATTACAGACTGCTTTGACAGTCTACAAACCCAAATCTAATGCCCATCTGTTCTTTTCAATACTTCATGCTGATTCATGCCCCTCTTTATCCTGGCTCATCTTGGTGCCACCAAGATTGCTGCAGAGATCTGTACAATTATGGGCTGAGCAGCTCAAGGATAGTGGCACAAGGCATATACTCTCATATTCATGGTCAAGACCAATCTGCATTTCCTGACGGAGACTTTTTTGTTTTGACTGCTAGAAACTGAAGGATCTCAGAAGAAGCAACTCAAAGAGAAGTGTTGAAAGTTACAGGCAAAACAGACAATAAACAACTACAGGTGTATTTGTTGACAAAACTGTAAGCACCTCGTGTGGCTCCTCCTAAAGCCAGCACACTAAATAGTACAGGATTCCTTATGAGATTACAGTATAGTATAGTACATTATACTTAATTACTGCACTAACGATTTCTTTCATTCTTATTCCATGTTATGTTTTCAAAAGCTGTAAAGGTAAGTCTACCCTAAAAGCTTCAGAAGGCCAGCAGAAGACCTCTCCTATCAACAACTCCCCTGGAATTGGATGCCTAGTCCTCTACAAGCAACAGTTTCTCTAGAGCACAGTGAAGGTCCCCAAAAAATAGGAACCTATTAAAAACGTCCTTGGCAAGACATATTTTCTTCTTCATCATCACTGATTATTTTTGTTCACAGCATATCAATGGGTGTTCGCTCCCAAGACCACATGCATGGTTGCCCTCCTTCAAAATTAGAAGTAGTAAGTTTTGTTCCAGGATTCAGGTGCAATTACAGTAGTACAGAATGATGGCAGGATGACTCCTGACATATACATTTGTATGAAGTGGTCCTGTAAGCACTCCTTACAAATCCTGATTACTAAAGAAAGTGAGGAGGAGGATAATCCTACAGAAAGAACATTCCACTTTTATGAATCTTCTCATGAGCAAAAGTAGGCAGAAGTCCAACCAAATATACTAAAAGGACAGTCATCTAAGCAGAATCAAGACATCTTATTCCCTTTTACTAGAGATTGTTTTAGTAATTGCTATCCTCTCCTTCCTTCTGGGATAAAAAGATTCCTTACTTGAAACTATTTACCAAAAATTTTGGTAACTTCTATTTTGACTACGGAAACCCAGAAGTTTAAAAGTGCTGTGTTAGAGGCCAGCACTGGACTGGTACAGATCTGATACACCTGAAAGTGGAGCCCAAGGGCAGAACAGAAAAAGACACTTGTAATACCTCAAATATCTGCAAATATCAAATATCTATAGTCCTTCCAGTCAAAATGAAAATACCAGTAAAACTATCTTCTTTACAAAGAAAGAGCAAACATTTAAGTAATTTTATCCTATCAAATTAAGGACACAAGTTAAACACTACTTAAATATCAGTTTTTAAAAGCAGAAGAAGGAAAGGGGCAAGAAACAACAATTTCCTCTATGTAAACAAAGATCTTGTGTGCAGTGCAAGTATTTTTGTTAGATTGACCTTAGCTGTGTGATACCTTAAGGTCACATTCCTTCAAGACATAATTTAAAATGTTAGTAAAATGCTTGCTTCCTTATTGGAAAGAATCTTTCCACATGATGGCAAAGTGATGCACAGCAGAGCTCCTCCTCCTGACCAGGAAATCTCTAAGATACAATAAAAATCCATTCTCTAGTTCTGAGTGCAGCTGATAGTCTACATTGTAGAAATAAACACGGGGAACATGTGTGTTAATGTCTTCACAAATTACCTAATCTGGAAGAATGGGTGTGGGAGTCATTACAAACTTAATGATACAAGAAATGGGTATTAATGTCTTCATAAATTACTTGATCTGAAAGGACCAATCAGGTTCTGGAAGAATGGATGTAGAGGCCACATCATGGAAACATCAAGCCACCCAAGTTTGTTGCAGAGCCAAGCACAGCTTAAACTTCTGAACTTTGGGGAAAAATGCACAGGCTAAATAGACTTACAGAAATTAGCTTCTCCACTTAGGATGGGCTTACAGCTAGTCTTAATGGTCATACAATGTGTGATGGGGGTGGGGGGAGTACACATTTTCAAGGGGGAATATTTTGTAGGCAGTTAGGGAAGTCTGTACCTTCCTAGCACCTCAAACCAAATGGGGAAAGGAGGAAGGCAACATGGAGCTGGGAGTTTAGGATAAAGGAGGCTGCATCCTCCAAAAACTCGAGAGACCCTATGAGAGTATGGCCTAGTGGACTCTCCCTTCATCTGAATAAAGCTGCACGACTCTCCTGTCTCCTTTATGGCCACTGGCTTTTCACAGCATGATCTTCTGCAGAGTAGAGTGTCAAGCGAAGCAGCCACTGGCTGCTCACTGCAGCTGTCCACTGTGAAGGGGCCTTGGGCCCAGCATGGTGTTGAGAGTATGACCGCTAGAGGGTCTTGTGAATGGGAGAACTGGGAAGGTTCCTTAACACACCACAGAGCAAGCAGACCAAGAAGAGAGCAAAGCCTTATGACTCCCCATAGATGACCAGGAGACACTTTCACCTGCCTTGGCCAAACCAGCTGTCATTTTTCAGGTGACTGTCAAAACAAGAGAAGGAAATGAATTCTCTGAGGGAAAACATCTTCGACATAGCCCGAGAGATACAGCAGAGTGTGAGAAAACTTTGTTACAATAACCTAGTTCTAGAAACACAGAAACCTGGTTTCTGGAAACTAGAAATCTAGATCTAAAACAGTTCACTGCTTCCTCCCATATGAGTACATAGAGCCATAAGCACGTTTTATCACACTGACATGATAACCAGAATACTTCCCTTTCCTTTTCAACTGCACTTACCCATCAATGCCAATCTGATGGCCTGCTGTGGATCTCAAAATTCTGACAATAACACCTGCATTACATCAGTGAGTCTGGTATGAGCAAAATATACGTACAACGTGTAATAAGCACAAATTATAAAGCAGAGCTGTACACTCCTGTTTTTCACTTCCAGTAAGCGTTCTGTTGCAGTGTCCCAATATTTAATTAGTGTTGGTGTTCCAGGGCTCCCATGCTGGTAATGCCTTGCTTTCATTAAAGCCAAAGCTTCCCCTTGTTGAGCATTGTACCTTGCCCCCAAAGGTTCCACACCTACTTTTCTCTTGTAACAGACACAAGTCACTATTGTTCTGGAAGATGGAACTATATGAGATCCCCATGAGGGATGTTATCTACTTCATCCAAGTATTCAGGATTTCTCTGATCCAATTTAGTGATCACAAAAAAATGTGAGCAATTATGCACACGCACACACATTTTCACCCTTCTACTGTGAATCACAGAGGTTAAGAGCTGCTCTCTGTGCAAGACCCTACATGGAGACCCACTCTCACTGAAACACTATTGAAGGTTAAGATTTTTCCTCGTTTTTTTCCATTTTCTTTCTCTCATGGAATTTTGTCCCATTTGCTGCTAAGAGAAAATAACAACTGATACCTAAAAGAGACAAAAGAAATGGCCAAGGTGGCAGGAGGGCGCAGCTGACTACCCTCTTACCTGAGGGCCTTTCTCTAGGGAAGGGCAGAGATATTTTGATGTTTTGGCTGGGGGCTGAGTGGCCTGGTTTAACCCCTAGCTCTCTCTCACTCTTGGCCTCTGACAAGGACAGTTGAGCCGCTGCTTACTGTGGGGAGAATTCACTGCCACTGTAGCACTCAGCCCTGCACTGTTTCTTCCTCACTGTGGGTGAGCCTTTGCTATGAAGAGCAGCCATTGAACTGGAAACTTACTAACACCTGATCCGATTGGTAAGGACCTGCACCGTCTATTTGGTTGCCTCAAGGGAAAATCCAGGACCCTGACCCCCTCCTCTTTTGCAGAGGGTGCATCTCCCTGACTGCGTGTGACAGCTGCTGTGAAGAAGTCCAGTGGATGCTGCCCAGTCCCACTGCTTTTTGCTACTGCCTTCCATTTTTTTCTACACTCAAACCAGCACCCTGTGTCCATGCAATTCCTGCAGCTCCTTTGAAGGCTGTGAAGTTTTCTGTTACGTTTTGTTTGCCAGCCCACCGGGTGTGCTTGCTTCTGCCATCCCAGCTGCCGCTCCAAGGTTCCTACTACAGCCCATTTGACCATCCAGCCTGCCTGCCATTACCACGAGGGAAACCCAGCCAGGCCCGCGCCACAGCGCCCCCTGCAGGCGCAGGGGAATCATCGCAGCCGCCCTGCCCGGCCGGGAGCCACCAGCGCCCCTGGCGGCTGTGACCGGAACTGCACCAGAGGGGAGAGCGCCCCACAGCCCAGAGAAGGCTGGGGCTGCGCCTGGGGGGGTTCTTTCTGTTTGTTGTGCTGCCCTTGCTGTTGTTCGCTTTGTTATACATACTAGTATAAAGAACTGTAATTCCTTGCCCCGTACCTTTGCCTGAAAGCCCTTTAATTTCAAAGTTATAATAATTCGGAGGGAAGGGAGCCATATTTTCCATTCCAAGAGAGGTTCCTGCCTCCCCTTGTCTTTCAAACCAAAACACACTCAGTTCCTGTGAAACATAAAATGAACATTCAAAACGCATCTTACTAGCAAAATAGGCTGCAAGTGAAATGTACCAGCAAAAAGTTTGGCTGCTGAATTAGATAAGATTTTCTGGAATTCATTATAACATTTGCAGAATCAAAGAAAATAATGTCCAAAAAATAAAAAAAAAAATTTTTTTCTCCTTCTAAAACCCAGCAAATTATGGAATTAGGTAGACTACAGTGTCCCATTTCTCCTACAGCAGACAATAATAACTGCCAGGATTCTGTGAATTCCTCATTATCCAAAGTCTGAAAAGTAGAACATACACTGAAACAACCTATGGTAAAACAAATACACTCTGAAGTACAAAATCAAAACAAGATGAGGTAGCAGAGCCTTGCAGGTCAAGAAATATGTACTGGTGTTTTTATTGGAGCTATGGCTGAGGCCACAACCTTTAACTTCAGTTAATGATGAGCTCTAGTTCTCTAATATGCAGAATACAATAACATATTTAGTCCACAAATTCTTACACGAAAAGCAAATGGCCCAAAATTTTGCTATTTTAAAAGGTTTTAGGATTCAAGCATCTAAGGTTACTGTCTTGAAGGATAAAAGCCCCCTTAAACAAGGTGAGTCACTCAACAGTCACTCCGAGTTTGGCTTATAAAGTTTGACAACAAAGTTTGGGTTTTAACCTCTTGAGAATGTTGCTGCATTTCTCCCATGTGCCCACCTCAGGGTAAAGCAGTACCTCAAGCCCTTTTGAAATAAACTCATCAAGTGAGAACTGGGGCTTACCACCAGATCTACCCAGAATTCTGACCATGCATCTTCTGCAATAAGAACTTTGCAACCAATCCTTTCTGAAGGAGATTTACAGTCTTTAAGAACTCCTGTCAAACATTTGGAACTAGGTGACATGGTATTTCCTCAGCCTGCCCAGAGAGATACAGAATGACACACAAAGAATGGCAAATACTGAACAAGCAAGATACAGAAAAAAATAAAACCTACTTCAGAATTATCATCTTCAAAGTGTGTCTACACCACTCAACTGAACTGAGCAACAGCTGCAATTCAGCCTTAGCTTACATCAGAGGATTCAAAGGGCATACGTACTGGTTTAAGAGTTTCAAAAAGTGATCTAATACAAGGAATCTGAAATAGTTTAAGCTGATGAAAAAGGCTGAAGCTTTCTGTTTTCTTTGAATTCCCTTTCATTGCATGGCATGAGGGATGGATTTCAGGAGTATTTTATCTGAGAAACAAACTAAAAAGTGGTTGAGTAAAAGCAGACAGATAATGCATGAAGTGCATCTTCTGCTTGACTGCTCAGCAAAGCACAGATGAGAGATGAGACATTTCTTGGTGTGTAAAAACACAGTCACTGCATTTTGCGTCCTGATGCACTGATTTCATTCAATGATCTTATGTATCCAAATCTGTAAATCAGGTTCAGCTAGAACACTGGAAAGAGATGAGTTATGAGGACTGAATAAGACATACACAGAACAATGAAAAAAAATTGATTTAAAACCCATTTACTGCTTGTAGTAAACCATTTGTACCTCATAACTAAATTTTGCCTTAAACAAGCTGTGTAAGCTTGTTTAACTAAAGGAGAAACTTTGAACTAAAGGAGAAACCACTGTTAAGCAACGGATACTACAGAGGCAGGAGAGGGGTTTTTGTATGCCAATTTCTCTCCTGCATTGCAAGGCACCACCATGCAGCCGCAAAACCCTGAACTTGGAATCTTTGTTCAGAAAATTTTCCAGGTACACCCGGACACATACACTCAAGGCCCCCTGTTTGACACTGCCAGATTTCCAGAACCTTCCAGAAAGAAGACTCTGCATACTTCCTGGAGGAGGAACTGGAGTGTTTACTAGAAGAACCAGGGTTATAAATCCCCCAATTTTTTATATGTATGCATGCCCCCATCTCCAATGGACTTGGACTGCACATCGTGACCATGGACCATGACCCCCTGCCCTGCCACTGGAGCTACAGGTGGCAACGGATCTCTCTTTTCCTGTTTTTCTCTCTCCTATTTTCCTCTCTTAGGGTGATCATAAACTTCAGAATGGGTACAATATCCCTTCTCCATTAAGTTTTTTTCCACTTAAGGTCTCAAAGCAGTTCTAATAAAACTTGTTGTTGTATCAAGTAGTTGGTATTGTTTTGCTTTAATCTACTCCCAGGGATCCCTTTAACAACGAACTTGGTTGCCTTGCCTCAGAGGTGGGTCACATTGCTAGCTTAAACAATATTTCTAAATAGTTTTCACTACATAAGCAACACATGAATTTGGCTATTCAGAATATACAATATATATTACATATACAATATGTATACATAATATGGGATATATATAAAATATATATTTCAGAAAATACCAACCTTCAGCTTGTGAAGCTGGTGATCGTGCCCACTTCTTGATGCAATTCAGGTGGAATACATGGTAACAATTCTGACAGCTCCACACTGGGGCTACTATTCGGACCACCTCACAGCATACCATGCACTCATACTTCTCTGTGGTCAGCTGTTCAATCAATGACCCTGCAAATAAAATATAATATTTGTGCATAAAAGAACAGCTAGCTGAGAAATAAAACTCAAAATAAATTCCAAGATTTCATTTAAATGATAGCAAAACTTATTTTACCTCTGTGGCAACAAATAAGGCATTAGTTTACTCCTGGAAGATTCTAGATTGATACTTGCTATGCATTTGTTTTTTAGCTTCAGAGCAGGAAGAAGGAGTGTAAGATTGCTGTTAAGGTGGCAAGGCAAATTCCACTTTGACAAATAGCAAGTATTCTGATCTTGAATTGATAAATGAATTAATTAATTAATAGTGTTAAGATTGGCAGAAGTTTGAGATTTTACTTATCACTTAATATAGGAAATTCATCTTGGCATACACATTAAACCAAAAAGATGAAAGCTCTTAAATACAGAAATCTCTGCCAAAATTCCATTTAATTCCTATCCTTAAGTACTCCCAGGAGATGACACAACAAATATTAATAGTGAAGGATCTGGATTATGGGAATAAGCCCTTTATAAAATGAGTGCTTTAGGAGAGGAATTACTGGGAACAACAGTTAAAGTAGAGTGTCTTTTGAGCCATATGAAAAATGCAAAAAAGCACTTTGAATATAAAGCAAGAGCCCCATATTAAAGTCAAAACAGCCTGATGCACAACCATTAAAAAAGCACCACATAAAGCTTCATTTCTGTCAGATTACTTCTCCCCCATCAAGGTAAGACTACCAAATACACCTCAGAAATATCCACAGGATTTTAAAATATATTAACTACAAGTGTACAGTGTAAAAATGTACCATTTTAAGATTGTGCCACCACAAGTATCAGAGACTGAAATGTTATGGTTTATGGCTTAAACATTTTTATGGATTTTTACCTATTACAGCAAATTGTTTAACAAAAACTGCATGAAAGACCACTGCCCTCTGAATGGGGTCCCTGGGCTGAGGCCCTCAACTGTGAATTAAACTGCCTAAGGGATAGAAATAAGAAAACTGTTGTTCAAAGCATCTGGGAAATGATGGATGAAACTGGAAGAGCATGCATCCCCGGGATGCAGAGATATCCAGAAGCTTTGGGGTGGAGGCTATAGTCCCAGGTTTATCTGCACCAAACTAGGGAAGGATGAGAGGCTTTGGATGCGTGACATAGCCTCTAGTCAGAGGCAGTGAATGCCCATCCACTGCTGTGCAGACTTGCCCAAATGCAGGGCACCCTACCCCAGGAAAGCCAAATCTACTGGATATCTTGTGAAGGACAGCAGAGGAGATGTCATGGCCCATCAAAGGTCCACTCCAAGGAGTCCCCAGACCCTGCACCAGACAGCACTGCACATGATGCAACAGATCCACAGTCTTGCAAGGGACAATGTCAAATCTGCCCCCCTCAGGGGAGGCACCTGGGCGTTCCCACCTGGCCAGAAGACCAGAGGGAGGAGAACAACAAGATGTTCTTGGAACCCATGGTGGGGTGGTATGTTTCCACTTAATCTGTCTCTGTCATCCTATCCTCCTCTCCCAGTCCCCCTTTTTCTATTTCTTTCTTTCTCTTTACCTCTTTTACCATTAAGTAAAATACATCTTTCTTTTTAGATATCAACATCTAACCTCGTTTGTGTTTTCATCTCATTTCGGGAACATTCAAACCCAAATATGCTCAGCTTTATTCCTAAGAGAGTTCTCTTTGCTCCTCGTGATTAGACTGGACCACAACAACAAGGAAAGTTCAAATTCATAATGAAGGAAATACAAAAGGAAAATAATAGATAAAAATTACTGTCAATTCAAAATGTGCTTGTACCACATGTGACTGCAAGGAAGTCCATGGCTTGCAAGTGTTAACATTATTTGCCCTCCTCAATACAATTTTCAAGATTGTTTTCTAGCCCTCCTGCATCAAGCCCCACAACATTTAGGATTAAGAGTAATTTCTAGTTGTTATCCCATAATTATTATCATAATTATTATAAAGGAAAATTCTCATGTAAAACATACTACTTTTCTCCAGAAGACTAGAGCTATACCATACAGAAACTGTAGCTCTCCCAGAAACAGTTAAAAACCCAAAATCCTAGTTCCCTGAAAACAGTGGCAGACAGCATTTCCAAAAGAATTCCCAAATAAAGCATGCAAATATTTTGGAGGGGGAAGCTCCTTAAGCTCCCCAGGAAACACTATTAACTTATCTTTCTGATTATTGCATGTGATGTTTTTCATTTAATAACAATGCTGGGAAAAATACAGAAGTATCTTCAATTTTATGATTCAACTAGAACCCAGGAGCATGACAATTAATTTACTTAGGTTAGAGAGGATCAAGGAACATCTTGATCCTCCTGAAAGAAGAAAGTTTCCAACTAAACATGTCATATGCTTCCTGATTATGCCATTACTTTCTCAGCTGAGAAACAGGAGATGCTGAGAAGCAAAGTCTTCAATACATTTGATATCACAGTTAAGATAATTGGAACTAGTCTACCTATCTCCATCATTCTGTGCTGCAGAAGATAAGGTTGAGATGCTTTGTAAAAAACAAATAAATATAATTCACAGTTCCTTCTCCTTATTGCTTCTGAACATTTAAGCCTCTTAAAAACAGTAATAAGCTACCTAAGTTGTTGTTGAAACAGAAACCAGTATCATAGCACTGAAGAAATTCAGCTGATTTCCATTTAATGTTTTTCACTCACTAGTGGTATGAGTCAGCATAAAATTCACTCAGCCAAAAACTGTGGGTCTGGTTTACACTGTCAACAGCATGTTTCTATCCTCAAACTTCCAAAAATAGTATCCAGATATTGCCTCTATTTCTAATTACCTTTTGAGGTGACGCCTAATGTTTTTTGTCTTTTTTCTTTTATATATTCTCTGTATTCTTCATACATAGATTTGAAACTCTGTAGCCTATTATTGCATTCATAGCTAGTTTTCCCAGTACCTTTCCCTGCCCTGATAGGCAGAAAGACAAAACACATTCCAAGACCTCTATGCTATCTTAGTTCTCCTTAGAAACCAAGCTTGAAAAACAGCTCTTCGAGACACATTTTCATCAACAAGGTTCAGTCCCATCTGAAGTGGGAGTTTTTAGAATGGGCTTGAACTGGAGGAGGGATTGCATCACCACTTGTGCTCCTAATTGGTGATTTTTGTCAAGTATGCTAATTTTCTAAACTTATAAAACCATATGCACCCCTTGGGGGTGGAGAGGCTTTTGTGGACATTTTCCATATTCGCCCCTGGAGGCCTCCTACAATAAAGACCAGCTTTTATATTACCTCCTATACTAATATTATCTCAGAAGAGTGTGTTGTTTCATTTATGTGTGTGTTCTTTAAGGCACCAAAGGTGCAAAAAAAAAGCATCTAAAAGTCAGTTAGAACAGCAGAATACTGTTTCTCTGTCTAGCATTTTCCTACTCCTACATAAAGAAGGACATGAGAAGACCTATTCTGCAAAAGTCAGTTTCAGCATTATCCTTCTCAAGTCCCATTGTTCAGAATGCTCAGAATTTTACTCCCATAACATACACATTTTAATATGGTACCTGACTAGGTTATTGTCTGCAGTTTGGCAGCAAAACAGAAGAAAACTTTATACTTACAGGATATGTTCCCACTGAGAAATCATGCACTTACATTCAATTCTACCCTCTGTAAACCAATACCAATTTAATGTGAAATAATAAGCCTCTTCAGCTACTCAAGCCAGGAGCTAAAGTGAAGAATTTATGTTTAAATTATTCCAGATCATATCTTCCATACAGGAGTCCAAGACAGTCTCAAAAACTTACCTGTATGAGTTTCTTTGTTTTTTGGTACATCACTTTGCTTTTTCCAGTACTGGGTCCAGCTGAAATGGAGTGAAGGTACTTGATCTCCCTTTAGCAGGAACTTTCTTCCACTGAACCTGAGAGACTCAGACATCTGGTGCCTGACTTCACCGGTCAAGTTTTCATCATTTTTGTGAGCAACAAGTTCTTTCTTCCTTTCATTTTTATCTTTTGGGGTATATGCAACAGAAGACTTCTTACCTACTTTTGTATTTTTATTACGATGAGAATCATGTCTTTTCTGACAATCCTTTTCTGCTGGGGGTTTATTCCACACAGGCTTCCGGGGATATCTTTTGTTTACATTATTGTAGCCTTTTTGCTCATCCCCACTTCCAAAAGGTGCATCACAGAATGCCTTTCCAACAGATGATTCTGAAGAGTCAGACTGTGTCAAATCCAAAGATGGAAAACTTTCAAACAGCTCTACTTTCTGTTTAGAGCTCACTCGCTTTTCACGGTCATGTACCTGCTTTCCCTTCTCCCTGAAACCTCTCCCAGATGTATGCATCAGATGTGTTTTCTTTGGCTTTGCCCCTCTGCTATCCGCATTAGGTACCTCCCTGTCACTCTCTGAGGAGAGAAAATCGCTGTATCCTCTAGGAGGTGCTCTTCTACCAGGTACTAGTGCAGCATCTGAAATTCCTGGACCTGTAGCAGCATCAGTAGTACTTTGCCTTATCTTATTTCTAGCACATGCGCTATCATTTCTTAATCTGTGCAATCTCTGACTTTGCAAGCTGCGATTCTTCAAACTTTTACTGGGACCAAAATATTGGTGGAAGTCTTCAGAATTCCCATACTGACTTTCTGGATTACAAAGGCCATGATGCTTTGTAGAAGAGCTTTCATAATCGGTACTTCTTTCAGAAGACAAACTAGGAATTGGTATATTACTTCTATTCTGATTGCTGTTAGAGCCTTTTCTATCTTTGTTTACCCAGTTTGTATCTGTAGGTTGTCTTTCTCCAGGAATAGAATCAGCAGCATCAGAACTGAAATTCAATGTACCTAAAAAAAAACAAAACAAAAACAAATTCTTAAAACTTAAACAGTAAAGACTTCTTTTCAACCAAATTACCATGCATGCAAAAGTCCAGAAGCTCAATCAATCCCACACTTGACAGAACAACCACAAACAAGTGTCCAGAAACTAGAACTGAATCATACAGTGATTTGTAGAAGCCTTCTTGTCTTGTCATCTTTACAGAGGGACTATGATGACCCAGAGTTAAGAATATAAAAAGAGAAGGTGAAGGAAAATTTTTGAAGCAGTACAAGGTACACAAGTGTGATAATCAGTGTCTAATATCTAAACTTTTTTCTACCATATTTACATACATACAAGAACCTGAAAAAAGGGGTCCTTTAAATACAATGTCTACATCTGAGATTTGAATATTATACAGAACTTTGAATATAAATTTAAAATAGAAGTAGTAAATATGTGTATCAATTCTGATTACACTCTTCTACAGACATGCTAAATGGCACAGGGCAGCCGTGCAAAATTATTTTGCTGAGGCCATCAACATGAACTAGGCTTCTACTTCAGAGGTCTTCTGTAACTGCTATGTCTCTAGATAAAAGAAAGAGAAATCTCATGTAACTCAATTTCCTCTGGCATTGTGCCAATAGTGCCTGCCTGCAACAGGAATTATTAGGTGAATATCAGGGATAGTTTAATTTGCTGCGGCAGATTGGTTAAATCTTAGACAGTAGTAAGAAAAAGTAGTTTATAAAATCTCATAGAGATAGTGCCCATTTTACTGGTTGGGTAAGTTAACTACAATGGTAGGGCAGAGCACAGTTTATTCCTGGTTCATAACAATAGAAATAAATAATCAAGCACTTAGGACAAGAGACTCCCCAAAAGGCTAACATAACCTAGGTTCCTGAACTACCTACTATTTTTTCAACAAAGATTGTGGAGATCAACATTTTGAAGGGAAGAATAAACCAGAACATTTCAAGGCACTAACTTTTTTTTTTCCCCAGTGAATTTAATTTGCTTTCAAACGAAATAAGTTTTTTTTAGATCTCTAGGAATGGTCATAGCTGCAATGTGAAAGTTGGCGGCCAAAGGAAAAAATATAACATACAACTTTGTGGAAGTGAAGCTTTAACCTTAATAAGAATTAAGAATTTAAAATTCCATTTCAGGATGTTTTAACCACATTGCCTAATTCATACTTTAGTTTTTAAAGAGCAGTTGAAATTACTTTGAGGTTTTTTTGTCTTAGTAAAAACTGCATTATATATTATTACATAATATATATAATATAATATCTCTATTTACTATATCCATATATATTAACATTACAATGTTACATTACAAGACAACATATGTTATTAGTATAGTATATTATATATTATTATATGCCACTCTCTACTGTATTATAGGTTATAAAAAAACTAGATTCAAATGGCAAATACAAATATGGCGTTTTTAAGCTGAAATACCAACCTGATTTTGAGACAACAAAATGAGAAAATCAGACAGAAGTCTAGTCTTCAAAACAGCCTGAGACTGAGTTAAGAATCAATCCTAACTCAGGCGAAAAAGTAGAGACACAAGTGCTGACCTCTTCTTCCCAGTACCCAGTGCCAGCACGTGTGGGAATGGTTCAAAGCTGTGACCTCCAGGGAGGTTAGGGGGAGGGATGGGGAGGTGTTCAGACTCAACATGAGGGAACATTTCTTTGCCAAGAGTGTGATCAAAACCTTTAACAGGCTATCCGGAAGGGTGATCAATCAACCCATGTCTGCCAGTGTCCAAGAGGCAACTGGACATCACTCTTAATATGCTTCAACTTTTGGTCAGCCCTGAAGTGGTCAGGTTTGGATTCAACAACCACTGTAAGTGCCTTCCAGTTGAACTAATCTATCATTAGGAGTGCAAACCCAAGTAGGTACCAATATCAGGCTTATACATATGAAAGAATCTGGACTGCAAGCATCCTGCTAGAAACCTCTACTTTTCTCAGCATATGTATGCTGTGCAAAGAACTCCAAATGTAAAGTTGTGCATTTTCTGCAGCTACGCTTCCTTTCAGTTTTCCCAGTGTTTTGACAGTTTCTTTTCTATCACTAATACAGAGCAGTACAATTGTAAACTATGGTTCTTTTACACTATAATGTTAACAGCAGTCATTCAGTATAGACTACTTAAGTTTCACACATTTTTATTTGAAAATAGAAGGCAATCCTATAATTACATGCAAAACTTATTTGAAACTACCCATTTTATTAGCTGTTTTAAGTTTTCTTTTGTATTCTCTAAATTTTAAAGTCTGATGGATAGCTAAAGTTTAATAAAAATAGGTTTTGCAAAACCCACACAGCTTGCCTCTAAAAAGCATATTCTATTTTTAAAGACCGCTGTTTCTTTGGTTATGAGATGTGGTATGTAAAACGAATGAAGGAATTAGTCAAACTGACCTTTGGGCATGGCCTCCAAGAATTCTAATCAGGATTTGAAATGTAACTGTGGAAGTAATACTTTGAAAGCACTTTTCAAATAATCTATCAAGTCTGCAGAAAAAAAATGAGAAACTAGGATTCAGATATTTAAAAGTACGTCCAAAATATGAATAATTCAATAGAACCTTTTACATCAATAAGATTCCTATTCTTGCTGTCAGCTTCCACATAACGAAGAAAATTCCAGCATGGCAAATTCTACTAAAACTGACTTCTGTCTGCCAAGACAAGAAACTGCAAAATAAATGTACAAGTGTAATAATAAGTAGCTAACACTGGCCTAAATTGTCTCTGACACGTTTACACATACATACACAAAAATTCAAAGTAAATATAGATACTATTTAGCTGGACTTCTGTAAAGACTTTGATATGGTCTCCCCCAATATCCTCCTCTCACAATCAGAGAGATGGGTGGACTATTAGCAGATAAGAGTTAGGCTGGGAAGTCACATCCAGAGGGTAGTGGTCAATGGCTCAGAGTCCTGACGGACATCAATGACAAGTGGTATCCCTTAGGGGTCTGTATTGCAGCCACTGGAGTTGTTTAATATCTTCATTTATTATATAGTCAAATAGATTTATTGTACCATCAGCAAATTTGCAGATGCCACCAAGCTCAGTGGTGGAACTGACACACCTGAAGGATGGGGTGGACAAGCTCAAGAAGTGGGCCCACAGGAATCTCATGAGGTTTAACAAGACCAAGAGCAAAATGCTGTACCTGGGTCAAGGCAACCCCCAACATCAATAAAGGCTGGGGGATGAACAGATCGAGAACAACAGCACTGCTGAGAAGGACTTGGTGAATGAGAGGCAGACATGACCTGACAACCCGTGCTCACAGCCCAAAACACCAACTGCATCCTGGGCTGCATCAGAAGAAGTGTGGCCAGCAGGTCAAATGAGTTCATTCATCCCCTCTACTCTGCTCGGAGTACTCTGCACTTAGAGTGCTGCATCCAGCTATGGGGTCCCCAGCACATGAAGGACATCAACTTGTTGAACTGAAGCAAGTGTGGAGGAGGCCACCAAGATGGCTAGAAGGATGGAGCATATCTCCTGGGAGGAAAGGCTAAGAGAATTGGATTTGTTCAGCCTGGAGAAGAGGCTCCAAGGTGACCTAACTGCGACCTTCCAGCACCTGAAGGGAGGCCACAAGAAAAATGGACAGAAACTTTTTACAAAGACATGTAGTGACAGGACGAGAGGGTCCAGCTTCAAACTGGAAGAGGAGATATTTAGGTTAGATATAAAGAAGAAAATCTTCACTGTGAAGTGGTAAGGCACTGGAACAGGCTGCCTAAAGCAGAGGTCTCATCCCTGGAAGTGTTTAAGGCCACACTGGATGGGCCTCTGAACAAGCAGGTCTAGTGGAAGATGTCCCTGCCCATCACAGGGGGGTTGAAACTAGGTGGCTTTTAAGGTCCCTTCCAGCCCAAGCCAACCTATGATTCTATAATTTTAACATCCCTAGGAACTTTGAAAGCACATGAAAGCCATATGGTTTCATGCCTGTTTGGCCATAACATTAAACCCCTTCAGCATTAACTGTTGACAGAGCCAGAATGCCCCAGCAAAGAGGTTGTCCTTGTGAACTATCTTCCAGAAAAATAATTTGATAGAGACACATTTAAAAATATGAAGAAAATTAATAAATAATCTCATTTTAATAAGTACAAGCTCATCTTCAAAAACAAAATTTATACTTGGGAACAGTACAGCAATAGCTTAGGTAGTTATTTTATGAATACATTAAGGATAACATTTGAAGGTGCCACTTAAAGACATTATGCCTAAGTGATATATTTTAGAACAGTTTCACAGTTTCAGGAAGCTAGATTCAATTAGATTTTTAAGAACCATTAAATAATGTACTTTAATTAGACTGATGCTGATAATTAAAACCAAATATAAGAGAAAAAAATATATTAGTTAATCAGAAAAAAAAGTTAATATGAAAAACTTAATCAGAAAAAAACCCCCACAGTCCACAGAACAGCCCCTTAGGTATTGGAGTTAGTACTTTATTCTTAAATTAATTCAGCTTTATCTCCCAGACAGGAAGAACTGATTTCCTTCTGAAGTTTCCTATCAATACAAAATTGGAATGAAACAAACAATACTGATTACCATTCTTTCTGAATGGACTTCAGACATCTTTCAACTGACTGCTTTTAATGAGATACCTATAAATTCAACCAAAAATAGTGCCTTACACTGTGTGCAAAAACAGTTTTTTCAGTAATTTCTGTGTGCCTGGCTCCACAATGCAGAAAGGATATAAAAACATTAGGTGTCCAAAGGAGAACAACAAAGATGATGAAAGGACTAAATGACATGAAAACCAGCTGAAAATACTTCGTTGAGCTTGGAGGAGACTAAGGAGTGACCTTACTGCTGCCTACAGTTTTCTCTTGAGAGGAAGTGGAGACGCAGTGATTTCCCCCGCCAGCAGCCAGTGATAGGACATGAAGGAAAGCTTAAAGCTTGGTCACAGAGACGTCAGATTGGATAGTATGAGGAAAAACTTCAATTAAAGGATGGTCAAGTCCTGAAAAACCTTTATAGGAAAGTGGTCATGACCCCAAGTTCTTCAGTACTCAAGAACTGTTTTAATAATGTGCTTATTATATCTGATATAATTTTTAGATTGCCCTGCATGATGTCAAGCATTTGACTCTATGACTCTTGTGAGTCCCATTCCACTTATAATATTCTATGAATAGATCCAATATTATACATATTATATTATAATATTTGTAATAGAACTTATATACTGTCTCTCACCTATACAACAAAGCTAATTTCAGGATGGATGTCTTCAGTTTTAAAGCAATTCTAATAACCTATTCTTGCACCTAAAGATAGAAGACAGTAGAATGTGCACACAACAATCTATTTGTGACAGCATTACATACATCCAGAGAAGAGATGATTCAGTCAGCTGCACACGAAGCACAAGTTACATAGAAGACACTTCCTGCAGCTCTTAAAATGTCTGCATTAAACAGTACAACAACAACAACCAAAATAAAACCTAAGGAAAACCCAAACAAATAAACAAAAAACAAAAACACAAACAAACAAAAAAGGAATGGTGCATTCTAGAAATCTGAGGCTTTCCCCATACCACTGGAAGCTTTAAACCAGACTACCAAGTTTATATTTTCTGTCTTCTCTGATCACTTTATACATTCACCTATAGCATCTTATAATTTTCAAGATGACACGGATTTACAGAATGTTGAATTTCTTCCTAAACAGGAGTTATATTGTTTCAGGCTTAACAACTCAAGCAGTACAACCCATTTCCAGGCAAAACAACCTGCATGCCCAAAACTCATTGTTTATTTCAACTGTATTAGCTCATGTCATAAAAGATATGCTCCCTTCCCTTTCTCTTGCCAGAAATTATTAGAGAATAACATGCAAAATCAGCCTAACCATAGAACTGCAGAATGGTTCATTTTGAGACTTCTGTAGATCATCTAGTCCAAAAATTCTGCCCAAAAAGGGTCAGTTACTCGTAACTGCGACCAGCTGGATTTTGAGTATTTCCAAGGGCAGAGAGGCCATGACCTCTCTTGATGCCTTAAGATCTGAGTTTTCTGTTCTGCTTGGGCATGCTGTCTGTTGTACTTTAGGGTGATAAAGGCAAAATAGTCTGATACCAGCTATGGACTCAAGGACAGTTTCTTCAGATTCCAGGCCCAAAGTACAAACAACGTGAGAAGAACAGGGCAGGCCAGCCAGGAGAAGAGGAGGAGAACACCTTACAATTTGAGACTATTAATTGGATGGTTGACTCCTGTATGTAAATGGACTGAAGTCTATAAAAATGTGAAATCATGTGACCAAGCCCTCTTTTACTTCCACCTTGGAGCCACTCGGGCAGGGCAGGGGCCACGCTGTGGCACTGCTGCTGCCAGGGTGTGGCCTTTGAAGGCCTTTCAATAAATACCCATTTATTTCCCCTAACACTGTGTGATCTCTGCTCCAGCTCCTAAAGGCAACACTCTGAGCAACCTGCTCCAGGTGTTATTACCATTCGCTTTTCCTTGTGTTCAGCTGGAATTTTGCAGGTTTTGTTCCTGTGGCCTCTTGTCCTTTAATTTAATACCACTAAGAAGAATCTGCTTCCATACTCTTTATTCCCATCCTTTCAATATTTGTACACAGCACTAAGATCACTTTGAGACTTAAGACTAAACACATACATCTCTCTCTACCTCTCCTCATGTGAGGGATGCTCCAATTTCTTAATCATCTTCATGGCTCTTTGCTGGACTCAGTCCAGTGCTCCAGGGATGGCCTCATCTCATCTTTTCTGGAAAGCTATTTTCCAGCTAGCTAGTCCCCTGTGTATAGTGGTGTACAGTGTCATTGTCTTTCTATGCTATCATCCAGTTTCATGTCCAATTCAGTGCATACACACTTTAAATGGAACTTTAAAGTTTTAGCCAGCCCATTTCAAGACGACATGAGAGAGAATTTGAAAGTAGGATTTTGTCATAAGTGGTTTCATCATCCTAACAAAATGGGTTATGGATTTTGCATATGGAAAACAAATATATTTTAAGTTTTCACTTTCCTCTTCCCCCTTACAGTGGGCTACACAATTTTTTATAGCAATTCCATTATTATCTTCAGCTTAATGATGCATTGTATCATGTATAACACCCAGCTGTCACTGTGATGGCAAAAAACCGAAACCACATTCAACAGCAATTACCACAACTGATGGGAAAAAATCCACTAACAGCTATTAAATACAATACACTTGTCCCTTCTAGGTGCACAGGGAGCAAAATTAGAAAGATGCATTAATGTGAAGAATTATTATACAATTGCCTTGCTGCTTTTATTTTTCTCTTTGTCTTTTATAATAATTTCCTGGGTCTCAATAACTCTTCACTATTGACAAAATATCCTGGATGGGCAGCACATCTGCAGTGACCCAAAAGTGCCATTCTTTGACCCCCTGTTCTACTCTGAGAGGAGAAACATCTTTCCATTTTAAAATTTCAAAATCAGACAGTTGCACCATCCATGAAGCTGAAGTTGCAAAACCCAGTTGCCATTCTAATACTGCACATGTACAACTCAAAACCTACCTATGAGATTTTTCTTGAGAGCATGGAAATTACCACAAAAAATGAACCAGCTCCAGAACTTAATCCCAAGTAACAGTATCTGTGTATTTTAAGTATGAGGCAAGAGTAGAAATGGTGCCCTGTCCAGACTAATCTATTGCCTTACAGTAAAGCAATTTTTAGCCCACTATACCTAAGACTCTTCATTCCAATACATATACACTCTACAAAAGATTTCACAGATTTGACCTGCAGCCTGACAGCACGAAAGATAAACAGACAAGAAGAAATTTGACTGCACCAGCTTTACTGAAGCTATGTCTGTGCTCTCTGTACCATGTCCAATACCATTTCACCTATGACAAGGCAGCTTGTGGACCCATTCTCATACCACCAAAAAATGAACTCAAATAACTTCTCCATGATGATAGCCAGGTTGCCAAGAAAAGGGGATGCTATTAAGGACACTGGCTGTTGATAATCTTAATCTGAATTAACATCAGGATGCTGCAAAAGTAGAGAATGATACTTTCTTCTTTATCCAAAACACAAAAGCCCAGGATTCTCCCTGAGAGAAATCCAACCACTCTATGAACAATGAAATTAGCCAGCTCATATATCAACCTCAATATGACATTGATTACCAGAGCAGGTCTACCTGGACAACAATAAAATTAAGCAACATGATGAAAAAACTAAGTATCATTAATTACTCTCGGCAACAGTGTTATTTCTAGATACATACTCGTGACAAAATTACATAAGAGTTCTTCTATTGTTAAGTACCTGGAACACAGGACAAATAACTAAATTCAAGGCTGAAATATCGATCTTGAAAGGTTTCCTCCCCACTCCTCAGCAACCACAACCAATAAAAGTTAATCTGGACCTGCATCATACAAGTTAGCAGGGCAAAATAAAAGAAGAAGGGTTTTCTGGCATGCTGCCCTCAGTCCCTGTCCAGGCCGTGTCCCTAAGATGCTCTCCACCCCTGAGCCCCTGCCTAGAACCCTCTGAGCAGGCAGCATCTGCTCTGGGGAGCAACCTCCTGCATGTCCAAGACTCCTACTCAGAGATCCCTCTGAGACCCTCAAAAAGCCGCGGTTTTACAGCAGTTCAAGCGCCTGAGACGCTGTCATTGTCACTGCTCTGTGCGGGCAGCCTGAAACCTGGTTCCAAGGACATGGGTGGGCAGAGAGCAGACAGGTTCTCCAGTAACCAAGCTCTTCTTTATGCATTTCCTCTGGCATTACCAGGGACGCTTGTCACATACCAGGAGCGAGCACGCTCCTCCTGGGGCAAAGTTCTTCCTAGGGGCCCTGCGGCACAGGCGACCCCGGCCATTTTGGGCGCCACCGGCGCCGCCAAGTCGCGGCGGGCAGGGGCGGGGCAGCCGCAACAGGTGCCGCCGCAGCCCGCACCCTCCGACCAGCCGCCTCGGCCACCGCCTCGGCGCCACTTTCTCCCCGCTAGCATCGCTGGGGAGCGACGGCTGCTCCTCCCCTTCACCGCGCCCACCCAATCCTGCAGCCGTCCCCCTCCTCAGTCTCCCTCCCCCGGCGCGGCAGCCGCGCTCACCTGAGCCGGGCCGCGCCTCCGCCATGCCAGCGCCCGCCGCGGTCCGGCGTCCCGGCTGCCGCGCACGCGCGCGGCCCGCGCAGGCGCCCCCGCCAATGGAGCCGTGCCCCTCCGCGCGCAGGCGCAGTGCGGCGGCGAGCGGGGCCGAGCGCGAGGCGGGGCGGGGGCGGAGTCGGGGGCGGGCGGCGGCGAGGGCGCTGCCCCCTGAGCAGGGCGCGGGTTCTTCGGCAGGGCCACGGTCCCTCAGCAGGGTCAGCGTCCGGGTCCCTCAGCCGGGCTTGGGTCCCTGAGCGCGGCCCGGCGGTCCAGGAGTGCGTAGCGCTGCGTTTCCAGTAGCGCCGCTGCCCCAGTGGCCCGAAAGAGCTGGGAATCGGGAACCTTGTTTGGTAGTGCAAAGGAGGGAGAAAGGAAGACTATCAGCCAGAAAGAAATGCTAGTTCTGGCAATAAATTGACCTTTTGTTCGGCAGTCGGCTTGCCTCCAGCGTTTCAGAGCCCGGCTGAGCGGGCCGAGTGCGGGAGGGTGGGCACAGGACAGCTCTGCCCTCTGTCTCAAGGTATAAAAGAGGTGTTTTTTCTAGGCACAGAATAGAAAGCAGGGATGTATTATCAGGCTGTCTTGAAGGAGGTAGCAGAGACATAAAAAAAAGTTCACACAGGGACTCCCATACTACAGCTGGTGCTGCAGACAAATCTTAGCTCCAGCTACAAATACTCCATAGAGCTGCATGATTCGTCATACTGCGGGTTTCAGCACCAGTGTTTAACCATTTTATGATTCACACCTTCCTGCAGAGGTTTGCAGTGCCATGGTTACCGTACATCTGAACAGCTCAGAGGCTTTACAGAGCTGCTGATTTTTATAGAGACTGCAGAGAAAGTTCATAGCTCTGCAACATCAGCAACTCCAAGGAACAACATCTCAGGACAGGAGCAGTGCTGCACACAGCCTGTCTGCATTTTGACCTCCACACCCCACTCTCCTAGTGAAACTCTGTTCAAAGTTCCACTTGCTGCACAGTGCTACTGTTCATAGTGGGCAAAGTTCATGGCTTTCAAATGTTTAAAGAACTTGGGCATTATTGCAGAAACACTGGCTACTGAAATGCCCCCAGATTCCTGCCATTGCGGTAAAGGAAGCCTGCAAACCAGTATGGCAACATCCTTAAGAAGATGTTACATGATATGCCATGTACTGAAATGCGTTGCTGTACGTAAACATGGTGATCGTCTAAGGCTACAAAGAAAGGAATGTGTCAGTAACATCTTTTCAGAGATGGTGTATGGTTTTCCTGGTCCATGCAGGAAATGCAAGAAACTTGCATTAGTCCTCTAGTTCCCATAGACTTCTCTGTCACCACTGTAAAGGTGTGACCATAATATTCTATAGAACTACTACAAAATTTCAACACTGCTTTTCATGAATACCACAGCACTACCACTTCAGTATGCACCCTCTTTTTTTTATCATCAAGAAACTAGTCATTGCCTGGAAAGCACTAAGGAGATTTTCCTGTATGTTCTGCTGCACAATTGCTAGTGGTTAGGTTACAGTTTTTTCTTTGTTTCCCCTTTTCCCTTTCTATCTAAACAGTTATGCCTTTTTTTCCCCTTTCCTGTCTTAAACTTGCATTAGGTCAATTCCAACCATTCCTGATAGCCCACCCAACTTAACTGGCCAGCATTTCTCTATAGGCATCTGCTTTTATTTTCTTCTTTAGTTTGGCCAAAATAGCCTTTTTATCTTTTCCTCATAATTTCTTCTTTGCACTTCAGCAATAGTGGAAAGGATCTCCCCACTGTATCATACACCCTCTCTTAGAACATACATTTGCTTATCTTTGTTTCTACTTTGTCATGCTTGAATATTTATCTTTTCATCCTTTTGCCATTTATCACTCGTTTCTTTGCTCAGTGGCTGCATCTTTTCATCTGAACTGTCAGGATGTAGCAGGGACAGACTGCTTCATGTGGAAGGTAGAGCTGGGAGCTAAGAGTCAGCAAACTCAGTACCTGAGCAAGAAGAGCAAAGTAGGTTCACTGACAGTCCAGGCAACAGACCAAGTTGCCATGCAAGCCTGTAGTGACAGGGCAGCTCAAGACAGAAATCAAGACAGTGGGTAAAAGTCAGAGAGGTTAGGCACAGCAACATAGTTCAGGCAGAAGGAAAGAGAGCAGGTGTTTTAAAGCAGTGAGGGAGAGAACAAGGGGCAGGCATCCTTTGAAGTTGATGTGAGCTCATCCAAACCCCAAGGTGTCAGGGGCAGAGACATCCCTCCAAAAGCAATAGTTGGGCATAAAATTGAAAATAGAATCCAAACTTGTGACAGATAAAAAGTAAACCACACCATTAGACTGTCTAAAAGAATTTGAGGAACAACTTGCATAAGGAATAAAATCTAATAATAAATCCCCTCTCAAATATTCAGGCGCTGGCTGTCTGCCTGACAGACTGCAGCACCAGGAAATTTGAAGGAAACTTAAAAGAGCATACAAAGAAAATAACAGAAAATCTAAATTAATTCCTTACATCTGTGTTCACTTCAGCAAAGATGGATAAGATTCCCAAGCCAGCTCTTCTTTTTTACAAGGGGACTCACTAGAGGTTATGTCTTGAAAGATTCCATATGTAACATATAGGTTATGGAACATATAGCCAAAATAAATAATAACAAATCATAAGGACCAAACAGCAATTCTAGAAGAATTCAGGAGTGAACTACAAACTGTCCTGAAAAACCTCTAGTGCAAGACTGATTTGGTAGCAGAAGGCAGGGTTGTGTTAGCTACAGCTAGCCCTTGAAAGCTGGTTTTAAAAGAATACCACAAGAAATCTAGAAAAATATAGTCCTGGTGTCCATAGCAGTCAATTTAGTGGAAACTGTAAAATAGATTAGAATTGGTGAGCATGCATAAAGATGTTGTGATAGGGATAAGTCATAAGGGCTTTTATAAAGGGAAGAACTACCTCACAATCCCACTGAAATACTAGTCCCTCATGGCTAAGGGAGATCCTGGAATACTGACCATGGATTTCTGGAAGGAATTTGGAGAGGTCAGTCCTTGAAAGCTCTTAAAAGTTACACTGGCAAGAAATAAATAATTGCAGGGGTAAATAACTGAATGAAAGATAGGAAATAAGACAATCAATAGTCCTTTTTCAGGAGATCATGAATAGAGTCCCACAAGGGAGTGTTTTGGAACCTGATCTCTGCAATGTATTTCTCAAGGATCTGGAAATGGCGCTGTCAGTCTGCTGACAGTGCAGTATTATTTAGGGAAACATAGGCAATGGCAGGCTAAGAAGAACTGCAGGCAAAAGAATCTTTGACTACTGGGTATATGGGCAAAAAGATGGAATTTAGGGAAGTTCATTGTAAAGCAGGGTACGTGGGAAGAAACCATCCCATCTTCACACTTAAAAGGAAGAGCCCTGAGCTGTCACAATACAGGTAGTTGAATGAAAATGTTTTATCTATGCTCAGAAGTGTGAAAAAAAAAGCAAATCAAATTATTCAACTTTGCTAAGGAAGGAGTAAAGACTAAGTAGAGATAACACTAAGACAGTGTATAAATTGATAAATATTATACACAAACCTGGCTCCTCCTTCTCCAAGGACAAAGGAATGGGGAAAGGGCTTTGAGAGGTGATATAGAATTAAAGATCATTTAAGTCCTGGCCAGGAAGCAGTGACAGAGAATAAAATATAAAAATAATAGAAGTTAAACTATACTTAAACTACCAAATAAGTTTGGAAGCTGAATACCATAATGGTAGGGTAATAAATAACATGGTAGTAGTAACAGATCAGCCAGTTTGGTTCAAGAAGTCTGAGTGTCAGTAAAAAGACAGTGGCCAAGATGGGAGTCTCAGACATGACTTTTCAGATGTTGAAATCCTGTACCCACTTCTGATTTCTGAGGTGCATAACCTTTGTTCCTGGTGTCCCATGTACTATGTTTTTCCTGCTTATGGAAGACAAGTTCTGAAGTCCCCACATAGCCCCTTTACCCAGGCAAATATAGGTGGTCCACAGCAGCTGTTCCTTTCTACACATTGCTGCAATACCAGAGCAGTCCCACATGGCTCCAAAAAGCTTGCACCTTGGTTTGAAGGCTTCAGCAAGCAGCAGCTCTGCTGTCCAAGGAGGAAGATATAAGCAGGCCCCCCACAGGCCTAAGTAGGTGATGAAAACTATCTGGTTTGTGTCAAGAAAATTCCCCAGTCTTCCCATGTATGAGACTCTCTGGTAATCACACTCCCAGTGGCAGAGACCTTAACTCTTTGGACTGAATCCCATTACAGCAAGTGGCTCCAGTGAGCTGAAGGTGACCCCACTTGACAGATCCCACTCACGTGCAGTCAGAGCAGGTTTCCTTCCCATTTTGACTCCAGGTTTTCCATGAAAGAGTCTGTGTTGAGTTCCAAAAAGCAATTTATTCAGGGCACAGTAACACAAATGTGTCATCCAAGAAGTCATTATCCAAAAGGTATTTCACAGCCTCTTGTCTCAGGCTCCTACCCAGAGCTCAGTCTGCATCTCAATTTGCAGCTGAGGACCAGATGTATTTCTCAACAGTTTGGAAAGCAGCAAATGAGGTAGGAATGTGCATCACCCAGAGACAGCACATTGTGTTACCAGGAACTAAGAACAGATCAGCAGTCTGCAGGTATAGAGTAAGTATCATTTCAGTGTGGCATCCATAGGGAGGTAAGGAAAGGGAGATGTGCATAGCACACTACGAAGACATGCTGGCACATAAGACTAAAGGCCTTTATGCTAAAGGACACCTGGCAGCTGACTTCTGTAATGATCCAGTTATTAAAATTATTAGAGAGATGTCTCTGCTTGAATTAAGGTGCAAGTGAGACCATATGCTAAAGTCAATAGTATGGATTTTATTTACAGTGAATGTGAGGCGGGGGAGAGAGAGAGAGAAAAATAGGAGAAGAGTGGGGGAGAGAGAGACTGACAGAAGACAGATTAAGTAGAAAATATCACCATTCCCCTGGATCCCAATGGTGTCCCATTGATCCTCTTCTTCTAGTCTTCTTGGTGGTGAGGGTCCTGCAAAACAGAGTTCAATGGATTAATACACATTTGGGCTAGATGGGAATGCCCACTACCACCCTGGGAGCAGAGGGCAAGTTTGACATTGTCTCTTGCAACAGACTCTGGATCTGTTCCATCAGTTTGCATAGTGTGCAGACCTCTGGTACTCAGAGGATGAGTCTGAGGGGTTCTTTTGGGGTTTAATGGTTTATCTCCTCAGCTGCCTCTCATATGAATGTCCTGAGTGGGTAGGGCCTTCCCAGGCTGTGAGGGAGTTTACAACTGAGCCAGTTTGTGTAAGGGAGGATGGATGTTAATTTTCTCTAACTAGAGGTTATGCTACACACCCAAAAGTCTCCTCCTCTCCCCATGGTTGGGATAGAGTTTAGGCAAATCTGGCCTCAGACAGTGAATTTGTGGGCTATGGCCTCCCCACCCCAAACCCAGCCAGAGCCGATTTTCAGGACAGCTGCTGGGTTTGGTTTTCTTTGTGGCTACATTTTTCTCCCTCAGCCTTGTTACTTCTTCCTAGACCTGAGATTATTGGATAATAGTGTCACCTTTATCTTATCTCAAGTTTCCATGAAGTGGCTTAACTCTCATTCCAAACTTCCAGTCAAGAAGAATATTCAGAGAGGGTGGTGGCAGCTCCTTTATACAGTTTTGCCATCATGGACAAAAAAAATCCTTCATAACAATGTTTAAGCAATTAACCATAACATTTCAGTCTGCCACAACTTCTAATTTGCTTGCAGCAGGCAACCTATTTTGGACGGAGAATTTAGCTATAAACTGTATCTTGCCTCAAAGTTTAATTGTTCATACACATCCATAGTTCTGCCTGGAAAATGTATGCACTGGTATGTGCTGCTGAGATCTCCAGTAAGAACAAAAAGCATCTCCAATGTCCATGTGAAATCCAACACACAAGGCTTACCATGAATGTACTTTTCAGAACTACACCTCTAACCAGCACACAAGCACTTGCTCCATTGCATCTGTGACATGTATAGCTGACATGCAGTGGATGTAGCAAAGAGTAGTCACATCCTGTGATTTCTAGTCAGCTTTTCCTATTTTATGTAATTTCCAGGAAAAAATACAAGAGGATTCTACCAATATTGTGGCATAGAATTTACTGCAATAAAGGTGAACTTTTCGTCAAGAAATATCTTAAAGTTTAGTCATGAGGGATTTTAAATAGATCATTCTAACCAGTGTTCTCTCCTTCCTTTATCATGGAAACCACATACAATAATTCACCGCATACAGTACAACCATACAGGAGGACCATGCCAGATAATTTACCACTTGGATGTTCTCCCAACACTGAGAAGAGGCACTAAGAATGATACTTCAGAAATTGCACATAAAAAAAATCTTTGATGTCATGGTAACAGAATGAAGAACCAAAGCCCCTCTGAGTTATTTTCATAATCAAAAGCAAGTGTACCTCTAAATTAGCAATGATGAGTGGCAACAGAGCTGCTTTCCAGTATCTGACAAATCAGAGAGAAAAAGGTCTAAAAAGAGGTATTGCAATATTGAAGAAATATGCACAGAACACTCAGAAAATGTGGTAAAGGAGAAAGTTTGAGAAAGGAGATAAAAATATATCATTGTCACCCTGAACTATGTTGACTCACTCAGATTCCTACACAATGTCCATGAGACTATAGAAAACAGAAGCTTTTTGTGTCCTGCTGTATGCGCTCTCCTGAAAAAACTCCTCTATATTTATTTGTTTTCAGCCCTCTGAATACTATGCAGTGATACACTAGTTGAACTCATCTACTGGGTTGTCTTATACTAGAGCAAAAATCCAAAAGAGGTGAAAAAAAGGTGAAAATTGAACAGAAAACAAAAATTAGAATATTCTGTCAAATTCTTTTACTGTCACTTTATGTAACAAAAATCATCTTAATACTGCAAAATGTGTGTACATATCTATATAAAGAGGGAGGGAGAAAGAGAGAAATAAAATAGGAAAATGTCTGGCTATACCAGACAGCCAAAGGTAAATTAGTCCACTATGACTAACTAAAAGTGATCATCGAGCTGGCAGCCCAGTTAAACAGGATTTCTTAAGGGTCAATACTGAGGCAGACACTGTTTAACATCATGACCAATGGCCTGGAAAAGAGGACAGAAGGACCCTAGGACCCTGAACAAGTTGGCACAACACAAAACTGCAGGGAGCACATGACATGCAAAGGCAGGCCTGTCATTCACAATAATGCTTGACAAGCAGGAGGCATGGTCCACTAGGGGAATTTACACAGAGAGGCTGATCTAACTGGGTTTAATCCAGCCAAGAGAAGAGAAGACTAAATCTGATTGCTGCCTTCAACTAAGTTGTTTTACAGAGAATAATGAGCCAAGCCATTCTCTGAGATGCACAACAAGAAACAACAGACTGAAAGAGAAACAATAGTAATTCTGACTGGGGAGGATAAAAGATTCTTCACTCTTAGAACAGTTAAGCAGACTGGCCAGTGTCCTGTGTAACTCAATGTTATTGTATTCTATAACTAGCTGTGCTGTGTCATCTATCCAAAACTGTTACTGTCTCTTTAGAGCTGATGTTCAGAAACAGAACCTCAGAGGTGTCTCAGAGACAACACTCTGGAATGAGTTGTCTCCTCTAAAAAGATTCCAAGAATCCCTTTCCACCAATATGAAAGGAATGAGAGAGAGGTGTCTTTACAGACAAACTGTGGGCCTGCTGGTAGATAAAGCCAGATACTGACAGGTGAAAGAAGCAATGGTAGGAGCCATACCTTCCATGGGAATTCCACTAATTGACACAGACTTGCTCACCCAAGGCTGTGCTAAATTCCTGGACTTTGAGAAAAAGAACAAAAACACAAAGAAAGAAGGGGAGGGGCAGGGGGAGATGCACACTAGAAGGGGGTCTCTATTAGATGATTCAGGAAGTCTGTACCTCTCAAGTACCTCAGCCAATTGGGAAAGAGAGAGGGAAATCTGGCCAGAAAATTAGGATAAAAAGGAGGCTGCATCCTCTAGCAATTTGAGAAACCCAATGGGAAATGCCCCATGGCCTCTCCCTTTATTAGAATAAAGTTACAGGATTCCTCTATCTCCTTTTGTACATAAGCCACTGACATTGTGGATTAATTTTCCTGACAAATAGGAAATGAATACTAGTGGATGAAAGTGGAAAAAAAACCACAAGCAGTTTATTAACAAATGGAGTGTCCACAAGGCATGGCAAAAATTAAATGCTAAATATTAATGTCAGACCATGCCCCCACCTGCCCACCCAAACTGGGAGAAGCATAGCCCAGTCCTTAGTTAAAACTTGAAGAAAATTTAGTAAGACACAATGGGGGACAAAGTCAATAAAGCAACAGGAACAGCACTGGGTGCTTAGCCACAGCCAGAGGCACACGAGTCAACATAATACCCCTTAGAGACCCTGGGTATTGCATCAGCCAAATACATATTCATAAATAGTAATACATATTCAATCATTTTAACATAGTTCCTCCTCAGTCCATCCCCTTGTCTTGGTTTACAAAGGAGGGCATAACTAGAAGTATGTATTCCATCACCATCTGTTGAAACCAGGTAGGGCAGTGATTCTTACCTCCAGAGGGAGTTATCTTCTGTTAATGGGCCATTGAGTCCCTCTGCATGACTGATAAAATTACATAAAGCCATTGTGAGATTCTCCACCCAGGAGCATTTCTTACCTAGATAAAAACGGAGATTTCTGAACATTAGAGCAGCCTTTTTCCACTGGATTCCAGAGGAAAACCAGACGCTTCTACACCATCACTGGACTTTCCGAGGAAAACTGCACCTTCTACAGGTCCACTGCTTCAAGAGAACCACATCTGTCACTCCAGGAGGACTGCAGCCACCATTTAATCCTAGCTCCTACCAACACTGACTGATGGAGTGTCAGGTTGTATTCTGACATTGTCAGTGTTTTGGATTTGCTTTTTTTTTGTAATACTGTATTTCTATTTTAATTCTTCCTAGTAAAGAAGTATTATTCCTATTCCCATATCTTTGCCTGAGAGCTCTTTAATTTCAAAATTATAATAATTTGGAGGGAGGGGGTTTACATTGTCCATTTCAAGAAAGACACCTACCTTACTTAAACAACAGTCTTTCAAACCAGGACACCCCTTCAAAGCATGTGCAGTCATCCTTATTGTGGTCATCTGCTACTTTTCAATACATTCAACAGGCCCCGATTCTTTCATTGGTTAAATGTTAACATTACAACAACTCCCAACCAACATTAGCATCGCAACACAACATTCAGATTAAAAGTACTCTAAGCTTCGGTAAAACTCTTTTTACAAAGGTCAATATTAGGAAACAGAGTATTCACTCTAACAACACACTAATATATTTATCAAACGAACAAAACTCCAAAATGCCAGGAAAAAAAAGTACTGGCTCATGCCACGAGGTAGAGGATAGTGCCAGCTTCTCTCTCAGGAAGAGAAACCTAACAGGAGCTTCATGCTGTAGTTCAGGCAAACAGACAAAAATTTGATGACACTCTGGCATCAATCTCCTCTCCACAGCAGATAAAGCACGTGGGCTAGAACCTTTTGGTGTGCATTCTAAGCCTCAGCTTGGCTTTCCCAAGGTCTGGGGCCAAAAATGTAGCGGCTCCTCACAGCTAGAATTCAGTCTGACTACAGCTGTGAAAGACAATAAAAGTGTTTTTTACAAATACATCTAAAAAAAAAAAAAAAGGAGAGCCAAGGAAGGTCCCCATCCTTTATTGAACATAGAGGTAAACATTGCAACCAAGAATGAAATAAAAGCTGAAGCACTTAAGGCCTTCTTTGCTTCAGTCTTTAACAGTAAGACCAGTTATCATCAAGGCAACCAGTCCCCTAAACTGGTAGACAGGAATGGGGATCAGAATAGCTCCCCTGTAATCCAGAAGGAAGCAGTTAGTGACCAGCTGAACCATTTACAACTCTAAGTCTATGAGTTCAGACAGATTTCATGAAAGGGTGTTGCAGTTATCTCGAGATGGACACAGCTGGTATCACCTCCAGCCCTTTAACTGGTAACCCCACCAGTCCTTTATTTGCAAGCTCTACATGCCTTCTTTTACAGACTCCTCTCTCATGCAACTCTGACTCCTCTTATAGGCAGCTTCACACAGTACTGATTCTTTCTCTTATAGCAGCTCCACATAGCACTGACTCCTTTTTTCACTCTTCATAACTAGCTAAATCCAAGCTGTCCCTTTCCCGGCCACCCAACCATGACTGTCCCTCACACAACCTCTTCTTGCCTTGTCTGTCCCTTGCATGACCACATGTCCCTTACCTCCTCACAGCACACCCAGCAGACTCTTAGTCTCAAGCTCCAACTCAAACTACAAGTGCCTGTAACTAGTGGTCAGCTAACCCACTCTTTTGTATCCCCCCAGCTGCTTGGGCAAGCACAAGTGTTTCCACTCCTTGGTGATCAGTACAGCTGCAAGTCATTGGGAAAGATTCCCTCCTGCACTATCCTTTCAGCCTAGTTACCCACAATAAGGGAGCTGGCAGAAAAACTTGCCAAGCCGCTATCATTTATAATCAGACCTGATTAACCGGGGAGGTCCCAGATGACCAGAGGCTGGCCAATGGCTCATCCACAAGAAGTGTTGGAAGGAGGGTCTAGGGAACTACAGGCCTATCATCCTGACCCTGGTTTCTAGGAGGGTCATGAAACAGATCATCTTCAGTGCAATCAGGTGTCACATACAGGACAACCAAGGGCTCAGGCCCAGCCAGCATGGGTTTAGGAAAGGCACGTCTTGCTTGACCAAACTTATCTCCTTTTATGATAAGATATCCCACCTAGTGGATGGGGGAAAGGCTGTGGATGTTCTACCTGGACTTCAGCAAGGCATTTGATACTGTCTCCCATAAATTCTCCTGGAAAAGCTGGCAGCCCATGGCTTAGACAGGAGCACTCTTTGCTGGATTAAGAACTGGCTGGATGACTGGGCCAAGAGAGATGTGCTGAGTGGTGCTACATCCAGTTGGTGGCTGGTAACTAGTGGGGTTCCCTGAGGCTCAGTATTGGGCCCAGGCCTGTTTAATATCTTTATTAATGATCTGGATGAGAAAATCTAGTGCACTCTCAGTTGCCTGCTTGCGAATGACACTAAGTAGTTGGGCTGGAGAGTAGAAAGGCTCAGCAGAGGGATTTGAACAGGCTGGATTGATGGGCTGAGATTGACTTTAAGAGGTTCAACAAAGCAAAGTACCAGGTCCAGCATTTGGGTCACAGCAGCCCCATGGAGCTCTACAGGCTGGGGGAAGAGTGGCTAGGAAGCTGCCTAGGAGAAAAGGATGTGGGGCTGTAAGTCAACAGCTGGCTGTCAATGCATTTGTCAATGTGACCAGATGGCCAAGAAGGCCAATGGCATCCTGACCTGTATTAGCAATAGTGTGACCAGCAGGGCTAGGGAAGTGATCATCATGCTGTACTTGGCACTGTTGAGGCTGTACCTTGTGTACTGTGTCCAATCCTGAGTACCTCAATTCAGTTGAAGTGCTGGAATGTGTCAGAGAAGAGCATCGAGGATGGTGAAGAGTTTGGAGCATGAGTCCATGGAGGAGCAGCTGAGGGAGCTGGGTTGTTCAGCATGAAGAAAAGGCTCAGGACGACCTTTATTGCTCTACAACTGCCTGAAAAGAGGTTGTAGCAAGGTGGGGGTCAGCCTCTTTTCTCCTAGGCATCTAGAGACAGGACAAGAGGACATAGCCTCGAGCTGTGCCAGGGGAGGATTAGACTTTACATAGGAAGAATTTCTTCATGAAAAGAGTTTTTAAGGATTGGAATGGGCTGCCCAAGGAGGCAGTAGTGTCACCAATCCCTGGAGGTGTTCAAGAAAAAATTGGACGTGGCACTTAATGCCATGGCCTAGTTGACAAGATGGAGATTGGTAAAAACTGGACTTGATTATTTTGGAGGTCTTTTCTGGCTTAAATGATTCTGTGACTCTGTGAAGCCTAAACAACTAGAAAATTTGGACATCTTCAATGTTAAAATTTTGGTAACATTTTCACTTTAAGCATGAATAGTTACAAGAAACATTGAATTCTTCTGAAAACATCTATTATTTTTTTTCAGATATAGCGTTGTTTCTTTCTGCAGAACCCTGTCCTTAAGAAACTCACCTAATATAGTGCCTTGTCCCCTGACCTGACTACAGCTCCAAATTCTCACATCTAAAACGAGTAGCAGTAGACAAGTAGATAACGAGGAATATAGTGGGATTTTTTGGCGAAGTTATGTAACATGAAGCAACAGCATATACCCCCAAAAAAAAGTTCAAGGGAAGGTCATCTGCAATATTAGGACACTCAACGAGTACGATCATCGGAGACCCCTTTAGACGACTGTCTAGGGCCAGAAAAGGACTGCCAACAGGAGGCGAAGGCATGCGAACTGGTTATACGACAGTGACGTTTATGTATTAGCTAGGAAGTAAGTTGTAATTAATACGTATGATCATGATGGAATAAATGCTCTGTTGTAGTTTCATGACACACACGCGATTAGAGGAGATATCCTCCCAAAGTGTCCAACGCTGTAACCAAGAATGCCGGCTTTCTAACACTTAAAATGGTGTTAGTTTACTCTCCGGCGGGTCTCGGCATCACCTCAGGCTCGTCGCGGATCACCGAGGCCAATGTTCGGTAACTCCGGAGCTCGGCTCCCGCTCGGCCCCGCTCGGCCCCGCTCGGCTCCCGCTCGGCCCCGCTCGGCCCCGCTCGGCTCCGCCTCTCCCCGCCCGCACCGCCCAGCGCCGGTTCCGTCCCGCCCCTCGCGCCGGGGGAAAGCAGCTGCCCTGCCCCGCGGCTGCGTCAGAACCACAGCAGTTCCCTTACCGCAAGTGCCCGCACCTAAAAGCGGATAGAAAACAGTACTGGCAGAAGGGCGTGGCTGAGGCCCTGCCTTTCAGCGGGCTTAGTCGTTGTTCACCTGTTCCTTTCAACGCTCGTGCTCTGCAGAGAGCACTTTCTGCCGTCTTTTCTGCTGCTCCTACTCAGGCAGCAGTGGCGCCATCCCCGAGGAGGCGAGGGCGGGCAGGGCCCTCGCTGAGGCGGCGGCGCGGTGAGTGACGCGCTGCAGCGGCGCAGGCGCAGCGCTCCCGGCGCCGGGCGGAGGCGCGGGCACGATGATGCCCGGGGAGACGCCGCCGCCGCCGGCCGGGACTGCGGCTGCCGGCGGCGTCTGCGCCAACTGCGGCGCTCTCCAGCAGGTAGGCGCGCTCCGCCGTCCCTGCCGCGCTGCAGCGGGGCTTTTGCTCGCCGGCGAGGCGGGGGGTCAGCGCCGGGCCGCCCGCGGTGGGAAGTGCCGGGTGCCGCAGTCACCGCTCCCTGTGCCGTCGGGAAGGGGATAGCGTGAGTGGTAGTGAAAGTAGCAGCAGTGCCGAGCTTTAGCCAGGTGAAGTGTGGAAAAGGAGCTCGTGTCTCTGCCTAGTGGGATCTGCCAGGGAGTTTCTAGTCCTGTCATTTTGGCATTTTCTTCGGTGCAGGACTTAGGATTTGCTTCCTTGAGGGCTCTTAAGCGAGCGTGTGTTTTTATGGTATTACGCTTTGGGTAATTCTCGTTTCTCCTTTAGATGAAGAGAATGAACGCTCCTGTTGAGAGTTCACTGGGCGCACTTAGAATGAGTATGGATGAGAAATTGGAAAATCTGTAGACTCAAGCGAGCTAATGTTTATTGCTCATGTTCTGCCAAAAGTCAATTTGGTTTTGAGGGAGAAAGTTATAAGGTTTTAGTATAGAATCTTACTGCAAAGTTCGAAGAGCTTTTGTAGTAAGACTTCACTTAAAGGTGCATGCTTGCTTGTAGAGCCCGCATTCTCTGCATGTATTTAAATGAATGTACTTTTGGTTATTTAGTAACTTATTCACCAAGAGAACTGAAAAAAACAAGACAGTTTATTGTATTTTCTGTAACATTAGCAATCAGATTAGGGGTTATTTACAGTACTGATTTTTGGGGTGTAAGTTCTTTACTGACTTGAGACTCTTCCTTACAGAATATAAATGAATATGTAGCTGCATTAATTGCACTGAAGCAAAAAATGATTGATGGAGAGTAAGTACAATTGCACACATTTTTGTTTGTTTGGGTTTTATTGTTCTTAAGTACTTCCAACAATGCAGGAAATATGATTTGTGGAATGTGGGTGTTCGCTAATGCGCTACACCAAAAGCTCTTAAAAATGAAAGTAAGTGCTTCACAAACATGTCCTAAATCTAGAATGTAAGCCTAATTTATTCTGTAAAACAGCTGTGTATAATGACAGTAAACAGGGCTATTTTGTCTACTTGTTATTATTAGAATATTATAATATTATTAGAAGTACAGGCAGAAGCAACTCTTTGAAGAGATTTAAGGCAGAAGCAGATCTTTGATGATATTTAGTTATATTTATTTAATTAATTTTGTTCTGCTAGCTTATTTCATTTTTCTGTAGTGAAGAATATAAGAACTAAAAGTTGAGTACAGATGTATTTGAACTTTTTCAGCAGAATTTAGTCTGATCATTAAGTTCTGAAATTCTGTTGTGATTAAATACCATAATATGAAAAGTGAAGCTGATCATTGTTCAGAACAATATGATAATAAAATCCTTACAGTTTGCTTTCTTTTCTGTGCTTGCTTCCAATTCTTCTCAAAACCCATCAACATATGATTGTATAGAATAATATATCAAGATATGTTAGGTAGACCTCCATACTAAGGCCTAATATCCATGCTATGTTTCCTAGTTGTGGTGGTTTGTTTTTTGTGTACCCTTTCTTAGATATGTGTCAATCTGGCTCTAGGGAATCTAAATGCCAGTCCTGCATTCTATTTCCAGAGAATATTTCAGCTAGCACACGCTGGGTCTATTAACTAGGACCCTTTTTTCAAGGCTCCTTTACTCTGTTGCGATTTCTTTTCTGACCTCTAAACTTTGTGTCATTCTTCTTTCTGCCAGTGCATATATTTCTTGTGGAAATTGCCTCTTCTTTAACTGCTTGCAGCTCAGCCTTTCTTTTTTGCCTTACTGGGTCACTCTTTAACTATTGCAATAGAAAGCAATGTAGCCCTCTCTGTATTGAGATGACTCCCATGGTATTACTGTTTCTGTCCTTTCTTAGCTCTGTTCTTAAAAAATGTAATATTTGAGGAAAGAAAAGAGTAACTTTCCTTGGTGCTGTCCCATGGCCCTCTTGCATCAGGGTGTTACCCTGCTGCTAGGAGAATAATAAGAAAATTAAAGCCTTTTAGGGGCTTTCAAACTATTTCTCTGAGATGTGTGCTCTTTTTTAAGAAAACATCCTTTCAAGTTTGGAAACGTTATATATACATAATGTATATATTCTAGTATATATATGTATATTATGTTCTTTAAGCAGTTTTTTTTTAAAAACTGCACTTAGTTGATGGCTATAACTTCATGTAATTGCCAGTTGTTTTTTTAATTCTACTTAAAGCAGTTTGATTTGAGGTTTGAACAGCTTAATGAAATAAAAGGGTTATATGGACTACTATCAGAAAATGTGAACCAATCTTACACTTTATCTATTTATCTATAAAGCAAAAGGAAAGATACCTTAACACATGATTGTCAAAATCAGGTGAGCAAATGAGTAATGTCTGGGTTTTTCCTTTTCTTTTCTTACAGTCGTTTGCTGACGGAGTATCAACAGAAATGCACTGATATCCTTTGGTTTTCTATTTGTGTTCTTACAGGATTGGTATACCTAAAACATTTCTTATAAAAGGCCTTGAGGCTTTCTATTTAAGTTATGAGATTATGTCTCTAATAAGGAACAAACTGGGTAGGTTTGGTAAAGAAAATAGGCTTTTGGAATTAAAACCATCCACTCAAGATCTGCCTATTTCTGGTATGTGGTTTAAGGTGTTCTATTTGAAATCTGAATTGCTGAATTTTTCCTGTAACAGAAGAAGCTCTTCTTGTTCACTTTAAATGTGTTGAAATGCACATTTTAAACACTTAGCTCTGCAAGTCTTGGGGAGGGTTTTTTTGTATGAGGAACTCTTTACTGGATGTTTCTTTGCAAGTAGCAGTTGGATTGAAATATACTTAAGGACATTTGATAAACTGGTTTTAATTTCTACCTTAACAAGAGATTACAGCTTCAATTTGCTGAACGGTAAGTTTGATTTTTATTGTTTACAAAAGATGTATTACTATATTCTCTGTGTTGTGGTTGATGGCTGTGGAGTCTGATGGTGTCATAGCAGCAGCCATGGGTCTAAGCTGTGCTTTTAGTATGGTACTTTTGCCACACTTCCTAGACCATAGTTAGCAAAGGTATGATGAGGAGAGAAATATGTCCTTCTTCTACAATACCGGTGTGGGATTCTTTCCTGGGCTAGTGAGAGTCTTAAGTGACCAAGTGGAGATGTGGAGCTCATCTTTTGGTGGTGGTTAAATGTAAGCATCCATATTTGTGTGGAGCATTTTGACTTAAGAGTTGTGTGCCCTTGCATACTCTCTGATTATAGAGGAAGAAGCAGCATATAATTTTTATGGACTCCAACCTGCCTGCTGAAAAACACTGGACTCTGCTCTTACTTTACAGCACTGTGTATGTATGCAGAGACACTTATTACTGGCACTAGTGTAGGCAGCGTGCTTCTGTGGCACATGCCATCTGCTTGCATATAGCTTTGGGTTCAGTGCAGTATTTTTAAATCAGATCTTGGATTTTCTTTAAATAGGTGGGAAAATGAGAACACTGAAACTCTTAAAGTTTTTGGGTATCTCTCACAGCATTTTTTCCATAGGATAAAAGCAAAATACTCAGATGCTTGATTGAAGAGTCAGAATACTGAGTTTCAAAGCATCTGCGGTTTTGGCAACTTCTTTTTTAATTGCACATCCCATTTCAGTGAGATCTCTGCTCTTCGTTGCCAAGTGGAGAAGATGTTACAGAAAATTCTGCCTCTGGAAAAGTGCCAGGAAGAGTTGGGTTCCTTGAAGACAGAGTTGGAAGAAAAAAAGGTGTGCCTGTAAGGTTTAAATAACTTGCACTTTTTCTGCTGAAGGAAATGTATACATCTAATGTTTGTCTTAATGAAGCTGACTTTAATGAGCTCTGTTCTTATTTCCAGCTCATTGGGACAGGTAGCTCTGGTGAAATTAGGTGGAATTAATAAATTACTTCAGGTTTCAGAGAGGCAATAAGTTTAGGATGTTGTGGTTCTTATGATTTTTGATCAGATTATTTGATAATTTCCTCATTAAGAAAGGAAAGAAGGAGAAACATTCAGACTTCTTTTGTTTTCTGCTCTGATCTTGTCAGATTATTGAATGTAACTTGTACTAGTGAAAAGGTGCCAAGAAAGAGGGCCTGTGCAGAAGAATGTACTTTTGTTGCCTTTTTGAACATGCATTTTTACATCATTGGCTTCCCGAGTTTATTCCTAATTTCTCTCCCATTGCTTAGCTGAGATTTAGTCTACAGGAAAGAAGGTTTAGATTGTTCAAATTACCCACATATATGTATTTTCTAGACGTTATTAGAATTTCTGAAGAAAATACCCTACCTTCTTTCTTGTAGTTTTTTCATGATGGTATAAGACAAGATACTAACATTTGTCTTGTTGCTGTACCTAGTTAGTATTCTGTGTTAGAATGGTTTTATAATTCCTCTTCCCTCACAAGCATTAGCAGCTGATGTCCTGATGGCACTTTTTCAGAAAAAATAGGATTATATGTATGGTGTATAAAAGTTAAGCTCTTGACTTCAGCTTCAAGTTTCTATTCAGCTAGGTATTGAAGGCATGTACTCAGAAGATAGACATATAGAGATTTATGTGTTTGTTTGTTACAACTTTTGCCTCTAAAGAAGGAGGATAATGTGATTTTCTAACTTGCTTCTTTTCTTAATGAATATGCCTTTTTTGGCCAGGCATTGTTTTCATTAGATGAGATAAGGTGTCTGAAATATTTTTTTTTTTTAATGTGCTCAGTATGGACACATTTTAACTGTGCTTTCCTTCTTTTAGAGTTCTCTCAAGATTTATCAGGAGAGTCAACTGGAATATGTTAAAATAAAAGAAGAAATATTAAACAGTGATGCTGTGTGAGTGATGCTTCTTTTTCCCCCAACCTTTCTTTGCCTCTCTTACCTCTTCTGAACTTGATAGTGTACCATATCTAGTTATACTTTCCATTTCACTAAAATTTTTGTACCTGTGGGTCCTTAGAACAAGGAATTGATGGAAGAATGATCTTAAGTTTTGTAGCAAATACTCTTGAGTGCAGTGGTAGTTTATTCATTGTCTTGTCATGAAGTGGTTTTATGTGGTTGTTTAATGCAAGTTTTTAGGAACAAGATGAAATTGAAAAAGAGCTTCTCTAGTTCTAAGTGGTTCTTAGTCTCAGCTTTTTGTTATTGCCATCCATTTCAGTTTTGCTCTTAAGTCTCTGAGGCCAGTATAGGAATGATACTGCCAAAATGGTACTAAAATCAGTCCTTAAAGTAATTGTTTTAATGTAACAGCTCAGCAGTTCATAGTGTACCGTCTGCCATGTTTGGAAATGAGCAGGAGGGATTTGGCACCAAAAGTGCAAAAGTAATTTTTGCAGCGTAATACAGAATATTCTGAAGCTGTGCCTTGGTAATTCCCAAACTTTGTTTTTCCAGTATGCAGTCATTCAGAGGTTTCCTTGCCTGGAGCATATGTGTGCATTAACTCTTACAGTTCTTGATGGATACTATAATGAACTTGTCTAATTGCTTGTTAATCATCTAATATTTTTAACCTTTAAATCACCCGTATCAGGGAACTGTGACTTCTCCATATTGGGTGGGAAGGTACTCATGCTCTCAAAAGAGAACCAACAAATATATAGCGAAGTGTTGATAGGTGGTTATTTTTCTTCATGTGCATCACTTTGCATTTATGAAAAGCAATAATTGCTCTCTAGTGACTTGGAATTTTAAGACCCTTCTGTTTGGTAGTCAGCTTTTATTTCTGATGTGTTCTAGTACACATCCCGTTGGGACTTCTGCTAGTGACTCCTTGTTTCCATGTAAGCTGGTTATTATTTTTAACTTCGGTGTTTCTAAGCTATTTTGGTGCTACCAGCTGGTCAAGGCAAGTGATTGGTTCTCTCTGCTCAGTGCTAGTGAGGCCATGCCTTGAAGTACTGTGCCCAGTTGTGGGCTTCTCTGCACATGAGATATGGGTATACTGCAGAGAAGGTCCATGGAGGTGATCGAGTGGCTGAAGCATTTCTCAAAAGAAATACCCTAGTATTTTTACATGACTTGTGAAACATATGGTATTCACAAGCAGAGCAGCAAGCCATTATTACCCAAAGGACTGTATGAGGAGACTAGCATTGTTGTCATTTCTTCAGCCAGACTGCACTTACTTTATGTATAGACTACTCAATGTACTATGAGGTTAATGAAATATTCAGCACATCGTCCTATCTAAGAGCAGCAGAGAGCAGCTACCCCATTGCTAACTGCATCTTAAGACAGAACTGACCACTCTGATGTGCTAGCAGTTTATTGTGTCAGTATAGATGTAATGTTTGTCCCTGTCTGTCACTCATATCTTCAAGAAGAAGGAGCCAGGGAACTATGGGCCAGTCAGCCTCACTTTGATCCCTGGGAAGGTCGCCTGATGGAGCAGGTCATCCTTGAACTCATTTTCAGGGACATGAAGGACAAGA
Source organism: Luscinia megarhynchos (assembly GCA_034336665.1). Taxonomy (NCBI): domain Eukaryota; kingdom Metazoa; phylum Chordata; class Aves; order Passeriformes; family Muscicapidae; genus Luscinia; species Luscinia megarhynchos. The sequence goes on from JAPFBE010000002.1 coordinate 7,916,857, forward strand.
AGCCCAGGAGTAGACAGCATGGCCTCACCAAGGGGAAGTTGTGCTTCACTGTCCTTATAAATTGACATATCTGCTAGATCAGGGGAGAGCAGAGGCTAGTGTCTGACAGGCCATCAATAAGATCTCTGATACCATCTCCCATAACAGCCTCATCATAGCCCATTAGGCTGTGCTGTAGGGGCTAGATGGCAGATAGTAGAACCAAAACTGGCTGAATGGCTGGGCCTTGAGTGTGGTAAGGAATACTGGGCAAAATCTAGTTGGAGACCAGTAGATAATACTACCCTGGGGAAGACAATGAGGGCTGCATAGAGAGTCTAGTCCAGTTTGACATCTTGGTAGTGATCTGCATGATGGGGCAGAGCCTACTGTCAACAAGCTTGGCAACGGCACAAGTGTGGCTGATGGGCCAGAGGGGCATGCAGCTATCCAGCACAAGCTTGACAGGCTGAAGAAATGAGCTGGCAGAAACCTTGGGAAGTTCAGCAAGGAGAAGTGTGAAGCCCAGCACCTGATGAGGAACAATCACATGTACCAGTATGTGCTGGGGGACACTTAGGACAGCAGCTTGGAGTGTTCCTATGACGTGAGCTAACAATGCACATTTGTGGCAAAGAAGACTACCAGTACCTTGGTTTTCAATAAGCAAAGTTTGCCAGCAGGCTGAGAGAAGCTTCTCTTCTGCTCAGCACTGCTGACGCCACCCCTGAAGTAATGGGTTAGTTCCAGACTCCTCAATACAAGAGAGACATGGATATATGGGAGTGAGTTCTGTGAAGGACATGAAGATGATTAGGGAATAGGAGCATCTGTCCATTGACAGAAGGCTGAGAGATCTGAGACTATTAAGTCCGGGGAAGAAAAGACTCAGGGGTGGTATTATCAGTGTCTATAAATACCTAAGTGGAGCATGTAAAGAAGACAGAGCCAGGCTCACTTCCTTGGACCTCAGTGACAGGACAAGAGGCAGTGGGCCCCAGCTAAGACAAAGGTGGTCGTGCTTCCTGTCAACATTAGGAAACACTTTTTGCTGTACTGAATGCTTCCACAGATTGCCCTGGGAGCTTGTAGCCTCACCATTCTTGTAAATATTCAGAAGTCATTTGGAAATGGTCCTGGGCAGCACCTGTAGGTGTCTCTGCTTGAGCAGACTGGATTTGACAAGGATTCCAGAGGATTCTTGCAACCTCAGCCTCAATTCTGTGATGCTGTAGCTGTTTTGTATACCTCTGATACTGAGGTCATTTTAAGCAGTAGGTCATATGAGTTTGGTAAGTTGAAAGCTGGATTTTTTCAGAAACAGAATAAGAGTGAATTGTTCATAAAATTACTGTTAATCTACAGCTACTTGTAAAATCTTAGGTCAGAAATTATCATTCATCTTTTGGTCCAGTCTGCCATTCAGAGTTAAAGTTAGCTTGCTCAGGACTGTTTTGTTGAGATCTGAATATTCTACAAGGATGGCAATTCCCATTGAGTACAACTTCCGTTAGCATAGCATTCTGTCATCTGCAGTTGTGCATGTATCTTAAAGATCAGTTAGGAACTTGAGTTGGGTAGCATAAGAGGAGTTCTGCCCAAATGCATCATCTGCAAACTGCTTTCTGTAAATTGCTAGATTTAATGTCTACCTATTTTCTTCATGTAGTTGTGTGTTGATGGAATTAGTGTAGTACTACATACATAAATGTAATTATTTAATTTGCAAATATTATTCCAAAGATAATGCTGGCACTTAGTTTCTGTTTGTTTATTCAGATTCTTAGTTATTTGTATAATAGTTTTTTTATCTCAAGTTGAAAAGTGCCTATAAGGATCATTGAGTCCAACTCCCTTCTCACCGGACTACTTAAAACTAAGCTGTAGGACTAAGACTGTCATTCAGGTGCTTCTAGAACTCTGGCAGGCTTGGGATCAATGTTTGCTTCCCTGGGGAGCCTGAAGAACCTTTTCCTAATGTCCCATCTGAACTTCCACCAATGCAACTTCATTGCATTTCCTTCTGTCCTATTCACTGGTCACCAGAGAGAGGAGATCAGCACCTTCCTCTCCACTGTCCCCTACTGAGGAAGTTGGAAGCTGGGATGAGGTCACCCCTTAGCCTTCTCTTTCCTAAGCTAAACAAGCCAGTCATGGTTTTCCAGAACATGTTTCTGGGAGTCCCAGGGCCTTTCATTGGTGACAGATGTGAAGAAGGCATTAAACATCTCTGCTTTGCATCCCTTTTTGTTATGTGACTAATCTCATCAAGCAATGGACTGATGTTATTTCTGATCTTCCATTTGCTGTTAAGATATTTTGAAAAGCCCATCTTGTATTCTTCAGACTAGTGGTCAGCTTGAATTCTAGTTGAGTTTTGGCTGCATGAGTCTTTTCCCTGCAATGGTAAACAGCATCTCTGTGATCTTCAATTGATCTTGCTTCCAATGTCCATGCATTTTACATATAGTACTTCTGTGTATTCACTTGAAGATAATCTACAAAGAAACAGAAGGTTTTTACCTCCTGTTTTCTAAAGGACAAAACTCCCCCCTCCCCCTCCTTTTTTTTTTTCTGTAAAGATCTTTTGTGAGGAGTTTTGCTGAAATTCTCACCTATAGCTTGACTGTCAAAGCCACCATATAGGAAAGTAAGTATGAACCTCTTCAGGCTAAGAAGGCACAGAATCCTCGGTCTATTACTTTATAGTATAAATTCTTTTACTACTGAACATGCAAAAGGTGGTCAGTCATACCATTTGTGAGTGGGTGTTCAAATATATTCTGGTTAATGTCTGAAGTGGTAATTAAAGCCTGAACATCCAGAAAGGCTTAGATGGTAAATCTCAATCTATTGCACAGGTTTTAATGTGGGGAATAGATGAACTGTGTTCTGCTTCATGAAAGTGATCAGTGATCATTGGTAGAATCATCTGTTTACCACAACAGTTCAAAAAATTTCTGAGATATTGGAATTTAACAGAAGAAAACAACAGAAATATTTACTTTTCTATTTATTTATTTTCCAGTTCTGTGTGTTTTACATATAAGGTAGGGTTGGAAATGCTGAAGTCAAAATTGTTTGGGATGCTTAATTTTTGCTTTGGTTTGGCTTTAGTCTAAAGCATCTGGATGTTCTGAACAAAAAGCTGTGGGACATAAGTCATCCTGAAGGCTATTCCTGACTGTCTCATTGCTTAGATATTCATTGTAAGCAAAGCTTGATTGTTTTTAAGAAGTAAAACTAACCTGTCTGCATTACATCACAGAAGTGCAAAAAAAAGAAGCCAGTTTTCTGGGGTAGTATTTCTAATTCCAAATTGTAGCTAAAGGTATATTTAGTGGATTGACTCTCTTAAAAGCAAACTTTGCCTCTGTAACAGATACAGCTGTTTCTGTGAGAGTATCAGCAGCATGCCACCATTTTAATTTTTCAACTTCAGGGACTGATTGGTCTCACAGGCCTTGGGTATAGGTATGTTTTCTTTGAATGGCTAGATTTGGTTTTTTTTCTTTTCATGCAACGTAATTCTAATTTTAAAAATGATCTGTTAATGTGTTCTTTTTAACAGGAGAAAGAAGCTGGAAACTAAAGTGAAAAAACTTGAAGGTAACTTTCTGCATTGAGTAGGACAACAGTACAGTAACATAATCTCTTTTTTCTTTTTATGTCCAGAGGAATTGTGATTAACTTCCATGCCCAAGGAGCAAGACAGGCCAGTACTAAGTGGGGTGCTTAATCTCTGATTTACATCAGCCCTCCTGCAGAATGTTTTCTGCTGAGTGTCTTAGGCACTTGACATAGATGAAGTTAGAAGTGAACTTCTGATCATGAAAGCTTCAGAGGAAGGAGTCTTACCAGCCTCTCTAGGCAACTTGATTCAGTAACACGTTTGTCCTTATAACTAGTTGGAACCTTTGTTTCAGTTCATTCCTAATATCTACCAAACAGCAGTGGACAATCTCATTCCATCTTCTTGCACCTCCTCTTGCACCGGAGAGCTGTTCTTGGACTCTTTCTATGATTTGTTATGTTTTCCCCTCTGGCTAATTAAGTCTAGTTCAACAAGCCTGTTTTCATAGGGCATTTATTTTGGTTGGTTTGTTTGTTTGTTTGTTTGCTTTGTTTTTACATGGAGAGAAAGCATTGGCTTCATGGCTCTGTGTTTTTTCTTGTTTTGCTGGTAGAGAATGGATATACCTAAGACTTTTTGAGACTTCACTTGCTGTATCATCAGTTGGCAAGGCAGATATTTGCATTCATATCACACATATTTTAGCTGTGCTTATTATAGTTTGAAATACAGTGAACTGAGTGACATATCTTAGTGTTAGAAACACCCTGAATCTTATTGTAAAGTGTAGAAATACAGCTGGAGAGCAGGGCTCAGAGCACTGCTCAGCTCATGAAGTGGATGTACTAGGTTTGATAGGCCACAAGCCCTGGAAAGCCTGGGCAGAACCCTGAATGGAGAAGCAAAGGGTGTGTTTGGTGTGCTTTGTTCTAGATAAATCATGCAAGACCATACATGCCTATGCTGGTCTGTACAGGTCTGTGCAGAGGCTCTGTGCAGAGCTCTGATTAAGTAATGTTCCTTAGAAACACCAATCGTGTGACTGTGCTATTTTTAGCTGTAGTTGAAAAGGTATATATATTGATGTGTGAAATCAATAAATCAGCTTCATGCTTGCATCAAACAGGGGTCTCATCTCTTCGTTATGCAAGTGGGGGTCCCGTCTCTTTGTTGGTCACCATCATAAAGTACAGGTACAAGGTGTTTGTTTTCATGTGAATTTTGGAGTTTCATTGCAGGACAGCCAGGTTTTTTTACACACTTGCCTCCAAAATCTCGGATTCTGGCAGAACTAGAACAAAATACTGAGAGAGAATACGTGTTAGGCCCAATTTTAGTGACTGTTTTATCTGTTTTGTTTTTTTCTAATTAATTAAGTATCTCAAACTTTGTATCTTTTGTCAGTATGAAATTTTGCCATGATTGTTTTATGTTAGTCTACCACTCAAGGTTGCTTTTAAAAACCTTTTATTTTAATAGGCTCTCTTCTGATTTGATCAGCAGGAAGATTTCATTACTTTTCTTTCTGACCTGTATATAAGTCATCAAGCTGAGCTCTCAGAAGTTCTCTCAGCTGACTCTGTCATCTGAGAATTTTCCTAGGGAACCTCGCATTTGGTTCTCACCTACCCTGTACCCTCTATTTCCATCCATCTGCACTCTTCCCAGGTGTCTGTTTGACATTAAGAGATAAGGTCCTCTTCTCTATTAGTCTTGAGTGCTGTCTGTATCTTTCTAATGGAGCTAGCTATGGTGTTTTCATCTTTGAACCAGAGCTCCTATTTAAATAAGAGAATAAAACATGTAAAAAACCACTTGCACCTCATTTTTATGTCCTTTTTTCACTTGGTGTATATTGTTCTACAGTACAATATCATTAGAATATGGCTCATTCTTCATTCTTACATATAATTGAGAAAACTAATGAATATATGGCAGTGGTTCAAAACAGTAATTATGTAGTAGAAGGCAATATATTTGTATGCATGAGCTGTTGTCTGAATGAACCAAAATATAATTTCAGTAAATCTGTATTTCACACTCTGGTTTTTGGTTTTTTGGTTTTTTTTTTTTTGGTAATTTGATTTGCAAACTAGTGACCAGCACCACTTAAATTAGTGGCCTCTTACAGTGTAGTTTCTAAATTTAATTTTGGTTCTCTTTTTTGAAGAGGCTGCAACAAAGCATACACAGGACTTCAAACAACTGAAAACAGAAAAGAAAAGGCTTGAAAAAGAACTAAAAAAAGCACAAGTAAGGCTTTCATTGTCTTTGGACATTTTCATATTTTTGGGGGAAAGATAGAAGCTATTAGTGTAATAGGTGCTGGAAAAATAAAATTGCATTTTTGGGGGTATATTGAGTAACTAAACATAGCAATTCACTGTAAGAGAGAAGTTTTCCAGCTGAAGAATAACCTTTGAAATGTTGATAAAGATTTCATGCTCTTTAGGAGTTGATGATCTAAAAATATGTATGGCATAAAAATTCTGTATTTTTTAATTTTAACAGGGGAAACTTGATGGTGTAATTAAAGAGAAGTGCAGAAAATGTAAGTATTTATCTTTGAATGCCTTTCAGATTTGTATGTGGTAATGTTTTATAACATTTGCTTTCTGCCTCTCCTCTTTCTAATAGTTAAACATGCAGAAACTCAGAGTTCAAGTGAAGACCTTGCAACAGGTATAGACAAAGGTAAGACTTTTTGCAAGTCCATTTTCTGTGTGGAAACAATTGTTACAAATTTATTGCAGCTCTTCTGGAGTTGCATTTTTGGAAACAGAGGATACTGCCAAAATGCTATAAGGGCAGATATGGTGTGACACAAAGTAGGTTACACTGATGAAGGACCAATGCAGTAGATTACTATTTTCAGTTTTTCAGTAAGGAAAACTCTTGATTCATAGAAATGACTAGTCGAAAGGCATGTGTGAAGTCAGCTGATATGCAATTATAAAACAGAATGCAAACCCTGAAAAAATACTAACAATCCCTCTGAAGCTCACTGAAATCATAAAGCACCAAATAGGAGAGTAATATGCTAAAATTTCTATATGAGACTTGAAAATCAAGTGGAAATACAGGAGGTAATAACTGTATTTTATCTTTTGTTGATCTTTTTTCCCTCTAATGATCTAAAATATATGCTACAAATTACCTGAATCTAACTGTAATGGAGCAAACTCTTTCAAAAGCTCCTCTAAAGTACTGAGGCCAAACTTCAGGCAAATTTATTTTTTTGTATTTTTAGCAGTCTTTTAAAGTGCTGGTACTGCTTTTGAACTGTTTAGATATTCTGAAGGCAATTTTGAGGCATATGAACATCACTGTTCTATCTCTTGCTTTGCAATAAGTTTGTTGGAGAAATTAAATTTTTTGTAAAAGCCACACCTTGTCAGGTTCTGTGTGTCTTGGCATATTTTTTACTTTTGGATTGTACTGAATTGGTATGAAATTTAATACTTTGATTTTAAATTAATGGCATAATAGGAAAATTAATATCTGAGCATTTATTTGAGCTTCCAAATAGCAGCAAGGATTTATTAGTAAGGAGTAAATAATAGTGTTGTTACTAGCTTTTTTAGCCAAAATTTGGTAAGTTTTCCTCTTACATGCTGAGGTTTTTTTAATATGCCTCTTCAGAAAATAATAGCAGTTTGCTGTGGCCTTCATCTTACAGAATTTGCACAAAAAACCAGTCTCAGTTCCTGATTGTTGGATTGTTGGATCTGATGATAGTTTTGGCAAAAGTAGTTGAGGTGCTTCTGTGTTTTACGAAGGTTTTAGGTTGTTCTTCCCTCTCCACCTGCTCTTTTCTCTGAAACTAGGTTGTTTGACATCACCTAGCAATGGTGCTGTCACAACTGTAGACACAATCACCTGGTCTTGTGGCCTAATAATTAATTCAGATACATGGTGGTATTACATGATAAAACTTAGAGGAATTATTTCTGAGTGAGCATAGATGTGATACACATCTTCCTAGAAGATTTTCTCCAAAGTTCATGTAACTTGCTCTGTTTTACAAAGCTATTTAATTTTACTAATGCTACATTTGAATCTCCTTTACGTTTTATTCTGGGGGCTGTTATAATTTTTTGCAGTACTTCCTATAAAAGAACAGCTAAAGCATTCTCCAGCTGTTCCTTTAGTCTGCTATGTGGATGTGGCCAGTACAGGATCCATTCCCTAAATGGCATCTAACATTTCTCTTTTACTGAAGTTTGTACGTCTTTTTAATTTTTTTTGTGGGTACTTTTATATTTAGTTGTAGGCATGTCTGTCTTCTGAGTAAAATAAACATAAATTCTTAGTGCATTTTTATCAATTTATTTTAAATAAATATTTTTTATTTAAATTTATTTTAACAGGAAGAGTAAAGCTTTTATTAGAAGAACTCTGGATGTGCATTGACAGTGCAACAGCAAAAAGAGAGAATGAGAAAAATGATCTTGTCTTAGGTACAGTGGCATGCAAAGTCTTGAAATTTTCTTGATGCTTTTTGGTTTTGGTTTTTTTTTGACCAAAAGGCAATATTGCTATTTTCTTTCAGGTTCTATTTGGAATAAGGAATGGCCTGACAAAAGAAGACTAACTGTTACAGGAGGTAGGTTCCAGTTGGGTAGTGACTGCATAACAGTCTTTTGAAAGACCTAGTTACTTTCCTTGGTGTTTGTGTGGTCAAGTACACATGTGATTAGAATATCTGAAAATAATTCAAATATTAGTTTGGATGGGTAAGTAAACTTGAACTGTCTTCTGATAAAAAGCTATTATAATTTGCTGTTGCAGTCAATAAATCAGATTCTTTTACTGTTTGTAAGTAGTCAAAACTCATCTCATGTTTAAAACATTGTCTTGATTTGAAAGACAGGTGTCTGCTAAGGAATGCAGGACCCTCCCTTGCAATGGAGCATTCCCTCCAAATTATTATAACCTTGAAACTAAGGGGCTCTCAGGCAAAGATATGAGAATAGGAATAACAGTTCTTTACTAGTGTAATAATAATAAAGCAAACAACAACAGCTACAGCATGCACAGCAAACAGACCCCCCAGGCACAGCCCCAGCCTTCTCTGGGCTGTGGGGCGCTCTCCCCTCTGGTGCAGTTCCGGTCACAGCCGCCAGGGGCGCTGGTGGCTCCCGGCCGCGCAGGGCGGCTGCGATGATTCCCCCGCGCCTGCAGGGGGCGCTGTGGCGCGGGCTCGGCCCAGATGGGAAGGGATGGGAGAGAGGGTTTGCATCACAAACCCCTGGGGCAGTCGGTCCCAGTGCCCCAGCAGGACTTGGGACCAGCAAGCTGGGAGGGCAGGATGTCTCGGCAGGCAGGGGTTGTGGGGCTACAGTGCAGCGAAAGTGCAGAGCAAGGCTGAAGAAAGAGCAGGGACAGCTCCCAGCAGGGCAGGGAGAGGCGAGCTCAGGATCCCGGGCACCCGAGCAGATGGTGATGGGTCCTTTTTTTTTTTAGTGGGGTGGGTGCTAATATGGTCCCAGCTCTGAGACTGCTCTCACAAGCAGAGGCCCACCCCAAGCTGTGGGCTGGGCTCTGGCAGTGGCAACAAATTCCTTTCCCCAAGCAGCAGCTGTGTCTGTCTTCCTCTGAAGCAGAGAGAGAGCCAGAGAGCCAGCAACTGCCCCAGCCCCATCTTTTCTCTTTTATCAGCCTAATTCTAGAGATATCTCTTTTTTACCCAGTCATTAGTGTTTCCTAGCAATTTATGGGAAAAAAAATCTGTAAGTAAAAAGGAACAAAAGAAAGAAACCCAACCCCCAACAAAAAAATTATTACATCATTATAAATTCTGTAGTATGTAATGTGAATGATGGTGCATATGGGCTCTTTTTAGTCTGAAAGAAATATGTGATAATTTAGTTGAATTACAAAGTTCAAGAAGCTGTTGCCTCAATTTTCTTCATTGTAATGTGATATTCAGATAATAAAAAATAATCTGAGTAATTCCTCATGTATATTCACTGCAAACTTGAACTGCTTCAACTTTATGTAGCTGATATTTTCTTTTTGCACTCAAGAGTAATAATAGGTCCCTTGAAACTGCATTCATTTTTGTGTTGTGTCTCTGAAATGTTTTTATTAAGCTTTTTTTTTTTTCAATTTCTCTACTATTTTGATTTTTCTGTAACTAAAGGTGAAGAGATATGGCCTAGGATAGGTACCCAGCAGCATTAAGAGCTTTGAAGATAAGCTTTTCCAAGACCCTGTTAAGTCTGAAAATTTGCTGCTAGTGTAGATCCCTCTGAATCCGGCCTCAGATGTGTTCCAAGGAATCCACTTAAGAGGGGCCAAAATATAAGAACCAGCTCATAAACCTGTTAGTCAGCCTTACTTCCATGAGTTTAATGCATCAGATACAAGGCTTCAGCTCCAAAACTAGAGCTGGACACTTGTGCCCTGCAATTCTGAATTTAATGTCTTGGTCAAGGGTCAATCAAATGACAAGAACAAGCGCAAGAAACTGAAGAGTTTGAAATATATGTAATTTTAGGGATATCAGGTTCCAGAGTAATCCCTTTGCCATCCATCAAAAGAGGAACTTAAGATTCCAGAAGTCTTGTTCCATCTTCCCTATTCTTATCTTCTCAAGGAAATGACAGTACTTTCGTAAAAGGAAGCAATTATCTGTAACAGTCTCTTCTAGCCAGTCCTTCTGCCTACTTCAGTGTGTAGAAAATTCTAAGCTTAGAATGTGCTTTTGTTGGAATGGTTAGATTTCATAGAAATAAATATTTCATTCTGTTGCTGGTTTGGTTTTTTTCCCATTTCAAGCCTAGAACAGCCATCTTGTTATTCAGCCTCTTACGAAAATGGGAGCTGCCTTGAATTCGTAATAACAAAATGCTTATGTGTACAGGTGCAGTCTTCCAGGAAAAAAAAAGGATCTTAGTGAATTTGCCCTGATTTCTTGTCCCATATTATAATAGTTTCAATTTAGAGGGCAGATCAGCATCTTTTCCAGAGAATGTCAGTTCATCTGCTGCCTGGATCTGGCCTTTCAGAAATGTACTTCTTATGACAGATTTCTTAGTATATTCAAATGTGCTGTAAAATACCCAAAGCTTTGCATTATGATCAGTGTCTTCCCTGTTCTGCTAAGGTTAACACTCCTTTGAATGGTTTTCTTGAAGAATGTGTTCGTATATAAAAATTGGAAGACTCATGAGATTTTCCAAATGTGCTGTTGTGAAAGCCTCATAGGATAATGGAGGTTTGCCCAACCTAATTTAAAAACGATTTTGTAGCATTGTTACAAATCTACCAGTAATAAAGTTGATGATACCTGCACCGGACCATCAGACCGGTAACCTTAGGCCATAATCTTAATAAGACATTGATGGTCTTTTAGTCTTTGGAAAACTTTATCTCATCTAGTTGGGGCATAAAATCACCTACACTGTGAGTAAACATACAATGAAACATTTTAAGAATCTTGCAGCTGGATGCTGAATATTGTGGTAATTTGGGTTCTCTAACATGCTCTGTTCATATGTTATGGTGAGATGAACTGAAGAAACATGCTAGGACCCTGTCTGTGAGGCGCCAAGTCTCTTCAAGAGATATTCTGTAACTGGGTTCTGAGCTAAATTTAGCTTACTACTGAGCTATACCCATTTTATCTGCTCATCTGTTTGGGGATACAGGATAGGGGAGAAGCTGCATGTAGATTTTAAATGCAGGGATGGAAAGGAGTACACTGGAGTTGTCTGCTTTAGTATCAGATAAAAGGAGATAAACATAGTGATATTTTATGTAAAACACAAAGATGAGACTGAATCCCTGAGGATATGTGTGTTGTATGGTCTTGTGATTAAAGTCCATAGCATACGAGTGCTTTGAGAAGCAGACTTCTTTTCTGTCTTGAAAAACACCTTGAGATATAACATAATGTAGCATAGCATATTTAGTTTTGGATATGCAGTGTTCACCATAGTTATTTGTTTCATGTCATGGAATATGTGGATTTGCTGTCTCAGAAAGCAGAATATTGTCTGTAGCTTCAAAGAATAGTTAGTGTATGAGGCATCCTGAAATCCACGATTGGAAACAGGTTGAAAAATTCTGCCTCATTGTCAGCGCATTAAAAAGTTTCTGTGGAGGAATTTTTTTCTCAGAGAAACACCACTGTTTGTTCTTGAGCACTACGTAGTTGCTACTGCCAGGTCTGCAGTCACTGTGCTGATGAGGTTTTGCTGTAAATCAGATGAGATTCTATGGCTAGATTATTTATTTTTATAAAATACCACATCTTAATCTGATCCTTATTGAGAGGGGAAAAAACCACAAGGCTTGTTTCAAAAAGTTGCTTTGTTGCTTGAGTGAGGAGAGGGCAAGTTGCAATAGTGAATTGCCTTGCAATGTGCCCAGTCAAGAGTAAAGCTTCGGTTGTAAAATTCAGTTTGTTTAGTATCAGGCTGATCAGTTTCTCCCTGCTCCTGGTGTCCAGTGCAGCAGTTGAGACTTTCATATGAAGTTGCTACATGAAGTGACTGAGATGGGTCTTTGAAATAGGCTTATCTATACATTTTTCCAGTTACTCCTTTAGTGGTATGACGTATCAGAATGTGCTTAAAAGTTTTTGATCACTGAGGTTATTTTGACCCATGAAGTTAAATTAATATTTTTAATATGATACTACCATTGATACTGCTTTGGGAATATCTGTGCAAGTTCTGGTAGTAGGTTTACACAGAGGGTAGTAATGAAACACAGAATTTATTTTTTTTCCCAACAGAATGCAAGTTGTACCAATTAAATTAGTACATCCTCTAATCGAAAAGCATTTTATGCATGTGCATGCATGTTCTTCCTACTGTGGGATGGTGCTGTGACTTGCCTCTGAGGCAGGGCAACCAGGTTTTGCTGCTAAAGGATCCTTTGGGGTTGATTAAAGTAGAAAAATGCTAAACTAATGATAAAACAAATTCTATTAGAACTGCTTTGAAACCATAAATGGAAAACACTGTAATGGATTGGAAAGGGGTGTATAGCTATTCTGAAGTGTGTGATCACCCTAAGAGAAGAAAACTGGAAATAAAAAAGGGCAGAAAAGACAACCACCATCTGTGGCTCCAGTTATGTGTGGGTGATCATGGTCTGTGGTTGTGATACACAGTGCGAGTCCATCAGAGGTGGAGGCCTGTGTAAGAATCAAAAGTTAAGTTTTTATAACCCTCATCCTTCCAGTAAACACCCCAATACCTCCTCCAGGAGGAGTTCTGGACATGTACAATCTTTCTAGAAGATCCTGGAAGTCCTGGCAGTGTCAAGCAGGGGTGTGAGAGTGTGTGTTCAGGGCTGGACAAAAGTTTCTGAGCAAAGGTTCTGAGTAAACTTACAGAGTTTTGCAGCTTATGGAGCATGAGAGAAACTGGCATTAAAAAACCCCTTACCCTGACTCTGCAGTTAAATTGCTTAACAGTGGTTTTCTCCTTTAAATCTAAGCTAGCTTGTTTAAGGTAAAATTTAGTCACAAAATTCAAGTAGTTCTCTGCAGATGGTACTCAAGTGTACACAGAATAGACTTGATCTTTTGCTTGAATACTGCTGATTTTGTGTCCAGTAGTGTGTGAACACTATAAAGATCACACATACACTGTCATATAAGAATTGCAAATACTACAGAGTAGATTTTAATTCCATGTTACACGCTGGGGTTTGGGAATTGTTGATTTCTAGTGTTTTATTGGAGGTAATATTTTCATTTCATGAAATCACAGAATTTAAATTTCAGGAAACTGGGCCATCTTTTTCCCCTTTTCAAGTATTTAGCACAGTTGCAGTAAATTTAAATTATCTGTCTTTAGATTTCCTGGATGAATGTGTTTTGTCTGCATAATAAATGAGTTACTGTGTAATAGTAAAAACTGTGATTTGAAAGGTAACAAAACAGAAGTACAATGCAAAGAATCACACAGCATTTGGACATGCTTTCTTGTTGTTAGAATAACTGTAAAGCTGTATAGTTGACATCTTGGATGGGTTGTCAGCTGCTTAGTATCATTATCTTTGTTCAGACTCCTTTGTGCATAGGATATGTTATGGTGCTTTTTTTATTAAGGGTTCAGCTCTGACTAAATAATATCATTAAAGACAAATTCTTTTGTGATTAGACTCAATATTTAAAGAACAAACAGTTTAAAAGCATATGCATATTAAATCATAAACTAGAAATGTGGCTAAGAGCTCCCTTGTTACATTTATGGCAGGGTATAATTATAACTTGCTTGGAAGTACCGCTGCTGGCTCAAACCTGCAGGTTGCTTTAAGCTGAGAATTGCACCTGAGTGGGGAATGTTTGTGCATGGTTGTCCGGCATTTCAGGACTGTGAGTTACTGGGCAAAGACTGAAACAAAACATATGGACCTTCAATCCTACCAAGAATGATCCTTCCTGATAAGAAAAACAGGAAATGTTTTAATGATCCAAGTCAGAAAGTGTTTGGGGAGAAGCTCTTTGCACACACATGTGGCATTTTCGTGAAAAAGTCATTGTGAATAACACCATCTCTATACAGAAAGCATTTCTGAAAGTGACTAAGATCTTCTATGGAAACATCACTTGCAAATATGGTATTACATTTTTATTACTGTTACATGTTTGTAAACAAAAATAGGAGGGTCAAAATGCTTAACAACATTTTTCTGTCTTAGACACTGTGCAAATCCACCCAAAGATCAAGAAGCATGATGGCAAAATGCTACCTTGGTGTTCTTCAGTGAAAAATGCTGTAAAGCAAAATTCTGGGACAGCAATGATAATTCCAACAAGTACTGAGCCTGTTGAAGATGGTTGTATTGAGAACAGCACTACTGAAGAACGTCTGCACAGTGATGAGGATAAAACTATAGATGCAATAATACAGACAGGCAGGGAGCACAGCACTTCAGACTTCTCTGATGAGGAGCAGGGAGACCCAGGTGGAAGTGTGATGGATATATTGAACTGGGCCAGACCGCTCCCTGCTCTGCTTTCACCAATACAACTTTCACCACTGAGTAGACGGGTAAGTTTCAGGATGTCTGTCTTGGCACTTAACTTGGTCTTAAAATTACTGAAAAAGTCATGATTTTATATTCCTGGGCTTTTTTTTTATTATTAGTTACTCCTGCACTGAAAGGGTCTCTATGTGTTTAGATCCATATGGATACTTCTTTAACCTTGCAGCGTACTGCCAGAGGAAGGGAGCAAAAACATAATCTTCGGAAGTATATATGTCATGGTTTAACCCCAGTCAACAACTAAGTACCACACAGCCGCTTGCTGAGTTCCCCACCAGCAGGATCCTGGGGAGAATTGGAAGAGTAAAAGTGAGAAAATATGTGGGTTGAGATGAAGACAGTTTAATAGGAAAAGCTGTGCCTGCAAGCAAAGCAGAACAAGAAATTCATTCACTCTTTCACATGAGCAGGCAGGTCAACAGGGCTCCATCCTGCATAATGGTGGTGACTTGGGAAAATAAATGTCATCACTCCAAATGTCCTACCCTTCCTTCTTTCTCTCTCTTTATATGTTCAGCGTGATGCCATAATGGTACAGGATGTCTCTGGTCTGTTGAGTTCAGCTGTCCCAACTGTGTCTCCTCCCAGCTTCCCAAGCACCCCTAGTGCCCTCACCAGTGTGGCAGTAGGAGAAGCAGAAAAGCCCTTGATGCAGTGCAAGCACCACTCAGCAATAATGGAAACATCTCCCTATTATGGACACAGTTTTCATCCAAATCATACCCCACAGTAGCTACTGTGAAGAAAATTAACTGTCTTAGCCAAAACCAGTACACAGTCACCTATGTCTTAACTTGCTGTCATGATTTCCCAGTGGTGCAGACTTAAAGTCCCAATTTGTGTTCAATATAAGCATGGCTTTTTTAGCAGAATTTCAGAGCTTGAAAGTTAAATGCTACTCAGATGCTCTTTTCCAGTAATTTTAGAATGCAAGTAGGTAGATAAAGAAGTCTACTTTTTACAGAGGTACTTTCATTTACTATGAAGAACAATGATGGAGAAGGTTGTAACTTTGTTGACCAGCCTTAATCTCTCAAAACCACTGAATGTCAGGGCCTTAAGTGTACTTGTTTAGAAAAGTAGGTCCTAAAAATTATACTAGGGTTTAGAGTCTTAAATTACTAAATTGTTATTATTATTTTGTTTTTTTGATTGAAGGATATGTTGTTTGGAGAAATGACATGTTCCAGTGATGAAGAAGATGATTGCAGTACTTCTGCAGTGGATGGTATTTTACAAGAAGACCAAGTTCAGCCTCCGAGATGTAATGTAATCAGCCCCAGTGATGAGTGTGACAGACAGTGCAAATCATGTGAGCATGGTTTTGATGCAGAAGTCTCACTTAATCTGACTTGGAATGAAAAGAATACTCATATCGGTCCAAGTATGTCAAGCAAGGAGGAGAGAGATGCTGAAAGAAAGCAAGCTGAAGGTGCTACTCTAATTACAAACATGGAAACTAACAAAGATTGTTTGGAGGAGAATTCTGAGGATATGGAAACTGAGAACAGAGAACTGACTGGAGCAACAGCACATGAACCAGAAGACATGGAAGAACAGAAAGGAGATGGTGAAGATATGGACTGTGAAAAGGGAGATTCTTCGGCAGATTCTATGTTACAAAGTTTCAAGCCTCAGAATCAGATAGAAAAATGTAGTCTGGTAGAGCAAACAGGAAGAGAATGTAACCTTAAGTAGAGCTGCTGATAATGAGGGTGCACGTGAAAAATGTGGTGAATTAGTGAATGCAGAGAGAGAGAAATTAGTAGCACAGAGAGAAACTCCCGGAGAAGCATCTGTTCCACAGAGTGTTACTCATTTGCTATCTGAGCAATGCACTGTGCTTCAAAGAGAAGATGCTGAGGAAAATTCTGATGTGTTGATAGAAAATAAAGTGGTTGAAAATAAATCAAAAAATATAATCAAATTAGCTAATATGTCTGGAGCTATTGAGATCTCTGCATACTCTCAGTGCTCTGAAGTAAAACATGACAGTGAAGAAATTCTGGAGAAACAACATATGCAAACAAAAGACCAAGTGAACAGAGAATGTGAACCAGAGACTGTTAAACTCTCGAGGCATTACTTACCCGTATCTGCTACTGAAGGAACCAGAACTTTATTGTCAGTCTTTCCAAAAGATGAACAGTTCAAAACTGAAGACATGAATAGAACTCTGACTACTGAACTAGCTATGAAATTTAACAGAGGAAGTGTTCTAGAAGTAGCTGAAATGTCAGAGCTACTCCATAGTGCAGAAAATGTAAAAGTAGTAGATAAAAAGGAGGAGGTATATTTACAAAGCAAACCACATCATGAGGAAGATAAATTATTTATCTCAAAGGAAGTCAAACTTGGAAAATATACCTGCACTACCAAAGACAGCCCACATTATTGGTGCAGAAAGCAGTGTAGCTAAGTGTGAATCCTCTGTGATCGATTTCACAGAAGTGAACGGTGAAATAAAGCAATCTGAAAATGTATGCAATACGTTAGAATGTGAGCAGTCCAAATCTCAAAACTTTAGAGTATGTGGATCTCTAGAGACTGAAGTCAAAGTCAATCCAGAAGATTGCAGAGGGGAAAGCAGTGAGTTGTTAGCAAGAGAAGGTACTACTGCATCTGTCTTAGTAGAAAGTAATCCTGCTTCTCAGGAACGGTTTGCAAAACCTCTGACTCAGCTCTTGATAACTGAAAATGTTAAATGTGATGAAATAGAAGGAAAATTAAATAAACAAAGAAAGGAATTGATGACTGAGACTTGTTCCAGTTCACTGAAGTGGGAAAAGAATATTGAGAAGAAAAATGATGTTTTGGAGATCATTTGCCAGCCTGCTTCAGAAATGGAATATAGAAGTGGCTTGGCTTTTTCTACTCAAAATGACTTGGAGAAATGCTGTATAAATAATGAGGAAACTGATTCTCCTGTGCAAGTGGAAATTGAGTTGGAATCCACAAGACCTCCTGATCTAAATTTCAGTCTTCAGAAAGTTGTTGCTTTCCTCGAAACTAACTTTGCGGGAAAGGCTGATTTTTCCTGTACTTGGGAAAACAAGGAACATACAAATTCTATTAAGAGTAGTATGTGTAACTCTTCTTCAGAAGACTTAGAAGAGAGTGCTGAGATTCTGTCTGCTGAAAAAGTAAACATGGGCAAAGAACTGGGCTGTCCTGAGAGAGAGTATGTACACAAAAATGAAGTGGAAACTTCAGATAAGGAGCAGCCAGTAGATAAAGAACCTCAGGCATCTGTTAAATCGCAGGTCATGCATGCAAACTCTTATAAGAAGAACAGTTTTCTCCTCCAAAAGTTTGATTGTCAAAAATCAGGATGCAGGACTTCTATGTGGAAGGTTAGAACAAATCCTTCTAGAACTGATTCACTGACAGGTGGGGGAGAAAAGTAAAGAACTGAGTAGTTCTGAGAGTTCTGGGAAAAATGCCATAATAAGGTGTAAAAGTGATTTTGATATGCCAGAGCAGAGCAGTGACTCTGAAGAGAAAGACTGTTCTATACAAAATGTTAAGTATGTGAAATGTTCTGAATGTGTTCCAATGTTCAGAAACAAACTAGGAGCTTCCAGGAGAATTGCAGTGGATGCTCTGGAAATGGGTGCAATTGTTGATGCTGATTACCAAGTTTGCAAGCTTCATTCAATTATGCACCCAGGAAATACTTTCACAGTTAGTCACCTAAAAGCAGGCACTGTTATGGGTATGAATACACACTGTGAACCAAACAGCTCTAAAGACACTGCAAATAGAGTGCTCAAGTGTGACTGGGGAGGGTTATCCTGAAGACTCAGCCTCTTGGAAAACGGAATGTATATTAGTAACCTCTGAAAATACTGAGAGTGCTAATGAACTCATGGTGGAGTCTAATATAGCTAGATGTGTCAGTCACAGGGAAGAAAGTCTATTAAAATCTGAAACATCAGAAGAAAGCCCTGTGATGCCAAATGCTTTCAAAAGTAGGTTATCACTATGCAAGATGTTAAGCAGATTCTCAGAAAATTGCAGGTTGACTGTAAAAACCAGTAAATTAAATACAAGAATGTTAGCACTTGGCAGTTTCTTAGAAAAAAGTGATTCTGCAAAACTTCAGTCAAATGGGGAACAAAGTCTATTACACAGTGTTGATATGGGGGTCTCAGTGTTTGAAGAATATAATAATAATCAAACCTACACTGCTTGCAACACAGGAGAAAGCAGCACTGATATTGTCATAGGTAGTGGTAGAAAAAAGATTTTATTCAAGTATCTTCCAAATCCAACCCACTCTGATGCAAGGTGCAGCTGTCAGACAGTTGGGCAGCTTTCTGAACCACAAAAGACCGTGGAATCAGAGTCCTGTGTTCTCAAAAAGGGCAATAAATTGAAGTGTAAAGAGCAAGAACCATCTGAAGTCTTGACTGTTTCTACCAAGACAGCTGCCCAAGTAATGCATACTAAGCTATCAAAGAGACTCTTTCAAGGTAAAAGAAAAAGAAAGACTCCTAAAGTTACTCAGCCAGTTCTTGCAAATGCTAATACTTCTGTGGCAACAAAATGCTCATCTGAGATGATAAATAAAATCAGGGAAGAGATAGGTCCTCCTCTGCCCCCCTTGCTACTACCTCTGATTGCTACTCCTCCAAAAACTGCCTGTACTGTGTCCCCAGTAATGTCTTCTCCAAGTCAGTCCTCTTTACTTTCCCCTCTTGATGACCTGATATCCCCACTACGAGATACTCCTATTCTTCCTCTCGTGTCTCCATTAGCAGATACTCCAACAGTAAAATCTGCTCTTTTATTTTCTCCTCCCTCACCCTCAGAAATGGCAGTAGGTAGAAGGATTCGCTCCTCACCTTTGAAATTTTGTACTTCCATTCCAAAGCATGCACTTCCCGTTCCGGGAAGATTTCCTCTCTTCGCAGCAGTTAGTGCTGGTCCAGGTGCTCCTCAGGAGAACTCTGTGAAAATATTAGACACTATGTATCCAGAGCTTTCTGCAAGGGCAAGGACACTAAACATTCTGAAAGGCAATATTCAGCTTAACCGATGTGCTTTTTCAGACAGCCAAAGTTTTCCAGGACCTGTGTCTCAAACAGGTGGATTCAAAGCAATTGCATCTACATCAACTGCTTTTGTTAAAGCTGGGAGCAATTTGAAATCTGATAGTAGCAAAGATGAAGACAAAGATGTGCAAAATCAGCAATTGTTTTCAAGGTCATCAAATCATCTTGAAAAAAGGACACTATTGCAGGTATCTATGCCAAGAAGTGCCAAAAGACTGAGGCTGGACAGTGAGCCATCAAGGATGGAGCCCAGTGATATAACTGCTGTCAGAAATACTAAAAATACCATCTCTGAAATGCAGGAGGCTTTCCATGGTAAAAGCGATGAAATCAGTGATTCATCACAGAGTTCCAATTTAGAAGAATCACTACCGGTAAAGAAGGATCCTGACTGCCAGAAAATTTCTTTGGCATTGAAGAAAGTTTCTGAATCCTGTTTTGACTTGTTACCAGTTATTAAAGGTCACGTGTGTGTTGGTAATATCTCAAAGATTCCAGTAATGAGAGATGAAGAGAAAGAAGTTGTCTATGAATTTGCTATAAAAAACAAGGTAAGTAGCATAATTTTAAATTTTATGGTTTAATGATCACTTGTATGCAGATGGAAAGAGTATGTTTGTAGTATTTGAGTTCTTAATTGTTCTGGCAATCTCCTGTGTGAAAGTGTAGTCTTGAAAGGTAATTAGAAATCTAAATTTGTATAACATAAGAAAATACAGAACTGCACAAGAAATTACTGTTCAGTGGTGTCCAAGATGCAAAACTGCATTTATAAATACATATGCTTTTCTGATATATGCATAAGCCACTTTATTTTGCAGCACTTTTTTAAGTGGATAGTATTAACAGTTGTAGGAGTTCCTCCAAAATTACTCTATTTTTTTTAATTAAAAAAGAGAAACTTCATTGTATATACTGGTATACAATTTCATTCTATGTTTCCCTTTATATCAGGTTATTAAAATTAATTTTATTGGAAAATTCTTCTGTTATATTATTTCTCAGAGCTTCCTTAGCGTCAGTGGTGAAAAATTTTGCTTCAGTTGCCATCTTTCTCATGGATAATTTGTAGTCTACAGCAGAGCAATTCACCAACTGATACATTGCAGTATTTTGCCCTGTTACAGTCTTTGAACATAATTATGTTCTCCTCAGAAGTTGCTACCAAGATCTCAGGTGGTCTGTTAGGAGTTGTTTAGTCTGGTAACTTCATAGAAGCAAGGCTTGTACCTTTATGTTTTCAGGTCCAGCCAGAAGCAAGGTCAGGTATGTAATCCTAGTAGAGAAACATGCACACAGTACACACCTACTCTTATTCCCTTGTCTGGCTAATCAGATTGAAATCCTGCTAGAGGAAGATACATCCATATATGTACAGACAATATAGATTCCCTAACATTAGGCACTCAGTATATCTAGTAGATGACTGATACTCTTCCCACTTGTCTCATGCACTGACAAACTTACAGACACAAAAGTGTACACACATTCCTCCAACAGGTGGTACAGACTTGTGTCTGGCCCTCAGACTCATGGTTTTTCAGGTGTCTGGTTCCTCCCAAAGCTCATATTCGGCATCCCTGTTGTCCACAGGTACCCAGTCTGAACTGTGTACTCTGCAGCACCTGGCTCCTAAACCTCTCATTCTAGTCTCCACTTTTAGAGAGTAGCATCCCCTACTCTATAGCATCCCCTAGTAAGTCATGCACAATCCCAATACTCTTTTCCTAGCATCTTATATTGAGTCCCATGTTACTACAGGCAGCAACATCTCCTCCCCATCTCCTGCATGCGTACAGAGATTTGGGGAAAGACTGCTGTTAAGTTAACTAGTAAATCTCACACCTGGACAATGGGCCGTTTATCCTTCTGTGGCTTAAGGGTGCTTAGATTTGCTCTGATTAGGTTATTTGGGTTATTCTACCTGTCATTATTCCTCTCCTCATTCCTTCTACTTGTCATTATTTTCCTTATTCTTTGAGGAAGACTGTTGTTAATCACACAACTAAACAATCTATATCCAAACAATAGTAGCCCTATTCTTCATTTGTTTATGGCATGTTTATTCTGGGAAGTTGCCTGATCCTCACTCTTTTTTCTTTCACTGGTTGCCTCTGGTTTACTTTCCTGCATTTTTATATGAATGCAAACAGTGTTCTTCCAAAGTAAGATAGTAGTTCTTTTTACTTGTTATACTACTACAGTGTTGTCAAGCATTCTTAAGTATGTAACAGTCTAACAATATATTTTGTGTCTTACAGCATTTAGCAGAGTCCTTGCTGCATGTTATTCTCAATACTCTGAAGGCTCAGAAGAGTGCCACAAATGACAACTTGAATCAGGCTCTGTGTCGAGTCTATGCAGGAATTTGCCGACAGTTGGGAGATCTGGAAAGAGCCCGCCTTTTCTGCTATAGCCTACTTAAAGAAGGTATAGTATGGCTTAGTGGCTTTATATCTTAAATATGCTGCATCTTTGCTGTAGTGTGTCAGAATTACTATGTTTGTAAAAACAAAGAAATCCTGTTAAAGAGTTGTTTTCCTTAGAACTTGCTTCTGTAATGCAGAAGTATAGACTGTTCTAGAAGAAATTCCCCTTCTCATAGGTCTGCCACATCTGTCCTGTAGTGGTGACCTGGGCTCTTAGTAGTCTACTTATTTTTTCCAAGGAAATATTTCATGTAGGATACTCTGCTTTCATTTCACTGCCATCTCTAAAATGATAATGTGATTTCTGGGATTTTCATCCTTTAGCCTATTAGTATTTTCTTATTTTAATTGAGTAGGTACTGATTCATAAAGTAAAGCATGATTTAAAACCAGGCACTTAAAATAGTGTCAGGAGCTGTATGATACCTTGATCAAAACCAGGGTATTTTTATAGTATATCCTCCTTAAAGTCTTTTTACTTCCTGTTATCCAAATTCTCACTTGGTTGAGTTTTTTCCATTTTGGTTCCCTTCCTTTACTCCCCTGCCTTTTGGTCACAGGAACAAAGGTAACACATACATACTATTGCTAAGTTAAGAATCTTAGTTTTGGAAGATTAAAACTCAGTAAGTTTGAAAATGGTATGTTGGTATCTGTTTCACATTAAAATAAAATTCAAGAGCACTGACAAGTCAAGTTCTACAGCTGGAGATTGTTTCAATTACTTGCTGTATTTCATATAACATTCTTGTCTTTTTTTTTAATCTTAAAAATGATTGCGATTTCATTTTGTTCTTAATTACCATTTTTTGAGGGGGTGTAATATTTTTGTTTGAGTTCTTTTTGGAATTCCTGTTTTCCTCTCTGTCTTTCTATCCTTCATTCCATTATAAGTCTACTTTTACTTCATTCACATAAATACTTTTAATGCTGCACCATGTCAGAAACTGTTACTTGTAAGATGTATTTTCTGAGTCTAAAATAATAATTACGCCTTTTGTTTTGCAATATCTTACTGCTTTTTCTTTTTGTGGGCTTTTGCAAATATTAAGCTTTTCCCCTTTTTTCCTTTTTCTGTCTAAGATCCAAACTTTAATAGCTAAATGCGGACTTTTATTGGATGATTTTCTCTTCTATACATTGAATTGCATAAGTTTCTATTTTCATTGTTCTGTGGTTTTATAGTTATTTTTTGAGTGGGAACAGCTGTAAACACATCTTAAGTGCTGTTTAGGCTTTTAAAAATTTGTTTGGTTTTATTTGATTACTATGTATTTATTTTAGGATTTTCTCATTCATGTGATTTCACATATTCCCATCAAAATTATGGCAATACAAGCTACACAATTACCAAAACCACTATGAACACTCAGTATTACTTCTTTAGACCAACATCATCTGTTTTCCTGATGACTTGTCCATCATTTTTGTTCTGCTCTCCTTTAAAGTATTCTGCCTTAAGTGACTATAAATAAAATGTTACCTTTTTGGTTAATTTTCCTTTTACCTCTCCTCTATTCTCTACCTTTTTTTTTTAACTTTTCGGTTTTTTTATGCCCGCTGAAGATCATTGAGTGAATTTTATAAGTGTTTCAAATTCCTGAGCAGGCAATTCAAGTTGTTAGTAATTCCAGTTCACCAACAGTCCTGATAGAAAAAAAGTTCTGATAGAAAAAGGTTAATTCTTCTCATGATGAACAGCTTCAGAGTAAAAGTCTATCCAAGACACTTCATTGAAGTCTAAATTCTTTATGTTCATTAAAGCTTCTTGATTTGATATATTTTGATATGTTTTCTAGTTCTTAAGATCTTTCAAAAAATGTAGAAGTTATGCTGAGGTGAAGAGGGAAGGTATATTGAGCTTTTCAGATTTCATTGGTTTTTGTATAGTGTTCCAGGCATATGTATTCCAGTCTAGCATTTCATGCATGAAAGTAATACTTTTTACTTTTTCCAATGTAGTTGTTATTGCTTACAGTCTGTTTTATCTTAGCATTTTGCTTTGAAGCTCTCAGCTTTGGTTTTCAGAAAGGTCTTTTGGCTTCCCATTGATGGCCTGGAACTCTGTCCTCTCTAACTGACAGTTGTCAGATACTTGCTCTGAATTACTTGAATGAATGAGGATTCTTCAATTATATGGAGTAGCAATGCAACATTCACTTATGCTCACATACAACTTGTATAACCTATAATTTCTCTGACAAAGTCTGGGAAAACTGCTGAGCAATACCAGATTTTAATTGTGTAAAAGTTTTTTGCAAGCTTTTTATATATTTTTTAATATATAAATATATATTTTTATATATTTATATATAAATATATATTTTTATATATTTTATATATATGTATTTATATGTATTTATATGTATTTATATTTCACAGGTGTATGGGTACAAGGTATTAGCAAGTACTATAGTTTTTTTTTTTCTTTGGACTAATTCTAGTTTGGTCCAGTGATCAGAGTGCTTATTTGTGACTGGAATGTATTAGGTAGGTTGTTGGAGTCCATCTTCCAGTCTAATTTAATCCTAAAAGAATCCAGTTTCAATGCTCTAAGACCACTCTCCATAGTGAACTTAAGTGCAGTAAGAAAGATGAAGGGAGAGGGAGTGAACTACAATGGGGGCGGTGGATTAAGCTTTGTTGGGGTTCTACTGGTGTTTCTTGTTCGGTGTTTTTCTGGGATCTTTTATTCTTACTTAGTCTCAGGACTGAGACGTGCTAGTATGACTCCCTTTCCTTAGGCTGTAGTTGTGATGTGACTTCTGTGCTTTTTTTCCTAGTTACCTTGCTGAATGTATCAGCTTTTTATGCCTGAATATATATTTTTGTGTTTTTAAAATGTTAAAAATGTATTTTGTTATTTCTTTTTTTCCTTAGACTTTCCAGACTCAGAAAAATTGATTTTATTTATCGCAAATGTATGGTCTGACATATTCGTCTTCCAAGGTGCAGTTAACAAAGCTATGCAATTAGTTGCCAGGCAGCGTGCAAGCAATGAGGTGCTGGCCTGTTTAAGTGCTCATCTCAACTGGGAACAGGTAATGTCTGAATTCATTGTCAGTATCAGCTTTTGTCTGCATTGGTCGCTTTGCTGGCTGAATCAAATCAAGCAACTTGCTTTTCTAATGAAGGGTGTGACTATCCCATGGAGGCTGTACAATTGCACAGCTAATGCTGCCTCAGGCGTTTTTCCCCTGGTTGTTTAGACCCTACTAGAATACAATACTTTTCTTGTTTTCCCTGTTAAATACTAATCCATCTACTGAACTTTACTAAAAGTAAAGGCTGTTTTTAAACTTCTAACTAGAGTGTTGTTGGACTAGGGAATTCTTTCCATCTGTGGAACTATTCTTTGAGATTTTTTTCTTTTGCTTTGTATTGCTGCTTTTAAAAGTACGTCTTGGTTTTATCTTTTGTAGTTCTCTGTTACTACAGATAATTTTAAGATAAGCCTGTCTCTTTTTACTCATGATCCTTTTGCAGGGCAAACTGTAAATACTTGTTTATCACCAAAAAAAAGTAGGTTAATTTCATAAGCTGTTGGTGTGATCAATACAAAACCAGTGATACCAAAAGAAGGATGATCCATAAGAGCTGACTTCAGGTTTTTGAGCTGTTCGGCAAATAATTTAATTTCTATCAGTTTTCAGCAGGCACATGCTACCATCCTGAAAAGAATGTTACAAGTAGGAAAAATGGAAATAATTTGGAGCAATTTTATATCATGCAGATGGAAAGCCAAGGTGCTTTGCTTCTAAAGCAGTTTGTGTAACAGGCTTGTGTGTCTGTTTAAAGGCTAGGGCCCCATATTTTTGAATATTGCATATTAATGCCAGGCTTGCTTCCTGGAAATAAAATAGTTTTGTAAATATGAAGTGAACAAAGTCATATTGATTCATAGCCGTCCTGGTTCTGACCAGGACAGGGTTAATTTTTGCAGTAGCCAAAACGGGGCATAGCTGGGACCTGGAGGCTTATTCTGTACCACCTCACGTCATTGCCAGGGATGTGGGGAAGGGAGTCTCTTCCAGGGAGAATGAGTCGCTTCCAGGTCAGCATAGTGTGGTGGAAGGAGAGGTTGGGTATTGTTGTTTCCACATGTATTGTTGGTCTCTCTTTTGTACCCCCCATTACTAGTATTTGTTGCTATTACTATTTGTTTTTATCTGATTGCTGTTTCCAGTAAATTGTTCTTAACCTGTGATCTGTACATTTTGTGCCTCCAATTCTCCTCTCCATTCTGCCACAGAGAAGAGGAAGGGAGAGGAGGGAGGAAGCAAGCAGTGCTTGGTTTCAGTGGGAGCAGTAATTTGGAGAATACCACTCTAAACCATGACAATAGCTTATCTATTCCCTATCCTAACATGCTGTTCTAAAATTGCCTTGAGGAATGCAGTAGTCTTACTGCTGTCATCATAGCCTTTAGGTGTTGTATGGTATTTTTTTTTCTTTAACCTCTGAAGCCAGCCCTGAATTTAATATGGTATCACTGAAATTACAGCCCTCTAAACCTCCTGCTTTAGTGCAGGAGTGAGTTAATTTGGCATGGATTTTTATCTGGTTTTTTTTACTATTATATCACAGTTGTGATGTAGCATTAAGCTCTGGTATGAAGTTACACTGTACTGCAGTCCCTGTTTAGTGAAGAATTTGTGTTCTCCATTCTATTAGGTTACAGCTTTTAGTATCATGCCTGTAGAGATGCACATAAGAATGTCCTAGTAAATGTTCCTGTTGCACTCATACTACCTACTTTATTAATGGATCTCTGAAATGTGAGAGCTGCTGCAGCTGGGGAGAAATACCTCAGAATTTTCTATAGCGAAGATAGGAGATAACATCATCCTGTCTGTAAGCTCTGTTTTACTTGGGTAGAAATACAGGTAAAAGTTTCCAGTAGATTGTGATTAACAGTCTGTTACACATATAATTTTAGGAGAAGATTATTCTGCTTCCTGAAAGGAAGACTCACATGGATTGGGTATTTATTTCTTGGTCAAAGCATGTCATTTTAGTGACTTGCACCACGGCAGAATTTGTGAATTATACGAGGTTTTGTACTGAGAAAATCTGCCAAGCATGCATTCTGTTTACATGATAAGCCTAGACTTTTTTCTTAATACATCAGATATTCAAAAAATGTTTGTTTTTAAATTTCCTTTCTTCCCCAGCTATGCAATTAGCAGAATGATTTCACATGGCATGTTTATTTACCTCAACTATTGAAAGTATTTGTTTGCAAATTTGCCCTTAATGAAGAATAAAAAGTAACAAATTTTAAAATTACTTAGAAAGTTAACAATATTGGACTAATCTTCTTGCACTGGAAAAACACTTTTCTTACTTTAATGCTGCATTGAGAGAAACAAAAATCTCCAAATTGTAGAATGAGATGAGAGAGTGGCTGTGATATCTGTGGTTTTTCATGTTTGGGTATTTTTCCCCCAAACTCTCCTTTTAGTAAAGGTGTCAGAACAAATAGCTAGTACTTGAAGGTTTTGGTTTATGTACTATATTTGTTTGTGTTAATTCAATCCAAAAGTTGGATTTATGGAGTAAGGTACTGTACACAGTCAATATCAAATATTTGTAAAGAGTTTGGTTCTGGGCTGGTAACTTTTTATAAATTAAGATAATTATCTTCTAAAATTCCAGAGTTCATCTTTGAATGCTGGTGTTATGGTCTCAAACCTGCTTTTAGACATGCAGTCATGTACAAAAGTAGAATTTCACCCGAGTGAGCAGTATGGAGAAGATCTCAGTGAAGATGCTTGGCAATATATATTTGCTGTTGATTTACTCTGCTCTCACATGAAGTGGGATTGGACACATGATAATGTTATAAGGTATTGTGGCATTCACTTCTTTCAAATGTTTTCCTTGTGTGGTTTTTCTGTGGTTTGTTTTGGAGGTGTTTTTTTTTGCTTCCCCAATTCATTATGACTTAACTTTTAAAATAATAAACTATTGCATAGGTATTTAGAAATGAGGATGTTTCAATCTGATGAGACCTAGACTACTGAATATGTGTGAATTATTTTAAGATATCAATGAGGAAATGTAGGATTGTATGGCCTTGTCCCAAGAAGTGAACCCTGTTAGAACAGTCTTAGTAAAGAATTGCTTTCAAAATAGCCATATAAGGTTTTGAGATGAATTGTCTGTCAGTGAAGCAAAGTGATTGTCTTCTTCTGAACTTACTTGTTGAATTCCCCTTCCCCCACAGTAGAAAGTAAGGGTAGAATTTCTGATATTAAAATAACACTGCTTCAGTACTGAATGTGAAATATATCCATACTTATTAATGTATTACCTTGACTTCAGTCTGATTTTAATTCTAAAATAATTATAATACTTAAATTCAATGTCTTAAATTTTCTTTGAAACTATAATCCAGGATATGGACTGCTACCATACTTAAGCTTGTTTTAAAGACTTCATTTTGACACTTACACTGATAAGACAGCCTTGATTTTCTATATAGAGGTTACATGACTTAGGAGACATTTGTTTATCTGTGACATAACATAATAAGTGATACTCATAATTGTCTTGTATACAAAGTATATACCTTCAGGTAGTAAAGAAGTTATTTTTGGTGAAATACTTTTAAAATTAATAACAAATTACTTCAGTGAAATGTATTTAGTTTTAATTAAAGCCATTTAATTAAAACCACAAGGTGATTGTCTGTGAATTGTGCTGGTGTAATAGGCAACTAGGTCTATTAGCATAATTTTAAGGATTAAAAAAGTCCTTTTAGATTTAAAAACAAGCATCAGGTCTTACTTGTAACATACAAATTGAATTTTCAGTCATATAAGATACTTACAGAACATACCAGCATGACATTTGAAAGCAACATGATTTCATGTACATCAGTGAAGTCAGTCCACCTAATATTAGTAATAAACAAGAGTCATTTGCCTTCTTTATAGTATAAATACTATATCCACCCCTTCATGCAGTATGAGATTTTCAAATTCATTTTTTTTCACAGCAAACAGCTTTGGCCTTCTATGGATAACTGGATAAAGAAGAGAAAGGGACATGACACTGCTCAATCCATTTGTGATGGTGTTATGGCATTGACACTCAGGCTAATTGGTAAGTAATCTAAATTCTTGGTTGAACTTCTGTGTTGTATAAAAGGCCTGTCTGGAAAGGAGGTTGAAGTATTTTTGAATTTTATTGGATCTTTATGCAGATATTTTCTGTTTATCAGCCTGTGGAAAGTACCTGTGGAAAGCAGGTACTTAAGTTTTGAGAGATGTTATATTGATTCATGATAACCAATAGCAACATGTTTTATGTATTTAAAATGAAATCATCTGTAGCCACATAGAGAATCATAGAAATCCTGAGTTGGAAGGGACCCACTAGCATCATTGAAGTCCAGCTCCTACCCTGCGCAGGCCAGCCCCAGGAATCACACCATGTGCCTAATGCATCTTGAACTCTGTCAATTTTGGTGCTGTGACCACTTCCCTGGGGTGCCCAACCACCCTCTGGGTAAAGAACCTTTAACTAATAGCTAACCTAAGCCTCCCACGTCACAGCTTCATGCCATATGGTTTCCAGCAAAGTGTATAAAATAAGGTTTTTTACGCAACTTAATACCATAATAAATTTTAGTTAGATTAATTTATTTGGGATCTAGGTGGCATTTGATGTAAATAGATATAGTTTGAGTTTCAAGAAATATTTTCAGTATGTAGGCTATATGACATTGTTTATTAAGCAAAAATTGCATTCTTTCTGAGTTTTACACTTAAAAATTTTAAGCCCATGGGAGGTTGCATCAATCTGATAAAAAATGCCTTTGGGTCTTTAGTTACACAAGGAATAGGACAACTGTTGTTCCCAAGACAACATGGTAACAAGAATTACTTTTTTGTTGTTAAAATTCACATTTTCTGTTGATACTTCAACAGTTGGAAGTTGACTGTCTAAATAGTCAGGTATGTAGTAACTCTTTTTTTCTTTCAGGTCGATTAGGACAAATAGGTTTGAAGGAAGGCTATCTTGCTGCAGTGAAGAATATTAGTTCAGTAATTGCACTGTTTGTACAGCATGCAGAAGAGGAAGGTAATGTTTTTTTAGAGAAACATGAGTGTAATGTCCATAATGTGAAGTTTTGCAATGCCAGAATATAAATTAAGGCATACATGGCAAAACAGCCTTTTGCGGTTTATATTAGTGCACAACAGATCAAACAATTTTCCCTTTCTCCTATGAAGTTAATGAGATATTAACAGTATTACCTTCTGTTTGAGACAGAGAAAAATTCTGAGATGGTTTCAGATACCTTGGAATTTGACTGTTTCATGTAAGAGCATATCAGCTGCATTAGAGATTACTTAAAGGGTGATCAAGTTAAGATCACTTGAAGGGTGATTGTAACTTGAGCAGTAATAGCTAATTTTCTAGCTAAGAAATTTATGCTGAAGCTTACTACTAACATAATTGTATTGGGAGAAAGTTTAAGATATTGATAAGACGAAACAAGGCGTTTAGGGCAGCAGAGATTCACACCGCTAAGTTACTCTGGATGTTAAGTACATTTTGCAGAGAAGCATTTGTTAATGTTAGGGACCTGTTTTGAACTACCTGTATAACTTCTCTTCCTTGCAATTTCAAGTGCATCAAACTTGGTGGTGTATGGTACATATGATATATGTACAGTGTATTTCTGTGTTTCAGACTCAGTATAAACCTGACTGTTTTCTTAAGTCTGGTTACTCTTAACTAAAGTCACTAGATTCTCAACTCTTGTATGCCCTTTGAATACTGAAAAGTTGCTGAATTGAGAAAACTGTAAAGTGCTAGTATAGAATGAGATGTTACGGAATTTGTGTGCAGGTTGCAATTTCTACATTACAGTGTTAGGCATCACAACTGTTGATGTGTTTTATTTTCAGTTGTTGAATAATAGTTTCTACAGATTCAGTATTCCCCAAAACATTCTTCCTTTTGATTTTCGTTATAAGCTGATTTTTGTTAACTTTTTGCAGGTGTTCCCTGGGGTGTGCAGCTGGCAGCTGTATATTCACTATGTGACTTGGGTTCAAGCAATCCAGAAGGAATTGTTGAGGCCATCCATGCTTGGAGAGCAAAAGTTCTTAACAACATCCCTTCTGCTATCACAAATGGCATAGCTGAAATCGCTTCTCTGTGTGAAATGGAGCTAAACTAAAATATAGGAAAGTGGACTGATCTAAAGAAGTGCCTTACCAATTAAGCAGTAGTTGGTTCAAGTTAAAAACCATACAAAATGGTGTGTCTTCCTGTATTTCATGTTTTTAATCAGAATGTCTGATCATGCAAAGCAAGGTCAAGTATTTTATTGGCTTTTCTGTTTGACGGAAGAGTTTTTTAAAAATAAACAAAAATGCTTGCTTTTCCTAGTAGCTTATTAGTGACCTGAAAACGAGTGCATCTTGAAGTCCTGCAATATTTCTGGTTTGATGACAATAAAACCCAGTAACAGTTTTCGTTCTTTTACCTACATCAGTTTGGATGGATGGGCTGTCTGACAGAATATTCAGCATGAATTGAAAACCTGGCCCTAATATTTTGTACTAATTTTATAAAGTAACCATTCAGATGGGAGAACATTCCCCAGATCCTGCTTTATTTTACTTGGGTTGTCTCATAAACTTAATTTAAAATACTTGTGGAAAACAGGTAGGAATTGACTTCCTGTGTAGTCATCATGTATGGAGTAACAGAGATGTTAAATCTCTGAACTTGTATATATGTGTATTCTGATGTGTCTCACATTTGATATTATTCCACTTGGGGAATTTTGTATATGTAAATAGAGAGTTGGTTCAAAAAAAGTTCATGTTTCTAATGTTCACTACATTCTGTTTTTGTATCTTTCATAATAAAAGAGACAAACACCATTGTGTTCTTGTTGATCTTCTTAAATAACACAGAGTTAACTGTGTTTATAGCTTATATAAAAACTATTTGAGAGGCAGCAGAAAATTAGCTGTTGAGGTAAGTTCACTGAATGAATTGCCCGTAACATTGCATTCTGGACATCTCTCCAAAAGTTTCTGGTATGCTTTGGGGGTTTGGGAAGTACCTTTAAAAAACTATTGAAAACTTCTGGTTTTACCTTACCGTTGTGCCCATATGAAGGGGTGAGCTTTGCTAATGCAGATTCTTCTTGTAATGGGACCTAGCTCCTGACAGTTTTGTGGTGCTGATACGCATTGTGATTTTTGTGCATCTTCCAAGTAGGACTACCAGTGCAGTCTCCTAGCCCTCCTGAGAGTTTCTTTCCTCTGAGGTGAAACTGTGTAGAGCAAAGTGGCCATTGAGTTCAGTTGCAGCTATAGCAGCTAGCACTCTGGACATCAAATTGACCTCAGTGAGTTTACCACAGACAACTCAGTCAATGGAAAATAATCCAGTAGTATTGGTGATACCTGTGCACAACAGGAACTGCTACAGATGTCTATCATGAAAGGCTTCCAGTAGGGATTCACATAAATTAATTTTCCTCGGGTTGAAGCTGTATGATGTCTGGGACCCTGGGCATTTTGGTGATTGTGAAGCTTTGGGGGATTTTATGTGTAGCCTTTATTTACCCTTCTTGAACTAAAATGAGCACAAAATATCTGAAGTGGAAGAAAGACAAAAGAAAACACAGGTTGACAATAAAAGTATTGTTCATAAATTTGAAAACTAAAGGAAATGGGAAATGGAACAAATTAAAAAAAACGAAGAAAGTGAGTAGAGGATCATAGATGTATTCAAAAATACTGCAACTCAAAATTCTTCACAGCAAATAGAGAAGCCTGTTTCCTTTAGAATTGTTATAAAATGCTTGCATTTGAATTATATGAGATTCACAGGGGAAATACCAGAATTTTCCAAGACAAAAAATCTACAGCTATACTAATTTGGAACCAAATTTTTAAAAAAATTCAACCTACTCTCAAACCATTTTCATGAAAAATATTCTGCTTATGCAAGTGTAAGAAGAATTTTTGTATGTAGTGAAAATATGGAACTGATTTTAATTCTGTGTTGTAATTCTCTACTGCCCAATTAAACTGCATTGGAATAAGTAAAACTAGAATAATTTATTATTTTTTAAATTTTTTATTATTTTTAAATAATGAAGTTTTTTTTCCATAAATATGAGCAAAAATAGAGACAGGTGCTTCTCAGGCAATCAGCCTGTCTGTAGATGTGGCATATTATCTTCTCATTTGGTATGTTTTCTCTGCTAGCTGGCAGGATTTCCCACTACAGGTTTTATGTGATTCGCTACTTTAACATTAAACCCAAAAAGCAAAACAGTGTGTAGGCAGCATATAAACAAGGTCCATTAATTGGAAAAAGAATGTGAATTACTTTGCCATGAAGGTACAAAGAGGGGCAAGCACTTCCTCCCTAAGAATTCTGAAGGATTTTTTTTTTTTAAATAAAATACACACAACTTGTTTTAGGTAAAATTATTTCGCTTGACTCAAAACAGTTTCTCACGATTGTCCCTATACTCCAAACAACCTCAGTTCCAGTTTTGTGAAGATGATGACAGAAAGATAATTATTGAAATTTTCACTGCAGGTCATGTTTTATTCTTAATTTCATTTTCACTTTTTGTGTTTTTTCATGTCTGCCTGTGAGAGGAACTTGCATTGCAGTGGTTTTGGGAGGACTGCTGCTTCTGGGAGTGGAGCCATGCTGGAGAAATTCATGGAGAACTGTCTCCTATGGGAGGGACCCCACAGTCTCCCAGGGGAAGGACTCCTCTCCCTGAGCAGCAGATCATCTCAACTGACCAAAAACCCCCATGTCCTCTCTCCCTGCACTGTTGGAAGGAAAGAGGGGTTGGAGGAAGGTGTTTTTAAGAGCTTATTTTACTTTTCATTATCCCCCCTGATTTTGTTAGTAATGACTTCACTTGGTAACTCTTAAGTTAAGCCTGTTCTGTCCTTGGAGTGTTTTCTCCCTGTCCTTATCTCAACTCATGAACTCTTTGTTAATTTTTTCTCTCTGCCCAGCTGTGGCAGGGGAGGGTGAGTGAGTGACTTTAGTGGGTGCCCGGTGTTTGGCAAGGGTCAAAACAGGAAACCACAGTCAAAGGCAGAAAAGGCAAATGATGTGGATCTGTTAAACCTTGCACATGTAGGAATCCACATGTATCAGGATGCCACAACTTGAAAGGGGTTAGATCAACCTTTCTTCCACAAATCCTGCTTAACCTCCATGTAGCAATCCTTTCCCTAAAAGCAGTCTGCAACTGTGTCTGTGAAAGATGGAAAACGTGTTGAACTGCAAAGTGTACTGTGTGGGATTTCACACTATCAGGGCTTTACCTGCTGCAGCCACGTTTTACAAAACAAAAGGCTAATGGACCAATATTTAATGAAAAAAGTTGGAGATAATTCTGTTAGGTATAAACCATTGTTTTTATAGTCTGAAGCTAAGACTGGACCTAGCTGCACCTAAGCTTGATGAGGAATTTAGAAAGCAAGAGGGTATGCTCTGAACTTTCTGATTCAACAGGAGAGTCTTCCTTACTGTTGTGTCTTTGGTCTCTGTGTAAATCATTCTAAAATTATTCTAATTAGATTTTTCTTTCAATGTTTCATCCATAGTGGAGTGAAATTTGTCACTGAACTTTATGTCACACTTTTATAAATATGTATTAAGTCCACTTTTGCTAATACCTTTCATGATGATTCTTTGAGGGGCCCTAAACCATTCATTTGTGACAAATTGGCATAGTTGGCAGGATCCTAGATGATAATTTGTGACCCCCTGCTGCACTGGTTTCTCTAGGAAAATCTTCAGCTTATTCCTACAAAATTTACAAAGCCTAAGAGCAATACAAAGAATAACCACTCCAGAAACTGTTGCTGTATCTGTCACTATGCAGACCCAAGGTTACTCTTTTAATTTTCTTCATAATGACTGCATTGAAAAAGAGCATCAAGGCATGTGAGCAGCATCCCAAGAATATTCCAAAATTAAATGTGAGAGAGGCAATTTAGCTGATCTGGGGAACTTGCAGTGTGACAAAAGACCACCAGACTGCAAGGAACCAGACCCATCAAGGCAAAGACACCGAGTATAGGAAACAGGCATGCTGCACACTGACTAGGTAAAACAAAGTTTTCCTTCACTTCGGTTTTCCTTGAACTATTCCAACCTTTGCACAAACCCCTGTGCACCATGCACTAAGCTGGGAGTCTGACTACATGAGGTGCCCGGTCTGACAGAGAACATCCTTCCCTAAACACTTTGGGCTGCCCAGCCCCCTCTGGGCGGCCTGGCCAACAACGGGGCCGTGGAAAGGCCCCTCACAAAGCTCTGGCCAACAACGAGGCCGTGGAAAAGCCCCTCACAAAGCTCCCTTCGCTCCACTTTCCAACACGACTGTCACTTTCCTTCCTCACCCCGCGTCCTGTGGGGCAGCGTCGGGGCTTGGCCCCTGCCAGGGGCTGCGGGTGTCTGCTGCAAGCGCCCCCTTGGATTTGAAAAAGGAGTTTCTCGAGACATCGGGGCTGGCACAGAGGAATTTTCACGGGTGCTCCGGCGGTGCCAAGGCATTTCCGAGCCAAGCTCTCCGGCCCGGACGGCCGGGGCGGCGGAAGGAGGCGCGGCCCGCTGCGGCCGACGCTGCCGATGGCGCCGCGCATGCGGGGAGCGGCCGCCATGGCCGCTGTCGGCGCCGGGCCGCTCGCTGTGAGGGCTCCCGCTCCCTGAGCGCCTTCTGAGGGGCCGGCGGGCCCGCGCCGCCATGCGATTCCGGGCTAAGATCGTGGATCTCGCCTGCCTCAACCACTTCAGCCGTGAGTACACGGGGCAGGCTTGGGGGACGGCAGTGCCTCGCTGAGCGGCTGGGGCCCCTTTCTCGGGCAAAGGAAAGAGGAGGGAGGTGAGGACCGCGGTCCTTTCCCGGGAGGAGGTGCATGAGGCTCTTTCCTTCGCCCTGAGGTGTTTAGGAGTGTGCGCAGCAGCACGGGCTGCGTCTGTGGAAGCGGAAGGTTTTTCTGTCCCGCGGAGGCCGGGGTGCGTGGGGAGATCACCGCTGTAATGTCCTCCTTCCCTCCCTCCCTCCCTCCGCAGGTATAATTAACACAATCGCCAAGTTAGCCAAGACCTGCATCCTGCGCCTTACTGTCTGCAAGCTGTATTTCATCCTCTCCGACAAAGTAGCAAATGGAGGCGCCAGTATGTGGTGTGAGCTGAGTCAGGTGAGCCCAGGGAAGTTCAGTAACCACATGTTGAAAACCAGAGCGTGCAATTGGGTTTGATGTGCGAGATGTTCCTTGTAGCCCTCACCTTCCATGTGCCAGGTCTCAGGATCTGTCTGGTTGCACGGGTGTTTCAGGTTAGACATTCCCTTTACCTTGATTGTCACTTCAGTGTAAAGCTTCAGTGTGTGCTGGGCCACATGGGCTTGCCCAAACCTGGGAGCAGGAAAGCATAACTCACAGTCTAATGGACTGATTAGGTCTTAGGGGAGGACATTAATTGGTTTAGCCTGAAGCAATGAACCTTCATGGTTGTGTGGCCTGTTGTGATTCCTCAGGTGATCCCAGGCAGAGGGAGTTTCTGCTCTACACATGCAGTTCTAAGCTAATGGTCTGACAAATAAAACTTGCCCCTCTTGTTTGCTTTTGTTTCCGACTTTCAAAAATTGTAGGGGAACTTCTTCGACGAATTTCAGATGGAAGGAGTAGCTGCAGAGCACAACGAAATCTATTTAGAGTTGGTGCCTGAGAACCTGTCGAGAGCATTAAAAACTGCCCAGAATGCTAAGGCAGTGAAGATCAAGTTGACTAATAAACACTGTCCCTGTCTCAGTGTTGCTGTGGAGCTAGTAAGTGCAACCATGCTTTCACGTTCATTATTAAGCAAAAGTTCTTTAAAATTTAGTGCTTTTCCTAAGATCAAAGGAGTATATTTGGTGTAATTCTAGAAAACTGAAGAAACATTGTGCTATTTTCCATGTCATTAACCTTTCTTGCCATCACGGTAGGTGGCATACAGAATCAGCTTTGTACTTTCCAAAAGGCAAGGAGGAGGTGGAGGAAGAAAGAAAGCTATGTTATTAAAACCACTTTTTCTAGTGTCTACTTTTCTCCATTCCTTCATCCTCTGTATCTTCTGTGGATTACTGCCTTTTCATTGAAGCTATTAGGTGAAGGATGTTTCAGTGTGTGGCTCTGTGTTTTGCCTTTGTTTTTCCTGATACTGTATGCTGACTTCTGATTCTTTTGCTGTTAACTCCCCTGATTCACCTCTTCAGCTCTAAGGATAGCTTATAGATACAGTAATGACTGACACATCACAAACTCTTCCTCATTTGAAAGGGCATCCCACTTAAAAGTATATTGATAGGAACTAAGGGAGGAAAAACTGGAACTGAGTGTGGGGCATATGGTTATAGCATTTCCAGAGTGGGTCTGAAAAATTTAAATTTAGAATTCCAGTCTTGTGTTTAAACTGCAAGAGCATCCTCTTTTTCCCTCAAGCCATCATTATCAAGCAGCAGTAGGATTGTGACACATGACATTCCCGTGGGAGTTATTCCCAGAAGAATGTGGAATGACTTCAGAGAGCCCAGTGTGCCAGACTTTGATGTAAGTCTCTGTTTTTATATTCCCTATTGAAAAGGGAGTTTGCAAGTGCAATGGTATTGCTACAGAGTATACTACTGGTGGAGTTTGGAAAGGAGTTGAAAGGAAAGAGGAAAGACGGGAGGCTACAGTTTTGGAGGTGTATGGAACATGGCTTGTATCCTTACAAGAGAGCCCAGAACCTGTGGATAATGAGTGGGTGATTGCCAATTGCTTCTGTGATGTTCAGAGCAAAGAAAGGGAGGAGAAAAGGATTTGCATAACTTTAGTGTAGTGCACCTCTAAACCACACAAGTTTAGACTGTTTCAGCTGTTTGGGTGCCAAACGGCCCAAATAATCTGTTCTTTCTGAAAATTATGGCCTATCTGGCAGAGTTAAAGATATATGTGTTTCCTCCTGATTTTTATATATCCTCTCAGTATCCTTTTTGACTTTTAGCAGAGTTGCAAGGAAAGGTCCTTGTACAAATGTACTCCTATTTGAGGTTATGGATGCCTGTTACCTTTGTAGCCGAGTAGTATTTAGATTCTGAAGACATATAAGCAGAAACTGGAAAGTATTTTGTTCTTATATTTCAGATTTACACTGCTGCAGTTCCAGCAATCACTGCAGTATCACGGGAATCTTGTTCTTTCATTTTGGCTATAGTAATTGACTATTTAATAAGAGAGATGTTCATATGAGGGTCTGATATGCAAAAACTTGCTTCTGTTTTGAACACAGACTTGGACTATTATGTCTGGAACAATTGCTAGAATGATGATCTGTTGGTATAATGGGAAAGAGGTCCTCTGTTCCTAAGACATTTGCTGATTTCAGATAGGTGTTATGCATCCTGAAAGCCATAGATAACTCAGTCCAAACTAAGATAGAATTGACAGTAGAAATAAATGTGTCTCAATCACATTGGAAACACTTGTGCAAATGCAGTTATGTATTCCCAGGTCAGTATTTACCTACCAGCGCTGAAAACAATGAAGAGTGTTGTGGAAAGAATGAAGAATCTCAGCAATTTGATTGTAAGTTAAGGCACTTAAAGCACCTATGCTACTGATGTTATTTAATGAAGGACACGTTGCCTAAACTGCTGCTGCCACATTATCTTATTTTGAGATAAGTTAAACATTGAAATCAAAGCCTGAATCCTGTGTAAAGACGGAAAAGAATGGTGGCATTTATTTTAGGATTTTCACTGAAGAGCTTTTCCTGGGCTTCTCAGAAAATGATGCTCTTTGTACTAAATCCATACATGAAAGAAAGAACATGGCGTTGTGTTGCTACAAGCCACTCTTTATAGCTGGTAAGAAATGACAGTCCTTCAGGAATCTAGCTGGAGACTTTCCCAGTTATTTCATTAAGGAAATGCCTATTAAGGGAATGCTGTGTTAGGTATCTGTGAATGAACTTTAGGTAAACTTGATGTAGGATTTCAAGGAAATTCTGCTAATAGCCCCAGGATGTCCACTGTGCTTTAGACTGACAGGTTGGGTTTGCAGTCTACCCAGGATTTCCAGAGTGTTGGTGGACCTTTTAATTGAAAGATGCTCTCTACAGTTGGACAGAAACCGTTTTTTATTTAGATGTTTTTTCTCACAGTCACCATAATTGGCTGACATGAGTTAGTAGGTGCAGAGCTTTGGAATAGTTTGACTTTGATGCTATCCATACCAGTTTTGATAAATAGGAAATCTTCTGTTAACTGAGAGTCCTGAAATTGGAAAAGTCTTGGTTTTTCAAGACCTGAAAAAGTTGAGAGATTACTCTGGGTTACTGGCAGTTTTGCAAATGGCAGTCATCCTGCAAATACACATCAAACTCTTTTCTGAGATTTTTTGTTTTTACTTTCTTTCCTTCCCCCATGTCCTTAGTAGACGTGCTTATGCAAAATTGAGCACAGTGCTTTTGTTTCTAGAGCTAAAGCTCTTTTCTCACACAAGATAGTTGTATGATGGGATTGAACTTAGTGTAAGTTGCTTTCATGCTGTTAGAGAACAAAATGTCAAGTGTTACAATTAATTATTTTTGCAAGATGCATTCTGGTAATAAATCTGGTCAAGATCAGTGCTGCGAAATGGGCTTAGAAGCAATTTCTGATAGTACTTGTCCATTGTTTTGGAGCTTGACATCTCCATTCTGTACAAGATTCTGGTTGGAGTACAAGTTTGGTTTGGTTTTTTTTTAAATTACCAAGAATTCATCTAATCACAAAAGTAAAGTGCTTAGTTGTGCTTTAGGAATCCTCTGATCTGCTGGGATTTGTGTTAGACCATATATAGTTTTCTTC
This sequence comes from Luscinia megarhynchos, assembly GCA_034336665.1. Taxonomy (NCBI): domain Eukaryota; kingdom Metazoa; phylum Chordata; class Aves; order Passeriformes; family Muscicapidae; genus Luscinia; species Luscinia megarhynchos. Next base: position 7,956,811 of record JAPFBE010000002.1, read on the forward strand.
AAATGTCTCCTTCCAGCTTTCAGGTTGGAATTTGAAAGCTTTTAGCACTTTTCCAGGATTTCTGTCAGTTCAAAGTCCTTGGAGATACTGATGTGATCCAGCTGTTGTCTGTTTTAAATTTTTGAAAGCAGCTCTGTCAGCTCCTGGACCATCGCATTTTCTCTGTGTGTCATATAGACTGTGTAGGCGCCTTTCTATTTGTTGAACAACTGAATGGAAATTCAGGAATCTTTGCATTTCTTCAGCTTCAGTCTCTTATTTCTGAAGCCTCTCCTCAACACATGAACTTCCCAAACCTAATACTTGTTCTAAAAATACTGGAGGGCAATTAAATTTATTTCTTTTCATAACTTCTGAAGCTTTGGTCTAGAGTAATTCACATGGGAGTGATGGGAAATGCATTTTACAGCTGAACATTCATATGTTCAAACCATTTTCAGAAAATATGGTTGACTTGCACTGAACTACTCCTGGAATCTTGTATTTGCACAAAACCAATCTATATTCTTCTGTAATTCTGCAGTGTGAAAGTGGGTTGTCTAAAATTGAGATTGATTGCAGGTGATTGAAGCAAACTTGAGTGGTGAAATGAACTTGAAAATAGAAACTGACTTAGTATCTGTAACAACACATTTTAAAGACCTGGGAAATCCTCCCTGGGGTAAGTTTCCCTGTTACCTCTTGTATCTGTCTGATCTCATTACTTAAGTGTGTTGCTTATAACAGTACTTACCTTTTATTCTTTAGAAAATAGCATCAAGTACTTTGCAGTCTTCAAATGAAATCTTAAAAGAAAAAGTGGCCAGTGGAGTGTCTGTTTCATGTTTGGGGTGGTGGTGGGCAACCTCTTCCATTATTCTTGACAGTTTGGTGAGAAAAGGGGATTTCTTTTCCTTGCACTGTTCTGAAAAGCAAGCCATTTGAGTTCCAGCACTTCAGGGGTTTTCAGGTGTGTCCTTATGGGTGTTGAAACTGCCTTTTATGTTTGGACTAAGTATTGTGCCCTTACACTTTTAGCATCAGAGGATGGATGTGAAAGTAATACTCAAGACAGAGATCTGGAAAGTATGGCTGAAGCATGCATAGACATCAGGAAGCTGCAGCAGCTGCTTGCTGGACAGCAGGTCAATCCTACAAAAGCACTGTGCAGTAAGTTCAACAGCTCTGCTTGTGATTTCCAGTTAAGTAGGGATGTTTGCCACACTTTGTCTCAGCAGAATACCATATCTTCTGTTTTGTCTGTCTGAAAGTCAGACTAAAACTATTTTTACTGTACCTAAGCACTTCTAATATTTATATTTTTAGGCAGTAAGATTCAAGTCCTGGACATTTGGGGAAGAAAACATAAAATAAGTCAGGTCCTTTTAAAAGTCTCAAGCTGAATACTCAGACTCACTAACCATGTGTGTTGTCTTGTTGTCTTTGTTTTGAAGTTGTTAGTAATTTTTATTAATATTTTGAGATACTATTTTTTGGAAGTCTTAAAGCCTCTAGCTTCTAGCAGAGAAATTGGAATTTACTGGCCTGTTTTTTGGTTGGGTTTTTTCTTTGGATGCTTTCTTACTTTGATTCTAATACTAAAATGCTTTTTATACAGCTAGTGTTTCTAGCAAAAGTCTATGCAGGAGTTTATATCCTATTTTTATAACTCTGTGTGCTTTTCCTGAGAACATCTGTTTGTTATGGTTTAGTGCAGATGCTAAGAATTTCCCAAGGAAGATTTACATAATGGGTGTAGTATTACAAACCTTTACACTATACTTTTTGGTATCATCTTTCATAAACTATTAATACTTCACAAGGATTTAAATTGTTTTAAATTTAAATTGCTCAAGGATTTAAATTGTTTAGTTACCCTTCTGACAGAACTTATGGTGGCATCTTTGAAAGATGTAATTTTAAAGTATTTTTCCTGCTTTAAGGTGGATTTGTGTTTTATTTTTTTTCCCTCCTTACAGATATTGTACGTAAAAGAATTGTCCACTTCATCTTGCTCCATGAGGAGGTTTCACTTCAGTATTTTATTCCAGCAATTGCCTGAGTGTTTTGGAATCTTGGTCATTTTCCAACCTGAGGCCTCTTCCATGAAGTCTGAAATCTTTCCTAAGTCGCTGGAGTGTTTTGATGTGAGACACTGTTAGATGCAGCTATCAGATGGACATTATTTCAGTATTTATGGAAGTGTTCAAAATACCTCCTCATGCAAACAGCCATTTTTGTGAAGAGTTGTATGCTGTGGAAGACACAATGCTGGAGAGTGTTGGTATATCTTACTCTTAGGAGGAGCAAAACTGAAATTTGCCTTACCCACAGCTCAAAGCATTCCAAAAGTGCACTTAATTAAATACTTCAGTCTCCTCAAAAAACTAAAAGTAGAATTCACCTCTGGACTGCTGCTGTGTGTATTCAGTATTGAGCAATGCAATCCAAGTTAAGGGATCTCTGAACAATCTGTCATACCTCCATGGAACTGGAGAGCCTTCGGGAGAGTTGCCAGGTTGGTATTTGCCTGGACAAGTATGTGCAGCCCTCCCGAAGTGGTACAGAATTGAATTCTGTTCCCCGTAGAAAACTTTTGATTAGGCTTGCTCCAGCATACCTCAATAGTTCTGTTTGTGCTTCCTCTTTGTTTACCTCTTGGCTTGAAAGGACAAGCGAAACAGTGGGTTACTTTGTTAATGTGGGCAGTGAAAGTCCCTATGTACAGAAGGAATATCTTATGAGGACATGTGCGAGCACAGCTGTTGGTGTGAAATAAAGAACAAGTTGTCTGCGGATCACATTTTTTCCCTTTCCAGATAGAAAACATTGTACAGTCTGTGTCGTCATGGTGTCAGGCATGGTGAGATTGCATCTAGGCTCTCATGCCAAGCAGTCAAGAGCATGTCTAAATTTCACTCTGGGAGTACTGCCCCTACTTCTACCTTCTGGTTATTTTCTTAGGTCTTTTCCTCCTTGTTCCTTGTGTGATTTATTTGTTAGTCTGGCATGTTCCACATAGCCTTTGATTATTTTAGTGATTAAGTCTATGCTGCCAAATGAGACTGGAAGTTTCATCTAGAAAGTAACTTGTCATGGTCGGAAGTGTTGGGGTTTTGATGGTTTGTTTTTTTTTCAAGGGGCATTGACATTAAGGGAGCAATGGATCTTTTGTTCATGGTGATGCAAGTGCTCAACAGAAGGCTGAAGGAGAGGCAATGCCAATGAGAACATAGTAGACTTGCAGTAATGAGTGTATTGACTGACTGTGTTTATAGGCCTTTCTGCCTACTCCCTCTTTGTTCCTCCCTGCTCTCGCTTGCCCTGCACATTGCCTCATCAGTTGTCATATTTCCACCCACTGCCTGCAACATGCTGAGGTTTGCATCTTTACCATGTGCAAAGTCCCATTTTGCCTGTGTTGTGAGTTGACCTTGGTAAGCAGGCACTCACTCACTCACACCTGGTGGGGTGGGGGAGAGAATTGGAAGGGTAAAAGTGAAAAAATTCATGGGTTGAGATAAGGACAGTTTAACAGGCAAAGCAAAATACAGAATTCATTCACTGCTTCCCATGAGCATAGGTGTTTAACCATTCCAAAGAAAGCAGGGGTCCTAACATTTGAGAACACAGACTGCATATCTCCAAATGCCCTTTTCTTCCTTCTTCTTTTCCCTGAGATGAATGTGATGCTGTATGATATAAATATCCCTCTGATCAGTTGGGGTCAGCTGTCCCAGCTGTATCCCTACCAATTTCTTGTGCACTCCTGGCATATTTGCTAGTGGGGTAGTGTGAGAATAATGCCTTGATGTGTAGGTGCTACTCAGCAGGAACAAAAACATTGCTGTGTTACCAACACTGTTTTGGTCATAAATCCAGAACAGATGAGCTACTATGAAGAAAGCTAGTGATATCACAGCCAAAACCAATGTAGCCTGCTGTTTCTTGATAGCCCAACAATTACTGCGAACAGATATTTTCAATTCTTTTTTTTTTTCTGGTTACTGTCTTTGTTAATGCTAATTAGTCAGGGTCTGCCTCCTTCATTTTCTTTTTATCATCCAGTATAGGATGTGATCAATCAGATAACCATGGAATAAATATTCCAACACTCAGATGCCTCCTAAAATACTCACATCACTTTTGTGTCCCTTGGTGTCCCTTCAAGTTTTTTGTTTCCTTCTCTTAACCCTTTTTTGGCATGGTATGGAAACTTATAACCTTCTCTTGTTTTTCTTGCTTTTTGGTTCCATACTACGTTACTGATCTTTATTTTTTGTGCTGTATCTATCAAAGCCTTTGCGTATAGTCTGATTTTGCTAATGTCTGCAGCAATTTAAAAAGAATGACAATTTGATTAGAAAAATAAAACAATGGAGGGTGCTAAAGAGCTGTGGAAAAATGTATTAGTCTGCATTCCTAAGAAAAAGCTGGGAACAAGTAATAGACTGTAGTTAACCCTTGTGAGAGGGTGTGATTATTGTTTTTCATAAATGACAATTCTCAAATGGGCAGGTTGCCAGTGACTAAATGTAAGACTGAAGTTATTTCAACACTCTATGCTATGGAAAAAATACTGTTTCCAGAGCAGACATCATGAATGATCCAGTTAAAATCATTATCAGAGATATGGTGCACACAGATTAGGTGGCTAAATAGCTTATGTGATCTGGACTTAAATATCTGCTTCAGTTCTTCTTATGTAAAACAAAAACCTTTCTGCTATGTGGCTGGGTGCAATATGGGATGAATAAATGTGTGAAGGATTTCCAGTACACTTGGCTTGTCTGATAGAAGCTTAAATTTAAATTCTGGCCTTATTAATGCCAGGACATTTTTGTGTCAGGGAAACATACTATGCTAGTGTGTGTGAGTTAGTACCATAAATGTTTGCCTCTTTGTTTAGACTGGTATGTTACTTATGCAATAATTAATCTTCCACTTTGTGATGATTCAAGACAATCTGGAGCACTATTTATTGCGGTTCACTGAAGGAATGTTGGACTTTCCCAGTTTTCGTAGCAGATCATTGGCTAGTTAGCTGGTTTTTCTTAACACTTAACAGGTTTATATTTTATGAACTTCAATAGTTTTGCTGTCATGTCATAGGAAAGAAGCCAGATTTGAGATGATTGCCTTCTACAATGGGATATCTGGCTGGATAAATGAAGGGAGAGCAGTGAATGTGGTCCTTTCGGACTTCAGCCAGGCTTTTGACACTGTCTGCCATGACATTCTGATAGGGAGGCTCAGCTGGAGCTTGTGAGCTGGATGAGCAGATGGTGAGGTGGATTGAGGATGAGGTGTGTGGCAGGTCTCTAGAGGGCTGTGATCAGTGGTACAGGGTCTGGTTGGAGGTCTGCAGTGTCTCCCCCAGGTGTAGGTGCTGGATCCGGAAGTGGCCAATACCCCAGAATATTGTGCTGCCATTCAGAAGAATCTCGACAGGTTGGAGGCTTGTTCAGAGAGGAACCTTCTGAAATTCATCAAAGGCAAGAGCAGGGTTCTGCACCTTAGCAGAAAGAACTGCATGCACCAGTACAGGCTGGGGGCTGACTCGCTCTGAAGCAGCTCTGGAGAAGTGGGTCATGGTGTGCAATAAGCTGTCCATAAGCCAGCAGCATGCCCTTATGGCAGAGAACCACTGGTATCTTGGGCTGCATTAGGGTGCATCTCCAGGAGGTCATGAGAGATGATCCTGCCTCACTGCTTGGTCCTGGCGAGTCCACATGTGGGGTGCTGTGACCAGTTCTGAGCTCGTCAGTACAAGGGAGACATGGAGCTCCTGGAGCAAGTCCGGAGGAAAGCAGTGAAGATGAGAAGGGTACTGGAGCACCTCATTCATATCAGTGAGAGCCTGAGGGAGCTGGGACTGTTTTAGCCTGGAGGAGAGCAGACTGAAAGGGGAGTTTATCTATATAAAGTATATGAAGTATGTAAAGGGAGGACATCAAGGCTCTTCTTGGTGATGAGGAACAGGATAAGAAGCAATGGGTGGAAATTGGAACACGGGAAGTTTCAGCTGAACACAGGAAGGAACTTCTGAGTACTGAAATAGGTTGTCCAGAGAGGTTGTGGAGTCTCCTTCCCTGGGGATGTTCAAAAGCCATCTGGACATACTCCTGATTAAGCTGGTGTAGGGAACCCTGCATGAGCAGGAAGATTGAGCTAGGTGTCCCACTGTGGTCTCTTCCAACCTTACCTATTCTGCAATCCCTACAAAGCTTGTTTCCCCCAGAGGTGATTCGGATTTGCAGAGTCAGATTTAAGAGCATTTTGGACAGGAGGGATGCATTCAGTAGTGTAGAAGTAGGAGACTTGGAGTATATGCAACATGATCTTTCCTTCATTCTAGTCTGCAGATACCTTTTTTCCAATCATACTTGGGGAAATGTTTAAGAAAGTAGAGATAAGGAAGACCATTGTGGTTTATTAAATCTCTACTACAGAGAGTGTCAGCCATGATGGCTCCAAGTCTTTCCAGAAATAATTCTCAGAATATTCTCTTCTTGGCATGCTTCATGTAATGTATCTGAGCTCCAGCCCTCCAGGCAGGGATAGCAGCAGCTGTAGCATCAGGTCTTGAAACACAGAATAGAAAAACAAAGTGTCCTGTATCTGCAACTGATGCTGTTAAAGGCAATTTTATATTGTTTTTGGTTTCTCGGGGAACAGTAGTCTTTGCAGTGATGCTTTTCTGTCTGCCTTATAGTTTCTCTGTCTCTGAGAGACAGGCAAGAAGTTTTAAACTTACTCTCTATGTATCATGTATCATGTGTCTCCAGTATAGTTTCTGTGAGTGAGCTTCCATTCTGTGTCTTTGAACATTTCTCCTTATTTGCAAATTCACCGAGTCCTTCAGGTAAAAGACTCAATTCATGAAAAGCTGTGAGTTTCCATGATTGAAATTACAGCTGGTATCAGATGGACAGCACAGAAGACAGTTGTCCTAGCGTGACTTTATGATGCTTGTATCCCCAATCATCTGTTCTGTTCATGCTGGATATTAAATTCTACACCTTTAAGACTGGTTCTGAGAGCGAAGGCGGGGGGGGGAAGAAGTGCGCAGTTTGTTTGCAGAGACTGCACTCGCTCCCCCAGCATTCCTCGCATTCCTCACTCTCCCTGTGTGTTGTCTTCACCACAGACAGAGGGGGAGAGAGCTCTCCTTTGCTTTTAGTTTTTAGCTAGCTGAGGCAGAGGAGTTCCCTGGACTGTGGCTCTTCTTTCCCTTGGAACTGATCAGCCCTGCTCTGGCTGAAAACCCAGAAGAACACTGGGAGCTCACACCTGTGTCCCACCGGGACCGGGACGCGGCATTTTCCAGCAGGAGGGACTGATAGAGACTGAGCGAGCCGAGCTGCACCCACGACAAGGACTTTCTGAGTTTGCCATCTTTTCAGGACAGCGAGAGGGTTTTACTGTTTAATATTATTTAGGTTTTTATGCTTGTGAATACTTGTTAAATAAAAAGGGCTTTTCTACTTTTCTCCAACGAAATTTTTCTCGAACCAGCTGGGGGCGGGACCGCTTGAATTTGCTTTCTAGAAAAGACCACTTCAGAGTTTCCTCCCAAATTTGTCCCAAACCAGGACATTAGTGAAGGCAGATAGAAGATTGGCCCACTAGAGGGGAAATGAATTTAACTCCCTCAAGTATGGTATATGTTGCTAGAGTTGTTAATATTTTAATATGAGATGCCCACAAAAAGTTATTTCCTTCATTGTGCAATAGCCTGTGATTTGCAAGGCATGAATATATTTGCAGAGAGGAGAGAGGAAGCTGTAGAGATCCTGTGCACTTGGATTTTTCTTTTACACAAAACCACTTTCTCATAACTAGACTAGTTGACAAATGAACTTTTATTTGGTTCAATTGCACTGGTGGAATGGAAATCTCATTACATGCAGACAGGGTACTACATCTGATCACCACCACTGTAGGCTTGAAGTAGAGAGAAGTAATCCCTTCCTGTAGTTTTTTATGTCCTCAAACTCAAAACATCTGTACAATATATGTGCAGGGTGGTGGTTTTTCAAAGGACTTAAACACATTCTCTTTTCTAGCCCAGTTAAAACATGTGCATATGAAGTCCAGTGATTTTAATTAGAGGAAAACTTCAAGTTAAGGATTAATTTATTGCCAGTCTGGATATTTTATGAATTAAGATGCTAAATGCTTCAGCATGGAAATTCAACATAATTTTTGGCATTTCCCTCATTTCTTAACTGCAAACTGCACATACACTTGACTAAATGAATGTTACCACATGTTGATGACACTTTTGTAAAGAGGCTTCAAAAGATTAATAAAATATTGGAATGAGTTTTATTTAATTATTAAGGTATAGAAGAAGTGTTGTTTTAGTGCCAAAAAGAAAATCTCATGGAAGTGGAAAGAAATATGTTCTACTGGTGTCCTTCTCCAGCTTTAGGCCAACATGTCACTACTTCCAAGATCCATACTCTCACTCTAAAAAACCCAACCAACCAACCAACATCCTGCAGCTTCTGTACATGGCAGAAAGTTTTGTGTCCTGTCAGTGAAATAATTTTCTCACTGCTGAAGTAAATCAGAAATCTTTGTTATGCAGTGACTTAGAGTGAGGGTGTGAATATCATCTTCCTATTGCTGGCAGTTGTCACATTTGTTAAATTCAGTAAATCATTTCTTAGACAATGGAAGTAGCTGTTAAAACCTGGAAGAAAACTAATTTTCTGTTATAAAAACTGATTTATTTATATATCAAGACCAAGCCAGCAGAGGAACTCCTTAAAACATTTAAAACATCTAAATTACAACTCCCCACCCTCAAAACCAGGAGGCAGTTTACATGTTGGTAATGTAATTTGGTGATTCTCTATTGTATTCATTGCTGGTCAGCTGACTTTCACCCATGGATAGGTTTGCTTTCTGATGAATTATCTTTATCCTGGAAGGAACTGAGAGTTTTTGTTTGGGCTTTTTTCCCCCACTGTATGCAGTAGCAACACAGTCAATAGGAAAGAAAAAAATACTGATGAAAAAAACCAGACAAGATCCTTTCTCTCACATTCTTGTATGTCCTTTTATTTAGCACTACAAGTCTCATACTTCTGCCTGATTTTTGAAAGCTAAAATGTCTGTCATTATGACACATGCTGTGCCATAATTTATGATGCCATTATTTGCCATGTCTTTTCTTTCTACAGTTAATTGTCATGGTTTTAGATACAAGAATTATTTCTACTTGTGGTCTTAACTGGAATCATAGAATCATGAAGTTTTTGAGGTTGGCAAAGACCTCTAAGCTCATGGAATCCAATTATTAACCTATAACTGCTGTGTTCACCACTAAATCACATCCCCAGATATCATATCCACACACCTTTTGAACACTTCCAGGGATGGTGATCCCACACTTCCTTAGGCAGCCAATCCAGTGAAGAGATTTTTGCTAATATCCAATCCAAATCTCCCCAGTACAACTTGAGACCATTTCCTCTCATCCTGTCACTTGCCACCTGGGAGATGAGACCAACACCAACATGGCTACAACCTCCTTATGGTAGTTATAGACAATGATAAGCTGCCACAGAGCTTGGTTTCTCCAGCCTAAATACCCCAGCTCCTTCAGCCCTTCTTCCTAAGACTCGTGCTCCAGACCCTTCACCAGTTTTGTTGCACTTCTCTGGACATGCTCCAGCACCTCCGTGTCTTTTTTGTAGTGAGGAGCCCAGCACTGGACACTCGATGCAAGCGCTCTGAATGCTGAGTACACACGGATGATCACTGCCCTAGTGCTGCTGGCCACACAGTTTCTGGTACAGGCCAGGATGCTATTGGCCTTCTTGGCCACCTGGGCACAATCTGGCTTGTGCTCAGCTGCTGTTGAGCAACACCTGCAGCACCTGCACCACTGGGCAGCTTTTCCAGACGCTCTCTTCCCATAGACTTGTTGATACCCAAGTGCTGGACCTGGCACTTAAACTTGTTGATCCTCGTACAGTCCAATTTCTTGCATAAAAGTGTGTGCTTGCATTTAATTAAATGTCATTCAGCTTTTTAACAAGAAGACCCTTTCAGTGAATTTTTTCCTGAATTTCGTGGAAAGTGTATGCCGGTTCCATATTTTGTTGGATTCTCTTATCCTGTGTTTTGGTTGTCTGTTTTCTCAGCTTCTTTTTTGAACTGGACTGTTTTTTCCTGATGTAAAAAGAGCAAAATCATCAAACTGTACTTTTGTTGAGAGCCTCTTTCCAGGATGAAGGGAGCTTCTGCAGCTGTGAAACAAAAAACCCTTGAATCTGGGTAACTGTACAGGAGCGTTTGTGCTACAGAAGTTGAAGTGATTATAGTTTTTTGTTTGGCTATTGAAATAGATCTGTTTTCTTGAGGGAAATTCTATTCAGTTTATTTTTGTTACACAAATGCATGCTACACAAAAAAGCTAAATTAGTGGTGGGGGTTGAAGGAAGACTGGTGGGGCCTGGTTGGGATTTTTATAAACACAGTAATTACAGAGAGACAGAGATTTCCAGCCCAATATAAACAGCTGAGGCTGAATCGAAGTTCTTGTAAATTTGTTCTCCTTTCCTTAAAGTGTACGATGTGTTTTGCAGCTGAACAACCTACTTCAAAAATGACTGCTTCAATGTGCCATTTCCACATTTTAACAAATTCATTTAACTAGTGTCAATAAAAAGCTACTGTTCATTTGATTAATACTGCATGTTTGAAGATGTCATAAAACTCAATCTATATAGAAAGTGACTAAAGCCTGTAAGTGAGAAAGCATTCTACAGTGTTCCCCTATATCTATCCTCTTTGATGAAAGAAATATCAGATTATTACCTACCTCTGAAAAAATGAGATAAATTATCGTTCTTCCTAAGACCAAGGAGCAGTTCCCCAAAATGTCCAATCTATCAAAATTTCAACTTTTATACCTAGTTTTTGATAGAAGTTTATTATATATATTTTAAGGGACTAGCTTGGCCTTGACCAATGAACTTCAAGTAACCATTTTTATTGCAATTCCTAGTCAAAACAAATTCCCTTTTTTTATGCTACATGCTGTTGTCAGAGTGGTTCAGCTTCTCTTCAAAGACTTAAAGCCTTGGAAAGGCCTGGAAAGACACTTCCAGTTCTTTCTGTGGTTTTGTTCAAAAGACATGAAGTAACAGCTGCTAAAGTATTTCAGGAAAACAGCTATTTCTACTTTGTTTTATTATTTTTGATGTATCCACGCAGCCACCCAAGAATAATTGCACTAATAAATAGTTATAATCTGTATTTTGATGGCAATTACATAATTTCTAAAGATTTACAGAAATTTATTTTAATGTAATTTCTACAGCACAAATTGGGAAAAACTTATAGGACTGGATAGCCATTGTACATCTGTTTTCTGTTACTGAGGAGCTGTCAGACACCATTTGCTCTAACCATCTGCAGGAAAAAATGCTGAGGTTTTTGGCTTTGGGGGTTTTTTTTCTTCTTAGACAAACCATTTTTGCTTTCAGTATCTCAGGCTTGAAGTAGCACAAAGCACAAGTTACTTCCAGAGAAATGTGGGAATAGTGCTGTTAAAATTGTTCTTTGTAGCATATGATATAAGGGATACCCTCTTGAGAAACTGTCTCGTTTTAAATATTTGGTGTGCATTAAGGGGCTGATAGCCCCTTAACAGCTGTTTGCCTGCTGTAATTGGTGTGTCTCTCTACTAGAATGCATTAGATCCTCAGTCCCTTCTATTTGCTAACAGACTCAGATTCTCTGAAAATATTAAAATTTGTCTGCCTTTTAACACATCCTGGGTTAAAATGTTCCTTTAATGGGTGCTCAGAGTTAAGAAAAGCTACAGAACTCTTAAACTATCCAAAAGAAAAAAGAAAAAAAGGCACTTTATGTTACTTGTTATCATGATAATCTTTACCAAGTGTTTCTCGCTTGAAGCTGAACTTTTCTTGATTGAGGTACCCCAAGGCATCATTGACCCACGGCAGTCAGCCAGAGAACAAAGCTGTTGCTGCATGCCAGCTCTTGATGGCAGGAGACATCCACGTGCCAGTGTTGACTGCATCTCTCAAAACTGGATGTGCACTGGAGCTAGTGTTTGGGGCTGAAGTTCACAGATTAAAATATTATTGTTACTTCCTGCAAGTGACTGCCAAATAATGTAATAGTCCCTGAGGACAGAGAACAGAATTTCCATGCTGGGGAATAAATGCCACTAATGCATGGATTTTGTTGGATTTCAGGGCCAATTTAAAGAAAACCACATCCAGACTGTGGGTAGACAAATGGATGAGCTAAAAAAATGGTAATTATTTTATTAATACATTTGTGAAACAGACGTCCCTCTTTCAGAGTTTTGAGGCTCTGAAATAAAGTACCACTTTTATTTTTGCCAGTTATTTACATAGATTTTCTCCCCCTTTAATTAATGAGACTTTCAGGAATACCTTATTTCTTTTTTAACAGTCTACAAATATCACCCATTACAGATGTAGTAAACATTAGGACTAAAAGCATGAGCTATATAATAACATTCCCCACTTAGTGTCACACTGCAATTACCAAAGGCTTTGCCATTTGTGTCTTGGGTTGACACAATTTAAAGAGGTGGACGCTCTAAAAGGAGTCACCTCTCTTTAGTTTCAACCTGTCCTTTCCACCAATACGGAATGAATACAAGTAGACAGAAGTGAAAAAAGTAACAAATGAAACAGCAATAGGCAAAGCCTCCCCAGAGCAACTAATAACCCAACTCTGAAAAAAATCTAAAAAACTACAAAATTGCTAAATCTCATTAAAAGGAATGAGAAACGGGTGTCTTTACCAACAAACTGTGGGCCTGATGGTAGATAGGGCCAGATATGGAGGGGTGAAACAAGCAGTGGGGGAAACCATCAATTCCATAGGAATTCCACTAATTGACACAGGCTGTTACTCACGACTGGGCTACGTCTCTGGATTTAGAGACAAAGAACAGAGACACAAGGAAAAAGAAAAAGGGAGGGGGTGTATACATTAGAAGGGAATATTAGGTATTTGGGGAAGTCTGTACCTCTCAAGTACCTCAGACAATGGGGAAAGAGAGGGACATGCAACCAGGAAATTGGGGTGAAAAGGAGGCTGCGCCCTCTAAAAATTTTGGGAGACCCCACGGCCTCTCCCTTTATCCAAATAGAGTTACAGGACTCCTCTGTCTCCTTTTTGGACACAAAGCTCCGGTGTTTGTCTGTGGATTAACGCTCCTGACATGGGGACACAGGGGAAATGGCGTCGGGCTCTCGCCTCAAGTTGCTGCCCTCCAGCCTACCGCATGGCTTGAAAGACAAGGGGAAAAACAGCTCTCTATCCCAAGATGTCGCTTCCCAGTCGACCACGGAGTCTGGCAGACAAAGGGGGAAAAAAAGGACGGCAGACAAAAAGAGCTCTCCGGTGGAGGTAGGAGCTAGTGAGCTGTTCCCGTGGTAGACGGGAATTCTTGGCACACGGCAGTCACCTCCACACCCGCTGCTCACTGCTGGCCTGCGGTGCTGCTGCCGCTCCTGCTCTCCATGCCCCGGGAGTGTTGGGGCGAGCCGGGCATCCCGCTGGGCCAGCTGCAAGGCCAGAACCTCGACGGAATCAATTCCCCGGGAAGCAGTCTCCACCTTCAAACACTGCCACCGAACAGAGCGAGGAGCCTGGGAGCCCCAAGTTTAGATGCGCCTGCTGCTCCTCCTCCCTGTTTCTGTTTTCCGGGTCCTAAAGACACACTAACAGTCTTGGGCACAGATAGATACGGACTATAATAACATTTTGTGTTATCCACAACAGAATGACACTTGTTTGGGGAGGTTCTTGAAGCTGTAGGCCATTGACCATCAGCACTTATCTACAGCTGGGCCGTCGCTTAGATGCTAACATTCAAATCCTTCTGCTCCCCATTATTTAATTTAGTTCTTGTCATAGGTGGACGTTTCTAGTTTTGAAGGCTGAACTCCTTCTCCCTGGAAATCATGAGAGAAGGCAGCCAGTACTTCCTCCTGCAGAACAAATGATGGTAGAGGCAATCATTCCCAGATATCTCAATCCATCCAGATTGCTCGATACGTAAATAGCAAGTCCCTCAGCTCTTTCCACACAGAAAATCCACAGGATTTTTATTATTGTCAGTAATGATATGCATTGCATTCCTAAAGTGGGTAGTAATATATTCAATCCTTCCTTCAAAGTACTTAATTAAATTAGCTAATTACAGGGTGAAGAAGAGCTAAGAACTGAAAAAGGTGACTGTAGGCAAGAGGAATGCTATCCAGAAACTTAGAAATGTTTTTGTGGCTCTCAGAGTCAGTTCAATAAAGACAAGGCAAGTATAACAGGATAAAGACACATTAGGAGAAAGTTTTCTAATTCTTTTGGCAGCATTTCTATTCTCATGGGAAGTATAGCAACCATCTACACATGACAGTAGCCAAAACCCTTCAAAAGGCAGTAAGTTTCAACTGGCCCCTAAAGACTCTCTTCTGTTGCAGGCAAAAAACTTTTTTCTCCCATGTAGTCTTCAGACAAGGTTCTGTGTCGGCATATTATTTGACTGCTGTCAGAATAATATGGGCAAAGAACAGCATCATCTCCCCAATGGAGAGATGCTTTACTAATTTGAATTATTACAGGAAGTGCTGTACTTCTTATTAGGAAGAATAAGCTCTTTATAACAGTCGTCTTCCTAACCTGCCTTTTGGAATTGTATTATGGTCTGCTCTCACACCAGCTTGGGTTCTAATTATCTAATTAGAGGCTGGGCTCTAATTATCTCATAGCTCATGTAATGTTAAACCATCTCTGAGACTGGTTGGGTGAATTGCAAAAAAATTTCAGCTGCCACCGCTGATTTTGATCCTTTCAGTATGGGATCTTTGGCTGATCTTGAGTTGTAGCAGTAACCCAGTGTGATGGCAATGGCCTCCTTTTCTAAACGGAGAGGGGCCAATTGGAGTTTTATTTATGCCTCAAAATATTATTAGGAAAAATAATCTACAAACAAACACCAGAGATTTATGTCCAAAAAGGAGACAGAGGAGTCGTGTAACTTTATTCACATAAGGGGAGAGGACATGGACATTTCCCATGGGTCTCTCAAATTTTTAGAGGGTGCAGCCTTCATTCTATCGTAATGTCCCAGCTGCATGTCCTTTCTCTTTCCTCATTGGCTGAGGTACTTGAAAGGTAAATTTTGTAAATTATTTTGATACAGTTCACTTTGTAATCTCTTTTGATATAGTATAATTTGTCAGCCTTTTTATAGTTAATATTCTAATCCCAATATAGATTGTCTATTTAGTGTGATTAATACATATTATAGTTTAGGCTTTCACAAAATATTAAAATAGAGGCTATGTACTGTGTATTGTAGCACTAACTTTTGCAGAAGTAATTGTAGCTGTAAAATAATAACTAATACCTTTATTTTTGTGACTGACTGACAATAGTGAAATGGCTAATGTTGATTGAAAGTATTCGTAAAAATAGCTAGAACATCTGTATGACAACATTGAAAAGAACCAGATGAATAACAGCAAAAGCACAAGGAAGAGCATACCACTGACCCTTCAGCTATCAATAACTGTCAAACCACAGACCAAGGGGTCTTCAGTGATAATGAGGGAGGCCATTACCTAGTTTGGACTCAACCTTTTGGCCTCTACTTTCTACCAGAGGCTTTGCACCCAGCCTACAACATTTTACCCTCACTACCGCACTAGAGAATTTATATTTTAGCACAACACAAATCAATTTCATTAAACTTAGTCTTAATGCTGTAAAGCATCAGTCAGCAACCTATTTTATCCAAACACAATAGATAATTTGCTCCAGAAAATATCTGTTCATGGTTGGCCTTGAGCAAGGGTCTAATGGCAAATACTGTGACAGAGCCATGGCTGCCCTAGCATGTGCAAGTCATGGTGTCCTGCAACTCTTGTCAGGGAATTAAAAGCTAGTTTTCCCCTCAAGCCTAGTATATAGACAATGAACATGAGATGAAATAGCAAAAAGAATGAGTCCCTTTTTAAGAGACCTTTTGATCCACTCCCTAGTTTCATGTACATGGAAGAGATGAAAAATGGTTGAGCTTGGTGAAAGAAACCCAAAAGAGCAACTCAGGCTTTGGAGCCTAATGCTGAACTAGTTAGGGAAAATATTTGGGCCATTATCTTCTCTTGGAGAAAATTATCCAGCTGACTGGTGGGAAGTCAAGTGAAATGTCTCATACCTTTATTATCTCTGTAATGTTGAAGCAGGGTAGGAAAACCCATCACATAACAATTCTATTTGTAAAACAAAATTCTAGTTGGCAACAGCTTCTCTCTCAGTCTTGTACATGATGTTATCTAAAATGGCACAACTGAAATAGCCATATTTTGCAACTTGATTTCTGCCCTGCATATGACCCAACTCTCAAATTTGAAAGGTTGTGTGAAAAAGCATTTTCAAGTTTCCTGGCATGCAGGAGAGAGATACTAAAGCTAGTAAAATACTGTGAAAGGAAACTCTAATACTGCTTTTATGGGTGCATAATTTTCGTTGTTCTTTATATTCCAGGATGAAGCATATGGTTTTCCAAGACAAGCAATGGTGCAAAATTATACCAGAGAGAGCAAGGAAAAGCTAGATCCATATGCTATTTAGTAAATAGTGAAAGTATGTTTCATTTTGCATTATATTTATTCAGAGAAGAGTAGAGGATCAGTACTTCTCTCCCAGCTTCCAGACTGTTTGATACTGGACTTTCTTTCCTACTCAGGATGGAGATTAAACTGTTCTGACAGATTCATCACTGAGTCCAGTGCTCATCATAGGATTATATGTCCTCAGCTCTTCATCTTGCTCTAAAATTGGAGGCAATGTTTGAACCCACAACTTTTCCTGGAAGCACAAGCAGGGGTGCTTACAAACAGCCTCCAAGACAGGAGTTTGCTGAAGCTGGCCAATATGGATAAAATCAGGTGTCTGTGGAACTCTTACGTAACCAGTTTATAAAATACGGATGGAGCAAAGCTATGGATCCTCCTAGCCTTGCTCAGAGTTGATGTTGCAGACAGTCAGTAAATCACTTCCTTTCACTATGCATCTGCTCAGAATGACAGGCTGCTGAGGAAAGAAAGCTTTTGCCATTACCTGATAATCACTCCATGAGTCAAAGCATAGAAGCTGACATTACTTGCAATTGTTGTCCCTTTGAAATCCAACTAATTCAAGTGTGAATATTGTTTTAATTCCTACTTCAATAGAGCAGCTTGCACTCTTTAATTTCCTATGTTGCTTTCCTACCTAGGAACAAACAGGTCTGACATCAGCAGAGAGGTTTGGATAGAAAATCAAAGCAGGGATTCTTCAGAGATGCTTACTCTGGTACAAGCATTCCTATCCCTGTGTTATAAAATCTCCATTTGACATAATCTGACATCATCACTGCACAGTGGCAGAGCTATGGGATTAGCAGGCCTAGATGGCAGCTAGTCTGGGCAGCTAAACAGAGCAAGTGTTTCTGTGTGAATAACTGTGGAAGTAAAATTAATAGGCATCCGGAGTATGTAACAGGCCATATTTCTCTGAAAAGCTTTGGGGGTTTAATATAAGCATTACTGGGTAGGCATTGGTTTGTCCCTGGAATAACATCCTTCCCTTTCCACCTAGTGTGTGCACTAAAACTCCAAACCTTGCTGTTTGCTCTATGCCTCCAGAAAGGCTTTGCAAATTGCAGTGTAGAGTGGAAGTGACAAAGCAGGATGTTTTCTTTGTGAGAAGGTGCCCTGAGTACACATCCTATCATCACTATTCAGCTTTCAAAACAGAGGTGACAGTGGTGGTGGTAGAGTGCCAGGGGAAAGGCCTGGATATTGTCATCATCATCTGTCCTGGCTCAGCAGGAGAAGAGCCAGCCAGACGTGACCCTGGGCAGATACCCTGGGTGACTGGTGCAACACTGAGGTGGCAGGGTTCTCCAGAGCTTCTAAGAGATTCTAAGGACAGGTGCAATGAGCAAGTCAATTCTTACTCAGAAAATTTTCCTCTCTTTAAGATCAAGTATCTTGTAATATACAGTAACATTGTTTCATTTTATTGTATCTTGGACTTTTCTGAGTTACAACTTAATTCCAGTCAATATATCAATATTGTCATCATATAGATAATATATACTGATAATGTATTGTAATAATATATTATCAGTATTGGTGTATATTATTAATATTGCCAAATTAACTCCAGGTCTCTACAATTCCAAAAGCCAGCTTTATCTTTTCGATATGAGCAATTCTATTTAGAAACTCAAACATAAATAAAATAAATATAAATAAGGGAAATACTGACTCGGAAGAACTTTCCAAAGCATTGCACATCCTTACTTAAAGGGCAAAATAAGGCCAACAGTTGCAGATCATGTGTTTTAAGGACACAAGACAAAAAAAATTGAAATGCCAACCTACTGTTGGATGTAAGCTGCTCTTCTACTTTAACTTGAAACAATGAAGTATACACAGCTTCAAGTTTGTTGCACCTACTCCCTTAACATGTCACAGCATCACAGCGAAGTGTAATGTAAGATTGATTGATTAATTTTTATGAACTGTGTTCAGAATGTAAATTCAATTTGTCTTTTTTTTTTTTCCCATTAGTATCACTCTTGTAAATGCCATAGTAGACAGTGGAATCTGCCTGGGTGGTACAAACATTTGGTAAATCATTTAAACACCTTTTTTCCACATCCTTGATTATTACATAGGACCCATGAGACCTAATTTTTGAAAGTCCTAGGCCCTACATTAATAAGTATTCTTGTTCTGTTTGATCCCTTCCGTTAACAGATGGAAATTAATTTTCAGTATCTGGAACTTAGGATCAGATGACCTCAGTAAATGTGTATTGATACATTCAGTAGTTCAACAGAGGACTGAGTGGGGCAGGAAGAAGAGACAGAAACACAGCTATTTATACCGAGATAACTAAAGACAAAAATCTGCAAAACACAAGGCTTAAATTCGAATTCCAGGTCACATACCTAGCTCCTGTGGGTTAGCAAAATTTGTAACCTCTTCAGCAGTATCTAAGAGATTTCATGGGACTGGTATGCCAGAAAACTTATATTAGTGAGAAATCAGAATATTGTTTAAGTCCTCAATTTTAAAAACATAATGGCAGCCCTTTCAAAGAGGTGGGAAGCTATAATGGTATCCCTAATGCACTTCTTCCTGCATTGACACTAGAGAAAACCTCAGGACCGTGATTAACATCATAGAGCCTCCACGTGCCAAAACTTAAAAATACCCTAACAGTTCAGCTGTCCCCACAGATATTTGATTCTTGACTTCTTTTTTTTCATATTTCATGTTTTTTACCCTGACATTAAAATGGGGCACAGCCAACATAATCTATCTCCCTCCTCAGTCCAACTTGAGTACAGAGCTGTGTTGATTTGGCACAGCCTGGCTTTTGGGGGAGGCCACAGAGGTGGCTTCTGTGAGAAGCTGCTGGAAGCTTCCACCATGTCCAAGAGAGCCAATTTGTGATGGCTCTGAAGATGGACATGCTGCTGGCCCAATTAGGCAGGCTGGTAACACTTCTGTGATCACATATTTAAGAAGAAAATCAAAAGAGCACAGGCAGTTTTTTCTAGGGGTGGCGAGGCGCCCGGGGGAGCCTGTGGCAATGCACCACCATGGCCACTGCCATCTCAGCAAGCCTTGCCTGCTTGGCCACCCCTAACCAGCAGCACCGTGGGTGGAAGGGCAGGTTGTCCTTCGCAGCACCCCATGGGAAGAGAGGCCTTAAATAGCTCCAGCTCCACAGCAGCTGGCAGCAAAAGCTAGGTGAGCCACTCTCAGCGCGGAATCCAGGCAAGATCAACCTCTCAGGGCTGAGGGGTCCTGCAGGAATCTTTGAATCAGTGGAACTTGCTGGCAATGGTATCTATGAACAGCAGTTTTTCTTCTAGTCAGAGAAGAGGAGGAAGTGAGGACACGGGAGAGAAAACAACATGGCAAGACCAAGGTCAGTGGAAAAAAAGGGGGAGGAGGTGCTCCAAATGCCAGAGCTGAGATTCCTCTGCAAGCCATAGTGAGGACTATGGTGAAACAAACTGTCCTCCTGTAATCCATGAATCCATGGGGAATGCAGAGATCCACTCACAGCCCGTGGGAAAAATGCTCATGATGGAGCGGGTGGATGCCAGAGAAAGCTGTCATCCAGTGGGAGACCCGAATAGAGAGAGAGGGCCCCTGCTTCCAGAGACAGAGAAAAAACGGCCCTTGCTTCCAAACTAGAGCAGCCTGTTCTTAGAAGACTGCACACTATGGATGAGTGACCCATGTCACAACAATTTTGGGAAGACTGTTTGCCCATAGGAGGAACCTCATGGCATGGCAGAGAATAGACTTTTCTCCCTGAGTGAACAGAAAAAGATCCTGAACTGACCAAAACCCCACCCCTTGTCTCCCTGCACTTTCGTAGGAATGAGGGAGAAGCTGTGGGGAAAAGAAGGTATTTTAAAGGCTTGTTTTACTTCTCATTAGCCTCCTCTTTATCTGTTAATAATACATTTATTTTGTACCTTTAAATTGGAATCTGTTTCGCCCTTAGAGTCTTAAATGCAAAAACTCCTTAGAGTTTTTCTCCCAGTTCTTAACTCATGAGCACTTCATTAATTTTTCTTTGCCCTCTCCTCTGCCTAAATGTGGCAGAAGAGGGTGAGTGAACAACTTTAGTGGGTGCCTGGCATTTCAAACCATGACAAGAGATTTCTTTTTGCTGGAGCCAAAGTAACTTGAGAAGCTGTCACTGCTGTTCACAGCAGACAGAAGCAGGAGAAAAAAGGCTCTGCTTCTGGAGTCTGTTACTTATTAAAGAGCTTGCTAGCAGGCTCAGCTCCTTCACTGACTGTCCTTATGAACCAAAGGTTAGTCTCTGCTGGAAGTATGTAGAAATTCAATATGTTTGCATACGAAATTACCAAAGAGCAAAATAATAATTAATTGGACCCATCTTCCATCATATTTCACTGAAAGTGGGGAGTGACACCCTTTTAATGTTAAGGTTCCTATGCCTTATTGAAGTTTTGATGAATTGAAGGCACCTAGGAAGCCTGGCAGTTTCATCTGTTTCAACACAGGGTCTGTGTTAATTTTGTATTTTCAGAAGATGTGAGGGGGAAAGCAAGGAAGGGAAGGGAGATAAACCAAAGGCAAAACACTTTAGACTTTGATGTTAAACTCTTTTCTTCTTTTCTTTTTTTTCTTAAACTCATGTTTTCTTCTTTTCTTGAGCTACATATTTTACCAGCTATTATTATCATTAAAATAAAACCAGTGCAAATACAATGGAGTGGGCATCAAAATGTAAAACTGTATTTGTATTGTGAAAATGATGTAAGAGTTGAGGTGGGGACTTGGACCCTTTAAAATACATGTGTAGACACAATTTCCTTCCAGCTAATGATACATCTGAGAATATATTTTCTATGAATGACCTCCTGTAAGAGTTATTTACAAAATGTAATAAAGATGACATTTCACTATTTGGTAAATATTAGTTTCCATGTCAGGTTTCTGTACTGAATCTAACCCTAAGAAAGCAGGAGTAAAAACAACATTTTAATGACTCAGCTACATCAGATACTCTATTTTTCTGTTAATGAAAAATGTTTTTTCTCTTTAATTAAATCAATCTGCTCAAAAAAATAACAAAAATTGCTTACAACAATCTGTATCTTATTTTGAGAGTGTGCTATTCCTGCAAACCAGTCTGAATTATAACACTTACAATAGTAATAATTTTTCTACTTGAACACCTTTTTACCTATTCTCTTTAAAGAATATTTAATACTTTTTCATCTTGGTTTTGTCCTCCCCTAAATTTATAAATAGCTAGCCATTAGTACAAACTATATGCTTGGAAGATGCATAAGGTATCAATAAAACTTGCAAGCTTGAAATCAGGTATGTGTGTATTTCACAACTGATAACATAAAATAATTTTTTCAATATGACTGCATGCTTGAAATAACATATTTTATTTTGCAGAAGATTTTTTGGATTTTTTTTGGAAACGTAGTCTACATCATCAGGGCAAGGGAAGATAGAAATAGTAGGACAGAGCTGTAGTCATTACTCCTCTGAGAAGCAGCATGGACCTGCTATGATGTATTTATACAGCACCTTAAACAGAGGAGCTCTCTGGCAGAAACCCAAAGAACCATATTAACAAAACCAGCTAGCATGGTGTTTCTCATTCCAAAAATCAGAAATGGCATGAAGGTTTAACTGAGTAGAACTTTGCCCCACAGCCCACGTACTGGAGGAGATATCACACAACATTATAATGTGTTATGATAAATGGTGTGTGAATACAAATTTTAGAGCCAAGTTGCTTTTGCTTTTGAGCAAAAGAGTGCTGGTATCAGTGCTCCATAGATACATCTGTGTCACTCTAGCTATTTTTCAAATAGCCCATTTTTAGAGTCATACCTGATATTTGTATTTATTTTTAGAGGTGAATAATTTTCTGCTTTCTTCTACCCTTTTCTCCCCACAATTTTCTTTGGTTTCTCAGGTTGTTTGATTACTTTCAGGTCATACTGTCACAGTAATTTAAAACAGAAATGTCTGTTCTGCCCTCTGCACACCGCATTGTATTTCATGTAACACTTCCTTTTGACCCATGTCAAAGTGACCTTTGCTTCTCCATCGTGGGGACTGAAGCAAAAGGGAGGTTTTGAAGCTGTATATTAAGATTACCTGGTAATGAAATTTGTCATTCTTTTCTCTGTGGTATTCCTCCCGCCATCCCCAAGCCTGACCTGCATTACAAAATTTGCAGCTGGGGAGTTTCTATACATGGTAGTGCAAACCAGTCAAAATGGTGTTTCTGCCTTTGAATTAACACTAATTTATTGCCATTACTGTGCTTGCTCCTGGTGTGTGCAATGCTTATAGATATTCAGCTGTGCCTGCCCAGTGCAGCATGTCTCTCTGTACTTCTGCACTTTGTCTCACAACACTGAATTTTTAAAACTCTTGAAACAGGTTGGAAACTAATGACATTATATGATAATATGTCTGTCTTCATCCTCTCATATCTTCCCACAGACATACCCCTGCCTTTAAAAATGTCTTTACTTTCTAATTTGTGTGTGAACAGAAGAGTCTGTTTTCACAATAAAAGATAGAGTCCCTTCTTATTCTGCTCCTGACTGATCTGCCCATAGGCAGATGTGTGGCTATGGGAAGAGCCCTGTGATCTGATAGACAAATTATGTGGCTAGGAGAGAAGCAGGGAAGCAGAACAAAGGTTAGAAAGCATCAGTCAATAAAAAAGGTGTCTGCAGCAGGCTGACGGGGGGTCAAGTCTCTAAAGCAGATGTGAAGCTACCCTCAAGTCATATTCCCTTTACGACATGCTGCATAGGAGATATACTCCAGACATGATAGGAAATGCACCTTTTTTGGCTCTTTTCCATGGATATCTCATGAACATGCAAATAAGTGCTATGTGTGAAGCACGATGTTGGGGAAATGCAATTGGTATTTCAAAGATCGAGTTGTGTTCACAGGAACCAAGATGAGAGAAGGAGGGAGTGGAAAAGGGGGAAAACTCAGTTAATTTCAGCTATGCATTTCCTGATGCATGTGTTTTTAATCCATGTCAGTGTTCTAAATCTTCCCACTTTATTTGGAAGTTCTGCCTTCACATGTATTCTCAGAGCAAAAGAATACAGGATTTTAAATTAGGGATTTCCTCTTACAAAAATCTATTAGCAATATAATAAAGTAATGTTAGGGCTGTGTAGTAGAACTGAATCAGCTATGAAACAGCAGGTTTGTAGAAAACTGTCACATTGCAAAGACTGAACAAGAAAGGTACCTTTACATTATAGTCTGCCTCTAACAGGAGCACAGCTCATGCAGGTTGATGAACTCTTGTGTATAATAGTGATTCCCTTGCTTCCTCTCCTTTTTTCTTCTTTATAGGGAGAAAAGTGTGAATCCATGAAAGACAATGTCTCATTGACAGATGAATTCTCTGAGACAGTGCTGGGTACTCCTCATGCTAGATCTCAGCCTAGCCAACTCAGGCCCATTTCACCACTGCCAATGAAGACAAGTACAACTCTTCTTATACACAGATACAGAACAATCTTTGAGTATTTTGCTTGAGGAATGCAACAAATAGAATATTTTTGCAGCAAATTATTTTTATTGTTACTTGAGTACAGTTTAAAATATATTTCTTGGGTTTAAAAAAAATCTGGATTACAGTAACATTTTTACAGTATTGTTTTCATAGATTTGTCTTACTTACCATATTTATGCTGGCTCACAATGGATGGTTGCATAGAACTCCTCACTTCAATTCCATAATTTTTTTCAGTTAAAAAACTAATGCAAAGTTCATCTCTTTCCTGGCTGAAATGCAATAGTTTAAATACAATTATTCCCCACAGTATAATGATTATTGATAAAATAGTATAATTATAATATCTTATATATATGTGTGTGTGTGCATGTATAACCAGCAAGAGTTGCATAACAGATTAACAGAGATAATCTGTAGAAATTATGGGGCATAATAAGAATGTTTCCAGTCTACAAAAAGCCTTCTCTATCTATTTAAATGGCACGTACATATTTTTAGCAGCTACCTTTTTTTTCTTAGGGCAGGCAGAGATGGAAGGGGCTCAAAAACAATTGAGACCATCTCCTCACCCCTAGCGAGAACTCTTCAAGCAGCCTTTCCAGGAACTTGAAGCTCATCATAAGATGTTCTTTATTTCACTAGCCAGCCAATGCTTCTCTCCTCTGAAATTCCCTGCAATTCATCTACAGTTGCATTCCATAGAACAGTAATTTTTTCTGTTTACTCATCAGAGGAATCCAAAATGGGATGCTTCAAATCAGCCATATTCCAGTGCACTGACCAGCTAGACACAAGCTTACTTAACAGGCTGTTTTTACACATATACCCATTGCCTTACTGTGACTTTGCCCAGCCCTAAATGTCTTGTCTTTGTTCTTGGGACTGTTGGCTTCCAGAAGATGTCTGGCAACACCTTTTTCCAGTATCAAAGCAATAATGTCTGGTGGTTTTGTGTTGAAGGGATGGAGTTAATATACTTGCTCCTTTTATTTCCTTCTTCCTGCCTTTCCTGTGCTCCCCAGTACCCAGAGGTCCTGGCTGACATACAGCAGAAAACACCTAGGGCAAATTGGAATGTTTAAGCATTTGATATTCTGCTCCTTTGTGTCCAGGGGCAGTACATTCATGTTTGAGATCCATGGGACTGCACAGTGATGTCTATGGGGCCTTGTTTCAAAAGATCTTAGTCAGGGTTGCTCTCCTTCCAGCACATGGCTATGGCAAAGGCATGGGAACTGTTCTTCTACTCAGTAGTTCTCTAAAGCATCAAAAAAATCCTCAAAGTGAATCACTATCTTGGGTCATCTGCAATCATTCCTGGTTGTTGTGATAGTAGACATTTTGATTCTATGGTTGAATGGAAATCCACTGGTTATCTGTAAAGCAAAATAGACATAAGTATGGAAGTAATGAAATGATGGTGTCCAAATTCCTTATGTGGACATAAGCCTAGAGTCCTTAGAAGTGATGTCTTTATATTTTCATTATGTTTTAGAATTAAAACCCCATAGAGAGAAACAAGATAATTCATCAAAAGCCTAGATAAATGAACAAATAACATCTTCCAGATCTGTGTCAGCAAAAGATGTTGCATCCAATAGCAAACTCTCAATTATCTTTTTGCAAGAATTACTGGCAAAACTTTTAGGGAGAGAGCCCTAGTTAGTCACCAAGACCCTACCTGTGAAGATTTACTCTTTCAGCTGTTCCAGCTCATGCAGGTTTGTTTGTGTATTTGTGTTCTTTTGGTAGGTATGTGATATCAGCTGAGATGCTGAGCAGAAAGCCATAGCTTCCTCCACCAGTAAGAGCAATGTGCAGGGGATTCTACTGATTGACAGCCTGGGCTAATGGATGATGCACAGAGGAG
Source organism: Luscinia megarhynchos (assembly GCA_034336665.1). Lineage (NCBI taxonomy): Eukaryota > Metazoa > Chordata > Aves > Passeriformes > Muscicapidae > Luscinia > Luscinia megarhynchos. Next base: position 7,982,825 of record JAPFBE010000002.1, read on the forward strand.
CAAAGAGGGTTTGGATGAAGAGGTGTCTTGTCCACAGCTGCAGTGTTATCTTGGAGCACAGAAGCAACTGAATTCGTGCTGTGCTTGTGCCACAGCCTGGGAGCATGACATCCAGGAGTGCAGCAGGGAGGGCAAGCATCTACACACATCATGCTAAACCATTGGTGTTGGGCTTCTTGCCTTCAGAAAAAGTAGGCATGGGAAAAAATTAAAAACAATGTCTGCTTTTCTGTTGACCTATGATTAACATTAAACTACAGAACTAGAATATTAATTACTGTATGTTTTTAAATTAGAATTTTCTTTTTTATCTCCGGTACTTTTAACAAGCAATGGCAATAATGGTATCAGAAATATTAAATCCAGTACCAAAACCATCTTAAATCACATAAGGTATTTCACTGCACAAAGCCTGCATAGACTTTATCATAAAATCACACAATAGCAGCATAGCTATGCCTATTCATGTTTTCACGATGATATCCTAACAATCCATGGCATAAAGCCAATAATAATACTTTAACAGAAAGGATCTAATAAAAACTTTTGCCTTTCCAGGAGAGGCAGGAAAGCATACCAGCCACTTCTATGTTAGTTTCAGCTGCTCTGGATTTGGTTATGGTATATGAATGCTTCTATACCTCTATTATCTGGATGTGCTAATTTTTTGTCTTAATATTAGCAATTGATACACTAATTATTAGTACACTAAAAATACTAATAAATATCTTAATTGACTGATTCTACATTTTGAGGTATTTTGAGATATTTTTACATATAGAGATATTTTGTCCAAAAGGTGGAGCTAACGACACTCCAAGGTCTTAACTTTGTTTGCCGAACAGAAACCATTGAGTCTGACACGATTTTGTTTTGGAATGTATTTGATTCTAAGCCTATCTCAACTTTAAGGGATTGCTAGACACTCAAACTTGCACAGAAAAATTAAGTAAAAAAATCTGTGCACTTTTGGAGTCTTACTATGCCCTTTCTGTTTTTGACTGTGTTTCTGTTCCAGCTTGTGATTTGTCTTGTAATTCCAAGTCTGACTGCAACTTAATTAAGCCTGTCAATATGCTTTTGACTTCTTAATAATCAAGGGGTTCAACTTCCACATCTATCTCCCTCACTGCCTTTCCAGTTGATCATCAGACCCCCATGGGGACATATCTCAGGATATCTCAAGAGATGCAGCTCTATAACTAGCTGCTCCCCCCCAAGGTAGCATTTTCTGAATCAGCAGCAAATGGCAATTTCAAGCAGGCAAAATGTTGCTGCAGGCTATTTTTTTCTCCTCCACATAGGCAACTGCTTCCCTTGCTAGGTGAGTAGGAAAAAATCCTCTGTTTTAATCACCTCTTTTGTTTTGCGTTGTGGAAGTAAGGAAGCAGAGATAAGTACACTAGCAATGACGTCCAAGAAGATTCAGATAATATATATCAGCAGAAACTCACACCGGTCCTCTTCTCTGCTTTTGCAAAGCTGCTGCTGGCTTCTGGTTGAAGGTTGTAAATATTAGCAAGTGTTATGTAACAAGCTTTGTTTGGGATGCTCAGGAGTAAACCTGAATTTTTGTATCCCATTCTAATTCATAACGTATGTTTTATACTCTTTTAATTAAGGTTCTGATTTTGTTCCAAAGTTTAGACTGACAACACAGTATTACGCGGACTAGATGCACTGATCCTGCACATTCCATCAAGATACTTTCCCTCTTTGCAGTAACACCAAGTAACAGAAGTTTTGCAAAGTGGAAATACATAAAGATCTCCTGCATAATACATGAGGATAAATAAACCTGAGAACACTGAACATATTTGGGATTGTACTGTATGACAAGCTGTCAAGTTCCACAAAAATAAATACTGACTAAATGTGTGTTTAATAAATTGTCCTCCTTCCTGGTACACACACATTAGAGTTAGCTTCAGGGGATCAAAACTAGTTGAAACTAGTTTTCAGACTGCATCCGTCTATGGTTGGATGATTTTACCATCTCTCACTTGGTGCTCTTGAAGAGAAGGTGATTCTGCAGGCTCTATCTACACAGTCCCTCCTACAGAGGCCTTTCATCATCCAAAGTGCACTATTAACCACTTCCTGAAGGAGTCTAGTGGTTTTAGAACACAGGTATAAGGGAAAGATTTGCATTTTAGTCTTAACCAGTTCTTTATTATCATAAAAATCTTCAATATATAAAAAGCAAGGACTGGATCCCATCCTATCTCTTGCAATGTAGAACTGAAAAAAAATAAAAATCTACAGTTACCTTTCACTGAAACCTAACAGGGTTTTAACTCAATTTCAATAGAAATCTGCGAGTCCTATCCAAAAATTACATCTGAATGCAGCCCAGTAACATGTGATGATACGTTGTTGCCTAAAATTTATTTACTGCCAGATATGTTTGCCTATTACTTAATATAAGTATGCAAAGATTATTCCAAGAACTATTTCTACAAACTACTTTCTGTGGCTATTGAAGAGGGCTTTCTAAAATCAAAATTATAAAAAAAAAGGGATTTGCTTTTTTGAATTTATCTTACTTTTAAGGCAGAATAAATTGAATTTTGTGACTGCTTTTCAAGTTACAATAGGAGAAAAATAAGATATGTATCAATATAAAAAGCAGTTAGGAATAGCTGTTACGTATATATGACAGGGGATGTTCCATCTACTAGATTAGATGTACTGCATGTTCATGTTTTGTACATGTGAAATTCCAAAGTTCATTCAGGATTGAAAGCAGATGGCAGCATAAATACAGTGAGTACTGGAACAGGCTTCTTGGAGAGGTAGGCAATGCCCCATGCCTATCATACCTTTGGACAATGCTCTTAAAAATATCCTTCAACCTTAGGTCAATCCTGAAGTGGTCAGGCAGTTGTGCTTGATTGTCATTGTAGATCCATGCAACTATTCTATTTTCTGTTCTATTATATTCTATGTAGGCTGATTAATTCTTCACTTTTTAGTCTAGCAAAGAAAGTCACACAGCTACAGAAAACTGCAGCAGGAATCCAGGCCAAGTAGGTCCTGTTTCCTGAACAGTAGGTAATTGAAGAATGAATATCCTCTCCAGATTCCTGGGAGGGCAGCTAATGATGGATAATGATAAAGATACAAGGAGGAGAATGCAGAAAATGCTAACATTGTAAAAGGAAAATGGATTAAAAGAGCAAGTGGTTGTTTTTTTCTTCACCTGTTCCAATGCAAGAGCATTATTAAATACTCTTATTAAATTAAGTAGTACTGATCTGATTTTCCTTGCCTAGGAATCAAGTTCAGGAAAATATAGCTGAATATTATGTGGACCATATACTGGAGAAAAAGTGAGAAGGACTTGTTATTCTTTAGTCAGGTTAGTCTCTGATTGGATACCTCTAGATGGAAATATTGCCATAGAAGTCTCTCTGGCTGCAATTACTACTAATAAGACCCCTCCTCCCCCCATCCCCCAAGCTGTGCAGTGTGACACATCACTTCTCTGATACTCATAATTTGTTAGTTTGATGTTTTTACAGGCTGTCATCACATTAAATAAAATAAAAAAAAAGAGTTAAATTGAATGCTTATGTATAAAAAAAATCCTCTTTCAGTCACTATGTACAACACTCTGAAAGGAGGTAAGAGAAAACTTGTGCTCAACAGCCTCCTTTTCAGTGCTTTTATATTAAGCTTAAAGAAAGCAGTTATGCAACCTGGAAAGAATTACATTTCAGGAAGCCTGGAGTTCTGGAAGTGTTTCTCAGCCAGCCATGAGGCACTGCAAAGCTATTTAAATGCTTCTCATGGGTCTCATTTTATGGTGATAAGTCAGACAGGCAGAAGTAAAAAAAAGCTCAACAAAAAGTAAACCACTCTGCACAAGAAAAAAAGACAACAAATCACAACCAGCAGAGAAATGGCAGAGTGAAGTATTGCAATAAGTCAGTGATTTTGCAGTAATTAAGCATCTTCTTTAAAGCCTTTGAGGCCTGCATTCATGAGCCTGAGACCCTTTTAAACATTTGATTATATGAGGAAGGCATACATGCATACAGATTTGTTATAGACACTGCAAATACTGGGATAATGCTACAGAATTGTACAAGACATCTTGACACTCTGAAAGGATATGTTTGGTCTGGTAGAAATATGCTTCTAATATGTCATACCACAAACCAAAAATTACATGCAACTTATTCAGTTTAGAAAACAGATATTTTTAAAATGTTTTTTCTCCTTCCTCTAGTGCATTAGCATTTATTTTCTGTTTCCCTTTCCAGAGTTATATTTTTAATAAAGTCTTCTAATACATGCTCATCCCTCTCAGCTCTTTTGAAGCAGGACACCCCTCTTCCCTGCCTCTTCCCTATACATCTGCACACATGCTTGTACATCTGCTACCTTCCATGGAAAAACTGCTTTTGCCTGGCATATCAGCCAAGATGAGGTATTTAATACGTGTATTTGTAAGAAAATGGAAATATCTGCTTGCTTTATTTTCTTAGCTGATTCATCACAGCTCCAGATAATCAGGAATATAATCTGTGGGGGGTTTTTTAGATATCCCTTTCTTAGCATGTTTGAAAATCTGGAGAGATTGTGCAAGTCAGATGCAGAACAGTGTTGAGACAATTCAGTGAAAATCAATGACATCTCAGTTTAAATAACTTTTCATAAGACAAGCACAGAATCAGTTGTCTTATGGATCTTTAGAAGTTTCTTTTAAGGAAAAACTGCCTTGTCCTGAACTGTACATGACCTCAGGAAAAAGAAGACATACAGCTTACAGCTTCAGGAATCTCAGCTTTCTCCATTTTCTTTCCACGATTAAACTACCTCCTGAAACAGGTTCTTTACAAGGTCTTCCAGGTCATTCATGACTACACAAAACAAGACATAGGTTTCTTCTTTTAAAAGACACAGCTTTCCTTGGCATTTAGAATGGTGGTACATACGTAGGTTAATTCTTCTAAAGTCTGTTGTTTCAATCTTTATTACCATGAGACCTTGTAGATGCTCAGCAAGAAGCACAGCTTTAAAACACGTAATGAAAGAAAGGCAGAACACTGCTATAAGCAAAGCTCACTAGCCATGACAATATGGATAATTTGTCTCTATGTTTTGATATAAAGAGATATAAAATTGACTAAAAAGTGAGTATTCAGAAAGCAGTCAAAGTCCTGCAAGCTAAAAAGAAAAAATGTTATTAAAAAAAAGGTTATGTTTAAACCATCACTGCAGAATGAAGAACAAATGGTGATAAAGGGATTAATGAGCTTTGACCATTTTCATTAGTTTAGCTAGTCAGTGATTCAAGTATTTCCAGAATTCTGGAAGGTAAATAAGGCATCAGGTTGGCTTTAGATTTGCACTTTTCATTTATGGTACCAGTGATGCCTTCCCCATCCAGTGCCCATGTGCACATAAATAGCTATATTTGGAAAGATGGAACCAGAAGTAGCATGTGCCCAGTCTCCTCCTGTTATACCCAAAACCAAAAATTACTTTCAACTTATTCAGCCTAGAAAACATATTTTTAAAAATGTTTTCTCCTTCGTCTAGTGCATTAGGATTTAATTCCTATTTCACTTTGGAGAGGAAATCTTACTCTTCATATCTTACTCTTGCTAATGGACCTGAATTTTACTGTTCATTCTTGCCCTTTCCAAGTTCAGCATGTTTGATTAATTTCGTCACTTCTTAGTCACTGCCTTTTTATTTCAAAGAACAGGATAATCTCCATCATAATTAGCTGCTTCAGTGTCTTTCTCTAAATGATCCACTGGCATGTTTTGTCATGATTAAGTGGCAAAATGCTTTACTTCTTCCTCAGAAGAAAAAGAAACTAATGCATGGAATCACAGTCTGACAGCAGAAGGCCAGCCAGGGCAGTCTTTTGCATCACATCATAGGGTCATAAAAACTTGTCCTATGAGCCTGATACTTGGAGTCAAGAGGAAGCTTTTGTACAATATTTGCCCTCTTTATTCCAAGATCCTGATTTGCTCAATAATATCAAGTTCAAGACAATATAGATACTAAAACATTTTCCATCCAAGAAAAATTAATTTATCTTTTCATATAACACCTGAAATGTGACCATCTTATTAGTAGCTTCTGCCACTTATCACAAAAGAACTCTTCACTGCTCCTGTACAAGCAAGGCATAAGTACCACAATTTGACTATCTGCCTTGGTTTGACAATCAGGTGTCTGCCAAGGGAGGCGGAAACCTCCCTTAGAATGGAAAATATGACCCGTTTTCATCCAAATTATTATAACTTTGAAATTTAGAGGCTTTAAAATTCTTTACTAGTGTATATATGTAAAACAAGGCAAACAAACAACAACAACGGTAACAACAGCAAACAAGAAACCAAAAGCCCAATGAACAGCCTCTCCCTGCTCCTGCAGCGCTTTCCCCTCTGGTGCAGTTCCGGTCACAGCCGCCAGGGGCGCTGGTGGCTCCCGGCCGGGCAGGGCGGCTGCGATGATTCCCCCGCGCCTGCAGGGGGCGCTGTGGCGCCGGCCCAGCCCCTCTCTCCACACGGCAATGGCGGCACAGCCGGGGGAAGGGATGGAGAAGGGGTTCCTTTACAAACTCACGGGGAGCAGCTGGTCCCTGTGCCCCTATGGATGGTGACATGGGCTGTATCAGGAACCCTGGAGCAGCGGGCTGGAAAGGCACAGGCAAGCAGACTGCTGGGGATGGTGAGTTGAAGTGTAGCACTAAGCCCAAATGACGGCAGAAGGAGAAGCGGGGGCAGGTCCCAGTAGCAAACAGCCCAAAGCAGCGGCACCAAACAGCGGGGCTGGGCAGTGCCGGCTGGGCTCCCATAAGCGCCCAGGAGATGATCCCTGAGGAGGTGGGAGGGGGTCAGGGTCCCGGGTTTTCCCCTGCGGCGCTGAGTAGATGGTGAGGGTCATTCCCTGTGAGATCAGGTGTTGGAAATGTCCCAGTTCCGTGGCCACTGTTATGAGCAGAGCCTCACCCACTGTACGGAGAAAAGCAGTGCAGGACAGAACTCCACAGTGGCAGCAAATTCTTCCTGCAGCAGTAGCAGCCCATCTCAGCTCCTGCCCTGAGAGCGAGAGACAGGGCACAGCTGAGCCCAGCCCCTGGCCCCCCAGCCAAAATCTTATGGTATCTCTGCACTTCCCAAGAGAAACCCCCCCCAGCTAAGAGGCTGCAGCTAGCTGCAGTCCTTCCCCCCGTCTTGGCCGCTTCTTTTGTTTCTCTTTAGTGTCCTTGTTACCATCTCTTGGGCAACAAATGGGAGAAAATTCCCTAAAAGAAAGGAGAAAAAAGTAAAAATCCTAACCTGCAGCATTATGTAAAGAAAAAGGGGTACTTTCACAGAGAAGGCAAAGTGTTAAATATGATGTTGCCAAGACTGCCAAGCTGCTTAGTAAAAGCTCTTGCCAATGTCGAGGATGGTATGACACTGCTCACAAAGGACCCAGGCAGAGCATAGTCATTTCTGTGTATCCCAGAACTAGGTTTTTGCTCAGTTCTTGCTTGTCCACAATTGACCTATTTCTCTATTGTATGTCACCATTATATCCTTTCTTGTTTCTGATGTGGTTAAATACCACATTCTTTCTATAAAGTGGTGTTGTCAAAATGATACAAATGTAATATTCATCCAACAAACCCACTTTTTTTCCCCTTAGATTTCTTCTTGAGCCCTAATCTTTTCTCTATACTTCCCTTCATATTTTGATTTCTGTTGCTTTCTGTAGGCTTTTACTTTTCAGTCACGCTTCACGTATTTGGCAGAGGTCTGTGGTTTTTACTGCCAAATATCTCCACAGTGCTCTTTCAGAAAGTTTAATCCAAATAAATAAAATTTATTACTTCGAGAAACTTAATTTTTGTCTTTTCAAAATTTTTTTTCTTGCACTCAGCTATAGAATCTTTGGGGTCAGCATGTGAGAGTTGGATTTATGCACAACTGATGTATGTAGATGAGCCTTGCTAAGTTATACATGTTATTTCTGCTTAGTCTAGTCTGCTCTAAGAGATGATTCATTGTGTTGTGAGGGATTAATTGAGCAGATAGAGATGAAATTTCTCTTGTTGTGAAGATGCTGTCTGTCTTTTCAGAGAGACACTGTAAGCTACCACCAATATCAGACCCACAGAGGAGGAGGGTCACAGGTGAATGGGAAGACCAAAACCTCTTTGCCAAATGGTTAGGTTTCTTAACAATAAATGATTGACATTAGCAAAAATGCTTTTACTTTTCTTTTTTTTTTTTTTTTTTTAATGCAAGTGAGATGCCACTGATAATTTGTTATTTGGCAGAGCTAATAACTAATAATATAAAATGTCAAGATATGAGGAAAACTGAGTCAAAATGAAGGTATCCTGAGGAGAACATATGAGGTTTAGGCCTGTAATTATCTTAAGAGGATCCTGTTATTTACATTTAAAGCATAGTGCTAAACAACATTTCTATGTAAATTCCTTCACTGTGTGTGGTTGGCCAGATGCAAAAACTCTTGCATTGATTTCTCTGGAAATGGTGGCACACTGGATTTCCCCAAAGGATCTGAAAATCTAGCTTATGTTGTGCACTGAGATACTGCTGTCAATATTTACAACATTCATGGCTCAGTAAATCTGGGGCATGTGGGAACTACTTTGGATTAATTATTTAGCAGTATACTATTGATCTATTTAATTTTATAATAAAATAAAACTTATTTCCCATGAAAGGCAAATCCACAAAGCCAAAACCTCTACACATGAGGAAGTTTACTGTGAAGTTTTTGAGGAGATGCTGTCTAAGCAATGTCCTGTGATTATGTCTGGCTTTCTGTGTAAGCATCAGTTAAATCACCAGGCTGCAGCATGTTCTGAAACTTGTGGTAGGATCTCAAACAACAGAATAAGCACATGTAAGCTTCTCCAGTGTTATGTACTGATGAAAATACATCTGGTATGAGAAATTATATATGACATGCATACACATCTCATATGCATATGAGAACAGCTGTCCTGGGTAAACCAAAATGTTACTGTATTCCATGTCTAGCTGTGCCCAAAATTCTTACTGACTCTTTAAGACCTGGCACCATGAGCAGACCAAGGGTTTGCTGCTGTCCCATTAATAAGCTGGAGCTGCCCAAGCAGAGCTCTCTTGGCTTTTGCCTTTCCCTGTCACTCCTGCTGGGAGAGCTGAGACAGCGCAGGTGGAGGGTCCCTTATGCTTTCTTTTGTAGTAGCAACTCAAGGAACTGCATTTCACAATCCAAAAGTGTTTCAGAGTCTGCAGCACCTGTCAGCGGGGCAAAGCCAGAGCCTGTCCGAGCCAGGGTGGGGAGAGCCTGTTCTTCCCTCTCCCCGTGAGAGAAGGACCTGAGGCATCAGCACCAACCCCCTGGAGTCCTGTGGGTGCAGGAGGAAGTGAAGGGTGGTGGCAGTGACCCCAAACGTGCTGGCAATTCCCATCTGCCACTAGAGCTGCTGTGCAAGCTCCTCCATTCCCAGGAGGGTTTGTCCACCATCCTTTTCCTTTGTCTGCCAGGCAGTGCAGTTGCCTCTGGAGACCACGCTCTTGGTGGTGGGTAGGGGGGAATTATTGCCATTTTCCCTTTGTCTTTCAAGCCATTTGATTAGCTGTGGTGGCTGTCACCTCGGGGATGCTCCACCATTTTGCTTCTCTTCGTTCACAGGGTGTTTTTCGGATTTAGCAATTTTATATCTAGTGATTATTTACTGCTGTTTTTAGCCTGTTGCTGTCTGGCTGGTTAGTTAACTGTTAATTTTTTCACTTAAATCTACTTGTATTAATTTCTCCCAATTGGTGGAAAGGGATAGGTTAAAATTATAAGGGGAAGTAACTCATTTTATTGTCCACCTCCTTTAATTGTCTTACACCAAGACAGATATCCAACTAAAGGTATCCAACTCAGGGGCCTGAGACAGAAAGTGAAAAAATAACAGTTCTGTCTGAAACAGATTTATATTGGGTACAGAACCCACAGGTCACAATGCTACCCAGTCTAATCATGGGGGTATGGAACCAAAGCTGGTTTATTTCACATATATGGGACTCTTTGCCTGAGATATGGAAATTTTTTGAATCAGAGACACAAACCAAGATTGGTTTGCTGATATACTCTGCAATATCAGCTTATGTAAAGATAACATCACAGGCAATGAGAATTATTTGGAATGTGTATTCATTGCTGTTTTCCTGACCTTGTCTCAGCTGCTACTTCTGGGGGCTTATTAAATAATCACACCCAGCCTGTTGCAGGAAGAACAGGCAATGATTTTTCCCAGACTTTCACCTCCTTCTCCCCCCTCATGTCTGACACATTACCTTTTGAGAAGGTTCCTTTCCTTCTGAATGTTGAAAACACTGTAATTTTTTTGCTAATTCTGCTATGTCTACGTATAACACAATCAAACCAATATGATCATAATATGCCCAGTGAACAGGCCCAAATAGATCTCTCAGTGATAGAGGAATAAACAGAAAGGCATTTATAATTAATGGAAAATTTGGCATTAGATACCATCAAATATTGTATTACTGTTTACCAGGAGTACAATCCTGGCTCTGTTGAAGTCAAGTAGAGGCCAAATTTTTAAAAGGACTGTGCAACTGAGATTTGAGCTCTTTTCAAAACTTGTTTTGATGAGAACAGTAGTTCTTAAAAAGAACGCTTGCAGATGGGGGTTGGAACTAGATGGTCTTTAAGGTCCCTTGTTCTATGTTCTATGACTCTATGGTTAGATCAGAGATTTCTGGAGAACAGCCACTGAAAGAAGTAGATTATTTCCTAATTTAAATTGCATGACAAAATTATGTCAGTGTCTGGAGGAAATTAAAACTCCTTTAAAAGATTTGGGTGAGTTGGATCCATATAAACCAGTAATGGGGAGCTTATTTGAAGAACAAAACCCCCAAGCAGCACATCGAAAAAAAAGCATCCTGTAAACCCAAAGAAAAGTTGATAAAAAGGTAAAATTTCACTTAAACAAAATTACTGAAATAAGGATTTCAGTGGTTTAAACAGCTCTTTTAATTTTTCTTTTACAAAGCTTCAGCTTAAAGGAGTGTTATCTATCCTTTTTTAGAACAACTGAATAATAGTGATAACTCTCCTTAGGCATAAGTAATATTTGAACTCAAACAGAGAGGAATTTTCACAACATCTAAAGCCATGGGAAACACTGATTTGTTCTAATGTGCAAGTGGTACAATAGCATGACATCTTTTATCAAGTGTACGCAAGGCAGCAACACTCCAGAGGAGATCTGCCTTACTTCATGATACACTAAACTGCATACAGTATAGAATGAGACACTGTGCCTTGTTCAGCTTTATGAAACAATTTTTAAGGGCAAGTTGCTTGTCCTTCTTAGTCATAAGATACACAAAGAAGGTGAAGAGATGGATCTGAACCTAACTCTTTGATATCTTGCGTTGTTCTGCTGAACATTCAGCCATCTCTTTAGTCTCCAGGTCTGACTGACTCCTGTGGAGTTTATAAACAGCTTGGTGCAGCTTTGGAAGCAAACCTGTAGGAAAAATTAACCCCACACAAATACCTTGCAAGAGATTTCAAGTTGCATTACAATTTGATAGAAAGATTACAATAAATGTAATGATACAGAGAGATTGGCTTGCTTGTCAGGGTGGTGGTCACAGTCTGAATAAGTGGTGGTTGGAGTGCTGTTGAAGTAATGAGTGCAATCTTGTTGAAAGTGGTGGTCCTGTGGAAGGTCTGGTCCTCCTCTGGATGTCCAGTGGTGCTGGTCATTCCCAAGCTCCAAAGTGCCCAGATTATGTACAGGCAGGAATGTTCAGTACCTCCCGCAGGGCAGGGAGTTTCACAATGGGATGATGTAGTCTTATGAGTCATAGGATATTTTTTGGGTCCTTGATGGTTGTTGCAGTGATCTATCCTGCTGATGCCTATTCAGTTCATCATGGCCTATTAGCAGAGATGAACCCCTCAGGATGGGTGGCACTGTGCTTTTGCTTCCCTGGAGGGAGTTATCAGGGTCTGGTGCATTGGTGGGAAGAAAAAGAAATTTGGGTTGCCTCTAAAACAAAAAAAAAGCCAATTAGGGTTGCCTCTTTTTCCTTATCTCGTTTAACACCTAGCCCACCTGAGGGGTGGGGTGTGCACTGGGCAGCTGTTGCAAACTCACCATTAGCAGCTCATATACATAACATATGTAATGGAATATGTAATAATGTAAGTGGGTGTAGAATATATACTTTGACTGCACCCATATTGGCACTCTTCCCCCTGTAACCACAGCAAGCTGTAACGCTGATCAAAAGATTTATTGTCCCAGTCCATTTCTCTCTAAGTGGACAGACATGAATTCTAGTAAAGACTCGACATACAAGGTTCTCTCCAAATGAATATTTATCATTGATGTCTAGTGACAAATGGCATCTCATAGCCTGAAATAACTGTTATACATTGTAAGGATGATTTTATTGAATGACCCATCAAATACTGAGAATCAGTTGCTCAACGATTGGAGCAAGCTGAGAAACCTTTGTAAAAAGTTGCAGATTGTAAATTGGTTCAAAGCAAGTTTTCTGAAATCTGAGCATCTATACAGCACACCAAAGGCTTTCCCTAGATGTCTAGCTAGATGTCTAGTCTTGTATTCTAAGTCTGCTGAATGGCTAAAATACCCTTGAAAGCTGTTAAATTCCCTTTAAAGACTGTAGCACTACTCTGCTTTACTGTCTTGCCTTTGGTGTTTCAATTTCTCCCACTTTCTTGATTGCTCTGCCTATATGTTTATTAAATGCAAAGTAAACTGGCTTAGAACATAGAAAAAACAAGCACTTATGGTGCTGAGAGGATTATTCTGAACAGCTTCTTTACTTTCATTCACAGATGGTTCCATTCTTTTGCTGTGAATCATGTGCTATCTTCTCTGTCTGAAAAGTGGAAAGTGAAAGGTGCAGTACTGATATTCAAAAGAGATACTTTTGAGACTAGAGGAGTATTTAAGGCAGATAAAAGTTGTACTGCCTCATGGGACTGCTGAAAAGTGCTGGAAAAGTAGGGTTTCTTGCTGGTTTGGCAAGATGCTACATGTTATGTTACAGAAAATCATAGTCTCAACCAAATTTTGAGAAGTTTATGAAGTCCCGGCTGTTACACCCCTTGTTCTCCTGTTGTGGCTGACCATAGTTCAGTTAACTGTCAGGGGATTTTTGTCTGACTAATCTTCCTTCTGAGCAGTGACTAGGAAAGAGAAAAGACTGGTTTTAGCACGAAGAAAATGAACCCAGATTAAATGCTTGAAACAAACGGACTCATTTATATAATTCAATGTTTTTAACTCTTTCTATGCTTGAAGCAAACTGGCCCACTTATATCATTCAATGTTTTCAACTCTTTCTAATCTTTAAAGGCTGAATCTTAAAGTCAGGGTTTTTTTGTAACAGATGAGTGGTCAAATGCATTGATTGTTGGCATAACTCTGCTTTTGGGATAATCAGGAGTAATAACTCCAATTGACTTCATCAGTATCAGAGGTAGAACAGTGCTAAACACTTTTGAAAAAAAATGTCTTGAAACTATTGTTAATGAAAAATAGATTAAAGTATAGAAATTTGAGTATACATTTCTATTATAAGAAGTTTATTAGTGTTGCTACACCATCAACTAGAATAATGTGGGTTAAAAAAAGTAGTTTACTAGTTTAAAGATATAACATATCCTTGTGACTTTGACTTTTCGTCTGGGTTTGTAATATGCATTTCCAAACACAAAATCTGCAGTGCAGAACTTTGGACAAGACTGACAAGTTAGATGTGACCTTCAGTTTTAGAAAAATCCAAGCAGTAAGACTGACTGGATGGGAATGAACCTACAGATGAATTCTTTCTTGCAGCTCATAGGAGATTTTTACTGGACATCATTATTCAGTGGCCAGCTGAAGCACAATTCTGTGTGCCAATGCATCACCATGAAGTAACACAGTTTAACACTGATACAGTATAAAATAAAACAATTGCTTAGCAGAAATATTTCATTTTACACCAAATCACTCTAGAGCTAAAATAGTTTATTCCAAGCTCTATAGCACTGGATAAAATTAGCAAAGCTGAAATACACTTTTCTATCAGGAAATCATATAGTAGAAAATTTCTAACCTGCTCTCTTGCTTGTATTCCTGCTCTATATAAAACATGTTCTTAACATGCCTGGATACTGAGGACTCTCAGAGGAATTTATAACACCTAGGTGTGGGGGTGGGCTTTAAAAATCAGCCCTGTGCTTTGAAGAAGCTAAAAGAATTCTGCTTGCATCACACCTCTTGTAGGACAGCATTTGTAATACATCTCTCCTCAGCTCTAGTTTCCCAGCTGTGGATGAGATGATTCTGAAAAGGCAGGCAAGGATACACGGCTGCTGAAGCATGTTTTCTTCCAGTATGAGACAGAGAGCACCATTCCTGGATTTACCCTCTTTTCTGTGGGCCATTGTTAAGAAAACATAGGAAACAGGATGCAAAAGTTTAGATTCATCTGACTCCTTAAAGATTGGCTAAATCCTAACCACCATGAGATTTACAGTACATGTTTCAAAAAGACTGCCTAGTTTACAGTGCAAGAACAATTAAAATAGGGTAAATACCATGAAATATGTAGCTGAAAATGGATTTAGTTTCTAATTAACATACAAGAAGGAAATGAGGAGTTCTGATCAGATTTTTGTTTCATTACTGGCATTACTAAAGTAATTAAATTGTGCAAGATTGGAAACATGATCCTGTTTTTAGTGCAGTCAGTGGTGGTTTTATGACCCATTTTTTTATAAGGTTCCTGGCCCTAAGCCCTTTCAGTTTTATTGTCTAGAAGCTTAGGCCTTGTTTTAGTCATTTAATCATCCTTTTCTGAATTAGTTTTAATGTTCTTCCTATTTATTTGTACTAAAGAAACTGCAACTATTCTTTCAAGTGCTTAATTGCTGTCTGGATGGGTGGTCTTATTCTTCTTGAAAGACAAAAGGATTGGAAAAACCCATCAAGTCCTGACATTAGCTATTTATGGCTTCATATTAAATGTCAAATTGCAATTTAGTGTAGAATTTAGAACTTTAAAAATTTTAGTTTGGTTTATAAAGTAGATTCAGATTATGTGGGGCTTACACAATCCTCCCTGAAAGTACTTATTTCTGTAGACAAGTGAATGACTTTCAGCTGTAATTTTTAGGCTTTTTTTAGTATTTGCTCATTTGTTTATGTAAAAGAAGCCAAATAATTCTAAACAGAAATCCAAATTACTGAAAAGATATAGCTTGATGCACAGGGCTTCAAAAAACCTATAATTAGCACCTAATTAGATAAATCCAGCAAATGAATAAGTCAACATAAATATTCAGAATATTGAACATAAGAATGTAAGGGTGAAATTATGCTGACATCAACAGCAATGCAGAATGTACTAAACTAGTGGAAATAATTAGCTATACAGATTCTCAGAATCAGTATTATACCCAAAGACCCCAATGCAAATACACAAATTGAATAAATTCGTAAAAGTATCTCTTCCCTTTTCTTTAGATCTTTAAAACACTTGAGGTTCAAGTGAAAGACCACTGTGCAATGCTATTTATTTATAGATAAGGAAGTTACAGTCATTTTCCATAAGCATTGGATTCTAAATTTTTGTGCACACACAAATATAAAAAACACTTTAAACTAATTTTTAATTTGGTACTGCAGTTAAACAGATACATTTTTAAAGTAGCTCAGAATATTAGAAGGCATCACAAACAATAGTGTACTGTAAGATGCAGGAACTGTCCATCTTGTGTGAAAATGACACATGGAAAATAAGGCTACAGCCCAGCTCTACAGTGAGACCTAAGGATCATGTTAGTATGGGATGATGACAACTTCTGGGGAAACAATTAATCTGCATAAGCACAGATGTCTAGTGCAGGTAACATACACACACACCCCCCCAAAACAGAAGTGCAGACATTTAATTTGAAAATGAGCGAATGGATGTATCCCTTATAATTTCCTTTCTTCAGGTAGAAAAAGAATAGCCCACATCACACCTTCACAGAATAAGTAGCTGATTGGAGACTTCAGTACAGATGTATTTTGTTCTGGTTTTCAGGGATCTTTACAGCTGCCTGACAGAATTCTTATATACATCCTACCTTCATAAGTATTTGTTTATATTTCCTGTTAAAAACCTATCTTGACTGATCTGTTTCATCTAGTAATCGCCCTTGCCCTGTTACATTAGCCATGAGTGGAAATAAACTGGAACTTCCAGCTGTTTTATTACTTGTCTACCTCCCAGGTGGGGAGACCATTTTGAATATTTTAGGAGCAAACTTCTTTCCTTAAAAAGCTCTAAGATGCATTTTCTGGCAGCCTTCACTCTCCAGGTGAAGCTCATATGGCCTTTTACACATTTGCATAAGACAGACATACCTATGAAGGTTGAACCAAAGCACTGCTGCTTGGCTGAGCTGGCATAACTGACTTCACTCAGCATTTGTCATTGATGAAAAAGCAAGCAAACACTTAAACCTGTCTCAGTGTCTAGAGGGCTAAAAGCTCACATATAGGTGCACTTTTCTGCCAATGGTAAATCATTAATCTGGCATATATTATTTAATAAATATTAAAACCTTGAAGCATTTACGGAAAACAAGAAACTGCTTGATTCATAGATGTAATGAAGGAAACAAAAATATCTAATTTTAAAAGTTATTTTTCTGAGTAAAACCTGGATGAATGGCTGGGCCTGAAGAGTGGTAGTGAATGGAGTTACATTCAGCTGATAGTGACAGGTGGTGCTCCACAGGGCTCAGTATTGAGGCCAGTCTTGTTTAATATTGACAGTGAGTTATATCTTAGTTAGCCAGAACAGTGACAAATGGCAAATAAATTAATAAATTCCTGATATTTTCCCAATTTTGACTCAAAATTGTTATTAGGAATGTTCATCTAACAGCTTTTTTACTGTTGGATTTAAAACTTTTTTGTTTCAATATCTTTATCAGTGGTCTGGAGGAGGGGATCAAGTGCACCATCAGTTAATTTTCAGATGATACCTAGTAGGATGGGAATGTTGATCTGTTTGAGGCACAGGCTGGATCAATGGGCCGAGACCAGATGTGTGTGCCTAGTAGTTTTCTCATTAAAGAGGATTCAATGAAAATCTCTTTAAATGCAGGCTTGCCTTACCCCTCTGCCCCAACCCCCAAAACTGAAAAAAAGGCATCCAAAAAAAGCTTCCAGATGCACAGGGGTATGTTTTCCCAGCATGGCAGGGTTTTGTTTGCTGTGCCAAATTCTGATACGTGGGAACATTGGTTCTTTTCTCCTTATACAGAAGAAGAATGCCTTTCATCCATTTCCTGTGGCCATAGTCCCTTGACTTCCATTGAAGCCAGGGGATGCTGTATTTTTCCATCTTTAACTTCTCTACAGTAATGTAGTGGAAATACATCTTCATCCCCCTTTCCTATTTTCCTCTAACCTCCACACCCAATCCCAGCTTGGACTGCAGAGGATGTCCAGAAGGATGTTCCCCTGAAAAGTCTAACATTCAAGTGGAAATGTGGCACAGCTTCGTGATCTTGTTCCCACTGACAGAGAATCCTATGGAATTTTCCACTTAGGACAGGAATGGTTGGTGGTTTCACTTAGAAAAAATAATATTCAAATGTGAGGAGAAAAGCAAGAACAGACATTGCTCTGAGTACTTAAATCTTCACTACTTCCTAATTTGCTTAGAACATTAAAAAGTCTTTACAGTTTCTTGAGAATTAAGAACAGCTGCTTATAAGCATAAGGGCCTGTCCTGGTCTTAACTCCCTTTGTACAAGTTATTTGAAAATCAGCAATGAATTTTCAAACAGTTTAATGACCACTGCACTTACACACATTGTTTCTATTACAGAACACATTCTTTACTTGCTTTCTTTGAGATGTGATATTAGAGAGCATTTATACAGATAAACACCAGTATGTCATTTATAATTAGAACTTTATATGGTTAAGATTTAAGCATTTGGGATATCTGTGCTTCTGTGTACTAAAAAGGCAAAAGTGTCAGCTTTAGTTTTGCATGAAGAGTGCAACAAAATTCTGGTTCTTTTATTTGGCTTCAAGGTATTCCTGCAAAAGTGCATCATTCTCTTGTGAATTATTATAATTTCATCTATTTTTTCTTTCTGATTTAATTGCAATGTTTCACCACATGGACTCTTTATAACTTGTTATTGTTCATTCTGATTCTGGAGGCAGGAATGGAAATCTCTCTGGTGGTACTGCATGTGTGAGGTCTTGAGCACATTGCCATGCATCTTTGTTCTCTGTGAAGAACAAAATGCCTGTGAGTAAATTTTGTTGATTGTGGTATTGCCATAGATCCCATATGCACATGCATCTGAAAAACAAGATTTCTCCTTGACCTCCTGGGAACTGCATTCCAACAGAAGACCTGGTAACATGATTATTTTTATAAACCAGAAGGTCTCACATCTTATATAGGTGTATCTCAAGTGGCAGGTAGGTTCTTTAAATCTCTCCTGTCTGCTTTCTATCTTTTGCACTACACCTAATTTATCCTCAGCTGAAGTCACAGCAGAAGAGAACTTATTATTACGTATTACAGTACAGACAACAGCCAAAATTTCTATAGTATGGCCTCCAAGAGGCCATTATTGTACAGATATGGTGGGGGCTTTTCACAGGTAATCAGATGTCTCCTCCTTGCTTCTTCAGCACATGCACAACATATGTCAAAGAACAAAATGGATAGGAAGGAAAGAGAAGATCATGCAAGAAATTTTCCCTTCTTTTGAGTTATTTTCTTCCTGGTTGCCTCTCCTACCCCAAGGTGCTATATCATTCTTTACTTAGTTGTCCCAAAATGCCCAAAGTATTGTTCAATTCTGCTTTATCTATGAGTCAAAACTCTTTTTTCTGATTCTAAAGCCACCAAGAGAAAGGAATGCATTGAATGCTAAAGGTTATTCTGAGTAGATTGTGAGACAGGTATTGAGATAAAAAAAACAATGGGTAATATATTATTTTTCCAGTGGGGTTAAATTCAGGTTCACATACTCTAATAGAAGCATGTGTATGTTTTGTCTACAGGACATTCACTTTCTGCTTTTTGGTTGAATAGTTTGTGTTAAGTGGAATGGTCATCCAAACTACACCACAAACAATCTCTACATAATGAATGATGCCCAGCCTGTCTTATGATGACTTAGGAAAGGTTCACAGTCTAATGACATGTCTCAAGCTTACATTTTATGGAGAACAAAATTGTCTTTTTATGTCCAGATGCAAAGCGGAAGAACAGGATCATGCTCTCCTTAAAAAACAAGAACAATTCAGTGGGGATAATATATATATATATATATATATATATATCCCATTTTTCTAGTACTCTCTGAAGGAAAATTTTGTGGAACCTGCAGTATAAAATAATGTGATAAAGACTAAGCTCCTCTCTGTAGGTCAACATCTGTCTCCAAGCAGAAATACCCATGCCTGGATTCTGGCAGATGTTGATATGATGTGCTTCTAAAGACTCTCAGTAGACTCCAGCCTCCCTTTGCTTGCCAATCTAGTCCAGTCTAGGGTATCTTCATCAGCACAAAGTTTTTCCTAATAACTGACATCAATTACACTGCCACTGTTTAAACCCATTTAATTCTTGTTGTCATGCACAAAGGATATGCAAAATGCATTATCCTTCTCCATTGTCAGCTGTCTCTGCTTAAAAACGAATGTTCCCTCCCCAGCCAAATGGAAATTGCAGACATAGAAAATAGCAGAAGTGTTTTTCAGCCTCCTAAGGTGTGATCCATGCAAGCTGTAATCCTCTTTACACTGCTGAACAGAATGCTAGCTAGCATCCTCCTCTGTTTGATGTGTTCACAGAAGTTTACTTAGTTCATAAGTATATACACTAATGTTTACATGCATTAATGGTAGGACTGAGGTCTTAAGGAATACAAAACTATTAAAAAATAAACCCTTTGAACCTCTCTCCACTTCCCTTCACCTCACTTGAGCCACAAAAATATAAAAACTACTTTCAGGTCCAAAAGCATGCATCTTAATTGATTTGCAAGAATAACTAATTCTTAGTTTTGCAGACTTTTTCATTTGGAATTTTCAAAGTGTTGCAGAAACACTGATTAACTCAACTTAACTGCATATACTGTGTGAAAGATTATGTGTTATGCCAGTTTACCAATAAGGAAATGAGATTATATAGGTTCAATCCAAAATTGGGCATAATTAAAACTAGATATCTTAACAAGTAGTCAAATTTCCAGAAGGTCAGGCCTTTCTTAGTAGTGAAATTTTCAAGTGCCTACTTATGGCTACTAATAAAACTGAATTGGTCAAGTCTTGAAAACAGAATACTCAAATACTTTTTAAAAATCTTTCACAATTAACCTTTTTGTTTACTGTTGCTGTTATACAACTTTCCAAAGACATTTCCAGAAGATACTTTGAGAAGAGATGCACCAAGGATATTTTCTGCAGAGGCTTTATTACCTTTTTAAATTCTTTTTACTTTCTTTAAATGCAAACATGCAGGAAAAGACATTATCAGTACTAAACATTGAAATGAACATATATCTTGGGGGGTTGACCCCAATCTATCTTTGATGACAACTGAACACAAACTCACTTCCATATGTTGCTCAGTGTTTGCACTCTCAGTTACCTAAACATTTTGAGAATCTGGACATTCAGCATTGCAAGAAAATTTCACTCAGCTTTTGGGGTAACAAGGGATGCAGGATGTAACTCCCTAATGTGAAGCTTGCCAGACTAAAACTAGATGCTTTAAGGAATTTGTATGAACACTTGTAACTAACTATTTCTTCTCAGATTGCAGTGGCATTCAACAAAATTAATCTACAATTCTCAGATCAGCTGGGGGAAATGAAATTGTAAATCTTTCAAAACCTTAATTATTTTGCCTAAAATTTAACTTCCCTATAATGAATGATTTTGTCACTCTGGAAAAGGGATTGGTGGCAGAGAAGAGTAACACAGAGTAACACTTGCTATGTTTTGGAGTAGCTGAAGTAGTGACTTTTCAAAGGCTAAGATTGCAGCCCACACAGCCCCCTTTTTTGGCACTTTTCTACTGCTCACATCAAGGAGCCCAAGAGTGCAGAGACAGTCCTGCAAGGGGAAAATTTATTGGATATTTGGAGGAAGCACCTTGTAAAATCTATCCTCAGTTCTGCAAAGCTACTCTTTGCATGTGTTGTTATTCTGATTTTTTCCTGCGGGCACCCTTTAGAGACAAGTTTGGTTGTGAGTAACAAAAGTCTGGCAGAGGTCAAGCTCAAGCCACCTGCCTGCTCCTGGAATGACCAAAGCATCAGAAGGCTGGGGTGGAGGGGAACAGTTCAAAAGCCCAGACACTGGACAAATGAACATTACTGCAGCTGAGGACCATTTCCTGGTATTTCACTGCTGTTTTTTAGCAAGCAGAGATGGGAGGGGGATGGGCCTGGAAAATATTAAATTGGCCCCAGAGAGCATTCCAAACCAAGTGGAATTTCACAGGCATTAATTTCAGGCAGAAATTTTGCAGGCCTGTTATATGGCTGTGTGTTTGGAAATCCAGCACAGTTATGTAGTATGCTTGGGGATTTTTTAACTTCCTTATCTTTACAAGGTGGCACCAGAGTTTTGGCTAGTGTCTTCATCACTGTAACAAAATGAGTTTGAAGTACATGTTCCCATTTTTCATCAATAGCTAAGCTGATTTAAGAACAAACACAAAACCTGAACAATTCTCATTCAGATTTTCATTTATGCAGAGGTTTGCCTTTCTCCTTCTACTGTGGTGGCTTTTGACAAAAGATGATACCCTTAGCTTATTTACTTTCAGGAAGAGGTTTAATTTTGGTGGGAGAGTTAAGGACATAGCTATATGGGAGCAATTTCAATGGTTTAGCTTAACCCCCTTTTCTCTCTAATCTTTTCAGGCACATGTACTAGGCTTATAAAACACATCTTTTCATTAGGTTTCCCAGACACAGTGAAGCTCTTAAGTCTGGCACATCTGTCTGTCCTTTCTCGACCTCCCACATTTTTGGCTTGGGGTAAAAGAGCAATGTTTTCCCCATAATTGGATGGCAGAGCAGGAAATTGGGTGTTCCTGTCTCTGAACAGCAGAGCTAAATGACATCTTTTCTGAAGCCTTTTATCATTGGCATCTTTGAGGGGAAATTTTTTTGGTTAGGCTTTATTGTAAGAGTATCAAAAAGAGAGGTTAACAGAGGTAGTGGACAGAGATAAGAGAATGGCCAGAGTGGAATTTTTGATATGTGAACTTTGTTCAGTTTTTGATACATGAAGTTTGTTCAGTTCTTTCTCCAAAACAATACACATGAATTAGTTTATTTGTATATGCTGGTCTCAGATTGTGAGCCAGGGTAGTCACACATCTTGGATAAGTGGGTCATGGAGATTCAGTTCTTAGTTCTTGGTGAGAATTATGTTCACAAAGGTTTTCTCAAACAAAGTTCAGAACAGTATTTAGAAGTATCTTATGACATTGACTGGGGCCAGGTCGGAGACAGATGACATGACTCTCTGTGATCCATGTGCCAAAAGCTCTCTTCATTGTCCTGCATTTTCCTTAAATAGAGGGGTTGGATTTCCCAGGCATACACATGTGATTGGTTACAGTCTTAAGTGACTCATTTCCTTAGCCAGTGATACATCTGCACTTTGGGTTCAACAGATTGGCTGGGATCCTGTGCATTTGTTCAAATCCATCCGATCATCACTCGGGGACCTGCCTACTTCCAGGCTGGTGGAGTATCCAGCTGCAGCTTTTAGATCAGCTGCAACATGCAATGTCTCAATATCTCAATAATAATGATACTAATTAGAGGAAGAGAAGAATTAGAGGAGTTTTGACAGTGTAAAGGCCGTGTTTTTCTTAGGTAACTTTCCATTCCTGGCTCTAATGCTGTGGTTTAGCCCCAGCTTTTAACTAAGCAGCACACAGCCTCTCCCCTCACAAGTGCAATGGGGAGAGAATCAGAGGAGTAAAAGTGAGAAAACTCATGGGCTGAGGATTGAAATGAAGACAGTTTAACAGGGAAAGCAAAAGCCAAAAGCAAAAGTGCACAAACAAAGCAAAACAAGGAATTCATTTGCTGCTACACACAGACAGGCAGGTGTTCAGCCATCTCCAGGACAGCTGGGCTCCATCACACCTTATGGTTACTTAAGAAGATAAACACCATCATACCCAGTTCTTTTTCCACCAGATTTTTGTGCTGAGTGTGACATCATATGGCATTAAGTATCCCTTTGGTCAGTTGTGGTCAGCTATCTCAGCTGTGTCCTCTCCCAGTTTGTGGTGCTTTCCCTTCCCACTCACTGCTGAGGCAGAAGATGCCTTGATGCTGTGCAAGCATTGCTCAGTAATGGCAAAGAACATCTTTATGTTATGAGCCCTGCTTTCAGCACAGATCTAAAACATAGTCCCATACTTCTACTATGAACAAATTACCTCAGCCAAAAATAGCACAAATATACTTCATCCATATGTCTCAAAATGAGGTTCAGGCTTATTTTATTTCACACCTCTTGTACTTACACTGTATTCAGATCTGGATTAACTGATTAAGTTAGCCAGGGTATCAGCCCCACCATTTCAGAATTCTTTACTGCTATTGGTATAAAGTGTTACTGGTACCACACAAAATAAGTGCAATGTATAGTAACATTTGAGATAAATACATGGGCCCTGGGGGAAAGCACCCTCAACTGCTAATGTAGCTGGCAGACATCATTGCAAGGTACTCTCAATTATTTCTGCTGGGAGAAGTGCTCAAAGACTGTAGGACAGAAAATGTCCTACCTGTCTCCAAGACAGGCCAGAATGAGGACCCAGGGAGCTACAGGCCAGTTAGCCTCACTTTGATCCCAATGAAAGTGATACTGGAAAACATTTTCATCCTGGCAACCATTTCAAGGCACATGAAAGACAAGAAACTCCTCAGCAGTAGTGAGTGTGTTTCACCACAGGGAAGTGCCTAACCCAATAACATTCTACAATGAACTGATGTGCCTGCTAAATGAGAGGAGAGCACTAGCTACTGTCTGCCAGGCTTCAGTACGATCTCTGACACTGTCTCATGTAACCCTCAAACAGGTGCTTTAGGGGCTGAATGGGGAGGTGGATTGAAAACTGGCTGAATGGCCAGGCCCTGAGGGTGGTGATGAACAATGCAAAGTCTAATTGGAGGCTGGAAAATAGCAGTGTAAATACCAAGAGTCAATACCAGATTGAATCCTGTTTAACTTCTTTGATTTTGATCTTCATGATGGGGCAGAGTGATTTTACTGAGGACACAAAGTTGGGAGGAATGGCTATTGGGCCAGATGGGTATGCTATCATCCAGCACAAGCTTGGAGAAATGAGCAGACAGAAACCTTGGGAAGTTCAGAAAAGAGAAGTTCAAAGTCCTGCACCTGGTGAGGAACAATTCCACATGTCACTACATGCTGGGGGTCACCCAGCTGGAAAGCAACTTGTTAAAAAATGACATGGAAGTCCTGATGGACACCAAGTTGGACATGGGCCAATGCACCTTGTGGCAAAGAAGGCTACCAGTATCCTGGTTTGCATTAGGCAAAGTATTGTCAGCAGGCTGACAGAGGTACTCCTCCTCTGTCCAACACCTGAAATGCCTGACCTACCTGTCACATGGGAATTGTGGAGCTACTCAAAAGAGTCCAGCAAAGGGCTTCTAAGATGATTAAGGGACCAAATCACACTTTCTATAATGAAAGGCTGAGAGAGCTGGGACTATGAAGTCTGGAGAAGAAAGGCTTAGGAAGGATCTCATCAATGTATAGAAGTATCTGAAGAGTGACTTCAAAGACAACAGAGCCAGGCTCTTTTCAGAGGTGCCTACTGACAGGACCAGAGGCAATGGCAGAAAGAGAAACACAGGAGGTTCTCTCTGAACATCAGGAAGCACTATATTACTGGGAAGGTGACCAAGAACTGTTACAGATTACCCAGAGAGGTGCTGGACTCTCCATCCTTCAGGATGTGATCATCATGATATTTTCCTGAGCAATTGGTGCTAGGTAATCCTGCTTGATGAAAGTTTGGACCAGATGGCCTCCAGAGGTTCCTTTCAATCTCCATCACTCTGTGATTCTGTGATGTTAATGTTTATTATACTGAGTCTGGAATCCAATCTGGAAATACTAAACCCGATACACCTATTTTCCCCTCAACTCTGCATGCTCATATTCCTTCTCAGAAATAAAATGTTTTGTAGAAGTCATTAACAAGAGTGCTGCTTTTGCATAGGTATCAGACTCAGAGCTTGTGATTGGCATCAGTGTATCACGCCAGTGTCAGAGTCTACATAATGCACTCCACAGCTGAGGTACTGTTTCTTTTCCCCTGGAAGAGAGTACTTTAGTTTCTTTGGTCTTTAGAACTGGATGCTACTGCTAAACTCCTAATCAAAAGCAGTACTGTTTGTGCAGACTGAAAAATGTGAAGTGTTATAGAAGAGCACATTCCTTCTTGGTTTTGCTTGGCTCTTAAATTGTGCCATTTAAAGCATTAAGCATGAAATGCAATGTATTATTACTCTCACAAAACACTGACCTCTGTTCAAAACTGGCTTTCATTATTTAATCCCAGTGTCTCAGTTTAGGGACAAATTTAGAAGACACTCTGGAATGAGTCATCTCCTCTAAAAGGGTTCCAAAAATCCCTTTCAACCAATAGGAAATGAATACTAATGGATTAAAACGAAGGGAAAAAACCCAACAGTCTATTAATGCCCACAAGACAAGGGAAAAAAAAGTAAATAAATACTAAGTATTAAACTGTCAGACCTTTATCCCCCCCGCACCAGAACAAAACCCCAAAATGCTTGGGAAAATACTGGCTCATGACATGCAGTACAAGATGGTGCTGGGGTCTCTTTCAGGGAGAAAAAAAACACAAACCAAACAGGAGTTTCATGAAGAATTTGGGCAACAGATGAAAATCTGGTGACTCTCTGGCATTGACCTCCTCTCCCCAGCAGATGAAGCAGCTGGGCTGGAGCCTCTTGGTGTGCTTTCTCTCCCTGGCTCAGCTCTGTGAGGTTTGGGACTGAAACAGTGGCCCCTCGCCTGCTGATCCTAAGCGACCTCTCTGCTGCAGCCCACATTTCTCTGGTCTTGAACTAACAAACTGTCCAGTTCACCTCAAAGGGTTGCTGAAGGATTGCTGCTGCAGCTTCTCCAAGGCCAGGGAAATGGAAAAAACTTTTTGCCTGGTCTAACAAAAACCAAGCAAAAGCAGACTGTATGGCACCTGGATGCCTGGGGAGTGAGGCTTTGAGAAAACCCAACAAAGAGCCCAGAGACCCTCTTCCCTGGCCACACCTTAAAGAGACAGCAACCATTTTTGGGCATAAAGCAGAGGATCATGGAATAGACTATCACCATAAATCACCCCAAGACACTCAGCCAGCAACTGAGTATCATGCAACTGGTCAACAACTCTCTCCTCCCTGCCCCAGAAGGATGGGGGATGAAAATCAAAAAAAGGTAGAACTTGTGTTTTGAGTCAAGAAGGATTAAATGATTGAAATAAAGTAAAATATACCACTACTGGTAGTAGTATTAATTGTAATGAAAAGGGAGATAACAATAAGAGAGGAGTAGAACTATAACCAAAACCTACCCCAAGTGATGCACCATACTATTTCTCACCACCTGTTGCCTGTTGCCCAGTCAGTTCCCAAGAAGCACTCAGCCCATACTGGCCAACTCCTCCCAGATTATATACTGAGCATGGCATTCTATGGTCTGGGATATCCCTCTGGCCATTCTGGGTGAGCTGTCACAGCTGTGCTACCTCTCAACTGCTTGTGCACCAGATCACTGGCAGAGCATGAGACTGAGAAGTCCTTGGCGCAGGGTAAGCACTACTGAGCAACAACAAAAACAGCAGTGAGCTATCAACGCTATTCTCACACTGAATTCAAAATACAGCACTGTACCAGCTACTAAGGAAGAAAACCAACTCTATCCCAGACAAAAACCAGAACACTAGTGTAGATTGATCTACCTCATTTAAGACTTAATTTTGTCAGTCTGAGTAGAACTCATTGTCATTTTTCTACTACAAACATATTTTTTGTTATGTCCAGATAATCTGAATAATAAAAAATAGCCTATTAACATACACTGCTAAGGCTAATGGAAGTCTTTGGCAGTCATACTAGAAAACCAAAACTTTTAAAGAGAGCCAAGCTAAGTATTTGAAGAACAGAAGGTTAACAAATAGAACCTGGACAACATGTGCAAAATGCAGAGGCTGATCCTTTTCCCTCTGCAACAATGCTAAAAATTCCTGGAACTTTGAAAGAATGTCAAATAACATCTGTGATCTTTCTCTTCAGATCTCCAAATACAGACGCACCATCGCGAAAACAAAATAATTTTTCTTCTCCTCAGTAAAAATAATGGCAGAACAAGGAAAATGTCCTTCTTGCCTGACTAATTTCTCTCCCACCAAATAACTGGCTATAATTTCAATAATGACTTCACACTGGTACATCTCCTGGAAAGCTAATGGCAGACTTGATGCTAATACACCTCTGCCTGTGTTTGTGGTCATGTTCTGGGTAACCCAAAATGTTACTGTATTCCACATATATCTGTGCCCCAAATTGCTACTTTAAATGGTCTCTTTAAAACCCAGCACCATGCCTGGAAACAGAACGGCAAGAGCCAGCGGACTGCCAGCATCCCTTGAAAAACTCAGAGCTGCCCAAGCAGATCTTTTTCGAGTGGTAGCTTTTGCACAAGGCAGAGGTTCTGCTTTGATTTTTTTTTCCTTGGCCTCCAGAGGTGGTTGTTTCCATGAGTTTCTGCACTTGGAACAGTAGCAACTTGACAAGCTGCGTTTTAATCAGAAGCTGTTTCACAGTGAATTTTGCAACACCTGTCAGCAGGTGACAAGGCTGAGTCAGTGCGGGGGATCAGGTCACAGGATTACTTTATTGGAATAAAGGGTCAGGACATGCAGCATTTCCCCAGAGGCCTCTCAAATTTTTGGAGGATGCAGCCTCCTTTTTATCCTATTTTCCTGGCTGCATTTCCCTCTCTCTTTCCCCATTGGCTGAGGTGCTTGAGAGTTACAGAAACACCTAATACCTAAGACCTCTTTCTAATGCATAAACCCTCCCGCCCCTTTGTCTTTTCCTTGTGTCAATTCCTTGTGGAATTTATGGGTCTTCCCACGTTTCATTTGGTGCCTATATAACTTAGGTGAAAGTTAAAACGTGCTCATATAGCTTGAGTTATAAGATACCAATTTGTGAGAAATGACCACTCACTTAAAAATTTTCAGAGGTTTGTTAAACCTTAGAAAATACAACAAAGGACTGAACAAGGAAAAAGGCATGACACCGGGAACATACAGCCGTCTCCCACGAGCTCATCCAAAAAATGGCTGTGCCTTTTACATCCCTGGTGTTGTATCAGCCAGAGTCTGTCCATCAACTCTTCTTGTAACTTGTTTGGAGGTGAGGTGCTGTCATGCCACCCCTCCCCAGCAGCGAGCTTTCCCCATTCCCAACTGGAAGGGGCAGTTGCATTCCCAGGCAAGGGGCGTGCACGTGTGCATGGTCTCCCTCCACAAGTCTTTCACAACCAAGGTTGTCTGGTGGCAACAACACTGAGGGGAGAAGGGGAGAACAGAGGATGTCTAAACAACAAATCACAATAACATCAATAAAACTTCTCTTAACACACACATAATATTTTCCCCTTAATTTTGAGAGTCAACCACCTCATTAGCCATCTGTAACAAATATAACCTGATATATCTATATAACCTGACACCTATACAGCCTGAATCATAGCTTTTTATATCTATATAACCTGATATAAATAACTTTTCATACAGTGTAATGGCTAGTATATGGTTAATTAGTTACCTAATGGTGAACAGACAAAAAAAGAAGAAAAAACTCACTAGGTGGGTAGCTTTAGAGATAGATAAGTATAGTGCTAATGAAAAATTGGCAAGTGCAAAGCCAATTAGCCACAAAACAAAGAATTTAGGCCAGTTGAGACCAGACAGACCAAGGAACACTGTAACTGTGCATGCTCCAAAGACAAAGTTGAAAAGTTTAGAAGACCTTGGAAGCCTTCATCAGAGCCCTGATGAGCCCCAAGATGGGGAGATGCAAGCACAGTGCAAAATAACTATTTACAGCCATGAGATCATGCTATGTAAATTGGTTCCAGTGCACATATGATGATGTTGTAGTGACATAGTAGATAAATACACCACAGCACTTGACAAAGGTGGGTGAGTTAGGCAGAGATATCCCCTTCATGACCAGTACTGCAATAAACACCTGCTCTATAGACATCAGTCTGTGGGATTTATTTCCAGCCTATCTTTCAGGCATCATTTTCATCTCTCAGTATTCAGTTTTATTTATCAGCAGACCTACAGTTTGTTTGTAAAGAAAAATCTCTCTCATTGCATTTATCAATCAGTGGAATCCTTCTCATTGTTTCTTTTACCACTAAGTGTCTACCTTTGTTTACCAGCAGATCCACTATTTGTTTGTAAAGGCAAGTCTCTCCTTCCTTTCAAAATCATTACACATCTATGCATTTTTTTCTACTTCATTCCCTGTACTCCTTGGCCCTACCCCAACTTCCCTCTGGTTTTGCTTATGACAAGATTAAGACCCATATTTACCAAATGCTAACAAAGGAGGAGGAACTGAATATTTAAGTAAACTCTTCCATTCCTGCTTACTTAAATAATGATGAGTCAATGCTTGTCTGTCCCTCCTATAAATAAAAACACTTTCTTAAAATATATAATCTTTTCATTTCAACTACTGCACTAGATCAGGTTTGTTGTAATGAGTTCCCTGAATTAGCAATTAATGGAAGTTGAGAATGTTTGACTTGTCAAGGTGGGATCTCCACCTTCTGGAACTCACAGATAAAATTCCAGTCTAATTATGAACAAAGTAGATATTCTTGCATAGCTGACAAGCTGCCAATCTGCATTTGAAGACTTGATACACAAAGGAGTAACACAAAAAAGAAAGCTTTAACCTTAGTTATTCACCAGTAGTATAACCCTCTGTTCTCTTTTAATTCTTGATTCTACTTTGGTTTTGAGAAAACAAATACTGGTTGTTTATTTTTAAAATACCAGGACAAGCAGCAGAACCATATTGGCTGTTTAGTTAAGCTCTGCAAACTCTTTCATATATACCAAATCACATTTAGAAGATGACAATAATTAAAAGCAGAGTCAAAGCACTGAAGCAATGGAAATGGTTAAACCATTAAGGTCGGATTGTGAAAGTCTTTCAGAAGGTGTTGACATTTCCATATTTATATTATTTAATTTCAGATATTTCAAACAAGTCAATAACCACCTTATAATGGCAAAGTAACAATATTGACTTAAGTTCTCCCCTCCTTGTGCCTTTTATTGTGCATCAGCCAACAAGGACCAGTTGAACTTCCCAGTGGATGAGTCAGTGCAGCGTTGGCAATGTTGCTTTTGACTAGCTCATAAAAGTTACCTTCATATACATAGTTACACATTGTGATAAACATATATTACAGTTTTGGCTTTCACAAATATTGAAGTGGATGCTCTGCATAATGTTAATGTTCCCAGAAGTAGCTACAGTTGTGAAATAATAACTAATGCTTTTATTTTTGTAGCTAACTGGCAATAATTAAAATAATTCAGACACATTTTTGAAGTAGCTGATTGATTTAGAGTACTTGTGGTTAACTTGCAATAACTGAAATAACTAAACTATCTGCATAGTCAGACAACATTTGGGGAATGGGCATGATGAGGAACCCTGCTCCTGACACTTCGACTGTCAACAAATGTCACCTGCTGAAACCACAGAACAGGGGCTGTTGTGGGGGGGTGACACATGATCCTCAAAACCACAACCAAAGTTACTGCACATGCTCTTAAAAGGTGGATTAGAGGAGGGGCCATGCTAAAAGGTTCCTGGAATATGTAAACTAGTTTGAAGAAATCTTTAAATATGTATAATTATTGAAGAATATGTATTTGACTGATGAATAGAAAGGGTATATAAGATGGGATGTTGTAGTTAGCTGGGGTACCTCTGGCTATGCACCCAGTGATGTTACCTTTGCTTTACTGATTTTGTCCCCTATTGCCCTTTATTGTGTTTGTAAAAATTCAGCTGAGGAGTGGCTGTAATTTCTCACACAAATCATAACTCCATACAGTTCATTAGTCATAATTTGTAATTTCTTAAGGAAAAGCTTGTGTGACAATATCAGAGCTTCAAGCTACCTAACACTAGCTTTTCCTATGCAAGGACCCTTTATCCCTTAATCTATTTCTTGCCCTACAGAAATAGCTCACTTATGCATTCAGACTCTTTGAACACAGAGTTCAGACAATGGAGAGCATGGGGGAAAGCACAGCAAGATTTATGCAGTGAAATTAAATTGGTAGTCCAGAAATGACCCCTTGCACGCTACTTATACAGTTGTATGCCTGAACTACTTCATGCACAAGATCAACTCCTTTTGTGAAACAAAATAACTTCAGTCTCTTGAAGTTGAGTGCCTGGCATAATGGCAGCCAAGTACTCAGTTAGGACACCCAAATGGTACAAATAAATAACAGTAGTGTTAAACCCCATTCCTTAATTTTTTTTTCTGTAAAAAAAGACGTGTTTTTTTTACCTAAATCACAGGAAGCCAAATGCTATCTTGACACAAATGTTTAGAAATTATTTCTCATTTTTTTGAATTACTTGAGGAAAAACAAAACTGGTTGATCCAGTTCCTGTAAACCTATTTTAAAATGCCTCTGCTTGAACACTTAAATTCAAATGCTTGGAAATAGGTGATGAACTCCCTGCTGTTCAGGCATATTTTACAGCATGACAGGCAAATAAATGTGTCTTGAACTTCTCAGAAGGCATCAGAGGCAGGGAAGCACTGGTTTATAACTCTTCCTTTGTTGCACTGGAGGAAACTCGGTAACCCAAAGAGAAGACAGCTGTAAGCTTTTGCCCACAACCCCTTAATTATAGTAGCAAGAGTTAACCAGTGTTGTGGCCTTAGATTCTGGTGGGAATTACAGATTCTCAGCAGTGTGGGTAAAGCAGCTGAGCCTTTCCTAAAGCTGGAGATCTAAGAATTAAAGGCATGTAACATTATAGCACATTGCTGCTAACTTACATTGCACAGGGCAGCAAACGCTTTTTGGCAAAGAAAGAAACAGTCTCTGCCGCTAAGTTTACAGTGCCGTGCGTCCATCATCACACGGTTATCCTTTCTGCCTCTTAGCAGTGTGCATCCTTTCACAGGGAGGGAAAAGAAGTCCCTTAAAAACTAAATTGAAATAATTAATGTACACAGGCAGGCAGCTTACACAAAGAAGCAGGAAATTCCTGTAGGTTCTCCCCTTCTGAAATTGTTTTCAAAGTCATTCTTGGTGTCAACTTTACCCGGTTTTCAGTCTCAAGTTACTGGGGTACTATCAGCTTACTTTGGCGGCAGACTGCTGGGAAGTTTGCTTTTCTTCTGCACAAAAGCAGCACACCCTCCGAAGCAGACTGTTTTGCAAGTTACTAGCTTCGTTGTTAATGAATCCATACCACTCAGTGATCCAAAAACCCTCCCACCGGGGTAGGGAAGGCTAAATTTGTCCAGCTGGAGACAGAGCTTTCCGCAGCGGCGCTCTGATTTGTCGTCCTGGCCACGGAGGGGGCACGCTGTGGTCAGCGCTAGAGCCCGGTAACAAAAGGCGAAGCGGAGAGGGCAGGGGCTCGCAGAGCGCTGGAGCCGGCGGCGGCCAGGGCAGCTCGCAAGGGCCGGGGAAGCCCGCAGCAGCCGGCAGGGCTCATGCCTCGCCCGTAGGGGCGCGGAGCGGACGGGACGGAGGCGCGGGGCCGTGCTGGAGGCGGGCAGCGGCCGGGAGCGCCCCATGGGCGGCCGGGCGAGCCTGGCGAGCCGCGGGAGGAGGGCGCGTCCCCCGGCCCGCGGCAGCGCGGCGCAGGACCAGGGGAGAGCCGCCACAGGGATGCAGGTACGCGGGCGGGGGTCCGGGGCCGCGGGCACTCCCTGCAGGTGCGAGGAGAGCCTGTTAAAGCCCTGCCGGGGCCTGCAGAGCTCGCTCGGCTCCGGGCCGCGTACGCGGAGAGTCGCGGCTGCCGCTGCTCCGGTGGCGGGCGCTGAGCCCGCGGAGCTGGAGCAGCAGCGGGCTGCTTTTCTTAGACACTGCCCGCAGCTGTGTTCGCCTGCCTAGTCCTGGAAATGTTCCTGGTTGCCTTTTAATATGAACCTAAAGCTCTTTTGGGGGGGCTTTGTCTCTTTTTTGTTGTCCAAAAATGAGAATGGGTTGGCAGTCCTAAAGTAAGCTTACTGGCTTTTAATGGGTATGAAAGTCTGATCAACATTAAATAGTTCCGTTTTTGAGTGATGGGTTCCCTTTGATTTTATGACAATGGACTAAACCAGAGAAACGGACAAAACAGCAGATTCAGGGCACAACTGCAAATAGGAATTTACAAGAAATCTGTAGAGCATTAGCTGAAAGTCTCGCACCACTCAACTCATTCCAGAGGCTCATTCAATCATCTCTGGTTTTGGTTTGCTAAGCAGTGTTCTGGACCTTTGAAGTTTCATGCACCTCCTTCTGGGTTACTTCTGAAAGCTTGATTCAACAACAGACTTAATTTTAAGCACATGTTTAAATGTTCTTGCTGACTTGCTTTCAGCTTAGCAGCCTT
The DNA here is from genome assembly GCA_034336665.1 of Luscinia megarhynchos. Classification (NCBI taxonomy): domain Eukaryota; kingdom Metazoa; phylum Chordata; class Aves; order Passeriformes; family Muscicapidae; genus Luscinia; species Luscinia megarhynchos. The sequence continues at coordinate 8,016,662 of JAPFBE010000002.1, forward strand.
TCTCTCCTTTTGCATACTTAAGGGAGCAAAAAACCTCTTTCATTTCAAATTCTTTCTGAAAACACCCCATTTCTATTGTACCGTTTTAGGGTTAGTTTCCCAGAAATTAATGGACAATATACCACACAGGTATTAAACAATCTTTACTGGTTTCAAGCTTCCTGTGACCATCTCATGTGTGCACTCTATCTGTGAAAATATCTCCATCACTCTTGTGTCTAACATTTCAACCAAGTAGTTTCAAATAGCCATTTTATTATAAAAAATTGCTGAGGAAATTGCTGAGTGTATGTGTTTCTGCCAAGTTGCTTTCCTCTGAGGCTACTCACAATAGGCAAGTGAGTCCTTTAAAGGGCTGACTTTTTGCCATTTCTCAGAATTGGAAGAATGAGTGTGGTTCTGTTTGAAAGCATATGCAATGATCTCCAGTGATCTCTTTATAAGCATCAGCCTGTGACCTTAGGCACAATATTAAATCTGAAAATTATAATGCTACATTTGAAGGAAATGCAGCAAACTTTTTTTCAGGTGATGCCTTAAGTTTTATCTTTCTTATTTTCCAGATTCTGTACTGCATTAGTATATAACTCTGAACTTCATAGAAAGTTTAGTTAGACAAAACAATCCTTTTCCAGCCTGAGGACCAGGAACACCGTTGCAGTTTCAGACCTAAAAAGTTTAAACAACAGCGAGTTGAGGAGAGCAATCTGTGAGGATGGGATTTCATAACCTGGAGCTGTAATTGGACAATTAAACCCAAAATGTAAATGGACCAAAAGTTATAACAGTGTGAAAACTCAGGACCTGCTGTATATCTTGGTTGGAGCCACGGCTGGGTTCTTGGACTGCCCAAGGGGTATCCTCTAAAGGGCTTTTAATAAATGCCTGCTTTATTCCTTTAACACTGTCTAGCCTCTGCTCTAGGCAGCCTCTCAAGGTGTCACAGGGATTGTTAGACATTTGCTTCTGAGTAAGTCTTAGCTCCAGCACTATGAATCTGATTTTAGAATCTTAATTAAAGTAGAAGGGAAGACTACTCTTAGTCATGTGCAGCAACCCAGGGCCCCAATTTTTTTGGATGATCTTGAAAGATGCTGAGAGAAGGCACCTCTCTATGTGACTTTGGGAGCAAAGATCTTGTTCCCTTCTTCATGCAGCACTTATGTTACTAGAATTTAGGGATGGGTAACCACGGCACAGTGCTGCAGTACCTATTCACCATTTTTGCCCCACTGTACTTTGGGGCAGTTTTGCCCCATTGTACTTTGCTGCTTTTCTTTGTGGATGCCTGGGGATGCTGAGTCTGCTCATATCTGCTTAGATGGCTCTCCAGGTAATAATGTTACTACTTTTAAGCCAGATTGTGTTTTCATGTTTGTTCTTGATTCTTCGTTTCCCATTTTATGATATTCTGAAGGGTCAAATGAACCTAGTTTCAAGAGAACAAACTGAATTACAAGTCCAGGAGAATAAGTCCTTTTTTATATGACATTTAAAAGCACAGGCAGAAGCAACATCAAACAAGAAGATAACAAAATCTCATGGTTTCCTTACCACTGGTCTATAGGGATGTAGCTGGGGCTAGCTGGGGTTAAGCTGAACTTCATCACCTTCATACAAAGTTTACATGAAACGGATAGTCTGCATTCTTCTCTTATTATATTTTATTATAAATCAAGAGTTTCTTCTTTGAAAGAACCAATTGCATTTAATCAGTTTTAAATTAGCATGAGTGATAGGGAAAGCAGAGCAAGTAATTCTCAAAATATTAGTTATAAAATGAGTTCAAATGGTGGAACAGTCTAAAAAGCTGGCATAGACTCCAATTTAAGCTGCTATTATAGAATAGAAAACATGAGGGCAGGACGTATTAATATCAGTGGCTTTATTTACCTCTGGAACATAAAAAAGGAGGCAACAAGCAATAGCTTAAAAATTAGCTTTCTAAATTCCTCTTGATCTTTCTTTTTCAGCAGGAAGATGTATGATTATACAATAGGCCTCTGAATTTCTATCACTAGGTGTTTGAAATATTTGTAACATTAGACTTTCTGCCTCAGAATATCCCAAAAGGTCTTATCATATATTTGAAGGGAAAATACCAAGAATTTGACTCTAGGAAAGTGTTCTAAAGACTTAGCAGATTGTTTTGGTTTATGTTTTCAAGGAGAGTGGTAGATGTTTCCAGTATGATTACATTAGACAAGTATTTTTCTATGGGAATCAATGGAATTAACTTAAATTTTCCAAAATGCCAGAGGTTTGCAGTTATGATATTTTGTTGGGCCTCATCCTTGGGTGTTTTATCAGCTTTCTCTGAAAGGCTGCTGTGACACCGACTGTTGAATTCCCTTTTCAGTCTGAAATGGAGTCAGGATTAAATGCAAGAACCAGGTCTGGCTCAGTTTCTGTTGGTAATTCTTCCTGAGCATATCCCGATGTTACCTGAAAACCCATTGTCTTAATCTTTTCTTTTTAACCACCTCTTTAAATTGTAATTTCTTTGGGTGTAATATTGTAAGGGAGGTCAAACTCCCTGAACAACCTTTTGTGATATAAGACTTTCCTGAGGAGCAATTTTTGTGATGTTTTTGGTTTGTTTTATTTCTTTTCACTTAGAAGTTCACTGTGGAAGACAGGAAATTGTTCACAAATGATTTCTGATAATTTCAGTTCAATGTCTGGTGCTTTTACAGCTCGTAACATTTCATGATAATAAACATCTGTGTTTTGTAATGCAGAAAGAAGAAAATGGTTTCTTACATCAGCAAAAAAACAGTGAAAACTGAAGTGCAAAGGAAAGCAAATAAAGCAACTTTATCAAAGTTGCTTAGCAATTATATAAAAGACCTTAGGTTTTCTGATCCTCATTGTTATGCTTTTCCACCGAAGCACATTATTTTTAAAGTAATGAGTTATCACTTGTGCAAAGCAAGAGAAAGGAGAATCCAAATATATCTCTAGTGTTTTCCCTTGTAGAGTAGGCTTCTGTATTGTAACTTAGTATCTCTGACTGTAAGAAAATGTGCAAATTTGGATACTGTGCATCAGAGCACAGTCACTAATATCACACAGTCCATCATCTCCCTGTAGGTATATTCTGACTTCTTGTATGGATGACCAAATTGTACATATAGAAAGAATAGGAAGAAAAGTAGTTCTTCCAGGAAAAAAAAATAGAGGGTTTATGGGTTGAATAATAAAGCAAATAGCTGCTTTGGCTCAAAATGTTCACCGGTGCACAAGTCTTTAGCATCATTTCATGGTATGCTGTTTTGCAACAGAAAGGTCAGAATAAAACAGCAAGAATCCACAATAATATTTTTTTTGCTGGTGCTAACTCCTCTTTGCAGATTGCAGGCCAAAATGACACCTGTAGAAGACTGAGCAGTGGGGTCATTATTAGTCATATACTGTTCAGGATGTTGATGGATCCTGTGGGCCAATCACCATTTTGTTATTAAATGTGTTCTTTCCTATAATGAATACGTTCTGGAGGAAAGCGGCGTAAGTTTTATTATTTTATGTGGACAGGAAATGCCTTAGACTCTATATCTTGTTCCCTCTCCATTATTATTATTTAACAAGGCAGGTTAATTCATGTAATGGTGTCCCTGTGGTTAATGTTATTGAGTACATGACAATCCTGGGGAAAATGGAAGTTCAGCTAAAACAGATTACAAAGCAGTATGTAACTGGAGTTCTTTTCCAGGTCCTCAGCACAATGTCTGGTGCCTTAAATGCAAGTTGTCTATCATCTTTTTAATGACCAAGGCAGGGAAAAAGCTTTTTAAAACCTCAAGCAATTTTAGCTGCTTTCTGTTGAGTTTCCAAGTGATCTCAGATGGGTGAAGTGCAATGAAACTTGTGATGGCTGTTACTTGAAAGAATTACATATATCTTCAGTATCCTGCCTTCTGTCTGACAGCTACAATATGTCCTGTGGACAATAGGCTGGATAGTTTTCAGTCATTGTAATCCACTTTTATAGAGGTTTTCATCAAGAGGGCAACATTTTATTTTAGGAAAATAAATGCAGCCTCAAAACTTGAAAAAAAAATCTTAGAGGAACTGATAAGTGAAGAAGGATTTAAAACACTTTCTTTCCAGAAGAATATTAAGTGAACAGCAGTGTCTTAGGTTACAATGTAAGATGTAATCACAAGTATGTATTCTATCACCATCATCTATTGGAACCAGGTGGGCCAGTGTTCTTTATCTCTTCCGTGCACCATTCCTCATAACTCTGGGGAGGATATCCAGTGTTAATGGGCCAGTTTTTAAAGCTGGAGGAGGGGAGGAAGGGGAAGTGTTCTTTATCTTTTCCACGACCTATCCTTCCTCCAGGGGAGTATCTTCTATTAATGAGTCATCAAGTCTTACTGCACAACTGATGAAATTGCATAATGGCATTGTGAGATGCTCCACCCAGGGGGAGGAACCAAGCATTCCTACCTGAATATAATCTGAGGTTTGAGACACCACAAGCTGCTTTATCCACTGAATTCCCAGAGGACAAGAGCTCCATAATCACCACTGGACCTTCAGAGGAAGATCAAACCCTTTTACAGCATCACTGCTTCAAGAGAACCACACCTGTCACTCCAACAGGACTGCAGCCATCATTTAATTGGACTGCTATCAACACTCTGACCAACAGGGTATCAGATTGTATTGTCACTCTGTCAGTGTTCCTGTATTACTGCATTTATTTTCATTTTCCTATTAAATAGTATTTCTGACTTGGGATCTCCCACTGGTTTGTTTTCAAACTAGCACAAGCAGGAAAAAGAAAAGTTCCCCAAACGGCTGGGTTACTGCTTGCAAGAAACATTTGGTAAGATGAACAACTTTCCTATGAAGCCTACAATAGAAAACAATATTTTTTTTTTAGAGTTTGTGGTTTACTTTGAGCATTGCTGTTGCTCTATCATTCCTGAATCTTTCCTTTCCACAAACTTTACTTCTGCACAATAAATTATATTATTCTAAGAAGTGATTCATTGTTGGTTCTTTTTCTTTTTTTTAAAGTAAAAAAAAAATTCAGGGTGTTTCCTGAATCTTTAATGTTCTTTGGTTATCCAGAAAACTGATAGAATAAAAGTCTTGGAAAACAGTGAGGGAGAAATGTGCTGGGTTCTTAATTCAATAAAACATTTGAACATTAAACAATTTCTTAAGCCTGTTGCTATACAAAAAAAACAGAGGCTCATGTGATCTTGACATCTCTAGAAACTGAAAATTATTTTAAAAGATAACTTAGGGTGAATTAAATTTAGGAGTGTTTAATCCCCTACTGAAATATCTACGATGCTGGTCATGATAAATTTCTCCTTTCTACCCAAACATAGCAACACTTAATATGCTCTCTCTTCCTCCAAAGAAATACCTACTTGATATTTCCTTTTGCTTTATTGTGCCCTCTCAGATAGGCTCACAAAACCAGCTTTCTTGTCCATTGCCCTTCTTTTTCCCCTAATATGTGTACATAGATCACTTGATTTTGCTAATGCTGCCTGTAACAAACCTTATGAGTTCACTCTATCTGTGCTTTAACTATCAGTCAATACTGCTTTCTAAAGGATTCCTGGCTTTTAAAAATTATTTTTATTAAGAGTTCTTTGCAATTAAAGCAAAATGCCTGCTCCTTGTGGATCTTGTTTTCTTCAGTTGTCCCAAATAATATAAATGTGAAATGTTTTAGAGAGTTAAATGCCACTATAGTTTATCAAAGCTGTTTAAAATCCAGGGAGAAAAAATTGGATAATGCCAGAGCTAATTAAATTTAGCTAACTGAAGTGAATAGGCAGTTTCATTCATTCCTAGCCTGTTTCATTTCCTAGCATATATATAAAACTAAGAAAAGAAATCGTTATGGTGATAGGGTAAAGTGAAGTTTATCTCAAAGCCTTTGAGATTTTTACTTATTCTTGGCCAACAAGTACATTTTCTTGCAAGGACTCCTTCAGACCTCAGCAGCTTGCTATGACAAGGATGATCACCTTAAATCATGATGATGAGGACGTGGTTGTCTGGTATGTCAGAACTGGCTTCTGAAAGCAGAGTTCATTGCCAAACACTGCATTGCCAAACACGGCTTTGAGCATGACTTGCTCCCTGAGAATGCTGCTGTTAATCCATGTATTCGTCATCCTGCTGTACTTGGTTGGCAGATTTTCCCATTGACCCTCATCCAGCTGGTCCCCTTTCTGAGGAAGGGTTAACACTTATTTGACACCACTTTTCTGGATTCCACCTTCAGCCAGCTAGTAATATAAGGAGAGGTGTTTATATAAAATTGATCTTGAGATAACTTTCTGTTTTCTAAACCACTTTTCAATCCTGTTGTCTTTAAGAAAGGTACTTATTCCTTTCAAAGTCACCAAAGCCAGGATTTCTCTGTTACTTCTTGGGCACTGAGGTTATAATAGTAATCTTAATTGTAGCTTCACTGCCTGTGTATGAATATAAGCAATTTCAGTAGCAAGTATGCTTTAAAAAGAATTAATGCATATATTTTCACAAAATGCAGCACTTAATCTGTATGTGAGAGTACATGTATGAATGTATTCACACTGGCTGTTACTCATATCCCAAGTTACTTGGGAACCCCAGAATGCATTTTAATGCATGGTTAAACTGGCAGTGTATGAATTTTAAACAATGCAGCATTAAGCATTAAATCTTGATGATGGTGAACCTAGGGCATGCCACAGAGCTGCTCCTTTCCTTAGGCCATGTCCTGGTTTAGGTCAAATTTGGAAGGAAACTTCCAAAGGGGTCCCTCTGGAAAGCCAATTCAAGCATTCCCTCCCCCAATTGGTTTGGGAGAAGTTTTCCTTGGAGAAAAGTGGGAAAAATTGTTCATTTAATGAGCAAAGTACTCACAAGCATAAAACCCCAAATAATATTAAATAATAAAACCTCTTGCTGTCCTGAAGAGATGGCAAACTCAGAAAGTCCTTGTCGTGGGTGCAGCTCGGCTCGCTCAGTCTCTGTCAGTCCCTCCTGCTGGAAAATGCTCGCGTCCCGGCCCCGGTGGGACACAGGTGTGAGCTCCCGGTGTTCTTCTGGGTTTTCAGCCAGAGCAGGGCTGATCAGTTCCAAGGAAAAGGAGAGCCACAGTCCAGGGAACTTCTCTGCTCAGCTAGCTAAAAACTAAAAGCAAAGGAGAGCTCTCTCGCCTGTCCATGCTGCAGACAGCACAGTCCGTGAGAAGGAATGCTGGGGAGGGCGAGTGCAGTCTCTGCAAACAAAGTGCGCGCTTCTTCTCCCCTCCTTCGATCTCAGAACCAGTCTTAAAGGTGCAGAACTTAACATCCAGCATAAACAGAACAGACAGCTGGGGATACAAGCATCATAAAGTCACCCTAGGACAGGCTATGATGTTTAAGAGTTCAATTATGCCGTTAGATATGCTGCCTTACACACACACTGAAGTCAGTGACTTTTTCAGGACTTGTCACATATAGAGCAAGATGCATCTTTTTGGTTCCTATCTGGATTTCGGGATGAAGGCTGATCATGACTGTCTGTGGGACAGCTAATAGCAATGTATTAAAGTGATAATTCCAGTTCTCACAGCTAGTTGGCTTTGGCTCTTTGATATGTTCTGCCCTTGAGAAGATTGTCATCTACAAACCTTCTCAGCTCTAACCTACCTCAAATGTGTCTTGCACTGTGGAGAGATTAACCCTCTATTCCGTGTCTGGCAGGAATATGGAACACAACTGATGGACTGCTGCTTATGGATCTTCACTGTTACCAATATTTGTCATGTGGTTTGACTGTTCCACCAGAGCACCAAGCAGGTAGTTGTATGTGACATTCAGGAACAAAACAAGTGGAGTGAACCATGGCAATATGTGGAAATATTACATATTGTTTCCTTTCTGTTAATGAAAAGCTGCCAGTGATGAATCAGAGCTTGATGTGATAAGCCACTTATTTATAAAAAACAATTGAAAGGGGGACAAAGAGAATATACTGTTCAGCATCTTGTTTCTGTTGATCTCAGTTCTCTGTCAACACTAATGAAGAGCCTCCTCCTAATGCTTTTTTTTTTGTCAGCTATCCAAGCAATCAGAGCCAAAGAATACTTTTTTTTAAAGTAATAGGCTCTCAGAAATTAATGCAAGTTTTGGCCTGGAAAGAGCAAAAGATTTTCAATATGTTTTAAAAGCAAATGTCAAACATAAACTTTTTCATGTCTGTATAAGCCCAACGGGCATGTAATGCCTGCTCCCTGCCAAATCTGGTATTAACTGTGGCTATCACCTAGAGGAAAATTAAAACCATTTGAGTTTTTGTCCTTAAAGGCTCCCCATAAAACTTAAGAAGGTTCTTTGTAGATTTATTGCAGTATCAGTTCATGGGTTTTCAGTGCATGCACATACTCAGTATGGCATTTCAATGATGCTGATCATGTTGTGATCTTAATGCAGTGGTCCAAGGGCATAAATTTAAGCATAAACACAGTGGCACCAGAACTTAGATATGGTGGGGGTGTGAGCCAGTACACACGTGTGAGATAAAAACATCATATAGAAGGTGAGTTCAACCTGGGGATTTTGACAGGTGTTTCACACAGCTGTAATTTTGGTGGGCAGTTCAACAAAGAGGTGTATTTTTATCCTGTCTTTAAGGTATTTGAAGCAGCTTTTTCTTGTCTTTGTGCTTGAGCAGTGGAAAGTGCTATTTTGTGCATGAGTGTTTTTGATGGGCACTGTAAGAAGAACTACATTAATGCAAAAATGATTTAGACTGTACTGCTCCACTCAGCTCTGTCAGTGCCATGACACCAGCAGTACTAACTTGAGGGGTGCTGAAGTCATGCAGAGGGAAGTTTGGTGGATAATCTGTTGCCCTGAGGTTTCCTGGTTGTAGCTTTCTTATGTAGAAGGAAGCTGAGGTTTGCAGTTACTTTGACACAAAAGTGTACATTCTGTTAACTGCTTATGTGACATTTGACCTGTAATTTTTCACTGAGTCTGTCCTAACTTATTTCCCAATGACTTTGGATAGCTTTAGTTGCATGAAGTGTATCTCCCCACCTGGGAAAAGAAGAGACTGTGTTGGCTCAAACTGAACAAACCTTGCAGGACTTTAGGGTTCCTAGGTTATGATATTTTAAAGCCAGAGATCTGAAGGCAAAATTTGTAGTGTTCCTCACTGTGGAATCATGTTAGACCAGTATGGGGATGGCTTTTCTTTCCTCAGCCCTCAATTACAAAGAATTCCTATTTAGGAATGCATTTACCTATCTAACAAGACTTCAGATGTGGGAGTCTGGACAAAAGCAACACTGACAGAACCCTCCAACAGTGATGGGGTAACCTCTGTGTCACCAAATCATGACACTTTACTGTTTTCCCTGAAGAAAAAGGAGCATGGTTTTAATGTATCAGCTGGGATCAATGAATGCTCTGAACATCCATAAAAAGAGAAATGGAAGAATACTGAAAGCAGAAGAATATTTGCCTTACTTGTGTTACTGCTCCCTTGCAATCCATCATGAAAGGATGTCGATGCTAAATATTCATTAAAACATAGAACTAACTGACAGAACCAAGTGCTTGGTTTCATTGTGCATGGCCCCCATCTTGAAAGGCAGAGGGTTTTGTATAAGTGTGGAAGCTGAGCCCTAGGCAGCTCTGACTGACATTCTGGCAGTGCTTGCTGCCTCTTGGGTTCTGCAGCCATATTGAAGCTGTCACTCTTATGATATCATAACATTATTCAAAAAGTTAGCAAACCTGGACAGGTTTCAGCAATGTTGGAGGGTATTAAATGGAAAATTAATTGTGTGACATTCATCAGAAAACTTTCAGTTTAAATTGTTTTAAAGTCTTTCTAATTCCAGCTCAGACAGTTAGCTGCAATGCCTTTTTCTTACAAAATTTAAAATTTTAATCTTAACTTTTTGCTGAAACATAGTGAGAATGAGAAAAAAAGAATGAGAATAATGAAAATGGTAGCTGTTATCCATACTGTGAATTTAATGGTTTTCTTATAAATATCCATATCCTGTGTTGCTTCTACATACTGTAGAATTTTATGTATTACAGTTTGTTGCAAAAATTAAAAGCACAGAATAAACAAATAGCAGGAATCCTTGTTAACACTTCAGTTGTGTTTTAGTCATATCTTCAGTGTTTTGATCATTCGCACCATAATTTTTTAAAGCTGAAGATCTAATTAATTGAATTATTGTCTTCAACTCTTTTGTGTCTCAGATCTGACTGCAAACTGAAACTTAGATTATGCCTGTCAAACACTGACAGGACAAATATGAAAAGTGCATTTTCAGTCTATGCTTACTGAGAAGAAAGATTTCACTTGGGAGTTTGTGGTATGAAGCTGGGATACACACTTCGATATGCATTAGTTCACAGGGATTTGACACAGATGAATGGACCACTGGCTGATGGATTCTTGAAAATTCTCTGAACCTACATTTTTGGCTAATGGTGTGTGGAGAAATCATATCTCTTCCTGTAAGTCAGAAAAAAAGAATTGCCACAAAGCATTCCTCCTCTAAAATCCTGTTGGCAGTTTGGGCCATTATACAAAAATTGGGACCCAGGATTAGAGAGGAAACCTTGCCAAGAAATCCTAAAAATGGAAAGACAAAAAATATCACTGGTGCTACTTGGAAGACCTACACTCCTAATTACCTTCATAATTGTGCCTTAAACTCTGTGAAAGTCACACTGCATTGAAAGCATTCTTCTGAAAGTACTTGCAGATTTTAAAAACAGCCTTGCAAGCATTGAACTGTCGATCATTTTCCCCTGACTGTCCCTGGTATATAAAGTAAAATGTAGAAGTTATAGTACATGGTGGTTTCTCACCCCATTCCACCCCTTATTCTGCCTTTTTAGCTGAGGGAATAGTTGGATTCTGTAATGCAAAGGAATTTACAGTTAAATTTCAGTTGATCCAAATATTAATACTAAAAGCTGTCAGCCCCTGGCTTGGACAGGAGCACCCTTCACTGGGTTAAGAGCTGGATGGATGGTCAGACCCAGAGAGTGCTGGTGGATGGTGCTGCATCCAGCTGGTGGCCAGTCACCAGTGGTGTCCCCAGGGATCTGTGCTGGGCCCAGTCCTGCTTAATATCTTTATTGATGATCTGGATGAGGGGACTGAGTTCACCATCAGTAAATTTGCAGATGAGACCAAGCTGGGAGCATGTGTTGGTCTGTTGGAGGGTAGAAGGGCTCTGCAAAGGGACCTGGACAGGCTGGGGCCAAGTCCAATAACATGAAGTTTAACAAGTCCAGGTGCTGAGTCTTGCACTTTGGCCACAATAACCCCTTGCAGCACTACAGGCTGGGGGCAGAGTGGCTGGACAGTGCCCAGGCAGAAAGGGACCTGGGGGTGCTGGTACAGCTGACTGAACATGAGCCAGCAGAGTGCCCAGGGGGCTAAGAAGGCCAATGGCCCCTGGCCTGGATCAGGAATGGTGTGGTCAGCGGGAGCAGGGAGGTCATTCTTCCCCTGCACTCAGCACTGGTGAGGCCACACCTCGAGTGCTGTGCCCAGTTCTGGGCTCTCAGTTTAGGGAAGGATGTTGAGATGCTGCAGCTTGTCCAAAGAAGGGCAACAAGGCTGGTGAAGGGTCTGGAATACAAACCCTGTGAGAAATGGCTGAGGGAGCTGGGGTTGTTCAGCCTGAAGAAAACGAGACTCAGAGGGGACCTTACCAGAGGTGATGTTGAAGACCTCTACAACTTCCTGAAAGGTGGTTGCAGCCAGGTGGGGGTTGATCTCTTCTCCCAGGCAACCACTGACAGAACAAGAGGACAGTCTTAAGCTGTGTCAAGGGAAGTTTAGATTAGATGTTAGAAAAAAATTCTTCACTGAAAAAGTGATGGGGCAATGGAATTGTCTGCCCAGGGAGGTGGTAGAGTCACCATCCCTGGATGTGTTTAAAAAAAGACTGGAGGTGGCACTTGGTGCTGTGGTTTAGTTGATGAGGAGGTGTCAGGTCACAGGTTGGACTAGATCATCCTAAAGGTCTTTTCCTATTAATTCTGTGATTCTGTGATTCTTATTTGAAGGTCAATACTGTTTTCTTATTTGAAGGGGGATAATTTGATGTAAGCTACATTGTAAAAAGAAAACATAAAAAATCAATATGAAAAAATTTTCAATATATAAATAATTCTAATACTTTAAAAAATATCTGCATTTTTACCCTCCACATTACTATTGTCTGTTCTGTGTAAGATATTTTTCATGCATGCTCTTTCTTGTAGACTATATATTGAGCTAATAGAGTGTACAAGCTGCAGAAATGTTTACAGTCTTCAGAAAAGGACAATTAAAGAATAATAGACTTTACAGGAATCTGATTTTGTGACACCTTATTGTAGTCTTTTTTTGTACTTTCTCAGTTCTTTGCATGAAAAAAGGCAGAGATTAACTGACTAATGCAGCAGTAGTGATTGTAATTTTTGATAGTGACAAAAAAGAGATGCATCACTCTGTGCTTAAGAAAGATCTTTACACTGAGCTCGTATGTTTCCTTACATGTGACCTAGTTTTCACTTAGCTTTTTGTTATCTAGAGTATATTCCAAATAGCATGGTGTATAATATCTATACACCTGAATGTCAGACTCACAAATCAAAAACCTCAGCATCAACATCCAGCATCAGGATGTTGGACTTTCTTACTCTCAAATGAACCTACAGGAAAATGCCACTCTGACTCTTTCTCTGTGTTTTGGTGTTGAAGACATAATGGTTTAGAAACCTAAGTATATTTTACATGATAAGTGTTCTTGCTGCTATATTTGATAGTAGCAATAATTTTGAAATCTGTCTATCCATCTTCTGGTCCAACAAGAAAAAACTATCTATGTGTGTGATCTGCAGATTAAAATGCTAGCTGCCACAGCAGTTACTACTTCTTCTGTCCATCTTGCCTGGCTTACAGCCTACTCTTTAGGAGAAACTTTTCAAATAATTTTCTAAGTTCAGGTATATAGCTTAAGAAGCTAGGATGTCAACATGTGTGTTCCCAAAAAATCTTGCTAAAAAACTGTTTTACAGCTGAAGAGGGCTGGACTCACTGAGTGCTTCCTTCAAAGTTTTTGCAGTATCCATTCTTAGCAGTGCCTAGATCAAATAGATTGGTACTGTCCATGTCATTATTGGAATGACTCTGGGGTACAGTTTTTGCTTACATGGGTAAGAAATTTGTACAGGACTTTTTTGCCTAAGAGAGAGCTTTCTCCTTTGGCTGTATATTCCTCAAAGGCACTCAGAGATTGGGGGGTATTGAGAGAAAAAAATTGCACCCAGTGTAGCTCCTTCCTGGCTGTGATATTACAGTGACTGGAAAAGCACCTCCAGGTATTGATTATAATAGCATCTCATGGGCTGCTGGAATATATTCTGAGACACACTTATTCTGACTCTCATTGACTGACCTCTTTTTATCAGCTGGAAAGATGTTCTACAGAGACCTATGCAAGAGAAAAAAAATTACTTTAGGAGAAGGCACAGAACAACATATGGGATTATAATTTGTTTTGGTTTTCATTTTAATCACACATATAAATATTGAACTGGGACACAGCACCATGAACTGTGGAGTGCAGTTTATGTGAACCTAGTTCTCACGGTTGAATACTATACAGAGTGTGGGAAAACCAGAAACTGCTGCAGAGAGAGAGGCCTCTTCTGAGCCAAATGGATGACATCTGAGACACCAGAATAATGTGCAAGGGGAGGAAAGAACTGATGATTACAGTGTCAGATACAAGCAGCTCTCAGGACATAGCAGAAATCATAGGTTGTAAATGAAATTGGCAGAGTGCACCCAAAAGTAAGTTCACAGGGACATATTTTCATTCTGTGCAAACAACATGAGGCTAACTGCTTTAGCTGCAGTACTCACCAGGAGCAGAGTTCAGGCTTTCAAGATTATAGGGTGCTGTTCTGTTGCAAAAACTGCAAAAGGTAGCATCATGCCTCACTTTCAGGCAGGCTGAAGACAAAATTTGGTGCAGCAGTTTAGTGCTTACTGTATTTATTGTATATTCTTGAACACTGTCCTTGGGAGCTGAATAATCGATGTCAGCAAAGAAACACTCTGGCTTTTCTCCTCTGACTTTTCCTGCCTCAGTGCATGTTGCATACATTCTCCTAGTGTTATAAAACATCTGAAAGGATAGGTGTACGAAAATGATTTTCAAGGAGATGACAATTGAAAAAAAATTTTTGGCCTCTGCCAAAACTAGCTAGAGGACAAGTGCAAAGATCAAGGGCAGGAAATCCTGACTGCCTCCCAGAGCTGCACATTTCTGCTTGGGTTGCTAGACCCATAACGTCAACCCCAGACCTTTCATTGGGAAAGACCCCCCTGTAATTTGTCCTCTCCCTTCCCATTGTTACCACTCTTACTGATCTGGATACCCCTCAAGAGTTGTGGAATCTATTTGCAACATGCATTGTTGGTAGTGAAAGTTTCCCAGTGCTGTGAAGGGGATGTGGTTTGAGAAAGCTGTTTTCCTTGTGAAACCAGAAGGGTGTGGTATTTGCAGCAGCCAGCAATTTTGACCAGCATGGGTCCAGCACTAGGGCCAAAGCCCCACAACCACATATGGCCACACGGAGCTATTTGGAATTGCCATGCATACTTGCATCTGGGACACTTTTATATATGCTGGGCCTCTTACTACATGATGCAGAAATTATATTTTTAATGTATTTGCTCCCATTTCTCCCTTAGATTCCAGACAGATGTAACAGTGAGTTGGTGAGTTAAAAGCCAATTCCATGAATTTCCATCTAGAAGCACCTGGTACTAGAAAGCATCAGGTGAAAACAGCAAATGAATTCTGAGAAAAACCTGCTCCTTACAAGCACATGAAAGCAAGTAAATCCTAAGAAGAATATATTTTCCAACATTTCAGCTCATGATTAAGACACCATAATTAACACAAAGTAACAAAAGAAGAAAAGAGAACAGCAGAGTTATGGTTATATAGTGCCACTGAAGACTGTACTGTTTTCCCAGCATTTGGGGGATGAAGTCTGCTCTAACCAAACCCTATAGAAATGGTAGATGAAGGGAAATAACCATACAAATGAATAAAAACTCTTCTGGAGTTTTAATTACCTCCAATACATGGCCATGACAGTCTGGTCAGTGAAGAACAAAGGAGAACTAGATCCATTGGTGCCTTCTTCCTACAGCTCAGCCTTTCTCCTGCCCCTTGCAAGGCACACATCGTTGTTATGGACAAATGAGTCCATAACAATCCATATCCAGTTGTGATGGACAAATGAATTGCTATGGGAAGGTAAAAGATATCCCTGTGAAACTGATTTTGGAATAATGAGAAAAGTTTCACTGAAACTGGGATAATTTATGAAAAGGTTGCCTGTTCCTGTGTTAAGAGAGGGAAGGAGAACAAAATCCACAATATAGGTTTATAAACCAGATTTATAAACCAGGAGAAATAAATAAGTTGTTATGTTTCTAACTAATTTTTGTTATAACTTTTGCTTTCTTTAAAATTACATCCTGTTCCAGCAGATTTGAATTTTCTTGTGAAAAATCATTTAAATAATTTCCTTCCTTTTCAGTTGTTGTAACTGTACTCTGTGATTTACTACAGGGAGGGTATTTTATTTCTGACTTCCTGAAGAGCCTGCAAGCAGATCTAGTGTAATCTGGTGCCCTCCTGAAAGGCACAATTTTGGTTGCTGGTTCACCCAACCATGCTAAATTTATATAAACAAGTTTTATATATCTAAAGATGCCAGAGAAGCAGATGTTTTATGTTTAGTGATGTTTTTTGTCATCAGGCACTAGAGAACAAGCTTAACACATCCAAAGTCACATACCTTTTAAAATTATAACTTTATTATATTTGGTTAAGGACCATCCATTTGTCAAGCAAGATATTTTACTGATTAAATTACTGATTTGTAGCTGTGCAAGCAGGGTCAGTCCCAATTCTCTTTCCAGACCTTAACAGAAGGAGAAACTGATCTTTAGCAGATATTACGTTCTCTCTGTTCTCCTCCTGTCCCTGTGTGTAACAAAACTTCTTGATTACTCTCTTGACTTTAAACCTTCAGTGACTGGGAGAGAGTCATGAAGAGAGAGGGTAGAGTAGTGGGGACTCAGAAGTAGAAGGCAAGTTTGTGTATGGAGATTCAAAGAGGAGGGCAGAGAGCAAAGGAGATCTTGAACAGGAAAGACCAAAAGTTGAGTATGAAGGCAAGAGCTGCAAGGAAAGTGTCAGAGAAGTGAAACAAAAATAGCTGAGGAAATTAAAGATGGGGTGAGGAAGAGACAGGGAGATTGAGCAAAAGACGAAAACCCAAGAAAAGAAAATTTACCATAAGCTGCATAAATTTCTATAATATGTATGTATTGGCTTAAACTGATGTTTATCCAGGAGTTATGCATCTAGGCTTTCTTCTTAAGTATTCCAGAAGATAATGTATTCAACCCATTTTATAATTGGCTACTACTGTTTGCTGACTACAGAGGGAGCTCAGACAGTTTAAACTTGGAAGACGAGCTTTTAGCTGGCTCAAATTTGGCAAAATTATTTCTACTTAGTGGATTAGAGCTGGGTTTTTTGGGGTTTTTTGTTGGGTTTTTTAAAGAGTAAAAGATGTGGCTTTCTTAGAAATAACTTGGTATTCTTATAGGGTCAGGATGGAACTGTAGGTCAGCAATATTACTTGGTGGGGAAGAAAACTGTTTATGTCAAAATAATTTAGCTTGGCACATACTTATTTTTCTTCACTCACGTGTAAAGATTATAACAGTGCTGCTCTGTTTGTGTTTTGCTTTGTATATCACTGAAGAATAAACTGTATTACCATTTTAGAGATCTTGCCAAATTGTGAGGGTATAGATATAAGCATACGAAAGGTGTCTGAGCACAGCACCTTAGAATGGAGGAATTATAACCCCTGTGATTATATAAAAAACTTAATTCTGTTAAAAAGATGTCCCAGTCTTCACACTTGTAATTATGATCTCTTAAAATTTCACTTCCCATAACTGAGAACACAAACCTGAGTTACCCTTATTCAATGTGAATTAAAGGATCTAAATATGTTTCTTTGTCTCCTGGTTTCTTATCCAGCAGCATTGAAAGCTATGGGCTTGTCTTCCAATTGAGAAGAGGGAAGTATTGCTGTGAACTCAGTTGTGTCAATCCTGAATACTTGGGGGAAATAAACACTGTTAATTGTTTTTGAGGGGAGAAATTAAGAATTTTTCACATTCACATGCTCTTTCCATGTTTAAATGTCTGTTAGGACAGGGGCTTCTCAGTCCTCTTTCATAGTGAAGTGTTATGAACTTTTCCTTTTGCTTCCCTGAAAAAGTGTTTAGTAGGGACACACTAGAAAACGAGTATAAATAATATTGCTAAAATGTGGCAAATAGTCCTGCACTTAGGACCATCATTTGATTTAGGTTCAGCTGAGTACTTACTTCTTACTTGCAAATCAAAAGTATATGGTAATGTTTGCCTCACCTGAGCAAAGGCAGAAACAACGTGGTTATCTTGCATATGTGGAAGATTAAAACACATAAAAAAGAAGAAGTGTATTGAATATTTCCATGGGAAATGAATAGATTAAGTAGGCAAGCAAAGTTTTACATTGGAAAGAAGAACTACTAACTGAAATAGATGGCCTTGGGATTAAATATTTCATCTTCCTCCCTACATCTCTGAAGAGTGAAATGTGCAAATTAAAATTAGCACAGTTCATCCTAACACAGACAGCCAAAAGCCTTTTTCTATGTTTTCTGCATGACTGCACACCTGTGCTTAGTGATCTTTACTATGAAGTCTGTAAAAAGTGAAATGTGTGAATTCGTGCTTGATCCTCCAAACTGAAGCTTTGTGTAACCATTCCTCTGCACACTGCTGCAGCATGCTCCAGTAGTCCTTGTTATGTGTGTCCTGTTTGCACAGCCAGCACCCTCACGCTGACTGAAGCTGTGGCAGAGTTTTCTGTTGCCAAGAATGGCATCAAATTTTGTATGAACATCTGACAGGTGCTGATGCACTGACCTAATCCTGAAGGGAATAAAAATTTATAGTACTTATTAATCAGTTCATTATATTTAATGATATGAAATATTAATCAAGCCTTCTAATTAGTTATTAATTATTAGCAACTCTGTCTAACATGCATGTTAAAAAGCGAGCACATGGATTTTGCAGGGTTACTGTATCATCTGTCATCTGCTGTTGCAGAGAAGAAACCCAGCAGAAGGGTCATCCCTGGCTTCCATGGGCTCTTGCCACCGTGGAAGGACACTGCAATCTTCCTGCTCCATTGGCACCCTCGAGGCTGGGCCACATTTCTGGGAGATATTTTAAAATTTCAGGAAGAAGCTTGAAATTTTTAGTTTTTTTTAAAACATCAAAAAGCTATCTCCTCATTTTAGGACTAATAAAGTAACCTCTCATTTTAATTGTATTTCAGCATGTACAGGTTTACAAGGTTTCATAGCAGTTAAACATAACAGTTTGTGACTTGATCATCTTTCACTATTACTCCATCCTTTTCACTCTCATCAATTTGCTATCAATGCTCCTTGTTTCCCTGTGTATACTTTTACACTCCTCTTTAACCTTGTTTTTCAAGGATGACTGTGTATTATTTTATTTATTGTAACCAAAACAGAAGAGTAAAACCATAACACAATCCTACAATCACCTTTATATGAGATAATACTTATGTAAGTCAAGAAAAGGCAATAATAAGGACTCCCATGCAAAGAACCCAAAGGAAAGCAAAACCAAACCACACTCATCACCAAGAACAGATGCAAATATTTTTTCTTGGGCCTATAAATAACTTTTTCGTAATCTGTAGTTAGCCTAAATAAATTTGTAACCTGAAAAGTAAATAACTATTTAACTTGAAGATTTTTCTTGTGAAAACAGAAATGCTGAAAAGAAAAAGTCTGGAATCTATCAGACCACAATCTGAAAAGAAATTTCATCGATGTTTACAGAAACAGAAATTTTTGTGATAATTATTGGCTTTGCTTTTGTTCTTTTCTTCACATGTATTAAAAGCACCAGAGAGAGACATCTCCCTGGATTAAATGCAACACTCCAAAGAGTCTGACTAATTTTTTCAAGCTTGGAGCCATTTAAAACAGCACAGCTGGAAGTCAGAGGAGGTGACTGAATGGATTGCAAGCACAGAGCTATTCAGCATCACATGCCTGCTTTGCTACTCTTTCCAGATTGCTATTCCTACTAATTTTTAACTTGCAAGCAAGCTACCTCAATAAAATAAATTGTGTCATCTGACAACCTGACCTTGTTATATATAGTGTGACATTTCCAAACTTTGACTCTGCAGTCTGAAGAGTTGCACACTGTGAATATTCCCAGAGCTCCTTCTAATCCCTCTCCTTGGGCTGCCATGGCCGTTGCTTAACCCTAAACAAGTTAGTCTCCATCTGCTGGTTTTGGTACGTCCCTACATTTTTATCTGCCTGTGAGTTTGACTGGTTCCTGATTCCCCTGACACTAGAAAAGAAGCAGCAAAACATTAGAGGTTGCATGTTCATCACTGATGGAAAGAATCTTGTCTAAATGAAATGAATGAGAGACAGAAAAGCTTCTTATTTTCCTCAAGAGTGTTTGTAATTTGATGCTGCCCTTGGTCAACACAACACACAAACACAGGCTGTGAAGATTTCCCTCAGAAGCTGTTGCTTAATGGTAACTTCTGCTTAGAATATAAAGAAAAACAGAACGGGAAAACTTTCACCAATGCAGGATTCACTTAAAGGACTTCAGCTGTCTTAAAGATACTGTCCCAGGTTTTCACCCAGTTTACCATCATGCCTCCAGAGGGAGAGGTAGTGAGGAAGAGTGAACCCTTGTTCACCAGGAATGGAGTGATTACAGAGCAGCTGACAAGAGGAAAGGGGAAGGCACAGGCCAAACATACAGCAGGTTTGTGAAAGGAAGAACTGTTTTGTTGATATCCCTCTTACTGTCTAAGGACAAAGTTAAGGTTGAATTCAGCTGTGGCAAACACTACTTTTCTCTTGCACTCCAGATGCTGAAGCTTGTGTTTCTTTCCTGTGGTTTGGACTGGGGAGAGTCAATTAAGTGAATGCCCTTTGGTTTGGGAAAGGAGGAAAGAGAAGAACAAGGTTAACAAGCAAAACAAGGATAAATAGCAAAGTTACTAGATATGTTTTCCTGAGATTTAGTGTCCTGAGGTCAGTCTTTTGAGTGGACGGGATGTACAAGGATGTGCTCTCAGGATTGTACTGATGGAGGTGTCCCCTCCCGCTGTAAAAGGGAGAGGCGGCCGGATTCTTTTTGATAGATTTCTCGGACTAAAATGAACAAAAAATGCAACAAAATTATATCTGGGAACTGTTTATTGATAAAGAAGGGTAGGTGTTCTCACCGAAGGGGGATAGAAAAGAGCGCAGAGAGGGGAAGAAGAGAGACATGAGAAAAACAGGAGACAGGAGCAGCGTTACCGAAGAGCCCCGTGCGCTCTGTCGGCGTCAGCTCGGCCGATGGAGCGAGCAGCTCTGGGGCTGTGGGGGCTGGCCAGGGCGGGTAGGGGCTGCGGGCAGCTGGGAGCGGCAGGGGCTGGGGCTGGGGCTGGGGCTGGGGCAGGGGCTGGGGCTGGGGCTGGGGCTGGGGCAGGGGCTGGGGCAGGGGCTGGGGCTGGGGCTGGGGCTGGGGCTGGGGCTGGGGCTGGGGCAGGGGCTGGGGCTGGGGCTGGGGCTGGGGCTGGGGCTGGGCTGGGGCTGGGGCTGGGGCCGGGCAGGGCAGGGGCTGGGGCCGGGCCGGGTAGGCTGGGGCCGGGCCGGGCTGAGGGCTGGGGCCGGGCCGGGGCAGGGGCCGGGCCGGGCTGGGGCCGGGGCCGGGCCGGGGCCGGGCTGGGCTGGGCTGGGGCTGGGCTGGGGTAGGCTGGGGCTGGGGCCGGGGCTGGGGCTGGGCCGGGGCAGGGGCAGGGGCTGGGGCCGGGCCGGGTAGGGGCTGGGGCCGGGGCCGGGCTGGGGCTGGGGCCGGGGCCGGGCAGGGGCCGGGCTGGGCTGGGGGCCGGGCCGGGCCGGGCTGGGGCTGGGGCCGGGGCTGGGGCTGGGGCTGGGGCTGGGGCTGGATTGGGGCTGGGGCTGGGGCTGGGCTGGGCAGGGCAGGGGCAGGGGCTGGGGCTGGGGCTGGGGCTGGGGCTGGGGCCGGGGCTGGGGCAGGGGCTGGGGCTGGGGGCAGGGGCTGGGGGCTGGGGCTGGGATTGGGGCTGGGGCTGGGGCTGGGGCTGGGGCTGCGGCTGGCAGCTGGGAGCTGCAGGGCAGGGGCTGGGGCTGGGGCTGGGGCTGGGGTAGGCCGGGCCGGGCAGGGGCTGGGCTGCAGGGCTGGGGCTGGGCTGGGCTGGGCAGGGCTGGGCAGGGCAGGGCAGGCTGGGGCTGGGCTGGGGCTGGGGCTGGGCACAGCCAGGGCCGGGCCGGGCCGGGCCGGGCCGGGCCGGGCAGGGCTGGGCTGGGCTGGGCTGGGCCGGGGCCGGGCTGGGGCTGGGGCCGGGCCGGGCCGGGCCGGGGCCGGCCGGGCTGGGCTGGGGCTGGGGCCGGGCAGGCTGGGGCTGGGGCAGGGCTGGGGCTGGGGCTGGGCTGGGGCTGGGCTGGGGCTGGGGCTGGGGCAGGGCAGGGCTGGGGCCGGGCCGGGCCGGGCCGGGCAGGGGCCGGGCTGGGGCTGGGCTGGGGGCCGGGCCGGGCCGGGCCGGGCCGGGCCGGGCTGGGTTGGGGTTGGGGTAGGGCCGGGCCGGGCCGGGCCGGGCCGGGCCGGGCCGGGCTGGGCTGGGCAGGGCCGGGCCGGGCTGGGGCTGGGCTGGGGCTGGGGCTGGGGCTGGGGCTGGGGCTGGGGCAGGGCCGGGCTGGGCTGGGGCTGGGGCTGGGCTGGCTGGGGCGGGCGGGCGGCCGCCCGCCAGGGATGCAGCGCCGGGAGCGCCCGGCGGGCGCGGCGTTGAGCTGCCTCGGGAAGCGGCGAGGCAGGGCAGGACAGGCACGGACAGGGAAGCAGGACCACAGGGAGGAAAAAGGCCGGGGGGAGGAGGGCCAAGCTGAATCTTCGAGCGAGCCCCTGATCCCTCCAAGAAAACCCAAAGAAAATGGCCCACGGTTGTGCCGCAGTTAACTGCTTGTATGTTCTAAGGTTCCTCCCACAGCCCGAATTCCCAGGCGTTTTTATTCCCAGGCATTTTTTCCTGGGCATCCAGGCATCTGCCCCACTGGCCAGTGGGGGATCGTTGTGAGGTTCTCGACCTCCGGTACTCTTGGGCACCAACTCTGGAGCTCTTAGGCTCCTGCGTCAAGATCTTGGCTCCTACTTTGTTGGGTTATCTTAAATAAGCAAAGCAGCTAATAGTTAAAAAGGTTATTTATTACAAAGCGCATCAGTCTCAAAAGGCACGCAGAAAAGCAGTAGCAAAGCAAAAGCCTGGCAAGGAGCAGATGGCTGAAAGCCAGAATGACTGAAAGCACCAACTCTCCTCAATACATACTCTTATATAGGATTTTTCCAACAAGCTAAGACACCAGCTCAGACCACCCCTCCTTAACCTATTAGAATTCTAGTTTCTTAGCATGCAAGGTTACGTATACAACTTCACATGAAACCTAATTTGTTCTATCTGAAAAATGTAAGCAATATTCTTACTATAGCTCTGTTATGTCTATGGCCTGTCTACAACCATGGTCCTGGAGCCTCTTCTGAAAACAACAGTATGTTTCTCAACCTTCCCTAGAACTTGCCCTGCTACTGTGGAATCTAGACCTTTTACTTACTAAGAGCATTAGAGCTTACCCTAAAACTTACTAATTCACTTCTACTTAAACGTCTACTTTATATGTGATTGACTTAAGATACTTCAATCCATCTGAAGGCTTTAATTCAGTCCCTGCACTTTGATTTCTCTCTGAAGAATTCAGAGAGAGCCCTGACTCACTGACTCCAACAGCTCGCTTGCAGCCCAATTGTGGAAACTTCTCTCCCGACTGGCTGCCAGGGGAAGTCTCCCCTGGGACAGGGCTGCCAGCACGTGTACAGCCCTTACAGCAATCCTTCAACTCATGTGTAACATATAGTGAGGCATAAATAAAAATTGGATTGGTCCCTCTCAGGAGCATCAGCATAGTTTGCATCCTTCGGCTACCTCCTGTTTTCAGGAAATCGGAATGAACTATCCAGGACTGAAGTTGCTGAGTTTGAAAACTGCTAGAAAAAATTATTAAGACACAGATCTAAAAGCAAGGTGATTTTTGTACTCACAAGTAATAGTTATAAAACCAAGCTAAAAATAAAAATAACAGAGACAAATGCACTGTACAAGGCCACCAGAGCCTAATTCCTGGTTAGATCTGCTGCCTCTCACTACACCTAGCTGCGAATTTTCAACTTGTCAAGAATTAAACAAGAATGTGTTTTATAGTGATTACTGTGTTTCTGTTACTGAGGGGCTTCTGGGAATACATGAACAGCTCCAGCCAGAGCTGAGTCAGAAAAATCTAGCAAATTTGCATGAGGTGGCTCTGTAGTAGCTATGTTTAAAAACATCAGGCAGTTCTGATGCCACTGAGAGGTACTTTTTAAGGGGAGTAAATATAAATTCAACACAATGTCATGTTTAACCTCAGCCAAGCACCATGCAGCCACTTGCTCACTCCCTCACCAGCTGCACTGGGGAGAGAGTTAGAAAGCTAAAAGTCGGAAAACTCATGGTTTTGAGATAAAGTTTAACAGGGAAAGCAAAAGCTGGGCACACGAACAAAGCAAAACAAGGAATTAATTCACTGCTTCCCATGGGCAAGCAGGAGTTCAGCCATTGCCAGAAAAGCAGACCCCCACCATGCATAACAGTTACTTGGGAAGACAAAAACCATCACTCCAAATGTCCCCTCCATCCTCCTTCTTTCCCCCACTTTATATGCTGAGATGATGTCATTTGGTCTGGAATATCCCTTTGGTCAGTTTGGGTCACCCATCCTGGCTGTGTCTCCTCCCAGCTACCCCCAACTTCCTTGCCAGTGTGGCAGAACAAAAAGCAGAAAAGGCCTTGGCTTTGCATAGGCACTGCTCAGCAACAACAAAAACAACTCTATTATCATCTCTGTGTTCAGCACAAATCTACAGAATAGCCCCATACCAGCCACTGTGAAGAGTGTTAACTCTACCCACCCAAAAGCAGCACACATCCTCTTTCATGATCATTAAACATTTACTACTGTTAAATATTTTTTATAAAGAATATTCAGATTAAAGGCAATATTGCTACTGCAATCTTTTATCTCACTATAAAATTTTAAGTAATTTCATTTTGATTTTTACTGCTCCAGCTGATTCTTAGAGGCAGTAAAGGAATCACCTTTGAGGCAGGTGCCATTTGAGCCATCTATCCTTCGGGGAAAAGAAAGCTATTGACTGGTGAGCTTCACACAGGAGCTGAAAACTCCTCTTGTAATGGTTAGTACAACCTCAGAAGTTAGGATGATTTGATCAAACATCTGAAAAGCCTTAATAGAAGGGAAGGGCCAGAGATGCTGCCCCCAGAGTCACAGACTAAACATTATTTTTTCAAGTGTCAGCCATAATTACCTGCATTCCCACTGTACCCAGAAAGTGAATACTTTGACACAATATGCTGTTGATTGTGTGCTTCATATTACAGACACTGACACATTGCCAATGGTTTCCCATGCAATCATCACAGTGTGCTCCAGATGTCAGTGGCTAAATCCATGTTGTAATTATGGAGTTTGGGGTTTCTTCTATTGCTAGTTGGTACTCCTTTCTTAATTTTGGTATTTATAATTCCGAATTTTCTTGGTGAGAAAGAATTAGAAAAGTGATCAATATTTTATTTTTCTGTTTAATTTTAAATTATTTTCTTTCTCTTTTTGGCAGTGATTTTATTGTGTAAAACAGTTCTTGGAACTTGTCTTGAGTGTGTCTTTCCCTGGTGACTGAAATTAGAGGAAGCATTGTGTATGTGAGGCTATAGAATGAGTTGAATGAAAGGAGATGGTTGAAGGTATGAAGTGATGTGTCTTACTATAAGTCCTGTGCATTTGATATTCTTCTGCCTATGGAGCTGCACAAGAAGGTGCAAATTATCTGTGGAATGCCCAGATCTTCATGTCAGTGTTATAGCTGTCTGCCTACAGCATTGTGAAAGCTGAAGTCCAAAGAGAGGTGGCAGAAATACTTCACATGCAAGATGTCATCAAAATGTGTGCAAATTATTTAAACCACTGTAAAAACTTACTCTGAAGAAAGATGCTAGTGTTCTAATTTCTCATTCTAATTTGTGGAATTAGTGTTCTAGTTTCTAATCTGTCAGTTACTTCTGCTAGATTCTTTCCTCCTAACATGGGCAAAAAGTCTTTGTAAGATATTATTCATCTATCAAAACTCCTGCCCCCTCCCAACTAAATAGGAGTTAGCTTTACTGCTAAAATCAAATAATTGACAAATAAATTTAATTAAACAGGAGAGTTGATAGTCTGGAGATAGTTCTAAAAATGGAACAAAGAGGAGAAAATTACAAACTTAGCAGAGGGGGGTGGTTTGAAATGAATGTGTAGGTACAGGCATTTATGGAAATAGAATGGCTTGAGCTAAGTAAGAGGGCAGAAAATTGGCAGAAATGAATGTAATTGTGCTTTATATGGTACCTAGAGTTTATGTGCAAATAGTCTGGTGGCAGAAAGGCACCCCAGTTCTGAGTGCTACAGGCCTTGCACATCAAGAAAAAGCTCAGAGTGGATCCCATTTAGTAAGGGATTAGCTGTGCTGTTGAATTATAGAATGAGCACATTCCCAATTGACAAAAAGGTGGACACTAGCAAATACACAGCAAAGCAGGCACTTTATACATAAACTTTAATAGCAGCTACAGATGTGGTGATCAAAGCTGAAGACAATGCAATGGTGCTATAAAGTAAAGGAAAATAGTTAATACAGAAGAAGTAAGAACCAATATTAATCCCAATAGTATTCATGCTAGAAAGGACAAAAAGTATAACAGGGAATTCCAGTAGAAATGAAAGAGCTGTTCATGGGTAAACCTTAATTTCAAAGCACAGCACTCTTCAAACTTGATTAATTTGTCAGTTGTTTCAAAGTAGTTATTTACACAATTCCCTGATTTCTCTGTCAAGGTAGTTCTGAACAGGGGACAAAAATTCCTATCTTCAAAATAAAGGTAAAATTAATATGTAGAGTACTCTTAGTAAGGAGAAGGCAGTGGTTGACAAGACAGGGCTTACAAGACCTGGACATGAGTTATTATGCTAGGAAAAATTGTTATATATATAATTGTAAAAGCTTGTACAGATTCACTGTCAGTCATAGCTCACCAAAAATAGCAAGATGTGTTGGATGTAAGAATAAATACATGGATATAATTATACCTAAAGTCAGTGGTATTGTGATAAACTGTTACATACACATAACCACTCACCCCTTCTAATGCAGCTAGGCCTTTGCTGTAAGCAAGTGCTGTTATCTCATCTATACAAAATAAGCAGTGACCTGAACACAGGTCTTGCTGAACACGTGTCTGGTTTGAATGATGATTAAAAACTCAAACTGAAATGCAGATTATTTATAAGGTTTGGTATTTCATATAATTTCTTCAACATGGACAGATGAAATTGAAATGGCTGAGTCTCTATTCAGAGATCTCAGCTGTTGGAAGTACCTGGGCAGAATAGTAGTAGGGCACTTGTACTTGCACTGATGATTAAACTTGGGATCCAAACTGAGGAGAAGAAAGTACCCTTCCTTTGAACAAAGGCATTCTCTTTCTTTACTTGGGTTTAGTTTCAGATCTATCATTACCAAATGTCAGACATGAGATCCCCCTCCACTCCTATACTTATAAACTACAGAGCAGTAGTTAGAAGAATTCCTTAGGGCACAAGAGTTAAGGTTGCATGATGCCATGCTTAAGGTTTCTGAGGCAACATTTCATAACTATAAATTATCTGTTTTTGTCTTATTTCCTTTGGGGAATATTTTTTGTGTAATTTGGTTAACTGATACAAGGATAGTAAGTGTGTGCCTATGTGTGTATATAAATACATACCCACAATTATCCCCAGGCAGAAATGCAAATAAATTGCTAAAGGTCAACAGTTGCCCTGCTGCTGAGCCAGTTGAAAGAGGCTCTCTGTTGATGAGCCAAGGAATTATGTTTTCTTAGTTACATTCACTCAGATAAGCTAGCCAAATGTGAAAGAAGAGTCCTCTTGATATCTCTTGGGTGCTAATTAACGTATCTTGAAGATGTGTTTGCTGCTCATCTTGTAACTTACTTCTAGAATGCATCATGGGAGTATCCTGGGTGACCCAAAAAATGTGTACTATATTCTGTATTTCCTCTACATCCATCTGCACTGTTTGTGTTACTGTCACTAACAGTCGAAAACCTGGGAAATAGAACTTGTGTGTTTTGCCCTGGTTCACAAAAAAGGAGGAGTCTGGGGTCCCTTTAAAAGACAAACAACAGAGATGCAGAGACCTCTTTTGTCACTTTCTGGGCTCCCACGGAAGTTGCTTTGGGTAGGACTGATTAGAAACCTGAGAAGCTGGATCTTACAAACCAAAACTGTTTCAGAGTGAGGACCTTCCTGCAGCTGCCATACCAAGATGGCACTGGTGGGAGCTGGGGCCACCATTCCTCAGCACTCCATGGGTCTGCTTTCTTCTCCCCCCTCCTCCCCTTTGGGACAGGGACCTGTGACAGCAGCACTGACACCAGCTGAGCGCAGCAGGAGGCAGCGAGAAGCAGACACCACCATGGTCATTGGAAGGAAGCAGGGGAGCTGACACCCTGGGGCTGGAGCCCCCCACGTAATGCCAGCACACCCCATCTGCCACCAGAACTGCTTCCTGTTTTTTGTTCCAGGGGGAAGGTTGAGCCAAGGGGGATTCTTTGCCATATTGTCTTTGCCTTCTGGTCCATCCAGTCTGTTAATGGTGGCCATCATCTTGGGGGAGGGTTTTTCCACCCATACTGTCCTTGTTGTCTGGTCCATGTGGCATATTACAGTGGTCACTATCTGGGGAGGAGGGGCATCCCTCTGTCCTGGGTATCCCAAAATGTTATTGCATTCCAAATCTATCTGTGCCCAAAATAATAACTATCTCATTTAAAGACAGGGTGCTGCGTTTGGGGGATTGCTGGGATTCCTTTAAAAAGTCAGAGTCACCCAAGCAGACCCTCTTTTGCCTTGTGCTCTTTGCTCAAGGCAGAGGCTCTGCTTTGGTTCTCCTGCCCGCCCCCGAGTTTTGTTCTTCTCCTGCATCTTGGACTGCCTCAAGATGAACCCCAGGACATTGTGTCAAGAGGAGTGGAGCAGCCCCACTCTGTGCAGCCCCCAGCCCACAAGCAGTGCCCAGCTGAGGCAAGAAGGGAGAGTTGCTCCAGCCCAGCTAGTCTTGCCTGGCTTTGCTGTCTCCTGCCTGCCAAGAGGATGGCAAAGTCTCTTCATGTGTTCCAGCCCTTGACTGAGCACCAGCTGCTGGAGAGTGCCAGCTGCCTTTGTTGATGGAATTTCCACTGTTGGAGAGATAAGGGTTAGGGTGGGAGGGCTGCTGCCATTTTCTTCGTTGTCTTTTAAGCCACACGCTCTTGGTGGGAGGTGTCACTGCCATTTTCAGTTTCTCTGTTCCCAGGGAAGTTGGGCAGATTTAGAAATTTTGTACCTAATGATTATTTTCAGTAATTTTTTGCCTGTTTCTGTTTTGCTTGTTAGTAAACTTATTTTTTCACTTGCATCTACTCATATTAATTTCTCCTTATGGGTGGCAAGAGATTGGTTAAAACTAAGGAGAGATAACTCATGTTAGAGTGTCTCCAGTAAATTGTCTTAAACCAAGATACCTGGCATCTTGTTTTCTTTGTTCCTGGGGAGTCCCAGGGTTTCAGCACCTTTGTGTCTAGTGGTTGTTGCTGTTATCTTGCTGTTGTTGTTTGTTGTCCAGTAAACTGCCATTTTTTTCATTTATATCTTCTTTCATTAATGTCTCCTTATTGGTGAATGGGGAGTGGTTAAAACTAAGGGGAGGTATTTCATTTCGGCCTGTCCACTCCATATAATTGTCTTAAACTAAGGTGGTCTGATAACTTGTCCTCAGATGTTCTGTGAAGCTCTAAATATGACATTGGTTAGAGCATGGTGCTAATAACACCAAGGTTGCAGGTTCAATCTCTATATGCACCAGTCACTTAAGAGCTTGATGATCCTTGAAGGTCTCTCCCAAATCAGAATGTTCTGTGATTATGTGAACAACACTGTGATCTCAAGATACAAACTTTAGTGTATTTAGAGTTGTTTGAGATTTTGTTGTACCTTTTTTTATGGGGGCTGTTTAAAATAGAACCTTAGCAGTCTAATAAATTTCTGTTTCTAGACCCTCTCCTCCACTTACTGCATTTTTTCCCAGTAAATATTGGAAAAGAAAGGAAAAAGTAGTCACAAAAAACTGAGTCATGTGGTTAGGTTACCACTGTACATTTGTCTATACTGGAGTA
This sequence comes from Luscinia megarhynchos, assembly GCA_034336665.1. Classification (NCBI taxonomy): domain Eukaryota; kingdom Metazoa; phylum Chordata; class Aves; order Passeriformes; family Muscicapidae; genus Luscinia; species Luscinia megarhynchos. The sequence continues at coordinate 8,046,244 of JAPFBE010000002.1, forward strand.
GGCATAGGAATGATCCAAAATAACTATAAACTTGATCAAGCTTGAAAGAGGAATTCCCTTAATGTGAAAGAAATTTGAGTGAAGGATTACATCCCTTATTTTCTGTTTAGTTCTGTTCTCCATACTAAAGAGAGAAAAGCACTGTACCTAGTTTGTTTCAGAGGTGCTGTTTTTGGAATAATGTGCTATCAGGAAGATCTGTCAGTCTGTAAATTTGATATTTATCAGCTGTTCTGGTGACATAGGTAAATAAGTCTTGGCCATAGCAAGTTTCTGTAGTTCTAGGCAACATCTTCTTCTGCCTCTACTGTTCATTTTATCCTGATTCTTGCAATAATTTGGGGTATTTATAATGTTCTGAAGATAAGTAAATAATACATTAATCCAAGTTTTCTTCATTATGAGAAAAGTTCCTGGTTCGGGATAAAGGATTGAAAATGTGAACTCTCCAGGCTGACAAGACAGATAGCAAAGAAAGGGAATTAAAATTAAGATTATAGTGGATAAAGGGGAGTTCATCTCAGGATTTTGTCTTGCTCTACATTTTAAAGTTGCAAAGTTGGACTGGCACAGCCATGCCAACTGGGCATCCTTTTAGGGGAAATACCTTTTTCTAAACTGATGGAGCACTGCTGACAAAGCCTCAGTGGAGATGGAGGCCTCCCAACAGAAGGGTAATTCTCTGTGTGTGGTTCATATTGTTTGAGCAGGTGAGATGGCTGTTGTGGCAAAAGGCATCCTATAGAATCAGTGCAAAGTAAGTCTGTGATAGGAAGCTGTGTCAACATAAGTGGGCCAAAAGTGTGGGACAGCACAAATTAGTGGTCTCTAAGCTCTGCTTAAGAAGTTAAGGGCTTTCCCTGGTGACTGAGTGAACCTGGCAACAGCTCCTGCCACTTGTCATAAATAACTTACCACTATCTCTACTTGTGTAAGACTGTCATAATCTAACAGGTAGGCAGAAAGCAACTTTTCAGAAACTTCTGTGGGAAATGACAAATTGTAAGAAGGTTTTTGGGGTTTTTTTATTGTCTTCAGTGAGACCCATGAAACAATTTGAGCATCAAAGATGCAGTGAAATTATTAAAACAGTCTCCATCCTTATAACAGATTTCAGTGAAGACTTTCACTGTGTTTTATCCTATATTTTTCTTGACTGGATACTATGCTCAGGTTTGGTATTGAACAAACAGGTAATGCAATTCCAATGTGCCTTTTAATTGTCACTTTGCTACAAGTTTTCTTCTTCTTTGAACAGTTACAGTTTTGGTTTGTCTTGCAGAGTTGAATGTAAGCTCTGGGAAAATACAACAGGCTGATTTGTGTCACGTGTTCACTCAGAGTAATGTTGTTCTGCTGTTCTTGTTTTAGTATAGCTGATTTAATGTATTGTCCTAATTAATGCGGCTACAGTTATGTTATTGCAACTTTTCTGATGTTATTGAGCATAAGCTCACCAAACTCAAAATTTGTGTCTTCTTCTCTCCCCATATGATTTAAACTGGGGAGAAAAAGACTATTTTTGATTTATAAACTGGAGTGGAGAGGAAAGGATACAGGAGTTTGAAAAAGCATTGGGTACCTGGAGCCTGGAGGCAGACATGTCTCAACTCACATGAAGGTGTTTTATAAAAAATTTTTGTCTTGTTGCATCCCCCTTTCATAATATACATTTGCAGGTTAGATTCTATTCTTTGAGGGCCTATTCTTTGAATCATATCATTATGAATTAAAAAGATATTCCCTGAGAAGAGCAACTACCAGACCTATGATTTACGTGAATCATAGATGAGCCATTTTTGTACAGCTGACATTATAATGAAAGTTTAGGGGTCTTCCTTAAACTGGAGGTTGTATGTAGGGTTGTAAAAAGCAGCCTGGAGTTGAGACACTGGACAAAAACTTATGCTCCTTGGGGCACAACCATTTGCTTTACATGTTACAGAGACATAGCATACTATGCATTTGGTTAAATAAATTTCCTGTTTATAGCATTATCTTGGCTCCAGCTAGGACAGGGCTAATTTTCCCAGTAAAGCAGGAGGGGGCATGGTTGGGACCATGAGGTTATTCATTACCACCTCATGTCATTGCCTAGGATGGGGGAAGGAATTCTCTGAATCACTCTCTATTTTGTATACTGGATTTTTACTGTTTGTTTCCTTATTTCATTGCTGTTTCCAGTAAATTGTTCTTATTTGATATTTATTTTTTGTGCCTCCAATTCTCCTCTCCAGCTGCCAGATGGAGAGGGGGAGCGGAGGGGGAGTAACAGAGAGGTGCCTGGGTTTTGGTGGGAATCCTAAATTGGGGAGTACCATTCCTAAACTACATCAGGTATTTAAAGAGTGTGGCTCTATCTATCCTTATCTAAAGCATCTTAATTTCAAATTAATGGCTGGAACCCGAGTTGTCTGGCTCCATATTCTAGAAAACAGTGGTGGCTAACTTGCGGTCCATGAAGGTTCTAAATGGACATACTAATTTATGAGTATTATGTATGACTTTACTGATAATTGGGAGCTGATACTACTGGACCATAAGCAGGAGGTAGGGTGCTCTGCACAGGCTTGAAGAAAGCTTGCTTTCTCTTCACTTTAAGGAAATCCTCCCATCTCCACTAATAACTAGTGTACACACATACTAAGGTTGTTCATAGACACTCAACACGTACAGAAGATTCTGTCTCAGAGCTGTTATCTCTAGAAATTGTTCTGTGTTGGGCCCTGTTTCACTGTATGGAAAAGGGAGGTGGAGGAAGAGAAATATATTACTTTGAAGCTCCTGTGCCATCAAAAAACCCCAGCAGTCACCAATACTTTGAATACATGGAGCAATGCACTGAGATTTGAGGAGGCATGTTGCAACATCGTGCTCTAGGTTATTTTTTTGAACTTTGTGTAGCCAATTACAGAAACTTTTGTATGTTCTGCGCTAAATATCCATTCATGTTACACTAAGTATATGATACATAGCATTTGATTCAGTTGCCTCCCATTGCAGGAGCTGAAGAACTGTGCAATTGATCCCTGTGTGTGGAACTTCTGTTTGAGTCCTATGAGAGAACTGATCTGAGTTTTGTGAAGAGTAAAAAGGGGCAACTGTTTTACTTTTTATTTAGTTCCCCTTCCTACTGATTTTCTCTGTATCAAATAACACATGAATTCCCTCACTCAGTACCACAAGACTTGCCTTGAAAGCACTTCTGGAGTTGGTGTTTTTTCTGGATTACAGTTGTGCTAGTATATGTTAAACAAAGCATCAATTATACAATATATTAGAGGCTTTTCTGCAGCCTTCACAATTTTACTTTTAAACTTGCCAATTGCAGTGCTTTTTCACTAGTTTCTTCTTAATGCAAGGGAAAAAATAGAGAGGAGCAGTTCTAAGAAAATGGAGAATAGCAATACTGTAATATGTAAAGTACCAGGCATTTTTTGTTATATCACAAGGCATTATGAATACCCATATAGTGCTCATTGTATCCTAATTGTATAAATGAGCCAATCTTAAAACTGCATAGTCCTGTTTTTTTGACAATTATTTTCAGCATGTCTGTACTATCTTGTAGTGAGTGATGCAGACATGCACTTACAAGGGCTTGCCTTGCAAGCTGATAACTTGCAAAAATGTAAATATTTATTAGGAACATGATAAATCAGTACAGGGAGAAAATGTTGTAAATACTGTGCAAGATTCTTGTTCTTGTCCATTCTTTTATTAAATAATCAGAGTACCAATGAGAATCAGATAATTGATATGATTTTTCTGCAGCCCATACCTTCAGTAGGTATGGACTGAAGTTATTCACAGTTCAGAGATTTTGTATTTTTCTTCTGATTTTGTATCAACTGAATATTTCAGAAGGTTAATGCGGATTGATGTTTCATTGCTGCACTTGTAACACAATCACGGGTGTGTTTGATAAGCCAGCAAATTTAACATTAAACTATCAGAGATACCATCTATCATCTGTACCAGAAAGTCAGTGATGGAAAATAGATTCCTAGAACATAGAACATGGGTTGAAATATGGTCCGTTGGTGTGGTAGCTTGAAAATTTATGAAATGGTGACTTAGTGCCCAAAGCTGACATATGCAGGGGCAATTCATAAATCATAGAATGGTGTGGGTTGGAAGGAACCTTACAGATCACCAGTTCTGTCAACAGTACATGAATGAGATGATTATAACTTGTATGGCACTGCAGCTATAAGGATTCATTTTGCTGAAAATGAAAAGAAACTATAAAACCAGTTTCCAGAGAACACTGTCTTCTTCTTGTTGCAAATAAAAATGTGGTGGTTGTTCATGCCAGAATACAGAGCTGCTGGAGAGACATTTATGAAACACTGTAAATTCTTATGCTACTATTTATGTTACATTTGAAGCTACATAACTTTTTTTGTGATCTCTAGCACTGAAGTCAGATTACAAATTTATATTAAATAACCTAGTTTGAAAGAGTGTACTGAATACTTGGAGATTTGCTCAAGGGAAACTTGAGGGTATCTATCAAGTACTCCTGATGCAAATGTGATCTCTCTCTATATATATGTGCCTTATGAGTGGTTATAAACATAGCATATGCCATCACTGTATGTACTTTATGCACATGAAAGGCTACTGTTCTGGTTTGTGTTTGTGTTATTTAAGGAAAATAGCAATAGGATTGAAACCATTTTCATATGCCCTGATTTCTGCATAACTTGCTCTCCAAGTTCTTGGTTGCTGTAAGAATAGATGGTTTGTTTCAACACAGTGATAACTGACTGAGCAATCCCTCTTCCTTCCGATATAAAAACTTTATTTTTTCAGCAGATACAGTACTTAAATATGGTTGCTTCTGTAGAAACCAGTAAAACCAGCAAGGGGTAAACCAATGTGTAAAAGGTATAAATCACGAACATAACTAGTCTTATTCCATTCTTTGGAATATTTAAAAGTGTTTGTGATATCGTTGAAGTAGAAGACAAGACTATTTTAATACCAGGTTAACATAGCACACAGCAGATTCCTTGACTAAGCAAGTTTGAGATGAGTATTTAATGTGGCCAGTCGCAACATCTCTATGCAGGTTCAAAAACACTGAAACCTCTTTAAAACACAGACACAGATTTTCCCCTTTCCTATCCTTCTCCATTCCTATGAAAAAGTGATGAAGGGAGGAATTCACAAAATAGCGGTGATAGTTACAACTGTAAACATATAAGAAGATATTATTTACCATAAACATACTATAAAATGTAAAGAACATTTATGCTGGGCTAACACTGTGATATTAACCCTACACACTGAACTTCCTGGCACTGAGCCTTCACATTGCAGATGTCATGCAAAATTACTTTTTTCCTTTAACAAGTGTCATATATAAAATATGTGCATCTATAAGCTGGTATCTGCATATATGTGAAGTATTGCCTAAGTGCAAGCATCTCAAAACCATGTGTCAGAGCACTAAATCACGATAGTTTAAATTTTAAAAAATGTGATAATTTCTGCCTTCTTTTTTTGGAGGTTAAGTTTGGAACTTTTGCTTGAAAGCTAGAAGGTGATTGTAAGTCTGCTTTTGTTTTGTTGGTGTTGCAGGTACTTTGTCTGCCTATTCCTATAATATGAAGCATTGCCAAAAACAGACTTAGCTTTGAACTTTGAAACCCACCTCTGGGATCTCTAGAAATCTCTGTTTCTTGGTGGTCCATTGTCCTCAATGCAATGGAATTGCAAATATTAGCCACTGTGTTGCCTAAATCAGCCAGGGGAAGTGCCTAGTGCTAGAATAGACTGGCTGTAAATCCAGCCTCCAAGAGTAATAAAGTAAGGTGTTTATTATTGCTTATCACTTGTATGAGCTTGTTTCTGGAACAAGCTACAGCGAGGTCACATCAGTAAGGTGAGGTCCTAGGCATAAGAGGAATGTTCAAATCCTTTCCTTTGTTACTAGTAATATGCATTCACCTCAAGAGGGGCCTCAGTTACCAGCTGATAGCGTGGTGTGTGTTAGCAAACCCAATCCTATTTGCTGCAGTTAATATTTGATTACACACACACACACCCCTATATATATATATATATATATATATATATATATATACACACACACACACATATATGCAAGAAATGGTCTCAGGTTATACCTGTTTCAGCTAAATTTCAGGGTACCTTTAGGGTAGAAATTTTACACCAGAGGAATGACATGAAGTCTCATTTTTTTTGCACCTTTTTTGACTTCTGAAGCATGGAGCAAAAGGACAGGAGTACTTGTGTGTCCTCCCTGCCCTGCTCTTTGGCTGTGTTATGTCACGGAAGTTATCCTTATGTAAGCGGCAGCAGCCGTGAAGCAGCAGGTACAGAGAGCAGTGCCGTGCCAGTGTCCCGCAGGAGCTCCAGGTGTGGAGCTGCCCTTTCCTGAGCTACTGCAAGGGAGAGGTGTGTAAACAGCATAAATATCAGTGCGGTAAAGAACTGTACTTGCAATAACTATGTACACAGGGAATCTACAGCCTTAGGCAGCATCTGAGCAGTGATTTCAGGCATCATCTTCGCGTCTCTGGTGCCGTGCTGAGAAACTCAACAGGTGCAGAGCTCTGGGCACGGAGTTGATTTTGGCCTCCTTACTGCGGCCGCTTTGCCCGTGGGTGTTAGCCTCACTCCTCTGCCGGCAGCCACGCCAAGCCGTCCCGCCGAGAGCTAAATCCTCTCGTTTCCAGGAGCTGCAACCCCTAGCCGCGCACTTAGGCTCCAAGCCGCCGGGGGAGGGAGCAAAGCCCAGCCGCGCAGGGCTCCAGGGCCGGCGGCGCTCTCCCGGCCGGGAGATCCCCCACCCCCGTCCCCAGCAGAGCAGCTCCCGGGCGGGTGCTGCGGGGAGATGGCGCCAGGTAGCAGCTCCGAGCGCGGGGCCGCTGTCGCCGCCTCAGGGTGAGGGGCGGCGAGGCCAGGCCGGGCCCGGCCCGGCTGCCCCGCACCCCCGCCCCGGCCGGGAGCAGCGCCACGCGCCTCTTCCACAACTCCTCCTCCTCAGCCTTATCGAGCGCTGGAGGCTGCCCACGGCGCGGGGAGCGCAGGAGATACAAACAAGTGTGTGCGGCGCTGGGGGAGGGGGATCCCTGCTCCCGCTCCGGGAAAACGAGGTAAACTTTGTGGGCCGTCGTGATCCACGGAAGGAGAAGGCGGCCGGGCGGCGCGGGGCTTTGTTCCTAGCGGAGCGGAGGCGATCCGGCAGCGGAGGAGAGGAGAGGGGAGTGGAAGGGAGCGAGGGAGGCCCTTCGGCGGGGATTGAGGAGATGCCCCCACAGTGGCCGCTGCCGGGCGCCCGGAGCGCGTTGGGGCGGGAAGGGAGCAGCTCCCGGTGGTGGGGCCGGGCAGTCCCGAGGGATTGGGCGCCCGTGCACCGGGACAGCGCTGGCGAGTCGGTGTTAGCGGCAGGCGAGTGGCGGAGCGGCCGCGGGGAGGGCGGGATGGCGCCGGGCCGAGCCCGTGGCGGCCGCGGGAGGCTCCGGCCGGGGGGCGGGAAGCGCTCCCGGCTCTCTCCGGTCGCGCCGGCTCTCTCCGTGCCGGGCAGCTTAGTGGCCAGGCACTCGCTTCTCCCTTAGAAAGTTACTGCAGCCTGTGGGTTTGTCAGGCGGGGGACCCCGGTCTGGGGCTGAGGTGCGTCCGCCAGCGGGGAGCCCCCTTCCCTCCCGCTTTGCTCCTGGGGTCGCCGTCCACAGCCAGCCCTTGCTGGCGCTGCCCTGGACCGCTGCAGCGCTTCTGTTGGTGTGTGTGATAAATGGTGTTGACTTTGGTACCCACCCAGATCTCTCCCCGTGCCCCGCTTTTCTGAACTGTAGGCGGTGTCTTGCCATCACTGGCTGAAACTTTCAGCTGCTTGAAGCTCTCTGGTGCCTTTTTTAGATAAATGATCCTTCCTGAGGATTGAGATTCAGGATTTTTGTATGTCTTCTGACAAATGTCCAGGTCTTAAACAGCTTTTGGCATTGGTGCTGGCCAGTAGCTCAGGCTCCACAGCTGTGATTCGCCATGTCGGGTGGTCTCCTGAATGCTAAGGAGTTGCACCTTAACCAAGAGTCGCATTTCCAAGCCTAGAATTAGGTGAGAACTACAGTATTTTCTGTAACTTGAATTTTTATTTTGGAATGTTGCTTTTATGTTTAACATAGTGGGGTTTTTTTTTTTTTTCTTAATGCTGAGAAGTGCCTGGTGGTAGTCATTACATTTGCAATTGCAGTGTTTACTTTCTACTAGGTATGAAATGAAACAGTAGTGAGAGCTACAGGGGCTTTGGGACTATTTTATGTGATGTTTGATAGGAAATTTCTGTGTGCTGCTCAACTTCGACTGATTACAGATGTCTTAAGCTGGCTAATTTTTAAGGGAAGCTGCTACAGTTAGTCTAGGCTAAGCAGGACTTTTGCTTAAACTAATGAGATTTTTGATGAGGTTGAAGCTGTGAAAGAGAACCTTTGAGGTGTTGAAAGTGTGGGTTTTTCATCCTACATAGCCAGAATTGTCTTTTTTTTTTTTTTTTTTTTTCTTGTATAACTAAATCGATTACTTCTAATAGCTAATGCTTATTGAAAGGTTTAATTAGTCACGTCATTTGTGGGAAGTACGCGTGTTCCTGAATCAGTGCTGCATAGCCAAGAGTTTTCTATGAGTTAAGGTAAAACATTTTATTTCAGCTTAGATTGTGTATGTGCCCCAGGGAATGATTATTTAGATAAGGCAGTGGCCACAAGTAGTTTAATCTGTGCTCCTTGCAATCTCTGGATTTAATCCAAAATGTACCTTTCTGCAGGTCGCACTTCGTTTTACTGAAACAGCTGTGATGTTTTGGGATATCATCACCATTGGCATTACCTTCTTTGGCCTGCTCTTGTTTTCTGGCCATTCAGAAAATGTATCTGGAACACTGAACCCACAGCAGGGATCTTCCTCTCTCTGGGCTGCTTGCAGGCTGGCCTGTGAGCCCATTCCTCAGGTTTATCTGCCTCTTTGACTGTAAGCTCTATGGCTAGCAGATCAGAAGATACCACTGAGATAGAGATATAATAATGCAGAATATTGGAAAAAATACAGCAATTTCTTTTGCATTAGAAAAAGATGATGAGGAGTGTCTTAATCTTTTCTGTCTGACTTTTCTTCTCTGGAAGTGACCATAATGACAGAGAATGAGTTGGTATTTTTGAGAGATGAGTGGCATTTACTTGGGTAAAACCACATTAGTATAATTACCTGTGTCTCTCCTAAATACATTCTTTAACAAAAAGAGAGATGGTAACTAAAATAGAGCAGTTCTGGAATTGCATAACAGGTGTAAATGAAGGAAAATCAGTGTAAGGAAATTATTTTAGAAATCAGTAAAAAATTCTATAGAAACTTAATAATTTGTTAGCATTGAATTTTAGGGTTTACAGTTTTATTCCTGGTGAGATTTTCTAGTGGTGTTTTTAATGGCTGCCAGTTGAAGAAACAGGATTGTTAACTCATTTGCATTTTGGAGGGATCTTCTGATCCTTACTGATTGCCTGTTGAGAATATACAATTTCTCCTGTAGTAATCAACGGTGGATGTGTCGTATGCATCAGCTTCCCAAAATTTGTCAGAAATTTTCAGCTTTATTTATTTGCCAGAATTTTACCCTTTCAGTGCAACTTAAAAATTTCATGGTTCTGTTTGTGTCCTGATTCTGGCACTGGCATTGGCAGTATTGAGCAAAATTATGAAGATCACAATTACATGTTAAGTAAGGTACTCATGTTTTTGATTTAAGGGTGAGAATGTATTGTTTTAGTGAAATGGCACTGTAGAGCAATTCTTGTTGTTTACCATCTGGAAATGCTTGACATTTTTAGTACTAGTGTGGACCCATAGGCTAAACCCCTGACCAGCAACAAGGAAGTGATGCCTAGAAAAGAAGAATCTTTGCAGGTCAAGTTAACCTTAGTTCCTGTGCCTCCATGCAGAGAGCTTAAATACAGGACTGGAAGCAGCCAGAAATTACCATGTGTTAATGAGTCTATGTATCACCTACGCACCTGAGCTATTGCTGAAGAGTCTCTTGGAAAATAGCTCTTGATGGAGACTTTCCAGCTGTGAAGGAAGAGGTGTGGTAGGAGAGGTGGGAGACAGGGAGTGATTTTGTGGTTTTTATTATTTTTTTTTATTTAGTTTAGGCTGGATTTTGGATTTTTTGTTCTATTGTTTCTCCTGGTCTTAGTACCTTTGTGGGTGCAAGGTGAAAAGCAAACCAGGTGACTGGATAGCCTCTCTGAAAGTTAAATTTGGTTCCTGCTTAGTTGTTTCTAACACAGCAGGCCTGTAACAGGGATGCCTGTGTAAGTATTTGCAGGTGTTTGGCAGCAAATTATTTTAATGAGGGGTAGGGAAAGCAAGCATCTGGGAAATGTCAGAGCTGTTAAAGGTTTTGGTAGGCCTGTGTCCCCAAAGTGTAGCCTGCCATTTGATAATGAATAAAAACTGAGTTTCAGAAAAACAGCCTGCAGTATGATATTTTACACCTAGGGGTAGAGGAGGCTGCTGTTTCTGATAAATGGGAGTCTGAGGTTTTCTTATCTTTATGGTAGTGTGAAGGAGTCTGCAGAGATAGTGGTAGTACACTTAATGCATCTGAGTGCCCCCTCACCCTTTTATCCCACTTGATTTGGTAGTCTTCTGTATTGATGTATTTCACAATGTAACTGTGCTTTTAAAGTTGATGATTTTTTCACAGCTTAAGAAAATAACTGGATTTTCATACTCAGGACTTGTTAACTTATAGAAAAGATTATAGCTTTTCTGTGCTTGATATATTAAGCCAGAATTTTCTTAGTCTGCAGGGTTTGTTGTAGTGATCTGCCAGTGATAGGAAATTTACATTGTCTTGCCTCACAGGGATTAGGTGTCCACCTTTGTTTTTCCTTTTGCTCACTACTCCCTCTCTCATCTTGCCTACCCCACCATGCTACTGTCTAATTACCCTGCAGGTACAGACCTGTGTGATAACAGAATTGAGTTAATGAATTGCTTGAGGCATAAGGTGGCAATGGACAGATGTGTTGATGCAGCCTGCTTTCAGTGTGCATCCACTGAAAAGGATCTGAGGAAATTAGGCAGCCTCAGAGAGAGAGGAAAGGAAGATGATGTCTTTGTAGTTTCATGAGCTGCACAGACACTCTCTTAGCTTTGGGGATGGTAGAAGGATGATGTGAATCCATTTAGGAATGTATTTATTTGTGATTTGGGGAATAAGAAAAAGAACGGTGGTGTTTGGAGAACAGTCTCTTAGGTTTTATATGTTGGGGAGAAACCTCTAGAGCTTAGCGTTTTAAATTTAACTTTCTGTCTTGTATTAATTTTCTGGAAAAACAAAACTTTGATCTCTTTTAAGCCTTAACTAAAAAAGCAAAGTAGAGGCCATATTTTTCCTCCCCATTTAGTCAAATCTATATGCTTGCAGACAGAGTGAAAAGGTGATTGTAGACAGATATTTTACTTTAAATTTAAATATTGTATTATGGTTTTCCTTGAAGGAGATAATTTTAGTGGGGGAAACTATGGAATCCTGTGGTGTAAGTTTGAGCTCTTTTCAATACAAGGAAGAATGTACATTAGACTGTATATAAAATTTTCAATGTATCGTACTGCCTTGTGAACTTTGCATACCATTTCTCAGGCTCTGTGCTTTGTAAGCATATTATTATCATTGATCAGTAGAAGAACTGCATTTATTGCTGTCTTTTTAGTTGAAATAAAATGGGTGGCCTTCCTTCTTCCATAGGTCTTTCTGTACTTGTTTTTTTTTCCTGCAGCTAACAATACTAAAATTCTTTTGAGGAGATAAGGTAAAAAGAAATCACTAGTGTGTAATTTGATGAGGGATATTTATATTTGTGTAATACTGCCTTGTTGGATACTAGGGTCTCTGCTGAAATAGTTTTCTCTATCAGTGTTTCTTTGTGCACTTTTTATCTTTTGGTAGACAAAAACTTCAGGTTTTTGCAAGGCTTCTTGGTTACCAAAATAAGACATTTTTGTGTCCTAATAGTCCTGATTCATCTCAGCTACTGCATTTTGGGTGTCTTTTTGTGCACTGAGGTTTCCATATCTCTTGTTTTAGTGATTCAGCAAGTTGCTGCAGTTGAAAGTGATCCAGAGGCCACTTCCATCTGGCTTCCCACCTGCTCTCTAGAAGGGATGAGGAGGGCCCAGAGAGCTGTGTTCTGCATTCTGCACCTTCTTTCCTGCTGCTGGTCAGTGTCAGGATGCTGCTGTTGCTTCTTGTCCTTGCAGAAGTGTCTGTATCCTCCTTCTCCAGTCCTCTGGCAGCAGTACTGTTCGTAGCACAATCCTCTGACATACCGAGGTTTTTTTCCTCTTTCAAGGCTGTGGCTGTGGCTGTGTTTGTAGTGGTTAGCAGAGATAGGCTGCTGCTGTTAGACAGAGGAGTTTGTAGTTTAGCAGCATTTAAGGGGAATTGAGGGCAACCCACTGTCAAGAAGGGGAGTAAAACTAGTGTTGGAATCTGAGACTAGACCATTGTGGTAAATAATCCACTATTCAGAGAGCCAAGATAGATACCACAGCTCTGTGCTTGGGGTGCTCATCTGCAATCTGGAAGAAAAGGTAGAGAAGGAGCTTGAAGGTGAGCCTTCCACATCAGAAGACAGTTTGTTGGCTTAGAGGTCTTCCAGTCTTGCCTCTTTGTATGCTGTACATGCAGATTATCCCTTCCTGCTTCAGTGCTTTAGTGTGAAGTGCAATTGCTATAATAGGAGAGACTGAGATGTCCTCAGGTCAGGCATTCCTGGCTGTTTTATACCAAAACAAGCTAGTGGATTACTCCATTAGAGGTTTCTTCCAGAGCTGGATGATTTGTAAGGCCTGGCTTTAGCAATGTTAGATTCTGTACCACATCATGAGCATCCTTGTTTTCTGCCTCTCATGAAGCTAGTGAAGAGGGAGATATGATCTGTGTTCCACAGCCTGGTGTGACTTTTCCCCTAACTGTAAATGAGTTAGTCATGGAAATACAGCTTTTGTGAATACAAGCTTTTGATGAATGGGTGATAGTGATTTGTAACAGGATCCTTTTCTAACAGTCAGTGTCCTGGAAATAGTAGCTATAAAGAATATCTCTGTGGGTATTGTGTACTTCTGGGAACATCTGACTTTCTGAAAATATGTGCTAGGTTTTGTTTACCTGGTAGATCTGAACTTTTCTGTAGTGTTTGCAATTGAAATGTAGTTTTTAACAAATTGTTGATATTGCACGTCCGCCAGGTTATGAGTAATTTTGCCATTTTAAAATTTATTATATATACATAAAGAAACTTTAGCTGCCTGGATTTTGGTAACAAACTTCCCTCTGGCTTTGATGAATGAGTTGTTACCTGATTATAGCTAATAAACACATAGACAGTTGTAGTGGTCAAGAAATGAGAACCTAAGTTTATGGTTTAATTAATTGCTATTGGTTTTAGTATGTAAACAATTCAGTCAGTGCTTGAAAAACCTCTGAAAACACTTGCTTTAAGAACACAAAGTATTTCACTAAGTTAGAAATAAGTCATTCCTGGGGCATGCTATCTTTTTTTTGCAGTCATTCAAGTATTCTTGCAGTTATCAGACACACTCAGTTTCTTGGACTATTTTTATTTTCAGTTGAGATGGATTGAATTTGGAAGATGAACAGTCAAGTACAACCTATTACTGTGGGTTCTGGGAAACTTGGTATTTCCAGTGGTAGATTCGGTAGGGTAGGATGTTTAACATCAAACTCTGGGGGAAAATATAGGGTTTTTTTAGCAGTAGTCTAGATTTTAAGTAATAAACGTTTAGATTAGTAGATTTCAGTTGTACCACTGAGATTGTTATTAGACTGTTGCCTAAAATTTCTCTCTGTTTTGACTGGTGTAGCCCCAATATTAGATTTTTTTGATCTGTATGGTTATAAGCATCTGAAAAACCCTGCTATTCTATTATAGCTGCTCTTGCTTTTTGAGTATGGTTTGTTGAAATAAAGTCTCAAATATCAGCAATATGCACATCTTTAGAAGTGCATCTTCAATCCATAAGTAAAATATAACACATAAATAGGGGCAAGTCTTACATACTTTCTTTATGACTGTGTGAAGAAATGACTGACAATTCTGTAGTTGTTTTCAAAGGAGCTGCATGTTTTGTGCTTTTTTTTTGTAACCTTGCAGGTGCTCCCTTTCAGCAGATATTCAGCAGTGGCCTTGCTGCAGCTGATTTCAGCTGTTCTGTGTTATTTTGAGACCTTTTTGTGTTCTGCAGTATTTTATGGATGCTAATATTCTTTTGCTTGTCTAGTTTCTTTCTGTCCTATATACTGTGGTTAAGTAAAATACTTTGCTGCTGCCTTGCTGCTCCTTTGCTGGCCTGCCTTCCAAAAGTATATTTAAATGTGTAAGCTTGAATCTTATGTTAATATTTGTCTGTCTGTATTAAATTATGTATGTGTTTCAAGACACTTAATGATGGGGCAGAGGAGGAAACAGGTTTAGCTCTGGCTTGACACTTTATATTCTTCCACAGAGTTCTTGCCTTTTGCAGCTTAAAAATCCTGCATTTTGAGTCTAATACTTTGCTTTTACTTCTGTGCTGCTTTCTGGAATGTGCTTAATTTGCGATATTTTCTCCCCCCTCCCCCCATCCCAGCCTTGGTAAGCACTGGACTTTTCTCCAAGGAGTAGCTTTGCTGAAGCACAATAGCTTTATTGTTAACATTGATAAAGTGCATCATGGGATTTATAGTTCCATCTAGGAAAATGAACCTCTAGAGGATTTATGCCAGAAGCCAGTTAAAACTCCATTCCCCAGGAAGTGCAAAAGTAGCATGTCAAAATCTTTTAGGTTTTGCTGGGGGTATTCTTTTGTTTAATACCTGCTCTTTCTGCTGTGCAAAGGTATTTTGAAGAAAAGAAATTTTTAAAAATTGCAGTTTTAGCTTTTTAATTCTATGTCATTGAAACACTTTGACTGTTCCCTGTGTGTATACATGCTGTTACTCTATTTTATTTTGAAATGCAGATGTTCATTCTGCCCTGAAAAGTGAATAGCCGTTCTCTTTGTATGTTCAGGTCATAAAGTGTGTCAACAAACTGACCTTTCCTGAAAGCTGGAGTCTAGTTAATGAAGCACTCCAGCTTTCATTATGGCCTGCAGGAGATGGTATACCACTTACCAGGAAAGAGGATTTGGTTCTAATTGGGAAAGAGTGGCTGTGTTCAGCTGTGATGTTTTGAATGTGCAAGTACAGAACACTACTTCTGCAGAAATCCAGGACTGAAACTTTGATTCTAATCTAGATTAAGACAATAGATTTAAAATGGTCATTGATCATGTGTTGCAAGATTATATGTTTGCTAGAAGGAACTGATAAATAATCAGAAAAATATTTGGGAATTATTTTCTAATGGCTTGTGCTCATTTGTGAAGAAGGCAGCCCCTAGTTCAATGAATTAACACTTCATATGAAGACCCAGATGTCCTGGTTAGTGCCTTTATCTTTGTGCTTTTAAGTGAGACTGTCCCCCCTGCAGGTATGGCATTTTGTGGAAACAGTTATTCTGCTTAATGCAGAAAACATGTTTAGGCTGAGCTGGACTTAAATGTGAGTATAAAGTTGTGTTGGTTGTGCATTGGCCTGGTTTTTGGTAGTGGAGAGGGGTCACAGTAGTGACTTTTTGTGAGAAGCTGCTGGAAGCCATCACCATGTCTGGCAGAGCCAGTCCCTGATGGCTCTGGGGATGGACATGTCACTGGCCAAAGCTGGGCCAGTTAGAGATGATGGTAATGCCTCTGTGATAACATATTTAAAAAGAAATCAAAACAAAGTGGGGGCACCAGTGTTTTTCTATCCAGAGAAGAGGAGGAGGTGAGAACATGTGAGGGAAACAACCTGGAGACACCAAGGTCAGTGCAGAAGGAGGGGCAGGAGGTGCTCCAGGTGCCAGAGCTGAGATTCCTCTGCAGGCTGTGGTGAGACCACGGTGAAGCAGCTGTGCCCCTGCACCCATGGGGATCCATGGGGGATACAGAGACCCACCCACAGCCCATGGGGATCCATGGGGGATGCAGAGATCCACCCACAGCCCATGGGGATCCATGGGGGATGCAGAGACCCACCCACAGCCCATGGGATCCATGGGGGATGCAGAGATCCACCCACAGCCCATGGGATCCATGGGGGATGCAGAGATCCACCCACAGCCCATGGGGATCCATGGGGGATACAGAGATCCACCCACAGCCCATGGGATCCATGGGGGATGCAGAGATCCACCCACAGCCCATGGGGATCCATGGGGATGCAGAGATCCACCCACAGCCCGTGGGGATCCATGGGGGATGCAGAGACCCACCCACAGCCCATGGGATCCACGGGGGATGCAGAGATCCACCCACAGCCCATGGGATCCATGGGGGATGCAGAGATCCACCCACAGCCCATGGGATCCATGGGGGATGCAGAGATCCACCCACAGCCCATGGGATCCATGGGGGATGCAGAGATCCACCCACAGCCCATGGGATCCACGGGGGATGCAGAGATCCACCCACAGCCCGTGGGATCCATGGGGGATGCAGAGATCCACCCACAGCCCATGGGATCCACGGGGGATGCAGAGACCCACCCACAGCCCATGGGGGAGGTGCCCACACTGTATGGATGGATGCCTGGAGGAGGCTGTGATCCAGTGGGAGACCCAGTGGAGCGAGGGGTCTGTGCTGCCAGGCTGGAGCAGCCTGTCCTTGGAGGACTGCACCCTTGCAAGAGTGACCCACACTGCAGCAGTTTTGGGAGGACTGCTGCTTATGAGGTTGGAGCCATGCTGGAGAATTTCACAGAGAACTGTCTCCTGTGGGAAGAGATCCCATGATCTCACAGGGGAAGAACTCCTCTCCCTGAGCAGTGCAAAAAAATCATCGTGTGATGAGCTGACCAAAATCCCTATGCCCTCTGTCTCCATGTGCTATCAGTGGAAAGTAGGGAGGCATTGAGGGGGGAAAAAAAAGTGTTTATAAGGGCTTATTTTACTTTTCATTATCCTCCTCTGATTTTGTTAATAGTAAATTTACTTTGTACCTTTAAGTTGAGCCTGTTTTGCCCGTGGAGTGTCTTTTCCTGGTCCTTATCTCGGCTTATGAATCCTTTGTTTTTTTTTTTCCTCTCCTCTGCCCATCTGTAGCAGGGGGAGGGTGAGTGAGCAGCTTTCGTAGGTGCCTGGCGTTTGGCCAGTGTCAAACCACGACAGTATTCTGGGTAATCATTCTAATTTCAAAGATTTTGACTTTTTGCTCTGGGAGGGACTGGAGGGATATATATTTGTGGATGGGAGGTGGTGAACATTCCTGAAGGGGATTAATTTTGAGGTGACTTAGATGCTTTGATCCTTTCCATCTGCAGGTTGGCTTGTTTTAGCTTGCTAATATAGGGATAGCAAATTCTCGCCTTCCTTTTATGTTTGGAAAAATGCTTATAGCCCACACATGACTCTGTAATTGGGGAGGGATTGTTCATTCTTGCCTGCAGGAAGACATTTCTCTGTCTGCTGACACGGAGCTCCAATCTAGATAGAGGGAATGCGAGAAGAATGTGGATGGGAAGCAGGGCTGCACAACAACTAAGCTACAACTCTTGAAGAAATTGACACTAATTGTCCAGAACAACATCGTGTATTCTGCAGGATGAGGGAAGTAAAATTGCTTAGTAGCACTCCAAGCCTCCTCTGTGTCTCAGTATATAATGCTGTGGCTGTTTGTAGTACTTGGTTAACGTGTAGAAACTTTAATGAGTTTAGGAAAATTTTATTTATTCGCAATCCACAATAATTCATTCTCATGAACATGTTTTTCTTATTTATTTCAGCTTCAGACCTCTTAAATGGGGGTAGAAGGGATCATACACATTTACGTGACCTGAAAATAGACAAGGGGCTGGTGATAGCAAATTTTATGCTCTGCTTCCCAACCAAACATCTTAAAGACTGTTAAGCTTGTTCTCTGTTGAATTTTTATTGCCCTATCTCCTCTCAAGTTTCTCTTTTAAGTCAAGATTTTCCAAAAGAATGACAATTTTCTTTGCATTGTATTTTTTCAGAATTCTACTTGGGTGCTTATCCTGCAGGTAAAATAGCACTGGTCAGGTTACAGAGTGATTTAATCCCCTACCTCTTCCACACCCTGGAAGGCATTCTGAAAAGTTTTGTATGTGCGCATGTGCCATTTGGTACTTTTAGGCTCTCTGAGAGAGTAAGATACAAACTAGCAGCACATAAGTCAGGGTCCTGGCATAAGCTTATAGTTCT
Source organism: Luscinia megarhynchos (assembly GCA_034336665.1). NCBI lineage: Eukaryota > Metazoa > Chordata > Aves > Passeriformes > Muscicapidae > Luscinia > Luscinia megarhynchos. The sequence goes on from JAPFBE010000002.1 coordinate 8,064,579, forward strand.
TTGTTTAGTGGAATTTCCCCTGGTGTTGCTTCTACATCTAAAGATTTTAGGAGTTTGCTTTGGATTGGGATCACTCTTTGATCATTTTAAGATTTCACAGAATTTTGAGCAGAAATGTGTTTGACAAAGATTGAGTTCTAGGATGAATAAATGTAGTCTGTCCAGATTTGATTTACCTTGATGCTTTTGTAGTTTGTGGCTCATTCTAGGTGCATTGGGGTCTTAAGGAAAGAATATTAAACACTCTTCTCACCCACCTCACAGCAGTTTTTTTAAAAGGAACTAGAGGCAATTGAAAGCTCCTGGACTCCCAGTGACTGTCAGCTGCTGGTAGCTGGGCCTCTGCTAACAGGGGATTGTGTATTTGAGGTTAAATTGGAGTGAACCGAATAAAGCACGGGGTGCTTTTTTTTTGTTTTAGGGATCTTGGGGGATATAGTAGTGTTAAAAAAAATCAACAGAATTTGTAATTCTGTGATCTGCTATCATTTTTCAGGAGCAGTAAGTGGTTTCTAGTGATTGATTTGCTTTCTTAACAAATGTCTCTAAGAGAAGAAGCTGATGACTAAAGCAAGTTGAGTGAGTCAAAGAAAATGAACTGTACAATACCTGTAAAAATTTTTTTGTTTGTTTTTGGGGTTTTTTTGGTTGTTTTTTTTTTTTTTTAGGACTGTATTAGGTATTGGCACTTATTATATGAGGACCTTTGGTAGGCCTTGGAGGATAATTGTTTATTGCTGTCTCTGTGGAAGTATTTGCTTTTAGATTTAGATGTCAGTCAGTGGTGATGAGGAAGTCCTAGCATAGGTCATGATGCAAGTAAGCATTGCTGCAGATTATTCTGTAGAAGCTTATGCTGACTGGAATGCTTGGAAATGATGGCATGAGTTGGACAACTCTAAGTCTAAATTCCAGGTCATCTGATTCTTCTAGAAATTTTCACTGAGATCGCCTTGCTTTCCTGAGACTGAGCATACTGGAGCACTGAGTTAAACAAATGAAATCTTTGTTTCAGTTCAGGCAGCCTGGTGTTTGGAGGGTACTTCACATAAACCAAGAAGTCTCTAAGAGGTTCTCTCCTTTTCACAAAGCACATTCCGTCACAGAGAGACAGATAAGCCCAGCCATCCTTCTAGAGTCAGAGTAATAGGAAGATAATGAATTTTCTGCAAAGTGTTACTAGGACAAGACATATCATTTTGTCTGAAGACATCTGTCTGTACTCGCAGCACCTGCAAGCAGTTATGCAAAAAGGGCATCTATATGTTGTGGTACAGGAGTTATACAACTATTAGGTTGTGTATATGTCCATGTTTTACATGGAAAAGATTATTTTTTCATGGTTGAGCGAATAGAATACAATAGTTCAGCTTACTAAATTGCAGAATTTGGTTTGGCTTAACTTTAAAGAATTTTATCACTTGTTCTAAGAAAAATACTACATTTTTTATTTACTTGCAAAATGGTACTTCCTTGGTTAAAAATATCGGCACTGGTATTGATGTCTTACTACCTGTTCTTTCATCAGTAAATTTTGATTGCCAGAGTTCAAGTTGCTATCATGTATAAACAGTATGCTTGTGACTGTATGGAGAACCTTGTGGGGACAGGTTGGAGTCTCAGGTGCACATGGTGAACTGTGGTGTATTATGTTGTTCAAGGTGGTAAAAGAATAACTGTAAAGCAAAAAGGTGGACAATTAATTGCAGGTGAGGGAAGGTGACAGTTGCAGTCAGTGTAATAACAGACTGTGAATTGAACTTAAGCTGAACTGAAAACTAGTTTGAACAGCTGTCTGGCATTTTGCTTTCCTTTATGGGTTTCCCCCTGTGCCGCCACCCTTCCTTCTGCCCCCTGTAAAAAAACTCAGAACTAGTGGGATCTGATACAGGTCTGAAATGAAATATTGCCTTAATCTCTGGTAATAATATTGGGAAGCTTTTTCAGTTGCTTTGGTAAACATTTTTATTTCTCGCTTAACTGCTTTTTTGATTTTACAGAGGAGAAATGGATATACTTAGAACATACCTATGTGGCTGTGTAGGGGTTAAATGCTATTTAAAAATTGTTATAGTGAGAGGAAAAGGGTTTCTAATTCTAGTGAAGTATTTTTGGAATTTGCCCTGTCAGTTAGTAATATTTCACTAATTGAAGGAACCCTTTATTTAAAACAGACTCACAACAGTTCATCTGGAGAACTGGCTTGTGGGCAAACTGAGGTATGTTCATTCATCAGTGATTCAACATATTTTATATGCTGATGTTTCTACAGTAATGCTTTTAACTTGGAAGAAGGTAATCACATCTGTGCATTCCTCGTGGTTTCTCTACTGCTGAGGGTTTCAACTTATAAAAAATTTTACTGCCTTACAATCTTGTGTGTAGTAAAAATTAACAAACAAAACAAGCATATAGTCACTAGGTTCTCTTTGGCTGTTAGTATCAGGTTTGTTTGGCAACATTAAGGCATTATAAATCTTTGCTGAAAGAGCATTATGGAGAGGCAGTTCTGTCTTTTCCCCTTTCTCTGATATACACTCTTGCTTGGGAGAAACAGTATATTCTGACTCTAGTTTGCTGTATATGCTTATATGTGTTTGTATAAAAGTGAGTTCTTGTTTGGAAATTCTACTTTTGCTCTAAAGGAAAGGACAGGACAGGGCCTATGGTGATGTACAGTGACAGTTGAAAAATTTTACAAATTTTCCTGCCCAAAACTGCATTATATGCAGAAGGTCACATAATTCTTAAAGGTCAACATACAAATCTTGAGCTGACTGTACACTTGCAAGTGATGTTTTCTCAGTTCTGCAGAATCACTGCTTGCTCTTAGTTGCTTGGTTTTGTCAAAAGGCTTGCTGAGAAGTTTACTTTGCCAGATAAAAATATTTTGAAAGAGTAAAACCTCTAACCATCTGGCTTTTTGGGTGAAATCTGTTGAATGATGAAGACCTGCTAACACTTTTGGCTGGACTGAGACTTGCTAGCTTTTTTTTTAAGACATCATTATTAGATGATCACAGACACACCTCAGGTTTTGACAAAACAAATATTTGTGCTTTCCCTTCACAACATTTATAAAAATACCAGCCTGCAGACCTGCCTCATCAACTTACCTGCAAACAAAAATGTCCAGGCAATAAAGATGCTGCAGAAGTTTTAGTTGGTTTCAACAGCAATATTGATACACTACATGATATGCTCTGTAATAATGAAAATGCTTCTGGAATAATTGGATGTCAAAAGTAAGCCTTTTAAATGAGCATTCTGTGGTCTCACATTTTTTTTGTTACAAATTTTCATGAAATTTCAGATTTTGGCAAGTGTATAGTTGCTTTTGTAAATTGCTGTGATTTAGAAAATTATTTGAAGAATCTATTCTAGAAGTGCATTCTGTTTTTCCTCTGGGGCAGAAGAAGTAGTAACTGCTCTGATAATGACTGAAACCCTCTGAAAGTGCAAGAAAAGAAATCTAACCTATGATAAAGTAGAAATTATGGCTTTAAAGGAAACTTGTTTTCTGAGAAAAGAGTAAAAAAGCAGAGCACTTTTCCAGTGTGTCAGTGTGAAAGTACCCTTGCTGCTATAGATGTAAATAGAAACCGAAGATCCCTGATGAAATGACACTGATGAGACTGGGAAGCATTTGATGAGTAAGGGTTTGTAGAGCTTTGTGGTTGGGAGAAAGAGGAAGTTGGTGTTTCAAGTATATTTTTTGGGCCTTTGAAAAGGATAATGAAAATCAAGTTAAGCATGTGTTTTGGTGAGTTTTTCTTACTGTGATAAGAGATTCTGATTTTAGTGCCAGAGAAATAACAAGGATAACCATTTAGAAATTTAAAGTGCATGTTTTTTTTTTGAGCCAAAAGGAAAGAGCAGGTCAGTTGAGTTAAGCAACAGTAGCTTTTTATGTAATTGTTTTTCTTGATGTAATAGTTTAACTATTTGTCCTTGGATGAGTGTCCAAGTTAATCAGCTACAGAGCAGGCACTGTATAATAACTCCATAAATGTCTGTTGTGTTTGATTTTTATTTCCACAAAAGCTTTAGGTCTTGTAGCTGAATGTGATCCTTGTACTTATGCCATTTTACATTATTCTGGCTCATTCATATGGCAGAGGAGAGGAATTAAAGTTCCAAGCCTCAGGCCAGTAGCAACAAATCTTTTCCTGGCTGGATGAGAACATAGAGTGGTCCCAGTTGGTTGCAGCCTGCACTAGTCAGTGACCTGAATTTAAGAATTTGTCAAGGTGGCTATCTTCTTGTACTCTTATTAGAGGTAAGCATTTGAATGGGAATAGCTAGCTGAAAAGGTGGAGACCATTTGGACAGGCGGGCAAGTCCAATCCTATCTCCAACCTGTAACTGAAGTGACTGTGAAAATGATTATTAATAAGGTGGGATTAAGGTTAACTTAATTAAAATTCTTCTATATATAAAAAACCTGAGGTTCAGCAGAAGTAGGTATAATGATTAATATATAATAATTATTATATAGTAAGTATTATTAATATATAATTATTAGCTTGTTATTGATTCATTCTTATAACATGGTATGCTTTGCTGCTAAATTTGCTTACATTTGCTCTCTGGAATAGAGTTAAAGGTTGAACCTGACATGGCAAGAGCTTTCCCTTTCTGTGTGGCAGAGTATGAGTGCATCTTGTACTCGGTGTGTCTGCCAAAGCCTGAACAGCCTAGTTTCCATAGCACTGATTCAGGCACCAGAGTGTAAGGGATGGTTAGAGCTGGAAGCAGTGTGAGGATTGGAAGAGGAGCCTCGTTTTCCTGTTTGTCACAGTGAGCAACGTGTCTGTTACCATCAGGCGAATGTTGATTCCTCCTTAGCATTTTTAAAAATAGTTGTGCATCATGAAAACATTGTCATAATATGAATTATAGTTTGAACCAGGGGGTTTTGACACTAGTGCTTACTGTTGGTTTATTAGGGCTTTTTTTTGTGTGTCATTCGTGTTCTTCAGTAAAGATACAAGCCTAGCTAGTACCTGCACTATCTCAGTTTTCCCTGATTTGTTTAGGTGGTGAGTGTGGGTTCTGTATATCATCTGTGTGGTCAGTAGCAATAAGGGAATATGATCAAGGCTTTGATCCAATATACTGCTTTGGCATGAAACACTTGTGTTCAGTGGTACCACCAATCTTATAATATCAAAAAATAAAAAAAATTAGAAGGTATGCAAAATCTACAGTTGCAAGTAGAGTGTTTTTCATCAGCTTGTGTTTTCAAAGATCACACAGGAACACCAGGATAAATGGAAAACTAAATGACTAGCCACATGTTGTCTACTCTCCAATGAAAGTAATGAATTTGCATCCCAGAGCAGGATTATTGAGTAAACATTTCTGATTTTTGGGGTGGCACTTATCCTATATAATTTTTTGTAATATTAGTTAGATTCTATTTCCTGAAAATGGTTGATTATAACTTGATGGAAAAAAATTGTTAAAGCGTCAATAAAAGAGCAATAAAAAGTGAAACCAGATAATATAAAAGGAACTAAGCCTTACCCAGAAGTGCACAATGGAGATTTTAACTTTTCCACATGAGGTTCTCTCCTGCTTCCTAAATTACTGAGTACAAAATTTTGTAAGCTAGAAATTTTGAGTCCTCGCGTTTAATGAAATGCAAAAGATGTTTCTATTTTAAGTTGCTATGTAAAATATGTTTGTTTAGATTATTGTTTGGAATAGTCTTAACTACATTTAGTAAGATAAATTTATAAAAAGAGGAAATAGATAAGGACATAATTCCAGGCATATACACAGAATGTTGTTTTCAATATGAGTTTACTATCATTAGTGCAGATGGTAATCTGTATGGGATTGCTTGTTTAACTATAGCTGTTTACACACTGAAACAGGAGCATTTGGAATACCATTACTTCTGAAGTACCTGCTTGTGGAGAGCATAGGTGTTGAGTGAAGATGTTTTAGCCACAGATGCTGGTCTGCACTCTGTTCCTTGCTTAGTGTAACTCCAGCTTTTCAAAGTATAGCAGCCAGGTAGACTTCATGCAGTCCTTAGTACTGTCTTTGTCAATAGGTCTTATGAGCCATGCTGATAGCCTGGGTTAAAATAAAGTAGGTAAATAAGGATATATGTGGGAAGAGGAGGAAACTGAACTGAGATAGCCATTTCTTCATCATGCTGAATACCTTTAATGAGATCTTGCAGACTTGGAAAGCTCATTACCTTCTGCTTTTGAAGATGTAATAACCTGACTGATGACCTCCCTGATAAATGCACTTTTAGTGTTTATGCTTCCTTAGTACAGCAGCTGCTGAATGCATATGTATATATAAATGCAGTGTGCAACTGTCAGCTTCCTTACCTCTATGTACTTCTGGATGCTGATTTTTTTCCGGAAGATTGTGGGTAGAAAAGACATATCTGAAAGATATAATTTCTGTGCTGCACACATTACGTGCTTGAAGTGCTAAATTGAAAATGTATTAGTGTTGCACACTTGAGTCAAGCAGGATTGTCAGGGTAGGAGAGAAAACTCAAGCTAAATGAAATGGGTAAAAATTAGTGCCAGTAATATTTCTTCTACTTCTTAGTGACTGATTTAGTGACATACATCTTCATTCCTCTCAACTGTTTTTTTTCTGACCAGTGTTCTGAGACGTAGCTGCTTCTGTCTGTCCTTTTTCTAGTGCTGGTCTGACCTCTTCTTTTGCTTTCTCTCCTTTCTTGCAGAATTTGGTAAATTTCCTGGTTGTTCTTTGTTGGATTGTTCCTAATTGTTTCCTTGGAAGATGTCCTGATTGTGGGGTTTGTTTTTTTTGGTTTTTTGGTGTTTTTTTTTTTTTTTTGATTTTTAAATAATTGTTTGTTTTTAATATCTGATTCTTATCACATCAGAAATTGCTACAGAGAACTCTTGATAGCTCTTTGGTATTTGGTCTTGTATCTGCATTATGTCACAGGAGAGTTAGGTTGCACTTTGCTGCAGTCCTTTGTTGCTTCTGGAAACGGGCTCATTGGGGACTGTGAAGATAGAGTGAGGAAACATACATGTGAACTCAGTGTGCCTGTGTACCTGCAACAGTTCATCTGCAGTGGGAAAAGATTTGATTGGAGAGTCTATGTGTAAGATAATTTAAAAAAATCTTTAGCTGGCAACATTTTGAGGGTAGATGCCTGATGTATCTGAATTTTAACTTTTCTTATGCTCTTTTTTTTTTTCCCTGTGAACAGAATGAACCAAGTATGTTCAGATATAGCCTTTTCCCCCCTGCTATTTAAATACATGAATTCTAGTCTTCAGCTGTCTAGCTCTGACTCTGTGGGAGTTCCAGTCATTATGTAATGAAAGCAGTGTTATAGTTTCAGAAAAGACAAGGCCAGTTCATTTGACAAAGAAGAAAAATAGCCATTGAGAAACACTGGACTTTCATGAAAAGCAAAGGACAGTCCTTCGCTGCTTTCAGACATTTCCTTTCTATGGTGTTTTCCCATACAGAACAAAGTGTTGGTTTGCCAATGAGATGAGGATAAAATGGACAAGTTTTTCAGTGTCTGGTGTAATGATTGTCTTAATGGACTGTCCTTCAGTCTCCTAATTGCTATTCCACTTACACAGATTCATGAACAGTGGAGAAATGGAGGTGTCGAAACAGAAATGCAAAGAAGTGATGAAATGATGTCAGGTCTGCTGCTATTTTATGTGAGCTGAGTGAACCTCAGGCTCTCCTGTGTGTTCCTGTTGGGAGGTGAGGGAACCACTGCTCTGTAGAGGTGACTAATTCCTAGGGATATTAGGATAAAAGAGAGCAGTGAGGATTTGGCGGGAGAAAGGCAAGAAGGTTGTCTCTCTCCAGCAGGCGATGTGTCACTCTGCCTCCATTCTGATGGAAGGAATGTTGGACTACTAATGGGCATGCATTCAGGTAACCCTGGGTGCTGTTTTTCTTCAGCCTGTGTTGCCCACCTCTATGCAGATGTGCACCTGTTATTTCTGGGCTGAAGTCTTAGCCAGACCATAAGGGGAAGAACTTTATGGAAAATTGCAAACATGATGAAGTTTCTATTTGTTGTTTAAAGTTGGAGGTGTTCAACTTCAAAGTTTATAAGGAAAAATAAATTTATTTAATTACCAGTCTTTTTCAAGCACTTTATTCTCTTATATTACCTTTGCATCTTGTAGAAATAATTTTTTCAAAAAAAGCTGATAGTGCTTTGTCTCAAGAATTTAAAACTTTGAGAAGAGCACCTGCAATTGATGAAGGACCTAGATGGTCTAGATGAAAGACCTCCTCTGAGGTGAACTGTGTACAAAGGACAAATGTGAGTGAAAGAACAGTACATGAGACAAATCATCTCTCTTATTAGGGAGCAGTGAAGTTGCTGGTACGTTCAGTCACAGCTCTGTCTGGACAGGTCATATGGTAGGGTGGATAAGGCTCTGGACATGCAGAGACTAGGTTTGTTCTGCTGCTTCTCTACTGCATCTTGTACTGCCTTGTGTCTGTCTGGCTTTTAACTCATTAGTTCAGAGCTGTGAGTGAGAGAGCCAATGTGAAAAGCTTTGCATGTGGGGGCCAATGCAATTTTCAGCTACTAAGGTGTTTTTTTAAATTATTCTGGCAGCAGGAATTAGAAGCAGCTATGTCTGGAAATCTAGATCTAGAATACTAGGCTGTATGAATACTGTGGAGCAAATGTATCCTTTTGCATTGTTAATTTGAAATTTTTGAAGCATGTATGAGATCCCAGCCTGTATAAAAGCATGGGGTAGGGTGATGGAAATGGTTGGGGGGTGGAACAGTTGCTTTTTGGGAAGGGACTGAAAGATGGGGTCTCTTCACTTTGGATTTTCAAAAGCATAAAGATGTTGGGTAGGTTAACATACAGAGCTAGTTATAGAGTCCCACAATGCAGAAACTAGTAAGGGTCAGACATGGTGGGAATTTACTTTAAAATGAGCAAATAAAGATACTTGAAACAACAGAGACTATGACTTTTTGGAGCATTCTGCTGCAGAGTATTGTGGGGCAGACAGTACCAGCATGTCCAAAGCAAGAGTTTGACAGAAGTAGTGGAAAATGGGCCCATTTACACAAACTGGGAGGATGGGTTTGTGGTGGACCTTCTAGCATGCATGTACATGCAGGAGCATGGAGGGAGTGGGACACTGAAGGGATGGGGCTGGCTTGCTCTGCTTTAGTAGTGTCTCTCTGAAACAACAGTGAAGTACTTGTGTGAAGGAGGTGGAGTTGTGCTAACCCAGTAAGGCAAAGCTTATGCTTCAAGCCATGTTTTTTACAGTTGGCTGTGGATACACTGAATAAACATTGAATGAAAAGTTGGTGTTTTTCACTTCTGACCTTTTTCTTTAAACCTGTATGGCTTGTAATGTCATTTGAACAGAAACTTGCTTTTCAGGGGCTTCTTTTGTTTGTTTCTTTGAAAAGTATATAGGTTTGAAACCCTGGTACCTGGGCAGAAGTTCTCATTAAAATAATGAAGACCTGGATTTCTTTAGTCTGAGTAAACTACAAAAACCTCTGCTGCTTAAAATTGTACCAAATGTTTTCAACAAGCTGGGAAAAAAACTACTTTCTATCATTTTATGTTACTTTTTTGGCCCCTTATGCTTGTGCAGTGAGACAGTTTTGTACTACCAAATTACTTTTCTTTTTCTTTTTTTTGACAAGAAATTTACCCCACTGGTTTGGAGAGACATTTTTTTCCTCACAGACTTCTCCATGTGCTCTCACTTGAATCACAAGTCAGGAGTAGACTCCACTTGGAGAATATTGCTGGTTCAGGTTATACGATCCTAAGTCATAGCTCTCTTCTCCAGCTTGGTCTACTTGTTTATCTTTCTGTGAAATGCATTGAATGAATGAGGAGAAAATTGGCTATCTATAACAAATACTCCATTGTCTTTGAAATTCCTCTGAAGTTACTTGGTAGTACTGTTAGTAGTATAACTAACTATTTGTGTACATTTTAGGATGTACATGTAAAATACATACATACATATATATATATATACGTGAATATATATATATACACACACATATATATACACCCATATATATATATGTTATGGCTGTCACTGTAGAAATAATCTTTGTGAATGAAACAGCCAGAAATACCTTATTTCAGCCAGTGTAAAAATACTTTGGTGTTCTTATTCTTTTGCCACTATCCCATATTCTTGTCATGTAGCAGAGGTTCTGCAATATTTATATATTCACTGGTGGTACTTGTGGATGTACTTAAATGTGCGTGATAGGTTTAGTTAATGTCATTCAGCTAAAAGAGTGCTACTTTTGAAGCAATAATACATTTCCTAAGAGATTCTCATATATGAAAGTTGCAGAGAATCTCATGCTATGCCCTTTGCTATTTCTGGGAAGTTCTTCACTGTATATTCATAATATCCTTGTGGGAGACTTTTGACATAATCACCTTTTATAGACACCAAGAAGCTGTGGTCAGCCCTGTTTTAAAAACCAGGTTTGGAGGAGAGATAGATAATATATTGCTCGGTCTGTATGTATAGCAGGCATTCTTAAATATTTTTCTGGGAATGAAAACTGCAGCAAATGTGGAGTACCAGTTCAGGAGGAGGAAAGTTAAAAAAATGTTCTTTTACTGCGTGGAGAGTAGAGAAACTCAAAACTATTTTGTTTCATCAGTACCAACTGTTGTATTCTGGACTGCTCTATCTCATCAGTATTTGCTTGAGGAATGCTAGTTATGGGAAAGTGTGGGTAACCTGAAGGGGTTTTATTCTTTGGTTTTTCCCTGGGATCTCTAAGTAACTGGGCAGAAATCATGTGACTTCTGTGGTGCACTTCAAGTAAGAGGGAAGAGAGGAAGTGGACAAATAACAGAAGTAACTGTGAGAAGACTTAACAGAAAGGGCTGAGAGATGGCATTCCTCTGTTTGGTGTGCTGTTTTTTTGTTAGTCATGTGATTTATTTATATAGCTTAGTTTTGCAGAGGTTTCCTTTTTTGAACTGGGGATGGGCCTTTTAGCCTATAAAAGGTGATGAAATACCTATTCTGCTAATACATTGCTGGCCCCTCTCTTCATGTAATTAAAATAATAGTTGTGGATTTAAAGCTACCTTGGAGAGTAGAAGAATGCACACGGAGTCCTAGGAAATTGCAGTATAGGTTGGTAAGTTAGGGGATAAGGAAAAGCAGTTTGTATGACCACAGGAGGGAAGCAAACAAAACATAGTTTTGCTTTATATGAGTCTGCTGTTATGCTAAGAGGCCGTGTAAAATTCAGCAGGAATAGAGTCTGCCATAGGGAAAATTAATAGGGCTTTGTATGTATGTTTATAATTTTCTTTTAGCTGGAATGCGACATGGATTTTTCCAAATTTTGGAGGTGGAGAAATAATTGGAGGTTTTGACTTCTCATCAACACAGAGTAACACCTGAAATAAATTATTTAATTTCAAAAGTCTAATATTTTTTGTTGAGATTTGTATTTTCTCATAAATATAACTCAGTCACTGCCTGGAATATTTTGTAGGGAACCAATTCTGTTCAGCTAAGTGCCATTTTTTTGTTTGTTTCTAATGGACCATGTATGTGTGTGAATATAGTTATATAGATTTCTTGAAGATTATTTGAAAGGGTTTAATTTTAAAATATTACTTGATTATTTAAAAAAAGATCTAAACCCTCTCATTGCCACTTTAAAGAATGAACTGTTACCACAATTGCAGTTCAGATGTTGGAAATGTGAAGTTGAAATAAGCTAATGTTGTTTAGGTCGGCTATTCATTGCAACATTAACTGTTACATTATGATATTTGGGAATAATATTAGGAATACCTATTCCATAGGCGTAATGAACCAGTGCTAAGTCTCTGTCAAGAAGGAATTGCTGTATTGGTATTGCCAAAAAGAAAGTTGTGGATCTTGACTGTTTTAATCTGTATTGGCTTAATTTCAATCTGGAGAGTTTTTTATGTGAACTGCCTTTGACAGAGTTGCTGTGAATTTTGCATCTGATGATGTTTAGCCTGTAGCTAGGTAATGAAAATGCTCTGTCACGAGTAGTATTTAAAATTCATCATAACTGAGGATGCATCTGTAAGTTTTTACACAGTCTGCAGAGTTACATTGATGTAAGTCTGGGACAGAGTTCCAGCTTCATTAGATTTCTGCCACAGATTTCATTAGATTTCATTAGATTTTGCCACAGAGAGCACAGCATGGCAAAATATTTCCAGAGTAATTTTCATAATGCTATCAATTGAGACCACATGTAATTACAGCCTTTTCTTTGGGCAAAACCTGAATCTGGAGCCTGTGGTTCTGCACTGTTCTCTTCCATGTTTTGCTCTTAACAATTATATGAACTTTAGATTCCAGTCTTGAACCTCATAAAAGTAGCATTGCTTGATGTCTGGTGTATTTGCTTTGCCTTCCCTCTGTGCTTCTCCCCCTCCTTCTTTTTCATATGTTTTCTTTCTTTTTCCTTGGTGTCTGTCTTTGTGGTTCTCCACTAAAGCTGTACCAGGTGACAACAAAGAAACCTTTGTCTAGGCTTTTGTAGATTTCACAGTAGATGATGCTGAGTTTTTTGTGTAAGGAGACTATAAGTTGTGGGTACAGAACTTCCTAAATGAACTGTTTAACTGAATTGCTTGGAGAGCCCATAATGGAATGTACCTAAAATAAACAACAGGGAACAAAACATGCACATTTTTAAATGCAGATGTCAAGACTGCAATGCAGAATATCTCCTAAATGCCACAGAGAAAAATTGCTTTTGGTGTTTATGTTATAAATTAAGTGGACAGACTGACTAGTTGATAAACTCATGTCAAGACCTACTTACACTAAACTCCAGTATATAAACTGTGAGTGAGGACAATTGTCTTTCTTTGTTATAGTGCAGGTACCAAGGTTTACAAAGAAGTGTTAGTTAGGTAGGAAATAAGGAGAAGAAGACCTAGCTACAGAATAAATTTATAGTGAAGTTTATCCATTAATGTTCTTCGAAAGTGCAAGCTCTGCTAAACTCATTTCAGAGATAGTCACAAGCATGTCCCAAAAGTAGAAGTGTGCAGGGAAGAAGGGAGAATAAATTTAAAATGAGAATTGTGGTTTTTTGTTTTATAAGTTTACGAAGAGAAATTGCAGCAACCAGTGGAGATTGCGAGATTGTGTTTTTATTCCTTTTTTATTATTATTTTTGAAAAAATATATATAGAAGAGGCTGTGGAACTGAGTAACTCCCAGCTCTTTGGGAACAATTCTCAAACTCAGTATGGCACAGAACCTCCTTGTGCTGGGTTAGAGAAGTTACCTGCATGTAATGACACTTTTTCTTCCTCCTAGACCCCTGTCTCCTTAAAAGTGTCTCCTGTTGTTTCAAAGGCAAAAGAAAACAATAATGAGATTTTCCAAAACTAATGACTTGGATTGTTTGCCATCAGCTATGTTCCTATGAAATTCTGGTGTTCAGTTGTTCTTTTTCTTTATTGTTTATTTTTGATTTGAATCATGCTTCTGACAACATCTTCCAATTTAATCTGAAGTAACATGCTGCAAATGTCATACAGGGGAATTTGTGCCTTTGATTTCTATAAGAAGTGACCAAAGTGTCTAATTACCCTGGTTTTAGCTAGGGTAGAGTTAATTTCTTCTCAGTAGCTGTTACAGTGCTGTGTTTTGGATTTGGTATGAAATGGTGTTGATAACACACTACTGTTTTGTGTTTTGCCAAGTTGTATTTATACTAAGTCAAGGACTTTTTTCTCTCCCATGTCTCATGCCCTACTGGTGAGGGGTTGAGCGAAACAATCTGGGAGGGAGTGTAGCTGGGACAGGCGACCTGAACTGATATCCACACCATAAAACATCATGCCCTATATATATAAACTGGGATGCATTACTGAGAGGGTGGCTCATCTGCATTCAGTGAGCGAGTAGTGATCAATTGTGCATCACTTGCTGTTTCCTTTTTATAATCATTATTACTTACCATTGAAAGTAAAGTAAAATGCAATAATAATTATTAATAAATTGTTCTTATTTCAACATACAAGTTTCACGTCAGTTTGTCTCCCCATTCCATCTGGGAGTGGAAGGGGAAGAAAGAGGGGAGCTGATCGAGCAGCTGTGTGGTACTTAATTTCCATCTGGACTTAAACCACAGCAGGGTTTTGGGTTTTGGCAGCAAAAAGACTGTAATGTGTTGACCCTGACTGGATGACAGGCACCCACCAAAGCTTCTCTATCACTTTTCTCTGCAACTGCACAGGGCTCATGATTGAGATAATAAGGACAGAGTGAGATGACTCACCAAATGCCATCATGGGCAAACTAGGCTTGAATTAGAGATATTAATTGAATTTATTGTTAACAAAATGAGACCAGGCTAATGAAAAATTAAATTAGACCTTAAAAATACCTTTCCTCACCCCCACATTTTTCCCAGCTCTACCTCCTCCCTGCCAGGGGTGCAGGGAGATAGGGAACGGGGATTAACATCAATTAATGACAAGTTGTTTCTGGTGCTCAGGGAGAGAGAGGAGTCTTTCCCCTGCCTCCAGCATGAGGCCCCTTCCATAGACAAGACAGTGCTCCACAAACTCCTCCAATGCGAATCCATCCACCAGGCCACAGTTCTCCATAAACTGCTGCAATGTGGGTCACTCTTCCATGGGTCCTTTGAGAACAGCCTGCTCCAGTGTGGGTCCTCCAGGGACTCACAAGTCTTACTGGGAAACCTGCTCCCTCCTTCGCATGGGTCTGCAGGTTTGTGCCAGGAGCCTGTTCCAGCAAGGGCCTCCCACAGGTTCACAGCCTCCTCTCAGGCATCCATCTGTTCCAGCGTGGGGCTTTTCCATGGACTTCAGAGGAATCTCAGCTCGCATGCCTGAAGCTGCTCCTGCTCCTCCATCTCTACTGACCTTGGTGTCTGCAGAGTTCCTCTCATGTGCTCTCGCCCTGCTGTTCTCTGGCCAAAGTTAAATCTGCACAATACCTTTTTTCTTCTTAAAAATGTTATCATGGAAGTGTTACTGCCATTTCTGATTGGCCTAGCCTTGACCAGCAGTGGCTGTCTTGGAGCTGGCTGGCATTGGCTGGATTGGAATTGGCTGTGCTGTCAATTTCTCATAGAAGCCCCTGCTGTAGCCACCCTGCCCACCAAACCCAATACACTATGAAGCACTGTATACAATTGAGTTTTATTTCTCAAATGTTTTATCCCCTGCTTCAGACTTCCAAATATGTGGACTAGTAGATTATTTCTTTCACTAATTTCTGCTGATTAATGCACCTTACCATTGAAAAGATTTTCCTGAAAGTCCAGGCTAAGGTTTGTTCCTGTAGTTCTAATTTATTGTTTATGGATGTAAAGTAAATTATTTTGACCTTACGCTGTGGGTAAGACCAACAATATTTCCTGAAGCTATTCTTAAGTTCAAGCTGACCATGAAGCCCCAGTGGGGATAGCCTGTGAGCCCCTCAGACTGCTCAGTTGTTGTGGTCAGTTGTTGCAATCTGTGTACCTCGGGACTTCTGTGGAGTTTTGGGCTAGGCCCATGTGGAGGCTGTATGTGAAAAGTGCCACTGATTTTTATGGCTGCTATTGTACCTCTCATGTAGTTGTGTTGTAGTTATTTTTGGAGTCAGTAAACCTTTTGCCTAGAGCCATGTTGAGTTGCTTAAAGCCACAAAGAAGTCTTGTGATTCCTCTTTACCATGTTACTTTATGCATTGCACCATGCTGAGGAACTTTCTCAACTGACTTATGGGTGGAAGTCTGGTGCTGCAGTGGTCCAGCCATGGGACAGCTTTCTGCTTCTAGACACTGCTAGTGCTGCTAAAGCTCAGCACAGGTGTTAGTGTTGAATGCAGGCTTGTTTGCAGTATTTCAGCATTTTAAGGACAGTAAGGTGCAAATGTGAAATGAAAATGGAGAAGCGTTTGGAGGTTTCCATGGTCTGGTGAAATGTATTTTTATTTCTGAATAGGTAACAGATATTTCCCGAAAGTCTGTCAATGAACGTGAATGTTGTTCTGCACCTTCTAGAAAAGATAATGGCTGTCAGAGACTTTTGTTAGCTTCTCTATTTTTCTACCTAAATGTTTCCTAAGTTACAGAAACTGTAAAATACCCATTGCATATATGGTATTGACTTTTTGAATTCTGCCCCCAGTTAGATATTCCATAATTGCATTTTATTTCAATATGATATTTCAGCTACTGTGGAAATAATGCTGCTTTAAACTAGTGTATGTTTCTTATGCAGAAAAGAACCAAAGGGATTTTTAAGTTAGCTTTAGTTAAATTGACTACTGTGATAGGACACTGCTTATGATATTTTTAACCAGTTTAAACTGAACCAATGTTAGTTTTTATGTAGGTAAGACCTTAGGTCAGAAGGCTGTTGGATCATACCATAGACATTATTCTATATTTCCTCTTAAAAGAGAAGTTATAGAGTGAATTGTGAAATTATGATAAAAAATTAATTGCAGTGGCCATGTCCTGATTTGGAAGAGGTTCCTCACATTCTATTGTCTCCTATACTTGAGAGTGGAAAGCTTGTGTTATAGAACAAGAGTGAGGATGAGAGAGTGAGAGCACTTTCATGTTACTATTATACTGCTAAATATAACATGATTGTTAAATTTTACTACATACAAAAGTGTACTGTTAAATTATTTTATGTATATACACTACTATATATAACACCACTGTTATTTTTATTTTAAAATTATTTATATTTCCCTTAAAATTGTGACTTAAAAGCTGAGTGAAAGTCTGATGTTATTCTCTTTGCTTTCAGCCTCAAGAAACACCTTCAAGGTCTCACATATTCAAAAATAAGTCTTTTAAGAAATCCAGTATCTGTGGAATTTGCAAACAAGTAATTGATAGCCAAGGAATTTCCTGCAGAGGTGAGTAATACATGATATGGTGTTTGCTTTCTTGCTTTGTTAAGAAAATTAGTTTAATATTAAAGTTTCTAGAAATACATGTGTCTGGTAATTGCCCTTGGACTAAGTTACCTTTGGTTTATTTCCTTCCTTTGTACAGTAATGTTCTGTGGTACTATCAGGGAACCGGGTGCTGTAGTAGGTAATTGGACTTGTATAATCATGTGCTTTTACTACTCTTCTGTTCAGACGGAATAAGGCAGTGCCTGCAGAGGATCTGTGAGGGGCATATGAGTGATGTGTGCACAGTGGATGACACATGGCTCTGGAATTCAAATCAGGAAATGTGTGACCCTTGCTCCCTGAGGCATGAAGGATTTATCTATGTTAATTTGTAAAAAAAAAATCACAAGAGTAGTTGTCCATTTACTTTAATTTTTCCATTTGCATTATGCTCTGTCTAATCCTTAGTCCTTCAGTCTGATCACTCACAGAAAGACTTAAAGATCTCCTGGATAACACAGACTAGAGACTTTCTGGCTGTGACATTCCTGCCTGCATCTTACTGCTGTTTGCCTCACTCTTCTGTCTTGCTGTGTAGAATTGCACATCCTTTTCTCCATGGAATACCTGTGATAAAATTAAATATTGGTAAAGCTTAATAGGTCTTTTCTGCAAGTTGTCCAGGAATAGGGCATTTGATCCCCTGCTTCTGCCTGGTTAATGTTTGACTCCTGTTATTCTATGTTAATCTAACAGTTTCTTTGCTTGTTATATGCATGGTTTACTTCCCAGAATGAGAATGTTACTGTCTGTTCATCTAAAAAGTAGTTGCTGTTTTCACTTAGAGGTATTTGCACCAACTTCAGATTCTAATTGGATCTCCTTCTCCCATCTTCCCCCTTTCATATTCTTCAGACACCTTAGGATCCCTCTAAGGGTTTGAGAGGGAAGTGTGAGAGGATGTGGAAGGAATGTGGCCATTTTTTGAGTTATGGTGCAGACTGCAGGTTAACAGCTATATATTCAGGATTATAGGAGTGGTAATTATGTGTGCATTTCTTAAAAAAAAATTTCTCCCTGTCCTTCTGGAGATTGGTTCCAAAGTTCTTAAGATTTAGTTGTTTTCAATTTAGCAGAAATTTTTTGGAAGGAAGGCTGTTTAGTGGAGGAACTGCCTAAAGACCCCTCTTGATCAGCTTCACTGTAAAAAGTACTGCACCAGGAGAGAACCAGAACTTTGATTCATAGAATTATTTAGGCTGCTAGAGACCTCTGACATCATTGTGTCCAAGTGCTAGCCCGTTACTTCCCAGTATAACACTAAATCTTGTCCTAGAGGGCCACATCTATGTGTCTTTTAAATGCCACTTCCCTCCAACACACTCCCCATTCAAATACATTCATGTCTATGATACATCTGTGTCTGTATCTAAGTCAGTTTGGGTTAATATTCTTTAGGTTTTTGGGTGCAGTTTTCAGAAGGACGCCCTTGACTTTATTTCCTAGTCTCTTTTGTTGATGTGAGCATCAGGCAGATGCACCATTCTTCCTTGCTGCTGTTACATTTTGTTTGATGGTTGTTTGATACCTACCTGTGGGATGGGAGCAAACAGAAGTTAGACAATCAAGAAATGATTCCAAGTAGTTTCAATTTAATAATTTGTATTTTAAATTGCACTGTGGACTTCATAAAGCATCATTTTGGAAAAGCAAGAACTAAAAGTTGTCTCTTTCCTTGCTGGCACTCCATATACTTGAAATATCCTAGTGCTCTGAAAGTCTTATTAATATGAAGGAAAATAAACTAGCTGTTTCAGAGCCAAATCCTGCAGCTGCTGTGCTGCCTCTGGTAAATTCTCCCTGAAGTTGCAAGTTGCATTGCAGGGCGGGGAGAAAGAAGAAAAACTTACAGTTAAGAAATAGTTTGTCTATTAGTGAGAAAATCTTCCCTTTTAACAGTTTCTTCTCAAAAAATGACAGCTCTTTGTACAGACTGGAGGTTCCATTCAGATTATATTTTACCAGTTAAAGTTACATGTAAGTTAAATGAGGTAATGGGGAGACCTCCAGATTGGTCAGTATATAGTATTTGCTCTTTCGTAGCAATGAATCATCTCCTTGTAAGAAAAAAGCTGTGAGTGGGTGTTGTGTAGGTTTTTAGTAGTATATGTTAGTCATTTTGGGGGTGTTCTTTTTAGCACTGTCTTGCAAATGTGGTGCATAAAAACTTACCGTGAACAGTGAACGTTTGCATGAAAGGTACCCTTGAATGGTGTCCCTTTATCCTTTCATACTTCATTCCATCCCAGTAAAGCATACTCAGTTACAGCTTTTCCACAAAGGCAGTGGCAAAAAGGAGACAGTTGGAAGGGGAGGCTCCTGGCTGTTTTTCTGCATGGTAAGCATGTTTGTGTTTGATACAGATTCTCATTATGAAGTAAGGATGAACAGCTGTTGATTGATTTTTGACAGTACATGCGTATCTTGCAGTAAGGCAAGGACTGCTCGACTCCCCATGTCTCTTCAGCACTACCTCAATGCTGAATGCTCTGGTTTGATTTTCCCTGAAGTACAGCATGATTTAATTCATGGCTAAGCAAATAATACATAATAATCTTGTGCATTTCCATGGTTAGCAAGAGGCCACTAGAGTTACAGAAGCCTTTTGATTTTTTTTAAGATACTTACCCTAAATGTTGAATGTTCAGTATTTTACCTTATTTGTAAGCAAGCTGTCATAAGGATATAATTTCTGTGTTTACATGTGAATTTCTATTTTATTATTTTTATTTTTTATGTATAAAAATAGATGCGAAAAATTTATTTTATTTTTCTTTTAAAAATTGTTTATTTAATTTTGTTGTGTTGTGATTAAATAATTTTTAGTGTAGAACAGAGAGCTCTGAATCTCTAGACTTCATGGCAATTATAAAAACTGGAGACCAGATTTAGGAGATTTGAGTAATTTTAAACAAGGAAAGTATAATTTCACAGCTCTTAGAACATTGGTGTGGTGAGTGAAATATGTGTGAAAAGTTGAAGCACTATGCAGATGTCTTTTTATGAAACTTCCCTCATCTCCAGTGGACTATTAAGTTACCTAGTTTAGGTTTAGCTGCTAGTGAGGCTAGCACTAATTTTTGAACTTAAAGCAATTAATGGTTGTTTGAATGAACTGAGTATCTTTTTTTAAAGAAAATCTAATGTAGCTATGAATATGTTGATTTTTGAAATATGTATGTTGAAGTGATCCAATTAGGAGTTCTTGTAGAATTTTAGTTGCTCTGTTTTTGTTCTTTACTTTTTCTGAAGACATTTTTTCCTTGATGTTTTGACTCCATTTGAGTTTTGCTTTCTTTCTTTGGTACTTTCTTACTTTAAACTGTATAAATGTTAGCCAGAGCTGCCAAATTATATTGGCATGTGCTGTTAACTGTATTGTGATGAGAGAAATGCTTACCATGGTGCAAGTTGAGTGTAGTAAAGAATGCAATTAATCTTCTTGTCTTATTTGTAAGATATTATACATATGTAAATATAAATTACAAATTGCTTTAACACAAGTTTCATTCTGTTGTTAATTGGCTTACAGTAAATAAGTCCTGGACTGTTTCATTGAGCAAGTTATTGGTAGAAACTATGTTCTAGTAAAACTGCAATTATCTGTCTTTAATCAAGATCTTTCACATGCTTACAAACCGTAGATCAAAATTTGAAGACAATTGGAGCTTCTTTAAGAGGTTTGATATTTTCCTTTGAAATTCACCTGACCTTGTTTGTGACTGTGCTTGTGGTTGGCTAGTGATCCACTTAAAATCTCGCTTTTGGGTTAGTTGGCAGTTACTCAATTGAAAAATCCCTCTGTATTTAATCATATTCATTGGTTATGTCAAGTCAAAATACATTTTTATATTAACACTCATATGGACATGACAGATTGTTTGGTCATACTGTGTGTGTAAAAATATATGTATATAATTTTATATTACTATATTGCTGGTGACTTTATATACTCTGAGTTTCAGTAAATGCTAAGACCAGTAATATCTTATGAGCATCTTCATAATGTGAAAAGCATGTGTCTTGTTACAGTCCTGGCAGACAAGCTAAAAAGCTTGAAATAGAATTTGAATTTTTGAATTGCCAGACTAGAAAGCTAGAATTTCTGTCCTGCTTGGGCTAGTGGCATTACAGTTGTCTCTAAATGGCAAAGAGTGTAGTGAAGTAGGAGTGTTAGTGTCAGCCTGATTTCATGGAGTGATCCTTGTGAAATAAGGTTCTGTAAGGTGCTTACATGGGTGTATTATGAGATCTATCTATCCATCTATTTATCTAATATTTTTATATATATATGCTGTAAGTTCAACATAGCTAAGCCATCTTCTAGTTAATTATGGCAATGGGCATTGGTTAATTAACCATAAGATCATTAATTATGGCAACAGGCATACCCATCTACTCATGTCAATGTGATAACATGGGAAATCTTTGAGAAAATGAAAAGATTGTCATCAAATTAAAGGGGATTTTTATCATATCACTGTTTAGTCTCTGTGTGGTGTTTGCACATTTACATCTTTTCTTGAAGACTGATCCAGCAAATCATATTGTCTTCTGTGGGACTGTTTTAAGATGGCTTTGAATCTCTTGTATATGTGGTTTAGACTCACCAAGAAACATCAGAAAACAAACCAGAAAATCATAGTATTTTCCTAAGTAATTAACTGCTCATTGCCTCCAAATTTAAAGCAGGATATGCAGGTTATAGGACCAAATTGTATGGTCTGTTGTTGTCCCTAGAGCAGATTAATAATTTATAGCTTTGGTGAACTCTAAGGAAGAGAGATGACAAATTTCCCAAGCAAGGCTGAGTTAGGTAGGGACCCAGGCTCTTGCTGAAAGATTTCATTTGACTGTCAGTCTTTGTTTGTGAGGATGTCCGAGTGAGACTGCATTAATTGAAGCAGAGAAGTCTATTTAGTGGCCCCTCAGAAATGGGTGGATGTTGACCTGGATGTGAGTGACACAGAGTGTACTGTCCTGGAAAAGAGGAGAGTGGAAAAAAGAAATCTGGACTCCAGCCCATCTGTGGCATTGGAAGCTTGGGATTGTCAGCCCCTCTTCTCTAGACAAAAGGTGTACACAGTAAATAGCAAGTTCCACTGGGTCAGTAAAACGTACTCCTAACACAACTCTACAAGATATGCATTAATATTTCAGTGCAGAGCTTAGCTAGTGAGACATGGAAACTGTGTGCATCATGGAAGTTATGTGCCTAACAACAGCAAAGGCCTGAAAGGGAAGGATGATTAAAGACTTACTGGAGCATATAGAGATACAAAAGAAGCTGCTGTAATCAGTAGGCATTACACAACTGGTGCATAAGCATTCTGGCTGAACACACCCACTCTAGAGCTGAGAGAGACAGTAAAATTGACATCTTTTGATGGCATATTGTTACCTCAGTGAGAACTTGGGGAGAGGGGAGGAATTTTGGCAGAAATCTCTAAGGTAAGTTCCTATTAACTTAAAAATAAAAAATACACAAGGCAGAGACCTCTGTGGAATGTTTAATGTTTACAGCTGTTACAGATGTTTCAGAAAATTGTCTGTAGAACCAGAGTTCCCTATTTGTTCACCTCAGAAGCACCAACTTAATTACACCAAAATTTGATCCGTGATTATTTAATTCGTTTTAAAATTAACATTTAAACCTTAGCTTTTAACCTTAGTGCTCTTAAGATTTGTAAAAAGCTGCAACTTCTTTTTATTATGGTTAATAAATAATAGAATAAAAAATAAATTTGATCCCCACTCCCCAGTTTTTGCCAGCAAAGCTGATGGCTGCTGTTTCACTGATATTCCTGCAATTTTATAAGCTTAGCCCACTTGAAGGGAACATAAAATTTCTAAGGGTGAGTGGAAATTAGAATTATCTGCTTTAATGGCAAAACCTGAAATTAAATGCTAGTATGTTAAGAGTATATAATTTGAATGTGATGATATGCTATGTGAGAAGAGTGACCTCAAAATAGATATTGATGCTTTCCAAAAACAACTTCATCTTTCTAATTGGCGTCAAAACAAGGGATGGTGCGGGTAACAACTACCATGGGAGACAGAAATCACGTATAGGAAGATAAAATTTATTTAAAGAAAAGACGGGTGAAGAAAATTGTTGTAATACAGAAGAGTTTGTTTTGGTATGTGAAGAAAGCTTCAAGACACTAAGGCAGGCAACAAGCATAACTCCTACATACATTCAGGATCTGAACCCTATAAATAGCTAAGATGACGAGTTGTTAGTTGATTTTGTTCAGCGTTTCCATCTATTGTCATTAATGAGATTTAAAAAATACATGTGGAAAGCCTGCCTACAATGAAGTACTTATTAATATCATATTGATGATATTCAGACCATATTGATGATTTCATTTTCATAGCCTATATTATGATCTCATCTGATGATGGTCTGTGTCACTTACATTTTTTGTAGGAGCTTTAAGAACAACTGTGAATCAGAAGTTCCAGACCTATAAGATTTTACCCACATAATCTAACAACATCTACCTTCTTACTTATTTTGGAGAGCACCCATTTTAAGCTGATTTCTTCTTATTTTTCTTTGTTTTCATATATGGCATAAATTATGCTAAGAGCAAGGACCCATCACAGACATGCAAGCTCTTGAGATCTTGCACTGTCTGCAGCTGAAGACAGAAGAAAAACCTGGAGATAGTCCAGCCATTTTTTGGGATTCATGTGCGTTGCTGTCTACAGTAAACCACAGTCTGGTTGAAATGTTTTTGTAGATGAAATGTTGCAACATGGGGTTTTCTTTTTAACGGGAAGGAGGAGGTCTAAGAATATCCTTTGTTTCTGAACTGGAGTAAGGTTTAACAATTTCCTAATTGACTGGCAAGTGCAGCTTAAAAAGCTGGGAGAAATTTACAGTATGAGTATTATTAAAAATGTGGAAACATTTTCATTGTTGCTAGTGTTCTGCCTTTGTAAACCTTTTGTGGTCAAGACTTTTCTGCAAGACAGGAAGAAGGTGGGAGTAAAGGAGAAGAAAGGGCATTCTATTGCTGTAGTGCCAAAATATTTTTCTCTTAATAAAGGTTTTCCACTGCTGTTGTTGGCAACAGCAAGTGGAATATTTAATCTGTAGGAAGGCTCATTCACAACACTGTATAGCCTCCCCCCAACAAATTTTCCATAACTCTGTTAGCCTTCATCTACAAAAGCAACGTCACTGTCATGAAGTAGTGGGAGCAGTATTCAGATGAGGAAGACAATGGTTGTCTGAGTAGGAGAAAAAAAACAAAAGAAAATCAAGGATAATATTTCAAGCACAGGAAATGCACCAGCAGATGTTGTTGCTGTAATGTGGCTTGCTGTTAGACTTGTGACATCTTTGGCATGTGACTTTGGTAACTTTTTAAAAATCAAAGTTTTTGCATCTAAGGACTAATATTTCCAGCTAGGCTATACTTCTCCCATCCCCTACACAAAGTGGGGTTAGGGCAGAAATGCACAAAACTGCCTCACACGAAATTGCATACCAACTTATTTTTAATACTTCAGTAAATTTTTGTGTGTCTGATTTTCATGCTGCCTTCTTGACTTTTTTCTGGAGATGAATTATTGCTAAGTTGGCAGAAGCAGGTCAGCAGAAAAGTGTGGTGGTGTGTTTTTTTCTAATAATCTGATCACAACATTATTAGACACTTGTTGAAATAAAAATAGCCAGCAAACTGCACTTGTAGCAACATTTCATCCACAAAGCTGTTTTGACCAGACTGGTTTACTGTAGCCAGTAGCCATTTGGGAGATTTTTGGTTATGGATAGCCTCCTCTCTTCTTCTGCCCCAAGGAGATCCTGTTGTGGTGGCCATACTTTACATTTTCAGAAACCAAATCAAGATATTTTAACAAAAAGAAAACATATTTTCTTCAAAGCCAATGATAGGCCTGACATTTTGAGCAGGACATTTCCTGCAGATGTGAGCTGTTGGTCAGTAGTGGTATCACTAGCATAGATATTAAAAATAGCTGGACTCTACCACTTTTGTTACCCTCTGACACCCATCTTTCCTGGTATTAAGAGAGGTCTGGAATTGGGAACTATAAATGTTGAGTCTTGATTACACTACTCTTTTTATATGTGTGGTTTAGATTACATTCAATTGTGAATTTTCAAGGACTTTTCTACTACTGTCAAAACTTATCTTTAATAGCATATGTTTTGCTAAGTTGGAGATGCTGAGGGAAAGAAAACATCTTTCGAATATCTAAGCCTGTGATTTGGTATCCCAGTTTATTTTGTCATCAGGAAGTTAAAAATATCCAGGCTTGTGCAGTGTATGTTTTTGGAACAAGTAATTTTTCTTAGGGATTAGAAAGACATTAGACTGTATTACATCTCATTGATTCTCTATTTATATGCAAGTTTCTACCCCAAGAATATTCCTGAATTATCTTCTTTCTACCCTTGCCATACACAGTGTTGTTTAAAAACAAACACAGAAAAAACCTATCACACAGAATCACTTGGTAAAAGCTGTAGTTAAGTGCAAGGTTGTCTTTGTAAACCAGCCATATTCACTATGTGTGCAGTGTGATGGAATGTATCAAACATATTGCCATAACATATGTCCATTAAATGCTGAAATGTGTCAAGGTGCAATGCCCTTGCCACACAGAGAGGAGGTTAAGCTCTTTGTCCTGGTAAACCATTAATCATTTTGTGGTTAGTTTACAGCAGTAGTTTCTTACTTTGTAAATACATAGTTACTGGTTTTCAGGGAGCTTCTTACACACAAGAATTTAAGAAGCAGAACTTTCATTTCATAAAACCTTTGGAGCTTAAGTCTAAAAAATATGATTCACTATGCTTATCCTTCTCTCTTTACTCTGGCAGCAATATTGGTAACTTGTGGGAGTTAACACATCTTCATTTTGATACAAAGGAATGTCTTACCCTTACTCCCTTTTTCTCCCTATTGTTTAGGAACTGTTTTGAAGTGCAGTAAATTGACTAAATATGACTTGGTCTCCATATTACTACTAGCCAGCTTGGGACAGTTATTCTTGGAGCTGATGCCAGAATCCTTGAACATAAATTTGGAAAGTCTGGTATTTGATGAGAGCTTGTGGGTGGGATGCAGACATTCAGCTGTTTTGCTGAAGAACTGAAGTAGCCTTGCGGAGTGTGACATTAAGTCCTCTGGACTGTTTTGGGCACATTTTAAAATTGGAATACAGTTAGGCTGTAGTCCTGTGAAGAGCTGAGTGCCATTTCACTTGTAAGCTTTAGCCTGAAGAATGCCAGCATTCAATATAAGCTGCTTGTTGAGATCTTTTAAATGTAAGTTGCATGTATCATACTATCAGCATGTCAGTTGTTCAGTTATTCGTAGGATTTTGTATTGCATGTTTGTTGCACTGAAAAGACACAAGTTGCACAGTTATGATATAATACTTCACTTTTGACCTTTGATAGTAAATGCCTGGGCTGAGCTAAAACCAGTCTTGGTCTGAAGGGATGCAGTCATCCAGACAACACAGTTCTTTGAGGCAGCAGAATTAATTGTGTTTAGAATTCCTCATAGCTGTGGCACAGTGAATTCTAAATAATGAAATATCAAGCAAATAAATGTCTCTCTATGGGTAAATAATTTGCTAGTGTTGGTGAAGGGAGGGATCTCTCACTGTTCACGATGCTAGCAGCTGTAATGGAGAAACTCATATGGATTGCATTGTGAAAGGATGTGCCTGGAAAGGCAATGATGTTTCTCTCCAGTACTTACCTGTGTTCAGAAACTTGACAGCTGCAGCTTGGCCTTATTCCATTCACTCTTGATGTGCCTATATGCATCCTTACAGCCAGTTCATAGAGCTTTCTTGATATCTTCATGCTCTTTCAAATGATGCTGCTACTTCTCCTACCCTGCTCCCCCCATCCCCCATGTGTGTGTATATGTTCTGTTTTGGTGGCAGGCTTTGTTGTTGTTGTTTGTTTGTTTGTTTTAAAGTTGGTTTTGTCCACTGAGTGCATGTTTACTTTGAAAAAGACTTTGGTGCTTCTTGGAGTATGTGTACATATGTGTTTATATATTTATTTGCATACATGTATACACCTGTAAATGTATGCACACATGTATATAAACCCTTATATTTCTAAAAATATTACCTTACCAGCAAACAAAAACTTGTGATGCTTGCTGTACCTCAGTAGGACATATGTAAATTACATAGCATGTTTTGAACACTTGAGTATCTGGTAAATGCAAAGAATAGTCTGTTAAAATGGGCCCAGTCATTTAAGTTTTGATGTTCTGGGGAGAAACCAGTGAAATTCAGACCTGTCAAGAAAAGAGTATTAGAGTTTGGGTCAGTTATACCTGGGGATCCATTTCTGTTGTTGGGATGTGCCTTTTAGGAGCAACCCATGCAATGAGCAGTTTGAAGCTCTCCTGAGACAGAGAGCATGGAGAACCTCCTTTCTGCATCTGAGCACAAAGGAATGCTTTGTTTGCTCCCAGCATCTGCACAGTCAGTGATCTCATTTTGGAGAGCTTATTTCTATCCATTTTTGTTACCACAATCAGCTTTACTAGCTAGTGAAGAAGAGAAGGAAATAACTCAGTCTAATCCATGCAAGTACTGGATTTAGATATGATTAGATTATTTCTGGATGCTGAGGAGTGAAGCAGTCTTTGTGAATCAGATCTGTATGCTGAGAATGTTATAAATCTAAACACCTGAAAAAATACACAGTTTGTTTCAGGCAGAGAGCTTTACCTGACTGTATTTAACTAATTACCTCTGGAGGCTTTAGTCTTTGTTTCCTTTCAATCTCATAAATATAGCAATACAGTTTTGTGAAGTGTTCTCACTTTAATTATGTACGGAGTTTCTGTGCTGTATTTCTGTCTTGTTTATGAATTTGAATGTGGTGCTCCTGAAAGACTCAGTCTTGAAGTTGCTGTCCAGGTTAAGTTCACATCTGACATGAGTGATTCGTTTCCAGAAAAACTGTAAGAACTGTTGTGTTAAGTATGTGCAGAAAACACAGATTTTCTTGTACATGGAAAACTTTAAAATAATAAAAAAAAATAATGCTTGCATTTACAGTTCTCAACATCTTTAATAGAGGTTTAGTGTTTTGGTGATATTTGTGATTTTGGTTTTACGTGAACCAGTAGCAAAAACATGGAAGTTGTCATGGAATGAAATCTGTTTTGTAGTTCATCTTACCTCACAGAAATCTAGCTTTAAGTCCCTATAAAATAGATGAGACCTTGTCTGTAATATCAGGGCTTTCTGACAGATTTGCCATTTTTTTCTTTACTTTTTTTGTGTTTGTTTTTGGAGGAAATCTCAAAGTAGCTTATAGAACCAACACATAATATGTGTATTTTCAGAGCATCTGTTTATTAGCTTTTTGCAAAGTTAATCATACTGATGTAAAGTATGGATTCTACTAAATAGAAAGTTTTGGTGTGTGAAATCACTTAATGAATTTAGCCATTTATCCCTTACGCTGTTGTGCAAGAAATTGAAGTTTTTCCTCATGGGTTAAGAGCAGTCTTCCATTTGCTTTAAGGCTGATAGAGTTTTTAAGTGGTATAGATAATTATCAGTGCTAATAGTGTATTTGTGTGAATGTTAATAAATTTTGAGAATAAAGAAACTTGATCCTGAAAAGTACTATGAACAAAGAATTTGCCCCTAACTTACATATGGGGAAAATAAGTGAACACAGCATGTACAAGATAGAACAGAAGATGTGTCAGTAAGCCTTACTTTTTTTTCCCCTGAGCAGTGACTGGAGCATGAGGGCTTTTCATTCAGCAGTTGCTGCACTTGAATCTGAAATGAGAATTTGCTGACCTCACACCTTGGTAGTTGTATCTTTCCTGTTGGGTCAGGCTGCTGTGGAAGCACCAAGAAACAACCACGGCTTTCACCTTCAGTGGTCTGAGGTTACTGCCCAGTTAATCTTCCAGTTAAACCTCTGTGGTATTCTGCGGTTCTGCAGATCTTGGAGATTGAATAAGTAAATTTTTCCTGAATTTAAAATACAGGTTAGCTCATGGTAACCCAAAGGATAGACACTGCATGGAATAAAAGGAAATTTCAGAGTAAAGGAGGAAGTGTATATGGAAATTCAAATAAAAACCAGCTTGGGTCAGATTCCAGCTATTGTGCTTTGATTTTTTGATATTGTTACATCACTGTTCATCTGGTTGCTTTTAAAGTTCAATGCTGTTTCCTGAATCTAAAGTTGCTGGTACAATTCATCCTTTCCTGGTCTTAAGAAGAATGAATTAAAAAGAAATCAAGTGCTTACCTCTTGAAAGTAATGTTTGCAACACTGTATCACCTGAATTTCATAATCAGAAATTACAGTTTGGCCAGTACTAGTTAGCCTGTGAGTTTAAAATCAGCTTGCTTTTCTTAGGTCTCTGGGGCTGCTGATATGACTAAGATTCAGAGGTTACACTGAGAACAATTTGATTTCCTATCTGTGCTATTTAAATAGTAACACTTCTGGTATATATGAAGCTTTAAAGGTAAGTGTCAAGATATTCAGCCCCAGTACCATGGTATCATGAACTGATAGAATGCACGAATCTGACAACACTGCTGTAATTAACAAATCTTTCAGGAATGGGTGAAAACTAAGATGCATTATTTTCTTTCAGTTTAGTTTTGTTTTGAAGTATGTAAATACTTTTATAGATACAGACTTGAGTTTGGTCAGATCTCTTAGAGAAAGCTGATCTGAAGAAAAGGAGGGGACAATCCACCTACTCTTTTAGTCACGTGTTTTTTGGTTTTTTTTTCGTTTGTTTTAGTTTGCAAGTATGCCTGCCACAGGAAGTGTGAAGAAAAGGTAAGTGTATTTTTTTGGCCTCCCTTCTTGCTGTTGATCTACATGTATTCAAAGTTGAGACAACAAAATTTGTATTAACTAATTAAGAATAAGATAATAAGATGCCTAGCTGGGGTATTGTTCTTGCCATAATTAAGAAAAAAAATCCCAGTATCATTGAAACATTTGCACCAGCGGTTGAGTTTCTCATTCTTTCCACAGGAGGAGATGTTTTAAGTTGAAAATATCAAGTTAAGTGGGTGAAATACAAAATCAAACAGTTCTGCCAGAAAAGAAAAAAAATGTATTTGAGTGAATCAGGTATACATGCTGTTATGATCCGGTTTAAACCCAGAAAGGCAAAGAACACTAAGTCCCTGTGTATAAAATGGAAAGAAGTTAAGAAAGTTCAAAATATACCAAAAAACTGGATTAAAACCAAACAAGGTTAGATGTTGGTGCCAAAAATTTGTTGTATTTTATTTAATAGTAGAAGAGGCAAAGAGAAAGAGAAAAAAGAAAGAGAGAGATAGAAAAAGAAGTGTGTGTGAGGGATAGGGGGAGAAGGTGACAGTGGTTAGGTGGAAACATACCACTCATCTGAGGATCCCACTGATGTCTCATTGCTCCCTTCCATCTAGTCTTCTTGGTGGTGAGAGTCCCACACCACACTGCCACATGCTGAAGAGTATAGAATTCCGTGGATTAATATAGGCTTTGGGCCAGGTGGGAATGTCCATGTGTCTCCCTTGCAGGGGCCCTGTTTGACACTGTCCCTTGCAACTCTGGGGTCTATTGCATCATACTGCAGTACTCTGGTGCAGTGTCTGGGGACCCCTTTGGGGGGGCCTTTGGTGGGCCATGGCACCCCCTCTGCTGTGGATGCAGCTTTCCCTGGGAGAAGGGCCCCATAGCTGGGCTGGTCTGCACATTGGAGTATGGGCAGTCACTGCCTCTCACCAGAGGCCTTTCCAACAGGAACACAAAGTTGCTTTCCCCTCACCCTTTGGTTCGAGGATCTGTGGCAGCTGATAGCCCTGGGGCTGTGGTCTCCTCCCTGAAGGTGCTAAGCTTGTGCTTTGTCAATGTCCCCAGTTCCTGAGTCTGATCTTACTTTTATCAGCAAACTGTCCAGGGCTTCACTCAGAAGGCTTATTCAGGATGTGGTGGTATTCTGTGCAGTTTTTGCAGTAAAGTTATAAAAGTCTTTCATGAAACTGTTTAAGTAAAAAACTATAGTATTTCAATCTCTGACACGTGTATATCAGCCCCCATGTGTGTGTATGCACACACCTATACAAATACAGGTATAAAATACATAAATTTAAAAATATATAAAATTTGTACAACAACAGAGATTTAAAAGCAGACTCTTGGCATTTCGATTGTAAGAAGTATAAGCATATTATTGATTTTCATTGATTACTGTAGATTCCCCCAATTCAGTTTCATTAGTAGATTTTTGTTACTTTTGAAAATCTTCAAAATCCTTTCACGCAAGGTGAGATTAGTAGTTACATGGTCTCACGTGACTTACTTTCCTCATTGCTTGATTTGTGTAAATCAGAGACACTTACAGATTCAGTCTAAATCTAGCAGTCTTGGAGGACTTTTTTTTTGTCAGAAATGCTTTCTTGGGGTAATATTCCCTTCGGTTAACTTAAACTTTTGATTTGTACTTGTGATCTATTAAGACAGTGTATTTATAGTCTCTTCTGGAGACCAAAGATCTAGACCTAGTATCTGTGTTGTTACCTTGATGTTTGCAAACATTTGTTTTGTTCAGTGCATCCAAGGTGTATGATTAAATTCAAGAGAAGAATCTTTGCTCTGTGAAGGACTTTGAGATTTTTTCAGGACATATTGGGAAATTCTAGTAAATACAAGTGTTATTTGGCTGAGCATCTCCCATTTTGAGTAAAAATGGTACATGTACATTTGGGAATCACTCTCTTACGTGGTATGCTGGGTAAATGCAGAATTCTGGGTTTTTAAATGAAATAAGATGATAAAATACGCAGTGGTAATTAAATTTTTAAGTAAGGTATTACCTCTTAAAGGGTTTAATTACCTAGATACATTCAATAATGATTAGTAAGAATATTATCATAATGGTGGTCTACTGGTAGAAGCAAAGCAGTTCAGTAAAAAGATGTACTTTTTCTTAGACTAGATGATGTAATTGATGCCTCTTTGCACAGTAGCTTTGGTTCTCAAAATAGTGCTTGCAGTATGGAATTCTACCAGTTGTATAAGAATCTGGTTTTTTAATAACGTTGGTAGTTTGCAGATTTACTTGGGTAAGTGCTTCATAGAACTAGAGTTTCCAGAAATCATGGTATTTAAATGATTCTGGAGACTCTTGTAATTCTTTAAACTTGTTTTGGAGATGAATAATTTTATATGTGTGCCTTATGTTTAGAATAGGAAACTGTTATTTCAGCTCTAAGCCATTTGGGTGTTGACTGTTGAAAAGAATAGTGTGGAGTGCCAAAAGTATATAATAGCCTAACATCAAGATATGGACTGGCATGTTTTCTTATTTTTGAATAACTGAGATGAAATTATTAGCATTTGTTACAGAATATTAAAAAAATATGAAAAGAAGACCAAATTCAACAATCAATTATTTCTTACAAGAGGCTTATTTTCTGATTTTCTGAGAGGTAGTCAGTCAGCACATAGCTTAAATGTATTTTTTTTTTTTTTCGTCTTTTTTCTGACTGCTCTCTAAGGCTTGTGACTTCTGCACCCATCAGTGTATGTAGATTCAGATAGTTGATTATGTTGTGTGAGATCCAGCTGGTACATTGCCCTGGTTGAAAGGATAGGTGTCTGCCAAAGAAGGTGGGAACCTGCCTTGGGATGGAAAGTGTGACCCTCTCCCCTCCAAATTATTATAACTTTGAACCTGCAGGGCTTTCAGGCAAAGATATGGGAGAAGGAATAACAGTTCTTACTAGTATGTATAACAAGACAAACAACAGCTACAGCATGCACAGCAAACAAACCCCCCCAGGCGCAGCCCCAGCCTTCTCTGGGCTGTGGGGCGCTCTTCCCCTCTGGTGCAGTTCCGGTCACAGCCGCCAGGGGCGCTGGTGGCTCCCGGCCGGGCAGGGCGGCTGCGATGATTCCCCCGCGCCTGCAGGGGGCGCTGTGGCGCGGGCCCGGCCCCTCTCTCCGCACGGCAATGGCGGCACAGCCGGGGGAAGGGATTGTCAGGAAAATTAATCCACAAACACCAGAGGTTTATGTCCAAAAAGGAGACAGAGTAGTCCCTTTTGCTTTATTCAAATAAAGGGAGAGACCATGGGGCATTCCCCTGGGATCTCTCGAATTTTTGGAGGATGCAGCCTCCTATTCTATCCTATTTTCCTGGCTGCATTTCCCTCTCTCTTTCCCCATTGGCTGAGGTATTTGAGAGGCACAGACTTCCCAGAACGTCTAATACCTGAGATTCCCCTCTAATGTATAGCCCTCCCTTTTAATTTTTAATTCTTATAGAACTCATCGTTTTTCCCAATTGCTCCTTTCATCTTCCAGTATCCAATTTCATTTATCACTGAACCTACAGTTTGCTTGTAAAGGCAAATATCTTTTTCCATTAATCAGTCATTGGAATCCATCCCATTGTTTCTTTTATCTCTGGGTGCTAGCCTTATCTACCATCAGATCCACAGCTTGTTTGTGAAGACAAATCCAATATTCCTCTCAGGATGGAAAGGGGTTTCCTTTACAAACTCGTGGAGGGCAGCTGATCCTGGTGCCCCTCTGCATGGTGACATGGGCTGTGGTTGGGGCATTGGAACAGCAGAGGCAGGCACACCCAGGGTGGCAAACAAAGCGTTGCAAAAATTCCAAAGCAGTAGCTGGCAGGAGCTGAAGGGTGTCCTGGCAGACACAGGGTGTCAAATTAAAGTGTAGCAAAAAAGATAAAAGCTCTAAGCAGTGTCAGAAAACAGGGGGCTGGGCAGTGCCGACTGGGCTCCTGCAAGCACCCAGGAGATGCTCCCCCCAGAGGGATCGCGGGGTCAGGGTCCCGGGTTTTCCTCTGCAGCACCTGAGCAGATGGTGAGGGTCCTTCCCAGTGAGACTGGGTGTTGGAAAGGTCCCTGTTCCATGGCTGCTGTTATGAGCAGAGGCTCACCCATGGTAAGGAGAAGCTGTGCAGGACAGAACTCCACGGTGGCAGTGAATTCTCCCTGCAGCAGCAGCCGGGCACCGAGAGCAGGACCTGCTCCCCTCTGATCCCGAGAGCAAGAGAGCGAGTCAGGGCCAAGCCCAGACCCTCAGCCAAAGTCACCTGGTATCTGCACTTCGTAAGAGAGAGCTGCCCAGTTAAGAGACAGTAGCAAACTGCACCCTTCCCCCTCCTCCTCCTCCCATCCACATCTTTTTTCTCTTAAATATCTTAAATATCATGGGAGAAAATTCCCTGAGAGAAAGAAAAAAACCAGGAAAAATTCTAACCTCCAACACTCATTTATACTTTTATCATTTCTAGGTGTTTTCTTGTGTAGGACAGCTACACGAGGGAACATAAAAGACTACTGTCAAAATGACTACAGTTTGAGGTTTTGACTAGATTGCTCACTACTACCAATCTCCCAGACTGCAGAAACATGATTTATCACAGAGAACTGACTGCAGTGTTCTCTCTTCTCCTGTCAAATTCAGATCACAGATTACTCATTTGTCTTGGTTTGAAAGACAGGTGCCTGCCAAGGAAGGAGGTAACCTCCCTTGGAATGGAAAATATGACTCCCCTACCCTCCAAATCATTATAACTTTGAAATTATGGGGCTTTCAGGCAAAAGATATGGGAAAAAGAATAGTTCCTTAATAGAATATATATATATATATATATATTTATGTATGTGTGTGTGTGTATAAAAGACAAGACAACCAAACAGCAGCAGCAGCCTGGCACCAAGACTATGACCTGCTCCCCTCTGATCTCAAGAGCAAGGGAACAAGTCAGGGCCAAGCCCAACCCCTCACCCGCCAGCCAAAGTCTTTTGGTATCTCTGCACTTCCCAAGAGAAAGCTGCCCAGTATCTGCCCAGTTAAAAGAAGGTAACAAACTGCGCCCTTCCTCCTCCTCCCATCCACATCTTTTGTGTCTTAGGTGTTGTAGTTACCATCTCTTAGGCAGCATGTGGGAGAAACTTCCCTTAGAGAAACAAAAAGTTGCCTTACTGGCTTGATAGAAAATTGAAAACTGAATGACAGACATCACGAGTAACCACAGTTTAGTGGAAACAGAATGACAGTATTATCCATTATGAACACTGAGCTTTATCCCAGCAGTTTTGACTGTTTTTTTATCAGCAAGCTCAAGTGTCTAAGCTTTGTTAGAATTTGCTTTTTCTACTTCTGTGTACAATACAGCATTTAGTAATATTTTACTAGTAATTGTTTCTAAAAGACTGCTTCCCTTGTCTCATTCTGTGTTGTTGAAGAAAGCATTTAGAATACTTCCTCTAGTTAAAGCATAATAAAGCAAATTCAGTCTTAGTCTGGGAGGGCTACTTTTGATGATGAAATATGTATTTAAATGCCAGTCTGTACTATTTTATTGCATTATGTCTTTTCTGAATAGCTGGAAAACTGAAGATATATTTGGAATGTAAATATTTAAGACTTCATTCTAATGTGTTTTGAGAGGAGGGAAGTTTTTTAAAATTACTTGAGAGCCATTAAAGTGGGATATATGAAATTCAGAAATAATGCCATAAAATTCAGATGTTTCCATATTAACCTCTGTTGGAGTCAGTGAGGTGGGGGTCTTTCTGAATTCTTTAGGGAGAAATCAGAGTGCAGGGATTGAATTAAAGCCTTTGGATGGATTGACGTATATTAAGCTATTTACACATAAGGTAGAGGTGTAAGTTTGAGGTTTTAGGATAAGTGAGTCAGTAAATAAGTTTTAATATGAGTTCTGCTTTCAGTAAGGAAAAGGTTCAGATGCTAAAGTAGAAGTGCGAGTTTTAGTGAAGACTGAAAAACATACTAGTGTTTTTAGTGGAGGCTCTAGAAACGTAGTTTTAGACATAACAGAGCTATAGTAAGAATATTGCTTACATTTTTCAGATAGGACAAGATAAACTATATGCATGGTTTATACGTAACTAGTGTGTTAAGAAACTAGAATTCAAATAAGTTAAGGAGTAGTGGTTTGAGTTTGTTTTAGCTTGTTAAGAAAATTTTATATAAGAGCATGTATTGGGGAGAGCTAGTATTCTTTTTGTCATTACTTTTTGCTATTGCTTTACTTTGGTCTCTTACTGCTATCATCAACACCCAAGAAAAAAGCTGCCACAGCAGCATCAGCTTCCTGAGACCTTTACAAGAGCAGCTTTTACTACTATTTAAGTCCATGCCAAAACTTAACGTGAACTTTAACGTCTGTAACTTTGTTTTTAAGACTAATGTGCCTTTGCAATAAACAGCTTTATAGCAATTATTAGCTACTTGCTCATTTAAAAAAATAATTCAATGAAGTTAATGCCTGAAAGTACCAGAAGTATAACCTCACAAACCTGCAACAAAACGCTCTCAATCTCAAGAATGGGCAAACTGGGGCCTCACAGAGGGGACTGTGTCTTTACAACATGGCATTTTCCCACTTCTTGTGGAAAAGTGGAAGGGTCCTGCCCGGTTCACAACTCTTTGGGCTAATTTAGCCTCCTGTGGTTTGCTAAGCATCATATTCCAGAAGTGTTTGCAAATGTTTTCTATAAACTTCCTGCTGG
Source organism: Luscinia megarhynchos (assembly GCA_034336665.1). Lineage (NCBI taxonomy): Eukaryota > Metazoa > Chordata > Aves > Passeriformes > Muscicapidae > Luscinia > Luscinia megarhynchos. The sequence continues at coordinate 8,101,121 of JAPFBE010000002.1, forward strand.
AGAGGTCACTGCCTCTTAGACATGCTTCTTGCAGACCTTCTGTCATAGATTGAAATCAGACCTGTACTAAATTCCTGTATGCATCTTAGTATTGCCTGATGTAAAGAGCTATTTTTCCTTCTTATGCTTTAATGCATTTAAGCATTAAATTTACCTTAGGGAGATGCAAAGAGTCATCCTGTAGATGGATGGTTTTCAACTCTAGGGAAATATGACCCCCAAACTAATTTTTTCTTTTTGCTTTTTTACCAACAAGTTTGACATGTGTCTTCTGCCATCATATCTTTCTGTGATGTTGAGTAGAAAAGAATGACATTGCTGCCTTCTGGTGCTCTTCTCTACCACATTCCTTTCTTCCCCATATTTAAAAAAAACTCCAAAACCCACTTGTCCCCCATTTTAACCTATCCTTGTTGTTAAAATATTACTTTCATCTTACCTGTCATCCTTTGATTTGAAGGTATAGATCTGTCCCAGGTCTTAGACGTACACTAGATGCAGTGAAATCTGTGATGTCTGCAGTTTGTTGTGACAAAACTCTTGTCTCCTCACCCTAAAATTCCTGATACTGTTGACTGAAGTGCCATTTATGACCGTAGGAACCATAATGCCTATAGCTCTTATCACTATTACTCAGATGTTGGAAGCAGATTGAAACCCTGAGAAACAGACTGATACTTAAGTTATAGGTCCAGAATTCTGAGATGCAGCCAGTCTGGTACACAGTTTGTTTCCATTCACGAAAATGCAATCCATGCTGCTAGTTTGTTCCTTTGGGAGAGGAAAATATAGGCAGAACAAAGAATCCCTCTACTTCCGGGTCCTCCTCCCCATCTGGTAATGTTGCCAAGTTTTGTTTGGCTTTGCAAATGAAGAAAGTTTTCTCTTGGAGATTGTACCAAAATACATACACATGGAATCCTTGAAGGGTAGCATAGTTCCCTGAGTTATCTGTGCCTCATAAAGCTTGATAATGTGGATCAGATACAAAGAAAGCAGAAGTTAAGTCTCAAACAGATATGTACAATTGTCAAAATTAGTTTTTGGTTTTTTTTTAATCTGAAGAAGCAGCAAAATGAGACATTTTGAGCAAATATACTATATTTTTGCACTTACTTGTGTCAAATAATTTCAACTGACTTTATAAAGCTCTTTCATCTTTTACACAGATTGAATAAGGAGGGGCCCTAGCTAGCATTTACAGTTCAGGTTGGCAAATTAAAGCACAGTGCAGAGGGCTAGTGCAAAGTCCGGTAAAATCTAGTTTTTAAGATCTTGGTTCCTGCTGTCTGGTTTAACCCCTATTAGCAACCCCCAATTTCTGACTTTCTTTTCCTTTGGACTAATCTGGAAAAATTTGGAACAAATCCCTTGATTTGAGGAAGGAAGGGAATTTATCTCTATTTACTAGTTTACGGTCATCAAGGGAAACTCAGCAATTTTCGCTTTGAAGTACCTTCTGTTTCATTAGAGGGTTTTAAAAATCATTTCCCCAAATAACCTATGTACCAAGTATCTTTGCCTTGTATGTATTCTTCAGAGGATTGTAGAACTTTCATGATGTAGGTCTGGACTGTGGCATTGCAAAGTGAAAGACCACAGCATGGAAGCAAGTCAGCTTTTGTCGTGAGTCTTTTGGTGGGTAGGTTGGAAAAGGGGAGTGATAACTGACAGGCATACCAGAAGAAGAAAACTAGGCAGAAAAATATTTTTTTTACCTAACTCCAGAGGTGTAGATTAGAATGAATAGATGTGTATATTTTTGTTAGGAAACAAAAAAAGTAAGAAAACAAAATTAATATTAAATGCGTCCATGAGCTTACCATATAGGTTTCTGACAGTCATCTATGTAACATTCTGAAAATCTCATAACATAACTTCACACTATTTGCAGGATCTCAGTGAGTTCATTTTGCTGGTCTTTTTACCTTTCTCCTCAATTTTGTAGGTAATGAACTGGAGTGAGCAGGTTTTTTAGTAGGTTATTTTATAGGTGAAGATTCTTCCCCCTGCACATACTTTGTGTTACAGATAACCTGTGGCAAGCATTCCAGAATTTCTTACTAGATAAAACTGTATCATGAAAGAAAGTGATTCATTATAGTTACGTGGTTAAATTGCTTTTCTAAAAGCAATATAAAAGTGTTTGAGATTTGGACTTTGAAATGCACCCTTGGTAATAACTAGCTCATTCTTTGAAGATGGTTTTTCCTCTGAAAAATCACATATTTCTTGCAAAAAGAGAATAAAAATGAAGGAAGCTGAGAATGAAATATGCATCTTGAAGTGAAAAAAAAACAAACCAAACTGAAATATAACTACTGGTTGTCCCAGCCAATGAAGTGTTGTGTGTTGGGGGGCATTATTGTGTTGCTGCTAAGAGCAAGCAGGGACAGATTTTATTTCCCTAGCGCCAGATATCCTGCCATTTGTTGACCTTTTTTTTGGTTTGTTTGACTTAACATTTATCTCATGTTAGTCAGTTACTTATTAACTGATGTGACTGATGTTTCAGTCATATGAAGAAAAATTACCCACAGATTCATTTGGATCAGAATTCTTCATAAAAAATTATTTTTAATCTTTTTTCCATCAATATGGGACTTTTTCAAACTAAGGCTCAATTCAGGAAATACAACACCAGGAAAATGCTTTCATATTGACTGTGTACAATAGAACAGGTAATTTGTCTTTGAAATAGTTGTTGCTTATTTGTGAATAGACTAACAATGTACCTCTGTGTCTGTGTGCTGGGTACCAAAGAGGTAACTATTTCTAAAAGTAGGAATTCTTGCATTCTGATATTGCTTGTTAATATGTGAATGTACAGAAGTATAGAAGCTAAATCCACCTTGGTGTGGAGCTATGAAATATTACATTAATGCTTATGCAGAACATTTCTTACAAGAATAAAGAAACTATTGAAAGCTGACAAACCAGATTATTGTAGATGTCTTTAAGATTAGCTGTAGCTTCAGTAGATGGACCAGGAGACTCTTTCTGAAGTTCATTGTTTTGTGCAGTTGGTACACAGTGTGTAACTTTTTAAACTAATGACTGAGACCTTTATACTTGGTTTTCTATCTCTGCATTGTCACTGGATTTAAGTCTTGCTGTTTTGCTTTTAAGCTCTGTACTTTTTCTCTAAAGCTTATTTTTAGCATATTCCAAACCTTTGAAAAATAGGAAAAAGAATTGGAGCTACTCATATATTCTCAACCTAGATTGTTTGCATGTAATAATATCCTCTGTTATCTGTCAACAGATTAAAAAACTCTTTGCTTTTAGCCTGTGTCTGGATTAACAGTGGAAGAATTCGCTTCAGCTGCTCATGAGAACTGAAGCTGGGGTACAGCAAGATCTTGACTATTTTGCTTCATGTGAGAAGAAATGTGCCATTTGTGTATATGGAGTTAGAAGAAAAAAAGTCAGTGCAGTGGTTCATTGAGTTTTGTAGCTCAAAACCAGCAATAGAATGTCAAAGTCTTTGACATAGGTCTTGATTTCTGTAAAAAGGAAAGTGCAGAAGACATAGAAGCAGAAGAAAATGAAATTTTTTGGTAAAGTCAGTTTACTATATATTACTGTTTCAGGTATAGAAGAGCTCAGGGAAGAAAAAAAATCAAGTGTTATTTTTAGTGTTAGCTCTCATCTTCTCACAGTCTGGAGTTGCCTGAATAAGATGGCATAAATCTGCAGAGATCTGCCGTTCTCTTCCGAAGTTTGTCCTCTGGATGTCCCCAGTGTTCTTGTGTCAGAAAAAAAGGGGATTTTTCTTAGGCAGTGAGTCAGCTGTAATTGGAAAGCAGATTACAGCAGAACTGTGTTTTGTTTAGCCAAAGGGGTAAAGATACACTTGATTTCTCAAGGGTTTAGATCAGTGGAAGGAAGGGAAAGAACGGAGATTATATTTATGTATGTCAGTGATGACAATTTTATTGCACAGTGGTTGCAGTTATTAATTGCATGAGCATGTAATGTTAGTTCATCTCTTCTCCTGCACTACTACCCAGCCTGCCATCTCCTTTGGTGTTTCTGTTAATTCTTTCTTCCTAGTATATGCAGTGAGAGGAAAGTAATTGAAATTTCATGGTTATCTACTTAAACCTTAGGTGTTGCTGATGAGAGCACTTGCAAAACCAGTTTGTAAGTATGAGGTAATCATATGGTCGGGACAACTGAGGACAGTCTTTCTTCCCTAAATGCAGGTGTTTGCTGCTTGTGGTGGTGCAGAGTGCATGTGGCTTTGATTCTTTCAGCTGGGCACTGCTCTGCTTGGTGGTTTGTCCCTTTGTCTAGAGAGGAGAGTTGGTGGTTGTGATTTGAGATGGCATATGAAGTTTTACATGCTATGTCTGGCAAGAGGTCACCAAGGCAGGTGATATCCTTGCTTCCAGCAAAAGGCATGCTGTTCTGACAGCTTAATTAACATCTTCCATGTGTGGAAGTATGGGTGTTTGGTTGGATAGAGCAGTGAATCATGAGTAGCAATCACAGAATGAGCTGCAGAGATGCAGTATATTAAAGACCTTGAACTTGCAAGCCCACTGAGAATTCAGAGGGGAGAGCAGACAAACTGCAAGATTTCAGTCAATCCTGTTTTCTTTAGGGGTAGTCAAGAGATCATGAGTGAGCTGGGAGTTGAAGAAACAATGTGCTACTTTTTTTTCACCCTTATTTTTATAAGTAATTTGTGATTTAAGAAGCATTGAGAATTGGAGATAGGTCTTTTTCATATCCAGTTACAGGAGGCAAATGCTGTCTCTTCCGTGCTAGTGGTTAAAAGCTGTTCCTGAGTGTTTAAGCTGGAGTGGGTTGTTCTTGTGTAGTCTGGTAGTAGCCCCTTTGACTCTTTGCCTGTGCTGTGTACAAAACTGATGTTTCTTTTTGTTCTTGCAGCTTGCTCTGTTGCATGGGCTGTATCTTCTTTTTATTGTTCTAAGGATTACAAGTTACATGAGGCATGAGGCCCCCTCTGCTCAGTAACCCACTCTGTGTACCATGAATTGAGTCTCACACGACTCAGCAGCTGTTCCGAAAGAAAACTCTACCCTTGTTGTCCAGGTGTTGCTGCAGAGTTTCTGGCTCCAGTCTTCTGGCTGAGAGGTGAATCTGTTGCAGAGAGCCATAATTTTGAAGGTGAATGTGTTAAATGAAACAGATTTCACTGGAGTTAACCTCAAGGTACTTGTTAAAGTGAGCTGGCATGGTGACTACTACTGAAGCGCAGCTGAGTGGTGTAAACGGATGAACCTACAGTTTTTTGACTGTGTGAGATTTGAGGGTGCCTGCTATATGAGATTGTAGAAATAATCCAACACTTGGTTTTCTCTAGATCATCACGTAATCCAGGTCATGCTTTTCCTAAGTTTTTTTTTTTTTTTTGTGTATTGGTTTCTGAATATCAAAATAAGGTGGTTTGTTGGTGTTTTGTTTTTTTTTGTTTTTTTTTGGTTTTTTTTTGGTGTGATGTACACAGACCATGTTCTTCATAGGAAGTGTTTTTAATTTGGAGACAAATCTCTGAAGATATGTGAGTCCACAGAATATCTGTTCTGCTTGCTCTGCTAAACCCATGACCCAAAATCAGTTCCAGAACAAGGCTAAGGTGTTGGGAACTACTGAAGTTCTAGATTTCTTGAAAAGCAGAATACTTACTCATTAACTAAAGCTGAGGTAGTGATTAAAGAATGCTATAAAGGATAGAGGAAGGGAGAAAACCTTCCATATTTCTCTGCATATGTGACATGAGGGAAGGCATTTCTCTTCAGCCTGTTTCATTTATGTGAGCAGGGCACTGAGTTAGTGCTAACTTTTTAGGGAGCTGAAAGTAGATAGTACAGCTAGGAGCAGCCATGGATGCTCAGGTTCTGCACCTGATCTGGTTGGTGCCTCTTTGACTGACTAGATAGAGCTCAAACAATACAGCTGGGGCATCTCCAAAGGCAGTATCTTTTTTTCCTTATTTTATCATAATTTTTTATTCCAGGTGGTGACACCCTGCTTTCTTCCAAGCAGCTATGAGCTGGTAAGTATTTTTGGCACTACTGATATCCATTAGGTTTTATTAGGTTATAGGTTAGATTATTCTTGTACTCTGCTATAACCTCTTATTATTTCAGTACTGTGCTATCACCTTTCCTTGCTGAAGACTTGGCAAATGAAGGATCTATTCCTGAAGCTTGTTGCTGTGTCCTGTCCCACGCAGGAATCCACGTTTTATGCTTTTATTTGTGTGTTTTAAATAAAAAAAAACCCTCAGCAATTATTTGTTTCAACGTACTGATGTTTCATGTCAGTTTGGAAGTACAAGTACTCTAAGATTTGTTTGGGACCTGTTACTTTTTGTTGGTAGTGAAACCCATACTTGGTCAGGATAGGAAAACCTAGCGCCTTTTCTGGCTTGCATGACTGTATTTGGTTGTTTTAGCTCCAAGGTAATAATAGTGATGCCTGGCAGATGGATTGTAACAGTTAGTTATTGAACCAGCACTGGAAGCTGTTAGTGTCATACTAGGTCTAAGCAGCCAACAGCTGATGCACAAGTGTCATCCAAGAACTCTGTGTATTGTAGGTGAGTGGTACAACCACTGGCAATTAGGAATCCCACATCTCACTTCTGCACTGGTGTGTCAATTGGCCAAGTCACTTTGTACATTTTTTGTGTCTTGATTTCCGTCCTGGGAAAATAGAGGTAATGGTATTTACCTGTCATGAACCACACAAGTCAAAAGGTGCTTTAAAATTATTACTGTGCAAAGCAAAACCTGGAAACCTAAATCAGTAATTTCTGGTCTTATGATGAATGTATCAACTCATGCGAGGTGTCTCCTAGATTTGACCCAGTAATTTTATGAATTAACCCATGTCAGAGTCTGAGGATCTTGTGTAACATTACTGCTAAAATTATAAACAGAAAAGAAACTCTTTTGTTTGCAGCTCACAATGTTAGGTGCATACTGGCAACTGCAGTTGCTTTCTTTTGTGTTGTGCATACAACCCAAGTACTGATTCTGAAATAGAAAACCGGTTATTGTGGTTCAGAAAAAAATTTAAACATATAGCAGCCTGTGGGATGTTTATGTGCACATGCTGCTAATGTAGTCCTTACTGACTCTGTGACCTGCTGGCAGGCAGAGAGTGTAGATTGCAGAAGTGGCCTAACCTGTTTTAGTTTACTGGCAGGAATGTATAGAGAGGTATATTCGGTCATCAAATCAAACATTTACCAGTTGGAGCAGAAGGAGTGGAACTCTATTTAAATTTATTGCAGGGATATCTGTAGGTGAAATATTTTCACTACACAGTATACAATGTTTTATTGCTGCCAATGAGATTGAATAGTGTGGTTTGCTTTTGGTGTGAATTGTGGTGACATTTTTATAATAGGAGTCTTTGTTCAGCACAAGTAAATTTTATCTGTTTAGTGAAGAGTTCTGTTGTTCTGAAGGAGGAATATCTGTGATGATGTTAGCTGTAAGCAGTTTCTTTTACAGCTGTTTTGTGTGTAAAGTTTTGACAAGATCAAGAGTGAGTAGTTGAGAGGTTTAGGTAATAGGGAGGGCAACATCTATTCAAATGAAACAAAACTTTGTGGCATGATAATTTGAACCATGGATTTATCCCCCTTCATTTCAGAGAGGGAATTCCAACCTTTTAGTTTTCACATGAATAAACAATACATCTGCCTTCTTTGAATCACAGTCTGTTTAGTCAATGTAAAGGTTGCCTTTATTGTGCTCCTTAAACTGGCTTATAGCAAGATTTGTAGTTAAACTCACAGTGACGTATTTCTTGGAGGATTATTGAAGCCTGATGAAATTCACAGATGTTCTTTTTCTTCAAAATGTGTGTTTTATTGAGTATTTTCTTTTGACTGTTACCAAAGAGGCCCTTGCCATTTCTCATGAGCCACGTGTCTTGAAGCTTTGTAATGACATCAGGAGCCTCATATATCAACTCAGTGCAGCTGCTTGGAATTTCAGGTGCTAAAATGTAAAGCAGTACCTGTGTTCTAACACTACTTATTTTATGTTGTCATGCAGATTCCTCAGAAAGTGTGATGATGTTAGTCCAACTCTGTTAATTCAACTCAAATGTTTAGCAAAGATGACTTATTCTGTTGCACTTAATTTTGTTTCATGAAGAGACAATGGGCTATTTATGGGAATGGTCTTTCATTGCAGAGATTTATAGTTTAACCCAAAAACTTAAAAAAAAAAAGAAAGGGGGGAGGGAAAGTAGCACAGTGGTATGGGGTCACTGTGTTTGTTTTCACCTGAGAGCTGAGTGAGCTTATGTAGTACTTCTAAATTAGATAAAAATAAAAGATGCTTAAATGGCCTTTACTGCAATTATTGGATCTTATTTTGAAAGGCTGTTAGTTACTCAGTTAATAGTATTTCTTAAATTGATGGTTTTAATTTTAAAAAATGCTAACAAATTAAGTCTTTTTCTCTAGTGCTGTTAAAATAAGAAAATGTTTAGGCCCTAACTGTAAAGCTCTGAATACTTTTTGTTTAATCTATTACATTAAAAAGACAAAAATTTAAAGGAAAGCAAACAGAAGGATATTATTTTAGAGATAATTTTTAGATTCCAGGAAATAGTCTGGGATCGTTTAACATGCTTCAAAAGGGCAATAAGCTAGTCTTCTTCACTGCATTTGTTTTTTATCCTTCATGATAGTGTATCTTTGAAAAGAATGAAGCAAACTAAATCTTAATTCCTCAAAGTAGTATCACCTATGCTGCCAAATTTCTTGCAGTCATGAAATGTTGTGTGAAGGCCCAAACCTCTTACATACATTAATTCTGATCTTAAAATTACTTCATTGATGAATGGTCCTTATGATTGCATGATTTGTCAGTTTTAAGACACATTTGAATAGTGATCTTCAGCACAGAAGTTTCTGATTTAACCTTAATAGACTTTCCACACCCCTTTTTTTTCTTCTTTTTTTTTTAATGGTTACCATAGAATTCTGCATACCTCTAAGTCTGCCATTTAAATATCACTTTTTATAATTAGCTGTTATAATGCAGACAGATCAAATGGACATTGACCTGTAATGTATATTTTACCATAACAGTCACTTCAAGCTGAAGTTTGTTTCGCTGTTTTGCTAAGTCTTGGGTGGAAGTTGGGTCATTTTGATAGAAATTGGGGAAGGATGTCAATGTTTCTGATTTCCCCCCCTTCTCCTTAATTATGCAAGCCTCTTTTCTGCCTGTAGAGAGGAAAATCAAAGACTTGAACATTCAGCCCCCCCCAACAAACTGAAACCTTATTTTAAACAATGAGTCAGATTGTGATCTGTACTGTTTCAAAATAGGAGAAGAGAATAAAAGTAATTGTGGGAGAAATACAGATTGGTTTGTTTTGATTTTTTTGTCATGTGCGTGTTTTTCATTTGGTTTTTTAAAAGGAGCACAAGCATACCTTGAAAAAATAGCTGAAGAAGTGAGTGTGAAGTCACAAAGGCCTCATTTTAATTGTCTAATTTTTTTACTTGAAATTCATGGTAGTTTATATATACACGTACATACATTCAACCTAGTGCTAATATTTTCTCAAAAAAATTAAAAACTAAGAACTGAAAATATATTGATACATAAAAGTAAAACCAACTCCCAGCTATGTATGGGTAAAGTGAGGAAGAAAACAGGAAACTAAGAAAATGCAGTGTTCTTAACAGTATTTGAAAGAATGCTTGTCCCCTGTTGCAAAAACATCCTCTCTTTCCTTTTTTTTCATGCTGTTGAATGTAATCTTCTCCAGGAGCTTTGTATGAGAAAGATCAATGAATATGAAAAAATGAATTTTTATCCCTTCTGCATTCATTTTTAAACACATGTTTTGAGAAAAACAATGTGAGACAATTTGCTGTTCCCATGGAACACAGTCCGTCTGTTTTTAATGTGGACATGCAAGAGATTTTTTTGAGAAATGGGAAGTTGAATAATTGTTTGTGGTATTGGCAAGGTCTGTGCATGTGTAGATGAAGGATGGTATTCTCCAATTTCATTTTAAGTGGGATCTCATTACTAGAAGATGCAATGTGTTAAATTGGGTTAGTCAGGCATGACCTCCAAACACAGTGGAATATGATGACAGTAACTAAACTGAGCTAGATACTGGCTAGATTTTGGTCTGCCAGCTCTGAATTTAGTTTCTGGCTTGAATCAGTAAAAACTTTTGTGAAAAATTTATTAAGTGGGTTTGGTTTGTAATTAAGTGTCTGTGACTAATGGCTGATTAGTTCTCATGTTTTCCTTTCTTCTTTCAAGAAATACCATGGAAAGCTTATGGAAAGCTAGGAACATGCCCAGTTCTGTTGTTTAGGGAAACTTCTTTTTTTTCCTTATATGCTATATTCAAAATTTAGCTCACAGGACCTGTGAGATGCATGCAAAGCAAGCATTATATGCATATAGCAGGCATGATTTAGTGAAGGTGAAGGACATGCTAAATCTACCAGACTTTCCCGTTGCTATGGACCTTCCTGGCTTCTTTCAAGACTGTCGCCAGAGCGACTCTTAGGGGAGTGCTGCAGGCTATAGCTGCCTGTCTTGCATGTGCCTGCACATCATGGGAAGAGAAATGCAACAGCCTTGTTCTGTTCTCTGGTTTGTTTACAAAGGGTGGGAATATCCAGTGGAGGTTTGTATTTGCCCGTTCAGTTCCTGCTCTGTCACCATCCAGAACCATAGTGCTCATGTCTCTAAGAAAACTGTGGCCTTTGGAGAAACGTTTATGGAGGGATGTTTCTTCATTTCTGGTTTATACAGCTTTCCTGAACTCACAGAGAAGCAAAGGTGCCTTGAAACTTTTTCAAACTTTTTTAAAGCTCTCTGTCTTGCTATTCAGTGTTGCTTTATTACATTTTGATCTGTGCTTTTCTCTTCTTTTCCTTTGTTTTTTCTTTCAGCTTCTTAAAAAAACCCACTTTTCCTAATTTCTTAATTTCTTTATTTATTAGTTGTAGATGTGCAGAAGAACAGACTGATGAGACACTTTCTTGACAAAACCTGTGAGCTGATTTGAAATACTTGACATGATTATGTTTCAAAATTTTTTTGGATTTCTGTTCTCCAGAAGGGAGCTGGTGTGGGCCTTTTTGTAATGCATTTCTATGGGGTTTGTTTTGTAGTTTTAGATTTCAAGTGCTTACCAGAGTAAAGCCATGGACCCCAGAGACATGCAGAGTTGAGGTTCCAAAATGCTGTTTTAAGTGCAGTCAATGCCTTGTTTGTAAATGGCTCTGATTTAGTCATAAGAGGGCGCAGAGAATAAAACTGCATGAATTGGCTACCCCAATCCCTTAAATTAATGAAATGCAGTGATCCTGAATTGAGCACACTAAATTCAAAAGCTAGTCATTGTGTTTGCTAGGAGGGAGGGCTCATGTTGTTTCTAGGAATATTAGAGAATTCCAAGATTTAATAGGAATTTGAATATGAAGTTTTGTTATAATACGGTATGTTCAGTTCCAGGCATTCATCCAAAATGAAATGAGAAGCAGGCTTTCTTTGAACAATCTGCAGAAACAGGGGATCAGAAGAGGGAAAGGTTTGGTAGTTTCCAGAGCTAAGTTTGCCTGCTTATTTTCTCCAAATTGACTTCAAACCTTTCTACTGAGTATGGTACTTTTGCAAGGCAGAAGCATCTGCTTTTCAGAAGTGTGACACTAATTACTGTAGCAAATAAATCCAGAAATATAATGTTCTTCCAAGGTATAGCATGCGTCTTTCTACCTTATCAGCTTTCTTTTTCTAAAGGACAATTATCCATGCTTCAGATTCCTCAGTATCAATAGTTTTCAGATGGCATAGGAATTTTTCATATATGTTTGACTTCACTAATGGGCTTGCATAGGTTCTGCTTGACAGCTCACACTGGAAAAGGGAAATACCCACTACAGGGTGTATTTTTTCTGCTTATCTGCATAATTTTTTGTTCTTTCGTAGCTCATCCTGAGAGTGACAGATCTTATGTCCCTTGTGAAAAATGCCTCTGGTTAATCTTTGAAAATGTTTTCTCAGCACTTGAATGTGTAAAAGGGTAGGACAGTAGTTATGCCATCACTATAATTGAATGCTAGCCAAATATTGAAACAATAAATGGCTGTGGCATTAGTTATTACAATGTAATCGAGGACTGCCACTTGACTTTCAAAAGGAAAAGACAAATCTTTTAGTGTTAATTTATAAATCAGTTTTTCCTGTAGTCAGAATTCATTGTAATAAGCACAGTGAATCATGTATCTATGTGGACCTTTCTCTTCAGATAGAACTGTGAAGCAAGTGTGATACTTTAGGTAAAATTCTGATGTTTGGTCTGACTGCTATATGATGGTGTTTATTGCTTAATTAAACTTCAGTCTCTGGCATCCCATTCAATTTTAGTTCTCTATCATGTCAGAAATCATACTTGTTTTGTTTAATTTTAATTTGTTTAGTTTAATTTTTGTTTTAATTTGTTTCTTGAAGAAATGTCACAACACCACCTGGTAGATTTAGAGGGTGGAAAGGGGGAATTAATTGGAGTTTTGGCTGTCTTTAAAATGCAATCCAAATGAGAAGCGTTCAGGGCAAGATAGCTACTGATGAGCAAAACAGAGTTAACAAAGGTGAAGAAACTATAAGCGATGTCATTTTATCTTTTGCTATAATGACTTGACTTTTCCTTCAGAGAGGCTGTTTTTAGGGAGTCATTGTCAGAAATCTGTGATGATTTTCTTAAATAATGGTAGGAGAGAGAGGTGGAATAATTTGTTTTGGAATGATTTAAGCTTGTTGTGTGGAAAAGTGGTTTTTATTTCTAACCATTTCAATCTAATTTCCTTTGAACTGTCTTTATTTGGGAGGTGACAAGAAGGATTATGTTGTTTGATATTGAAATGCTGTAGTCGGTGAGATGCAGAATCACACAATGGTTTGGTTGCAAGGGACCTTAAAAGATTGTCTAGTTTCAGTTCCCCTGCCATGGGCATGGACACCTTGCACTGGACCAGATTGCTCAGAGCCTCATCCAGCCTGGCATTGAACTCTTCCAGGGATGGAGTATCCACAGTGTCTCTGGGCAGCATCTTCCAGTGCCTTCCTCACTACCCTCACAGTAAAGAATTTCTTGCTAATGTCTGATCTGAAACTACCCTCCTTCAGTTAAAGCCATTCCCTCATGTCCTACCACTGCATACACTTGTTAGAAGACCCTCTCCAGTCTCCTTGTAGGCCCCTCTTTAGGTACTGGAAGGCTGCTTTAAGGTCTCTCTGGAGTCTTTTCTTCTGCAGGCTGAACAGCCCCATCTCTCTCACCCTGGTTCCATAGGAGAGGTGATCATTTTCATAACCCTCCTCTGGATCCTGCTCCAGCGGGTCCACATCCTTCTTGTGTTGAGGCCCCAGAGCTGCATGCAGCACTCCAGGTGGGTTCTCAGAACAGCAGAGGGGCAGTCTGCCTTGACCTGCTGGCCATGCTGCTTTTCATGCAGGCCAGGATATGTTTGACTTTCTCAACTGGAAGCACATGTTGTTGAGGCATGTCAAGCTTCTTGTTCACCATCACCCCCAAGTCCTTCTTCCCAGGGTTGCTCTTGGTCCGTTCTTGGCCCAGACAGTATTTGTGCTTGGGATTATCCCAACCCAGGCACAGGACTTTGGATTTGACCTTGTTGAACTTCATGAAGTTCACACAGGCCCATCTCTCAAGCCTGTCTAGGTCCCTGTGCATGGCATCCTTTCCCTCCAGCATGCCCATTATGCCACACATCTTGGTGTTGTTGACAAACTTTTGAGGGTGCATTTGATCCCACTCTACATGTCACTGACAAAGATGTTCCAGTGCCAGTTCCAATAGCCACCTAAGGAGTGCCACTGGTCTCCACTTGCACATTAAGCTATTGACTGCAACAGTGTTATTATCCAGCCAATTCTTCATCCACTAAGTGGTTCTTCTGTGAAATCCATGGCTCTCCAATTTAAAGACAAGGGTTTTGTGTGGGACAATGCAATACACAGGACCAGGTAGATTATGCCAGTCACTCTTCCTTCATCTGCCAGTTCTGTAATGCTTCAATGGAATGCTATAATTTCTCCAATGTGATCAATAGTGACTTAGCCACTTCCTCACCCAGTTCCCTCAGAACTCATGGATGTATCTTGTCATGTCCCATAGACCTGTGCTCCTTCAGGCTTCTTAAATGGCCGTGGAACTTGTGGTCCCCTGCAGCAGACACTTCTTCTTCCAATCCCTGCTTTACCTTCATTGAGTACCTCAGCCTTTTCCATGTCCTGGGTAACCAGGTCTCCCATATCGTTCCTGAGAAAACCCACATTTTCCCCTAGTCTTTCTTTCATCACCAAGGTACCTATGGAAACTTTTTTGTTACCCTTGATGCCCCTTGGCCAGATTTAATTGTGTCAGTTCCCTGGCTGCTCAGACAATTTTTCTGTTCTTCTTAGGCTCTCTGTCTCCACCTTTTAGAGGGTACCTTTTTGTGTTTGAGTTTGTCCAGGAGCAACTTGTTCATTCATGCAGGCCTCTTGGAATTTATGCCAAATTTCCTCTTGCTAGGTGGAGGTGATCCTTGAATTTCATCCAGCTTTCTTGAGCCCTTTTTCCCTCCAGGGCTTTAAGCCCATGGCATTCTACCAAGGAGATCCCTGAAGAGGGCCAAGTCTGCTCTCCTGAATTACATGGTAATGAGCTTGATGTGCATGCTCCTCACTAGCCAAGGATCTAGAACTTCACTGCTTTGTAGTCACTGCAGCCCAGGCTTCTCTTGAGCTTCATGTTCTCCACCACCCCCTTCTTGTTGGTGAGAACAAGATCCAGCATAGCGCTTCTTGTTGGCTCCTCTGTCACTTGGAGAAGGAAAGGATCAATGTGTTCCTGGAGCCTGCTGGACAGCCTGTGTCCTGCTATGTCATCCTTCCAACAGATAGTGGGTTGTTTGAAGTCCCTCATGAGGACCAGGGCTTGTGACCCTTGAGGCCATTCTGTTTTAGTGCAGAAGGCCTCATCAGCATGACCTTCCTGGTCAAGTAGCCTGTAGCAGGCCTGCACTATAACGTCATCTGTTCCTGCCCTTCTTCCCTTTCATCCTGACCTGTAAACTTTGAATCAGCTCCTCATCCATCACGAGGTAGAGCTCCATGCTCGTTCACAGAGAGCTCATTCACCACCTCCTTCTCATCCCTGCTTGTCCTTCCTAAAGAGCCTGTGCCCTTCCATTCCAAAACTCCAGTCATAGGAGTTGTCCCAGTATATTTCCATGATGTCAGTAAGGTCATAAGCATACACATATGTTTTGTATGTTGGCCACAATATATTGAGTATTTTGTTATCATGTGTTAAATATCTTATATTAAGTCAAAGTATAATGACTGTACTTGAGGATAATGAAATGTGGTAGGTATCGAATTTTCAGTTGGCTCTGATTTCTAGTTTTACATCTGGAAAATAATTCTCTTAATATGGATCACAGTTTCCCCATGGAAACCTCCTTTTACACATAGTATTAGAAAAAACCTCCCCAAAAATGATATGGTGAAGTATTTTAATATTTGGTCATGTTTTCCATGTGACATATCAAATCTTCTTCTGTGGTATGTCTTCCAAATGGAAGAGAACTCAGAAACTGGAAACATCAGCCATGAGATAAGCAGGGAAAGAGGGAAGGGAGGACTTTCAGTTTTGTTACAGAGATTGTAAAATCAGTTTGGCTGTTGAGGTTTTTTTTTGGGTGTTTTTTTTTGTTTATTTTTTGTTTTTTTTGTTTGTTTTTTGTTGTTGTTGTTGTTTGTTTGGATACCCCATAGATTTGTGTGATGTCTTCCTTTTTAAAATTTTTAATTTGTTTTTTAAGTTTTTTTTTTTTTTTTACTTAAAACCAGAAAGATTTATAATTGGCTCAGCTATCCTTTGGAGTGATTAGTCACCCCATGCCAGTGTAGTAAACAATTTTGAAATTTCAAAAGAAATGTCAAGCCTTCACTAAAACTTTAGGAATTTGAAGTTTAAGTCTTCAATCTCAGTTGGGCTGATAGTCTTGGTTAAGATCTTTAGCTTGGATATTACAATATACTTTCAAAGCCCCTCTTCATATGTGTTCAGTCATAGACTTGAAGCTGGATTGTCCACATCTCAAACAAATGTAGCACAGTAGTTAGCCAGTGAAGGAGTTTGTTTGTAGTTCTAGAGGTGATGAATAGGCTGCAGGAATCGCAGTATTTGGTTTGGGGCAGCCATTTTAAAGCTGTGGAGGGAGCATATGAAGACTTCAGTGTAATCCCTTATTACATTCATACATACAGACACTCTGTGTGTATACAAACTCATCTGTTTACCTGAGATGGTTCTTTGAACACAACTCATTTTAGCAGTCTTCTCCTTAAGTCACAAGGTAAAGGAAACAGTTTGATCCTGCAAGTTGAGATAGATATGTCAGGCCCTGTGCTTTTAGCGCTGTGTATTTCCTCTCTAGTACTAAAGTGGAGACAGCTATTTCTTCTAGCAGAGTGAGAGAATATGAGGCATTTCATTAGCAGCTTGACAAATCGACAGCAAATTCAGAAATTAAAAAAGAAAGAGAAGAAGAGCTTCTTGCTTCTTTTTCCATATTCACCTTATAGCTATCCTAGAAAACTTGCAGACTACACCAATTCAATGCCAAACTGAGAAATATATGGACAAAACACCTTTAGACTAGCACACATTAGGTGTAAACCTCATTTATGTCTATACGCAGTTATACAAATTGGCCACTTAGCTGTTGTGGAAGGGTGGATGCCGTGTTCAGCTTGTGTTTGAACTTTCTGGTGAAGTGCCAGAGTGGCAGTGTGTTTTCCCAAGTGCTCTGCTCATGCACCTCATGAAGTCTTTGGATGGAGATTTCCAAGTGAATCCAAAAACTGTATTTTGTGTGTTTTGCCTTTTTCTATTTGGGTCTGTGTATTTTTGCTAAGTAGCAGTGGATGTGCTCAGACTGAAATAATAGTAATCAAAGTTATAGTTATACAGTTGTCTGTCATATATATCACCTTTAATCTGCTGAGAAGAACCTCAAAGTTTCGAACAATAGGGTTCATGGATTAAGAGCACTGGTATGTTAGTTTTTCTGATTGAAAGCTTTGTACTTTCAATATTGGAGATTTGATAGCTGACAAGGTAAGTCAAGCTTTTAAGTAAAAAAAAAAAATCGAACAAACTCAAAGCCTGTTCTCAGGGATTAACTGTGAGCCAATCTCACATTGTAAGCATTATGGTTAATGTGGGATGTATGCCCTGGTAAACTGTGTGGTTCATTTAACTAAGCAAGGTTTTGAAGGTGTTGTAATTTATACTCTGAAAACCTATAGCTCTTTCCAGTTGAGATGTGTAACTAGAGTGTCTGTACTTTAGTGACCAAAAAAGTTGACAGTTATGAAACTGCCTTTCTAATTCAAAACATATTTCCCACAGCAGGATTTAGAGGCCAATTTTTAGTTATACCACTGCTGATACTAGATTTTTTTAAGGAATGGATTGGCTCTTTCCTTTTAAAATATTTGTTTTAAGCCTCCATTGATACACTAGCTTTGCGAAACTTAGTTAACTAAACTTAGCATGTTTTAAAGCCTTGAGAAGACTTTTTTTTGTACAGTACTTACAGAAAATTCTCAGCAGTTCACTTCAGTAATGTCCACTCAAGTGTCTGTTTTTATGAAAAAGCATAAAATGAGAGATTGGGTAAAAATGCAAAAGGAAGTAAGTGGTTAGCAATGTACATATCCATTGATATTGTACCTTGGAATAAACACTCAGTAGCTGAGTTCTGTCATAGACCTGAATATGTAGGACAATTACGCAGAAATAATTAATTTTCTATATCTGTTTGAAAGGTAGCTTATTAATACTGTAGAATGAATATGTACTTCTGAATGATTTTTGTGCATGTCTGTGTATGTATATGCCATTAGGAGGGGATTTCGTAGAACGTACTTAAACTATCTGAAGAATTAAAGTCATTTTTGTTAACTTCTCTCCTTTTGCAGGCTAATAACTCTGAGGTGGTTAAAAATCATATAACCAGAAGTGTAAGTAATTATATTTTATTTATTCTTTTTTCTTTTACTTGGCCTGATTTCCTGCTTGTGGCTGCTTTTTTTGTATCACATCTTCATAAAGCATTTGTTGCTACCCATTTTCAAAGTGTGCACTTTCGTTTCTGTACTGTGTGAAATTTGCTTCTGATTAGGACCATTAGTGTCTTTTTCCACCATTGAGTTTTTTCAGAAACAATGAAAAAACCTCTGCATTACTTGTTTTTAAATCAAGCAGGGGAGAAATAAAGGGAAATATTATAATTTTCGTACACTGAATTGTATTCAGAGGCATTCAGTAAGTCAAGAGATTTTTTTCAGCAAGGATAATATTAATTCTTATATTGTGTTCAATCTGAAATTGATCTTTTATCTTATATTTGTTCCAGTTGCTGTTTAATATATTTATATTTATGTTTATTTTTGTTCCATGTTATTTAAAGAACAGATTAGGGGCCCTTCCCAACTCTTTATTACTATGGCTGTAGTACTCCTCATAAAAATAGTATTAATGACATTAATTGAAGTGCAGTAGAGCCCAGTTGTCTAAATGATGAAGAAATTTCTGCAAATAGGAAGTACAGCCCATTTTAATATTCAGAGCACTTATAAGTATACTTTTAGCACAATTTCTGTAAAATAAATAAGACAAAAAAGTAAACTTTTTAAAGTTCTTTGGAGTTAACAGAGATGTCAAATCTTTTAAAAGATGGCAAACAGAGATGTCAAATCATGGGAGATGCCTATAGCTAACTATCTGGTAGTAGGCAACTGTGATGCAGGTGTTTGATTTGCTATTGTGAAAATGAGACTAAACTTTAAAAAGGGTCAGAAGAAAGAACTTGCAAGATTCACATGGTCTTCACAGATTTATTGTTCACTTTCAGACCAGCTCTCTATTGCAATAAATGAGCATCTGTTTCACAGTGTTAGTCCTGTGTGCATTGCATTTATTTTGTGATGCTGTCCATGGTTCAGTGCTGCAGGCTTCTGCTGGTGCCACTCCGTGCAGGATGTGACAAGTTCTGATCCTTGACTACCTGTTTAGACAGGAGATGTTCAAAGAGGTTATGTTTGTATTAGCATTATGCTTCATTTCCTTTGCCTGACAATAAATGCTTTTCTACAACCAAGGGTATCTCTGTATTAGATCTATTCTATTACCTACTCTCTTTCAGTAAAATTAGAATTATTTCTTATTGCTAGAATATATTTGATATTGAGACCAGCTAAAATGTCTAGTGACATAATTGTTTCTCCTTTCAGTTCACTGTTCTCCTCCTTAACTAGACAAAATAACTAAAATTAAAAAATCAGAAAAGAGCAAACTTCTTAGTTATTTGCATGTGAATAATTGATTTTGACAGCTGCTTATAGTGAAACAAATGTGAAGCAAAATAATGAGATCATTCTCTTATCTAGTTGCTAGTTTAAAGTTTTTAGCATCTTTGTATTACATCTGAATACTTCAAAGGGTTTCCTGTTTCTACTGGTTGTTACACAAGCCAAGATCATATGTTTCTTGGCTTGTACATGTAATACTTTGTGTACTGCCATTTTGAAAGCAGCTTTAATAGCAAGCAATGTTTTTTCAGCTGTGCCTTTTGTCTTACTGCGTTTTGCATTGATTATTATTTGACCATTAAAGAGCTTCCTGAAATTGTCAGTAGTTACTTTGTATGGACCAGTATATTCCAGGAGCAAAGGTTGACATGGATTGACACGCAGAAGAAAGGTCCAATCTGAAACACAGACTCATATTTGAAAAAGAAAGGAGGGGTAAAGCTGCAAGGTTGGGCAATTCATAAAATGCTGTTTCCAATAGGGCTGGATGCAGCCCTGAGATGAGGCTTGGATGAGACTTTTGCAAGTCTTGTTCTGTGACTGCAGCACACATCCTGTCTGTGTGGTGCTAATGGGACGTGCATCCCTTGTCTTTCTGTTCTCTTCCTAAATTTGTGCCATGCTTGTTCTCCTTTTTTTAAAATTAATTAAATTGGAAGAAACTGCTTTAACCATTTTTTGTGTCTGGGATTTCTTCTCCTTTCTCTCTCTCCTTTTTATATTATTTCATGGCATCTGGTCCAGGAAAGAAAAGCTCTCTTGCTTTTTCCTGGCAATGTGTCTAATGGAATATTTCTAGTATCAGCCCTTCCTGCTTTATAGGAAAGCTGTGTGAACATCAGCCAAGACAGTTGTGACTTGGTTGTGGCCCTACCTAGAATTCAATATTTTGTTTGCTTTATTCTAGTGTTCAGGGTAGCTCTGAAGCATAGATAGCACATTCTTACTGGGGAAATCAGAAGTGTGTTTTCTTATGTTTAAAGGGCTTCCTCATGGAATGTTATTTTATTCCTAATATTAGTGTATTTAAAACAACTAAATTGAACTTCTTGTTTCTCTAAAGGCTAGCAGAAATGATTCTGTCACTTTCTATTCAAGAGTTGTATGCACATAGTCTTCTATTAGTTAACAGGTGCTCTAAGTTTGTGGTGAAAGCTTTACTTGAGTTATGGTCACTTGCATCCTGACTAGGTCTGAGAGAAACTCAGAAGATCCACTCTGAAGGCCTGCCACCACTTTTTTTTGCTTTCTACTCTGCACGTGACTTATCTCTTTAGAGGAAACAGAGCACATGATGTACAAAAACTTGGTGTTAGGTGCTACTTGGTCATGCCATACCGTACTTCTGCAAGCCCCACAATGTGGTGGGTGTGAATTAATGCAGAAACCTTTACATTCTGCTGTGTCTGTTGTGCTTAATTACATTGCCTGTCAACAGTACTCATCAGGAAGGTGTTTCAAAGCTCTAGCATGATCATGAAACAGCTGGAGCTGGAGCACATACATTGTTTTAGTCAGTTGAGACAAGCTCCTTTTCAAATACTTAAAGTAGTAATACTTACATATGAATATATTAGTTTTCCCCATAGACTTGTAGTGGAACACAGTCATTTGAGTGTTGTGGCAGGTGTGCAAAAGACAATAGTGCTGATTAGGGCTAGGTGCTAACCTCACAAGGCTTTGTGTGACCTCCTAGTCTTGAGATATTGTAGAACTAAGGCATCAGAAATACAATTTTCTAAATGTGAGCATATATACCTGTGACATTTTACACTAAGACACAATTATACCTCATTCTCACATGAATAATGACTTTACATGCATTCAGTATTTTTTTCTAAAGAGTCCTTGGTAGCAGAAATGTGCTATGCGCCTGCTCTGTTATGAAAAGAGACCAAATGATAGACAGCCCAACTGTACGAGGAACTTTCAGGCCATGAGCAAGGCTGTTTTCTTGAATCTAAGTAAGTTGGAAGATAATCTTTCTGCCCTGGTTAGTTCCTTCTTGCCCTTGCAGGTCTATATCCAAGGGCCCAACAAACTTCTTAACATTGAGGTGGATTACAAAGCCCTATAGTGAACTTATTTGGGGAGCCTGGCAGTTTTGGCTGAACTGTTGTAGGAAAAAACCATGGGAGCAGCTTTGCCAGCACTAAGAGTCAGAGAGAAAGCAAGCTGGGATTTATAAGTTCTGCAGACACTGCTGCTTGCAAGGGTCATATCTCTCTGGACTCCTGCTGTTACACAGGGGAACAGATCAGGATTTTTATGGACTGCAGTATACAAAACAAAACTAAATTTGCTCTCAAACAAATAGGTGCTTGAAGTACAAATAAATCTCTTCTGTGGAGTCAACTAAAGCAATATTTTTAAATTAATATTTAATACAGGAATTGATACACAATAGCATAGGGACATTTTTATTTACAAAGCATGAATATTTTTTGCACTTGGAATCATTCTAAACCCAGAGGCCAAAAGATTATGCAAATTCTGGTTTGATCAGTGTAGTTCATCACCCTATCTTTTTCTGCAGTATACTGGAGTGTATAGAACTGCTATAATGTGCCTTGGAATAGGTTGGATAATTTCTTCTGATTCCTGTCCATGGCTTGAGGAATGAAAATACATCACAGATCTGCTTCAAATGCATTCAGGCATCCTGCTGATGAGTCACTCTATTTGTATATTTATTTATGCTGTTTGAATGGGGAACAATCACATGGAAAAAAGTTTCATAAGATGATTTAAAATCTGTGTAAAATCCATGTAATTTTATGTAGTTTAGCTAATCAAATTCTCTGTTGCTTATAGCAACATTAAAGATAGGCACAAATAAAACATCTTATATCGAAGAAGACACATGTCATTCTTTCAGAATGTCCTGACACCTGTAAGTGACATATTTGTCATTGATTTATGTATCAGATAATTGTAGTTTCTACTCATTGATCCTTATGCCTGTTAGTGCTTTCATTCAGGAAGGAGCCCAGGAGAGAAACAGATGAGCTTCATGAATGCATGTCAGATCTTGTTGGTCTGAGTTTTCAGTAGTGCAGTTCTTCAAAGGAACATATATATGGTTGATGTACCACTGACTCAGCTGTTGAGAAAAGCCCCAGTCCTTGAAACCAGGTTTTCTTATATTCTGCTGAGATAACTTCTAAGCAGATACTTTATTGTTCTACTAATACAACTGTATTACAGTTCAGTGCCAGCAACAGGGTCTTAGGAAAGGCAGCTGCTTGATTTTTCATTTGGCTTCCTTAGCCTGTCTTTTATTCTAGTCTCAAAAGGGGCAAGTCATAATACCACGTAGTATTTCTAAGCCCATGTGTGGCCCACATGTCTGGTTTTACTTTGGTGTTGGAAACGAGTAGTTCCAGAACATTAAGTTTTTTACTTACTTACTTTTCCAGAGCTGTGTAGTAACTCAGTGTAATGCAAAAATGCAAATAGATTTTTCTGCAGCAAAACTGAGCTCCATTCTTTGTCCTTTCCATAATCTTTCTGTTGTCTGAAGCTCTGCTACAGAGAACTTCAGCCTATGAAGTATGTAAGCCTAGTGAGCTATGTAAACCTACTGGCTGTAGTTTCCTTATTCTGTTCTTGGAAAAGTTGAGAAGGATCATCTAGCTGAGATAATGACTTTTTTTACAGATACATTTTTTTTGCAGGCATTATTTTTTACTTGACTTTCTCAATTTCTTTGAGATACAGCCTTTCATCATAAGAGAGGGGATGCAGATTTAGCAGAAAGGTTATTTCTTATTCCTTCTGTTTCTGGACTTGTGAAAAAGTTGTCTCAATGCCATCTCTGTGCCACATGGTGTGAGGTGGCCTCTATGTGACCTTTGTCATGTTTTTGCTCTGAAACTGTGAAGCGGTTCAAAGTAAGATTATCAAGGTATGAGATGCTGTTTGCTGTGTGGAACAAGCACAAGCTTGCTATTTGAGGCAATCCAGGTCCATGAAGAAATTCACCCTCTTTGGTTTCAGAAGAAGGTGAATAAACAGGGCTGATCTCAAAAGTTGGTTTTGTTCTATCTGTGCTTTAGTGTACTTGGAGTGCTTGGCTAACTTTCTACAATTGCATTGGCAGCAGGCTGTACTGGGAAACTTATGTCTAGTGACTGTTGTGACCTGGTGAAAATGATGCAGAATCAAATATGGAATTGTTTCTTAGCTTTGTATCACGCGTTGGCAGGAGGGGAATTCTGGAATGGTGTCATGGTTTTACCCTGGCCCAATGCCAGGCACCCACAAGAGTCACCACAGCCTGTAGAGGAATCTCAGCTCTGGCACCTGGAGCATCCCCTGCCCCTCCTTCTCCACTGACCTTGGTGTCTCCAGGTTGTTTCCTTCACGTGTTCTCACCTCCTCCTCTTCTCTGGATAGAAGCAAAACATGTGGTTTTTCCAGCAACTTCCCACAGGAGCTGTCTTTGTGGCCTCCCTGCTACCAAAAGCCAGGCTGTGCAAAACCAATACAGATGGTTTTGTCTGAGGACTTAATTTTGGAGAAAATTTGGCATATCAAGCTCTGTGATAAGCCCAGTACTAGGTGCAGGAGTCAGTGGTGGTAAGAAGCAATACAGTGTGTCAAAGAAGAGAGTTGTATGGATTCAGTTTTTACTGGAGAAGGGCAAAAACACAGTACCTTGGATGCAATGAATTTTCTTATTAATACAAACCTGTGACTGGAGAGAAAATGGTTGTTTTTAGAGAAGCTATTGCCTCTACCTGGTGACTTTCATGCAACTGCTGATAAATTTGACCAAAGACTTCCTTGCACTTGCTTACATAGAGATAACTTCTATGTGGTATTGTTTGGAATAGAAAAAAATACTTAAAACTGAATAAATATATGAATAGAAGGTGTTTACTTTTTTGAAAACTGTTCCTTATATGACTGGTTGTACTGTCAGGTATACTGGTTATGATAGCATTTCCAGGCTGTCCCAGGGAAGCAGGGGAACAAGAATCATGGGGAGAAGTTAACAGAAGAGTAATCTCAGGGTGATCTGTCCTATTCACAACATATCAAGCACTAGTTCCACTGAATCTGTTGTAGTTACAACTCTAAATTTTTAGCCAGGTGTGGTTTAAACACTGCATATAGAACCACTGTTTTTCATTGCCCTGCATCTTCTCTACTGCTGCTGGTTGTCAGGAAATAAAAACCATACCTAGTTTTGTGAGATTTTCTGTGTAATTGTCTGTTCTGGGATAAGCCGGGATAGCACTTGCTGTCTTGGAAGGTTAGTCAGATTTTTTGCCATTATCCTCCAGTGTGTAGCAAGCAGAAAACAAACAGTTTTTGTTTAATTTTCACTTCACTTCATGGAAATGATTTGCCTTTATGGATGGTCTGCCCTGTGCTGCTGAATCCTATTTGAGGAAACTTGTATTCTGATGGTTTGGTGACACAGCATGCACACAGTAAATATATATCTTAATAATGTTTTTTTTTTTTGCTAGTGGTTTGCATTATGTTTTTGTTCATATGCTTATACACTGCATGCTGCTAGGATTTATGCTAGTTTATATGGCACAACAGTGTGAAATAGAGAATGATTTTACCACTAAGTTTCTTACCAGAGTAAGCTGTTTTAGGTGTCTTATTATTCAGCATACATGGCAGTTTAGTTACCAATTTTTTAGTAAGTGACAGAAGTGTTAAGCAATGGATACATATCTTACCAACAGAAACCAAAGAAGTGTAGAGAGTCTGGCTTCTAGTTGCTTTCCACTTACAAAACCAAAACAAAATTCACCAAAAGCTATGCCTTGAATTTCAGTTACAGTTATTTACTTGTTTTGGCACCCATGGTTTATTATCTAAAGCCTTTAAAATTCTAAGAAGGGATTGGGTAAAAAGAGGCTGAAAATACCATGAAGTTTCCACCTCTGTTGTCTGAGTAAAGACAGAAACTAGTGAAACTGGGATCAAACACTTATGTGAGGTGCACTGTGGGTGTTATTGTTGGGGGGGACGGTCGTCAGGACAAACTCAGGAGCTCTCTATGTTTTGGTCTTGAAGTTTGCAGTTTATTGTAAGGGTGTGGGTATACAGGGTCCTGCTAGAGCTGCCAGCCACAACTCAGAGCAGGACAGAGAGAGAGGTATGAGAGAGAGAGAGAATAATAAGAGAGCGATTTTCCCTTTTACAATACCATAAGTCTTCTTCTGTGTTGAATATTCTAATTTCCACTAACCAATCTACTACAAGATACAAATTTCCTAATATTTGCATGCAACCTATAGGAATTGCTATATTGCCATGTTTTATTGCTTTCTTATCTATAAACCTTATCTCTAAACCTTTCCTGCCGTACTTGGAAGAGGGTGTCTGCTTGCTTCTTTGTTATTTGTGGCATTTGGCATTACCTAAACAAAGGAAGGAGGCCTCAAACATTTACATTGTTGCTCTCAGCCCCACAGTCGAAAACTTCTATCATTTCTATTTCACTTATGGTTTCAAAATCTTTTGATAAGCACTCATATTTATAAGGTTTTCCTATTTCATCGTTCCCAACAATGCACCTTGTACTATCAGTTGTGCTTTAAAATTTGCCAGAACAGTTCACTTTCAGAAATTTTGAAAGAAAATGTGCAACTTTCATGCTTGTATATGTCCTAGCTGTTTCCAGATTTTGATACACAGCATCATTTTATGGAAAGTTCTAAGACACAGTTTATTTGGTTTGGGAATACTTGTGTGTAGCCAAAATAGACACGGTTTACCAGCTCTAACCCTTAATAAACAAGCTTTTATGTGCATGTGTCTGTATATTAAGTATGAATTCAGGGCAGGGACAAAAATCAATCCCTTATTAATTTACTGATGAATGATACTAAATTGAACTTCTGATTTTCTGTCTGAAAACATATACATATCTAAGTGCTAAATTAAAAAACAGAAAAAATGTATGAATTAAAAATAAAATAAGGTATACATAAGCTAAAAAAAATACAGACATAGCTAAATGTAAATTGAATAATATTGTTTATTTTAATTTAATGTTGTATGGTAATAGCTGTCTTTTTGTAGAGTTTTTTTCTTTTTATACCTGTCCTGGTGGGAAGGCATGCTGGCCTCTCTGGATATCTCTTTCTGTTACATACAGAACTTGCATGGTAATCACACTGGAGCTTAAATCTGAGGTAGCCACAATTAGGTGAGACAAATTCTATGATTATGGTTCATGAGGGAGAATGTTTTTACTCTTTTTCATTCATAGTTATCGTTACTGAACAAATGGAACTACAAAAATCAACTACAACTCATTCTCAGGAGTGAATTTTCAGGAGTCTGATACAGAAGTATATATTTCAATATTGTCATAAGAAGATCAGTGGAGAGGAACTTACTTTTGCAAGTTTATACAAAAATTCAGTATTCTCAAAGCCCAGTATATTTTCTTGAATCTTAATGCAGTTACCAAGAAGAGCATTAAAAATGTTGCAAAAGACTTTTCTGGCAGTAGTGAGTTGGAAGAGGTAGTAGAAAGTTATACAAAACCTGGATATAACCACAGTATTTGCATTCAAATCATAGGGCAATATATCCTCTTGTTATAATCTTTCAAGTCATGAATGAGGAAAAAAGGTAGAAACATTGACATCAGTGACAGCAGGTAAGGTTCTGGATTGATTTCTCTGCTTTCTTTGTTCCAGAACTCCACCAGTGCTTTGAAGAACACCTCTTTCAGTTGTGACAAAGTATCACGGTAAGTATTTATTTCATACTTTATCTAGCAGAGTCACACGTATGTTACGGCAGTGGGTTTAGGCTTTGTTATTTGTGGTTGTGATTTCCGTGAGTTCAGTCTCCTGCAAGATATGACCTGCTAGGCAAGTACCATTTTTACAATGCCTTTATGAGAAAAAACAACTAGGCATATTTACTGAGTTGATCTCCTGATACTTTATTAAGAATGACAAAATTGTGCCCATCACCTGGAAAAGAAAGAGAAGTATTTATAGACTAACTAGTGAAATGGACTGAATTACATTCATGTCTGCTGTACTTTGGGGACTGGTTTTAGATTCACTTCAGTTTTACTCAGAGCCTGCTTCAAGATCTGCAGTGTTTTACAGATCGCTGGTCAAGGTTCCAATTTGTAAAGCATTTGCAGAATTCTGCAGAGAGATATGTACAAACAGAAGTACCTATACTTTTCTGTTTGACTCACAAATTTGTTGTGCTAGTATTTGTCAAATTGCTTGTATTCATTTTGCTGCTTTTCCACATTATTGGTTGAAGAGATTTTTTTCACTACAGTTTTGATGTGAAGGATTCTGGTGAAGAATTCCATTTGTGTTCTGAACTGAATACTTTGAGCTCTGTAGGCATTTAATGAGTTGTAATTGTAATGAAATTATTGGAAACATATGGTGCTTGGCTGTAGGAGTCTAAGTTGCAATTTCTTGTCATTAATATGCTGTGTTTCTTCTTGGCTGCATTGCTCTGAACTGCCACATCTGCTTTCTTCCCAGAAGTGCAGACTTTGATCACATTATGGAGGAAGGCTATGAACTTGACCTCACTTACATCACAGAGCGGATTATTGCTGTATCCTTCCCTGCTGGCTGTTCTGAGGAAACTTACCTCCACAATCTACAAGAAGTAACACGAATGCTCAAATCCAAACATGGTGATAATTACTTGGTAAGTGTAAGATCAGCCATTTGTGACACATCTTCTTTTGTCCTGCAGGAAGACTACTTTATGCCCACATAAACCATTATAAACTAAAAGTCTCTCTTTGGTCCATCTTAACAGCCTTGTAAGCAAGTGCAAGATTTTCAGTAGTGTTTTAGGCTGCCAGATATTGGCAGTAAATTTCTTTTACTGGGGCAGTGCAGTCTCTGTGGTGATAACACATAGTCAAATGCTGAAGAATAATTGCACTGACAGTTTTAATTGTACAAAGCATGCTTTTAAAAGATACACAACCTGCAGTGTGGAATGTGTTGTTCTTCTGTAGCAGTGAGCTACATCTGGGTTCTTGGGTGGGTGTCTGATAGTCTCTCACTTGTCATGTCTTCACTGGTGAAGGCAACATGTAAAAGTAAGGTTGCTGTTGATGTGTTCTGTCCAGCTCTTTCTCATTAACTTGTTCTAGGTGCATTTTTCATGCCATTTAGTTTTCTATAGGAAATCAAGCAAATGTGTAGTGAGCTCTGTGTGCAGATTTATTTATTTTTAAATGTTGACAACAACCTGTTAATCTCTGGTTTTCTGGCTAGTGCCCTGGCATATATTGTCTCAGATTGTTCCATGAAGGTGAATTCTAAAATAAGGCAAATATTTTATTTACTTTTTTTCTTGTGCTGTCTTTTTAGGTAGTGTGTGTAAACTGTTAGAATTAAATCCATGACTTCAGGAACATGAACTTTATTTGCAGTAGAAATTAGTTACTGCAGAGCTTCCACTAATGATTTAAACATGTTATCTCACAAACTGAGATGTCATTGGTGCATTATGAACCATATTGAACTTGTGATGTGATCTGATGTCCTCAGCATGCTGCCTTGGTGCCCTTGGCATTCCTTTCATCAGACACTGGTAGTTTATGAGGCACACAATAGTAATAGTTTGAAGGTGATCTGTGTGTAAAGCTTTACAGGTTCAGATTCACTTGTTCTCTGGCCATTTCCATGCAATAACAGTGTAAGTTTGTAGTCTCTCCAGTTAAATCTCTCTTAAGACTTGTTTGTATTACAAAAATCTGATATATGGTAAGTCTGGTTTAGTGTCTGAGAAGGATTGTAGTGTCTGTCTCTGAGAGGGATTGTAGTCAGTTTCTCTTACAAAGCTGAGATTTTTAAAAACTTTTTGTTTAGTTTTGTTCTATTTATCAATTTATTTTCTAGTGAGTACTTTGGAAATCAGCTGTCTTGATAAAAAGAAAGCTTGATGCCATCTACTCCAAATTGTGTTTCTGCAAATTTGCAAGATAACCTGACAAAACCTGAGCTTGTTTTTAAACTGTCTTTTATTTCTCATGTTTTGAATATCTCTTCAAGATATTAAAGAGATGTTCATGTCTCTCAAGAGGCACATGGATATCAGCAAGGAAAAAACCAATCAAAACATCCACAAAATGGTATGCAATTCAGCAGTCCTGCTGAAGTTGATGGGAACAACTCTACTCTTGTATTGAATCAGGGTCTCAGCTAACAGAACATACACAAATCAGCATTTGTCAATTTTTATCTAATCCTTTTCCTTTCACTACAGTGAAAGAGGCAGCACTTTGTTTCCTGTTTGAATCTGTTATGAAGAGTATGAAAATAAAAGCCTAAGTATCTAATTTTTTCTAACAGTAGAGGATTATACTTTGACAGTCTGAGACCAGAGTTTTTTAGGGAGAGATAAAAACCTAAAAAAGATAGCTTACAGTAAATTCTGACATCCTAAAAAACCATATTCTCTGTAGGCTTTGGTTCCGAGAAGAAACATGACTTTTCCAACAGGTGAAAATTAGACGCTGAGGTTAATGCTCCTCTTTCTTGTACCAAAATATAAGTAGGCCTAGGATATGCCAAAAATGGACCAAAAAGGATGCAGTTCATCTTCCATTGTCTTGGTTTAATGCCAAACCAGTAACTTGGCCCCACACAGCTGTTTACTTGCTTCCTCACCAGTGGAACGGGGAGGGAATTGGAAGAGTAAAAGTGAGAGAATAAGAACTTAGTGGATTAAACAAAAGCTTTACACACAAGCAAAGCAAAGCAAGGAACTATTAATTGCTTTGTGCAGGAAGGCAGATGCTCAACCATCCTCAGGACAGCCAGGCTTCATAATGCAGAATGATGACTTGGGAAGACAAACACCACCACTCTGATTGTCACCACTTCCCTCTTCCTTAGGTTTATATGCTGAGTGTGTTATATGGTATAGAAAATCCCTTTGGTCTCTTGGGGTCACCAGTCTTGGCCGTAACCTTCCCCAGTTTCTGGTACATTCCATCCACTGCTAGGGTGGTATGATGGCTCTTGAAAAGAAAAAAAAATAATTCTTGAAAAAGAAAAGCTCTTGACAGAGCCCCATATAAGCTACTGTGAAGAAAATTAACTCTACGAAGAATGCCAAGCCAAGAATGACACACAGTGGCATCTAGTTATACCATACACTTCTCTTCAATGACTTCTGTGATATCTTGCTTTGTTGTATGCAAAATGTTGGTTCCTGTACCTTCTGGTTGCTATTCTGTACTGTTGAGATTCCTGGAGTATGTCAGTGTGATCACTGTAGCTTGACAGAGGCTTTGGATACACCAGCATCTTTGAGTTTGGTGTCTGAGCCCAGCAGTGACAAATACCCATCATGAACAGGACTGTATCCCGACACACAGGAATTTTTAATTTTTCTTAAATATAAATACAGTAAGAAAGATGAATAAAAAAGTTTTTGTCAAATAACCCTTCTTTTCCTGTGGAAAATTTTAGGTAATTAACTTCTTAATATAGCTTTAGTACTCATTTTAAGAATTCTCTACTAAGATCTGTATCACCTCTGTCTTTCTTAATTTGTTAGTTTGCAGCTCTCTCTGTTAATTTGTTTTCCAATTATGACAGCTAATAGAAATTATAGAAACATTGTGTCATTTATAGAAGACAGTGTTAATTTAATTCCAGTTTTACTACTGGTATTTCAGGAAGGATAAGTACAGTGATGTAGTTGCTTTAACCTGTTCAGTTTTTGGCTTCTTTTCTTAAGACAGGTGGTGAGAGTGCTGGTTAGTGCGAAAGGGTAATATTTTAGAAGAGTGTTACATTTTAGGAAAGGGTTCTTAAATTGTCCTTGGGTAGTAAAAAGCTGTATAATGGACTTGCCTCATGTTTACTCTTTCTCATGTTTATGACCTGTTTGTTCCATTCTCTCAGTATAATTAATGAGACTTTTTCAATTATTATGCCATCTATACATAAAAAAGAGAATCTGCCTTATTAGTTTCAGTTCTTGAGTAATGATAAGCTTTTTGTTACTGATTGATACTCATTTAAGGCACTTTCTGAATTAAAAAGTCAATTACTCTTGTATACACTGCTTTCTTTGGTGCATTTTGCAGTCCATCTCTTCATTTGTTCCTTATTAAGCACTAAGTGAAGAGTAACTTGCTATTTAGTGGGTTAACAGAAGAGTTAGCAGATCTCTTAGGCTAAGCTATAGTTAAATAGGTATGTCATATCTTCCCTGCCAAATTTTGACAGACCAATACTTCTTTGTCGGGCACACAAATCCAAATATTTAACACTGTGCCACCCTCCCAGACTTCTCATTGTTAATTCTTATGCTCTGCATTATATTGCGTGGTAGCCAGGTCTCTCAAGTCTACCTCTGACTCAAAGCCATGCAAAATAAATAAGATGTAGTAGAATTTTAATTGTCCTTTTTCAAATGTGCAATTAAGTTTAGCTTTATTTTTGTTGTAAAATAACTGAATATCTAAAATACATTTGCTAATGCTACCTGATGTCAAATGTTAATTTAGCTTAGTAGAACAATGGGCAAACCTGAATCCATATCATTGTAGTTTCTTATATTTTTTATGCTTCAAATACATCTATGTAGTACATAAATTATAGAGTCTTGATGGTTAATGCTTTTTTTCTTTCTTTCTGAACAGGTATTAAACCTCTCTGAAAAGAGGTATGACCTTGCCAAGCTTAATCCAAAGGTATCAATTGTCTTCCATAACATAGCTTTCTAGTGTTAAATACAACTTAAATGGCCTGATGAGCCTGAAGCTATGAAAGTGTTGATATACAGAGTAAGAGAAGTAGTTTTAGAAGATACTAAAAACCCCACATGAATCCCTTTTTATTTTTTTTCTCAAGTTCTGTTTTGTGTCTGTTAGATCTGTGTTTTACACAGATATTCCTGTTGTTTTCTTAGACTTTACACAGAGGACCAGAAGCCTCTTGTGACTTCTGAAAAACTTCTGTTGGGTGATACAAATTTTAATTCAAGTATATATTTTTTTTTGTGCAGTGACAGGATACTGGGGTTATATACTGTAATGTACAGCCAGCTGAATGAAGCTAGTGAACTTGATTCAAATAAGGACTTCCCTTTTGAGTTGTTGCTTTTCTGTACAATGGAGACATAAGGAATGTCAGAATGATTGATGTCTGACTCTTTGTTCCTTCTCACACCAATTATTGTGTTTGTTTGTTGCAAGAAATGGTGTACAGGTACCCTTCAGCATCTGTTATAGGGCCAGACAGAGTAACACGTGTATTTACAGCAGTAGATTTACAGAGATAAGCTACCTGAGGATAGTACTAAAACCTGTCTTAATTTTAACTTTTTGCATGCTTCATTGATCATGAAGGATGGGTTTTTTAATATTAGGCATATGTTGAATGCATAATATGTATGTATTGCATATGTTTTGTAAGTAAATATGCATATAATGAAAATAGGCTTAGTAAACTGTATTATGTAGTGAATAGAAAATCTGAACAAAATTTTGACATCCTGTAACCATACTGTATGTGAAGAAAATAAGTTGAAAATAAAATGAAAGCCATCAAAAAATCATTCTTTCTTCTTGTTATGATTGTATTTACTGTTTTAAAATACCAGAACTTCTAACTGAAAAATATTTTAAGAAATCAAAACCTTCAGAAATGTTGTCACTTTTAAGTGGTTGGTGAGATTGGGATGGGGTGAGGAGGAGGAAGTTTTTTGTTTGTTTTTATAAAAGTCCTAGTATCTTAAAAAACAACAAATTTCCTCTTCCACTTAGGAGACCTATAAGCATCATGACAATTGAATTGCATGACTATGTGAAATAGGAAAAGCTGTGGAGACTTTCAACCATGGCAATTATCTGAATCCAGATTTTAGTATGTGATACTAGGATCAAGGTGTCTCTTCTAAATGTTACTTATTTAATTGCAGATTATGGATGTGGGGTGGCCTGATCTCCACGCTCCACTTCTTGATAAAGTGTGCACCATCTGCAAGGCTATGGAGTCCTGGCTGGACAATGATCCTCAACACGTGGTGGTGATCCATTGCAGAGTAAGTGCAGTGAATGAGTTTGTATTTGTTTTCAGAAACCTTGTCCTTTACTCTTCTCATTTTAAAAAATAAAAAGTTAGATCTGTTTTCAATGTTGGCAGCAGGGTGACAGATGTTCTGTTGATATAAGTAAGCTTAAATCCTTTGACCTTTCATGCTTGTTAAAGATTTCTTTTTTATGACTAAAGTCCTAGTTTTTGCTTCAGGTATAGTATAAACCAATGTTACTTCATCCTTCTAAGGTCACTGTTACTTTTGTAAATGTGTTTAGAAGCCTGAGGTTTTTCCAGCTTGATGGAAAACTCTCCATGTTCTGTGGCACTCACGAATTTTGTTGCTGGATAAGGATGGGCACTGTATCACAGTTCATTTCTGTAGATTGTGTATGGTTGTAGGAAATGAAGTCATTAAGGGCCTTCTGGATGCTTTTGAAAGGTTTTAATTGACAGCATCATTGCAGTGCCTTAGAGAAAAGCCCCAGTCTACTGTGTTGCTTCCTGCTGCTTGCTCACAATAAACAGAAATAAAGGAAAACCTTAGTTAAATTTGGATAAAATTAATTCAGAGCTGGGTTAGTAGCTGTGCTCGTGGCACTTGAGGCAAACCTATCTCTGTATCACTGACAGATGTTACTCTAAACTAAATTATGGTAGTAATGGGATGGAAACTTCTCTTCAAGTCAGGTTGTATGGTCTCCAGTCCCAAATTTTCTTCCAGGCAGAGTGGCATTATTCTATGAAACACTTGAAATCTTGCTAGTTGCAGGAATGCAGCCAGGAGAATGGCCCATACATGGGACAAAAGAAAAGGGAACAAAGTATTTCTAGGTATGCAATCATATACAAATTGATAATGCATATTCTTGATTAATGCCTAATACAGGTTTTCAGCCACAGATAGATACAGCCTATCAGCTAAGAGACTGATATTTTGAAATCTGTGAGAATTACTTGTTAATAATTGCTAGTTAAATTTTTAACAAGCATAAACTTGACAAATTTGCATTTGTCATGTAAATTATTTAAAAATACATTTAAAAAATGATCCATAGAACATCAGTTACTATAAATCTCAGGTGTTAGGGGAGGTAAAAATGTGAAAACCTGCCAGAAAGGCTTATTCTTTCTAAAATAGTGTTTTATAGCATTTCATTCTGGGAATTGCAGCATTCTCTAGACTTGTTATGGACAATCTCTGGAAAAAATAATACAAAATTAGAGTAGTTTGAACTTTTTTTTTCTTTTTTTTCCCAGATGATTCCTCTTAATTGGTAAGGTTTGACAGGCACATAGAAATCCTTCTTAGTGTTTTTTTCTTTATGGCATTTGTCAGCCAGCTTGCATCGACAGATAAGCTGCTGCCCATTATTTCCACCTTTCCATGAACACAGGTTGCATGAGCAAAAGGACTCTGAATCTCTTGCCTTCAAATTGTATTTAGTGTGGGTCTTAAATAAAATAATGCTGAATTATTATGCAATACATGATATAAATTATCATTCCCTTTTCCTAATACAGGGAGGAAAAGGAAGGATAGGTGTAGTCATATCATCGTATATGCACTTTACCAATGTTTCTGCAAGGTAAGTGTGAATAATGCATGTTGTGAGTCCTTTTACAATAAACATTGGGAAAAATGCCTTTTAGTTTATTACTGTGTGCAGCTTACTGTTTGTCAGATTTTCTTCTCAAAGAGTTTTGTAGCACGTCTTTTCTTGACAGAGTCTGCTTTCATGATAGTTTTCTTATAATGCTGCTTCCAGCAGGAGACTGGATTAGGTGACAGCCTAAGGTCCCCTTTGAAACTGAGATTTTATTGGCTTGCAGAAAACTTTTCTAAAGGATGTTTTCAGATGAATGATAGAATATACTAGAAACCATTTTTATGCAATGATATTATCTTTATTCTAGTAAAACCTATCTATTTGCCACATCCATCGAGTGGCCTCTTGAATCGGTGAGAAATTATTATTTAAGTACTTAAGCAAAACTGTTATTAGAATGTGGAAACAGTGTTTGAACAGGGAGTTCCTAGACATTGATCAAAGGGCAGAATAAAGTGTAAGAAGTAATCTAGACTTTATTTTGCAGTCAGTTTGAACAGTAGGTGTCTGATTACTTGGTTTTAATTGTTTCTTTTGGAGTGCTCAAATTATGAAATGACAATTGACAGTTTATATCAAAAAAGATACAATTTGATAAATGGTCTCAAAAAGAATGAAATGCATTTTGGAGATTTTTGTAGGGTTTCTACTAACATTGTTTTCCTTGGGGATTTTTATTCATATACCTACATAAACATCATAAAATAAGAATACACTCTAAATGGTTAAATCAAATTTGGTCCTGAATTCACACCAGCCTGCCAGTAATAGATTTGATCCACTACTGTATTTGATGGAGTCTTGAATCACTAGAGGTTGATGGCAAATTACTCATGGATGTCAGTCAAACTAGAATCCTGGAAAATAATCTGTGTTCATTGGGGTAAACCAAATTTATAAGTAATTATGGGCCAAGAAACTAAGTGCATTGTGTACACCAATAGGTGTTGTAAAAAATCACTTGCTTCAGTGGTTGCCCTAATTTCATGTTTTGTTGAGAAGTATTGTGAATGATAAAAACTGTCAAGTGAGGGTAGTACAGTTGTTGTGGTGTAGTTTCAGTATTATGTCGTCCTTAAAGGTGGTACTTGGCTATAAATAATTTTAATAACACCATTAACAGTCACATTCAGGCATTGTTTTGTTAAGCCCAGCAATGAAAGGTATCACCTTTTACCCAAGACAAATTCAGAATTCCTCCAGTGAAGTTGCAGGAGAGGAGTGAGATTGGAAGCCCTCCTTAACTTTCTGGATATCTGGCAGCTGCTATCCAAAACTTAATTTTTCTGCATAAGAATGAGCTTGGGGGTTTCCCAGCTAGGATTTCTGTATGCCTAGCATTATCAAGACTCTTGAAATTGGTACACAGCAGCCTTGCAGAAGCAGAAATTACTGCAGGTGCAGCTGTTAAGGGTGCCATCTACTGTGTCTGAAATGGTACTTATAAGACCTTGAAGATGTTCACACTAAAGGAAGTTCTGAATTGTCAGCATGCATAGGTGTCCTGGTTGTGGCCAGGACAGGGTTAATTTTTTCAGCATGCTTGAGGGGGCATGGCCACTACCCAGGGGTTGTTCTGTACCACCTCCCATCATTGCTGGGGTAGGGGGAAGGATATCCTTCAAGGGAGAAGGGGTCCCTTCTGGTTGAGAAAGTGTGGCAGAGGGAGCCATCCACCATTGTCTATTGTTGGAGGGTTTCCACAGTGAGCAATAATAATGTTTCCCTCTTCTACCCTTCTACCTACTGCTCATTTTCTTATCTCAATCCTGTGTCCAAATAAATTTTTCTCATTCAAAGATCAAAATCTGTGATCTTTGCCTTTGTGCCTCTAATTCTCCTCTCCATCCCACTGCAGGGGAAGGGGAGAGGAGGGAGAGCGCAAGCAGCAGTGTGGCTTTGGAGAGCATTAGTAAGAATACTAAATTTGGGAACTCCATTCCTGAACCATGGCAACACACCAAAAAAATCTAGGCTTAGTGAAATCCTGTGAATTTAGGCTTAGCACCCTGCTGTAAAGACAGGCTAAGGATTAGGGTTGGGGTTGTTCAGTCTGAAAGAAGAGTAGGCTCCAAGGAGACCTTCTGGTGGTCCTTCAGTACCTAAAGGAGCCCTACAAGACAGGTGGAGTGGGACTTTTTCAAAGTAAGGCAGTGATTGGACGAGGCAGGAATGACTATAGACTGAAGGAGGGTAGATTTAGATTAGATATTAAATATAAAGGATAAATTCTTTACTGTTAGAGTGGTGAGACACTGGAACAGGTTGTCAAGAGAAGCTGTGGATGCTGCATTTCTGGAAGTGCTCAAGGCCAAGGTGGATGAGTCCTTGAGTAACCTGGTCTGGTGACAGGTGTCCTGCCTATGGCAGGAGACTTGGAACAAGATGATCTTTAAGGTTGTTTCCAAGATAAATCATTCTATGATTCTGTGAAAAATCCTTATTGATGCCACCTCCCTTTACTTACATGTTGTAATATCAAATTTTCTCATTTAGGAAGGAATAATGTGTCATCAAATTTAATGAGGTCAAACAGCTCTTCCCAATTGTTGGTAAACTCTATTTTAACAAGCAAAATGCTAGCAGTTTTAGACCAGTTAGGAATGGGCTGCCTAAATTCTGGATGGCATTGTGGGTGAAGATTTATGAAGATATATGAAGGATTGGGTGAGAAAGAGGTTTTGGGTCAAAAATATTTGAAGTACACACTATGTAATTTTTAACACCCGTGAAGAAAAGTCTTGACTTTATAGCCTGATCCAGCACCCAGTCAAGACAATTGGCATCTGCTGATTAATTTTTGAGAAGGCCTAAATTTCATTTTTATCCTTATATGCATATATGTACTTTGCACAATTTTTTTTCTACTGAACTCATTTAGGTTTAACTAGTTGTGGAATTTAAAAGTTGAGATTGAGGTGTTGTTTTTATATTTTGGAACTTCCAGATTTTTTATGTTCTGATGTAAATTAAAACTGTAAACTACATCTGTTATGAGACATTGTTTTTATCTGGAATAGATCTAAAAGAATCACCATAGCATGTTACTTGGCATATGTGATTAACAGCATTCTTACTGATTTTTGGCACTTCTTTTTCTTTTTTTCTGTAGTCTCTTGCCTTCTTCACCCAAAAAAGACCCACATAAAAGCCATTCTGGATAGAGAATAGAGGAGAATGTTTTTTTTTCTTAATATTTTGTTCCTTGATTGCGTGTTTGAAGAGTTTGTGGTTGTCTGATGTAAAATAGTTGTTTTTCAAAGACAGTCTCTTCCTTGATGGTTCAGGGTCCAGGAGACAAAGGCTGAATGAATTATTGTCTGCTTAAATTAACTTCTATCCTGGTGCTCCAGTTATTTCTGAAAAAGAAAATAAATTTGTATTTTATAGAGAGAGCTCCCCAGTGGCTCAACATTCAAGAAGTTATTGCAAGTATCCTCCTTTGGGAGCCTGTACTGTTTGGTTTTGCCAAAGTTTTTTTGCATTGTGATTTCAATGTATTCATGCACTTCAGTTAATTGAATAAGGAAGTAGGTGCTTTGCTCAGGAAGGAAACTATCTTAAGATGTTGAATGAGAAAGTGTCAGTGGAATAAACATCATTGTGTACAATCTCCGAATTACTGGAGTTGCTAGTTAGGGGCTTCTTTTTTTACTTTTTCTTTACTTCCCTCCTTTTTTTCTTCCAAATAGTTTTGCATATTTTTAGCAGTAACCTGTTGTATTTTCAAGATAACATTGAAGCAGAATAACGTGTGTCTCTTTCTTGACAGTGCTGATCAGGCTCTAGACAGATTTGCTATGAAGAAATTCTTTGATGATAAAGTTTCAGCTTTAATGCAGCCGTCCCAAAGAAGGTATGCAATTTGTTTCTAGTTTATATCAGTAGGAAATGTCATCATTATCTTATGCTCCCATCCCCTGCTCCCTCCCCAGCTATGTGAAGGCTATTTCCAGAAGATCCTGTAGTGCTTCCTGAATTTGCAGCACTTTATCTTATATTAATATTCCTTGGTTGATG
Source organism: Luscinia megarhynchos (assembly GCA_034336665.1). Taxonomy (NCBI): domain Eukaryota; kingdom Metazoa; phylum Chordata; class Aves; order Passeriformes; family Muscicapidae; genus Luscinia; species Luscinia megarhynchos. Next base: position 8,140,217 of record JAPFBE010000002.1, read on the forward strand.
AGAAATTTCCTTCAGTTCCTGCATGTGGTCCAAGACAGACAAGACTTTTGTACCACTGTGTTGTCTAAATGGGTTCTTACTGCACTGTTTGTTAGCAAAGAGGTGTCACAATCTTGATTGTTCCAGGATAACAATAAACTCATTTTTCTGTGGCATAATGAGAATGGAAAGTATGCTGATTAGTGTGTAATAAAGATGTTTTTACTACTTGTTTAGAGGATCTGCAGATTATGTACTTGCCCCATGCCCATGCTAGTAGGTGTTTGTCAAAGCGTGCAATATTCATTATGTTTATCTAGATGAGTTACATTTTCGGTCTGCCTGTGTGACAAAGGTTGAGTTAGGATTCAAAGTAATAAACACTTTGGAAAGGGAATAGTTTCGGGATTCACTCCATACCTTGTTTTGATGGAGGATTCAGTGCCAAAAGAGACTGATATCCATCCGACAAGTAATTGTGATATAGGTGAATCTCTTTTAGAAATATAAAATATCATCTGGGTTTGATTTGGTAATTACCGTTTATTTTTTTTGTCTTAATCCATGTGAATGCAATAGGTTGTTTAGAAATTGTTTAAAGTATAAGAGTTTACCAGTAATTCAAACAGAAAACTCAGTAGTAGCAACTAGTATAAGGTGTTTGGTTCTATTAATCTCTAAATAAAAACTTACCAGTTACTTTTTTAACCCAATAGCTGACATGCACAGCTTCTTTTAACTTCAAAAATAGTAACAAAACATTCCCTTAGACTTGAAATAAACTTTCATAAGTAGAAGTTGACTGGCCTTTTTTTGTTTCAGTTTTATGCTTGCATGTATGTGTATTGCATTTCAATAATAATGATTTGAGAATGCTGCCTACCAGACAGAGAAGTGTGAACCATAGCAGCAAAAAGAAGAGATATTGATAGTCTTCCCGTCCAGAAGCCCTAGGAAGGAGGCATATTTCAGTGAGAGCCAGGAACCCCCACAACAGCCTGTGGATTGTGCATCAGGGCAGTTTTTCAACCATGTTGACAGGAAGATTCAGTAGCTACTAACTTAAGTGAACTGTATGTAAGTCCTAAAGCTAGCCATTAAATAGGTATAAATGGTTGCATCTGTCTTTCCTACACCCCTTTCAAGGACAGTTGCTTAGTTCTTCTGAGGGTAACTGCGTGGGGAGGGCCTCAGAGATACTCAGTTTGCTTCTTGACTGATGGAGTTAACATCTTTTGCTCACTAGTACTGAACTTGTGCTGCCCTTACCATCTTCCAGACACATACACATTTGGAGTGTCATTTCTCGTGAGAACAGAGGTTTGTCAGAACTGTTCTCCTGAATCTCACCTCTCCTACCTTTGCCTGGCCTAGCAGTGGCCACTAATCTTATTGCAGCGAAAGGAAAACCAACTCTCTTAGTATTTGTGGATAATTTTATACTCCTTTGTTCCCATTCTGATCAGTCAGTGGCCTTTTAATATGCTTTTTCTCTGAAACCATTTCTGGGTAATTAATTAGTGATATCCTTGTTAAAACCCAGTTGATATATAAATGGGTGTAATTTAAGTGGATCTCAAAATTGTAAAATATGAAAATACACCTATTTTTCACATTTTAAAACCTTTTCTCCACTAAATCTTGTCCAGATAAAAGTAAATAGTGGCCATTAAGTCATTTGGCTTTGCTCTACTGCTAGTTGGGTACTGTAACAATGATCTACAGCAGATCAACAGATCTATTTTGAATCCATTCTCAGATAAGCAGTTGAAGATTTGTCCAAGTGAAAAATGCAGATAGAGATCTTTCATATGAAAAAAAGTCTCATAAACCTTCAGGATAAATCTTTGAAACTCTTCTCAAAAATAAAGCAATCGTCTATAGGTCCCTTAAGTGCACTGCTTTGAGAAAGGTTTTCAAAAATTCTGTCAAATTTTTGTAATAATTAAAGTTGGTAGAAAGAAAATGTTCACACTGATATTAATAAACTAATTTATTAAAGCCATGAGAGGTCGCTGACAAAACATTTTAACACATTATTTTTTTGTCATGTTAGGTATGTCAGTTTGTAAAGTTTATGCTTTTGATGTGCCAAATTTTTTCAGAAAGACTAATGGAGAAAACAAAAAAAATTGCTGCCTTTTCTTACCATTTAAAATAAGCTGAGCTTTGCAAGCTCTCTGTAAAATTTAACCTGTTTTAAACCACAACCCCCATTCTGGAGAAGTAAAGCTGTTGTTACTTGGCAGGATATTCTTAGTTGTGGTGTTACCAGAAGCTGAGTTAATGAGATCTGTGCATAAAGGTGGAAAAAGAGGTGATTTTCCTCTATACTTTGCTGAGAATAAAGTTAAATGAAGGACTTCTCATAGGCATGGAAGAAAAAGGGACCCAAAGCCAGTGGAAAAATTAAAGACACTGCAGTAATGTTTACTTGCATGTATTTGCTCATAAGCTTGTGACCAAACCACATATTAAGTCACAGAAATAGAATAATTTTCACATTGCTATGGTAGTTTTCCTCTTGTTTTGTGCTGAATGAGATCGCTTCTCATTATGAAGGTATTATTTGACTGCATTGCCTGTAGTGTTAAGATTCCTGACAAGGGCACTTGCTCTTGTTTTAATGAAGATAACCTTGCTGTAAATTGGATGGGATCCATATCCTGTTGCTGTGAAAGACATTTAAGACTACGGTTGTAACTAGGACTGTATACCAAAGCAATTGACTTTACTGTCTCTGCTACTTAGTTTCTTACTTAGAGTAATAATGTTAATGACTAAAATAAAGATATCAGCAATAACAGTGTAACAGCCATGGATTTAATACAGTGGTAAATTTAAGTGTCTTTCATGCTGTTTTGTGAAGATTATTGTTTTGGCATTGTGTACATTGTCACAGTGATATTTATTACCCATAATCTGGAAATACCATTCTGTAAATAATGTAATTCCCTGATAGTAGTGGTTTTATATAATTCAGATAAACTTTTTGTTTTCAGATATGTGCAGTTCTTAAGTGGCCTTCTATCTGGATCTGTGAAAATGAATGCAACCCCTCTTTTCCTGCACTATGTTATCCTTCATGGCATCCCAAACTTAGATGCTGGGGGAGGTAAATTACCTAATTTTTCCTATTCAGGTATAGGATCAAAGCCTTGTTTCATTTTGGAACTTTCTAGAAAGCCTGCATTAATGTCAAAATAGAATTAATATCTTCTTGATATCCATCCAAATATTCCCAATAAAAGTACCCAGAAGAGAAGCATTCTAAGAGTAAAAATTGGAGCAGGTGAAATCAGTATCTTGTTCTTTGTTAGATGAGTAGTTGATGCTATTCATGTCTGCCTATCTCTGAACAGTCATGGTCCCTGTTACTGCGAAGGATCTGAGAACCTGGTCAGGTTTCACAGTCATTTCCTCTTCGTTTTGGGAAATGATTATAAATATAATCTGTTTTCTGTTTTGAGAATGGATTTTGTGTGGAAAAGCCATCTGGCTAGGGTGTACTTACATAATTACACATAATCATTCAGTTTGGAAAAGGACCTCCAAGTTCATTGAGTCCAACCTTTGACCCGTCATCACTTTGTCAACTAGATCATGGGACTAAGTGCCATGTCCAGTCATTTCTTGAACACCTACAGGGATGATGAATCTACCACCTCCCTGGGCATTCCATTCCAAAGTTTAGCAACCCTTTCAGTGAAAAAATTCTCCTGCTGTCCAAAAGAAACCTTCTCTGTGCAGCTTGAGGGAGGCTATGTCATCTTATCGTACCATGGCCCAGCAGAAGTGGCTGACTCCCTCCTTGCTACAACCTCTTTCAGGCAGTTGTAGGGAGTGATAAGGTCTCCCTGAGACTCCTTTTCTCAAGGTTAAACAACCAGCTCCTTCAGCCTCTCCTCATAGGACATGTGTGGAGGTTCTTCACCAGCTCTCTTGGCCTTTTCTGGGCACGCTACCGCACTTCAGTGTCTTTCTTGAAGTGAGTGGCCAAGAACTGAACAGAGTAGTTGAGGTGTGGCCTCACCGGTGCTACTAACGTGGCTTGCTATCCTATGTGGCTTTAAAATTAAAATGATAAAATGAGATGATGTGCTAGAACACAGTAAAGGAATCCAACTTTTATGGTTGGACTTGATGAACTTGGAGGTCTTAATGATTTATGATTATGTAACAGTTTTGTGTTGCTGCATTTTTATTATCTGAAAGTTAAATAGCCCTGGTCTTTTGTAATATAATCAGCATTAATTTGCAATGATTATATTGTCATTGTTTAGTCTGATTTTTTCTCAAATAACTGCTTTAGTAAAGTTAGGGTATTGTTTGTTCTAGTTTGAAATTCAAGGGCCTTATTAATTTTGGAACAAAACTGAAGATCAAATAATTTGTTTATTTTGAAAATGATTTTATTTTTGTGTTGGGTGTTTGTTTTCTTTTAGCCATTATCATTCTTCCTTTAATAATTTTGTTTTCTTGCAGAACTTGTTTCCTTCCTTACTAGAATCCTTTAAAGCCTGTCCCTATTGAAATCTGAACTAGTCTGCAATACAATACAATACAATAAAATACCTTTTAGTCAATTTGGCATTGAAGGGTATTTTGATGGTCCAGCATTGCCACTTATGTGCCGTTTTGCCTATTCAGGATATGCATGAAGCTTCCTAGTTGTAATTGTTTTCCTGTATCTGAATATTAGAAAACACTCTTTTTTGTTGGCTTCTTTTCAGCTTGTCGGCCTTTTTTGAAGTTATACCAGGCTATGCAACCAGTTTATACATCTGGAATATAGTAAGTTGTAAGCATTTTCCATTATGTTTGAATTTAGGTTTTAATTTTAATGATTGCAGAATTCCATGGCCTTTTTAGTTTTCTTTTTGGGTTTCTTGTTTGTTTTGTGTTTTTGTGTATTTAAACCATGTATTTTTTTTTCTCCTGTCAAGTAGCATAGGGTCAGAAAATCAGAGTCGAATCTGCATTGCTATAGACCCTGCCCAGCTTTTGAAGGGAGATATTATGGTGAGTTAATTGTATGGAATGAAAATCTATTAACATGATATTTAGTTTACAGTCTCTGACTTGTTTTGTGTTCTTGTAAAAAAAATATTGGATGAAATGCCTGGTGATACTACAGAATAATTTAGGTTTATTTAGTTACCATCTTTGGCTTTCATGGGAATAAAAACTCTTGTAAAACTCGAACAAGAGGGTTCTTAGGAGCAAATTGATTTCAAAACAATTACTCTGATCATTCTCATTTTATAGCAACACCAAATCCAGTAAAGCCTGTATTGTTCTTTTCTTTATAAAGATTACTGTGGAGAGTATTTATAATTTGGCATTAAAATATCTTGCCCTATAATTTGCCAGGCAGTGTGCACAATTGTAAAACTACCTGCTATAAAGAAAATACCTAGGTAATTCTTAATTGTTCTGGCAGTCAAAGAAGTGTGATACCAAATAAAGGATAGATAATGTTTGAGGTCTGGCTGGCATAGAGTTAAATTTTGCAGCAGCCAGATGGGGCATGGTTTGGACCCAGAGGTTATTTTGTACCACTTCATGTCGTTTTTCAGGGACTGGGGAAGGTCGCATGATGGAGGGAGTGCTTGGGCATTGCTGAGGTTTCTGGGAGGTAGAGAGGAGGAAGAAGAGGAAAGGTCTTTGAGAAATCATGTGTGAATTGCCTGGGTTTTGTTTACTTGTACCTTCTGTCACTTTTACTATTGCTGTTACTGTTTCTGTGACCAGTTCTCCTCTCCAACCTGCTGCGGGGGAGAGGAGGAAGGGTAGTGATTGAGCAGTGTGTGTGGTTTGGAGTGTTTCAGTGGAAACAACAAATTGGAGAGCACTTTTCCTTCACCACAATAGTCTTAATTGGCACCCAGTGTTAGGCATGAAGGATTAGGTTAGCAACAGATCTGCCCAGAGTGGGTTCAAAACAAATTTCATGAAAGCATTTTGTTGCATTAGGTCCAGAGCCACTGGTGACAATGCTGCTTAATTCGTCCATGTGGTGTGGCACCTAACTGTCACGATATTTTTCAGATCAAGGAGAGGGATCAGGATTGTTTTATTGATGTACTCTGTGATACCAGCTTATGATGTGGTAACCTCAAGGACAATGAGGCTCATTTGGGATGTGTATTGAGTGCTGCTCTCCTGCCTTTGCCTCCAGCACTACCTTTGAGAGTCCAATAATAATCATACCCAGTTTGCGTGGGAAACAAGAGAGAATGATTTTCCCCAGCTTTTCACTTCCTTTTTCTCTTTCAGACCTGTTACAACAGTTTTTGAGAATTTTGGATTCCCCTTGGATATTTAGGAAAGCATGTTCTTGTGCTAGGTCTGCCAGCTCTCCTCAGTCTGGTCCACACCATGTTTACAGTTACAGGAGATTTTTAGGAGGGTCTTTCAGAGATCTGCCCCCAGGATGGGTTGTCATGAGTGGTGTGGAAGGTAGAAGAAAATGGGCCAGCTTCTGAAGGACTGTTCTGCTCCAGTGGCTTGTAAGTTCACCCCTGAACAACTACAAGACTCTGTTGAAGTGATAAAATGTACAAAAGAAGAAATGCTCTGTCTGGCAGTTCCAGAGAGGCATGAAGTTTTGTAATGTGCTGGGCTCTGGCTGCTATTTATTGGACATTACCAGACAGCACCCTCAGGGGAAGGGTGGAAAGCAGTCAGCAGGCACTGTGGCCACTCAGACTGCAGCTGGACCAGGGGAACATCATGTGCTGGTAGCAGTTGCCCCTGTACAGAAGAAGAAATCCAAGACTGAATTAGTTGGCATTATGAGGAATGAAGATGCAGTAGGGCACTCTACAAGAGGAAGAAGCAGGGCCAGAGATAATCACCTGTTCTCTGTCCCTAGGTGAGCTATGAAATATGGATAAAGGTTTCAGCCACCAGCTGGGTAGCTGGTGATGTGGCTGGTCCGCTGTTGGGATATTGTGGCCTACCATATGAAACCAGATGGTAATAAAGCCAAGTAATTGGGATCCCTGTTCTGGAATGTGTACATTGGGATTGGGAAGAGGACAGTTTCTCAGCCTCTGGAATGACTCCTGTCAAGTATAAAGAGTGTCTTGCATCTTAACAAGGGTGATCTGTTAGTTCACTCAGACAAGTGGAACACCATGGAGAAAGGTACCCAGGACTTGAGAGAATTAGCTGTACTGGAGGTATTTTATAAGGATTCAAATAATGAGCCATTCCCTATAAATCCAGATAAAGTTCAGTGTACACAAACACCACATGTGGTGGAAGTTTCTAGGAAGTGCACCATTGCTGTTTACGAACAGATTGACAGTGATGTCATGGAAAGAAGGTGAACAAAGAGTGGATAATTTGGTTACCAAACTCTGGCTGTATGAGGAAGGTATCTTATTCTCCCTAGGGACCTGCACCTTGTCTGTGGAAAGACTGTCCCAGGACCTCCTGCAATTTAAAGAGGACTACCAGCAGTTTTAAGAAGTGTCCCATGCCCTGCCAGTACAGACCAGTCTCTGCTATTAGCAAAAAGTATTGTTCTGCTCAAGAGAGGGTACACACCACAAAGTAACCTGTGGTTTTACCTGCATAACCATGGAGAGGATATATGGAGGTGGGATGAAAAACCCACCTCTGTCCTAGCAGCACTGGTGTGTGAGTTCAGGGGAAGCACAACTACTGCAGGAAATTCTTAAAGGATAAATCCTGCTCCAGTTTCCAGTGAGTAAGTCCTCAGACAGAATAGGAAGACTGATGTTACTTGAATGTTCTTGAAGGGACCTCCATACTTAGAAGAAATGAGCAGCAAGTAGTGTTACCAGGAGGGGCCCTACTTTCAGCCAGGTGGAAGAAAGGGACAGTCTCATTTATTGGACTGTGTGGATCCCATCACATCCTGGCACATCAGATCCATATGAGTGTAAGGTTTTAGTTGACACCAGCGCACAGTGCCCTGATGACATTGAGATGTGTAGGGGTGTAATCTTTTGCTATTTCTGGGGTGACAGCTGATTGTACTGGAAGCTGTAGTGAGCCTGACTGGGAATGAATGGCAGAAACACCCAGCTGGGACTGGTCCAGAGACCCCATGTATTCTTGGGATATATATTGGGAGAGGGTATTTCCAGGACCCAAAAGGGCATCTCTGGGCTTTTGGGATAGCTGCTGTGGAGACAGAGGAGATTGGACAGCTGAATACCTTATCTGGTCTCTCAAAGGACCCTTCTGCTGTGGGACTGATGAGGGTTGAGAAACAACAGATACCAATCACTACCACAATAATGTACTCTTGACAGCACTGCAACAAACCGGGACACCATGATCCTCATGTGTGAAATGGTTCATCTACTATGTGTTGGTTTCACGTGCTGGGGAGGAGGGGTCGATTCGCCTCAGGGACAGCTCCATGAGGCTGGGGAGTGGGAGGGACTCTCCCGTCTCCGGGAGCTTCCCCTGTGAGCTGCTGGCACCAATCACAGAACTGATTTGGTGATGGACAGCTCGGGAAACCAGTGAAACATTATTTCGCTTTCACAAATCACAGTGGCTCAAGTTAACTACACTCTTTCGGCTTCTGGCCCTGGGGAGATGCGGTGGCCTCCAGCCGGGGGCACCGGCCCCTCAGTCTGGCTCCGGGCTCAGCAGGGAGGGCCCGGCCTGGCACCCCGGTCTGGCACTGGCTCTGCGGGGAGGCACTGGCTCTGCAGGGAGCCCCTGGCTTGGGGCCCCCCTCCGGCTCCGCATGGCACCGGCCGCGTGGCTCCGGCCCTGCCGGCTCGGCTTGGCTTGCCTCTCCAGATGGCAGAAAAGGCCTCCAGCTGCCCATGTTGTTTCTTCACGATCTGGATACAATTGTAACTTTTTCGTGCCTGGATAAGATCATCGATCTTCTGAGCTTCCCTGAATGAGAAGAAATGAAGCATGGAGACTACAGAGGTCAGCGGAATGAAGATAAAGTTCCTGGTGGGAAGAGATTGAAACTTGATGCAACTGATAAGTAGCTGAAAACCTTTTTTTTTTGTGGGCTAAGGGGATTGTGACTTCACTAAAATTCCTTTAAACTGTGAAATGTACTTGGGGAGGTCTGGATGCTTGAGTAGAAGACTTTTTGCCTCGGGGAAATGGAGCTCTCTCTGTTCTGGGACTGGAATATGAACAGAGACATTTGATAGAGAAGGAGATGAAGAGAATTTTGTTTTTCAGCAGCCTGCCTTTAAAAGTGATACCCCAAGTGTGTAACATATCCCATAGCACAGCTCTGGAAGGACTGTGAAAAAATGGGAGGAGAGTTATAATCTGCAGTATTTTCCCAGGCGGATGTGGATTGTGAAGGTGAAGACACCCCCTAAGCCATAACTAAAAAAGGAACTTTTCTCTCTTAAGTGAACTGAACTGATTATTTGAATGTATAACTGACTGAAGTGTTCTCTCTGTATGTTGTTGGTAAGAAATGTGGAATGAAGGGGAGGAGGGAACAATCTAGGAATCTTATTCTGAATTCTAATTCTTTTTTGTGTTATTAATAAATTTCTTCTTGTACCTTTTTAAGTTTTGAGCCTGCCTTGTCTCTACTCCTGGGTCCTATCTCTAAAAGAAATTAAATATATTAACGTTGGCAAACCCAGGTCACACCGTGACATACTGAAAAGCCAGAGAGTGCTCAGCAAGACTTGCTCACCCTTTAATAGTCCTGTATGGCCAGTGATAAATCCATTGGAGATTGGAGACTGACAGTGGACTATGGTGGCCTAAACAAAGTCACACCACCTCTAGTGCTGCTGTGCTGGACATGCTGGAACTTCACTATGGACTGGAGTCCAAAGCAGCAAACTGGTGTCACTTTTCGCATTGCTAATGCATTTTTCTCGATTCCTTTAGCAGAAGAGTGCAGGTGACAGTTTGATTTATCTGGAGGAGTGTCCACTACACCTGGAATGGACTGCCTCGGGACTGGAAACACAGCCCCACTATTTGCCCTGTACTGATCCAGACTGAACTGGAAAAGGGCAACGCTCCAGAATACATACAACACCATGATGACAGCATTCTGTGGGGTTACACAGCAGAGATGTTTTGGAGAAAGGCGAGAAGATAATCCAGGTCCTCTTGAAGGCTGGTTGTGCCATAGAGCAGACTAAGGTCAAGGGACCTGCCCAAAAAATTCAGATTTTAGGAGTAAAATGTCAAGATGAGTGTTTTCAGAATCCATTGGATGTGATAAAAAAAATAGCAGCTATATCCCTACTAACCAGCAAGAAGGAAACACAGGCTTTCTTAGGTTTTTTGGAGGATGTATTTGTCAGATTTCAGTTAGATTGTAAGGCCTCTTTATCAGGTGACCTGGAAGAAGAATGACTTCAGGTGTGGTCCTGATCAGCAACAAGCTTTTGAACCAATCAAACAAAAGACTGCTCATGCAGTAGCCCTTGGGCCAGTCAGAGCAGGATAAGATGTGAAAAGTGTGCTCTATACTGCAGGTGAAGAGAATGGTCCTTCCTGGAGTGTCTGGCAAAGGGTACCCAGGTACTTGTCTGAGGACGAGCCCTGGGGTTCTGGACTCAGGGATCTAAGATCTGCTACACTCCTACTGAAAAAGAGATCCTGGCAGCTTATGAAGGGGTTTGAGCTGCTTCAGAAGTGATTGACACCAAAGCACAGCTCCTCCTGGCAGCTCAACTGCCAATTCTGGGTTGGATGTTCAAAGGATGTTTCACACATGACACTGACACTTCATGGAGTGAGTCATGCTGATCACACAGTGAGCTCGAATAGGAAGCCCCAGTTCCCAGGGATTTTAGAAGTCAACACAAACTGGACTGAAGGCAGAAATTCTGTGCTAACATCAGAGAAGCAGGAGGAGAAGGTGACGTGCTGAGAAGGCTTCACTATATAATCAGCACCAGAAAATGGAAAGCAATATGCGCTCTTCACCTGAAGTTCCTGTCGTATTGTACGTATACATTGAAAACAGGAAGCTGCTGTATGGAGTCCTATGTGACAAGTTGTAGAAACTTGAGGGGACAGGGTGGATCAAGTCAGGTCACAGAGCTGAAAGGCATCCAGTTGACTTTAGGTATCACTGAATGAGAGAAATGACCAGCACTCTACCTGCACACTGACTCATGGATGGTGGCAAGTGCACTGTGGGGGTGTCCATACCAGTGGAAAAAGATTAATTGGTAGCACAGAGGTAAACCTATCCGGGCTGTTGAATTGTGGCAAGACATTGGCTTCAAAAGTACCTCATGTAGATGTGCGCATACGGAAGAGTCAGGCTACTGGAGAATGTTGCAATAACAAGTGGATCAAGCTGCCAAGATTAAAGTGTCTTAGGTGAACCTGGACTGGCAACATAAGGGTTTTTTGACTTGATGGGCCCATGACACCTCAGGTTATGAGGGAAGAAATGCAACACACAGATGGGCTTGTGATCGAGGGGTGGATTTAACTATGGGGCTCTATCTCTCAGATTATCCATAACTGTAACATGTGCTGCAATCAAGCAGGGACAAGTGGGTAAAGCCCCTGTGGTATGGGGGACAATGGTCAAAATATAAATACGGGAAGGTCTGGCAGATTGATTGCATTATATTCAGGCAAACCCACCAAGGCAAGTGCTATCTTCTTACAGTGGTAGAAGCAACTGCTGGATGGCTGGAGATGTACCCTGTGCCTCACACCACTGCCAGGAACTTCATCTTGAGCTTTGAAAAGCAAGTCCTGTGGAGACATGATGCCCCAGAAAGAATTGAATTGGACAATGGGGCTCATTTCAAAAACATGGCCTTGTGGACACCTGGGCCAGACAGCATAGTATAGAGTGGGTGTATCATACTCTTTATCATGCACCAGCCTCTGGGAAAACTGGACGTTACCATGGACTGTTAAAAACCATTTTGAAAACAATGGATGGTGGGATCTTCAAACATTGGATGTAGTGAACACCACTGGGTAGTTAACACTAGAACTCTACCAGTTGAGTTGGCCTTGCCCAATCAAAACTTCCACTTACTGCAGAAGGCAATAAAGACCCTATGGAGCATGAGGAATATGTTAAGGAAGACAGGTTTGAATTAGTTCTGCTTCAAACAAATCCCATCCATGGGATTGTTTTTGCTCAAGGACCGGTGTGCACTTGATGTGTAATGCAGAGGGACAGGGAAGCACGATGTGTACCTCAAGGGGATTTGATTTTTGGGTGAGAGCAGTCAGTAATATTAAATTGTATAATGTTGGTTGCTGAATGACACTGCCACTCTATGTAATAACTGCCATGGAGAGTGAGGATGGAACTGCTCCAGATACACCAGTCAGGAGCTCCTGGTGCAGCTTGCAACCATCCCAGAGCACACCAGCCCTTCTGCCCTAAAAGACACCTAGGACAGATGGAACTCACAGTATTGGACTGAATTAACTCAGCAGACATCTTGAAGGCACTGGGCCAGTAGCTATGGAAATGATACCTGTGCTTGTGTGTGTGTGTATGTATATGTGTGTATATATATATATAGAAATGTGTATAGCTGGAAGGTGTGGGATTTGGGCATGAATAGATGGCATAGAATAAGGGGTGGATAATGTCCTGGTCCTGACCAAGACAGGTTTAATTTTTGCAGTAGCCAGGAGCAGAGGTTATTCTATACCACCTTGTTTCATTTTTGGGGGATGGAGAAGGGCTTCCTTCTGGTTCAGATTGTGTGGTGGAAGGAGCAGTTGGGCACTTTTGGGGATTTTATGGGGGGAGGTTTGAGAATTGTATGTGACTCATTCATTTTTTGTTGTTTTTTTCTTGTACTCTGTTCTTAGTATTGTTGCTGTTACCGTTCATTGTCTTATTTCACTGCTGCTTTCAGTAAATTATTTTTATCTCAGTCTCTGATCTTCACTTTTTGTGCCTCCAATCCTCTTCAGCCTGCTGCTGGGGAGAAGGGGGGAGGGTGTGGTCGAGTGGTGTGTGGTTTGATGTGTTTCAGTGGCAGCATTGAATTGAGGAATACCATTCCTAAACCACAACAGTGTCCTTGGTATCAGATTGTTTTATCTTCCCTCCCTATTCATATTGTTCTTTTGCTCTTTTACTGAAAAATGGAGAAAGTTTTAAAATACACTGTTATAAATTGGCATACTCTGAAAGTTTGAGACAGTTTCAAATTAAGAACATTTTGTTACTTTTTGAAGGACTGTTGGTGCCTAAGGAAATGAAATAGATTATAAAACAAATCAGTCTGAGATAAACTCAGTATGTCTCAAATGAGATTTTAGAATGAAAAAAGAGCATGTAGCTTTTCAGTAATGCATTATTTTAAAAGAGATAATCTTCCTTAATCTCATGCTGTTATTTGAGATAATTCTGAACAAACCAGTGTCTTTTTCAGCATTTCAGTATTTCCTAAACAAAGACTTCAGTTCTGAATATTTTTTTATTATGTCTAAGCAAAATCTTTAGTGGTATGAGACACAAATAATGATCTGTAAGATGCTTCATCTCCAATTCCAAAAGTTTAACTACTTGAAATGCATGTTTGTTTGTTTTTAAAAGGTAAATAAAATATCCTTTCTTGCCTTAGGGAATTTGTTAACAGCACGTGAATAGCATGTGGAGATACAGATCAGATGCAGCTGTTGAAAAGCTGCACTGACATCTGCAAAGGCATATAGGAATTTTCCAGCACATTACAGTGGTTTGCATTAATTCTTGATTATGGAAATGAAAGGTAGTGGAGTCAGAATTCAAAGTTATGTCTAGACTTCTTTGAAAGCTTATTATGCATTTTCAGTCTATGGATATAGAGATAAAATATTGCTGATTGTAAGAGAAGGCAAATTTTCATTAAAAATTACAGTTGTCTGTAGGTAAGTTATTTAGAGCTAAAATTAAGTTAATTTTAAATTAATTAAAATTTTTATTTAATTTTAAGTTAATTAGGTTAAATCCAAGACTGGTACTTTGAATTACAAGGTAGAAAGAAGGAGGAACTCCTTCTCTTATTCAGCATTTTTATTAACGAGATTATGTAAAAGATAATACATTTTCAGTAAATCCAGCAAATATGCAAAGTCAAAACTTAAATTGTGGATGGATGTATATAAACTTAAATAAGCTCTTTTCAAGTATTTTTGCTCACATAATACAATTAAATGGAAATACCATAGTTATTTTCTTACCAATTCTACATTTTGGAGCAGGTTAGTTCTAATATCTCTCATCAGGGCTCTCTTTAATTTTGTTTCCGTCCATTTTTCACTTCTGGGCAAACTTGTTGGTAGTTGTTGTTCCTTTTAGTTGGACTAAAAGGAAATAGATCCTTTAATAGACAGAGGTGTATATACAGTGTTCCTTTTTGTGCATGTAAAGCACTGTCTAAAAAGAAGCAAGTACTATTTTATCTGGTATTGCCAATATACTGTAGGGGATTCTCTTCAAACAAACAAACAAAGAAACAAGCAACCTCTTTGCTTTCAGATAAAACAGAGATTACATGCATAGAGAATCTCCCAGCCCTTATAATGGGTTAGGAATATGTGATACATACAGAATACCTGAAAAGAAAACATTTCTGGTATATGGACTGAAATATTTCAGAAGTTGTCCTGTGTGCCAGGTATATGGTCAGTGCTGGTTAACTTCTGGAATTTAGGATATCATGGGGTTACTATAATGAAGGCTAGATAGTAACATCTTATGTTAGATTTTTCAAATTCTGTAATGAGAAGAATTTCATAACTATGAGTCATTAACCCCAACTTTCAGAATCATCCCTACATCTTTCTTGCATTATTTTGTTCAAATAACTCTATGCTCTTCAGTTGTTTGGCATTTTCTATCTAGGATGCTTTTCTTATTCTGACGTTAATAAAAGTGGCATTTGTTTTCTTTTTAATGCGTTTCAGTGGTATCTGCTTTTTCATAAAATCCTGATATAATCAGGATAGTATAACAAAATTTTGAGTCTGTGATAAAAGTTGCCGAAACTTTTACATAAACCTATAAGAATGCTGAGTGCCTTTTTATTACAGTAGTCTCTTAGAGAATTAGTAGGTAAAATATCCATAGGTTTAGTCCAAGGGAAGCTGATGTTAGAGAATAGGTATTGTATTCACTTTTAGTTGCTGCAATTCATACTAGATTTTTCATAGTTTTTGTAGAGTTCTGTGTTCTAGCCAAGGTGTCAAAACTACTATCAACTCCATGTAGTAACTTAAAATAGGATCATATTATCACTAGAGCAGTTTTTTACAAGTCCTAAAATAAATACAATCAGCTTGCAGGCTTACTTTGAAAAAGTCCTCATATTCTTCATTTATTTTGAAATGAGTGTGCTGAAATTCATTAATTTGGTAGGGAAGAAGTCTGTGTAATGGTCAGCATTTCAATATTGTACTGCCAGATATTGTGATTCTGGCTCATAACCTACTGACAGATGACTGATAATGATGAAAATAGTGATTATTATTTTTGGCATATCTAGAAGTATCCTGCCTCGGGCCTGTGTAGTTGGAAAACATTTAATAATGCATATCCTGCTTGTTCCAACATCAGAGATGTCTACAATAAATTGTGTTGTGCCTACTTTAGTTAGCAACTAATATATACACGCATTTGTTCAGTATTTTAAGAAAATACTTTCTGACATAAAGCGTTGCTCTATCTTTCTAGATGAAGTGTTATCACAAAAAATACAGGTCAGCTACTCGTGATGTGATTTTTCGCCTTCAGTTTCATACTGGAGCTATTCAAGGGTATAGCTTGGTGTTTGGCAAAGAAGATTTGGATAATGCCAACAAAGGTACTTGTCTTCTGTGGTTGGTTGGATGTGTATACGTGCGGGTGAGCAGGCATGTGCATGTGATGATCTTCTTCAGCATGTGTTTTCAAAAAGGATTCTTTTTTTTTCCTCCTGTTTTAATTTTTGGGGAAAGGGAGATTTCTTTGAGTTAGATAAATTGTAGTGTGTAACACCAGTAAAACCCTAATGACAGGAAAAGCTCTTCAAGTGAGTTAACTTGTCAGAATAATTCAGATACACGTACATAGTTCTTATCACCTTCTCTCACATTTATAAAAACAACCGACATTCATTTAAATGGTGACTTTCTTAGTCACCATTGAAGAAAATGAAATGAGCTAAATTGTTCCCTTTTTTGGCTAGTGAAAACAGTCATAAAGTCTGATAATGTGTTTGTGAAATAGTCTAAGTCTTCTAATATGCTTCAGAATATCAAAGAATGGACACAAATTTTTCAGACACACTTGAATATGTGTTGCACTAGTCCTCATATTTTCCAAATCTTATCGTCAGTTTTATTGCGTTTATATGCAGGATTGGAACATCCTCAGCCCGTGTTACTAAAATCAAAGCATATTTTCCTGCAACATTCAACATAAGGCTACTAAAAGTTCTGTGGCCAAGTATTGTGGTTTAGCCAATAAGGGGAACAATTTTAATTTTCATGGGTGTGTTTTTCTTTATAAGGCATGTCTGTCTACTGTCTGGAGAGGGGGTTTGGAACTGTACATCTCTTCTGCTTTTGACTGTTCTAGAAAGCAAACAAAACTCCAGCTGGCATTTATGTGGTCTTTTCTGAAGAGTGTGTGGCACAAAGAATGTGGCTTTTAGAGGCAGATCACTAAGTTGCAAGTGGGAAGGGAAGAGTGATGGGAGTGCATGTATAGATAGCTATAGAGAATTCTGATTTCTGAGTGCTCTGAAACTGCTCTCCTAGCAAACATCTTGCTGAAATCCTTTCCTTTGTTCTCAGATGACCGTTTCCCTGATTACAGCAAGGTGGAATTAGTGTTTTCAGAAACTCCAGAGAAAATTCAAGGTGAGCATAGAGAACAAAAATCATGCTCAATTTGAAAATAAATCATATTGAAATATGCATTTTTTTAAAATAATTTTTTTCCTTCTTTATTCCACTTCTCTTGTAAAAAATATGAAATTTTAAATTATCTTCATCTGTGACGAACAAGTCTTGTGCCAGCTAATGCTTCTTTATTTACTTGTATTAGTGGTTAATACCTCCTAGTAGAGATCTTACTTTTGAGAATAAGGATCATCTATCAGAACAAAGAATGATAAGAGAAGTACATTATATCACCACGTTTGAAATACTGTCAAAGAGAAAAGATTAATTGTTGCTAATGTTGGAGACAGGAATGTGACAAAGACACCCCAAGCTCATGCAGCACCAGCCGAGGTTTATTGATGCGCTCCCTTTTACAGGGGCTTTGAATTCCCCACGCTGACAAACGATTGGTTAAGGGTCTTAACTCCACCCAGCTCACTGGCCAATGGTGCGGGTGCATTCGTGGTTCAGCGGGATTGGCTGCAGTCCCCTGTTTGAGCTCGAATTCAGCCAATCACATTCACACCTGGGGAGTTGATTATTTCTGTTATCAAACAAACTGGGCTGGTGCAGTTGTGTCTGTTAGGCCAAATTTTCTGTGCAGCTACAGACCAGCTATAGCTGTCAGAATCTGAAAATCTAGAACCATATCCAGATAAGTCCACAGAAATAATTAGCATCCATGCATGTATTCAGGAAATGCGATGAGTATGTATTTGTTTCAGGAATATAGCCTGGTCTGTTAGGTTACTGGGGGTACATGCTTTGAGGAGAAATCCCCATGCTGCCAGCACTGCTAGTAGTGTTGGCTTTCTAACCTATGAACTGGTTGGAGAGTTTTATTTCCTTGTTTTCAGTGACCTCTTGAAATACTTATGTACAATTTCTGCAAAATGAGTTTTCTGCATCTGAAAATAGTATAGAATTGTAGAATAACTACAGGGTATCTTTAGTCCATCCTCTTGCTGAAACCAGACTCTTTTGTGAGATTAGACCGGTTTGCCTAGAGTTCTGTCCAGTCAAATAATGAAAAACTTTAAGGACAGAAACATCACAGCCTCAGTGGGTGGGCTGTTTAAATGTCTGACTGTCCTCATAGTGGAATTATTTTTTCCTTATGTTGACTCTGAATTACCCAGATTCAAATTTTGCCTGTTTCTTTTCCTTCTGCCCTGCTCCAACATGGCTGTCTCCTCTACAGCCTTCAGGAGGCTGCTGTCAGCTCCATGTCAAGACCATCTCATCTCCAGACTGAAGAAGCCCTGACTCCTCAGCCTTTCCTTACAGGGAAAGTCTTTCAGTCCTGACCACTCCCGTCATGCTCCCCTGAATTTGCTTTATTAATATAATTCTTGTATTCTGTAGCTTGTAGCTAGACACAGTATTCTGGAACATAACTGACTATGGTATTTTTAGGAAAGAATGCAGTTGCCAAGAATATAAGACTCCTGAATATTTAATAATAAAGTTTATAAATCTGCCTTGTGACAAATGTCATCACAGAAACTCTCAACAGATGGCTTTGTCCAGGCTGCACATAAAGTACAGAACCATAGCATCTTGTCCTAATTGTAACTATTGTGTTTGGAAGTCACAGTATGTGCATAATACTGTTGCTTTAGAAAAATTTACAGTAGGCCTTGCTTTGCAGACACAGCCAAAGGTTTGATAACTGAGGATTTCTTTGTTCCCTAATCTAGACAGAGGAGAAAAGACAGTCTTTTGATTTGTATCAGTATCAAAGCCAAGTTCAAGGTCATGAATTCTTGATGCCTATGCTTTGCTTTTGAATCACTGGACTATGCCTAAATTCCTCACTGTATCCAGTCATAAAACCTGAACACTAAAACTTGAACTTTACAATCTGAACGTTATTTAATGCCTTGTTAAGGGTACAAAAACGTGTTACTGCTGAAAAGTCCAGGTATATTCAGCAGAGCATACTTAAATGCAGCAAAACACATTGAAAACCAGCTGTCTAGTCTCAGATTCTGCAGAGCTGCCACCTTGGGGGAACTGGAAGGGACATGAAGTCACAGTTTTCAGCTCTCCCTGTTCATCCTTAGTGATAAATTGCTCTGGTATCAGAATGATAACCTATATGAATCAGAATAAAATCTGTAACAAAGTCTAATTTTATAATTCATTTAGAACCATCTCCTTATAGATACTCATAGTTTCATTCTCAAAAGCTCTTTATCATGTCTGACACTCCAGGACTGGGTCAATCATCTGTGTTAGTTGTGTTTAGGGACTGATCCAAGTTATCAGCCTACATCATAATCAAAAAGTTCAAGATAAAATTCTCTGAATGATAAATTAAGCTTTTTTTTGTTATTTTTAAACTGTTTTATTTAACCTTTCTTCTCCTCTTGCTGCTTCTGACATTTAAGAATAGGGTGTTGCCATTCAGACAGCAAAAGTCTGTCAGAAGGCTACATACATGCATCTGTGTGTGTATATAATTACATATGTGACTGATTAATTTTTGGTCTCAAACACGTGTTTCAGTTTTAGGATGTGAACACCTTCTGAATGATCATGGAGTAATAGTTGATTACAATACATCAGACCCACTAATACGCTGGGATTCCTATGAAAATATGAGCCCCGATGGGGAAGGTGAGTAATTTTGTCACGTTAGACCAGGGTAAAACCTTTTGCAGCTGTTCCAGAGTGTTTGAAAGAAGAAAGGAGACCTCATTTGCTTGAAGTTGATACCACTTTACTGATGTGTGAAGTAGCTGTCTACCCTTCCTTATTTAGCATTAATGGCTCTAATTTAGGAAAGAAAGCTGTAGTAGTTAAGTTGAGACACAACTGATTGGTACAAGTTGCTTTATTACTTGTAAATTTGCCTAGAGACTTTTTTTCTTTGTTCAAAAGTTTCTAATTGGACTTCTAATATAGAGTTTTAAGAACAACAAAATTAAATGGTGAATTTGTAGCTTTTAGTTACTATGTTATCTGGAGTATTTCAGATTGTGCACTAGGTTTGTAATAAACAAACAGTAAAGAATGTACCTATTTTCATATCTTCCTTCATAAATAGACCTTTATTCAGATTTTTTAGATTTTTTTCTGTCATCAGATGGCATGTACGAAAGATAAAAACTTCCAGTAGCTGCATTCAGATTCTGATTCCAGTGTGAATGCTCTTCTGATGTTTTGATTGATTGGATGCTGTGCTTTTCATGGATGTAGTTTTCATGTAAGGACTCAGAATATTACACCTGTGTCTGCATACCTCAGTGCACATGCTAGCCTGACTTGTTGCAAGTAAAAACATGAAATAAGGTATTGAATATATGCCAAAGTTTTTGTTTTTACAACTTACCTGTTATCAAATGAGAGACATGAATATAGGATACTTAGTTAGCTGCTCTCTAGGTTTCTGTATAATTTATGATTTTTTCCCTTCCTCCCCCTGCCATTCTTTTCCCCTTCCTCTGCATAAAGCTAGCCCTCAACAAGCAATGCATTGATGTCAAATATTTTTTAGTTGCTGAGATTGATTGGCTGGGTGGATTTGACCTTTCCATCCTCATGCATTGCATTGTAGGTAACTGCAAAAGTACAAGAAGTTGAATGCAGAGATAAGCATGCAGGCAGCACTCTGTTGGAAGATACAGAACTCGTGTCTTTGATAAGAGTTGGTCAGAGACCATTTACAAATACAACTAACTTGTTTGCCTGCTGCTCAGAAGTCATATGTGCTGTTTAATAGATTTTAAATCTAATTTATGTACAGGGTACTTTTTAAATTACCTGAGATAGAACAGAAATATGATGTGATAGCATAGATATTGAGAATTTCATTGTACATCTGCAAAAAAACCCACTTGAGTTTAAGGTAGAAAATACACCGTAAGAAAAGATGTATCTGGTTATTCTTTTCTCAAGTAAATATTTATGAGGCAGGCTGTTACCTTATGATATTCAATAAGAGAATTGCAGGCAGAGCAATGTCTCTGTATAGGCTGGGTGAAAGATCACGAGAAGCACATACATGGGTGACAGCTGTATATTTTTTCTCTTAAGGATGGGGTCTTTGCTTAACACAAGTTTGAGCTAGTCTGCTGCATAAGGTAAATATAAAATGCAGTTGGGTCATCTTCTGTGTAAGATTTGTAAACACCAGGCAGGACAAGCTTTTCTTTGTGGTTTATGCGGATGTTTAGTATCATGCTGGTGCATTAAAAATGTGTATTGCATCCTAGTTTTCGTTACAGGGGAGAGACCGCTATGAGGAGATGCTGATTTCACATCCAGAATGTGCTCAAAGTCAAAAGCCTTAGGATAGGAGGCCTTTAGCTCTAATCCTGAAGTCTGAGAGAGAATCTTTTCTGTACTTCAGAAAATATTAAAGTGCAATACATGGTACATTTGAAAGTGCATAACCGTGGTGGTATGTTTAAGGTGCAGGGAGGTCTCATACAGAGCGCCTTTTTCAGTTCTACTTTACATTAAGGTAAACCCCCTAGCCTTGTGTAGGAGCTGGTCTTCATGGTTTTACTTGTACCTGCTTCCCCATAGGAATTTCAGTAGGAGTAGATGTTAATGTGACAGATGAGTCTTATATTATACCTTTTTGTTAATTTCAAAAATATATTTCTATGAAATTCCTTACCAAGGGGGTCAGGAAGAGCCTTGTGAACACGAGTTGTTTGGTAGGTATATATGCGTGAAATGTATTTCCAAGTTGCTGTGTTAAAATAGAAATTAGAAGTGAGTAACAGAGTAGTATCTCTTTTGAAAGGGTGCCACTATTTGGCTTTATTACCAAAAGAACAAAAGATGGGAAGGCATGATAAAAGAAAAATATACCCAAAGGCTCTTAATTTACTGGCATGCTACAGTATTATAGACATAAGCAATTGACTTTTAAATGATCTTGAACTCTTTATTAATAAGACTGTGTATGTTGGTGTTGAATATACCCAGGCCATGGACAGTTTGCAATCTGAATTTAGTTCTTTATCCTTCATTCTTAGTATTCTTAAGGAATTTTGACAGTTGGAAAGCGATAAGTTATTTGCATTTCTTCTTATAAATACTGTTTCTTTTCAGATCCCTTGGGAAGTGGTCCTCCATAATAGATGAAAAATTATATTAAGTTTGTAATTTTCAATTTATATCAGACTTCCTCCTCCTTGAGCAGTACATTAGCACAGAAACTAATGCTACACTGATTTAAAAGTATGCAATTAAGTGTAGTATTTGGAACCAAAAGAATCGGATCTTTCTGCTGCCATGTAGAAGTCTGACATAGTTGCCATTGCTTTTCCTGTGGTTTTGAAGTCAGGAAGGACTTTCGTGATAGAAAGGAGCAGGAATTACTTTTGATCTTTCTGAGGACTCATTTTTTTTCTTTAAAGTACCACTTACCATGCAATAAATGTGTATGACTTCACCAAACGTTGTTCATTTGCTGTAAAACAGCAAGATACCTGTGGGCACATGTGTAGTATTTTCCAAAATCTCTCTCTAATATGAAATGACAAATAGTATTGAAAAAAGCTCCTCCCACCCCAAACCAGAGGGATTGAGGTAGATGGTAAAGGTTTGACTTGTCTTTTGTTGAGGAGTTTATTTTTAGTTCACAGTGATAATTTCCAGGATTATTACTTGGCATAGTGCATAAGAGATACTGTTCTTAAAAATTTCTGTCCTGCTGAAAATTCAAGTCTTTTTTAAATAGGAACCAACAGTTTATGTGAAACCTGCCAGTGGAACTTCGTAAAAGCCTGGGCTCTGAAGTGCTCTGAAAATTAAATCCAATTTTTAAAAGATATTAAAATAAAAAGATACTAATATATACTACTAAAGAATATAAACTAATTTTAATAGAAGAGTGAATTACTGGAAGAATGGATAACTGCTACTCTTCCTTTTGCATTGTCTGACTGCTTTATCTCAGGTTCATTCTAAGTATCCTGACAGCACACTAAAATTATTCTAGAGAGAATATGCCATTTGTGTGTGCGACATTCAGTTGCTTGAGATACAGGATTTTAATTTTATTTTGTTTTTTAATAAATAAAACAGGTAAACCTAAAGTTCATTGTTGGCCAAAGTAGTATTTGTTTTGGTTTGACTGAATTCAGTGGATTGGCACCAGAAATGCACATGGTTCTTGTTCAGTGTTCTATTTTAAGACATTTCACTTACTTAAACAATTGCTAAATGCCTCTGCACTCTTTTTTATTCCAGCTCTACAGTCTGTGGAAAGAGAAGCACATGTGCATGTTAGAATTGCTTAAAATGACGAATGAAGGACTTGGATTTAGTCTTTGCAAAACAGATACTTAAGTTTCTTTTTCAACAAAGCCTTGCTGTTTGTTTCCCAGCAAAGTACCTTTGCTTGCTCAGGGGTGTTTGACAATTAGAACAGAAACAGCTTTGGAAAAAAAATGGTTTTTTAAATCCAAACAGGGTAAGGCTGAGCGAATCCAAATACCTATATCTCAAGAGTGTTGCTTTCCAAATTTTCTAGTCTTTTGTAATTGTAATTAACAATAATCAGTCAAAATCTCCCAAATATTTATAAACTGTTCTGCTTTTTTTCTTCTCATAAAAGAAAGTATCTGAGAAGTGTCTCCATGTACGCAATAAATGTTTCCATAGAGGCAATAAATAACCAACATTCTGGTATGCACCCATGTCATGTGATGTTTGGGATGAGATGGGATGTTTGACTTTTACTGAGATTTTTTTCTCCTCTTCAACCCAAAGTAAATAGCTATTCAGTCGGGAGGTGCCCTCTTACGTTGTTAAACACACTTGTTTTGCCCAGAGAGCCCCTTCAATATTGCAAAACCCAAAAGTTGAGGCAAAACTGCTTGGTTTTGGTACCTTAACAGGAATGCAGATTACTGCCAAAGGAAACGGCAGCTTTGATGCCATTTCTGGTGAGTGAAGTTGAAGAACAAATTCCTGGGGAATAGATGTTAATTTTGGTTTTTAGTCACCAGTTGGATGTAGTATTCTTTGAGGCAGAGAGAAATTTGGCAGAAGGTAGGGATAAAAAGGTGTCCTCTAACAATTCTTCTCTTACTTGACAGTAAAAATAGAGAAGCCTACAGAAGATAGACAAATTTACACTATAAAATGCTGCCAGCTTGAAACAGTATCTGAAACATTGTGAAGTGTCTGCTTTTAATTGATTTTTCTCTGAGAAAATTTAATTCTTCTATTTCTTTGTGTGTTCTTTTCTTTAAAAGATATAATTTAAATTAGTTAGTCCACTTAATCATGAAGCTGACAAAGAGTTAATAAAAAAAATTAATACAAAACGGTTTCTTTTGTGCGTTAGAAACATTGAGTTTGTCTCTTTCAGGAATATGTCATAAAATATACTGAACTCTTCATTGAAAGTCTTGTGTGTTTTCTTAAGTGCTAAGCTGAGCTCCAGAACTTGGCCTGTCCAGTTCTCTTGAAAAATAGTTTTTTCCTTTTACTCAAACATAAAACTGTATTGATAAGACAGTGTCTGAAGTGAGAAATTATGTGCATTTTATTTATGTGCATTTTACTTTACTTTACACTGAGACAGTGATTTTGTTAGGTACCATTTGTCAGTTCTGCTGAGTTTAAACTTAACTCAGATAAAAAGAGAATCTCCCCCAAAATGGTAAGGGCCAAAGAGGAATAGTTATACCTAACCTAAATATTGAAAGTCTTATGTTTGAAGACAAGAAGAGATGAGAACCAGGGTTCCCTAGGCCCCTGGATTTTTTCCATGAGCCTCCTCCCTGTCACTAACTGTACTTCCATTTCTGGGAACACTTGTCTCCACACTCCTTGATATCAATGTTTTTAACATTGATTTAACATTTTAAGACTTATCTGAATCACAGGTTGCACTTGTTAAATCCTTCCAAGCTACTGTAGAGCCAATTTTTTGCTTTCAAAAGAAAAAAATGCATTTTAATGTCCTCCAATTTATTTCTGTCCTTTCTCAGTAATAGGCAGTGTTGTTATCCCAAGGATTTATTCATTAGCCCTTTTTAAAAAGCTTTCATTACACTTCTATACCCCAAGACCATAGAGTGAAATTTGAGTGGTTTAATAGATGTTAATGTAGTTTATGTGACATTTAAATAGTCTCTGCAATTCTACTTTAGTAAGGCTGTGTAAAAAACCTCTCTTCAGCACTGTAGATTCAGATAGTAAAAGCCAGGAGGACAGTAACACACGTGACTGTGACTAGTATTAACTTAGGGGCCATGTAACACTGCTTTTTCAACCAAGTCTATCTTTTCCTACCTTATATGGTTTTTTCAGCAGGTTTGTATTTATCTGTTAGCATGTGTCTGTTTCTTAGGCATGTCAGCTGCAATCTATGGTTGTCAATGTTGTTAATTTAAACACTAATTCCCATGTACAAATATGAGAGGAGAAGCCTGCTCACCCAATTTTACAACCTGTTTAGTGGACCAGGTTGAACAAAAAGTTGCAAGAGGTGATGCCTTAAGATTTTAGCCTTTATATTTTTCAAATCCTGTGCTGCATTAGTGCATAACTCTAAATTCTACATAAAGTATTAGCTACTGTCTGTGCATTTTTGGTCAGACAAAACAATTATTCTAGGCCTGAAACTCAAGGACACCCTACAGCCTCAGGCCCTGAAAAATATAAAGAAACGTGAATTTCGGGGGGGGACAAACTAGGGGGATATGACTTCATTACCTGAAGCTGTAATTAGCGGATATGTAAATAGACCAAACTTATATCTGTCTGAAAACCTTGTGACTGTCAACCGATTTTGGGTGTAGCCCCTTGGGGAGGCTTTGTCTGCCCTTACTGTACCTGAAGGCCCTTCATTAAATGTATCTGCTTTTATTCTTTGAACTTTTTCAGGCCTCTGTTTCTAGGTAAGCTCGAAAAAAGGCATCAGAGGCTGAACCACAGGTGGTTTTTCTTCCCTGCACCTGCTTCCTGAACAACTCTTCCTCCTTCTTTTGAAGGCAATAGGGCATCTCACCTGTTTAGCTTCATTAGACAAGGAAAAATAACCTTCTTGGTGCTGTAGGTATTGGATATATTTTAATGCCATGCTTGCTCAAGAGTAAAATTAGCATGGCAGCATCAGAGATTAAAAGTGTAAGGAAAAAAAATCTAAAATGCCTTAGTACGAATTGGTATTTGGTTCTTTCCTAAGACTAGAAGGAGAAGTGATTAAATGCCCACTCTGTGTCAGCACCAAAGTGTGCATACACTGAGCTGTGTACATTATGCGTCATCCATATGTGAGTGTTTACTCTAGTAAACAAAGGAAATGTGAATAGAGGACATTATCAGTCATGATGCTGTTTGCACATGATGTAAGAGGTCATAGAATCATTGCATGTGCATGAATGAACTTGAGCTAAGATAGCAAATTCGTTATGATTGCCAAATGACAAATCTCTGGGAAGACTACAGAACAAGAGACATGTTTTTTAAGCCACCATGAAGCAATAGCAATCCTTTCTCTGGTGAATCCTGAAGTAATCATATTGTTCTGATTTGGGGTAATTTCTGCCCTTTTGCTGGTCTTTTAATGTTGCATACCTTTCCTTCTTTCCAGTCACTTCTTTCCAGTGCCTCTCATGGTCCTACTTGGTGGTGTCAGCTGGCCACTGCAACACCTCTTTTATAAGATAATGATTTTGTGATATTGACACTTTTCTCCCCTTTGGCAAGCATGTTCTGATGATTATAAAGGCCTGATGAGTTTCTTGTTACAGCTTGTTCAAAATATGTTTTTTTGTTATGAGGATGCTTTGGTCAGGAAGGCTTGATTCTATGACAAGTGCTGATTTTTGAACGAAGGCTCTTTCAGCAATCATGCTGGGATTTATTTGGACTATCCTGTAACTGTCAATTTTTTCAGTGTCTGGGACACTGGTTAATTAAACAATATGTGTTAAGTTTCTGCCATTGAATACTTACTGAAGAACTGAGGACTTTTCCTGGAAAGCTTTCTGCAGGAAGCATCTTTTGCAAATAGTGATATGTAGAGAGGTTTTTTATTTCCTTGCATGTGTTTCCAAGTACACGGTGTTAGTACATGAAGAACCACCTCGTATATATGCTAGTTTGACTTTGGAAAAAAGCATAATAAAAGACTAGCCCTCCTTAGTCCCACAACTTTAGATTTTAATGTCTGAATTTTGAAGAGGTGCCTGTTATATTCAATTGTGGGTACAGACTGAAGCTTAATACTCTGTAAGTGGTTTTTTAGCACTATAGACCACAGGCACATCTGATAGTAAGTTGTGGTTGAAAAAATTCCTCCAAATCAGGAGATTATATTTTTTTAAGTGACAGAAGAATTTTAGTGGTACAAATAACATTAACAGCCTTTAGTGTAGTCAGCTCTAGTGCTTTGCTTGTTTTGTAGTGGTAAGGGAAGCTTTGCTAGAGATAGTACAATTTGTTATCCATGTATTGATCCCAGGAAGCTGTCCTGGGCACCTCTATCCCTGCTCTGGCAGTTTCACTTGTTAAGTGTTAAATATTTATCTGTGATCCCTTTTGTTTAAGGCTTAAGTTGTTTGCAAAGATTATCCTGGGCATCAGAAAGCTTTGGATCAGACTGCTAAGCAGTAAGAGGAAAGTGAGAGATGGGCTAGACTCCAGGTCTGCCTGCACACTTATAGTATCTACTCTAGATTCTGCATTCAAACATGGGCAGAATCCAAATGCTGAAGAAGAGCACTAGTTCAAACTCCTTCCAGACTGAATAGGTGGAGGCAACTTTCAGTAAGCAGAAGGAAGTTTTTTTTTTGTCAGAACCCAATCCTTTTTCTTACTGTGGACACACTCTCTCCAACTGTGAAGTAAAAGTTGCATTACTGCAACTATTTTTATTGTTTGTGTTTTCTCTGTTCTTGGAGTCCCAGGTAGAAGGATCTGTACAGTTTCTGAAATGGCCCATTGCAGTGAGCTCTTTCTCAAGCAGTATGAGCTAGATACTGTTTTTCTCTATCTTATTTGAACCTTGAAGAATGTTGCCTAAACTGTTACCCATTTAAGGAACTTGCTGAACTTCTGAAGCTTATCTAAAGTTTTCTGTGGCGAGATATTCCCTGTGCTCCTTTCAGTAAATACACATAAAATAGTCTTTGTATGAAGAACTTCATTTCTTAAGTCATTTGTTTAATGTGTGTAGACCACGTTCAAAAATTTTTTTACAAGAAAGAAATACTGTAATTATTACCATATAAGGTTACTCCATATTGCTTCTACTATTGCTCTTTTACTTGAAAATAAATTACAAGTCTTTTGAGTCCCATTGCAAAATCCTTTGAGTTCAATTAGTGAGTTAGAAAATCAAAGAGCTCTGCTAAACATATGTGTACCTGAACTTCCTTTTTTGATATGTGTACTTGTTTAGGAACACCTGAAAATCAATCTATTCTACCATAGACTGGTGGAGCAATTTTATTACAAATGGCAGTACTTTGGAACTACATGTTCGATATTTAAAAAAAGGAGTAAATTTGTTATGTTGACCTTTTAGACAGCCACTTTAAGCCTTTCACTGTGGTTCTGTACAGTTTTCAGCAACCATAAAGAGCCATCAGTGTTTTTCTTCTGCTTTATATTTGGTCGCCATAACTAATTTTTGCTGAAAACTTAGCAGTGTAGTAAGAGAAATGCCACGACTCACGGTGTACGTGCTGTTTCAGCTGTTAGAAAGAATAATAATGGATTATGAATGTCAAAATTTGGAGTATGCACTTCCAAATTATTGAAGTGTTCTTGAAGATGGGCTTTGTTTTTGATAGGAACAAAGGGAGATACTTTCATGTAGTTTAGTGGCTTTCAAATACTCTTAAACTTTACTTAGTGTTTTGTACTTGTGGCAGTGTTTCTGTACTGTGATGTTTTTCTTTTGCTGGTTATCCAAGCACAAGGGTACTTCAAGTTAAGACTTTGCTTAAAATAACTGAGAAAACTTTGGCTGAAGTAGAATCAATAGCTTCTGTATATTGGGTGACAGTTGTAAATTTATCAGTCTATTCTTTGTATTTTGGATCATGGAACAGTATTATTTTCTGTTGATCCTAGGTAGGCAAAAGTGGGATGATGATAAATTACAGTAGTATTCTAAGGATAAGCCTGTGCTGGCTGACTCTGCCTGTGTTCCATACTGGCTGAACAGCAGCCAGCCTCTGGTATTGAAGCTAGTACTTTGTGAAGTACTTTTTTCTTTCTCTAGTGTACTTGTAAAAACATTAAAGTACAAATGTGATCCTTCTGACTGGGAAATTAATCTTAACATTTGCATAGATAAAGGTTCTGTGGGGTCTTGAATGTCCTCTTTTCTGCTTCTCAAAAGATTCAAGGTTTAAGGACCTCATGTGATTCTGTGTGTTCTGCTTGTTAGCATTTTACTGACAACAACCCCATTAATTGTTTTCCTTTCAGTGTTTGTTCACTTTTTTTTTTTGTGATAACATGCCTTGTTTTCTTCCGCCTCCTTTATTTTTCTGTTATATTCAGGGATTCGAGAAACCTAGCAAACCACACAGTTTCCTGATAACTTAGGTACTGTTCTTTCGTGTTGGAAATAATTTTGTTTAAAATGTAATGCATATATGAATATCAGGTTTGCTTGGATCAGGTTAAGGAAAAAAGTGATAGATGACTTCATACCTTTCTGCTTCCTTTCTAGTTAAATTATGTTACCCTCAAATAATAATTTTCTAAAGCCTCTTTAAAAACATATTAAAGGATTGCCAGATTAATGTTTATGAACCAGAAATTTTATGTTTATGAACCTCACAGCCTTGAACCAATTTATGAAATCAGGACTTATTTTTTATGTCACACTTTGAGAGTAGCACTAAATGCAGTTCTAGGTCTCCAAATTGTAGAAAGCACCACAACTGGGCAATGCCAGGTTCTAAGATGAAATGGATTCACAATCCATATATTTTTCCCAAAAGTTTTGATCAGTTCATTGTGATTGGTTTGTTTGCATGACCCTTCTCTGCCACTCTGCACCAGTCCAGCTACCATCTGTACTTACAACAGTCAGCATAAAAACTTTGAAGAGTGTATATTGTAGCCTTGGTTGCAAAATTTAAATCTTTATCTGAAGTGGGTCAGACTGGTGAACCCAGTAATCCAATTGACCTCACATATGGGAATGTGCACATAGACAGAAGTACTTAGTACTGCAAAAGGTGATGCATCCCAGGAAGCCTGGTACTGATAACAGAGGAAGCAAAAACGATTGGGTGATATGGTCAGAGAACATGTTTCTAAACACATCCATGGATAGGTTTAACCAGTGGTTATCCCAAAGCATTCTTGTGATGGAGCACCACCAAGAGCACCATATTGTTCTATATTTAGAGCAATAAAATTTGAGCAGCATGGTGACCTGTCTGAATGAATCTGTTTCAGGTAAACTTATCCATAGGATAAGTTAATGTATGCAGTGATGCTGTTATGTTATCTATGTTTCTTCTGGTAATCTAGCTAAGTGCAGGTGTCAGTGTTGAGCCTCAGCCTGTAATCAAGCATGCTCAGTGTTGGTCCAAAATCACTGGCATCTACATGCAGCTCAGGCTTATGAAGGAACAAAGGAGGCCTGTAATTGAAGCAAGGAAAACTACTGGGCTTTTTTCCTCACAGAGAACCAAAATGCAGTGAGATTAAAACTAATTCTGCATCTTAAGTGAGACTCATCAGTTTGCATTAGGAATTTTTAACATACTTTGTTTCTTTTCATGACTTTGAGGAACATGTGGCATGTTTCCAATTTAACAGCAATTCTGCATCATCCCAAGAGAGAGAGCCAGTTCTCTGCTTCTGGAAAAATACTCCTAGCATAGCTTGTGTTGTGTGCTTTGTGTCTTTTATCGGAGTCTTGACTTGTTTCATGTGCAACCATTTACTGATTTGCAAGAACTGCAACACTTGAACCAAAAAGTGTGTACTTTCTGAATTAGGTTTGAACTTAACTTTTAACTCCTATGTAAACAATGAATAGGTAGATGTATTTTGGGAATACAAGAACCACTTTTATCCTTTGTTAAGCTCAGAAGTCATTAAAGTGCTGACAGCACTGAAATAAAAATAGAAAATGAACATTGTCCAGGGGCACAGCTGTCTGGTGGTGATGTATATTTGGAGTAATGTTTAGAGCAAAAGTTTGTGGGCTGCTCTGTAGTGAGATACAGCTGTTACTAAAGGAAGAACTAACAGCTTCACTTCCCCTAGTTTGAGGTGATTCATTCCAGAGACAGAAGGTAAAGCCTTCTGGGATTTGGGAGCTTGAGAGCAGCAGCTGTTAGATAAAATCATTACTGCTACAGGATTTCCAGAAAGCTTTTCCTGCCTGAGAATGTTGGTAATACACAAATTCATGAAGATGTATACAAGTATCCAGCCTGATTGGTCAGTGCAGCAGAACAACTTTTTCTAGCAGCTGTTTATTTTGGGAAGAATGATGTCAGTGATTGAGAAACTGAAATTCACTCACTTTGTTTGGAATTGAAACAGATGTGAAAAGAACCATTGTAAGAAAAGAGCTTTTAGACTGAGTTACCTTTTCAGCCGACAGGTTTCCATTCCTCCTTAGCTGCAGTAGTTCAGATTTCATTGAACATGATTGCCTCCTCCAGCTCCTCCCTTGTGTTTACATTTTCGTTTGCTTTTTCTGGCTGATACAAGTCTCATGCAAGACTACTTACCTCCAGGAGCAGAAACAGTCGCTGCAGCTCAAACAGCAGGAGTAGAGACATTTCTGGTCTTCTTAAGCTCGGGGGTTTGCCCTAACTTTAGTTTTCTTATGTGCAGAGATTTGCTTAGAGAATTTTAGTTGATGTAAATAAGCCAGTGATTGACTATTGCAGAAAATTCCTGGTCATCCCTAGTAAAGAGGTAAGTAGCTTTGTTGTGGTTCAAGAGCTGGAAATACAAACCACATGTATTTCTCTATTGATTTTGTATGAGTTACACAGGAAGAGTTTGTAAGGAATGAAGACCTGTCTTTGTTAGAGAGGGAGAAAGGAAAAGACAAGCACACATAAAAGGATTTAACTTCAAAAGAATGCAGCTCAGGACTTGTCCAGGTTTGCCTAAAGGTAAAAATATTTATTTATGAGGTTGATAAAAGATAATCTAGATCTTCTGTAATGTTTCCTGCTGCAACATGAACAAGGGTACAGTTTGAAAAAGTTTGTGTATTTGCAATCATCTTCTTTCTGTTCAGGTGGACTGGATCAGAACAGCTCTTGCTGAATTTGTGATGTATGAGTTTCCCTAGTTTGCTTTCATTTGTGTATGTTTTCCCAAGTGATGAATGGACAGCAGGTAGCTGTTGGGACAAGTCAAAAGGCTTAGAGACTGAAATGTTTTTAACTCACAAGCCTGCCTTTGGGTATTTGGATTTCAAGGAGAGAAGTGCCAGGAAAGCACAGGCTTGGAAGTATGTCACTAAATTTGGTATGTGTTAGTATTTCAGGTTCTAATTTTTAAATAAGTTGCTCTTTGTGTATCAGGTAGAGAAGTGAAAATACACAAATAACCTTTACTCTGAGAATTTTCAGTTACAAGAGAGTCCCTGATACTGAGGTGTGTGTGTATGTGTGTGTGTAATTCAGACTCAGCATGGGAATGTTGTTGGGCTTCAGCATGGGCAGTTCAGAGAGTTGGAACAGCTCCTGGGAAGAGTGGTCCAGCCAAAAGAAAGTGGTGCCCTTTGGTTTAGTTAATTAAATTCCAGCATTACTTAGGTCACCTCTGTTGTGATCCTGGTTTCTGACTGCTATATTACTCCTGAATTTTGAAGTGTTGCTTCCTTAGAAAAAAATGGTAGCAGGGATTGAGATGTGCATGGAGATGAGATATTGAATTTATAAGGCCTCTGTGGTACCATTGCTTAGCAAGGTATAAAGAATGAAATTTTGCACTGCTGTTATATTTTCTCTTGTTTTTTGGTCAAAACTGTTCCCTGCCTATATGCATAGCTTTGCTTTTACAATTAAGTTGGTTATCACCTTTTTTGGGAAACGTATGGATAAAGATCAGGGTAAGTTGAAGTCCAAAAGTTTTAGTGCAGAAGTATTTCAAAATTGTTTGAGAAAATATGTTTAAGAAAAAGGTGGAATATGAAATAAATATGTTATATAATAGAAGAACAACTGCAAACCCTTGTATTTTGTAGGTTTGTAGTACTTGAATAGTTAATTTGTCCTAGTTTTGTGAACAAACAAACCATATATGTATAAAGCTTTAATATATTTTTCATATATAAATATATAAAATATATATTTAATATATTATGGTTGTATATGTTTATAGTATATATATATATATATATATAGTTTATAGGCTTAATAAGACCAAGTGCAAGGTGCTGCACCTGGGTTGAGGGATCCCCCAATACCTGTGATGAACAGATCAAGAACAGCCCTGCTGAGAAGGACTTGGGGGTGTTGGTGGTTGAGAGGCTGGACACGACCCAGCAACATGCTCTTGCAGCCCAGAAAGCCACATCTGTCCTGGTCTATATCACAAGCAGCGTGGGCAGCAGTGTGAGGGAGGTGATTCTCCCCCTTCACTCTGGTAAAATCCCACCTGCAGTGCTGCAGTGCAGCTATGGGGTCCCCAGCACAGGAAGCAAGACCCAGAGGAAGCCACCAAATTGGTTGGAAGGATGGATAGCTTTCCTTATCTCCTTTGAGGAAAGGCTGAAAAAATTGGGCTTGTTTAGTCTGGAAATGGGAAAGGAAAAAAGGGGTGACCAAATTGCAGCATTCCAGTACCTGAAGGGAGCCCACAAGAAAGATGGAGAGATTATTTACAAGATCATGCAGTGACAGGACGGGCTTTAAACTGTAAGAAGAGAGATTTAGATAAGATATAAAGAGTAAATAGAGGGTGGAGAGACACTGGAACAGGCAGCACAGAAAAGTTGTGGATGCCTCATCCCTGGAAGTGCTCAAGGACAGTTTGGATGGAGCTCTGAGCAGCCTGGGCTAGTGAAAGGTGTCCTTGCCCATGGCAGGGGGTTGGAACTAGATGATGTTTAAGGTCCCTTGCAACCCAAACTGTTCTATGATACATTCTGTGATGATAGTTAATATTAAAAACTCTAGATTAATCTAAGAATGCTTTCCTTCAACCATGAGAATTAGAAACTAATTTTGTTGTGTGCAGTAGGCATCTTATTTTCATGATTAGAAGCCGCAAGTTTGAATATCCAGACTCCTCTGGAACAGCTGGGTTTTTGTTTAGCTCTGAGTTTCATTCTTTCTTATCTGTTTAAAATGCATAGAGGTATTTTTTGGTTCCTAAAAAGGCAACTAACTGTAAGAGCAAATTGTCTAGTTGATTCTGAAACTACAACAGATGTAGCTGATGGTTGCCATTGAGAAGTCTGCCTGTTCCTAAATTATAATGGTTTAATTTTCTTAATCTCAAACCATTCTCAAGCTATGGGTAGGAAAAGCTTTTCAGAAGTATCTGCTTAATATAAATATTCTGGTAAATGAACATTAAGTCCTTTGAAAGTGGTAGTACTTACTTTACTTTATTTTTACAGACACTAGACATATTTATTCCTAAAAATTTTCTTGAGAAATAGAATTGTGCTTATTTGCAGCATTGGATAAAAATTCAGTAGCCATACTTTGACCTCATGTTGGTCTAACCTGTGGAATGTGTTAGATGAGAGTAAGACAAATATAGCTGCTTCCATGGAGGGTTCCACTTAAGTTAATTCATATGTGTAGAAATTACATACTCTTAACATTTACTTGTGCCTTCCTTTGTGAAGAGGCTTTATGTATATTCCAAGGACTGCAGCTCTGATTAAAAGCTTGTCGTTTCCTTGCACCCCCAAAAAAAGGAGGAAATGGTTCTTTGTAGTGTAGTCAGACCATCAA
Organism: Luscinia megarhynchos; assembly: GCA_034336665.1. Taxonomy (NCBI): domain Eukaryota; kingdom Metazoa; phylum Chordata; class Aves; order Passeriformes; family Muscicapidae; genus Luscinia; species Luscinia megarhynchos. The sequence continues at coordinate 8,174,935 of JAPFBE010000002.1, forward strand.
GTAAAAATAGTCTATAATATTTATATTCTTGCTCTGAATGGAATGCATAGTAGCTGCCTCTCAAATTTCTAGTGCTGTAATAGTGAGATTCTTTAAGTTAGTTTGAAGAGTTTATGGAGCCATAAACATGCACTCAAAATGGCATAAAAGGAGAGGATTTTATTTGATCTTGAGCTAAAAAAGGCATATTGTATTTCCATCAAGAAAAGTGTTGTAAAATTAAAGAGGATAATGTCATTGGTATTTGCTGTAGTTATAGAGTTAATTTAGTTTTGCAGAAACAATACTATTACCATTAATACTTGTGGCACAACACTTGTCAAAGCCCTTATTGATGCTTTGTCCTTTTCTCTCCCTTTCCTTTTTACTTTTATCTCCACAGTGCTGCATACCCAAGGTCCCATTGATGGCAGTCTGTATGCAAAAGTGAGAAAGAAGAGCTCTTCAGACAGCAACATCCCTGGTGATGCTCAGGGTGTTCATGTTACAGGCAGTCCTAATCACAGTGATCATACCCTGTCTGTCAGTAGTGATTCAGGACACTCCACAGCTTCCATCAGAACAGACAAGACTGAGGAACGCCTTGTCCCAGGGGGTAAACGGGGTCTGAGCCCACAAGAGAAGGCAGAACTGGACCAGCTACTTAGTGGCTTTGGTCTAGAGGAGTCTGTCAGCACCACCAAGAATATGACTGATGCTCAGAGCAAGTACAGTGCTACTCACCACATAGTGCCAGCTCAAGTTCACCTGAATGAAGTCACCAAAATGAAGGACAGGGAGACTGATATTCTGGATGATGAAATGCCTAATCATGACCTTCACAGTGTGGATAGCATTGGGACTTTGTCTTCCTCAGAAGGGCAGCACTCCACCCACCTAGGGAATTTCAGTTGCCACAAGAGCAGTCAGAACTCACTTCTTTCCGATGGCTTTGGAAGTAATGCTGGGGAAGAGCATCACAATGCTTTTGCTGCAGACCTGGGAATTAGTGTGGATTCATTCTATGAGAGATCATTTGGAAGCACTGAGCCTAAGTCAACTGAACAATTGCAACAGAATCCTCCTGTCTCACCCCATCCACAAGCCTATGGCCCAAGTAACTACTCTACTCAGACCTGGGTACGCCAGCAGCAGATGGTCACTGCTCACCAATATGGTTTTACCCCAGAGAATGAAATTAGAGTTGGCATTCATAGCACTGTGGAGAATTTGGGCAGTGTCCAGAGCCAGTCCCAAATCCCAGATGCTCCAACACGTGGCTCTAGCAGCAGAGATGCTGTGCAGAGAGGGCTAGGAAGCATGCAGGGTGCTGCAGAAGCTGAAGAACTTGCAAGTGCTGACAGTTTTAAGTCAAGGCCAATGCCTCAGAGGAACACAAATGGCCTGGATCTAGGACAAAATGCTGGGGACTTAGCAGCTTCTCCAACTTTGGATATTGATCAGTCCATTGAACAATTGAACAGGCTGATCTTGGAGTTAGACCCTACATTTGAACCTATCCCAACCCGCATTAACACTCTCACCAGTGACAGAAATCAAGTAAATGGCTTCAGCAGCCTTGATGCACACATGGAAGAGCTTAACACTAGTTCTGGCTTCCATGACAAATTAGAGGTCACAAACAGGAATCCCTCCGGGCATGGTAAGCTGCAATACTTTCTGAAAATAATGCTCTTTCTAGCAACTGTGTGTTCATTATATGGTACAGCAGGACCCTCAGGTCATTCCTTAAAACTAGGACGATGATTATCAAGGGATTATTTCTGATGCCGTTTTTACATAATCATCCAAGATAAGGAATCAAATTGATGTAAGATAAGTGAGTTTTGCAGGTATTTGCCTTTTTGCTTGAAAAAAGTACTGTTCAGCAAGTTCTTACCTGTCATAGATCATGTGTTGGGATTTTTTTGATGCTGTGAATTTAAGCTGTAAGGGAGCAGAATTTGTACATTGAGGCATTTTTAGAAGGCATCGGTGGTGTAAGTTTTTCATAATTACGTTATGTGGTGTATGTTATTCATTATTTCCATTTAAATTAGGAGAAAAAGTTCCAACAGCTTTATCTTCAAATATAGCAGAATGATGCTGGCATTAAATTTCTATACAATGTTTTCAAAAATAATGTGATATTTGCCAGTAAAGTATTTTAAGACATGCTCTTTTGGAAAGTTTTCTGTTTAAAAATGTGCAAGTCACAGTGCTTGTTTGTTATCTCTGACTCTGAAACAGTTTACAGCTGGAATTAAATACTCAACACTTGCTGACTGTGTTGCCTAAATGCTACTAGAACTAGCAGCTTTGCAAAGGATCAGTAATCTGCCTCTGGCTAAGTCCACTAAACCTATTATTAATGGCCTACCTAAAGTTTGTGACAAATAAGCTCTCGCCTGTCCTACTGTCACGTTTGAAAATTTTATGTGGTCTAATTTCTCTGGCAAAACATATGCCCTTGTCTCCCTTTCTCCCTTTCCATCTTCCTCTTCCTCCACTTCTTGTCTCCAGTCATGGTGCAGTGAAAGACTTGCTTGTGTCCCCAGGATTTGACTGAGTATTAGCCAACATGACAGAAGACAAACCCATGGCCCCACTTGACACAAATGAGTTGCTTCAGCTCGAGCCCAGTAGGATATGCTAAACCATTCAATGATGAGTGTGCCCAACTAGTGTGTGGTGTCTGTTCATGGGCAGGCCTATGTCTTCAAGGATGGTGGTTCTTGTAGGGAAGGTGAAATCACCTGTTCTCTGTTTAGGAGGGTAACTGAGGACTGAAGAAGTCCAAAAATCCATGACTAATAAATGTGAGATGCCTCACTGCTTATTTTTAATACACAGTATGTATTTTGTGGCAATAGTTTGTAATTCTCTTGAATCTTTCCACATCATTAGCTGATGGACAAATTGAGATTTTTCTATACAGTATACAGATTTTTATATACAGTAAATCTAGTGAAGGGGATAAAGAGACAATTTAGAATAAGCCACCTTTTAAAGTTCTGTGTTTGAATATATGAAATTTGATAGATGAAAGAGATTCTTGAAATATTTTCTCACAGATTCTGGTCATCTCAAAGGAAGTAACAGTCCCTATAATTTCCCTTCCATTTTTAACATTATGCAAATAAAGATCTATGAAAATAATTGTATTTGGGGAATGATCTGGAAGAGGATTTGTTTTAAAGAATTAAAATATGGAATTTCTGCATTTAAGGGAATCAAATATAAATATATAGACAGCATTTAAAAACCTGGATACGTGAGGGGAGATAGTAGTGCACACTAGAAGAGCAAAGACTTTGTAGCCAGGAACATAAGAATAGCCCTAATTAAACAAAAATTTAAAAATAATTTTATAGCTTTAGAACAATAATAATGTTTTTAGCTTGTCTTTATGTAAAGTGCTAAAATGTTCCATTTCTAACTTCTGCAAATAACATCTAATTTATACTAGAAAGAGCTTGATTTTAAAACTACTCAGGGTTCCAGAGGGAAAACAACACATCTCTGGCATGCTGCCACCTCTGTTCAAGACTAGGAGGTCACCAGCACATACTGATTTTCTAAGTGCTGTAGAATTTATTTATTTACATATTTAGACTTGCCCCACTGAAATATCCAGAATCATACATTTATTCATGCATGATGTGCACAAACCAGCATGGGGAAAAAGCAATTTACCTGAATGAATGTTAAGAATGAGGAACACTGGATTTATTTTTTTTTCTATATACACCACTGTTCAGAATCACTGGCTGCATGTCAAGTTGCAGAGGGTTGTGGTCAGTGGCACAGTCTACAGATGCCTGTAGTTCAAGGGGTCTAAATCCACTCTGTTTAACTTATCAATTGCTTGAATGAAGGGGTAGAGTGCCTCCTCAGTAAATATGCTGATGCATGAAGTTGAGAGGAGTGGCCATACTCCAGAATGTGTTGTATGTGGTTTGTCTTACCTTGGAGTAAACTTGTAGAATTTCATAGAATTAGGATAAGCAGGGGAACATTCAAGGCACTTAATTAGCTGTTGAAAGTAGTGCAGCACAAGAGCTTAGCTGATAGCACAAAGAAATGCTGGCTGCCATGGGGATGAAGGAGTAGCTGTTAATAATGGGTAAGGAAAACAACATTTGCTCACAATGGCTGATCTTAGACAGTCAGGATTTAGGGGGAGCTCTGTACTCTGTGACTTAAACAGTTCTTGACCTGTTTCATTAATGGAATGAATTGGCCTGTGATAGAGAGTTGGCAGATCAGGACTGAATGGTGTGAATGAGGTTGATGGGACAAATGAGTCATTCTGTGTGAATCTCTCCATCCTGAGGAGTGACCAGTGCTGGAGGTGAATGGGATCAATGTGATGCATGGTGTGTGTACATCTAACTTCTTGAGGGCTGTATTACAGGAAGATCGTGGAATTATCTGGTTTCTTGCATGAGTGTGCAGAAAATACATGCCCTAAAAGTTGTGTGCATGTATCCAGTGCCCTGCAAAGCTGGAAGAATGTGCAGAAGAATGAAATGTATGTGTATTAGCTGGGATACACATTATGGTGCATTCTTGCTTCTGTTTGCTCATATGATTCTGCACTGATTGATAGATAGGCAACCATCTCTTCTTTGCTGCTTCTTCCTAGGTGTTTTTATACACATGTATCCTTAGCATAGGTCTAAATGGCACAAGGTACTGACTGCCCATGCAGCAGAGTTCTGGGTTCTGTCTGAAATGATGTCTTGCTTAGCATTTTTGGATCATTGAATTTCTTTTTCCTAGGACATATCTTTATGAACCATACAGAACAATGGTTGATGACCTCTTCTCATCTTCAGTGTCGTCAGAAGTGAACCACTGCAGTGCTTATTATGATTTTTCAAATTTTTATCTTTTATGTGAGCTGAGTTATGCAGAGATGAGTTTCTGGTAGTGAATGAAGCTGCTGTTTACTAATAACACAGTGCTGGAGTAGTGCTTAATTTTAAAATACAGGAAGTTTGTAGCATGAAGAAATTTTGATGTGTATGTAAGCTTTTCTCTGCAGCCTTACGTTCTTAATTTACTTTACTCTCTGTACATTCTTTTATGCCTAAGAACACATGACCTCAGTCTACTGCTAAAGATATTTCTAAGACTTATTTTCTCAAATCAGACGTCTTATAAGCTTGTGCTTATTCAGTAGAAAAAGAAAGCTAAATCAATGTTTTGCTTCAACCTGTAAAACTGTAAAAGCAAGAATCTGTTATTAAATGTAGAGAACAGAAAGGTTTTTAGCCATTTTCATTATAACCTAGCATCATTGTCACCCATGTCTCATCTGTGTACCTCACTTTTTCACTGTTAAAATGTTACATTTTGCATCTTTAGAAAAATAGTAGATGCAGGTGAGGAATTATGTGATCCAGTGAAGGCAGAACACAGAAACGCATACATTCAGTATTTAGGGCAGCCTGTTTCAATTACTGTGATCAAGAGATGCATTTTTATCGAAATTTGCCAGCATGAGGAAGAGAGGGACTTATTTTCCATAAGGTTGGAATTAAATTGTTGCTCTCAGGTAATTCTAATTCTTCATGCATGAGTTAAGGTGTTTGAAAGGACCATCTCAAAACTTCCCTAGGTCACCTACTGTAGGAACAACACAGATAAACAATTCATACAGCCTTATATTTTGCTTGGAGTTTACCAGCTCACCACAGAATTGAGCATTAAACAAAGCCTTCCTCTCTCAAAAAAATAATGCAAAATGAATAAAAGCAAGGTGTGTTAGCATCTGATTAGGTGTCTGGAATGCCTTCACAGATCTTTCCTCTGTCAAAAGTAAACCTTTGGAGATGGCCCAAGATACAGTATCATAAATCATGCTACAGTGTCTCTGCAGACAAAGGAGAGAGGAAGAAATTCTTTTTGCATACCTTATTAAATAATATGTTTTAAAAAGCATTGAACTGTTACAGATGTATTTGGTTATTCTGTGGGTAAACACAATCCCTCTGAAATAAATTGTGAAATGAGAGTGAAACAAAGCTTGTCCAACTTCTTACCTGCCTTATTTGTATGTACAATACACTACAAAAACTTGTACTTTCCATTGCACAGGAAAATTTTGGTGCCTGACTTGGGAGTTAATTTTACAGTGGTTAACAGTAAATTTGAATTTTTAGGTAAATTAAATGTAGAAATTGAAGTTTTAAATTATAACTGAACTAGATTCAATTTTTAAACTATATTAAGTATTTTTTGAGGTACAGTTGAAAATTGAATTTTAGTTGCATTTAGCAGCACAGTAATTTTTAATTTATGTCATGTAATTACTCCACAAAATTTTATCAGTCTTGTAATTTTCAACATGTGGGCCTGAGTGTTCCATCATTATGAACTCTCTACGAGTTTGGAGATACCAGTTTGCATTTTACACCAGGCTTGCTCCCCAGTCTTAGCATAATTTAAATGGGCTATGAAACTAAAGTGACAGACCTGCAAAGCTGCTATGTCCTATGCTTGATGGTCTACTTGAATTTGGGGTACAGTTTAGACCTTTTCATTTGCTTGTTAGACTAATTGGTTATTCAGAGTTTAGACTTCTAGTCTACTAGCTGTTAAAAATTGGGGCAGATTCGGTAGTTTTTGTTAATCATTGCTAATTATTGGCTATTTTTTCAAGAATAAAGGGATTTTCTGACTTCAGCCACACTGTGTTACATTTTAGAAAGGTTAAGGCATTGAATGTATTACAGGCACATCATTGTTGGCTTTTGTTTTAACTGATATCTTTGAAACAGTGTTCCTATAGATCTAGGAATCTGAAAGTTGGAGCATATCGAGATCCTTGTTTAGTACTTGCATCACAAATCCACCAAGGTCATGGGTTCAATTCTCATACTTCACTTAAGATTTGAACTCAGTGATCCTGCTGGGTCTCTTTCAACTCAGAATATTCTGTGATTTTGTTTTTCAACTGGGTATATATTTGATTATCCTTTTTCCACCATAGCAATGTTCAGCTCAAATTCTGTCTTTCTGTCTTTGAAGATACTTTTTCCTTTCAGTATGTAATAGTGACTGTAAAGCTGATTCTAAATTCTTAAAGAAGATTTTCTATGGTTTAAGCATAAAGCTGTCTTGAAAGCTTGATCATTGATCATAAGTATTCTTTAAAAATCTTAAACTTTGTAGAAGATAAATGGTGGCAGAGAAGGAGATCACTTTTGGTTTGGATAGTATTATTGGTAAAATTTTTAGTGTGTGGGATTGTCCCTGAAGGCTCCTGTGTTGGAAGTTAACTTACGGACTCTCTTTTTCCTGGTTGCATTCTTAAGCCTCATGTTGGATTGAATCCCCTTGTTTCACAGTAATTCATAGGTCTTTTTAAAACTGCTGTATAGGCAGTGACATCTGGAATTTCTGCAGTGCTAACACAGTTCTCCCCAGTGTTATTTCAGCCTTCATGACTTCTGCTGAGGTCTGTGAAAGGGGCACTGAAAAAACAGTTTTGTGGAAATTTTCACCGTTCCTTTGACAGTAGAGTCTGCATTTTATTGCTCTGTGGGTAGAACTGGTAGAGTTTCTTATGTCATGCTAGCTTTCCACACCACTTGGAGCTGTGGTAAGAAGCTCACTTGGAGTGTAAGCACTCTTGTCTTTTCCTCTCTGTGTGTAATATGCTTGTGCACAGCGATAAATTCCAGCTTGTTTATCTGCACAGTTTGTTAAGTTGTATTGATTGGTTGACTAAGCATACATTCTAGTAAGTTTTTTCTTTTGTTTCTTCAAACAATATGACATTTTCTTAAACCACCTGAAAGTTTGTCAGATTTTCTTGAATCTATAGATATTACCTGTTTCCTCTTGAGAAAGGATTAGAATTGAACTGAATTGCAGATTCCAAAAATCCTGCTAGGCAATAAATGAAGTTAAGTAAGTGAGAAGCTGCCTGTGAAGTAATGTAGTTAACATTGCTTAAGATATATCCAGAGAAAATTATTTTAACTGTTGCTCAGGTATTGATGATTGAAATTCAAATTGTTAAAATCAGTTTTACAAGTTCAGACGTTTATATTTCAGTGCCATAACAAGGAATCATGTTTACAACCAGTTGGATAATTTGCTAATAAATGAAATACAGCACTGTTATTGACAAGCCACTAGAGACAAGATTTTAAGCTTAGTGTTGTTTTCTTTCCAATAGTTATAAATACCTCTCAATAGTGGTTGAGGAAAGCTAAGCAGTTAAAGAAACCGACCAATGATTAACTTTTAACCACTGGCCATGCTTCTGTTAGCTGTAGCTTTTGCATGGTGATAACCATCTGATGAGGTAGGTGCCTGATATTGCTCTGATGCCAGTCTGTTGGAATGTTATTATTTGTTCATCGGGGAAAACAAAATTACTTTTGTAGGTAAAAATTACTTTTCACATGGGAAAAGAGAGAAAAGAGAGTATACAAAATGCTTTCAAAGAAATAAATATGTCCTCCTGGGATATTTATGAAGCTCTGCCAAAATAAGCTAAATTATAAGAGCAAAAATGAATTTTGTGACTTCTAAGAAGTCTTGGCAGCTGACACATTATGTTGTAAAAAGTTCCTTTTAAATTAGTAAGTCTAAAAACATCTCTTACATTAAGTGAGGCAGCTTCGAAGTACATTTTTGAAACTGATGAACTAAGTTGAAGTAATTTTTTGCTCACTCCTTCACTTAATTTTAATCTCTTAGATTTATTTGCTTTAAGCTTTACTGAAATATATCAGCTCAACTTCTCCCCTCTATTGTCCAGCATCTGATGGTAATTTGGTATGTAAAGCACATTCAGTCTATTTAAGGGAAATGTCCATTTTCCCAGACAGACCTGTTTGTAGCTTTCTGAGGACTACATTAACTTCGTACAAATTACAAGCTTCATGAGTGTATCAATATTACTGATGATGAAATCCTCTCATTAGTGTGACAAGTAAAACTTGCATTAAATTTTAAAGGTCTGTTTTCACCCACCCAAAAGATAGATATTCGTGATCATAAAGTAGTCTACAAGGCCATGTTAACTAAGAGATATTCTGAAATAAATTGTCTATACCTAATGTCCTGGGGTGACTTAATGATGCTGAATTGTATCCCCATTTGTCTGTTTAGCCCAGAAATAAGTTTTGCACCTTTAAAGCTAGATCTGAGAGTGGAGGGGGCGAGAAGGAGAAGTGGTGGATTGTCTGAGGTGGTTGCATTCAAAAACATAAAGATAAGAGTTTTCAGCTTTCCTTCTCACAGACTGTGCTGTCTGCAGCACGGATAGCGGGAAAGAGCTCTCCTTTGCTTTTAGTTAGTTTTTGTAGCTAGCTGAGGCAGAAAAGTTCCCTGGACTGTGGCTCTCCTTTTCCTTGGAACTGATCAGCGCTGCTCTGGCTGAAAACCCAGAAGAACACCGGGAGCTCACACCTGTGTCCCACCGGGGCCGGGACGCGGCATTTTCCAGCAGGAGGGACTGACAGAGACTGAGCGAGCCGAGCTGCACCCACGACAAGAACTTTCTGAGTTTGCCATCTTTTCAGGACAGCAAGAGGGTTTACTGTTTAATATTATTCATTTTTTATTCTTGTGAATACTTTGCTTGTTAAATAAACAGGGATTTTCCACTTTTCTCCAAGAAAATATTTTCCTACACCAGTTGGGGGAGGGGATGCTTGAATCCGTTTTCTAGAGAGACCCCTTTGGAAGCTTCCTCCCAGATTTGCCCTAAACCAGGTCAACATGTTTACAGATGGAATGAAACTCTCATGTGCTGTTCCTGGCTCCTACTGCCTCCTGTGGAGAAGTGATGGGACTGGGAGAGTCTGGTCTCAGATGGTCTGAGATTCTGCAGTAATTCCCACTCATCTTTTCTTCACAAAAAAGACAAATGAAAAAAGAAATCCAATGCAAAAAGTTGGTAAATGCTGGAATAATGTGAACTCAGTCTACATTCTTAAATATTTCCAATTTCAGTAGAATTCACCGTGACTTTTTAGTCTCATGTAAGAGGTTTAGAAGATACTTGTGATTTCATGTCCTTTTCTGGCTTTGAAAGTCTTGAGTCTAGTTTGCTTCCAGTGTCTTTCAGAAGATACTCTTTCCATAAATGAGAGATCACACGTAAAGATTCAAGTCAAGGGAAAAAGATTTAAATATGGATGCTTAAAAAAGTTTTTGGGTTTTCAAAGTTGCAGCAACCATAAAAACATAATTTCAGTTTTGCCTTTTTCAAAATATGCTAGGTTTATAAATATTGACTTGATAAAATTAATAACTGGCTGTATTTGGACCCTGAAATTTAACCCTATTTGTAGAATTTTCAAAAATTGCTAGCATGGTTTAATTTATTTATTTATTTGGTTCAACAGGAGTTATTGTCATGCTGGCTTTGATGCTAACAGAGATGGATTTTTTGGAAGTGTCTAATTCTGTAGTTTAAAAAGAGATTTACTAATATTTTTAGGATAAGCCACTTCTTGTCTGCAAGGTACTCAGGTTGATACATACATAAGGCAATGCAGAATCACTTAAGTACAATAGATTTTAGTCTAAAATCCCTATCTCTGTTTCAAGCTTGAATAAAAACTGTTCTGCTATACAGAAGTGCATTTGTGTATTGATGCTGTATAATTGTGTGGTGTAATCACAGTGAAATGTCTGTAACACAGACTCTTATGTCACATGTGAGATTTTACACCTTAGCTTCTATCACTTACTTCAGATCAGGAAATCATGTGTATGTAAGGTGTATGCTATCATTTTTATCTACACAAGTTGCCGATTCAGCCCTCCTGCTGGTTATTTGAAAGACACACTTTGGACTCCTAGTGTTATGGTTCCATGATCAGGGTGTGTAGGAGATATGCTTCAACAACACATACTTACAGCTGGAAATTACTGTAAATGTTTAAATGACACCAAGCAATTAAAGTAACTTCTTGTGGAAATACTCAGCTCTTCTAAGTGAAATAGCTAATCCTCAAAGATCTTTTTGCATATATATAGATTATTGAAGCTCTCAGAGGAGTATTTGTAAAGTAGCTAAGCATGTTGTTGTTTTTGCGGCTACTCAGTAAGTTCTGTGGATCCTTATTGTTGACTTAAGGATAGAAAAAGCAATTGTTGCAGGGGTAACCTGGAAGTGCCTGCTGTTGGGAGTTGATGACCATGTATAAAATCCTGCTAATCATAGCTCTGCATCTAGTGACGTGCTCTTAATAATGTCGTTGGAAACAAATACTGCTTTATATCCTTGAATATCCTGGATTGTTCTGCTGGTTTACCTACTCTTCTGTGCAGTTCCTCAAAAGGGTTACAGCTTCTGTGTGTAGCCAGTACCTAATTTTTGTGAATAAGCGTCTTTGCTATGTGTGTCACAAAATGTGTACCGTGAACTCGAGTTTACAAGGGCCAGGGTCTGTTTTAACTGAATGTAATATGCTTTTGGGAGGGAAAAGGCGGGGAGGAGGGAAAGGCAGCCCTGGACAGCAGCAATGGTTTTTCTGCCAAGAGCCACTGTGTGTCAGAAATGGGAAGAGAGGCTTCTCATTGGAGTGCCTGTAGCGGCCCCTTCTGGCTTGCTCTTCTGATTTGCACTGGGGGTGATCGCTTCAAAAATGAGCATCAGGAGAAACTTACTCCTCTAGAACAAAGGGGACTGTGAATATTTTCCAACTCATGTCAGCAAAGAAACTACAACTGGTATCTTTTCCCCACCTATGTGGTTTTGTAGAACAGTTTGAACATTCTTGATTATAATCATTACAGACACAACAGTGAAGTTTGTTTTAACAGTTCCAACTGAAAAAAAGAAGTCTCCTAATCAGCTTGCCTGTTTTCAGCAACAGGTATGCAAGATGATGATGCAACAGGGAAAAGGCTCAGAAAGTTAAGTGTTGGGCAGTATGACAATGATATTCCTGGGGAGCCATCGTATAACAGGTGTGCATGGATGAAGTCTCCTGCTGCTCACCAGGCTGTAATTCCAGGATCACCAGTTGCTGGAGGGAAAACCAAGGAGGTAAACAAGCAAGAATTTTTCACTAAATACTGAAGCAAGCAGCCAGTAGGAAGTCTTATGTTTTGTGTCCAAAATTATTACGAAGCAATTGGGCAGTTGCATGATGGCAATAGGAACTAATGACTGGATTTACCTCAGAAATGCAATTCAGTGTTTAAGGATGCTCTTATCTCTTCTGTGTTTGCATGTTTTCAGTGTTCCAAGGTCTCTCTGCTGGAACAGTAGATCACACTATATCTGATTACAGAAATCTACAGTAATTTGATGAAGAATGCTCCACTGTGTCATAGGGTTAAGTGAGAATTATCACGCTGTAATTTTGCTTTTTTGTGTCTTAGATGACCCTTGTACGTTACCAAGATGAAATAGATGGGAGAATCTTCTCCACAATAAAAAATAGAAACGAAGATGTCACATTCACATCAGCTTTTCCCCTGTCACCAGAGAAGACATATGGTAAGAAAATGTCTGTCTCTATTTATTTATTTATTTATTTATTTATTTTAATAGCACTGTTGACATTTTACCTGTTACTGAAGAGGAACTGCCCTTTTCCCTCTCTTGTAGTGACAACATCTCCATTATGCCGTCAGCAGATTCCCTCCAGCCAAAAGGTCAGCAGCCCATCTGAGTTGTACAGAACCACTTCTGGTAAGGTACCTCTCTTTCCTAAATAATGTGAAAATGAGCTATGTATGAAGGCAACTAAAACAACCGTGGTTTATAAGTAGGACATATAAATGGTGAATTTAGATGTGCGAGTCAGAGAAATGGATTTTAGCAGTCCTATTTTAATCACACCGAAAACAAGTGAGTAATGAAGAATTATCCAAGAAATATTTAATGCCTTCCAGATTTAACTGCCAACAGGGAGTCCATGTTCACATTCATTGTGAAAATTCAGTGTAGGAGCAATTAGGCACCTGTGTCACAGAAATAAGAAGAAATGCAGCTCAGTGTTTAAGGCTATGCTGCTCTTGTTCTCTTTATCTGTTTGCATGGTTTCAATGTTCCTCAGTCTTTCTGCTGATATGTGATGATATCAAAATACTACTATCAGGAGACTTGAGTTCTTTGTGATTTTAAGCTGGTTTTGTCTCTATTTGAGGAAAGATGGGTGATGTCCATGTTGCCATCTTTCCAGGCAAGTGAAGCTGACAATAGAGCTTTACAGTAGCTATGCTCATGTCAAGGAGATCCTTAACCAGAGGAATGGGTGTTCTAGCGGGTTGTTTTGTCATTGTACAGTTTGTAAATGTGCAACCATGGGAAAGTAGTTGGTAGTAGATGAATCCATATTTAAACATTTAATATGATCTAGCTATGATTTTTTTATAATAAAGGATGATTTTCAAGGCCTCAACTCTTTGTTACTAAAAATAGCACCTAAGCTACTGTTACCTGTCAACTTTTTTGTACAAAATTATTTGAAAATTTATTATTTAAATAATTTAAAAGAATAAGTATTTCTAGACTGCATCAGGAAGTGCTGCACATAGCAGGAAATCAGCTAAGGTATTTAAAACCTGAATAAAAATAACAGGCATTGATTTTATGCATTACATGACATTGAAATGAAAATTCATATTTACTAATACAGTTTTACTGCTTAGGCTATGACTGTCTTCTCCAGGAAGATCTTGATAGTAGATTTTTCAATAAATTTGAGGATGGGTTTTGATGGTTAATTGGGAGGGGGGAGGACAGTTTTAACTTAAAAAAAAATTCCTTTATGTTTAATTTGCCTCACTTAATAGTTGTCAAAAGCAAATAACATCAACACAGAATAAAGTTATCTTTAGCTATAGAAAAATCTTCTACCCAGTTCAAGGCATCTCTTTATGGTTCTCCCTACTTCTAAGTAATTAGTGGCAGATATTCTCCTGGGGACAACTTCATCAGATCAATTATAGGTTGATCTACTGAACTTCGTTGTTAAATGGTTTCTGTTTATGTTGCTAAGAGCTAAGACTTGCCCTGGAAATATTTGGCTTTCAATGTATTTCTCTATTTTGATTCTCCTGCTTAATTCTAATTGCTGTCATCTCTCAAATGCTGGTTTTAGATACTCAGTTCGTGGAACACTGAAAGTAATTATTCTAATTACTAGAAAAAGAAACAATTCTTCCTTTGAGTGCCTGTTTCAAAATGAAGCTCAAGGCATATTGAATGCTGCAGGTTCAGTGCTCATCTCCATGCAGCTTTGGTTTTAGCTGTAAACATAATGTACTTTGACATTAAAGGTTAGTTGTTAGTTAGTTAAAGGTTAAAAGTGTATGAGGTGGGTCAGCTAGAAAACATGCAGTTGAAGATACCTGTTTGCAGGCATTTCTCAGAAATGTTAATTGAGTGACTTTCCCATCAGAGCACAGAAACTTCTATGCTAGAGGCAAGTAAGAATCATACTTTAAATGGTTTAAATTTTTCTCTTTTGCCTTCACTTCTACTGTAGTTATTGCCTGTATCTACAGTAAGTATCTACTGTATCTACTTGCTTCTGTGTCTTCTGATTTCTTTGGCAAGAAGTGCTTCTTATTTCTGCTACCAACCCCTAATTCACGCCCAGAGCAAGAGTGTTACGTTTTGTGTGTAGAAGAGGCCAAGAATCGGAAGGGAGCAGATACAGCTCTTCCTGTGGTTGAGACTGCTTTAATGCACATGCTACAAGGGTGACTCTAAGAGCGTGCACTTTGCAAGAGTTCTCAACAGCCTCACTTTTTAGTACTTTCCCCTGCAGCCTAGCTCTTCTTTTAAATGCTTACATGGTCTTTATTTTGGTAAAAGTCAGAAAACATGCTGACTTCTTCAGAAATTTCCAACAGTGTGAGGCCTTTTGAGTCATGGACTCTGGAGTCTTAATTTCTGCTATTAAGATATTACCACTTTTGCCTCAGTTCAGATCACCCTTGAATTCAAAATTACTTTCTTCTGCATCTCAGCTTTGTTGGGTATCTGCTTTTTAAATTGCCAGTGAGGATGCTGTAACCTGGTTACTAATTATCTAGATGTATTAGCTGTTTTATTTCCTCCCTGTTTCCTTGTGGAGAATAATATTCAGTGTAATTAGCACTTACCATATCAAGGGATCCTGTTGTGCTTTTAGAAAAGTACAAAAGTATATATTTTAAAAGAAAAAGATACACAATTTTGTGTATGTTATAGTCAAGAACTGCAATGACATCCAGTCCCTACATATAAAATATTATAATAGTCTCTCTTTAAGTTATTCTTGTAAACTGTGTATTTAGTATCTTGAATGCATCTGATTTTTAACCTGTTTGCCTAAGGACACTGTCTTTCATAAAGTCTCACAGAATGGAGCTCTGTTATCCCTAGAAATCTTGATTTTCTTTCCAGATAAAACTACTTTGCTGGGGAAAGTCAGTCTAGTAGTATTATGTATCTGTCTCCCTTACATTAGCTATGCCCTAACTCTTCATTCTCCCTGTACATTAATTGGAGATGTCCTGCCTGCAGGATTTATTTTCACAACCTTGTTCTTTATCAAACAGGTTGAAATTTAACCTCCCTCAGTCTGTATGCATGCAGTCAATTTTTTGTCAGCACTGCTGCTCCAGTGATCACTTGCTGCTAATGTTTCATGGCCCTTTTCTTCACTTTACATGGCTTATAAGTAATACAGCACTCACAGAGTTCATTCTGAATTATCTTTGAAAGACACCTTGCTTCTTGAGATGAACCTAAGTCTATAAATTGGCTAGTTTTATAAAGACTCCTCAAAAAACAGGGCTGCTCCAGATAGGACCCAGATACAGCTCTCTGGAATTTCACAACAGCTGATGTATATTCCATGGGAGGGAGAGTCCCACACATCAGGGGAGGAATGAAGCACTATTTGTAGGCCATTTTGAAACTTATAAAGGCTCTTTTGTCTCAAGACAGCAGACAGCTAATTCAAGTCCCTTTGTATATAGAAGTAACAAATAAAAGCGTAGCAAGCTCTTTGCCAGGGGACTGAATGCTGGCTAGCTGCCCTGCCACTCCACCCCTGAGGCTGGATCAGAGCTGCCCCTTCTTCAGCCCTGGTCAAAGCAGACAGAACTTCACAGAAGGTCTGCATTCACAAACAGGCACTGTCTTGCAACAGAAGGCAGGGATCTGTGGAACAAGGGAAGATTGTCTATAATCCTTTATCAATGTACTGACAAAGACAAGACATGATGTCACTTATTTCCATGTTTTGTGAATGACCTAACTAGACTTGTGCAGTTCAAGCAGTGCAAATGTTGGAATGAAAGCATTGCTGCCGGTATAAGGAATCCCTGAGCCTTCAACCATGTGTAAAGCCTTGCCTTTTCATCTCTTCCATGGGGCTTAGCCTATGTACTGTACTCAAAGCTGTGTATGAGCTGCATCTATTCTAAAAATTTTTAAAAGGGCAACTTTTCTCCTCATGCCATCGTGGAACTCTTCAAGACCATGTACTGGAGTATTTCCACATTTTTTTTCTCATACAGGCTGTGTTTTTATCTGACAGAGACATTGTAGCCCTAAATTCCCCTCATTGACTAACACAGACTAATTATTGCGCTTCAGCAGAGTGATGAGTGTTTAATAAATATATTGGAAGGCAAACCCACAACCTAGCAGACTCATTATTGCATAATTGTATTACTGATTAGAATTTTATACTGTTGTGGTTTCATACTGTTATTTCAGGATTGTGATTTCTTCCAGTCACTGGGTTGCTAGGGATGTGATACCTACTGCTTAATTTTTTGATTTAAAAAATGTTAGGGTTCTAAATTGAGGGTCAGTTTGGGAATAAAAACGAAACTAATTTGTGAAAGGAAAAAATTCCCTGTTTATGATGGGCAAAATCTTTCTCCACAATGTGAAAAACTTTTTATTTACTATTTTAAAAAAAAAAACCTTTTAAACTTTTTTAAACTTTTTTTTTACTATTTATTTATACCTTTCTCTCCTCCTCTTACCTGCTTATGTATGATATACATGTCTAAAGCAAGTAATAGGTTCAGAACTTTTCCAGACATCTGGATTCATTTGCTTTGAACATCAGTGCATCCACTTAAGTGGATGGATATCATAAGCTCTGTCCTCCTGGAAACAGGCGCATTTTTATTTTTGCTATTGCAATTTTTGTGTTCAGGTTTTTTTGGGTGTTTTGTTTATTTTGATGGGTTTTCATTTGTTTGTTTGTTGAGACTATCAATGAAAAATAAAAAAGAAAAATAGAGAAAGAAAATTTATGATTTAATGCAAAGCAGATACACCAGATTTCTGTTACATTTTCCATTGTCCTACAATTGCCCTTGACATGTTTATGTCGTGGCTAAATACAGTGTTCATCTACACAGTATTTTTATTAATTAAACACCAGATATTTCTTAATTATTAAATGCACCATTTACTAGTGCATGAGAAGCCTCCATAGGCTTCAGGAGCAAGCAGAAAACAACTTGGATCTCCTGTTGGGATTCCACCAGTAAGAACTTAATGAGAATGAGCTTCCAAAAAGAGCATTTGGAGTGCTGTAAAGCAAAATCATAAATGTTCAGAAACCACTTCTTGGTGGTTGTAAGCACTGAAATCAATATAAGGTATAATATAATCTATCACTCTTTTGCATCTCTGGGTTACTTTCATTGAGACATTCAGCTCAGTGAAATCAATCTTTATTCAAAGTTTTTATTGCAAGAAGGTTGGAGATGACTCGATATGTTTTCAAGTCTTCATTGCCACAAATCTCCTTTCGTTTGTGCCACTAATTATAATACCATTCTTAACATATCTTGCAAATACAGTCATGGAAATGTTGTATTTGTTTGGCCTGGGGAGAAATAAGCAACACTGACTATCAGTGATTTCACTCTGGTAGTCCAAATTCACAGCAAAAGTAATAATATTCCATCTCATGTGCTGAAAACCTTAACCATTTAATTTAGTTTATGTCAATCTGAATGGTGGAAAATACCTTGTAACAGTAGAATGAAATTGAAACGAAAAATAAATTAAAATACTCGTGGTCTATGCCTGCCTTTACTGAGTGGTATTAACCAAAATCCTTACAGTGTGAGTGTCTACAATGGAGCTATTTGATAATCAGTCAGTTGAGCTTTTTTTTCCCTTCCAGTTTGGCTAAGATTTTCATGGGAGGAACTCTCCCAGTCTACACTACCTAACTTCTCAAAGCTTTAGAGATGAAATTATTTAGAGTTTAATCCATTTAGCTAGCTAGATTTGGACAGGTCTTGTTTACAACTGTTACATGTTTCTACATAAAACTTTAAAAAGCCTGTACATATTTTAGCCACTCAGTAAACATTCTAATATGTCATTGATTCAGAAGACAAAGGAATATAATTATGCATAACTGAATATAAAAAGCTAGGGCATGCCAAGTCCATGGCAGATAGTATGTGATGATAAACCAGTGGGACAATTTAAATGTGTGTTTTCTTTGGCTGATACATTAAAGCTGACAAAATAGGTCACTCTCGTTACTGGATTTTCATAAGAAAACTAAGTCTCTAAAATATGCTCTCTCTTTCACTGGTTTTGGATACTCTAGGTTGACAAAATATTCTGGAACATGAATACATTCTGGTTTGTAGCCAGTGTTGTATCTATCACAGACTCAATAATTCTTCAAATCTGATGCTTATGTCAAAACAGATATATTTCATGATGAATTGTTGTTACAGCTCCCCGAGCTAAACTTCTGCAAAGGGACACAGTCTGCTGTGACCTACATGTTGAACATCACGTTGAACATGAGAAACATTCAAGTGCTACAGATGGTCATGGAAAATACTGTGCTAGCAGAATGCATAGTCTAGTAGTGCACATGTATGTAATTCCATGCGCAGTTTCTCTATAATGCGGAAGAATTTGAAGGAAAAATGAAAACGTTGAAGAGATATTGTGAAACTATTCACTGTCTCCTCTTCCTACCCCCTTGCTTTTGTAGCATCTGTTCATCTGGACAGAAACACTATGATCATAGATCAGAATGGGCCTTACATATCCTCCTCTGTTAAAACCACTTTGGAGAAAGAATCAGATACTGATTTGGAAAGACTTTGTTTTATACTGTGTGTTTAGTTTTCTGTGCAAGTATTTACATTGGGGGTTTTTTTGTTTGTTTTAATGCATGACTTTTCATTCCATGTGGGCGAAGTGCTGATAGATATGTAAATCAGAGAACTGAGACTGTTCCCTTAGAAATGGCCCTCTCAGAGGTCCCTTGGCACTGCCTGCATTATCCATTTGAACTAAGACACTTCTGAAAAGTTATATGCAGTCTTCTGCCTAAAACAGCAAATGTGAATTAAGTTTTCTCACAGGGAAATGAGTATCCAAGTGGTGGAGACCCTAAATAGAGAAAGAGGCTCTCTACTTTCTCATCTACCCATTTTGTCCTGAATTAAATGTTGAACTGCATTAAAGGAATGGCAGATCTTGTGTCAAAGGAGTTTCCTGCAGAAGTTCATATGAAGTAAGGTTTCTAGCTTGGCACATCTTTATAAAGTCTCTGCCATGTTATATGTCTTTCATCAATGGTACCTTAGCAAGTCTGACTGATCCTTGACCCTCACTAGTAGCATTAAATCAAGCAAGTGCTGATAGGTTCTTCATCAAGAACCCGCCCACCCTGTAAGCGCTTCCCTTAACTGGGGCACCACACTTTAATCCAGTCTGTGTGTTACTTGCTGTGTTGAGTAACTTTTCGTACCAGTGTGAACTGAAAGATGAAACAACTGCCTAATTTCAAAAGGATTTAGTAACTGAGAAAAAACTGGAAGTTTTGCATAAGACATGTTATTGCCTGTTGTATTTTCATTCAGGAACCAATACATCTGAAAGTTTAATTGTGTGGCCTGCAGCTTTCATCCTTCCTGTAGCTCTAGTACAAAGGAATTTTCTCTTGAGAGAAAGCAGTAGCATTTTCTGATGTTTATTTATTTTTGTGTGTGTGTTTTGGTTTTTTTTTAAAATACTTGCCATCCAAGATAACTGACTATACTTGGAATATGCATTTATTAGTTGAAAAGATTATGGTACTTCCAAAGATGCTGAACACAGTTTCTTGTTATGTTCACTAGTAACTGTGACAGCGCAAAAATTCTAAAATTGAGGCAATAAAATAAGCTGTAGAATTCTGAAGTTCCAAATACCAAAAAAAGTTGTTTATGTAATCAAATATTACATGGTAAAAATGTGTTTATACAATACTTCAGTGCTGTTACTTGAACATGGTCTCAAAGCATATGTGCCTCTTCAGTGAAATTTGAAATGCACCCTGGTAATACACTGGTGGGTGGTGGTGGTTTGGTTTTGGTTTTTTCCCCTTTATTTTTTCTTGCTGAGAACCACTGAAAAAGTGATTACTTGTGAGGTTTTTAAAGCATTCTGTTTTAGAGAGTTTGGTTTCTCTTGTTTTTCCTTTCCATGGGAAAAAGTAAAGGATTTCTCCACATAAATCAGTCATTTGATAAATACCTTTTTATATAATCATTGAAATATAGATGAATAATATCTTACACATATATAAAAACCAAAATAATCTGAAACTGAGAAATCCATCACTAATTTGCTACTTTTGAAGATGCAAACTATAAGCCATTGACAGAAACTTAAAAACAATTTAATAGAAATACAGGATTGGATGAGCAGGCAGCCTGGCAGATGTGTTTGTTTTTACACATACCTGAGGTTGCTTGTTTGCAGTGCATGTGCATAGCATACATTTTTGAGATGTCACTAGTCCAGTTTGTCTGGAAAAGTTTAAATTAACCAAAAAAAATGGGAACAACTACTGCTCTTGCTATGACTCTATGAAATTTTTTCAACTTTTCCAGGGTGAGGCCTCCTACTATATTGGCACTTCATGACTGTGATGTGCCAGAGTAATCCACGTAGTTTGAGGGAAGGCTGAAGAAGAAAGATCCAAAAATTGAAGTACAGCTGTGAGCACACTTTTTCAAAACAACTGCAGTTTTAAAATGATCCTGTGTTTGAGTGTCTGGGAGGGTCTGTCTACTGCATTCACAAGTTAAAGATATTATACAGTTTTAGAATGACAGACCTTCCAATGTTGAATGAGAACAGAGAGGAAATATACACTCAGTTCCACTTAATTGTTTATAGTGTAAAGGTCATACTGCTCTTTGTTTTTCAAGATGCTGTTCTCCCCTATGTTAATTCTCTTCATGTTTATTCCCTCTGGCAGAGGAGGAGAAAATCAAATTAATCTGTGTTTCTCTATGCCTGAGTTAGGCATGTTATTTCACAAAGTCATTTATATTCAGGCACCCTGTAGATAAATTCTGAAAGGAGCAATCTACTTGACATTGACTCCCACATTTCTGTCAGTCGCCAGAATAGTAGGGAAATATGTGACATTCCTTCCCAAATTGTGGAGTTTGCTGAATTTGCATGAAGGACATGGCATGGCCACTGCTTCAGGGGTTGGAGAAAGGTGCATGTTAAAATTCAAGCCCTACATTTTAATCTGTTTTGGATAGATTTTGCAGTGTAATGGTTCTGATCAAACCAGGTATCTTACGTACTATATCTAGGAGAAGTGTTCACTGGTACCACCTGGCAAGACCTGATCCTGATTGCTGTGCTGTGCCTGGAACAGCCATGAAACCAATTCTTCTTGCCAAATGACAGACTTTCTCCTTTTGAGATGTCAGTATCTTACACACTGTGCTGACCTAAATCAAACCAGTTCCTCACCTGAGACATCCAACACTACCTTTCCTTCCCTTCCTAACTCTTATTTTGTGTACAATCAGCCTTTGCCCTTTCTATCTTCTGGCTTTAGAGTCTCAGACTTCTTTCTTCTGTGGAGAAAAAAAAATCTCATCTGATTGAAACTTGGAATTTGTGACAGAGAAGCAAAAGGTGTGATTTATGTTATGTGCCCTTTTGTTTGTTATTAGCTGTCCATGTCAGAGGGATTTTCTTGATGAGTAGCCCCTTAAGTATAACTGAGTCTGTTAGAAGGATCCATGCAAAAAAATCTTAAGAAAGGGTGAATTTGATAAATGCTGACAAAGCCCAAGTATATTAATACTTTTAATTACATGATTTCTTCTTATATTGCATCCTTAGAATACTTTGGAAAGTAAGTTTCTTACTTAACCAAACTTCTTCATATGTCATCTCAGTCCATTGTTATCTTCTTTGTTAAAGGTTACTATTCTTGCTCCCTTCTAATTCGGCAAGTGTTAATAGCCAAACAAGCAAATCTTTCGAGATTTTAAGATCAGGAAAAAAATGAGCTATCTGAAGGTCCTGTGATTACAGTGCTTTTTATGCAGAGACAGGGATGCTTTCTATGGAGCGAAATTTTCTCTAATCGTTGTTTATAGGACTGTGAAGACTGTGTTTGACTGCATCTGGCTCTGCCAGGAAGCATCCAAGACAAAGTGTAGTTGTATAATAAAATTTTCAGAGTAGCTGGTGTCAGTTCTGAACTGCTGCATAATAACCACTTTTGACCCTGTAGCAAGGACTTTCCCTTCTTTTTACCTGATAATATGGTGTATATCATAATGAACCTTTGCTATTTGGTTCTTCTGAGTGCGGTCTTTATGCAACACGTTTAATAGGAGCTTCTTTTTACCTGATAATATGGTGTATATCATAACTAACCTTTGCAATTTGGATCTTCTGAGTGCACTCTTTATGCAACATGTTTAATAGGAGCATCTGCTATGAAGGCAAACAGTGGTAGGAATGAATATTCTTATAAAGGAATAGTTTGATTTACATTATGGTCTGTGGAAGAAAGCAAAATGTTAGTTTACCAGTACTCATCTTCATAAGCAAGCCAGCTTGTGTATTTTAATATTATCAAAACGGCTTAGTACATGCATTCAAAACATGGTGCCAGTAGAAATTTGAAAGCAATAGAATAATTCATTATGGGAAATTTTAAATGGTTATATTTGTTTCTATCTAGATCTAGTAATTTCCTGCAGTCGTCCTTTCAGAAAATACAGTGCTAGGCACTGAAGAACAATCTGGAAAGGAAATGTGCTGCTCATTGTGGAGCTGCAGGGTTTCCACTCGTCTTCCTGACCTGTAAATAAAACCTGCTCAGAACAATGCTAGGGGGATGTTGAATGCAACACAGTAAAGCTACACGTGTTTTGTGATCTTGGGAAGCGAGTAAAGCCTTATTCCGAGCTCTGGGTGCTAAATTTATCCGAGAGTGTTGAGCCAGTTTGGTGCAATAGAGTAGCTGGGCTTTGATCAACATTAAAAAGTACACGGGGTTCCGTGCCTTCCGTAACTCTGAGAGAAACAAGTGAGGTCAAATGAAGTGGTGGGGGAAGAACAACACCACCCGCCCCCCGACACTCTAAGAAACTCCCCAGATCCAGCAAATCGCAGCCAGCCTCTCCGCTCTCCCAGCCCCCCGGGCAGCGCCGCGCTGCGTGCGAGGGGCGGCGGGAGCCGGGCGGGGAAAGGGGAACAAGGGAAACGCCAATGAGGTGGAGTCGGCACAGCAGGCACACTCTGAATGGGCAGTCGAGCTGGAGAGCGAGCGGGAAGCCTAACCTAACAACTCTCGCGGAATTACTTTCTGCCTGGATGGAGTGAACTCGGGCTGTTCTTCATCGGGGCGGCTGTTCTGAGACAAGGGAGCCCGTGCTTCTCGCCGCGGACGCTGGAAGCCGCTTTGCGGTGAAGTTCCGACCCGCGAGGGGAGCGGAGGGAGCTGGCAGATGCGGGGCATCGCTTCTCCCCAGTCTCTGCGTGGCGGGGCGGCTGCCTCGGCTCGGTGAGCCGCGGGCAGCATGCGGCCCGCAGGGAGGAGGGAAGGGCGATTTCGCACCGCCCCGTGGGACAGCAGCGGTCGCGATGGCTTCCGTAGGTAGGTTCTGTGCCTCCCCGCGGCCCCGTTCCGTGCGTTCTCCTGAGCCTGAAACCTCGTGTCGCGGGTCGGGCTCGTGTGCGGCGGCAGCGGGACGTGACCCGGGCAGAGAGAGGGGAGGGAGCGGGGCTTGCCCGGAGCGGGCCGGCCTCGGACGGGGCACGGCGCTGGAGCCGCACGGAGCCTGCGGCCTGCTGCTGCTGCCGGCGCTCTGGAAATCGGGGAGGGAGAGCTGCGCCTTCTGGAGGCACGGAACAGCGCTGGGAGTCAGAAACGGAGAAGCTTTGCGGACAAGGAGTTCTGTCAGTGTGAGAGTTTTCTGCAGTCTCTGGGGAATGGCTGGGGGCGTGAGGCAGGACTCGAGAGTTTTTCTGCCGAGGAAGCCTTGTAGTTTTTTGTGTGTCGTGGTGGGTCTTTTTTGAAGTAGAATAAATGAGGGCTGCGTGGAGTATACAGTTTCTGTCTACGTAGAAAAAATTTGTCCAGGCTGAGTCTTTTTCCTCCTCTGAGGAGTTCTTAGTAATGTTATGGCAGCACTGAGCTTCTTTCCAAAAACATGAAAGGTGTAAGATTTTGTAAACACGAGTCTTTCTTAAAATAAGGAATATGGCATCGTTTTTCTGCTTTCTTGCTTAATGAGAAAAGCACTTCATTTTGTGCCATTAGGACTGGAAGGGTAATTTGTCTAATTCGTGCATCCAAGACAAAGTGTATTTGTGTAACACATGTAAAAAACACTCTCACTTTCTTACTTCAGATCTGTATTTTCCATTAAAATATAATAGAGTCTTAGAGCAGCCAACTATTACATGGTACAGTGTACAGGATGCTCCAGAATAAAGAGCCTGGTTCCTATTGCCTTAGTGCGAACAATTTTTCTATTCAGGCATTAGCAGCACATGCTTGGGTAAAGACTGCAACCCTAAAAGGAGAGTTACTGAATCACAGTTCTCGAGGGACAAACCAAGAAAAAAGATGCAAGAGCTTCAGTTCTCAGTCGTGTGTTTTGTGATACTGAGCAATGCTGAAGATAAGCTGAGCTGAGTTTGTTTTTACAGTTTTAATTCCAGGTTATTAAAAGCAGCCTTTGAAAAGTAAGTTTTTTTCTTGTTCTAAAATAAAATGGTGTAATTATATTGCTTGAAAATCAAAAGGCAGCCCTCACTTTTGTTATTCAGGCTGCAGTGACCTGGGTTCAGCGTTTTGTTGTGGGCAAGTGACTAGAAAAGTGAACAGGTTGAAGATTGTCATGTTTAGGCAGAATTTTTCTCACAGCAAAAGAACAGGCCCAAAGTGAGAGTTTTGATAGAAGGTCCAAGCATCAGGTTGAATGTTTCCATATCTTCTATGGGGCAAATATGCCTCAGACATCAAAAGCTGCATACTGGGACCTCTCTGGTTCCTTGTGTCACCTGGGAACTGGACTGAGACAGGAAAAGGAGTATTTAAACTCCTTCTTTCCCTCTCTTTCACCTTAGGAGAAGTATATACGGTCATAACACAAAATAGAAAATATCACTGAGTCTTCGTGTTTGCTTCTCAGAAGTGTCAGAAAGGCTCTGTCCCTTGTTCTTCACTCAGTTTGCCCCCTCTGCCTTCACCCTTGCCTCCTTTCCTTTGACTTTGCAGTGTATCTGTCAGTAGACAGAGTGGCACTTTTCAATTCAGCACAGATGTCTTAGACTTGCATCTCCAACATTTCAAGGAATTTTAATGGGTAATGAACTTTGGAGCACAAAGCTCATGTTTTACTCTTTTCCTGTAAAGGTGCTTGGTCTTTCAGTGTATTCTGCCTGAAAAAAGTATTACTGTTCACTGGAAGGTACCATTTGCATGTTTCATAAGTTCTTTTTTTCTTCTCTAAAACGATTTAATTGCTGTTATTACTGAAACAATTTATTACTATTTGATTACTATTTAAATATGCAATTTAATGTTACAGTTCGATGAAAATTGTCATATTCAGCAATGTGAATGTCTGAAATTCCATTATGAGATAAACCATGTTAAGAAAGGAATTGCCTATCTCTAAGGCCATTTGACTGATTTGCTGTGTAAACTTAGTGTGGACATAATAATAATTGTGTTCTAATTGTTTTATTGGATTGATTTTTTTTCACCACTTCATGACCTGCTGTACATAGAGACAGAATAAAGGGTCTCTTGTTTATGTATTATGTACTGATAGTGGTTCTCTCCTAAAGAGTGTTTTAATAAATGTCGCATTTTATGATACATGTGATCCGGAAGTCTTGAGGACATGCCCCTGCAGCTGATTTGCATTCCTAAGATAGCAAAGCTTACTTGAAGTCAGTAGCACAGCATCTGCAAGATCTTTTAAAATACATGAGAAGTCATGTGCAACTGATTGCTTTAGTCCTTGGGGAAGTTTCTTTTTTCCCCCTGGAACTACTTGGGAGAATGAAATTAAATTAATTAGTATAAGAAAGCCCTTCAGAAAGTCATGATAAGGATTTTACTGCTTTGAAGATGCTGTATTGTAATGCTGCTCAGCAAATAGGAGTTATTGTATTTTGGTACTTGAATGAACGTATGATACCAAGTTACCTGTAAAACAGTCTAGCTGTTTTCTCAGAAAAGAAGCCACATCGTACAAGCTTTAGGGCTTTAGGGTGGGGTAAAGCATGGTCTGATAAATCATCCTTTTGGTTCTGACCGATGTGAAGAGGGGGCAGAGGGTAAGTGCAGTTAATTGTGTCAGCCTGTGGTTGCCTGGAGATAAGCTGACACCTGGCATAGCTTCAGAGGCTGCATTTGGCTGTTACTGTTATGGGGAGCTACAAGTTGCAGAACACAGGAATGTACCAATACACTCCCACTTCTGTCATGCATCTTGCTGGCAGGCCAGTCTCCTGACGGTGGTGTAGTGCCAGCCTCCCTCACCCAGTGCTTCCTGAGAACTGCTGTGCCAAGGGTATTTCTGCAAGGGGCCACATGGATGATTACGTCTCTCTTTAGGGCATAAGACAAGAATGATTTTTTTAAAAAATTCTAAATACGTTCGAAAGGCTCCCAAAATACAGTGAATGCATTCTAAATGCACACAATAAATAATTACATGAAGTTATAAACCTTCAGTACTGTAGTGTACATTACATTTAATTACTAGCAGTTTGGATTCTAACTGTTGAATGTGTTTTTTCTTCCACCAAATAAATGTCTCTGAGAAATACTTTACTGCCTCTCCAGATGTGCTGTTTTATTTCCGAGGTTGTCAGCCACTCCATTGTTGTATTTTCTCTAAAATTCAAGCATGTAATACGTATTCCACTGAGATTCTTCTCAGATGAAGCAACTGAAGCTGACCTTTTTTTGTGTAGAGAGATTAATACCTGGATGCTAGAGCCACTGTCTTAATGACCTGCCTCAGATTCAGCCTGACTGATTACTTGAAAAAGAGTTGGTCCACTCAAAACAGGCATTAGCAGAATCTCCAAGCAACAGTTATTTTGTCTTTTCCTTCAAGACTTGAAAAATCCTGTCACATTTTTCTCTGCTTGCTATTGGTGGGTTTTTGGGTGTGAGGGAACCACAGGTGTCTCTGTGTTGGTACATGACATGTACTTGTAAATGAGATGTGGAACTACTTATGTTGAATAGGAAAGCATGTACTGTGCAAAAGGCACAATAAAGTTGTTCCATTCCCTGGCATGGAATAGCCATGTGAAAATTTTCCCTGTGAAAAGGAAGTATGACCAAAGTTGATGGGTTTCATATAAGGGAATAATTTGGTTCACCTTATTTTTGTGAAATTGAAAGCAGATTGTAACAAGTTTAAAAGGTCAGAATTCCAGTAAAGTTAATACTTTGACTGAAAGCAAGGCTTTTTGGTCTCTCTTACTATTTTTGTCACCATTGTATTTGGAAGATCAAGGGAGTGAAAGGGAAGGTAGATAACTCGTAAGAATCTTACAGTGCAAATAGACTTGGAAAAGTGTTGGTTTGTTAACTGGCTCAAGTGGGCCATTACTTTGGCTTACTTCAGAGTGGTATGATTTTCTCTGTCCGTTCGGGTTTTATGCAAGTTTCAGATAGTTGTGAGGTAGTGAGCTCAATGTTCTGGAAGTAGAACACTGACTTAAAGCTCCCTTTTCCCCAAAAGATGTAACTGAGGATGTTCACTTGAGTTTTCAAGCTGATACAATCCACTTGAACTCTCACCTTCTCATGGAAAGGACTACAAAGTTTGAAATGTATGAGAACCTACTAAATTACAAGGTATGGTAGTGAAATGACTGCTTTTACTTCCCTGCTATTTTTGGATGATTGTCTCTAAAGGCCTGAGGTGATTTTGCCCTTGAGCTGCTGCAAGAAAAGAAAAGGAATGTTGTTACCTATCCTTTATCTGGACCATGGTGTGGGTTAAGCTACTCTGCATTTTTTCTTTTTCGGTAGGTTTGTTTTGGTGTTTTGTTTTGTTTTTTCTTTTTTGTGGTGGATTTGGGTTTTGGGGTTTTTTTTTGGGGGGTGGGGGATGAGTTCCTTTTTCTTCTTTGTTTCAGCAATTTTAGTGGATTAAAATACGGGTTAATCTGTAAGATTTTACTTTATTTGTATGTGTCGTTGGCACACCCAGCAGTTTCTGCTTGCAGCTGAAAAAAGCCTGCAACTTCTACAGCTTTTACCTGTTGCTGCCACATAGAAGAATGAGCTGGATATTTTTCTGCCTTCCATGTTGGCACAATGAGCATTTTATTTCTTAATGTGACTTCTCAGTAGCGTATGGTACAAAGAGTCCAGCTCCTTGCTAAGGTCCTGCCTTTAAAGTCAATGATCAGTGATAGTAAATGTAGGTCTGACCTGGGTGCATGAAGAAATACAAACATGAATGATCATGGCTTTGTCATGTTGCTTCTTGAAGTAGGGAGCTGCACTTCTACATTGTCAGTGTTTCCACAGCTGTAAATGGCAGGGGCCTGAACCAAGAAGCACTGATGCTTTGCTTTCTGTCAAATATTCCAGGCTAGTTAAATCTGTAGAAGCAGTGAAATTGCAGAGTTACTGTTTCAGTGAGATAAAGGGTTAACAGCTGACCAGTGAGCTCTGCATCAGACAATGAGAGGACATAGCTGAAATATCCAGCAGGTTTGTTTTTAATTGAAGTAAAAACAAGGCTGCTTTCATGGGAAGTTCCATTAAGATATACTTTTTTTGAGCCTGGGAAGAGTTGTACTGAGTTTGTGTTTTTTTCTGCAGTTTACATACCTGGCTGCCAGTGGCTTTTCACTCTTATGTTTAGAATTTTGCACCTGTGAAAATGGGGTGTGAAAGGCATCTGTGAGCATGACAATGGTCCTTCCCTGCTGCAGTGTATACATCTCTAAAAGTAATAGCAACAATCCACGGCCTGAAACAGGGAAGAATCAAGCCATGGTCCCTTTATTCAAGAAAGTGCTGTGGAAGAAGGAGTGGAATTTGCTGTGTAAATCCATTCGATTAACTCTTATGCACGTAGTTCAGATCATACTAGAGTGGGAGATTTTAAGCTATTTCAGAAGGAGTGCCAGTCCCCTCCTTGCTTCCAGATTCTTGGTATCTGGATTCCAGTGACTCCCCTGTCTGGTGTCAAGAGAACAGACACAGAGGCATGAAAACAAGCAAGCATATGGAGATAAGCTTGGGGTTGTAATTCCTTTTCCTATGGGGAATGCATTAACCTCTCATATTCAGAAGCAGAATTGTCTCAACCTGCAGTATAATTGGGAAGTATCTGGGCAAATTCATGTGCAGACATGAGATGCCTGTTGCACTTGAGATACTTCATCAAATGCTGATCTCTGTAGATCTGTGAAAGTTGTGTTTCTGGGGAGGCTCTAGTTGTTCTCATACATACATCGATTTGACCAACATGGGTTTGTGCAGCCAGCTTTTCCGACTCTGCACCAGTATGAGGAGGACTGTGATGTAGCTGATCTGGTAGACAAATACAGATTCGGATTTCTGTAGCACTTCCACTCTAAACATTACTGCAGTATTTTCTTAAACTTCACTTCTATGGCTGTTATGGATAAAGTAATGTTATAATTAAAAGAATTTCTGTTAAAAGGCAGTTTTCTGTTGCCCTCATCCAATTAAATGCATGCTCTGTACAATGTGTGTTAAGTGATGAGTTCAGATGGTTTATAATAAGGGCACTAACTTGCAGATTTTCTTGTCTCTGACATATCTTTTAAGTACCTTGCACACTTCTCATTCAAGTAATAGCAGAACCAAGTTCTGACATAAATTGAAGGGAAAACAATATTGACTTGTTTTCAATGACTTATTACATTAGGAAGGTTTCCTTATGGAAAAGATGCATTAGTGTGATCTTAACTGTTTGTAGGAATGGAATTGTTTCCTGACTTCCTTGGATTTGGGTTCTTTTTTTTCCCAGCCTTATTCTTTGGAAGTTTATCAGCTCCAGGGACAATAATTAGAGATTGTTTCATCTGTCATTGTCTTATTTGGTTTCAGTCCTGCCAGTATTGAGGTCAGTAGGACTGTTCAGTTGAATGAAGCTATTCAGATGCATAGGCATTTGTAGTATTATAGTCTTCTGTCATGGAAAACAGTGTGATTGAGGCTGGACCTATGTGAATAGGTGTTGACTTTTTAATAATAGTACAGAATAATTAAATGTAGTCCCCATTAGAGCTTAACTGCTTATTTAAGTGTACCTCTAAAAAATGAGATGAATCTTGGTCTGCATAAAGCTCTGCAGTAATAGCATCCACATTATTCCTCATCTCAGTGCAAAGGTTATAGATGTTTTGCTTCTTTGTCTCTGTGGTCGGGACAAAGTCACACCTGAAAGCTGTAGCTGCACAGGTTTCATGGTTTAGGCCCAGCCAGCAGCCAAACACAATGCAGTTGCTCACTCACTCTCCTATTTCTAGGATCGGGGAGAGAATTGAAAGGGTAAAAGATAGAAAACTCATGGGTTGAGATGAAGACAGCTTAAGAGAAAGCAAGAGCCCCATCCACAAAAGTGACACAAAACAAGGAGTTAATTTACTTCATCATGTGGGCAGCCAGATGTTCAGCCATCCCCAGGAAGACAAGCACCATGACTCCAAATGTCCTCTCCTTCCTCCTTCCTCATTCCATTTTGTATACTGACCATGATGTCATGTGGTCTGGAATATCCCTCTGGTCAGTTGGGAGTCACCTGTCCTGGCTGTCTCTCTTCCCAACCTCCTATACACTTCCAACTACCTTGCCAGTGTGGCAGTAAGAGAAGCAGAAAAGGCCTTGGCTCTGTGTAAGCCCTGCTCAGCAATAAAAATATCTTCATTATCATGACTGTGTTAAGCACAAATCCAACCCAGCCACATACCAGCCATCGTGAAGAAAGTTAACTCTGCCCTGGCCAAAACCAGCACAACAGGTGAGCCATGTGCTGCCCTGTGCTGCTAAACTTTCAACCCTAGTTGTGTCCTTTTCTTGTCCTGTGGGCAGAAGGCACCTTCATGCCTTCCCATCAGGTCTATATACACAGTGATAATATACCCCTGAGCTTTCTTTTCTCCAGGCTGTACAGTCCCTAGCTGTCTGGGACTGAATCTCTGCTCCTGTAAAAGATGCTTCAGGCCCCGTGATGGTGTCTTTGTGACCTTGTGCTGGACTTGTTCAAGCAAATCCCTGTCTCTCTTGTACTGAGGAGCCCATAAGTAGGCACAGAGCTTCATATGTGGCCTCTAATGCTAAGCAGGGAGGAAGGATCTCCAGTGACCTCCCTTGGCCTGCTGGCAACACTTTGTGATGCTGGCTGGTGTACTATTGCCCACTTTGGCATGGAATTATATTGCTGGCTCATTGTCAGCTCATTCTCCATGAGAACCACCAAGTCCTTCTCCACAGGATGATCTCCAGCTAATCAGCACCCATCATGTGCTGGTGCCACAGATTATTCCTTCTCAGTTGCAGGAGTTTGTATTTCTGCTTGTTGAACTTAAGATTGTTTTTGTCCCATTTCTCCCACTTCAAAATAGCAGCACAACCATCTAATTTGTGAATGACTTCTCAGTTTTCTGTTGTCTGCAAAACTTGCTGATAAAACTTTATCCCATTATCAGTGTTGTTATTGAAGGATGTTGAAAGCTGTTGGTCCTAGTGTCAGCCCTGGGGTATAATGCTGTGACTTACCTTCTAGTGGGCTTGCTGCACCTGATCACCTCTGGGCCCAGACACTCAGCCAGTTTTTATTAGATTGCACTTCCACTTATCTAACCCTTGTTTCGTCAGTGTGTTTATGAGGGTATTATGGAATATCACTGTGAAAGCCTTAAAAAAGTCAAGATAAGGAACATCCACTGCTCTTCCTGTAGCCACTAAGCTAGCTGCTTTACTGAAGAAAGTTATCACACTGAATAGGCATGATTCCCCCTTTATTCATGATAATGCCCCTATGATTCCCCAGTAAATTCAGGCTGACAACTCTCAATCCTTTTTTTGTTGTGTGTTTGGAAGTGGTTTCCAGGGTTAGTTGTTCCATCACCTTTCCAGGGACTGCAATTCCCTTGATCATCCTTCATACCTTTCCTGGAGGAATGAGCGATATTTGCTCCCTTTTTGTTCTTAAGCATCTCTCCCGGTCATTGAAACCTTTTAAAGATTATTTAGAGTGGTCTTGTAGGATACCAGCCAGCTCCCTGAGCTCTTGGATATTCAACCTCTCAGTCCCCAATGGACTCAAATATGTCTAGTTTGTTTTAATTCTCTTTTGCTTAGTCCTCCTCCACTGAGGGTATGTTTTGATCCAGATTTTTCCTGTGGTCTCAGGGGCTTGAGGTTCCCGAAGGTCTGTCTTACTGATAAAGACTGATATGAAGAAGGTTGTGAGTAGCACTGTGTTATCTGTGTCCTTATCCACCAGGTCCCCCGTTCAGCCAGTGGACCCCACCCACCCTGAGACCCTCCAGCTTGCTACCACCACCACTTCACTGTTCCTTCTGCCATGCTTTCTGAATCAGAAGGGACCCTTTCTCCCTGGAAGAGACTCCCTTCCCCCACCCCAAGCAGTGTCATGAGGCGGTGCACAATAACTCCAGTTCCATGCCCCCTACTGAATACTGCAAAAATTGACTCTGTTGTGGCTGGGACCAGGACACCCAATTTTCTACTGGTATTTTAAGTGCAAATGGTGCACTTGACTAGGTATAGCTGATTAGCACTGTGGACTGTGAAATGCAAAACATCTTGGAACAAATGGTCCGTTCTCATCTTTAGGGCTAGAGAATGTATTCTGGAGAGCTGATCAAACAGTTTGAGTGTAGCAATTCTGTAATCTCTATTCCCTCTGCTATTTGACTTGCTGGATGTTTTCAGCAATCAACATAATTTTGTGAAATAATAGCTACTGCTCAAACATAATCTCTTCCTTATAATCTTATTAAGAGAAAAACAGAACACTTTTTTTCAGTACAAGGTTCACAAAAAATGCATGTTGTTTTTAAATTTGCATTTACTTTGTTTTCTCTGCTGCAGAATCTCAAAGTTACACGGAAGCCATTAACCTCTCTATGGTGATGTCTGACAGCACCGTGGGCACTAACTCTCCTTTGCTGAGGACCAACATGCAGACTGATCCCTCCTTTCAGCGCTGTTTTGCGTCTTCATGTACTGTTGCAAGTAGCAGTCCTATCTCAGGGGCAGAAAGGTAGGAAACGATTCTCCTGCATTCTTGTTTAGTTCTCATAATGATAGTTCCCAGCCAATGTTCTTCTTGCATCTTCATTGCGGATGATTTTCCAAGAACTTTGAGGTGGGCTGTGACATTTAATGTTGATGTTATCCATCGGCTGGATTTTAACGTATACACACGGTTGTTACTTTTATGTGAGGGACAGAATTAGCATTAAAGATAAGTGGGAAGACAAAAATAAATAGAATTTTATAGCTCAGTTATGTTATTTGTGCTAGCACAAGCTCATATGTATTTTTCTGTGTGCTTAACTGGCTTCTCTGATGTTTTACTTAAAGCCGTGTCATGAAATTTCACATCGGAATAAGCTGTATATGAGAGAAAGGGAGCACTGTTCTCACTGCAGGCATGTTTTTGGTCAGTAAAATGTCAGTAGATTTGCTTTGGTAGTGTATTCCCTTTCAACTGTTCAGCAGGCTTAGAAATTTTATTAATTTATTATCATATTTTGGTAAACATGTAAGGCTCTGGACAGTAGCGTGAATAGTCTAAAGGTATAAAGTAGTCCTTATCCAGAGGAGCTAACAGCATAAAGCTAAGAAATGGCAAGAAACAGCAAACTAGCAAGGAGTCCCTAATTGCTGTTAGAGTGTTCAGAAGGCTATAACAATGCATGATCAGTTATTAGCTGTGTGCTATATTTACTCAATAGACAAGATAGCACATTACCTCAGAAGTTGTTACCTTTTCTATCACTCTGCAAAAACATTCCTTACTGGCTAACTATCCTATTCTCATTTTTGGCTATTTGGCTCCTTTTTCACAGTAAGTATTTGGGAATACTTCTGGTTTAAGTGTCAGAATGTACTTCAAGTATGTTGTTACCTATTTACCTTCCAATCTAATTGGTTTTTCATTTTCAGTCAGTACTGAGTCTATGAAAGAATGTTTTGATTTTGTGATTATGAATGTGAACCGTAAGATGGAGCAAAATATGTTGGTATTTGCTGCAGAGGAGGCAGTGTAACAATTACAACTGGATATGTATTAAAGCTTATCAGACAATTCAGTCATTATCAAGTTTACATTCCTACTTCAGACTTTATCTAGAAAATGTTCCCTTCTTTCTAAATATTTTTTCCTTAATTTTTTTATTTCACCTAGAAGATAGCTACAGCTCTAGAGGTTTTTTTCTTGCAGCAATTTTCTTACCTTCCATTTCTTTAATGGCCTTTCTAATTTAAGCTGTTTAAATCTACCAGCATTCATTTCCACAGCTCCCTTTTAATTAAAAATCCTTTATTTTTTTTATATATATCTTATGTCAGCTTTTTGCCTTTGCATTTCCTAATGAGTTTGTTCTCTCTGGATTTGGTAATATTAGTAATATTTTTCAGCTACAGCCTTAAGGCCATTTCATTTTTAGAAGCAAGGAGACAACTTAAACTTTTATCAGATGATTTCATTAGAAGCTTAGTTTCTCTTGTTTGGAAGGACATTTTTTTTATTTTTTACTTGAACAGGTAGAATTGCCACCCAGTAGAAAAATGGAATGTTGAAATATTTAATTCTGTAAATCAGAATTTTTCCACTGTCAAATAAATTAACCACAGGACCTGCCTCCTTTCTTTTTTTTAAAAAATTTAAATTGTATTAAAATAGGACTGGTCTGCAAGTTATTCCTTGTGAACTGTGTTCTTGCCATTATCATAGTTACTGATTTATTGTGTGGTGGTGCATAACCACCTTCTCAGCCCATCTATTTTCATTTTTATTCTGGTGAACATAAGATATTCTGTGTGTAAGAATTGGTATGGCCATGTGAGGTTTCTTCCATAAACCTCTACCTCTCTGCAGCTTTGGCATAAGAAATTGTTGCCTCCTACTGCTGTTTTTCAGGTAGCACTTTAGCTCATCAGGACCACTCTGTGAAGCAATGCTGCAAACAGCCTTACTAAACTGATTGATATTAAAACTAACCCACTCAAACAGGGAGAAGTATTTTTAGCTGTCATTAATTTCATGGACTGATTTACAGTGCAAACTCAGAAACTGTCCCATCAACATGGCTAGGTGGAGATAAGGCAGAGCATAATGACCTACACTGAAGAAGTTACTGGTCAAGGTAAGGCTGGAATCCCTTGATCCAGCTGCATTACCTGGTCCAGCATGTTTTCAAAGAGCACCCTGAGATTTTTGTCCTGGGTGTGATGTTTCATTGCTTTCAGTGATCACTGAAGTGTGGGTTGTACAGTAACATTTTAAGGGAATGTTTAGGCTGCTGTTTTATTTTTGTGTTCAATTTTTTGGCTTTTTTTTTTTACAGCTCTTCTGCAGCAGAATGTCCTTGGCTTGAAAGCAGCTCTAAAGCTTCCCTGTCAACCCCGTTTTCAATGGGAAACACCAGGCAGCCAGGAGGTTACCTTGTGCCCTCTGAGTTTTCTAGTGCTGTGCAGGATGTCTCTCTCCTGTCTCATTTCCAAGCTCCAGGACTGCAAGTTGTCACCATGAGCAACCTGGAGAGTTCACCAGCAGAGCCACACCAAGAACATGATACCAGCAGCAGTGGCCGTGCCTACCTGAGCTACAGCACGGGCACCAGGGACAGTAGCTCCTCCCGAGAGGAGACACAAGCTACTTGCACAGCCAGTGCTAGCCCATCTAAAACCCTGAGCTCATCAGTGGCAAGTGCTGGTGACAATGACTTTTTGACACAAAGCTTCCTTACAGTGACCTCTGGACACAGCAGCCAGAACAGTGCAGTTCCACATTACCATGGAGGGAGCCTACATGCTCAACCGCCTCTTCCAGAGAAGAAAAGGTCCTCTGAAGGAGAACGTTCCTTTGCCTCTGTGTCACCTTCTTCAAGTGGCTTCTCTAGCCCTCACAGTGGAAGCACAATCAGCATTCCCTTCCCAAATGTTCTCCCAGATTTCTCAAAAATGTTAAGCACTTCCCCAGTGCCAGGTAGGTTCTGTATCAGAGAAATGCAAAATACATTAGATTTTATATGAGTTAATAAAAAGAACTTTGGGGGTTTTAAAAGTGGAGAGGGAAAAAAACCGTAGTGGAATGAAAATGGCACAGAGGACTTGATTGTTTGCACTAAATGGTGCCAGTTCACCATTTATTGTTCATTATTCAGAAAACATTGCATTATTCAGAAAACAAGGCTTCAAATTTCTTCCTGTGCTTCCTAGAAGTTAGCCACTGGACAGCCTACCTTTTCAGCTGTCAGACTACAATGGGTCAGTGTTGAGTCCAATTTCTTTTAAAAAGGGCTTTTTGAGTGTGCCAAGAAAAGTTTAAAATGTGCATGTGTGTTTGCTGGACCCTGTTGGGAAGTTTGTATTTAATTCAGCTTTATAAGTGAAAGTTTTTAATATTTTATAGATTTTGCAAAATGAAACTTGGAACATGTTTTCAAAATCTTAGTGTATGTTATTATATTTGCTGGTTCTAAACCAGCTCAGTTTCTCTAAACTGTCCTAATGATGAATTTTTTTGAGTAATTGTGGTGATTGAAAGTTGTAAAGAAAAGTAAAAACACTTTTGTATTTAAAAAAATTCTTGACTTTTTTCCATTTTATTTCACAGAAAACACAGCTGATAAACATGTGACCGTAAAATTTGTTCAGGACACATCCAAGTTCTGGTATAAGCCAGATATTTCAAGAGAACAAGGTATATCAGTTGATCCATATTCTGATTTATCCATTCATAAAAAACTGGTTGATGAAGTCTTGATTTTAGATTCATACCTGACCTCTAAAAGAAATACAAAAAGTAGAAGGGCCACAGACAACCCCTCTCAGTTTCTTTTGTTGAAAGGCTGAATTTGAGTGCAGAGGACAGTCAAGTAGTCTTGAAAAGTAACTCGGTTAAGCAAACAAATTATTAGCCTAACTGGAATAACTATGAAGTAATATAAATCTACTACTATTTGTTGTGAAGCTTCAGATTTTCAAATGGCAGATATGCATTAAACAATACCAAATGGCTGGCTGCTCTCTGAAATCTTTTGAGTATAAGTGTGCTGTTCTGCCATGGTCTCAGAATAATTCATTAGCTAGGTTAACTCAAAAAGCATCCTCACCCCCCAGTTGTTTTGTAGCCTGAATTTCAGTGTCAAGTGACATACATTATTTCTTAAAGGTCACTACCATGGAACAACATCTTTATGATGTATGATACAGATACAGTACTTTTATATGTAGATATATTATTCAGTGAACTGAAGAAAGCTTTTATTGCCTATGTGGAAATGGATACTTCTCAGCACCTGGAGTACTGCATCTGGCATATAGGAAAGACATAGACAGACCTGTTGGAGCGAGTACAGAGGAGAGCCACCAAGTGGATCAGAGGGATGGAGTGCCTTTCCTATGAGGAAAGGCTGAGAGAATTGAGGCTGTTCAGTTTGGAGAAGGGAAAGCTTTGGAGTGACCTAATTGCAGCCTTTCAGTACCTGAGGGGTGCCTACAAGAAAGATGGGAGAGGGGCTTTTTAGAAGAACGTATAGTGACAGGAACAAGGTGAAATGGTTTCAAACTGAAAGTAGATTTAGATTAAATATGAGAAAAAGTTCTTTACTGTGAAGATATTGAGGCACTGGAACAGACTGCCTAGAGAAGCTGAAGATGCCCTCCAACCATGGAAATGTTTAAGACCAGGTTGGGTGTGGCTCTGGCCTAATGAAAGTTGTCTGTTCATGGCAGGAGTATTGAAAGTAGGTGATCTTAAAAGTCTATTCCAATCCAGGCCATTCTTCCATGATTCTGTGAACTTAAACACTGTCCCTGCAACAGTATGTATATAAGCATGCTGGATGCTTGTTACAATGCACTAATCATAGAGGAGCAAAGAGCTCTGTGTGGATTGTGGATAGAAACTTTGGGTTTGAATATTCTGTGAAATGAGACTAAGACCAAACAAGAGTAAATGTTGATACCAAAAAAGTTGATGTATTTTATTTGACAGTAAATGAGACAGAAAGAAAGAAAGAAAGAAAGAAAGAAAGAAAGAAAGAAAGAAAGAAAGAAAGAAAGAAAGAAAGAAAGAAAGAAAAAGAAAAAAAGAAAAGAAAGAAAAGAAAGAAAAGAAAGAAATAGAAAAAAATAGAAAAAGAGGTTGTTAGGGGACAGGAAGAGTGACAGAACAGATTATGTAGAAATATATCACCCCTCTGTGGGTCCCAAGATTAATACAAGTTGGGCCTGGTGGGAATTCCCAGGTACCTCGCCTGAAGGGGGACAAGTTTGATACTGTCTCTTGCAAGACTCTGGATCAGTTATGCCACTTTGCATCATGTGTAGTGTTGTCTGGTGCAAGGCATCAGGAATGAGTCCATGGACTGATTTGGGGGTCTTTATGGATTATGACACTTGCTCAGCTGCCCCTCATGTGAGTGTCCTGTGGATGTGGCTTTCCCAGGATGAGGGTTTTACAACTGAGCCAGTTTGTGTAATGGAGGGTGAGTTATTCACTGCCTCTGACCAGAGGTCATATCATATACCCAAAACTCTCCTCCTCCGCCCCTTAGTTGGAGGGGAGTCTGTGCACACCTGGCTGCAGGTAAGCCAGGCCTCCACCCCGAAGCCTGCTGGGGCTGATTTTCAGGACAGCTGCTGAGCTTGGCCCTCCTATGAATGCATCCTTCTCCCCCAGCCTTATCCATTTCTTCTCAAATCTAAGATGATTGGAAAACAGCGTCACTTCTATCTTATCTCAAGTTCTTTCAGATGTCTTAACTCACAGTTCAGGGTTTCTGTCAGGAGGCCCATTCAGGGTGGGGTGAGCTTTGCTGCTGATGCTCCCTTACACGCTTCTCAGTGATGGGCAAAAGTCCTTTATAACAGTGTTTCAGCCATGAAACTGTAACATTTCCATCTCTGACAGTGCTTTCCAAATGCAGTTGGTCTGACTGTGCTTATGTTTATGCAGCAATAGTCAGCTGTAGTGAATTGTGATTAATGAGATAAGGCAGGATTTTAAACTGGGGCTTTTTAAAATGTGGTTGTCAAAACCAAAAAATTACTAACTAAATTCTGTATTGAGAAGGATGTTCATACCAAAAAAGTGTGAACTTCAGCTATTGCTGTCTGTGTAGTTATTAGGTTCTCAGATGGTGAGGATGTTCTTGTGTAGTGGTAAATATGATGCCAGGGGAATTAAGATCATAGAAAACAAAACATAAATTCATTTTGGATTATACCTTGCTGGTCCTTTCACTCTAGACCCCTTTCCTTACCTGCTCACCACCGCATAAGGAGAGCTAAGTCTTTAAATGTGCAGAAAAATTACCTGACATGATGTCTGTCCAGAGAGGGGAGTAGATATAAAGCAATTTTAAACTTCACTGCTTGAACAAATAATACAACAGTCTTCCCAGCCTTTTAATATGCCTCTTTTTATCCTTGAAGTAAAATTGCTTTTAAAAAGTTTTTCAAGGTACTGTTGCTGAGAAAGGGAGAGTTCATTCTTTTTCCCTTGTGTTTACTAGACTGCTCCTGTGACAAATTATTACTGTATCCCTTTGTATTTGGAAGTGTTATGTACTGCTTAATTGCAGGGGTTTGCGTATTCATCCTTATCCTCTCAAAACAAGACATACTGTTGTGAAAAAAGGTTCTTTCCTTTGCCATCTGTCAGATAATAGAATGCATACACATTTGCCTTACTCGCTTTGACAGAAAATTATGTCTGCATGTTTTTTTACTTCCCCTTTTTTTCATGAAAAGAACCTTTACTTTGTAAACATCACTCAGACCTTGCAGAACATGCCTTTGTGCTCCATATGTGTAATATCCATGTTCTGTGTGAACAGTCAATTAAGAAGTCCAGTGTCAAATCTGGGCTTTTTCTAGGGTTTCTCTGAAGGTGCTGGTGATGGTTGGAAATTCTAGGAAAAAAGTGTACTGATACACACAAATATTTCTAAAAAGTTTATGGGGGAGGAAAAAAAGCAAAGTGCAAATATTTTATTAAGATCAATCATTAGATTAGCGTTTTTTCTGTTTTCAAAGTAAGTTTAAAATTTTGGGCGACTAGATTTCAAAGTCTGCAGCTGATTTGTGCAAAGCAGCAGCAATTTCCCTGCAAATATTTCGTCTTGGAGAGGAATTCATATTGCACTTTCAGAAGAGATCCCAAAATACAGATGAAAAATATTTCAAAATGAAAGAGCAAAATGTACACTTACATTCCTTTGCTTGCTTTAAAACTCCTAAGGCAGTAAGGTGGCTTTTCAGGGACAAAAAATTGGTGGTGGATGAAAATTAATCTGTTCTGCCTGTTGAGGCTGAATAGGAAGTGCAAAACAGTGCTGTCTAGTCCTTTTGTGGGAATTACAGAGAGCTATGCAGTCTTTCAACAAATTGACAAAACCTAAGCAGAAGTAGACTTGCTCTTACACTGGTTGCAGGAATTCTGATGGGACCTGAGCACTCTTCTCAGTGTCAAAATCAGTAAAAATCAGGGTTCTGTTCTTCAGGCTTCTTTTAAAATAAGTATCTGTGAGATTCAGACAAGGTGTTTCCACTCATATCCTCCAAATATGTTTGATTGTATTTTGTTGTGCAGCAGTGAGGATAGAGAAAAAGATGTTACTTCCTCTGGTGTCCTATTCATTTTATAGTTACACTTAATGTACTTTTTGAGCGTGGGCATTGTTCTTAAACTCCTTTTTTCTCTCTTTGCTGGAATCCTTTGCAGCCATTGCTGTTCTCAAGGAAAAGGAACCTGGGTCTTTCATTGTTCGAGACAGTCATTCTTTCCGGGGAGCCTATGGGCTAGCAATGAAAGTTGCCACACCACCTCCTTCTGTGCTACAGTTGAAGAAAGGTACTTCTGTATGTTACTAAACAAGCTCTACATAGTAGGTAGTCCTTATTGGTGCATAGCAATCTGTTGGAATCTTCCCCTCTTCTGATAAGTGCAGTTTGAATTGCAGCTACATTTGATGTGTTATTAAATGAGACTGGATATGATTGCCTGTTGTACTATATGGTTTCATCATGACTTGTGTTGTGGCTGTGCGTATGTTGTACCTCATCAATCTAATAAAAAAATCAGTGTCCTCTTGATTCAGAGGCTACAATGTAAAGTTTTCACTCAGCTGGAGGGCTGAATATTTTTGATCCTAAAGTTTTATTTTGAGACAGATCTATTTCAGATGCAAATCTGAAGAGATTCCTAAGGATAATTGTTTAAAAGAAATGGTGATTTATATACTTACTCTGTCAGCTCCAGTGCCTCCATATATAACCTGTGCCTAATGGTTGTGAAACATAAAATGAGAAGAACATGCAGAAATCATTAATTAGTATATGGGAACTCAACAGCCAATATCTGTAGTGTTCTTGGTTCCATTTGTACTACTGCAAGGTTGGTGGAATGGTTTTTATTGCTGCTGTTTTTCTTTTACAAAGCTTATTATTTTTTATTAGTATATAATGACTGATGAGGTAAGAAACTTAGATTACAGGAAAGCATTTTTATTCTTAGTGCTGTTTTTGTGGAAGTATGGTTTTGACTATTTTGGTTTTTTGTTTGTCTGTTGGTTTTAACTTGCTTACTCTGGGGCAAGATTTGCAGCTCACCTCAATGACAGTAACACTTTGAATCTGTTTTAATCTGGTATATTGAAACAACTTTTAATAACAACTTGCCATATAGTTCTTTTTGTTGCCAATAAAGACATCAGCAAAACCACTCCAGTAACTTACTTAATGAACTTAACTGGGATGGTGATAGCAACAACTAGGAGGCAAATGAAAGTGGCTTGTAGGTGTTTTTAGTAGTCTTTTCTTAAAATCGTTGCTGAAGTCCAGGTAGACATGAAAGCACAAACTCTGCCAGCCTTTAAGAGACAATTTATGTTAGTAGTAGTAAGTTCCACTTCTCACTTCATGATACTTAGCTTTTTTGGTTTCCACTGTTTAATCCCAGAAGGCAGAGATTGGTTCAGTTTCCTGTAGTGTTTCTTGTTCCAGGCTCCCCTTTCCCATGTACCTTGTAGTAATTTATTTTTAATTTGATGAGAGCATAACAACAAACAGTAAGCTGTTTGAAAAAGTGATCAATGCAATTATTTGCTTGTGTAGAAGTTTCTGCTGTCCATATTAATGCATTCATCTGTATTGGCCTGGAAGTCAACCCTTGAGATGTTTCCTGATAGGTGAAAGGGAGCACATGTGTTTGTAGCTCTTTTGTTATGGTTTGAATGGTTTGATAGCTTTGTCCTGTTGGTATGAAATTACCTTTTAATTATTTGGAGAAGGATTAATTTTGTAGTCAGGTATGAAAT
The DNA here is from genome assembly GCA_034336665.1 of Luscinia megarhynchos. Classification (NCBI taxonomy): domain Eukaryota; kingdom Metazoa; phylum Chordata; class Aves; order Passeriformes; family Muscicapidae; genus Luscinia; species Luscinia megarhynchos. The sequence goes on from JAPFBE010000002.1 coordinate 8,217,770, forward strand.
ACTGTGAATCCATCTTTCAAGAAATATTTGTCTTAATGATACGTCTGCATATATATGTGTACATTTAAAAGAATGCTAAATCTCAACATAATTTTTATGTGTCAATTGGACTTTGAATCTTGTCTTTTCATCCAACTCTACAATTTTCGTTTGTCTTAGATTCCTGAGATTGAGACTGTCTTAAAACCTAGTGAAACCTTGGTGCTTCATGTAAATGTTTGTTTTCAGGACCAGAGACTTAGCATAAAACTGGAGACATTTGGAAATGTAAAAATTCCCTGAGAGAACTGCCATCATTACCGTTGTGTAGCTAAATCTACTCTTCTGTTAATCTGGATAATTTATGTGAACAGAAATGTCACTGGAAATTGGAGTATTTTTTCATACTTTTACTTTCTTGTCACTTTGGATACAAGTTCTTTTAATGAGCAAGTGCATCAAAATTTCTAACCATTCATTTTCCAAATTTCTGTTCCTGCCTGTAGCTGGGACCATATTTGGACATTTTTGGACACCAGTGTATACTTGGATGTCAGTCACTTAGGAATATAAAGCCATTTCCTCTGGCTGTTTAAAGTGAGCTGTTTGCTTATTTGTTTTTTGCAAAATGGCCTTTTAAATACATCTTGTATCTTGCAGAGTTGGTCTAATTGTATTCTTTGCATTTTATATATAAAACATTTGGTGGTAATGTGGAAAAACTGCTTCATAAAGATCTAGTTTGTGAGGCTTGTCTGTTAATTGCTTCTTTTCATGAGTTTTCTTTTTCAACGCAGTTGGAGATTTGTCAAATGAACTTGTAAGGCATTTTCTGATTGAATGTACTCAGAAGGGGGTACGCTTGAAAGGATGCCCAAATGAACCATATTTTGGTAAGTAGTGTGCAACGTGGGGACAGAGAAAATGGAAACAGTTGGCATTTGCCAGTGCTGACTTGGATGGAATACAAATGAGAGACTGCTTTGTTTGAGTACTGATGACCTCTGTAGGAACCCATTCCAAGGTCCCAGGAGCCTTTTACACATTTACCATAAGCAGATGTGTAGGGTGCTCCAGCACAGATGCACATGACCAAGCTTCAAACAGTACAGCTTGTCTACCACTACCAGTGTTGCTGCAGAAAACTGAGCTAAATCGCTCCAATCATCCTAATTGATTCAGGACCTTTTGTCCTGTGTTATATTTATCTGCATATAAGATGGCTAAAAATGACACCAGAGTGAGATATTCACAAAGTACATTATGCTGTGTTAGCCTACCTAATGTAATACATGGAAGTACAATACCTGTAATGGCAAACTGCCAAAGACCTACCTGGCTGTTAACTCATTTGCTTTCCACTCATTTAGGGTAGGAGGGGAAAATAGGATGGGAAAGCTTATGGGTTGAGATGAAAACAGGAAGTTACAGGGCAAAAGAAACTCAACTTGGGGAAAGTAATTGTAATGTTTTTCCAATTAAAATCAATATTCAATATCAATGTTGAGGAGGAATACATTCAGTGAATGTAGCTGGGTTTTGCAAGCTGAAAGTGTAAACTGCAGATTGATCTATGTATGGGTGTCCCAGGCAAGAGGCCATGACCTTTTGCATAACAAAGGATCCAGAGACCTGTGTAGCCAGGTGCAAGACACTCAAGAGACAAAGCAGCAGGCAACCCCCAGACTTTCCTGCCCCCCAGACTTTCCTGCTCTCCTAGGAGGCACCCACTCTGAACTGTTATTTTGTTATGTTGCTGTACCAAAATTGAATTGTTTTAAGGATCTGGAAGTCTGAAGCTCTGCTAAGGGAAATCTGGGGCTGAACTTATGAGGAAACATCTGACTGCAAGTGTGAAGTGTGTAGCTGTGAAGGGGCAGCTCAGGTGGTGCAAGAGTGACTGCCAGAGTGGCTCCTGGATAATCAGACGGGGAATTTTCCTTGACATATGAAACAAAGACAAGTATTAAATAACACTTTTCTTTCCCCTTTTCCAAGCTCAATTTCACTGCTTCCTCCCAGACTGTGCATGCCCACTGCAGTGGGTGTGAGGGCATATGGTCATTACAGATCAGTTCCTCTGCTGCTTCATCTCTCTCCCAGTTTTTCCTTCCTCGGATGTGGGCTTTCCCCATAGGCTGTGATCCTGTGGAAAAAAAATCTGTTTCAGCATGTGCTCTCTATCGACGACAGAAAATGTCCCACTTGGAACATGTCCTCCATGCTCCAATGCGAGGTCCTCCAGAGGCTACAGAGTGGGGGGTGGCAACTTGGATACCCACAGTATCTCATCTTCCTCCTCTGTCCATGGCATTCCCTCTCAACCAGCCTTCTTTCCATAGGTGCCCTGCAGTGGGTCTGCTGGAATGGGCCGTGTTTGGCATGAAAAGCCCCTGAAGCCTTCCCACCCCCAAATACACCCAATACACCTGTGAAAGGGGTCATCTACCATAAAATTAACAGATGTGAGATTAAAGTCGTGTTTAAATAAGGGTGGATTGAAGTTTATCAATATTTGGCATGAGACTTACCTTAAATGAGAATTTTTAGTCCGTTCCTACCTCAATCTTGAAGTATCTATTTAGGCCTCTATGTAACCTTACTAGTCATTTAGTTTGAAAACTCCTAGTCTTTCAATGTGTACAGCCTGTGCTGGCTTGAAAATAAACCACAGCGAGAGATGAATCCCACACAATTATCCTTGAGAGCAGGTCGGAGTTACAATTTAATAAAAACTATTACAGTAAATGCAGTGAAACAGAAAAACCAGCTTAAACTCACAGAGTATGACCTCAAATCTGTTGGTTGGGGTGGTGGTCTCAGTCTGATTAAGCAGTGGTTGCAGTCCTGTTGAAGTGGTGATTGCAGTCTTGTTGAAAGCGGTGGTCCTGTGAAAGGTCTGGTCCTCCTCTGGGTCTGTTGAGCAGTGGTGGTGGTGCCCCAAGTCCCCAAAACCCCAGATGATACACAGTCAGGTTCAGGTGGTACCTCCATCAGGGTGGGGAGTTTCACAATGGAATGATGTCATGCTCTTGAGTCGCTACAGTTCATGGTGGCCTCTGAGCAGGGATGACCCCTCAGGATGGGTGTAGTTACCACGGCTGAGTTAATTGTGAAGACCAGGAAATGTGTCCTTGCAGGGTTTGCCTCTTTTCCCTCATCTAACACCCAGCTTGCAGCATGAAGGGTTGGGTGCACACTGGGCAACTGTTGAAAGTCAACCACGGTTAACACTTCATCAAGAATTGTGTAGATGGGAGTAAAATACATAGTTCGGTTACGCCCCACATTGTAGCCCAGGACACAGCCTCAAAACTGCTTCACAAAGTAGGTGAACAGGCACTATTACACATGTTTATGAGTAAGATGTGATGGACTAATAGCATCAATGAGTCTTTGCATTTCTACAAGATCCTCGTAGAATTGGGTCATCTTTAAATTTCAAATAAATTTTTAATGAACTATAAAGATGAGGCTGGTTTTGGTTGAACTGGGGTTTTTCTCCAGCACATGGTTATAACGTTTGCTGCTTGTTAGTAAATGGGATTGAAGGATGGCTTTTTGTACAAACAGATTGGTGAATATTATGCCCTCCTTTCACTCCTTATAGTCTCACATGCTAATATCAAAGATAACTGCAGTTAAGTGATAATACTTCAGTTAAGCCAAGACTAAATTTCGAGAGTGACTTTGAATCGAAAAGAAGAATGATTTAATAGAGAATATTACGTACATCCCCATTACATTGAATGGAAGAGGTTTTACTTGGACTATCCTTTGTACTTTCAGAAGTGCAAAATAGAACACTAGATGATGAAGGCTAGGTGGCTAAGAGGTAGAACTTGCTCTTTTTTTACCTCATCATGTAGCACAAGAGACCTCTTAGGCTCTTACCACCTTTGTAAGAATTTACTACAATTAATGTAGCAGAAGTTAAGAGCATTGAAAATAATTTACTGACTTCTATATGTTACTGATTTTGTCATTTTTTGGTTTCTCCATTTGAAGCACAGACCTTTAGGTTAGGATCTAAGCAGTGTATTTAACAGGGAAAAGGAAACATGATTGTGATTAATGAGTTCAAGAAGATCTTGGCTTAGGTCCCAAGAGATTCTTAAAGGGAAGCAGAGGGGGCCCTTAGTCTATAAAATACTTGAGAGCAAACATAATTTATGCATTCTTGCTGTCTATGAAGTTAACTGTGTGTGTCTTGTAACTTTTCTGACTACAGGGAGTTTGACAGCTCTAGTGTATCAGCATTCCATCACTCCACTGGCATTGCCCTGCAAGCTCCTCATCCCAGACAGAGGTATGTTTGTTGAAGTACAGAAGAGATATTCCCAGCAAGTTTTGCTTCAAGGTGTCAGTGCCTGAAGGCAGGTGAATGTTTCACCAGTTGAGATCTAAGCAAAAATGCACCGAGGAGGAAACTGTGTTGTTGTCTTTAGTATTGGTGATGACCCTAATCCGAAGTGTGGTTGTGAGCATACTGATACTGTGATATTCCAGTCATAAACACATTCATCATGGAAATCCATGCATAATTTAGCATGTGGGAAGACAAATGTACTTCTTAGACGTGACATTATGCCAGTGTATGGTTAGATTTAACCACTCATTCAGGTCTGGACAGCACAAGGACAAGTAGATAAAGAGTAGATGGTGTCCTGAGTGTGACACTGGCAGGAAGAGTGCACTTGTACAGGTTCAAATATTCAAGTAAATTATCAAAAAACCTATGTTGCTTCATGGGATTATGATTCTAATTTTATTTATACTGTTTTAATAAACCACTCTAAGACAAAAACAAAATGCTCATGCTTGTCCAGTAGTTCTGTCTGATATTCTCTCACATGAAGTTAACCCCAGACACATTATTGAAATATTAAATGTTCTTGTGGTTTGTGACTTTTGAACCCTTTAAACTTTTGTTACAGACCATATGTTAATGTACAAAAATAGTGTTTGATTTATGTGAATACATCAGTGAAACCATTTTAGCACAAAAATATGCTGTGGTAGATGTGACAAGAGATCTCATGCATGTATATGGAAAAACAGTTTGGAGGTTCCATGGTGGTCTTCATTCTCCTCAGCTGAGATGGAAAACTTACTCTGTTCTTCAGGAGTTGCAGGACTGGAACATTTGCCTTGTCTTGAGTAAACATACCACAGTGAAATTTTATTTTTTATTTATTTTTTAATCTGATTTGATCATGCATTTTAGGATGATCTTCTGTAGTTAATGACAGGATACAGTTCCTGGAGTATTTAAAATGTTTGGATAACTGTAACTCTAGCCATATGAATAGTGTCACAAACTGTATTATGGCTCTCTTCCTCCTTTGCTTATGTTCAAAGAGGGCATACCTCATGCTAAATGCAGCAGTAAGTGAGATCTTTTTACATGCATTTACATACCTGAAATAACATGTTGGTGGATGGATTTCTTATTACTTTTAACAGTCAGTTGGGAGGCAAACGTTCCACTGCTGTCTTAATGGTTCAGATGTGGTTTTTTTTGACTTAAAAAGAACGTTGTGTTGTCATCCTCTGAATCAAAATATAATTAATGGATTTCATCGTGGTAACACAAAGTCTTTTCTGTGTACATTAATGTAAAATATAGAAATCAAATGAGATCATTAAAATCACACTATTCAAGATATTTTCAGGCTGTAATGAGGGAATATAGCTGAAAGTACTGTCTTAATATGTCATCATGTGAGTCCCTCTAGCATTTGCCTGTGTTATGTCTTTTACTGTCAGGAAATAAAGGTTAAACATCCCTCTTGCAGTGCTCAAGGCAACAAAACCTGATGCAGCACAAAACCTACATAAGTTATTATAATTGCAGATAAAAGGTGGTTTCATGTTTCTGGCCAAGAGTTGTCCAGTAGATGAGGTCACAGTTACAAATGCTAAGGTCATACATGACTGTGGACTTTGATTTGTTGATTTAAGTCCATACATGACATGGACGGTGTTTTCTGTTTGCAGATCCCTTGGAGGAGATAGCAGAAACTTCTCCACAAACTGCTGCAAACTCAGCTGCAGAGCTTCTCAAACAGGGTGCAGGTCTGTTGAACTTTCATCCTTGTATTTGACCGTTACCAAAGTTTGTATCTTACAGGTTGGGAGAAGCTGAAGCTTAGACTGGATTAAAGGATGTGTAAAGGTAGCAGTTAAATTTATTGTCCTGGGTAGAAGTGTAAAGGGCACTGTGAGGATATGTACTAGGTTTTTTTCTGTTTTCTGCAACCAGCTCCTACATTGCACAACCCTGTGTTTGGTTTCCAGTCATGTGTCTCATGAGAATATGAGGTATACATAGGTTACTTCAAGCACAGCAATTTTTAAGCAGGACATTGCTTTCATAACTGATAAACTTTGAGAGGATATTTTCAATGTGTGTTTGCAGAGGTTCAAGAGCTATGTGTGAAGTCTGCAAAAGCCAGCTAAGGAAAGTGTTGAGTTAGGGTCAAGTTCTCATCATTTGGTTAGCAACACCACTGCAAAATGGTTACTGTTGCATCAATCTGAAAAAAAAAGATTAAAGAACAGTTCTCCGTGCTTCACTTGCTGCTGCATGTTATTAGGAAATGTCATGGATGCTTTTATTGATTCTTGTGCATAGTGCAGCACCCATTCTGGCAAGTTGAGTTGTGTTACCGGAAGCTTATTAGATGTGAAGGAAGAACCATGACCAGAGTGTCTCCAAATGATGTGATGCTATGCACTACTACCATATGTATGGCTCTCAAACTGGGATGTTTTTGCAACAGCTGTGTGTGCTCTGCTTTTCTGCTTTGTTAGTGTGCACCTGATCCAGAGAGCTAGTTAAACAGCCTGTCTGGAAGAGTGTGGTGGTGTCCTAACTCACCATACTGGACAATGATCTCAGTACTCCTGCATAATCTTGTTGTCCTTAGCAGAAATGTGACCAGCTGTGTTATTCTGCTGAACAGTGGGCGTGTCCAGGGGTCCTGCCCGTGTCCTCCCGTGGTTTTCAGGTTGCTATGCATTCTCCCCAGAAGCCACCCAATTAGTGCCATTAGGTCACAGAAATACACTACATTTGCATTCTTTTGAGTTAGTCTACCACTGGATCCACAAGTGAGTGTTGTGGCAAAGCATGTGTTTCTAAGAATTCTGGCTCATTGCCCTCATGGCATTTTAGAGCACTTCTGAAGGGGCAGTTGTCAAGCTGGCCAGCTCTGGAGAGAATATTGCTCCTTGCTTGTGCAGCAATCTGCTTTAACTTGAAAATTTGAAGCACCACTTTGACTATTGTAATTGAGCAGGCATGCATAGCTGAGGCAATGGCAAAACTTGTGAGGCTGTGTGGCAAGTAAGTACATGTTGGCTCACTGGTTGTGTTTGTGTTTGTGGGGCCAACAGGGACAAAAAACCAGAGAATTAATTTTTGTAGAATTTTACTTAGAAAAACCATCAAAAGGGACATATATTGTCTTTCAAGAAATACTGGTTTTTCCTTGCTCAGACAATGCTTTTCAAGAAAAAAGAAATAATTCTTTTATTCAGCTGGGGCAGTAGTCAGATAAGTCTTTATGGGAGTTGTCATATCGTGGATCGTTTAGGATACTTAGTACATTTATTTTTAACCTGTTTTGTTGTTTTTGTTGTTTCTAAACAAGGATTTGGGACCCAAATAGATAAATTCGCTATGAGAGGTGTACAGAGGTTTTTTTTCGCCTTGATATATCAGGGGTCCCTTTCCAGTCACAGAAGCATTCAAGTTGTGGAGTTCAACACTGAAGTGCAGACTCAAAATGTGTAAATTGAGTCCTTTCAAAGAAACTTTAAAGCAGGCACACTTTCTCCCTGCCCTTCTATACCCACACTTCTCTCGTTCCACAAGCAAAACATGATGTGTTTTCCTAGAATGATTTTTTTATAGCTACTTGAAAAACCTAATCAGCATTTCCAGGCTCTAAGTGCTGAAGCTGTCTAGAAATCCTTTTCTTCATAGACACTGACAATTGAAGACTAGAAACCATACAGATAAGAGGCTTTTCCCCAGAATACACATTGCTTTATTAATCTTCCTGCTCAGCAACAAAATTTTCTGCCCAAATAAATTACAGTTCTTAATTTCTCTTTACACTGATACAAGAAGCTAAGCATTCTGAGCACAGGACATTCCCAGTCTAAAAGCATTGTTAAGCTGTTGCTGATGACACAGATGTGCTCCAAAATGTCTCCTGTGAAAGAGAAGAGCAGCACCTTTGCAGGGCAGCTGAATTTAACAAAAGGTCTTCCTTTTGTTCTAGCTTGGAGTATGGTTTCTCCAGGATTACTGTTCTTGATACCTTGTCAGACCATGCATGATGTTCTTAAATGAGAAGTCTTTTAGTGTTTCTCATTACCTTTCCTCTTCTTTTTAAGCTGATGTGTTTTCACTTTTCAACACTTTGGTAAAAGTTTTTATTTATTATTTTCTGTGCTGCAGAAGCAAAGGAATCTACTGTATTGGGTAACTGATGTTTGAACTACCACTTTGAGGGCAATCTAGATAAATTGCATGGAAATTTCATTTAGAAACAAAACCTGAAAACAGTCTTTGCACAGCAGTGCACTGTGTGGCAGATGAGAAAGGGACTCTGATGTGTGTGACTGTGAAAAAAGGGAAGCTTCCTGTTCTGGGGAAAGACCCACAGGATAGTGAAGAGCTTTAGATCTGTACCAACCATGCACAGTAACGAGGGGAGAAGAAGAGAGCTTGTGGTTTGGAATGTTAATTACAATTTTGGGTTGCTACTCATCATCTTAAGTCCCTCTGTGCGTGAATTGTAATTGATTCAAGCAAAAGTTATTGAAACTTTCTCAGCAATACACAAATACGTTTTTGAAATTTTACACTTGCAAATCAAATACATGAAATCTCAGGATCCATTCTTTCACTGATGGTCTCCAGAGCTTTAAGTTATTGGGCTGATCATTGTGCTGGAATCAAACTTAGGCTTATATAGATTTTAAGTGTATGATTATTTGGTTGTTTTGAAAGTGCCTGTGTCTAGGTCTATAATTTTATGTAGATAGTCATAGGAGAAATCTTAAAACAGATTACAGAATAGCTAAATAAAAAGTGAAGCTATTAGATTTAGTTTAATCTTTGCTTTCATAGTAATGTTGGCAAGGCAAATGAAACTGCTAAATAAATTAAATGTAATCATGGTATTTTGTATGTGTCAACTGACAGAGTTGTAAATTTTGTCCTGGTTACCTACACAAGTGTTTTTGCTAGACACAAAATCTCCTGGTGCTAGTGTTAAGCTATGGATGTGCATAATCATTCTTGCTTGTTCTTAATTTGTTTGTAAACTTGACTTTATACCACAGTCCCATAGTAAGCACATGAATAATTCTATTCATTCTATATAATAGTTCATATTTAGATGGCAGTGTACTCTGTAGTATTACACAGTGGAACAGTACTACTATATAATTCTATAATTTTAATACATAGTTTCCTAGTGCTCATTGCAGATTTGGATATGAAACCATGTAAAAAAAACAGTAACTGTTTGGTAGCCTTAGCAACCAGTGAGCATCTATTTTACAAAGATATTTCAGAAGGTGGTAATACCTCTAGAAGAAGAAGTACTTTTAGAAGTAAGTGCATGCTGAAATAAAGAAAAGGCCTAAAAATATATATCAGTAATTTTTATCAGTGTGGGAATTGTTTTACTTGCCCTAAAATCATTAAACATACAGAGCACTGTGGAATTAATGAGAAATGAGCTTTGAAATAACCCCCAGTTCTTCTTGGTGTGAAAATATTTTTGTCTTGCCAGTCAAGTGAATGGTTTCCTTTGATACATAGTTTAAATATAGTTTAAATGTTTGAAACTGTAGAACATGTGAATGTATGCTGCAAATATGTATTTTTTTACTGGCAGATGTATTTGAACTTAAAAGCAAAATACTCCATTCTTTCAGGAATGCCTTTGCTCCAGTACTACCTAGAAGTGTACCCTCTGGTGTTGTCTTGTATTTGTTTAAATTTCTAAAGCATATCTGAGGCTAATAGATAAATACAGTCATTGGCTTTGATATAAAGGTATTAAAACTAAAGGAAGAGCAGAAGGCCTGTGACCTCTCAAAATCTTTCCCCTCTTTCATTACAGCCTGTAATGTTTGGTACCTGAATTCAGTGGAGATGGAGTCCCTCACAGGCTACCAGGCAGTACAGAAAGCCTTGAGCCTGACGCTGATGCAAGATCCTTCTCCTGTCTCGACTGTTGTCCATTTCAAGGTGTCTGCTCAGGGAATCACACTGACAGATAATCAAAGAAAGTAAGCAAAAGAAGGATAGGAAAAGAAATATCTGGCCCTGTTCCTGTCAGGTGTTTGTCTCTGTTGATTTGCTGGTCCTAGTTAGACTTTTTCAATCTCTGTCTCAGGATACTAGGATTATAGATATGATGGTGACTGGATAGCTGTAGTACAGGAGAAATGTATTTTTTAAGCTGTGGACTTTATTTCCCCATGGTGTATTTTTACCTTTTGAAAGGTCACTTTGATATGACATTTTTTATTGTTATTTCTCATAAAAAGGGAAAGTAATGGCTTTGCTAGCATTTGATACTGAACCTATTCATTGAAATAATTTATCTTCATGATGTCTTCACCAGTATCACTGAACAGGGCTGACTTAAGCAGATGATCTGTCTCCAGAATCTGAAACAGAGTTTTGGATAGCCTGTAAAAAACTGTGATAAAAAGTTAATTTATATTTACTTTGTTCTAAGTGCTAGTATGGCTACCACGAACTCTTTCAATTAGAAAAATTACAATAACAATGGAAGAGACAGCAGCAATTCATTATAGGTTAAAAAAAAAGAAGTGCCAGACTTCTTCATTCCTTAGGATTTACAATCATTTGTAGCAGATCACAGAACATTTACCTTAATTGTAATGCCTAGGAGTGTGAATATTTTGAAATGTAATATGATCAAATTATTCACAAGTTCCACAGTGTTATCTGTCCCACTAAAATAGTATCTAATTGGCCAGTTTTTAGAAAAAATACATTTCATATTCCTAGCTCTTAGCTTGAGAATCAGTTTTCCTTAAGTTCAAAAACTTGATGTTAGTGTTTTAAACATGTATTTATTGGGTTGGTGCAGTTCATGTGGCTTTCAAAGTCACTCAGAGCTAGCAAAAAATATTGTCTGTGTTAAATTAAGACTGAATATACTTTATTTTTCAGCCTGGTTTATTCTTTAGAATTCTAAGCATCTTTATTGTTTCTGAAATCTGTTTTATTGTTTCCAATCCAGACTCTTTTTTCGGAGACATTATTCAGTCAACACTGTTCTGTTTTGTGCTTTGGATCCACAGGATAGAAAGTAAGTATGACAAGCAGTATTTTTAATATTGTATTGTTCTACCAAAAAACTCCAACAAACAAACCAAAACTAACACATTTCATTTTTATTTTTCCATTCTGTGTTTTTTTACTGCTTTCTCAATGGACAAGGTGGATGAAAGATGGCCTTTCTGCAAAGTAAGTGGAGTCTCTTTTAACTGAATGTTTTAAGAATATCATGAAAGTGATCAGTTTCTTGGTGTTCTAAATTACTTTTGTCTGAGATGCTGAAGGGAAGGCAGCTGTTCAGAGACAAAAGTCTCTCAGCCTTCTGTAATTAGACATTGCTTACTTCATCTACACTTCTGCAGTTATGTGATGGGTGATGGTGGGAAGTCTGGAGCCAGAGCTATTGTGGTTTATTTAGATTGCAGGTTTGTGATTTTTCTGTGGTTTCACACATTAGAGATATTTGCCTCTCAGTTTTGTGTTCCACCTGTCCAGCAAGACTTAACACAAGCTTTTCTCACTTAGACTGATAGCTTTAGAAAAAATTCCTCTCCTGGTACATAGATGAAAAGCACTCCTAGTAGTATTAATGTGTGGCATAAATACATGATTACTTGTGGGTTGCAAAGTGTCTTCTGTTGAAGGCAAACGTTGTTGTTACCCTTCAATCAAAATAAATAACTTAAATGGAGAGGCTCAGCACTTCTTTCTGGAAAGGAACAGAAATAGATGGTTTAAATCCTTTTTCCAGTACTCTGTCCACCAAGGTGTCTGGTCCTCAGAATCTTTCTCTTTGGGCAATCCCTGACACACCATACCACCTGCCCCCCAAACTAGGTAAGAGAACAGCAGTACTGAATCAGATTAAATATATCTCCAGGTTCAGCAGCCTGTCCCTGACAGCAAGCAGTACAGGATGCCATATGGACAGAGCAGAAGGAAGGGGACAGTCTCCTTCCCTGGTTCTCTCCTGAATGGCTGGTCCATCTGGACTGCCGTGTTTAGCAGTCGTGTGGAGCCTTGTCCATCAGAAGGGAGAAGTCTGCTATGTGTGCTTGGTTTCTGAAGTATCTTTTCTGTTTTATGAAGTGAGGCAATGCCTGCCTGTCTCTGACACACTGTGATTGCTGCCCTTGCAGAGTATTTGGGTTCATTGCCAGGAAGCAAGGCAGTGCCACAGACAACGTATGCCACCTCTTTGCAGAACATGATCCAGAACAACCTGCCAGTGCCATTGTGAACTTTGTATCAAAGGTCATGATTGGATCCCAGAAGAAGATCTGATGCCTTTCCATCCTTGATTCAGAGCTCTTCGCTGACTTCACCAAAGGAAATCACTATGAGAGGGAGAAATGCTGTTCAGCAACAATGTCATTCCCAATAAGGAAAGCCAAGGGTGATCTGTGTATTGTGTTTGTGAGAGCTCAGGCTTTATATTTCAAGGTGCCTCACAAAGCATTATTTCTTCATTTTTATATCAGAGGACAAAACAAAAGAAGCTGGGTGCCACCCAAAACCACGTAGCCTTTACCTGAATGAAGCATAAATGAAGAACTTTTCTCCTGATGGGTTTCTAATATATCTTCATATGCTGTTTCTCACAATTTATTGGAGTAGAAATACTTACTAGATTGCACTGCTTTTATGTTCAGGAAGTGTTTTGTAAAACCTCCACAAAGGCACTTGCCATGGTTGCATCAATGGTAGTTACAGACCTTGCAAACATGCTTTTAGGAGAATGATCATCTGAGGAAAACTATTTGCTCTTCCCTATGTCTTTGTGATCAGTGATGGGAACTGAATGGAGAAAAGGGAAGATGTATGTGAAGAGAAGGTTTGTGCAAGTCATTTTCTGATGAGAATGGAGTAGCTGTAGTTAGTGTTAAGAAGGCTGAGATGTTTTAGTTTGAAAATTTTTCAATAGAGCAGAAGTGGCAGAACAAAAAAAAAGTGTGAAAATCTGCTATAATTAGGGGGGTTTTGTAATTTTTTTTCATACAGAAAACCAAGCAGGGAAGATGAAGCATTTTAGTAATTACAGGATAAAAATGATGGAAAAGCAAAGAGGAAGATTGTATAATTTAGGCATTTTTACCTGTGACAGATTATTTATAGTGGATCTCAGATCTTGATATGTCAGACATAGTTCTTAATCTAGACCAGTGTTGATCTTTAGCACTATTTTGTGTAAATAAATGTGTGTGTAGCCTGTGCCATTCTAGAGACAATAGGCTGGTATTTTGTCTTACAGTGACAAGACAATTTCCATTTTTCTATCTCTGCAACACTGTTTCAATCTCCTACATAATATGTAATTATATTTATGGAGTACTTTACCCCATTATTTTGCTGCAGTTTTGAAGATTTTTTTACCTTTTTTTTTTTTAAGCTGTAGGAGCTATATTGGATTTTTTTTATTCCTTGAGTTAGGGAATCTGAAAGTGAATGGAATTTATTTTGGTACTTTGCTTCATTTCTTGAGAGCAATTATGTCATGATTTCTACATCCATATGTACATTTATACACATCTCTTTATCTTTCTTTACACATTGATATTTGAAATGCATAAGAAAATGCTATTTAGCTTTACAGAAAATTGATGCAGTAGGTTACAGTGGAAGCCTGCACAAGGAGAGTAAGCCACTGAGATCTCCTGTGTAGTTCCCATTCACCCAAAATCAGCAATACTAGAGCCCTGTATGAGAACTGATGGTTATAATGCAACTTTAGTGTGGCAAGTGCTGAAAAATTTAATTGCTTCTATTTCTTTCATGTCAACATTATATTAATAACCTGAGGAATAAAATAACATTCTGTATTTTGCATCTTGATACATGAGCCACTTTATCCACTTGTAGATTTTAATCCTTTTATCCACCAATTTGAACTACATTTGTCCTGTATAAAATATGGGGTTTTTTTAACAGCTCTCTTTGTATTTCCTGAAGTATTAGGACCGTGTTAAACCTTATTCAGTGACCATAGCTGAAGTGTTGCCAAATTATTTGTGTAACTACCAATTCTGTGTAAATAACTTTATGCTTTTTAAAAGGAAGGTGGTGAGGAAGGGAGAGAGAGAATAAATATTTGAAGTTTAATGTCTTTGGACCAGGAAGTGGTTTATTGGTAGCAGTGGGCTTTGGATATCTGTAGAAGGGTGAAGCAAGCCAAAGTGTGGAATTCAATAGCTACCATTGAAGCAACAAAGGCAAGTACCTCTAAAGAGTAACATATAATTCTGTTCTTTTGGCACAGAAGATATACTACTTAAACAGTGTTTATGTACCATCCAAAAAAAAGTTCTTACTTTTAGGAGCCTTGCTCCTTTTATAAAATGTGAGAGCAAGTTTTCTTTTAAGATTCTTTTGGTGTACAAAGATTCCAGTCGCCTAATCTCATCACTCTGTTAGAGCCCAGAGAATTTCTTCAGCTGACATCTCAAGCAGATTTAAGTCTCAATTAGATTTTAATCTGATACATTGTAAGAATTGAAATGAGGAGGATTTTTTTTTTTACTATATTTTTTCACTTCTGTAGATAATAAATTTTAGTGTGTCTTCTTAGACACTAAGTGTTGGCCTTTGGGCTGAAAATAAAATGTCTTTTTTTTCCCGTGTATTGTCATTTCCATTCCGGACCTTATTTTTTATTCCTTATACTTTTTCAAGGTCTGCTGAATTTAAAAGCATGAGGGATTGCATGCTGATACTCCTGGTGGTATTTTCTGGGAGTTTAGCTCTACTTACCAAATGGGAAAAAAGAAGTTACCCTGTTTCTAAGGGAGATTTTTCTATTTTGCATTCCTTTGGATGGTATGTTGGCATGTGCATTTGCTTTTTAATGAATTAAAAATGCACAAAGCAAGATAGTTCAGTATGTACCATTATGTAGTCTGTGTAGAAGAATATTCACAGAACTTATATGTTCATGGAAAATACAAGACTAATTTTTATATAGCACTTTCTTTCAAGATTTTTTGTAGATGTGTATATGCAATTTCATAACTAATGGCAGCAAGTTGACACATATATTTAGCCAGACTCGTGTTAATGTGGTTAATAAAAATACTATTATAATCATACAGTGTTAAACTGCAAAAATGCTAAAAGCCACATTTTTAATTAAACGGTTTCACTGTATCCAACAATATCATTAAATATTTAATGTTTCTTTCTTGGTTTTTTCTACTAGTGAAAATTTTCACTTTTTTCTTGAAATTGTAAAGAAGCATCTAAAGGTCTTCAGTATATAAATGAATTTTCTATAAATTCTTTGTATAGTCATTTTCTCTGCTCTTCAGATACTGCCTCTTTCAGATTATAATAAAATTACAAATGTGAAATTTCACCCCATGATGTCACAGAGCAGTCTGTTTTGAGTGAAAATTACTTTCTGGCATTTGAAATGCCAGAAATCAGGTAATAAGCAAAACCTTCTTCATGAATTAAGAATAATTTCGGTGCTGGGGTTTAGTTATAAGAAATTTTTGAAATTTCTTTCAAGGACTTCACATGAGCCTGTGTTAGTGGTTCAAGTCAGTTAAAGCCTATGATTTTCCTAGTTAATTTGTGGCTATAATGGTATAAAAGTATCTATTGCCTGCATTGCATATTTCAGTGTAAGAAGGAAGAATATGATATCATCCTCTGAGGTATTGTAACCATTTAACTGTGCCTCCACAGTGCTTACACTGGAAAACCTTCCAGAGATGGGTGAGAAATTTAACCCCTGGCTGAAACAGGTACAAAGTCAGTGCATCTGACGCACAGTGAAGGTTGAGTTATACACATGCTTTATTAGGATTATTTCTGAGCCTGATAAACTCTGGTATGTCATGCTTATGCCTTTTCTGTGAGGCATGCACTGGCAGGAATTTTTCATTCAGTGTGCTTCACTGTCATTCATCACAACAGGCCATTATGAGGTTTATGCATGATTGTAAAGTGACAGTTACTCATTAAAAGTGTTTTTTTATTAGAACATATTTTATTAGAACATAGAACATGTGGAGCAGATGACAAGGATGCAATAGTAAAATGGATCTTCTGTGTCAGGAGTCCAGTCTCTCCTGTTAAACTCTTGTCCTTGAACCTGGATGCCATTGTGAATGTGTGCTGCTGTTGGGTGCATTTTAAGGCTGCTCTGGAGTCTCTTTGCTCCAGTGGAAGAAAATCTGCTTTCAGGATTCATCCTAGAAATATTCACAACTAGTTTAAATGCAGTTGTTCTTCTGCCAGTGTTCCCTTAGTATGAATAACTGTTCTCTCCTTGAGATATTTATAGCAGGAGATCTGCTCCCCCTTGTGTCCCTCAGTCTTCTTTTGGCAAGACTAAACAAGTCAGCACTTGGCCTTAATGTGTTTTTGTGTTTGAAAGGCTGTTTTTTGTCAGTTATGTAATTTCTTTGGAGAGATCCTTAAATATACAGCCAGACTCTTCATAAAAGGAGCTGCTGCCTTGTAATTTTTTAAATGTTTGTGTTAGAAAACTCTTGAAACAAAAAAGTTGACCCAGCAGGCAGAGTAAATCCCTCATCTGCTTCTGCTGTTGATACCTAGAATAAAGGTTACAGTAGTGTAAACCCTGTCCAGGCAGTGTGGACAAAGGAAATTACAAGGGCAAATAGCTGAAGAATTTTTTAAAAGCCAGAGTCAGAAACAGGAAGCTTGCTGGAGACTTAGCACATCTGGCAAACTACCAAGAGGGCAAAGGGGAGTTTTTTCAGAGAATTAAAGGATCTTGCTGAAAAAACTGAGGAGGGATTTGCATTACATGTCACTGTGAAGACCCAGAGAGGTTTTCCCAGCTAGGGAATGCAACCCCTGTTCTGTTCCCTGAGTCAAGTCTGGGCCCTCTCCCAGTCTGTCAGCCTTTTGGTCACTCCCACCCTAATTCCCTGTTGGTCCTTTGTCCTGGCCCTTCCCTTGTGCCACCCCGTGTCCCTTGGTAATTGGTCCCTGATGCTCTTCCCACCTGCTCTTCCCATGTACTAAACCTGGACCCTCACAAGGGCCTTTGCCTTTGTTCCCTGAACTCTGGATCAATGCATGGCTGAAATAAACATCTCTGTAAACCCTGCAAAGGCCTTTCCTGCTTATTCACCCCAAGAAACATCTAAATGCAAGAAGTGGCACACCGAACCGGGACCAACTTTTTTCCATAAATGCATTTACAACAACCAGCCCAAGACTGTCTTTTAATCTTACTGTGGTGAGTTTGAAACTTTGCAGCACTTTTGCTTGATCTCCATTTACTCTCACGAGCTGGGAACAAACTTGGGGTGAAAAATGGCAGTAAGGTCCATCTGCTCACAGCAGGAAATTTATCTCCAATTTAAAAGCATTCTTCGTCGCAGCAAATTCCAGTTTTTAAATGGGGATCTGAAGCTTTTAGTTCGCTGGCTGTGTGAAAATTATCCTGACGTTTCACAAAAATAATTTCTGAATAATAACTTTTTAAATGAGGCTGTAGGCAAATTGCAAAGTGAAGACTTTCCAGTAGTAAAAACTCTACGTTTGTTTATTTTAATTAGTCTAGGTGTTCAGTTTTCTAATGAATGTTCAGAAAATGCTAAACCCCAGCCAAAAACTCATTCTCCACGTTTTCCCCTTCCCCTGTTGCACAATATGGCGACGACTGTGTGGTGGGGCGCGTCCAGAAGCACAGCCACAAACACAAATCCACCAGCAAAAATAAAAACATCATTGTTAAAAAGGTTTTAGGAACTGTCAAATGGTTCAATGTAAAAAACGGATACGGATTTATCACCCGAAATGACACCAATGAAGGTGTGCTTGTCCATCAAACTGCAATCAAAAAAGTAACCCTAAAAAATGTCTCCACAGTTTAGGAAATGGAGAATTAGTACAATTTGGTATAATGCAAGGCCAAAAGGGTCTTCAAGCAAAAAATGTTACTGGACCTAATAAATCTCCAGTGAAAGGAAACATTTATGCACCAAACTGCACTTACTTTTCAGCTACTAAAAAACCTTGTCCTTTACACAACAACTGAAGCTAACAGCCTTCAAATCACATCAGCAACCCAAAAGTAAAGACAGCTGAACACGCTAATCAGCTGTCCTGGATCCAAACGTCTATTCCTCCATTTGCAAAACCTGCCAAGCAAATAAGTGCCTTCCCCCAATTCCTATTGCCTCCCATACTTCCCTCCCTCTTTTCCCTTTATCCATCCACAAAATAAGTCCTTTCAAAACTTCCCTAAATCCAATTACCCTTTTTTTATGGTCCCTCAAACCCCTAACCCCCTTTCCCCTCCAAAGTCTCCCTCCCACTGCCATGCTTCACCCTACCTTTGCTACCCAGCCACCAATCTGTTTTCCCAAAGTTCCCTTTTAATACAAAGGGGGGGATGATATGGGGGGGTTGGGGGGGGGGAAGAAAAAAAAAATCCCAAAGTAGCAATATTTGTTTTTCCTTCAAAATTAATGATTTCTATTTAGAGTTTTAACATGTACAGCACTCCAGTTTTGCTAACTACATTGCTAACAGCTACCAGAGTGCCAGTCCACGCTGAAGAATCCCTTTCCTGCCTCAGTTTCCTGACAAGCCATGCTAAGAAAACTTCATGTCTCTTCCTACCAGTTCCAAGTTGCTTCAAAAATTCCTTTTTACACTAAGGACTTAAAAAATAGCTTGCATTTTAAAAAATTGTTTTATTTTGTGCTTTTTAGTTACCTTAACCATTTAATTTTAATATCCTTAAAAAAGTCTTCTTAATTAATAAAGAAAAGATGAGTTGTGAAGACCCAGAGAGGTTTTCCCAGCTAGGGAATGCAACCCCTGTTCTGTTCCCTGAGTCAAGCCTGGGCCCTCTCCCAGTCTGTCTGGTAATTGGTCCCTGATGCTCTTCCCACTTGCTCTTCCCATGTACTAAACCTGGACCCTCACAAAGGTCTTTGCCTTTGTTCCCTGAACTCTGGGTCAATGCATGGCTGAAATAAACATCTCTGTAAACCCTGCAAAGGCCTTTCCTGCTTATTCACCCCAAGGAACATCTAAATGCAACGTGTCACTACAAGGGATACCAGACTGGAACTGTTCCCTTTCCTTTGAAGACATGTAGTGTCTCACCATGTACAGATGTTCGGACCAGTGTTTTAATGTTTGGTTATTTGCAGAGTCACAGGGTGGTTGAGGGTGGACGGGGCCTAAGGAGATCATCTAGTCCACCTATGTTGTTTAAAGAGGGACATCTAGAGCCATTTGTCCAAACAGCTTGAATTCACCAGGGGTAGAATCTCCAGTCTCCCTGGTCAATTGGTGGTAGTTCTTAGTCACCCTCGCAGTGTTTCTTGATATTCAGCAGTAACCTGCTGAGTTTCAGTTTGTGCAATTCACCTCTAGTCCTGTTACAGGCACCAACAGAGAGAGCCTGGCACCCTCCCTATACCTGTACACATTGATGAGCTCCCTCGAGCCTTTGCCAGGCTGCACAGCTTCCACAGCCTCAGGTTTTGTCATTGACAAATTCACTGGGGGTACATTCTGCCTGATCATCCATCCAGGTAATGATCAACATGTTATAAAGGGCCAGACTCAGTATGGACCCCTGGGGTAGACCACTAGTTGCTGGCCTCCAGCTGGACCTTGCTCTGCTCATCAGCACTGTCAGTGCCCAGCTGTGCAGGCAGTTTTCAGTCCACTTTACTGTCTGCCCAGCCAGCTACATTAACAGCTTGTCTATGAGGGTGTTATCCAGTGCAGTGTCAAAGGCCATACTGAGGTCCAGGAAGACTATCTGCTGGTTTCCCTCGAGCAAAGCCAGTCGTTTCATCACAGGTTTATCAGCCATGACTTCTCCTTAATGAAGCCATGCTGTCTCCATGGAAATGGTCAGAGGGCTGGAGCACTTCTGCTGTGAAACAGGCTGAGTGAGTCCAGGGAGACCACAGCCTTCCAGTAAAGAAGGCCTAAAGCAAAGATGAGGAGGGACTCACTGTAGTGATCAGATGATGGGTAGCAGAGTAATGGTTTTAAACAGAAAGAGGGTTAAGTTTAGAAGAGGAAATTCTTTGAGTCAAAGGGTGGTGAGGCACTAGAACGGTTGTCCAGAGGAGTTGTGGATGCCCCATCATCCCTGAAAATGTTCAAGGCCAGGTTGGATTGGGCTTGAAGCAACCTGATGTAGTGGAAGGTCTTCGTGAGCCCTTGTAAAGATCTTTAAGATTCTTTCCAACTCAAAACCATTCTATAATTCTGTGACCCACAAACATGTGGTGCTTTGCATTGTGCAGATTTCTTCTCTGGGAACACAGTTTTGGCAGTGCATTATGGAAGGTGTTCTGGGTTGCAGCTAACCCCTGGTGCCTTTACAGTAAGATAAGCAATGTTTATAAATGGATTCACCTCAAATTTCTGCCTGACCTTTTAAAAGAACCAAGTCTTTAAAATTATTAAAATACATTTTCATTATTGTAAAAATCTTGGAATGTCTTTGGTAGTTATTTGAAGAGTTGTTTAAAAGAGCAGAACTAGCTTTTTATGTAACAATGGCTTATTTTCTGTTACATACTGCCCTCAAATTTTGTTTTAAATATCTACAGCTATTCATATCCTAATATCAGTCTAATTAAATCAGACTTTTGGATTTGTTTCTACTGCCACCTGTATTATATGCAAGTCATGATTTCTTTGTAAAGCAGATAGCAGGTGTGAAAGACAATACAGGAAAAGGAACTTGGGATAAAATGTTTTTATGGACGGGAATCAAAATGTGGGATAGAATTGGCCCAGGAGACCTGCCTGCTTATGTTTACTGCTCTTCTGTTTGCAAGCTAATGTGAAACTCCTACTGAAGCACATGGTAATATAACTTAGTTCTACAGTCAACTTGGAGTCATATTCTCATGTATAAGCATGTTTTGCTCCAACTGACAAAAAGACAACAACTACTCGAAGTAACTGCTAGATGAAGTAATTTTCCTTGTTGGAGCACTCAAACAATTTTCCATAATAAGTACCAGGTACCAGGTACTTGTAATAGGACTTAGAAATCTGTTAAGGATTTTTATGAGGAAATGTGACTTAACATGTGTCAGTATGTTTTGTTACAAGGCAGTTAGGAAGAAAAGCCCTAAAGGTGGTATTGATTATGTAGTGGCATAACTGCAGTATATGATATATACATACACTGAAACCTGTATGTGAGTTGTTTCTGACAAATACATATTTGATCTCACACCAATTGTAGAACATGCAGATTTGATATTTTTTCTGTATTACTTCTTACAGTCATACCTGTTTCTCAGCAAAAATGGAATAAACATGGTTTGAGTCTCTTCAGTAGTAATATTTAGTCACCTTTCACTATAACTTAGGACTTCTGTGTCTCATTTTGTTAGAATACCATGTTGAATAGCTCATAATTTTGCTTGCTCCTGCCTCTGATAGATTTGTTAGGTGTGGAATACTTTCATGCCTGAACCTTAGTCCAGGTCATTGAGTGACATGCAGTCTGAGCATAAATTTTCTTGTGTGCACTGTCACACAGGAAAATGTACTGGCTTTGCATGGTCTGTTTTGTGGTAGCAGTGGGGAGGCCACAGAGGTGGCTCCTGTGAGAAGCTGCTGGAAGCTTTCACCGTGTCTGGCAGAGCCAATCCCTGGTGGCTCTGAAGATGGACATGCTGCTGGCCAAAGCTGGGCCAATGAGAGATGATGGTAACACCTCTGTGATAACATATTTAAGAAGAAAATGAAAAAAAAAGTAGGGGCACAGTTTTTTTCTAGCCAGATGATGTCTATATAACTTAGATCAAAGTTACAAAGTGCTTATATAGCTTGAGTTATAGGATACCAATATAACCTCATATCAATATAACCTAAATAATGACTTTTTATATATCTATATAACCTGATACCTAGAGAACCTGAATCATAGTTTTTTATACTTATATAACCTCAATCATAACTTTTATACCTATATAACCTCATATAAATAACTTTTCATACAATGGAATGGCTAGTATATGGTTAATGAGTTACCTAATGCTGAACAGACAAAAAAAGAAGAAAAAACTCACTAGGTGGGTAGCTTTAGAGATAGATAAGTATAGTGCTAATGAAAAATTGGCAAGTGCAAAGCCAATTAGCCACAAAACAAAGAATTTAGGCCAGTTGAGACCAGACAGACCAAGGAACACTGTAACTGTGCCTGCTCCAAAGACAAAATTGAAAAGTTCAGAAGAAGACCTTGGAAGCCTTCATCAGAGCCCTGATGAGCCCCAAGATGGGGAGATGCAAGCACAGTGCAAAATAACTATTTACAGCCATGAGATCATGCTATGTAAATTGGTTCCAGTGCATATATGATGATGTTGTAGTGACATAGTAGATAAATACACCACAGCACTTGACAAAGGTGGGTGAGTTAGGCAGAGATATCCCCTTCATGACCAGTGCTGCAATAAAAAAATACCTGCTCTATAGACATCAGTCTGTGGGGATTTATTTCCAGCCTATCTTTAGGGCTTCACAGAGAAGAGGAGGAGGTGAGAACATGTGAGGGAATCAACGTGGAGACACCAAGGTCAGTGCAGAAGGAGGGGCAGGGGGTGCTCCAGGTGCCAGAGCTGAGATTCCTCTGCAGGCTGTGGTGAGACCATGGTGAAGCAGCTGTGCCCCTGCACCCATGGGGATCCATGGGGGATGCAGAGATCCACCCACAGCCCATGGGATCCACGGGGGATGCAGAGACCCACCCACAGCCCATGGGATCCATGGGGGATGCAGAGATCCACCCACAGCCCATGGGATCCATGGGGGATGCAGAGATCCACCCACAGCCCCATGGGATCCATGGGGATGCAGAGATCCACCCACAGCCCATGGGATCCATGGGGGATGCAGAGATCCACCCACAGCCCACGGGATCCATGGGGGATGCAGAGATCCACCCACAGCCCGTGGGGATCCATGGGGATGCAGAGATCCACCCACAGCCCATGGGGATCCATGGGGGATGCAGAGATCCACCCACAGCCCATGGGGATCCATGGGGGATGCAGAGATCCACCCACAGCCCATGGGATCCATGGGGGATGCAGAGATCCACCCACAGCCCATGGGGATCCATGAGGGATGCAGAGATCCACCCACAGCCCATGGGATCCATGGGGGATGCAGAGACCCACCCACAGCCCATGGGGATCCATGGGGGATGCAGAGATCCACCCACAGCCCATGGGATCCATGGGGGATGCAGAGATCCACCCACAGCCCGTGGGGGAGATGCCCACACTGTATGGATGGATGCCTGGAGGAGGCTGTGATCCAGTGGGAGACCCAGTGGAGAGAGGGGTCCCTGTGCTGCCAGGCTGGAGCAGCCTGTGCTTGGAGGACTGCACCCCATGGAAGAGTGACCTATGCCACAGCAGTTTTGGGAGAACTGCTGCTCATGAGAGTGGACCCACAGAGAAGTTCATGGAGAACTATCTCCCCACAGTCTCACAGGGAAGGACTCCTCTCCCTGCTCCCTGAGCGATAGAAGATGATCCGGGGTGATGAACTGATCAAAACCCCCATGCCTTTCTTCCTGCACTGTCAGTAGGAAAGAGGGAGGGGCTGGGGGAAAAAGGTGTTTTTAAGGGCTTATTTTACTTCCCATTATCCTCTTCTGATTCGGTTAGTGATAAATTCACTCTGTAACTTTAAGCTGAGCCTGTTTTGCCCTTGTTTTCTCCTGGTCCTTATCTCCACTCATGAACCCTTCGTTAATTTTTTTCCTCTCCTCTGCCCAGCTGTCACAGGGGAGGGTGAGCGAGTGGCTTTTGTTGGTGCTCGGTGTTGGGCCAGTGTCAAACCACAACACACAAAGGCTTTTTTAAAGTACTGTGTTCACAGTAAGGCTATCTAAGTGTGTATTTACTTTTAGACTCAGGCAAGATGGTGCTAATATCTAATCAATAAAATTTTTAGAAAATATTGGGAAGATTAAAAAAATCCCTCATGAGTTTGAAATCATAGAATCACTGTAAAAGAGAAGTAATCACTAAAATGTCTCACAAGACCTGATTTGATGATTTTTATTTTTGTTTATGGGAGGGTGATTAATTATTTATAAAATGGTAGATGCATGCATGTAAAAATCCAGTCTCGAGTTGTTGTCTTTAAATTAGACAAGTAGTTGATTGCAAATGCCTGTGAACATTAATACTGTGATAAATTTTTGAATTTTGATTTCTGAGGTGGGTAAAGTTGTAGGGGTGTGTATCAAAAAAATAATGACTTTGACCTATTCCTCCTATATTTAGTTGCAGTAGCTGAGGTCGACTTAGTATCTCTGAACCTGTCTGTATCCTGTGATTGTGTTTGGCACATTCCAGAGTTGTTTTTTTGCAGTATTTGTCCTTAAACTTGTGTGCTCTTAAAACCATGTAGAATCTTGCCCACTATCCAAAACTAGTCGTTTTGGCTATACTGAGAAAGGAAGAGCAACATGCCTAGAGAGGAAGGTGTGCTATGAAAAAGACATATAAATTTGAGCCTTGGAAAAAAAGGAGGCTGCAGAACTAGATCTAGGGGTTTTGAGAAGGGAGAATAAATGGGAATTTAATTAGGTTTTTTTTTTAAAAATACTTATCTCTACCCTAGTTAAAGTATAGGTAGTTGAGACTTTCATTTGCCTTATATTTAGGTTTACATAAGGGCAGTAATATAGGAAAAAAATGAAAAGTGGAAGATCTAGACAAAAAGAGGTGATTAAGGAAATTGTAAAATCCTTTCCCTGTTGACAAAAAAATGCTGACCTTGAGAAATGAAAAATTGCAAAGAAACTCAAGAAATCAGGAAAGATGTCCCAAAGGATGCTTTGTGGTTTTGGGGGTTCTTGGGGGCTAGATCTCCAGAAATTCTTCAGGGTTAGAAACATGCTTTTTTAAAAAACTTACAGCTCAACTTCTCATGTAATCAGCCATTTCTGAGAACTTTTTGAGAATACAAGGCTAAGTGCAGTGAAAAAAACTAAATAGAAATACTGTTTTGTTTTTTTTTCCTTTTTGTCTACTCCTGATCTGACCTCTTGCCATCCTGAATGCAGACATATCATTGGCCAGTGAGCTGGGTGGTGTTGAGACCTTGATCAATCAGGTGTGGGAATTTTGAACCCCTTATAAAAGGGGACGTGCATCAATAAATCTGGGCTGTGTCACATGAACAGGGTGTGTTCAGTCGTGTGCCTGTCTCCAAAGCTGTGGCAATTATCCTGCTGTATTCTCTCTTGGCACAGCCTTACAATTGGGTGTCATGTGAGACCCACCATGTAAAGATTATGCAACAGGTTCTAAATTAATCTGGAGGAGGGCAACAAAGCTGGGGAAGGGACTGGCAGGTATGTTCTCTGAGGAGCAGCTAAGGACACTGGGCTTATATAGTTTGGAGAGAAGGAAGCTCAGGGGTGACTACACTGCTCTCTGTAGCTTCCTGAGGAGGGGCAGTGGAGACACAGGTGCTGATCTCTTCTCCCTGGTACACAGTGCCAAGACTGGGAATGGCTGAAAACTGTCTCAGTCAGTAAGGTTTGGACTTGACATAAGGAAACATTTCTTTACCAAGACTAAACCCTGTGGAGCAGACCTCCTGGAGAGCTGGTCATGCCTGGCCTTGCCTTTCAGTATTTAAGAGTCATTTGGACACTGCCCTTGATAATGTGCTTAAACCTTTGGTCAGCCCTGAAGTGGATTGGATGATCAGTGTGGGTCCCTTCCAACTGAGACAGTCTGTTCATGAAATGTGCATGATATAGGCAAATAAGAAACTGGAAGATGATCGTATTTCTCCTTAGCAGGATTAAATATTGTCTTATTGTTCCTCATAACAATTGTGACTAGGAGTTGAAGTGTTTTGATGACCTCACAGTTCGTTTTTGTACACATTTTTGTTGAAGCAAAATTTCCCCATTGACAATTTCCCACGATGATGTGAAGAATCTTTCCTCCTTCACGTTACTAGAACAGTATAAAAGATCTTTCAATTCTCATTTGAGTTTCACTACAAGCAATGATCCAAGATGAACTTCACTTCCACCTGTTGATGAGCCTATGATATATCATGTAGCTGGTTACTGAGTTGTAGTATACTTCAGGAGTTAGTGTTGTTTGCACACAACAGCTATTGTGCTCCCTATCCAGTAAG
Source organism: Luscinia megarhynchos (assembly GCA_034336665.1). Classification (NCBI taxonomy): domain Eukaryota; kingdom Metazoa; phylum Chordata; class Aves; order Passeriformes; family Muscicapidae; genus Luscinia; species Luscinia megarhynchos. The sequence continues at coordinate 8,244,246 of JAPFBE010000002.1, forward strand.
TTGTTATATTTTTCATAGCCTAACTCACCAACAAAAGGACTCAACCCTTCCTCCCATGCCTATGCTCCCAGACCCTGAGTGCTAGTGAAACATCCAGCCTATCTAGTAAAGTACTTTGCCACCTATGTAGTGTTAAAATGGGCCCTGTTTGCCACAGGTAAGTTATACAGCTGCTGTTTCACCACTGAGAACTTGAGTTTCTTCACAGTAAAGCCATCAGTGCTGCTGAGCCTCTTGGACTTCTCTGAAGAGCTGGCCATCATTTGTTGGTTGTGGTTTTTAAGGCTTCAAGACCTGGAATCAAGTTAATGGCTTACTTTTGTTTATTGTTCAAAGGAAACGTTATAGTTTTCCAATTTTCAGTGAAAAGCCTATTTGAGTCTTGATAATAATTTATAAATGCTGGACTCACCATGAAATTGTGTATTTCAAAAAATTATTTAGGAAAAACAATATCTGCTGATACATATTTTTTCCAAATCTAAATGTTGTAGGCACTAAAAAGTGAGGTCTTTGTTAAGATAAGAGATTATATCAAGGTCTTGATATGTATTATGATGAAATGTGTCATGCATAGCTGTGTATCTTAATGTTTAAAAACAGAAAAAAATCTTGGAATAATTATTGTGAGATTTTAGAAAAGATTACATGAATGCTTTGAAAAAAATGCAATTGCTTTCTGAACATTAGCATAATGAAATCTGAAAATACACTTATGTGGGTAAAAATTAGAACCAGTGAAGTTGTTCATAGGTACATGACTTCAGCAGCTGGTTGTTCAATTAAAATTGCAACCATTCTACCACCTATTTCATGTTAAGATGCATACATAGAGTGGTGAAGCTTCTGATTCAGTGCTTTGTTGTATGGAGAGAATCATAGATAAAAAGCAAATTTAATTGCTTTGCTGAATTAGTTTCTGTATCTGTATTAGATAAGATTGAAAGAATCATCTGAATTTTACAGTCAGTAAGAATTGCTAGTGGCAGATGCACATCTCATGGAACATATTTAGAAGTATGAAGAGAACTAATTATGCCAGATAGGTCAATGTGCTAGGTTACAGCTCTGATAATGTACCACAACATGACATTCTTGTTTGACTGTATGCAAATATCTTTGTGGGCTGTCTGCGTGGTCTTTTGCAGTGCAGTTTTTGGGTAGTTTGGATGAATACAATATTTGAGTCACTCTGGGATCTGTGTGATAATGTGTGTTTCTGAGATCATCTGGGGCTTGTTGTCTCTGGCCCTGGAGGTTTGCTAGCATTTACTTTTGCATCCTAGCAGTCATGCTTGGCATTTAGGCAAAGACTCACAAGGACTAGGGCAGGCACCAAAGGTGAGTAAGGAGCAGACAAGTGTCCCTCAACAGCAGGAATCATGCAAACCTTGACCAAATGGTGAGGCATGCTGCATGCTGGGCAACTGCTGAGTGGGGAGCAGTCCCCAAAGCATAACCTTGCCTCATAAGCACTGCAGTGCTTGTTGGTGGGCAAAGGTTATCCAGGGGGACAGGAGAGTAAAACAAAATCCATGGCAGCTGCAGCGTTGAGGAATACTCCCAGTGCAGGCAGCTCAGTGAGCAGCTGCAGTGCAAGCTGTGGGTTGTACCCTGGCTGGGGGAATGGTCCCTGACCTGGCACAGGCTGTTTGCCTAGCAAAGGGCATGCAGACCTGTGGCACCAGACAGAGAGGGGTGTGTGGTGTCTGTGGCAGTCACTAAGGGACTCTGTAGAACCCAAACAAGCAAAGAGGAGACTCCAGACCGATTGTCATGGCCAAGAGGCACATGTAAGGGGCAGGAAGTGTGTGTGAAGAACAGTCCACAGACCATAGGGATACAAAAGCCCAGAGGTCCCTTTGTTTGGGGTCCCTCCCCAGAGCCATCAGCTGGAGCTGTTGTGTTGCTGCTGCACCACGATTAAATGGCTTAAAGGAACCAGACTTCTGGGACTGTGCTCCAGGAAACCTGTCTGACTGTGAGAGCGGTGTGTGTAGGGAGTCAGCTGGGACACCTTTTGGCTTGCTGAAGCCACCTGCTGCCAAGGGGCTTTGGTCCCAGTAGGTGAAGCCTGGGGTGGTGCAAGTGTGACTGCTGGAGTGACATCACAATGGTCAGACATGAATGTTTCCTCAACTTATCCAATCCCCTGCATAAAAAGGGAAAGGAGCACATGAAGGAATTAATGTATGGTTTTAATTTTTTCTCCCTGTCCTAAGAAGCTTGCATTAACTTGTTAAGGCACTCAGGAGGCTGTGTGAACTGGGGAAAAGATTACTTTTGAATGATATGCAGTTTAGAAAAACAGAAAAGTTAAGAAGTGGTTCACAAAACTGTATGGTTTCTGTTTGTGTCTGCAGATTGCTTGTGGGATTATGTGATCCCTGATCCTGCAGCTAGAGCCTGTAGGATTGCTGTGGTAGTGGATAAGATGCCTATGCTTTAGGCATCACTAGGCTGGCATAGACACATGGCTAATATTTTTTTTTCTGTTTTTTTCTAATTCATATCTAAGAAGGGAGTAAACCAGAACAACCTTTCCAGGGATGTTTTAAGATGAATTGGACAGGGTTCTGGATAATCTCATCATGGCTCTTTCCCATGAAAAACGTTGGGCCAGATGACTTCTAGCCTGGTCTGTTCTAAGATTCCCTGTTTTAAAACTCTAAAGCTCACTTGCATCTTCCTTGCAGGGTCAAATTGGCCTAAGCAAAGGTGTGAGCTTAAACACTTCAGTGGTTTGTGACAGCTGTAAAGTTGCCAGGAGGAATGAAGAAGTTTTTGTTCCAGCTTGGGCAGCTTGGTGGTAGAAAAAAGGTGGGAACAGTGAGAGGCTACTCTTTCAGGGACATGTGATGCAGAGAGAAAACTTTTTTTGTAAAGAAGAGATCTTAAACAACATGATTAACTTGTTCTGCATTCTTACAGACAAGAACACCACATCTGTATCTGACAGTCCAGCTCAGTTTGTGAAGTTTTACTTTCTTCTTCCTCTTCTTAGAATTTATCATAAGGGGAATATCTGAGAAGGATATCTGCTCTTGCAGAAATGATACTAACTCACAGGAACTCTGAGTTTCAGAAGTAGTGCATTTTAAAGCAAGCAAAATGTGGATTTAAGATTTAAGTGCTGGATGCTGGTCTGTTCTGTGAAGAGTCTGGGTAAAGTGTGGAATGGCCAAGTGGTTCAGGAGAATGGAAGGACAATGGGTGCTCTTACCTCCCATTGGTTTCTTAGTGATGGACATGATGAGTTCTAAATATGGGGAAAAAGTCTTGGCAGCATTTAATTAGATCTGTGAGGAGAGTGGAAGTAATTTTTCCTAAGTTTTATACAGAATTAGATTTCCCTCATGCAACCAAAATACTAACCAAAGATTTCCAGAATCAAAGCTATCATGAATGAATTTATTATGTTATATGTTTGTATACTCATATATGTGCACTCTATTATGTTTTTCTATGTGCTGAAATGGAGGGAAGTGAAAGACTGAAAATTTTAAGGAGTCTGGCCATTTGAAGTGATGACAGAGCAAAAGCAAAGCTAATTTCAGAACCCTTGACAGTCCAAATTGCCATCAAATTGCTGCTGTGCTCAAGATTATTTTGGCTCATTTCCTTGGGAGCATCTGCCTTTATTATTGTTTAGAGAACAGAGTTGGGATAGAGTGGTTGGGATGGAAACTGAGCTCTTTCTCAGGATTTTTTCTTTCCATTTAATTTACTATTTGCACTTGGCAGTACTTGGAATTGTGCTTAGGAGTTTTAAAGACACTGATTCTTGCTTAAAGGCCTTTGGAATTAAGCAGCCATGAAGAAATTCTCCACGGTGGAGTCAGGCTGGTTAACTGGTGTTCCCTTACCTCCCAGCACTGTCAACCCTTTCGTATCTTTTTTTAGGCAGCGATAGTTGGAATGTTTCCCAAAATGCCGAGATTCCTCCGGTGTTTTAGCTGAAATTTCTGCCCAGCAGATGGCGGGTTTGTACAGGGCTGAGACCTGCTGGAGCGTCTGAAACCAGATCTCTGCTCTTGAACTTTCCCCTGGACTATATCAGCATACCCTGACACAGATATTTCTTTCCTTTAAGACATTAGTATAGCACATTTCTGAATGAATTTTACAGTTATCTAAAAATAACACATTGCAAAGGAATTTCTAGCAAAATTTGTGCATAATGTCATTCTAAAATGCTTGTATTCTGTTGTGCAATCAGAAACCAATTATGAAGTTTCATATTTCATGTGTAGTTGGCATTGAAAAAGAATTATGTGGTTCCAGTGTCCTAAGGTATAGATGAAATCAACTCAAACCTGCTGCTAATAGGTGTTCCCTAGACAAGGTTTTCTGCTTTGTCTGGTAATGATTTTGTGGCATAGTTTGTTAGGGTTCTTTTGTAGGTCTTCTGGATTGGTGGGTTTGGGTGGGTTTAAGGTTTTTCTTCTGTTTGGTTGGTTTTTTGTTTGTTTGTTTTTTTTTCCCATGAGAATATGAATAAATTATAATCTTCATACATATCTTCATAGTACATTGATGCTGAAATGAAGAAACTGCAACACCAGCTCCCAATTGTACAAGCAGGCCTTTATAACCACGTCTATGAACTCCCATGTATTAAGAACTGTTTCTTCTTACACTTGAAATTGGAAAGTTTGAATATCCTGGCATAAGACTTGTTTCTTTTGTCTGTTACTATTTCTAATGACTTTACAGTAATGGTATCTAAAAATGACAATTATGTAAACCTGTGAGAAACTTGAAAAGCTGATGTTTAGTCAAAGGCTTTTAAGGTTGGATTTCTCCTTACTGATATTTGCCATCTACATTGATCAGAATAAATATTGTCACTTGCTTTTGCAATTATTTTGAGGTGCTTTATATTAAGTATGGAATTACAAATATAAAAACTTGCTTATGGCTAGCACAAACATTTTTCTTCCTCACCTGTGTCCTGTAGCAAACTTGTGGAAAGTAAACAAATGCTCTTTGAAGAATCCAACTTCTGCCTTTTGTTGCTTTTCTTGAAAGAAACAGGGAAATAGTGAACTTTCTCAACAGTGAGCTCACAACATTGCAACTGCTGTTCACTCACTGCTCTCATCTGTGAAGACAGATTCCGAGTGCAAATGCAGATGGATGAGTGGAACTTCTCCAGCTTTGTCACATCTGAAAAACTGTAGTGGAGCACTGTAGTCTGAGCTATGTCCCTACAATTTCTGTGGATCTCTCATAGAAGATGTCTGCACAATCTGTGGTTAAATTAAGGAGAAAAAGGGTGCTGTTACTCCATAATATTTCTTACTGAGCTTTTCAGAGGGTGCTTGTGCTGACACTGCAAGTCCATGATCAAGCCCAGAAGATAATCGGATTTGATAGTCAGAATGATCAGTAACACTGAAAAAAACTATCAAATATCTTGGTTACAGGCAAGTCTTTAATTTTGGCTGTACTCACATGCTGCAGACCAGTGTGTGTTAGATACATAGTCATTATTCCACTTCACCCAAACAGCAGCAGTAGAGGAGTTGCACCAGGGGAGAATTTGCTCTGCTTAGTGAAAATATAGCTGCACTGAGCACATCAAAAAACTACCCTTGGTTATAGCTGTCCAACACTGCCTTATGAGCTGGCTTCATTTTTATACATCTACATTGCCATACACATGTTTTAGGTTAAAATAATTCAGCATCCATTAAACTTTGTAATGGGCCCTTAGAGATCCATTCAAGCCTGCCTCATCTTGTTCTCCTTTTCTGTTAAATCCATGGCAATGTCTTTTGAAGATGTTTTCCTAATCCTCTCCTGGATTTTAAGTTTGTTTTCTTTGTACTGTGTTGACTCCCAGCTGGAGGAGAATTACTGTTGTTTGCTTGATGAGTTGCTCATCTGCCAGGAAGCTCCATAAGTCAGATCACTTTCTCCTATAGTTGCCCATTCAGCCATGCACAGAAGCTGAGTGATGACATCATTAGCTACAAGGAGCTAGAATAGTATTTTGTACAGCTTTTAGAATAGTTTAATAAATAATTTTCAAAACTGGACAGGCCTGATCACCATTACTAGAAGTTTTTATGCCAAGAAAACTTTATTTTAAAACCACATAGAGCCATAGATGATCATCCATTTTATTAGATGAGATCCTATCGCTGGTGATCCTACAAGGAAATTTTGGCTTACTTGGAATTGTTCTAGAATGGAGATCAGTAGAACTTAAACCCCAGTAAGTGTAGTCCTCTGGTTTGCAGCTGCTCTACTGATTGGTACAAGTCTGCTGATGCTAGGTGCAACTTCTTGCTTGAAATACTTTTTCCCTGCAGTTCAGCCTTACAGGCCAGGAAAGGACAATTGCCTACCAATGGACAACTTTGCTAATGTTTATACTTTTGAGGATCAATGCACAATTCTAATGTTTGCTCTAGACAGTGAAATGAAAGGTCTTTGTATTCCACATAGGCCCACCTCTAAATGCCTTGCTTTTTCTTCCAGAGGCAACACAGGAACAATTGTTAGGATTAAAAAGGTAATTTGGCAAGCTGCCAATTTAGAGATTTTTATCCCTTCTCATCTAGCTGTGTCTGCAGAAGTACTTTTAATTGAATAGCACTCTTGTTTCTACCCCTGTCAACTTGTCTGGTAGTGGTAAAATTAGTGGATGTTTCTTTGGCAACCAGGCTACACAGCTGCTGCTCCTGGGACTGTTGCAGCTTTTCCCATTGAGTGCAGGTGCTTTTCCCAATCTGCTTCCCAGTTATAACTGTTGTGGAAGTATTTCCACTCATTACATGAAACAATGGATCAGATCTTAATGAATAATGAAAAGGCTACAGCAACAGATCTTTTTTTTCATTTGAATTTGCATGAAAATTTCAATATAAAAGGTTTCTAACATTGTTACTGAGATTCACTCTTCTCTCAGGTGTATTAAGCAAATTCTTTTATGTGGCTTGCTTCTCTATAAAGTAAAGAATCTCTAGTATATAATCTCTATAATCTCTATCTATCTGATGTGCCACTTTTTGGGAGGTGTATGTTTAGTTTGTTTTGAAGATGAAGAAAACTATTTGGATTAAGTTAGACTTAATAGCTGTTTTTCCTGAGAGCTAAGGAAATAAGTTTTCAAAAAATATGTCTTCAAAGTTATTAAACAATAGTTTTTCCAGAAATATGGACATTTCTTTGTGAAGACTTGACATAGAGGTTGAATTACAAGCTGCATCAAGCAGCCTGAACTGGTCCTTGTAGGTAAAATAGAATTACTTTCTTCCTATTCTGCCTAGAATTTAAAATTTAATAATCTCAAAACAAACTGTTTATTTCAGCTTATAAGAGAGATCAACTTGTGAGTATAATTTTATTAAAATCTTTATCTTAAAAGGGAAGACAAACACATTGGGAGTAAGTCACATGAAAATCGATTATTTTATTTGTGAAAGAAATTTTGGAAAGTATTAAAGGTTTATGTAAATACTCTTCATTTGGTAAAATTAGCTAAAATCCACCAGCAAAAAAAAATTCACAGAAAATTTTCATATTTACTTTTCATATGTGCCTAATGGAAGAATGGTGTCATAGCCATTACACCACAGTATTTTGTCCAGTGGTACTTCAAATTCAGTGAAGTTCTCACAACCTCCAGAGGAAGGTTTCAGCTCTCCAGTTTTGCATAGCTGTAAATGTTGCCTGGTTGCTCACAGCTGTGGCACACTGTAGGTGTGTTGGTGGAAGGGGCTGGTCAATGTGCAACAGCAATCATAAACGACAGTTTGCAAAGTAGTGCAATGAAGGAACTATAGGTCCCTTATGTAATTAGAGAGTTGTCTATTCTGTCCCAATTGCAGAATTGGACATTCCATTTTCAAAGGGATATAGCAGAAGCTAAGGGATTTCAATAAAAAGGCAGCGAGATGACAACAGACAAGACATTAAAATCTTGCCCTTGCTTTTTTTTTGCAAAGAGATGACTGAGGTGTAAGAGAAGATCTAAACAATAAGACAATTGTTGTCATTCAAAATTATACTTTGATAATAAGTGGGTTTATATTATAAAATATTGCACAAGTGATACTTTATATTTGTTTTGTTTTATGCTTGAATATCCCCGTTTATACAAAGGAAAGAACTCTATCATAAAGTGCAGCATCTAGAGGATTCACAAAAACATTTACCATTAAAAGATACAATGGTGAGTAGAATGCAGTTGTGGTGGACAGCAGCATTAATCCCTTCATATTAACTGGGTCAGAGTTGTCTATGGCAAATATTTTTATTGCAAAATGTTTCTTTATTGTAAGTAGCAGTTGGTCTTGCTGTTTACTTGTAAATGGAAGATATTGTGCCTACTGACTTCTTAAAATTAATTCACTCACATCCCTTCTTTCCTCAGAATAACTGTTTTACTACAAGTGATAGTTCTGTGCAAATGTGCTTTGCATTGGGATAAGAACACTGAATATGGTATTAATCAAACTTTTAACTGGGTCAAATAGTCAGCTGAATATAAACTGGCTGAGGTCCACTGAAGATCTGCCAGCATGCAGATTTGCCCCAGAGCATTTGATGAAGCTAAAGGAATGCCAAATGTGTTCTTCAAAGGGTCCCCTTCCCCAGGATTGCATATTCGGTGGATTAGAGCAAATTAACTGATTACCATAATAGCAAAGTGCAAACAAGAAAACAAACAGGGCCCACAAATCAAATCACATGTTTTCCCTGTTATATTCCTTTTCAATGCCAATCTTCTCCTCTGCTCTACTATCCTTGCAGCTGGTTAAGTAGGCCATAATAGTAAAATTTTGTTACAATAACTTTTTAAAAAATGAATGTTGTTTTTTGCAAGAATACTGTGCCTCAAATACTGTATGTATAGTGACAAAAGGACTCTCTACCTCCTTCCAAGTTCACTTGAAAGTAATTGTGAGAACATGGACTCTAATCTGTAAGTACCTCATTAGGAAAAAATGCAGTTCAGGTAAGGTGGAGACCAGCCCAAGACTGCTAGTCTTACCACAAGGAAATCAATAAAAGGTATTTTAATTAAAGCTGCTCAACTTTGCCCTTATTTGACAAGCTTTTAAAATGTATTGCACACCACCACCACCTTTCTTTTCCTGTTTGCATGGTAACCACTTCATATTTTTGAAAGTACTATTCTCAGAATTTGTTGCAGTGATTAATTCTTTATCCATCTTCTTATTTGCAAAAAGAAAGAATTGGACAGTATACATCAGTACAGAGATGGCATATTGTAATTAAAGAAAAATGTGCATTGTCATTGTAATAAATTAATTAGGATTGCTAGAGGAAAAATGTCACTTTCATTGTTTCTTCTTCAATGGCCTGGGAAAGATAAAATTTATTCTTAGCTGTATGTTGAAAAATATTTGGTTTTGGCAGGGCTGGTTTGAATGTCAATTTTAGAGATATATATTAAAGCAAGACAATAAACTCAAAAAGTTTCTGAAACCTGTGTTCAAACTGGACAGCAAATATCAAGAAGGAGGTGAAGTAACTCATGGAGAGTTGACCTGAAAATCAGTCAAGATACCAGAACCCAAATGACGTTGGTCTCATACAGGTTCTTCTGCTGATTCTGTACGTGTCATGCACAAGTACAGGACATGGATCACTTTTAAAAAGTAATGATTTCAGTTGAAAAATAGTCACCAAGTCCTCAGGGTTGGCTACAGTCCTGATGGAAGTAATGAATTTACTTTGATATCAAAGGCTGAACAAGACCTCTCTTGTGATAAACTGATATGTAGTTGAGGCTGTGCTTTAGATTTTTACAAGAGCCTTAATTTCTGAAGCTGTGCTTCAATTTAGTGAGCCAATCTGTATTTTATTTTTATGAATAATTTTCTTAATACCTGCTTTTGTCCTCCATGCATGCCTCTAGCTTTCACCATTGTATTTACCACCAATTGCTAATCTATAATGGTAGAGATTTTCAGTTGCACTGCTGAAGGAGAATCAAATCTTAGTGTTAGTGCCCTACAATTCCAATACAAATAGCAACTTTCCCATTTGAGAGACTCACGTAGTCATGGACTTTTAAAAATCTTTGCCTTGTTAGTCTTTTCATTCTTTTAGCTTTATGCACAAATACTACTGACCCACTAGTGTTTCTTAAGATAGGTAGTCCAGCTCAAACAAAATGGCACAAACTTCCTTCTGCAACTTCTTCAAGTTTACATATACCCACATCTGATGTGTGCTGAAAGCTGAACTGATGTGATATCAAGAGTGAGTCTCCTTCCTATTTGGCCTTGGTACTGCACAAGCAGAATTATATTATTTCTCTTTTATGATGGAGAATGTTGGCTTCATTCTTAATGAAGATGCCTTCAACCCAGTCCCACCTGCCTACCTTTCCTTGCCTCAGATGACCATGTGTCCTAGGGTGACTTTATGATGCTTGTATCCCTAGTCATCTGTTCTGTTTTGCCCAGAAATGAGTTCTGCACCTTTAAAACTAGGTTTGAGAGCAAAGGGAGGGGAAAATGGTGGCATGCAGTTTGTGTGTGCAGAAGCTTCATTTTCACTCCCCTGGAATTCTTTTTCTTTTGGTGCGTGTTGTCTGCAGCATGGACAGGGAGTGGGAGAGAACTCTCTTTTGCTTTTAGTTGTTTTTGTAGCTAGCTGAGGCAGAGAAGTTCCCCAGACTGTGGCTTTTCATTTTCTTGAAATCAATCAGCCCTCCTCTCGACTGAAAACCCAGAAAAATATCGGAAGCTCATGCCTGTGTCCCGCCAAGGCTGGGACACGGCATCTTTTAGCACCGGAGGGACTGATAAGAGATTGAGTGAGCTGAACTACACCCCACAACAAGGACTCTCTCTCTGAATCTGCATTTTTTCAGAACAACAAGAGGTTCGATTGTTTAATATTCATTTCATATTTCCATGTTTGTGGATACTTTGCTTGTTAAATAAACAGTTTTTTCCACTTTTCTCGAAGGAGATTTATGTCTCCCAAACCAGTTGGGGGAGGGGGGAGGGGCCGCTTGAATTTGCTTTCTAGAGGGACCCTTTCAGAGGTTTCCGCCCCAGAATTTGTCCTAAACCAGGACAAATAATTTTTTATACCCAATGTACAGCAATGTCCTGGGAAAATTATTTATATATATATATATATATATATATATATATATATATATATATATATATATATATATATATATATATATATATATATATATATATATATATATAACAAGGCAACCAAACAACAGCAGCACAACAAACAGAAAGAACTCCCCCAGGCAGAGCCCCAGCCCTCTCTGGGCTGCGGGGCGCTTTCCCCTCTGGTGCAGTTCCGGTCACAGCCGCCAGGGGCGCTGGTGGCTCCCGGCCGGGCAGGGCGGCTGCGATGATTCCCCCGCGCCTGCAGGGGGCGCTGTGGCGCCGGCCCAGCCCCTCTCTCCGCACGGCAATGGCGGCACAGCCGGGGGAAGGGATGGAAAGGGGATTCCTTTACAAACTTAGGGGGGCAGCTGGTCCCTGTGCCCCTATGGATGGCGACATGGGCTGTAGCAGGAACCTTGGAGTGGCAGGTTGGAACAGCAGAGGCAGGCACACCTGGGGTCACAAAAAAGTGTAGCAAAACCTCTGAAGCCATGCCAGGAGCAGTGAGGGGACATGGGGTGTCGGGTTAAATTATAGCAAAAAATGCCCAAAGCAGTGGCAGAAAACAGCAAGGCTGGGCAGTGGCGAGTGGGCTCCAGCAAGCAGACAGGAGATGTTCCCTCCAGAGGGGGTCAGAGGTTGGGGCTCGGGGTCCCATGTTTTTCCACTCGGGGCACCCAAGCAAATGGTGAGGGTCCTTTCCAGTGAGATTGAATGTTTAAAAGGTCCCAGCTCCATGGCTGCTGTTAGGAGCAAGGGCTCCATGGTAGGAGAGGCTCTGTACAGGACAGAACTCTGCAGTGGCAGAGAATCCTCTAGGCAGCACAGTCCCCAGTCCCCAGCGATCCTGAGAGCGAGAGAGCGAGCGAGGGCCAAGCCCAGCCCCTCACCCCCAGCCAAAGTCTCGTGGTATCTCCACTCTTCCTAAGAGAAGTTAAGAGATGGTAGCAAACTGCACCCTTCCTCCTCCTCCTCCCATCCACATCTTTTGTCTCTTAAGTCTTGTAGTTATCATCTCTTAGGCAATACATGGGAGAAAATTCCCTGAAAGAAAGAAAAAAAAAAAGGGAAGAATTCTAACCAACACACAGAGAAGAGATCTTTCCAGGACATTACAATTAGGTCAGATAACGAAAAGTAGCACTGACTACTTTTCCAGAAGTTGAAAAGTGAACTAAACTTAAAACAAAACAAAAAACAAAACAAAAAAAAGTTTAATGTTTTAATGAAGGAATTTTTTTTCCATGGAACATATTTTAGCCAGCTGAACTCTTTTTCCACCCCCACTTTTTTGGCAGTCAGCAGTCTGAAGCACTTAAAAAGCAGCAATTTTTTTTTTTTACAAACCATTTCCTCTCAAGTTACCGTTATAAAAATATTTTTAATTCAAAAAAGAATATTGTAAATTCACCCAAGCAAGCAACTCTCCCCACACAACCCCATGCCTTTCCTAATACCTGCTTCCATGAATTTGATATCATCAGAATCTGAGATTAAAAGAACAGCTAATCAAAGCAGTGGCAGTAGATGAAAGACATGAGGGCTTTTGAGTCCAGGCAAAACTCCTACAAAGAATCTCTCATGTGAGCAATTGGCTATCATGTTATTCCTATGACAGCCTTTGTGTGGAATTTGATTACAAGTGAAAGACAATTTTGAAATAAGGAATTTTCCTTGTATTATCAGAAAACCTTCTCACAGTTCGCTTTTTCTTTTCAAATTTATTCATACAGTGTGGGGGCCAAATCCCAATTTCAGAAAGAGAACTAACATTTTTAATCCTTGGGTTACATTTATCTTCATTTATAGAAATATTCTGAAAGTACAAAAAAGTAGAAAACTTCAGGTATTTGTCAATTAGTTTATCTCAATCTACCTACCATATGGCAATGCATAGTTTTAACTCACACGTGATCGTGTTCACTATTCTTGGTGGCAGACTGCTACACAGCTGTGCTTTAGTTGTGTGAATTCCAGTCTTGAATCACTTGTCCTTTTTTGCCTTATTTACTTCCGTAAGTATTACTCCTTTTGTTTTTTTTTCCCTTCCCCTATTCAAACCTCAGGTAGCTGAACAGAACTAGATGCTGCTACTTTAAATTAGTGTCTGAAAAATGCTCTACCACATGAATTATCTACAATTGCGTGTGAATAAATGAGCATAAATGAGCAAGACAGGAAAAGAACCATGTCAATTTTTAACAAATAAATTTATAATTGCACAACAAGGCATCAGAGCAAAAGTGTATCCGATGGGTACATGTCACCTTTTGCTTCTTCAGAAATGTGAGGGGAGGTGTTTATTTGCCAAAGCAAATTAGAGTAGATGTAGTTTCACATTTCCATACAGACAGAGCCCACTGAAGCAAGTCAGAAATATACTAATTTATGCTTAAGCATTCCTTAATTTGATTTAATCTAAAAGAAACATTTTGTCCCTGTTTGTGTGGTCATGGCAGCATGGAGGGAGTGGGGGGGAGAGATATGGCTGGGATCAAACTCAACCATTATAAATGCTAAGTATGTAAATAGACTATACTTTTGACTATAAATGGGAAGTTGAAAGGATGCCTATGAGGTTCAGGCTCAAAACAGTGGCTTGGCAGAAAACTGGGTTTAAGCTTTTAACTCTACCATAAACTTCCTGAGTGAAACAGTGTTTCCTTTGGGTTTCTTTTCCCTTACAATGTATGTAAGAAATAATCAGATTTTGTTTATTTTAAAATAATAGTGTGAAAAGAAGATTACTGCTTTATTCAAAGGACTTTGTAATTAGATACAATAACCTGAGAGGCCACATAACTTCAAAATGGATAGTCACAAAGGTGAACCTGAGATAAAATTGATAGCATATTATTTAGGTCTTGAAAAAAAATACCTATATCATACTGATGTTACTAGAATATAAGGCATAGTTGGGAGGAACAAGGTTTACAAACTAGAAAGATATTCTAGCTGTCTTAATCTTTGGGATCAGATTGATTTTGAATTAATCCACTAAGTAAGTGAAACTGTTGCATGGTAACACTCTTGATTAATGAGTTGTTTTTCAGACACCATTTTTGTAACACTAAGCAAGTGAGTATCTGTTTTATGTTTTGTCTATTTGTGTCCTATTTGTTGTCACTGAACCACCATTCTTTTCTTCCCATAGAAATTTGGTTAAATGCCTTAAACCTTTGTTGGCAGTACTGGTTGGCATAATGGATGCCACAGAAAGCAAACTGCCTACAGGTCTGGCTAATTTCAGACATGAAACAAATGTAGGACACTGGCTTTTCAAGGAGTAGTTATGCCAGGCACAAACCATAAAAATATTACTTAGTAAGTGAATAAACTGGCTGGATCTAATAATGCACAGCTCGAGGTACTGTGATCCATGCTGTGAACATATGTGAACAAACACAGCACCCAGTGGCCATTGCTTCAGAATGGTGTACACCAGGAATACTATTCCTGGAATAAGTGACTTAAGTTCTTAGAAATCTGTGGTTCTGGGCATATTTTTTTCCCTTGTGCTACACATAATGTGATATCCAACATCTGGCAGTAGACAGGTTGCTGCTTGAGTTTTGTGTCCCAAAACACACAGATCTGGGAAAGAGGAGATAATGACTGCTTCAGAAACCTCTGTGGGAAAACACATTTCCAGAAAAACATAAACAAAATGAAAACAAAGTTTACAGACATCTAAGAAACATTTGGTACAATACAAGGAAAAACAAACAAACAAATCATCAGCAGCTGATAAATGAGTCAGAAGTCAGTGACCTCCTATTGCAAAAATAAGAGTGAGACTAGGCCAACACTGGCTTGTTTTTGATGTATGAGTCTGAAGGGTTGCATTGAAGGGTGAGTAGCTGCACATATATAGGATAATGCTCTCTGGGATAGAGCCCTTGCAGCCTAATTATATGGTCATTAAAACAGCAAGTGCCAACAGGTCATAGTGAAGTTCTGACCAAATCACTGAGTGATCAGAAAAATTGTGAAGAAATTTCTGCAGTGTTGGGGAAAACTTTAGACTATGCAGAAAGTAATGTGTTTTCCATCTTTAATTTCTTGTGCAATTACAGTAAAATATTAAACCAAAAATCATTAGTAGAAGAGGAAAAAACCCCATAATTAGTGGACATCATTTCCACTCTAAAAAAGTGAATATATATACAGTTAATATAAGTTGCTATATGATTTCCCATCTACCCTGTTGTCAGTGAAGAATGGTATTTGTTTTCAAATAGTGTAAGAAGTGTCTTGCTGTAAATCTCAAGCAAGGGAATGTTTATTGTTTCCTTCCCAAACACTAGGAAGTGAAAGCATTTTTAGCTATTGAGTTTTACTCTCCCTTTCCAATTGTCCCACAAATTACACTTTCAGCTGAGATACACCAGACTCTCTGCTGTCCTGTTCTATGATTTGAAGTAGAGTGGGCATCCCCAAAATGGAGACCTTCTTATTGCAAGGGCTTCACATCTTCTCTACCAAACACATTTAATACAGCTGCTTTTATGTCAAACACTTGTTTTATTGTTAACCTTGTTTTCCCAAATCACATTTCTGCCATTCTGCCTGTCTGACAAGGAAATTGCAAACCTTCTGAGGCTGTGATTTGTCTCTCTACTAATCTGCATATTGCCTAGGACATTCCATTTGCCTCTTTTGACCAGACACTTATGCACAGCACCTTCATTTAGGAACATAATAGTTAATTCTTCCTCCTGTTTGTTACAGAATAAGAGCTTTAGGGATGGAATAGCAGCTAAACTGTATACTGTACTTCTTTCTACAAATTGGGAGCTTTCTTGCTTTTCTTCAGTTAATTTGGGTACTCTAGTAGTTATAGCCATGCCAATCTGAGTTAGTTATGAAAGTTACACAGTGTAAGCTTGCATCAGATTTTTAATTTTAAGAGAAAATCAACTGTTCTTTGACACATGGCCTTTTTTCTCCAGTCTTATGGATCTATACTTGCTGATCATTGTTCTTGAAGTATGGACCTAATAACTGTTGTTGGAAACCTGGAAGACATTAGCATCACATGAGGCATTCTTCTTTTATTCTGACTAAGCATGAATATAATTGCACACATGGCTCTGTGGAACATGAGTACAAAATAATGGTTTCCTCTGTAATACTGATTCTCCAGCAAGGCTTATGGTTTGGTAATTGTTGGTGTCAGTTGTCCTCTTAATCTAAAATCTGCTAGTGTTTCCCTTTCCTTTTACTTCAATAGTTTCCTCCTTTGTCTATTCTTTGTGTATAAAATTTTTTTTTAAACCCAAAATTTAAAAGCAAAATAGTTCTTTTAGCAGCCCTGGCAAATACCTGTTGATCTGTTTCTATGTGTACATGTATTGTAGCCCTTGTTTTTTAATAAAGAATAATTTTATTAGATTATCAGTACTTCCAATAGATATTTTTTGGCACTGCCTGGCTGCCAAATCCTCATCCACATGTTCTTTTTTGTGCATCCCCTTTAACTGGACAGGGGACCAAAATGAGAGAAAAATATTGTGGGTCAAGGCAAAGACAAGGAGATCGCATCCTAATTACTATCACAGGCAAAACAGACTTGACTTGGGGAAAGTTAATTTCTTCCTTTTTCCCTCACCACTCCCCTGCTGGGCAGTGCTCTGCCCATTCTCAGCTGTGGAGCTCGAGGCTGGAGAGCTGGGAGGCACTGGGGCCACTGGAGCTACCTGGAGCCAGTCGTGTTTGGCCTGGGGTAGCCTGAGCCCCTCCTCTCCCAAAGGGCACACCTGGGCACTTGCACATGGTGAACACTGCCAGCAGGTTTGTGTGTCTGTTTCCTCTTAAACAGAGTATATATTTGTAATGCAAATGTCAGAGCAGGTATTATCTGACTTGGCTCAATCAGAGCTAACTCTAAATGTTAAAAAAAGCCCAACAGTGGTAAATTAACTTATAAATGATGTGAATTAACATTGGTACTCATGTTGACTTCTCTATGATTAATTAATTTTGTCCTCAGTACAAACCTATTTTTTGACTCACTGAGACAGTGAGTACAGAATAATTGCATTGTGTCTGATTGTTTTCTTTCTCACTGTGAAATCTTGACAGGATTTCACAAAATAGGACACATGCAGTATTAGTGCAGACAAAGAGGTTAAAGGAAGCTGAGCCTTAGAGCTCCATCTCAATTTGAAGATGAGTTAGGCATCAGGCTGAGTTTGAAGGCTAGGTTAAGTAGACTGGAGTACATATTCCCTTTGTGAAGCCACAGACTAATGAAGTATGCATTTCTTGCTTGCCACTGGGAAGATTTTCTATGTTATTTTTAATTTCCTTTTACCCGTGGGTAAATAGCTGTTTTATAATGAACAGACTCATAGCACGTGGCTTCAGTAATGCCAAAGAACTACGTAAGTTCCTACTTACAGTAGATATCCACTCTATTTCCCTGGAGTGTGCTGATGACTCTGACTGCCAAAAACTATGGATGTCTGGCAAAAAAAAAGAATATTTCCTCGTGATTGCAGCTTTATAGACATAACAATGCTGCATTTTTAAAACCTGTTCTGCAGCAACACTGTTCACTGCAAGTTATAAAAGCCCAACTCTACCTGACAGAAGAAAGCAATGTAGTCATTAATAGGCCTTGAAGGGCAGGGAAAATGCTGAACTGTAGATTAATGTCATTGTTAGATTTAGTCTGCAATTATTTTAGGTTGTCAGTAATAAGAGCCTTTGTCCATAAATCTCTGTGCGATGTTGTGCACACGTTGTGCACTGGAGTCCAAGTGCAATATTTAGCATGGAAATACCAAGGACCAGAGGCATTTATGGAACCTGGAGATGCTTCCATCTTTTGCTGGTAATCTGGTGAGGAGCAGGCAGTGGGGAGTTTGCAAAGCAAAGTAACTATGGCTGAAAAAAACTTTTTGGTCACATCAGAAGAGAGTTGGCATGTAGCATTGAGATAAATCTAGTACACAAGAATCTCATTCAAGCTATCAAAATCAGTAAATGTCCTGCCTCTTGCATTTCAAATCTTAGTTGAAACCTATATTGGAATGTACAGAATAAAGCTAGAAACCAAGGTGGAAAAAAGAAAGATTTCTAAAATCTGCATGATTGTTTTGTTTGTGCTCTCTTCAACAGATGTTATATTGCAAAGCAGCTATTATTACACTGGTAATGATCAGTTAATCTTGGAGTATCTTAGAAGCTAAATAATTGCATACTAGAGTAAAGTATTCAGAAAAATAAGCTTTGCACCTCTGTCTCTGTTCTGTGTGTGTTCCTTTGGGCTTTCTTCAAAGAAACAACACCATTCAGTAGAATTGCAAGTCATGAGGCAGATAGTGGAACATTAATCATACTGAAAGGAGGTGGGAAAATTTGCCCATAATTTCTTGATTGACTTTCTAGATGAAAAATCCCTGGGCCTCTATTGCTTTTCTTCTGCTCTTCTTCACAAGTTGGTTACTTATGCACAGCCACTAGTGGACTTACAACAAAAATCGATTTTCACATAGTTATTTTATTGACCTTGGCACAATATTGTTTGGCACAAGATGTTTTCCATATTTAATATGAGACATCACCAAGTCCAGGATTCTGACCTCTGATGTGATAGAAATTCCTGGACTGGACCAAGTTTCTGAGAGATACACAGTCAAGAAATATTAGACTAAAATGAATGATTTATCAGAACACTGGACAAAATATTTATGTTTTCCAGTTAGTACAGGTTGATGCAAAGTTGTTATTGTGTGGGTTTTTAGAAGTTACATGACTTGCTCAAGGTTTACTGGGGGGTTGAAAACAGTCATCATTTTAAGTCTTAATCAAGTATCTTAACCAAGACATCAATCCTTGTTTTTAATGTACTACTGAAGCAGGGAATGTGAATGACAAGTCACTGGACATATTTTGTGACTTACAGACATACTATAAAATGCTATTTAGGTTGAAATGTATTTTTTATGTCTGGTTTGTAACTCTTACCATTTGTATTTCCTCTGACCTAGAACTAGATTATTTTGATGTAGTTTTATTTACTTTATGTTTAGGGAAATTCAACTGAAATAAATGTAAATGAAAGGAGATTTTTGATTCTGGTGCAAGCAGCTTGCTTGAGGCTGAAGGGAGCATAAGTTGCTCTAGCAGCAGTTTGTAGCATGTTCCTCTGAAGCAGAGTGTGGAGATGACCTGAACACAATTATTGGGCTTTCACATTACAATTCCTTCATCTAAAGGAAGTGAGGAAGTAAAAATGATTACTCAGTCTTTTGCCATTCTCTTTGAATAGAGCTAAACTTTCTCTGCCAGATACAACTCATCTCTTAAAGTTCATAAAAATAGCATTTCTTCTGTTTCCCTTTGGAATGACATTGTACAAGCTGACTGTGGTAGTTTGTAAAGGTTTCCTGAAATTTAACATTTAAAAATATGCTGTGAGAAGATATTCCATGTATTGTCATAAAATCTTAACTTCTCCTCCGTCTGAAGTATCATGGTTCTAAAAGGTACTGTGCTAATTTTATGCACAGTTATATTTTTCATAAGCATAAAATCTAAAATAATTGCCTAATAATACAACTGTCTCAGTATAACCTTGGCTGGTGGTGGGTGTGTGTTGGAGCCAGCTGGCACTGGCTGTGCTGGACATAGAGGAAACTTCTAGCAGCTTCTCACAGCAGCCACCTCTGGAACCCCACCCCTGCTGCTAAAACCTGGCCATGCAAACCCTATCCATAATGTCAGGCCCAGAATTCTTGCAATGTGTATCTTAATGGCTTATTTTTCACTCCCAGCAAGATAATTAAGTGATTTCTCCAGAACCTGTGCCAGAGCTATAGCTAAGCAGTTATCCTGTTTAAATTCTGGCCATTTCTTTTATCCCAGCATTAAGTAGTATCTTCTGTAATAAACATTTATCTTTGTAAATAATGTTCAGGGTGTCTATTAGTGTTTCAGTTGCCACCTGCTGACTGACTGTGGAAAGACTTCATCTAGTTGACAAGAAGAAGACCAACAACAGAGATTCATCAGGTTCCCATCTGTTTTTCTTTTTTCTGGAGCTGCTGCATGTCGGAGAATAGATTATGGGACATTGGGAATGGGGCTGCAGCTGAGCCTCATCTCTAATGGGGTGCAATCACATAAGAGTACAAGGGCACGCAGGTGTTATGCATGTGAGAAAGAGGGTATAAGAGATTGCACTTGGGAATAATAAAGTGCTGATCCTTGATACCATTCCCTGTGTCAGTTGTGTGTCCTTCATCAGCTGCGTGAACTTTTTTATCTTCTCTGAGACAAAAGCTGGTGCTGTTTCGTTCCTCCTTGCCAGCTGATTAGCCAGGTTTTCTTCCCCTGGCTTTTTTAATTTTTTTTGTTGCTGTTATTAATGTTTTAGCGTGTTAAGACTCTGCTATTTCAATATCTAACATCTATTCTTTTTTTTTTTTTTTTTGTGTGTGTGTACTGTGTGGGCACTTCTTTTGTCAATAAACAATTCTGGTTTTTTTTCACTTTCATATACTAATACTCATTTCTTATCAGCGAGAAGAGGTTACTGAAACCCTTTTCTTTATAGGAAACACTAATTCCAGAGTGTTTTCTCCAAAACTTATCTCTAAACCAAGACAGTTTGCTTAGTTCCTAAACAGTTACTGTTTTCCTTAAAATATTTTCTGTATGAATATTTGCATTTCACAGATAAATCTATTTCTCTTAGTTTTAAATACAGTTCTTACCAACTGACCAATAAAAGAAAATTCTAGTTGTTTATAAATCTGAGGGAACAACTGTTTGGGTTTGGTTTTTTTTTTAAAATTGAACGAGAAAGCATTTACTTTCTTTATCACAGTTATGTTAAATACAGGAAAATGATTGTATCCATTTTATTGCAGCATGGGAGGTCTAAGAAAAAGACAGGAAACACAATTACTGCCTTGAATATTTTACTGTAAAACAAACATGATTTGGGGATCTCTGACATGGATTTTACCAGTTCCTAAATGGGGTCTGTATGACTGTGTTTCCTACAATACCTATGTTCTTTCTTATGAAATAAGGCACAGAAACCTGCAATGACATTCTGATATTTCAGTTGTCTAGCTATTTGGACTGCAAGCACGGTAAAATATAGTCGTATGAGCTGTACATTCTCTTTGCTTGGCTTTCTTTTTGGGCTGTACTTCCGTGGAAGAAGGAGGTTAGGCCAACCTTCCTGGAAGAAAAGGGAGATAGATCATTAACCTTTCCTGGAAGGATGTATTGTGAGAGGAGGCTCACAAGCCTACCCAATATAGAGTGCTTAAGGTTTACAGGACACATCCAACCCCCTAGGTATGTGGAAACATGGGCAGTTTGCTGTGAAGCAAAGAGAATGAAAAGCCAGGACTTGTAGCTAGAAATACCTTTATAGGGGTTAGATAGTATCATGCTTAGGAAGCTGCACCTAAACCTTTCATATATCTTTTTATTGTAATCACTGTCCTTTTCTTCTTCCTCATTTGAAACAAAATAATATATTTGATATCCAAATGATGCATGGATTTTGTGATATTTTTAACTGTCTGGTTTTTTTTTTTTCCCCAGCAACTTGCTGTAGGTGAGAAGCCTGGGCAAATTTGTATTGAAGATCTAGCTGATTTGGGATTTTATCAGCTGTTGCTGTTGTCATTAATGAGCTGATCATTGCATAGATGAACTCTGTATCTCTGTCTTTTTTGCTGTTTTTGGCGAAGAGAAGAGCAGATCTCAAAACTTTTATATTGCAGTATCTGTTAGCTTCCATCCCCTATATGGAAGAATGGAAAGGAGGACCCCTGTGGGATCTCACAGGGAAATTATGAGTATAAATTCACTAAATATTGGAGTATGAATGCTATATGAATGTCAAGATTACTAGGGCTTTTGTGGAGAGCAAGTTTCTGTTTGAGCTGTGAAATTGAAATTCAAGCTGAGTTTGAGCCACCTTGTGCTACTGTGTAGCTATAATTCACATTCATGCTCTTTAAAATTGAAGAAACCTGATGCAGCAACTTTGTCAAACCATAATACTTGGCCAAAATTATTTCTTAGTGAAAGCATTTAAAAGATTTTTAAACAAGCAAACACAAGTCTTGATTTGGTTAATCTGCAACTGGCATACTGCTGCCCTCTTAGTCAAACATTTGTGTCTAATGGACTGATCTAATGTCACGATAGAGATGGACAGACACTCCGAGGTTCAAGTGGCAATAACAATTCTTTATGGTAAGTAATAGTTAATTAATTCTTTATTGCTCACAGCTGACATTTATATGGTTTTCAAAAACCTCACATTCGATCCCAGTTGGTTGGTAATCTGTTGCCACCCAGTTCACTGGCCAGAGGTTGGCCAGCTTCTGCTCCTTGCAGTTAAGTCCTTCCACTTTTCCATGCTTTCCTTCTTAAAGCTGCTTACTTCCTCTTCTCAAGGGTACAGGCTGATCAAGTTAAGGTCAAAAGGTTACTCATGCCTATAAAGCCTTCAGGCCAGCTGTTAGCCATCACAATCTGAAAGAGGATTTCTCTATTTGTGACTTTCTTGTGGCATAAGTAACAAGTAGCAGTTACGGCCACTTATTGGTTAAATTCCGGGAAAGCAAACTGATTTATATATTAGCAAAGGTAATCTATATAAGAAAAAGTAAGAAAGGCATAAAGCAAGGAAGTATCTACAGATTAACACTATAAAGTTCACTTGGATCCAGGACTGGGTGACTTCCAGCTGGGGAAACTTTCATAACGAAATATTGCACACTCCACACCAACATGGGAAATCCAAGGGCATGTTTGCCATGTCAGCCAAAAGTGTCAGCACAGTGTAGGCAAGGCTATTTGAGCCTGTGTTAATCTGGATAGCAAGAGAAATACTTTCCAGAACTGTATGCAAGTCTTGTATTGCTGCTATTATTATGAATTCATATTACTCAAACATCCCAAACCTATCTATCTAATTGCTCTCTCCCTCTGGCAGATCTCCATTCCACTGTTTCTAACTAACCAGGTAATTCCCCATGTAATTGTAGGAGTAAGCCTTGCTACATTATCAGTGTAGGGAGGGGTCAAATGAGTAGTGTTTTAAAAGGTGTGTTGATGATTGAGATAGTTGAGAGTAGGGACCATGAACATGACTTTCCCTCCACCTGCCTTTATTTAAAAGTTAGGCTTGTTCCCTGCACGTCCTGAAGCTGCAACCTTCAAAACACTGATTTTTACAGAAATTTGTGCTAATACATTTTAGGTGTTTTTAAAGCATATTTACTGATTTCAGTATGCTTTTTCATGCTATGGACACACTTCAGATTACATTGCTTCTCAAACTTCAAATTTTATATGTAACTGTGACTTGGGAGAACAAATCCCATCACTCTGAATGACTCTCTTATTCTTCCTTCTTCCCCTCCCTCTCTCCCCATTTATGTACTGAGAATGACACCATATACTAAGAAATGTCCTTTTGGTCAGTCGGTGTCAGCTGTCCCCTCCCAACTTCTTGCGTGCTCCCAGTCCCTCCCTGGTGAGGTGGTACAAGAAGCAGAAAAGCCTTGGCTCAGAAAGTTCTCAGTAAGCCTTGCCCAGCAATAACACAAATATCTTTATACTATCAAGCCTGGTTTCAGCAAAAATCCAAAGCTTAGCTCCATACCAGCCACTATGAAGAAAAGTTAACTGTCCCTCAGCCAAACCCACCTATTTTTGAGCAGTACTGGTCCAGCATCAAGGCCTTTCTTTTGCATGTGATCATCCAACCAATTCCTCATCCACCAGAGCCCACCCTTCAAGTCCATCTCTCACCAATTTAGAAAGAAGGATGTTGTGGGGAACCAGGTCAAAGGCCTTACAGGAGGCTATTATTTAAGTATCTCCTTTGCTTTTTATAAAATCATAGTATTAATCCTTTCCTCATTATAATTTAAAACCACTATTTTCTTCTATAAAAAAAAGAAAATACTGTAACATGACAGCATTTCTAAATGTCTCTATCAGTTGGCTTAAGGTAGGAATAAGGCTGAGCTGATGCTCTTTAGAAGGAAACTGTTCTGTGGCTGTAACTGATTTAGTTCTAGCACATCTTTCTACTGAGAAATGCAAAGTATAGAAAAGAAGATCTTATATAGCTTTATATTTCAAATTATTAAGAGAATAATTTTCTTTTTTTTTGAAAGTAGAATTACAACCAGCATCTTCAATGTCATTTGCTGTTTGTCTCCTAATGAGAATTGCATCCCTGTACAGTACTTTGGTAGGGATGCTCCCAGCTGTAGAGGCCAAGCTAGTAGTCAGATTACTGCCACATTATATATAATTGCAGAAACATAGTTCTTGACTGCACCACATACGGGAGATGGATTAATCAAAATAGATGCTGTCTCTTAGAACAATATTTTGTCCAG
This sequence comes from Luscinia megarhynchos, assembly GCA_034336665.1. Classification (NCBI taxonomy): domain Eukaryota; kingdom Metazoa; phylum Chordata; class Aves; order Passeriformes; family Muscicapidae; genus Luscinia; species Luscinia megarhynchos. Next base: position 8,268,769 of record JAPFBE010000002.1, read on the forward strand.
ATTCTCCCCTTTTGTACCTTAGCTATTTACTTTGGACCTGAACACAAAGATATATCAATTTTGTTTCCTTCTCTCTCTGCACTGTGTGGTGAATACGTTTACACTCAAAGTGTAGATGGTGTTGAAAGGGCACTTTGGCTTCTGCCTCACAAGTCCTTGCCTTCATGTAGTATGTGGTGCGTGGGGAATTTACTTGCTTGGTTTTTTGATGGAGTTCAGTCTACTTGTTTAGCAAATAAATACTCATGGCTGTAGACCAATACACCTAGGAAGGGTTTTGTTGTCTGGTTATGTGAACAATTGCTCTGTGGCTGGGCTTGTGTTTTTTGACTGATGCATTGATGTGATTTAATAGCAAATAAATGTGACTTCTCATTACATGTTTGTCTTTTCATGTGTATTACCACATATAGGGTGTTGGGCAGTGCAATACTCTGTTCCCAGTATCTTTAACAAAATGCTAGTTAAAGATTTTCTGAAGAATGATAGAAAGATATTTTTCATCTTATTTAAGAAGCTCTATGCTCACTAAAGAAGTTAGGACAGCAAGACATGCTTTATAAGAACAGTAATTGTGTCATTATGATGATACAGAATAAGTGTCCTGTTCTGCTATAAAAACGGGTGTTGGAGAGGATTCTTTTGATAGATTTCTTGGAGGAAAATAAAGCTCAAATGAGGCAATATTTTATCTGAGAACAGTTTATTGATTAAAAAAAAGAGTAAGTGTTTCTATCAAAGGGGGATAGGAAAAGGGGCAGAGGGAGAGGAACCTCTCAGTAAGGTTACTATTTGCTAGGTGCAGCAGAGACAGGTAAAACAGATTTGAGTTTTTTCAGTAAAGGAGGGTACAAAATCCTTTGTCTGGGATGGAATAACCCTGTGAACTAGTACAGGCCAGACTCCTGGAAAGAGGCATTGCAGAATCAGGAGTACATTGAACATAAATCAGTAATGTGCTCTTCAATGAGGGAGGTGGTTTTAACTCTCTCAGTGACACTTGTGAAATGGTATGTGGAGTGCTGTGCACAAATTCAGGGCAAAGTCAGGTAGGGAAAAACTGGAGCAAGTCCAAGTGGATGGCTGCCAGCATATGGTAAAGGGGTCTAAGATGAGAGCTCAAGATACCAGAATCCCTTCAGCCTCTGGAAGAGAAGCTGGAGAGAGATCTTATTGGTGTCTGTACCTACCTGCAAAGAAGATACAAAGGCAGATTATTCTCAAGGGTGTGTGTTGATAGTACAAGAAGTAGATGCAAGCTGCAACATGGAAAATTCCAGTTAGAGAGAAAAAAATTTCACCATGATGGTTGTCACACACCATAGTAATTTGCCCAGTTAGGCTGTAGTAATAATAAATCATTAGAACAGGGCCCTGAGCAACCTGCTTTGAGCAGGACATGGATTTTTCTATGTGACCTCCAGATATGCCTTCCAGCCTTGTGTGAGAGCCTGGGAAGACTGATGTCTTGAGACATTTTGGGATGCATGTGTGTAGGGGAGGGGGCAGGTTGGGCAGCTACCTGCCCTCTACACCCCCATCCCCAGAGCCTACATCCCAGCCTGGCAATGGCTGCTAATCATGGAACACCAGAAGCAATACCTCACACTCTCCTAACCCAGCTTCAAAGTGGCCAAATGACCAGAATTCCCACCTGGGGGAAGGGCCCAGGAAGGCCAAGGGGTATTTAAGGCCAAACATGAGACCATCACTTTGTCTGGACCCTACCTCCTTTTGGAGTTTCTGTCATCATGGGAAAACAGGAGCTGGTAGCTATATGTGTGCTTTTCTGTATCTTTTCTGTTCTTCTCTTTCTTCTTCTTCAATTCTCTCTTCTTGGAATTCTTGAATAACTTGTAATTGAACAGGCTTAAAGTTTTCTAACTTGAATGGGCTAAATTAGCGCTTTGAGAAGTCTTTTATATTAATTGAATATTGCACTAAACCTTTTGCCAAAGTTCCCTGGATTTTCTAAAGTTGCTGGTAAAGTTCTTTTTTGTTATTTTGACCTTTTGAGAATATCTTGTCAGTATTTCCATCATGTATCTAAATCAGAGTACATGAACAACCGTAAGTCCTGTTGAAAATCTTGTCAACCAAGTCTTATAACTGGGGCCCTACAACCCCACACAACATGATCTGGAAATCAATTGGAGATGAAGATCCTTTCTCTTTCAAAGAGGCCTTTGAATACAGTAAGTCTAAAAATAAAATGAAATTATATGTTTGAACATTGCCATGAAAAGTAATTTCTGCCTCTTCTCACTTCTCTGTTGACTACTTCTCCAGACAAGAAAATTAGATTAATTTTCTGATAGCTCACTTGTTTTCATTACAAAAGTCACTTTGATTTAACTGAGGACTTTGAAGGCAAAAACAATGTTTTGCTTGCTTTTTCTTCCTCCCCCCGTTTTATTTTGAAGGAAGCAGTGGCTGGTTTTAAATTCAATTTTCTGCAGTAAAAAGTCCAGGGAAATGTGGACTTTTTTTAATGTTGTATTTTGTCCAGTAGATGTCCCTCATTCATAAAGAACCTTAAAGGGAATTTTCCAATTCCAGACTGTAGATAAATGAAGAGAAAGGCTTCAAAAACAGTTACCTGCCTTATCATATTGCCATTTAAAATAAGGTACAAATTACTATACTGTATATTACTGGACTTTGAAATTGAGGAATTTTCACAAGAAATTCACAAGCTCCCATTCTGATTCTAGTTCAGTCTGAACAAAAACAATGGGAAGCATTGTAGCAAGAAAAGACAGGGGAACTGGCATGGTGGTGATTCACAGCTGTTAGGTAATCCTGATGTGGTTTGAGTAAGGCTTCTTTGATGAATGGTCACCTGGAAACAGCTTTTACAATATTTTTTTGTATCTTCTTCCTTACTTTGTCAAACAAAACCCTTATCTTCTCAGTGTCCTATTGAAAGACCATTATTTCTTTCACCCCAGCCAGCTTTAACATTTCTAGGTAGTGCTGGAGAAATTAGGTGAAGGCTTGACGGTGTAAGAAACAGAGGCACTATGTGTTTGGCTCACTTCTGGCAGCTGTTCTTCTGGCAAAACCTAATGTTTTTAGGATGGAAGAAGTAATTGTGCTTGCTAAAGGGCACACCTGCCTTCACAACTGTTTTTTTCCTTAATAAATTTAAAACTTAAAAGCTATGCATTTTGACTGTAAGTGCAGGGAGCAGGAAAAAGAACTCCAACAGCATGAATGAACTGCAAATGCCATGATGACTGGATTGAGCTAGGAAGGGTCTAGGATATGTGGGAAGCTATTCTAGAAGAATAAGAATGTTTGAATAATATGTTTTAATTGTAGTTAAATAATATGAATATCCCTGAGCTACATCTGCTTGATTCAAATAACCTCAAATCAGTAATAGGTCTTCAACTAACCACATGGACAACACACTGCAGTGATGCTTCACTATTTTCTTCTGGCTATCTAGATGTAGCTAACTCATAGACAGGGAATTGTTGTATTAGAAAACTATCAAGAGACCTGCTCAGTTCCTACTTTAATCCATGCATTGGGGAAGTAAAAATATGTGGTTAAATGGAATAAATAGTGACAATCTTCTGGAGGCTGACCCACAAATCTGTACTTCTAATACAGAGAGTGAAGAAGGAGGTCTTTTTGCTTTGGCCTGGAAACTGCATCATGTGCACCTCCCTTCTCCATTCAGTACTAATCAGGAAATTAGGAAAAGTCACTGTACTTCATATATTGCAAGCCACGCTACAGCAGCTAGGCACAGCAGAAAAAACAATCAGTGAGTAAGGAAAATGGTCTTTGAGAAGTTCTGTCTCTTCTACCCTTATTGAACACCTGATTGCAAAGGCATCACAAAACCATTGGGGTAACAATCTATTCTCATTTTAGCTGTTTTCATAGTACAGCAATCTAAATCAATGTCTTATTGATTTGGGGAAGGCAAAATAACTAGAACAACAAAAAATACCTGTAATTCCTTTTCTAGCGTTGAAAAGTGTCTTTAAAAAATACTATTCTGAATGGCAGATCACAGCTGTGTGCTATATGCTTCAGATCTTGATTTTCTACTGGCCTTTTATTGGAAAAGAAGCTGTCAATATTTTAGTTGTATTTTCCTCATAATTCCAGGAAGGCATCCTGAATCATAGCCTAAATTTTTGTTTTGTTTTGTTCTTTTGGGGATTTTTTGTTTGTTTGTTTTGTTTTTGTTTTTGGGTTTTTTTTTGATTCTGCCATTTGTTCATGCTCTTAGTTTTCAAGGTTTAAAAGTTGTTTTGTGGCTTCATATTTCTATTTCCATAAGCAGTTTAGGCAGCTGTCCTGTCCTTCTCTCCTCCTCCTTTTCCTCTTCCTTCTCCTCCTCCTTCTCCTGCTTGTTCACGTTGATCTTGTTCTTCGACTGTTCTTATCTCAACCCATGAGGTTTACATATTTTTCTCTTCAATTCTCCTCCCCACTGGATTTGCATCAAGGAATGTGTGAGCAGCTGCAAGATACACAGTTTCTAACTGAGATTAAACCACAACGTTAAGATAAACCCTCAGTTCTTTAGTGATCTTTGTATTTTAGGTAACAGTGCATGGGAGCTCAGAGAGATGAGCGTTCATGGCTGCTGCATTGGGTGAGCTGCTGGGAGCTGGGATTGCAAGGATCATGTCTACCTCACTCCCCTATAAGACTAAGGCATGGAGAACTTTGTAAAGAATTCATTAGGATCAGGTCCTAACACTTTCCAAGTCTGCACTTTCCTAACCAGTATCAAGCAGGATTGCCAGCAGTGATACAGCTTGTTGCTCAGAGGGTCGAGTCACATTTGTATGTGTCATTTTGGAGGATGAAATGTAGGTGTGGTACCACCACCACTGTCTCACTGAATTTGTAGTTGCCATCTCGTTTTCTACTCAAAGCCCAGAGGAAAAAAAAAAGGAAGAAAGGATCACAGTTCCCCTGCCCTCATCTTTTCTTTTCTCTACCATTAGCTCCTAAAGAAGGTGTTAGAACATTTTTCTTAGCGTTTTCCCAACATGATGATATTTTTATCTTGTGTTTATGTCTCACAGTTGCCAAGTTAGCTGACCCAGGAACACATGTCTGGTCTACTCCCTGGACGGATCACACTGCTATCTCTGCCAGTCAGGAAGTGGTAAATGCACACGAGGATTAGGGTAGGACCACTAGTAAACATTAGTAGCATATTTGTTAATCAACAGGAAATTGCCAGTATGATATATAGCTGGAATGAAATACGGCCTCTCTGGGTTTTGAGCTCTGAGAGGTTAAGAAAACAGAGCAAGTAATATGAAAAGGACATTGATTTTCTGCCATGAGTTCTAACAGAGAACTACCTAGTCACAGCAAAAAAGAGTCTCTGCACAGCAAATCCTAGGAATGTAGCCTGAAGCCTCAGACTCTGGAGAGGGGCCAGCTATAAAGCTCCCCTCAAGTTAAGACTTGAGTCCATTCACTTGGACACAGAGGCCATTTACAGGTGCTAAATTTTACTTGGTGGTGATGTTGCAAAAGCCAAAAATAAATCAATTTGTTTTTTCAACTTCACAAATGTAGTTCACGTTTGTTTAAAGCTATGGTTTCCAGGCCTGCCAGTGACTCCAAGGTAAGATATTTTTGAAAATGGAATAATTACCTTAGCAGGCTTTTGTGTAACACATCTGTTGACACATGCAAATGATGGATAGTATATGTTGGTGTACAATGACTATACTAATCTTCTGTGACCCATGAAGTGGTAACCTTTTAAGAAAGAAGAAATAGCCATGCTCCTAAGTGTCCCCTTTACTCTGAGTACAGAATGTCCATTATTTCATCTTGCTGCATAATATAGGTATTTATTTGTTCTTTGCCTGAAAGACTGTGGTTGGAAAATATTTGGTGAAATCAGTAGTACCAGGTTATAGGAGGAATAAGCCATCCAGAAACTTATATATCTGTTAAGATACATAATAATTATTTAAATAAATGGCATTGTATAGTAGTAATTTCTTCAATTTCCTATTATGGAAAAATAGTTCTTTTTGAACATCATGTCATTCAACTACATACCTATTTTAATGGGGAGCTTGGATATGGCAGGAAATATAAGGGATCCAATCTACAAACTACACTGGGCTTCGTGACTTTAAGCATCAAATATTATGTGGCATATAGAATGAAAAGTGAAAAGATTTTTTTACCATGCCTTATTTGACATATTTAATAAAGTTAATTTTGGTGGAATTGCATATGAAGAAATTGAAATAGGAGCAACACTCTTATTTTGCTGCAGATATTTTTTTCTTGAAATTCTTTTCACTTTCTTTGAATAACTAACACACAGAGTAGTGTTTAAGGCTGCATCAAGAATGCAATTTATCTCCCAATTTATACCACAAATAAAAGCTTTGGTTCATATCCTGAAACAGTCTTGGAGTACAGGAACTACATCTTTATCTTTCCTCCCTCCCTCTTGCTCCATCCCTCTGCCCCCTCAAGCTGTATCAGACAATGTACTCCAAAAGTATACCTAATGTACTTTAATCACTAACAGGTGCTCAGTCTAGGTGGTCAGACTAAAGCTCCTCCAAAATAAAGCCCCAAATTGCATGTGTTGTGGGCATGAAGTCCTCAGCACTAGGTTTTGTGCTGTACAAAATTCTGTTTATTGTGCTGTACTGTTTCCTAATGCAGTCTGTGATGCCATGAAAAAAATTAAGAACAAAATAGACTAGAATTGCAGAGTATTTGGGTAAAATAATTTTAAAAGTTTTATGCATATTAGTGGGGAAGGCATTAGATTTTTAAGCTGATGAACTGAGAGGGGGAAAAGCATCTTTCTGTGGTTTTAGCTAGCAGTTCTCATGTCTAAGATTGTGACTGTTGTATCTGCATGTGGCTGACATGTGCAGCCAGATCAATGAGCAGCTGCAGTGCAAATTGCAGGTTGTGCTCTGGATGGGGAGAAGTGTCTGGAGCCCCCAGCAATGGGCTGTGACCTGTCACTGACCCTTTGCACAGCTGAGGGCAGGGGGACTTTGGGGGCAGGCTGGTGTGTCACTCAGGGACTCTGTGGCAATAAATGAAGGACAAGAAGACTCTGGACCCAAAGTCACAATTGGAACAGGTGCACAGACTGTAAGGAAACAAAATCCCAGGGATTTCTTTGTCTGGGGTCCCTCCTGAGTCCACAAGCTGTTGTTGTGGTGCTGCACCTTTAACAAAAGGCTCGATCATAACTTAAGGGAACCAGACATCTGTGCCTGTGACAGGAAACCTGGGCTGAGCCAGTGAGGGAAACCTGTCTGTCCGTGTGAGTGGAATGTGCAGGGAGTCAAGCAGGGCACCCTTGGACTCACTGGAGCCACGAGTTGTGGTGGGGCTTTGGTCCCAGGGGTAACAACAGTCTTAGGTGGTGTGAGTGTGACTGCCAGAGTGGCTCCTGGATAGTCAGACAAGGAAGTTTCTTCAACATTACCATCATCCAGTGCGTAAAAAGCAACTGTAGAGTTGTTCAGGCTGTGGCAGTGCCACTGAGAACCAGGAAATAAACCCTCTAACTAGTTTATGAGGTTAGAAAGTCAACTTTATCCAGTGTTGGGGATCCCTTCAAAAATTATGTCCATCAGTTATCAAAGCTTTTAACTATTTATAGATTTTAGCAAACAAGGGAATTAGTGTTTATTGGCTAACAAGTTACATGGTTGTCGTCATTGATTAGTATTCTATCTTCTCCTGTAATTGATTTATTGCTTCTCATTCCAATTAGTCCACATTTTCTGTCTTTGTAGAAACTTTTAGAAACTTTTTTTTCCCAGAAAGAGAGAATCTCAGTAATTGTCTTAGTTTCTTCTTCATGTCTGGTTTCTGTAACTTGTGTTTGTGGTTTATAAATTCTGCATCCTTGGTGTCCAGGTCTCAACAATAAATTTTACTTCCAGGATTTGTTAATTTCCTCTCCTATGTTTGAGTGCACTGAAACATGAGAGGCTCTAAACATTTTTCTAACACTTGAGTATCACCCAGAGCTTGCTTGTTAACTGCTATCTATTTCATGGAATAAATCATCCTTTTTGTTGATTAATTCCTAACCTTTTTCCTCACAGCTGAATAGGGCCACTTTAAAAGAAATATAACTTGTTTGGTATCAGTATCTATTTATTTAGTTATTTCAGAGGAGTGACTATAATGATGACAAAGACTGAAGTTTTGATGTACAGAGTAGCCCAGAATGATTTCCTCTTACTAAGAGCAGAAAAAATATTTTAGCATCTAAGTGAAGCCAAACATTCTTATGACCTCATATTGTGGCTTAGCCTCAGCTAACAGGCAAAATCCCAGCCAGCTGCTTGCTCATCTCCTGTCTTTCCCCCAGGATGGGGCAGAAAATCAAAAGGGCTTGAGGTTGTGTATAAAGACAGGAAGATTGCTTACCAGTCAGTTTTGTGGGCAAAAAAGACTTATTGTGGGTTAAATAACTTAGTCAATTGCCAATTAGAATAAAAACATAATCATTAGTCAGAGGAGTGGGAAATGAAGGCAAACTTTAAAATAACACCTTTCCTTACTGCTTTCTCAGACACAGTATCACTCCTTCAGTCTAGTTTCCTACCAGACCCCTTCCCTCCAACCTTCAAGTGGTGCAGGCAGGTGGGCAATGGTGTGCTGCCTTACTCCCTCCTCCTCACACCTTACCCCTGCAACAATGAGAAGGCTCTTTTAGGCTGCAGTTCCTGTCAAGAAAATATGCTGTGGTATGAGTTCTACACTGGCCACTGTTCCCTCAGTAATGTCCATTTGCTCCAGCAGGGGGTTGTCCTTGGGTGGCAGTGATTCTAGTGACTCTGCACTGGTGCAGGTCCTCCATGGACTGCAGGGAATATCTTCTTTGGCATCTGGAGCACCTCCTCTTTCCTCTTCCCTCTCATCTTTCTCCGATCCTGATTGTCTTATTTCTCTTTTTTTTTAAATTTTTTGCCCCCTCTTCTCTCTCTCTCTCTCTCTCTCTCTCTCTCTCTGATGTTTTCTGTCTTTTCTTACACGCATTTTCACAAATACATCTCAAGCTTTACTGGCAGAGTCTTCTCTGGTCTGCAATGGGTCTCCCTGGAATCTGCTGTAACTGGCCCAAGCCAGCACAGTACCTACCCACCACTGCAGCCCTCCAGATGCCAGCATTTTGCACCTACTCCAAAGGCAGTTTTGCCCATTTAAAAGCCTGTAGAGTGACTGACAAGAAAAAAATTGATAAATCTTGACTGACTTGTTTATTCTGACCCACAGAATAGGAGTGTGGTACTTATCAGCCAGCAGGCAGGAAGGAAGCAGAAAGAGATTATTGTATTGTATTACTGTACACAGGTTTCTTTGAAAATTATAGAAGATACACAGAGAAAAAAGAAAAATTGTACAGTGTCTTTACTGGCCTCTGTTTCTACATTCCTTGCCTTTGGACATTTCACTTATATTAGGGTGAGGTGAGTAGTAAAGTTGTGTTACTGGCACATGACTGTAAGAACATTAGACAATATCAAATTTCTTAGAAAGTGAGCAGGAATTTTTGACCAGAAAACAAGAATTCTGCTTTAGCTTGAACCAGTATTGGAGTCTAAATTTGAGATGAAAATGGTAATATCTTATACTAGGATTTTTTGTTGTACAACACAAAATGTTCAAAAATGAAATGCACTAAAATGATGCCTTAAGTCATGCATGGAAAGCCTTGTTCTGTGTTGGAATTTCACAGGATGTCATCACTGCCAAGGGACTTCTCACTCAGATCATGTATACTGTATGTTTGGGAGAGGAAATAATTTACAATGAGACTATTTAAATTTGAGGTATCTGGTAAGAAATAGGACTTAGCCTTCCTGCAGAATAACTAACAGAAGGAGAAGGAAAGAATTTATCCTTATCTTTTTAATTTACAATTATTCTCTTTGGTAGTTTGCCATTAGAGTTTATGTGCTGGTTCCACACAATCTTCTCTGCTTTGAATATTTGAGAAGAATAGAAACAGAGAAAGATGATCCATTCACACGTTAGTGCGTTTCTTTCTAGGGAGGTCAGTGACCATGAAAGCTGATCTAAAGCCTTAAAAATAAATATCTGTCTCTACTAAAATACAGTAAAAGAAATAGTGCAAATTTTTAACTTTTTTTTTCCCCAGCATACCTCAGTTAAGCCTGTTTTGACACTATTGAAAGCTCACAATTCTTTGGGCCCAGATCTAAACCTTTGGAATGAGGGTTAATCATGAAAATTAAGCTTCAAAATGTGTTAAGTTTAGTACTTCCCATCAACAGACAGACATTTAGCCTTTGCTTGGAAATTAAGACTTCAGCACACATAGAAGTTACTTGGGAAGACAGAATCCATAACTCCCAGTGTCTCCCATCCTTCTCTTCCTCCAGCTTTGTATGCAGAGCATGACAGTGTATATCTGGTTACTTTTCCAATCTGTTGTCATTTTGTCTTCTTACCCCATCGAGGAATCGCTTTATTACAAATTGAAAAGTTCATAGAAATGATATTTAATGTAAGGAGATAGAGGAGATAAAGAAATGTATGCTAAGTGCTATAAGCAGTGAACACTTCCTGGGGTTGGGGTTCCATAGCCAGTTGTTTAAGGGAGAATGACTTCACAGCCCCTGAGCAGGGGCTTGCAACACACTGAAATTTCCTCCCCCCACCTCGGGGAAAATTATGCAAACCTGCTCCCAGCAAATGGGTCTGTGGGGTAGGGCCTCCCCCACACCCAAGCAAGCCAAAGGTGATTTTCAGCACAGCTGCTGGGTTTGGCTCACATTCTTTTCCTTGCTTACTTGTTTGTTTCAGGTGATTGAAGAATGGTTTTTTCCCTTTATCTAATCTCAGTAGTTTGACTTAGAGTCCAAAGTTCCAGTCAGGCATCTTCAGGAAGGCTCCTTCTTTCCTTTCCTTTCCTTCCCCCTTCCCCTCCCTTCCCTTCCCTTCCCCCTTCCCTTCCCTTCCCTTCCCCTCCCTCCCTTCCCCCTTCCCTTCCCCCCCTTCCCCTTCCCCCTTCCCTTCCCCTCCCTTCCCTTCCCTTCCCTTCCCTTCCCCTTCCCTTCCCTTCCCTTCCCTTCCTTCCTTCCCTTCCCTTCCCTTCCTTCCTTCCCTTCCCTTCCTTCCCTTCCCTTCCCTTCCTTCCCTTCCCTTCCTTCCCTTCCTTCCCTTCCCTTCCCTCCCTTCCTCCCTCCTCCTTCCTCCCTTCCTCCCTCCCTTCCTTCCTCCCTTCCTTCCTTCCTTCCTTCCTTCCCTCTTCCTTCCTTCCTTCCTTCCTTCCTTCCTTCCTTCCTTCCTTCCTTCCTTCCTTCCTTCCTTCCTTCCTTCCTTCCTTCCTTCCTTCCTTCCTTCCTTCCTTCCTTCCTTCCCTCCCTCCCTCCCTCCCTCCCTCCCTCTATTTTACTGTTAAACAAAATATATCATTTTTGGCTCCAACATCTAACCTTGTTTGGTTTGAATCTCATTTTTGGGTATATTTTGAACCTTCAAAGTTTCCTTGCTCTTCTGGGTTTAAACCAGATCACAACACCTTGTTAAATATTTAAAGAAAGAGGAAATAGCACATTAGTTTGAAGACTCTCCCAAGTTTGTTGCTGGGAATAAGACAGAATGCTAACTTCTGAAATCTTTCTATTAAAAAAAAATTAAAAAAAAGAAAAATGTATCTATCTGTGAGGGAAACATCAAGGATGTGTGGGAAGTTGTTAATTAGCTGGTCGTGAGAATATAAGGTTTACCTTTTGAATTCTGCTTTATTTGTATTGTCTGGAGGTTTGGGGATGCCTTTAGAGTTAGGATTATTCATTCTAAGTTATAGCAAACTCAGTAGAATTTATTTTACATGGAAATTGGGTAAGAAAAAGTTTCATGCTACCATTAAAGGATAAGGAAAGACTTTGAGGTAATTCCAATTTCATTGTCCTCAGGCTCTAGTTAATTTTTTTTTAAAAATGATATGGGAGAAAGTGGAGGATTCATGGATTATAAGACCTATTTAATTCAATCTCAAAGGAAAATTCATAAGAGACATCATGTGAACTTCCCAATACTTCATATGAAATCTGTGACAGAAGCCTGGAGTTCCTGAGCTCTAAGTAAATGCCTTAAGAACATGGCTGTTTTTACATCTTCTGCCCATCTGCTGCCTCCCCAAGTAAAATCTTGTGATTTTGAGCCAATTTCAACCTAAGGCAATGTCTGCTCTCACTTGGCTAAGTATAAACATAAACAGTGGAGTAAATTACGAGTTGAATATGTCTTGATTAGAAAATTGGCCAAATTCAGTGGTAATTGATTTCTGCATTCAACCATAATTATATATTTGTAACAAAAGTAATCAAGTTAACTTAATAAGAAAGGAAACACAGCATTTTCTCACCAATAAGTGAATGGAAAATTTGAAAAGACTGGTAGTTTTAGTCTGCATTTACATTTGCTGCTGAAGACAGACACACCTTAAAAATCCTCAATTTTTGGCTTACTGAAAGCTCACATCAAGTGACATGAAAATTATGATAGCAGCTTCTGTAGGCAGTACACATCTCATCCCATAGTACTGGTTTTTTCAGATGCATTACTAGTACTTCTTTTTCTCTAGTGTGTGTGTGATTTATGTATTTACTGTGATGGAAAAGTAATATGTTTAAAAATAAATTTATATGCCTTTATATTAAAACTCTTTAAAGTGGTGGAATAAAGTAAAAACGTTGTCACTCATTTGTATTAGAATGCCTGCCACTAGCTGCAGTACATTAGATACAGATTCATTTAGCTTTGATGGAAAAATAATTTTGACTTTGTTAGAGGTACTAAGGGAAAGGGAGGACAGAAGAAACAAGAGTATGATGACTTCAAGGTACGGATTTCAAAGGCATCTAAGGAATTTCAGTAAATAACTTTCAAGTGTCAACATCAATTGAAATTGTGTGTCCTTAAACATTTTTTTTTAAATGATGCCTTACTTCACTGAAGTCCTGATTTAGCAAAGCAAAGATGATTTGTTAAAGTTAAGTGTTAATAGTATTGATTTTTGGTCTCAAGGAAATTTCAGTTAGTGAAGACTTATATTTATTATTTTCATATTTTTTGCTGGTATTTTTGTGTGGTATTTCTTTAGAGTCTGAGAATTTTGCTATTCAGTATTCACTGTGAAACCATAAATGTATGTGACCTTCCAGTCCTGTTCAGTGTCTTTCAGTCTCATTCAGTATTGATGATCTGGATGAGGGGATTGAGTGTACCTACAGTAAATTTGCAGATGACACCAGACTGGATGAGGGTGTTGATTTGCTGTAGGAAGGCTCTGCAGAGGGATCTGGACAGGCTGGATTGAAGAGCTGAGACCAATGATACGAGGTTTAACAAGTGCTAAGTCCTACACTTTACCCACAACAGCCTCATGCAGTGTTACAGGCTTGGGGAGGAGCAGCTGGAAAGATGCCTTTTATAAAAGGATGTGGGGATTCTGATTGGCAGCCAGCTGAATGTGAGCCAGTGTGTGCCCAGGTGGCCAAGAAGGTTGATGACACCCTCACCTGTACCAGCAGGACCAGGGAAGTGATTCTTCCCCTGTACTCAGACTGGTTAGGCTGCACCTTGAGTACTCTGTCCAGTTTTGAGTCCCTACTACAAGAAGGGCATTGAGGTACTGGAATGTTTCCAGAGAAGGGCAGTGGAGCTGATAGCAGGCCTAGAGGGTAAGCCCTATGAAGAACAGCTAAGGGAGCTAAGGGTTGTTTAGCCTGGAGGAAAGGATGCTCAGGGGTGACCTTATCATTCTCTACAACTGCCTGAAAGGAGGTTGTAGTCATATGGAAATCAGCCTCCTCTCCAGGTGAGAAGACAAGAGGATATAGCCTTATGCTGGTCCAGGGGAGGGTCAGGCTAGACATTAGGAAGAATTTCTCTACAGAGGGGATTATCAAGCATTGCAACAAGCTACACAGGGCAGAGTCACTGTCCCCAAAGGTGTACAAGAACACAATGGACATGGCACTTAGTGCCCGTGGTCTAGTTGGTGTGTGGTCAAAGTTGGTATCCATGATTTCAGGAGTCTTTTCCAATGTAATTGATTCTGTGATTCTGTAGTGTTTCAGTTTGCAGTCTCATCAGATTGACTCAGCTAGTCTGACTGTGAAGCTCTTGAGCTGCCATAGTCTTATGATGAATACAGAAGACCAAAGGAAACTAAGCCTCTGTGAATAAAACAGATCAAACCCAGAAAGGTTCGAAATATACTCAAAAAACATGATTAAAAGCAAACAAGGCTAGATGTTGTTGACAAAAAACTTGATGTATTTTATTTAATAGTAAAAGACGCAAAGTGAAAAAAAGAGAGGTGAAAGAGAGAGAGAAAGAAAGAGAGATGAAAGAGAGAGAAAGAGAGAGGAAGGAAGGCAGAAAGGGAGGAAGGGAGGGAGGGAGCGATTGCCTGGGAGGTGATGGACTGGGAGAGAATGACATGGATTAGGTAGAAAGATCTCTCTTCCATCGATCCCAACAATGTCTTGTTGCTCCCCTCCATCTGGTCTTCTTGGTGGTGAGGGACCCCAACTCCTTCTGCTGAAAAGGAGAGAATTCAATGGGTTAATGTACATTTGGGCCAGGTGGGAATGGCCATGTGCCTCCTGTGCAACCTGCTCCCTCTGTGAATGTATTCTTCTTCCCCCTGCCCAGACCTGAGTCACTTTATCTTATCTCCATCAATGAGCAGTGTAAGGCTTTAATCAGGGCTTGGTGATCTTCAGCTTCTCCTATACAGTTTTGCTATAATAGGCAAAAGTCCTTCAGGAAGATATTTAAGCCATAAATTAAACAACATTTCAGTCTCCAATCTGTTCTTGCATGCCAATCAGGCTAGTCCAAGAAAAAGCCAAGTGGAAAAAGCATATCTCTTATATGCTGGTATTTTTCTGATTCCTTAGGCCACACTTACTGATTTTGATTGAAAACATAGCTTTATATTTTTGAATGTGTTTGAACTATGAACTAACCAGAATTTTTCAGAAATTAAATTGACACAAGATTTTATAGAAAATTCTCACAAAAATATTTTTAAAACTTTATGGGGTGCTTAGATTCATTTTGCAAATTGGTTTTGGTTTTTTGTTTCCTTCCCAGCATCTGAAGTCAATGAGAAGGCAGATGTAGTATGTGCTTCCTAAAGTTTATTTAATTTCCACTAACAAACTTCAGAATCTTATTTTACTGACTAATCAGCAAGAAAAAACTCAACTAGATAATTATACAGTGCATACAGATAGTAAGGACACTCCTAATTTTATAATCCAGAATATCTCTGAGTGATTTAGAGTATCTGTAGCAGGGGGTCTTGCTTCATGTTTGCCCAGTGGATCATGCTGACCCACTATAATGAAGTAGGAAAGGCAGGGGCTGCAGCCATTTTCTTATTGTATTGGAGACAATGTGATGCTAGACCATCCTGAGATTTGTGAAGAATTTTAATTGCTGAACAGCATTAAATGTAGCAAATATTCTAGTTAACATTGCTAAAAATATTAAAAAATACTTATCAAACCCCCCTTAACTGGGAAAGTTTGGTTCTTTTAGTACCTCTCTCTCCATGTTCCTCCATGCAGGACTAACCCCACAGACAAATTAGAGCCCAAATACTCTCCTGCTTCAGAGTATTTTCATTATTATTTTGAACTCTTCCATAGAAGATTTTTTTTTTTTTTTTTTGCTTAATGACCTTTTCTACGCACTAAGTCTTGGGATCTAAGCAGGAGCCTTCCTGGATTGTGCTTCTTTAATAAAGATTCCACAGCAGAAACTTAGTAAGGAATTCTGTGAGTAGTGGATGAGACAGAGTAACAGCCTATGTACATTCTGAGGAGGAAAACAAATATTTGTCATGCCTGTATGGGAACATTTCATTTAGGCTAGCTTGAACTGCTAAGAGCTAAAAGGTATTTATACACATTGATTTAGGCTAATGAGTCCATTTTCAGGAATTAAAATTCTGTCAGACTATCCCATCCCCTGGATTATCTTCACACAGGCATGCAGTACATCCAGGAGTACTTTTGGAAGTTTAGGGACTGTATTTGCAGATCATCACCCCCTATAAAGAGTGGACAGAGGCCTGTGTGGAAGCAATAATGCTGTATGCCCACAGATATGCTCAGTTCAGCTTTTACAAAAAGACTGGGTATAAAATGAACTCTTAATGCAATGTATAGGGGCATGTTTTGTACTGCTATTAATCTCACAAGTAAAAATAATCTAGGTAACTCATTTGGACGTCACAGTGAACACCTGAGGCAGAACAGGGAATTTTCCATGGTTTTGTGTTATTCTAAATACTTATTATTCCAAGCACATTACCTTCTACACCTTCTTTTTTTACTCTTTATATATGCAGAATTGACAAGAGTTAATGTTTTTGGTTTGGTGTTTTTTTTTGTTTTGGTTTTTTTTTTTTTTTTTTTGCGCTACAGAGATTACCAAATATGCTTTCACTTATACAGTGATCAGCTCCACTTATTTGCCAAGAAAGTGCTGTTGTTGATAACCATTTTTCAGTGTAGGACTTCTCTGGTAGTTGCTTTAATGTGTCTCCAGTTAGTTCTAACTTTTAGTCAAGGCTTTACTGTGCTGTTTCTCTCATACTGTGAGGGAAAACACCATGCACACAATGTCCAAAGATTCAATTGAGCATATTTCCATCTTAATTGCTGTATTGAACATTTTCATTAAGAATGTTATGTCATGTCATGGAGTATATTGCTATATGAAGTGTGGGTAGTTAAGGCAAATGCCACAACAGCATGGAGCTATTTGTATACTGGGTG
The DNA here is from genome assembly GCA_034336665.1 of Luscinia megarhynchos. Taxonomy (NCBI): domain Eukaryota; kingdom Metazoa; phylum Chordata; class Aves; order Passeriformes; family Muscicapidae; genus Luscinia; species Luscinia megarhynchos. Next base: position 8,285,598 of record JAPFBE010000002.1, read on the forward strand.
TGTGGGGTGGTGGTCAGGGAATGGAGGTCGTAATATATATATATTTTCCAGGTATTTGGTTTTATGGCTAATTAATTTTATAACTGAAAGACAGGTCTGTGTTTAGAGCAAGTTGCAATTCATGAAAAAGCAGTTACAGTAAAATACATTATTCCGAGTGAACAGAATTAACCTATTTGGACAGCGTATTTAAACGAGCAAAAAAATGCCAGTTGAAAAGATTTTCTTGATTACTTTGCCATACATGAGTAAGATGTTGATTCTAACTTAGACATTACTGAAGAAATAATTCAAACCATATTTGTTGTTGTTAATTAAAAAAATTAAAACATGTTTGAGGGCACGACTCCCACAGAAACATAAGAACTGGGGTCTCATTACAATATCAGTATTTCTGCAGAATGGCCAATTCTTGACCATAGCTGAACCAGACTGCCCTAAATTTAAATGTGTTTCTATTCAATATTTGACAAGAATGTTAAGATTGTAACTGGTTACAGTACACTCAACTTGCATAATTACTACATACTATGTCTATTAGTGGACTTAATAGTGTAAACTTTTCTTGGAGATTTGGACAGAACAAAAAATGGATTTTATTCTCTGTCTTGTGTTGTAATGAATCACATTCCATCATATTAGTAACCACAGACATCATAGAAGTGATCGAGTCTAGTTCCTGTTTAAGAGTATTGCACTGCAAATATAGATACTGCTTCATTTCTTTCCTGTTACAGCACTCTAATTTTAATATCCTGACTCTCCTGTAGTTACTAGATCTGATAGAAATATTCTTACTCTTTCAGAGAGAGTCAAAGACAAGGAGACTAAGTTTTTAGTGTTAAAACTTCCTTTGTTTCATAGATCTGCTGCAATTTTTAATTTCAAGAAAAACTGGCATACTATATACTGCTAAATTAAAACTGGAAACCTGAAAGTACATCCATTTAAGGTTTTTCTCTGGAATCTATAAGAATAATTGCTTCCAAAGCAATGATTCAAAATATGGATGAAATACCATTCCAACCCCTTCTTCACCCTAGTAAAGGATTATGTTCCTTGTAGCCTTTAGCCTCAATAAGAAGGCAAAGTAGGATACAGAACTTTTAAGTTCCACTCTACCATCTTCTTGACACATTTCCTATTTGTGAGAAATTCATTGGCTGACTGTAAGTAATTTTTCGTAGCTTTTCTCCCCCCTCCAATGACTGAATGGCCTAAACATCAAAATGGTCTCTTGAGATTTGTGAATTTTTGCTCAACTGCTGCTTAGATTTTGGCTAAGCTCGCTCATGCCAAGACTTGGTGGATACTGGGAACAGTGCTACCAGGTCAAAGCAGAAACTTCATGTAGGCAGGACAAGAGGCCAGAAAGAGTTACAGGGCCAGATTGTTCTCTTCTCTGGAAATTGTTTTCCCTGACAGCATCATCAGAATCCGCTAACATGGAAATGGTAGATACCAGTCCTCTATGAAATGTCAACCAGCCCAGAAAACTTTTGAAGAGGATCTAATGGACTACTGAGGTTTATTTGTGCTTCCTGGTGTCATCTAGAGGACATCTGCATTGTGACAGCTAGGTAAATTATTACTTTCTTTTTTCCATGTAAGTGCATGATCTTAAGGGTTATGGGTTATAAGTTATGAAACTCTATGACTTGAAATGGTGAATAAGTGGATTCATGTGATATTCTGCTCTGAAAAAAGGAAATTGAGCCACTGTTTATCATGTTTAGTTGCTGCATTTCTTAATGAGTTCATGAAATAAAGTTAAATCACAGAGTAGACTGTGCTATGAATTGGAGAGATCCAAATGGACTGTGGCTGCACTTTCAAACAAAACACTAAGATCACAACCTGAAAGAAAGCCACTTCCCATAAGATATTTTCATATCTACTCACTGTTCAATAAACAGTCCATGAATAAGAATAATTACTCTGGTACTAATTAAAATTTAATTCTGAATAAATTTAACATAAGTTGAGATTTGAGTAATAATTAGCTGAATGGCACTGAAAAAATAATCAAGAAATGCTTAGTTTTAATTGCATGTCTTTCCAAACCATATATTGATTAAAAGAATTTAAAAGTAGAAGTTCAGAGTGCTTCTTTTGCATAACAATTAAAGTTAATGAGAAAGCCAATATAAAACATTTTTCCTATAATTTGAGGAAAAATGTTTGACTGAACAGTTCCTGGAAAAAAAAAAAAGCTTGTACCTTAAACAGAGACATATAATCATTGCAAAGGTGCCAGAAATTTGTAAGTACACCTTTCTTCTTGTTCATTCTTCCCATGTGAAGCTGGAAACGTAGAATACTAAAGATACTTGGATTTGTTGTACTTGTTTGAAACAAAGGCTAAGTAGAGGATTAAGTAGGTGCTGATTTGAAGAGCCAAATGACTATTCAAACTATATTCCATGCTCACATTTTTGAAAGTGGTATGCACCAGTAGATAGTCATGTAGGCAATTCAGAAATACTAAACAAAGTTAGGGATTCAATTCACTTAATTTCTGTGAAAATCATATACATAATCTGCTGAAGGAAATTTGAAAATACCATTATAGAACCACATGCATTTTTACATTATTAACTATTTAGATATCTTGCCCAAGGTAATTTGCAAGCACAACTCCATTAAGTAATAGCAGATTAGTTTCTATGATGTTTTAGTTTCCTGTTACTCCACTCTGTGCCTTCAGTTAAATTCACTTCATTCCTGTGTTGACTATTGGAAATAACTGCATCTTGTAATTTCAACAGAGTGTATTTGCTAGTGGGAGAGATTTAGCAAGGTCCTCTCTGTCACAAAGACTAAAATTTCAAATTGCATATGCCAGAAAGAGAAGAATTTAAGGGCAACAGGAAAACATTTGTAACTTTTCCTGCTCCTGAGGCTCTGTATACAAGGTGTAGCTGGTCGAGGCTCCTCAACAAGGCAACAGACTACAGCCAGGAGAGTGCATGGAGAGACTACAGGCATCACAACTGGGATGCAGCAGTACTCCTGAAGAGTCTGAGAGGCAGAACTCACACAGATTAATTGATCTTCTTTGGGAATACTTGACAAAGTTCCATTGCAATTGAATTTAGGACTGTTCTGTGCTTAGTTCATTGTAAAGGATCAGCAGAAAAGAAACTCCTGATGTATATTCTGCTTGCTAACAGGTACATAGTGCAAGTCCTATTGCAAAAGTAGTCACATACAAGGCCTCATGCTATCTGACTATGAATGATAGAATTATGTCTTGACATTTCTTCCACATTAAAGTCTAGAAACTTTATGAGGACATGTTACTATTTGAGCTTGTAGATATCTTTGGGGCTAAAAACCTGCATTTTATTCAGGAAACTGTTCTGAGTAAATTGTGTAGCATTGCTACTTTTTAGTAGGAAGACTTTATTTCTTAGTTGCAATTAAATTAATAAAAATAGCTCTTACAAAAAGGAAGTGTGTTATGTTCAATTTTTCCTTATTCTATTGTAAATTTTATTAAATTCTGAAATAATGTATTTTCCTAAATTATTTGGTAGTCCTTATACATCTTTGCCTTATGTGGGATGATCCCTCTGTCTTTCCTTAGATGTACATTGAATACATTGAAATAAATATAAAATTATTAGAGAGCCTTCCAGGGTATCTGTATTTTTTCACTGGAACCTGAGTAAACTTAGTTATACTAGGTGTGACTCTGTTTCAAGTTGAAATAACACATAAATTTTTTATGAAATACTATTTTATTGCTTTATGTATTTGTCTTTTAAAATTGTGTGTGCATATGCAATCTGATCTTATTCGTTGTTTTAAGGGAAGACATGTTTTGCAAGCAGGATATTTTTATACATTGAGGTTAAATCATAATATATTCCAACACTGAAAGAAAGGAAGATTTTTTAAGACTTAAGGAGATAACTGCAAATTTCACTGACATTTTTGATTTATTTAATAACTCAAATTTTTTCATTGAGTTTAGTGAAAATCATAGGTGCCTGCGAGACCAAAGTCTTACAAATGTAAATATTTGGGACATAAATGATAAAATGATAATGTCTTAATTTGGATAATGTATAAATTGTGCATATGTGGAATTCAATGGATTATTTACTTCCTCTATTAGTTACAGTTCCCTGAAGAAAACTGGAGGGCTGAATTTTATGATCGAGATATTAAAGTTCTGCCCTGCTCCTTGCTTGTTCCTGAAGAAAAGTAATTTATTGGGGTTTTTTTATCTTGCTGCCAATACTAATTCATATTGAGCCAATAGAAACATTTCTGGCGAAATGAACATCAAAGAATGCTATTCTGTCATAACATAAACATTTGATGCAATTATCTTTTGTATAAACACTCTAAAGTTCCTTTTTTTTTTTTCTGCTTAAGTAGAGAACATAGTTCAAAACTCCAAGTCTATTGCAAAGAAAAGAACTAACCCTGCTCAGCAGCCTCTGCTGTTGTGCTTTTCTGTTTCTCATTTTTTTTAGACGATTCACTGCCCATTTTGGGTTGAGGAGGGATGGAGAGAAAATGAGGCTTTTTCTACCAACATATAAAACTGTCTAGTTCCATCCTATCATTTAATCTTCAGGCATGGGCTTTTCATTGCAGAATTACTGCTTTCAGAGGAAGAATAATAAAGATTTTTTTCCCTTTTAATATTACTTTAGTAAAATCAGAAGGTGAAATCAGCTGCCTTGAGTCCAGGAGGCTGGAAGAACTAGTCTTAAAATTTTGATATTTTTCCAGGATTTAAAAAAGGTGTTTAATGGAAACTATGTGTAGGGCAGAGTGGGCTTAATTTCTGTTTCTGGAAGAAAAGTTTGAGAGAAGTCATATGGAGAATTTGATAGTTAGGCTGTCAGAAGCCATGATATAATCTGTATTATGAATACTGCCTGTAGCAGAATCTCAGAATGACATATTGAATCATAAAAGATATAGTAGTGCCCACATGTCTGTATAAAGTTTTCTTCCAAGCTTCGTCTTTTCAATGGAAAATAATTTATTTGCATTTTGAGCCTTAAATCCAACCATTTGATCCTGCTGAATGACTTAAAAACTCTATCAGCTAATCTTCCCATTTCTTTAAGCTGTTTTGAACTTTTCTCTGGCCCCTTGGGGCTGCTTGCGAGAACTTTCTGACCCAGAACTCTTTTTGGCTCTACGTGGTTAAAAATCCTCTAGAGTTGCTGTGACAGTGATTTGGGGTTTTTTAGTTAATCTGAAAACTGATTTCATATTGAGTCACAGTTTTCTGGATAAAAGTAGTCTCAAATCCCTGGATGCAAATTAGAAAATGTGAAATTTGGGTGTAAATTTGTTATGGTTTAACACAGTTTGGTTTTTAGTTAAGGGAAAAAAATATCCACCAGTTACAGAAATGATTCCCTGTGAGGTTCCTTTGCACCGTACAGAACCAATCAGCTGGTTAGTTTCGAATATTGGCACCCTGTTAAGCCACTTAATGCCTGTGTGAAACCACATTTAAAAATGAACAAATCAATCATCTCATGGGAGAGTGAAAAAGGAAAGGGTGAAGACACATAAAGAAAACAACATGGACGCACCAAGGTAATGAAGAAGGAGTCAAATCTCAGATGGGAGGAGAATGAGGAGATGCCTTAATCTTGGTTTGAAATTCCCTAGTAAGGCTATGGTGAAGATATAATTGATACATCAGACTCTTTGTCCCTGTAACTCATGGAATGCATTGGGGAGATGTAGTGTTCTAACCACAGCCATGAGCAGAGGCACCCATGCTGAAGCAAGCAAGTGTTGAAGTAGCTGTGACACAATGAGAAGCTTGAACAGAGAGAGAGGAGAAAGATGAGAAACCTTGCCCCAGGATGGAAGAAGAAAACCTCAGTTCCCAGAGATAAAAGGTGAGAACTATTGTTTCCATACAAGAACAGGACATCCTTAAAATTGCACCCCAACAAGCTGAATGACCCATGGTGGTAGCTGTGGGAAGACTATCAAACTGAAGGAGGGACTTCACAATTGCAGATTTCCGGGCAGCTGCTATTCATGAAAATCAAAACCTCGAGAAAACTGTTTCTTGTGAAAAAGTCTCCATGACATGGCCAGAGAGACTCCTCTCCCTGAGTAAATTGAAGAAAGATTATTTTGGAAGTGGTAAACTGACTGAAAAACCAATTTTTGTTCTCTTTATGGTCAGTGGGAGAAGAAAGAGGAACTGGGGGGAGAAGAAGTGTTCTGAGGGTTTATTCTGATTTCTTATTTTTTTCTTTTAATTCTGTTAATAGAGTTTTTTTAATACCCTTTAAAGTTTTAAACCTACTTTGCTCTCCTACTAATCCTTATGTCCCAGGAGAAAATGAGTAAATAATTCTAGTAGGTGCACTGGCATTTGGCCAGCACTAGACCCACTGCAAAATTCTATTGTTTGGATCTGTATTTTTACAATATAACTGATCGAACTGAAAGCTAAGTTGTACATAGGGTATGTAGTGTATAGTATATGAAGAAAGGTGTGAACTAATTATAGGAAAATATCCAGGTCCTGCCCTTGGTTCACAACAAGCCCATGCAGCACTACAGACTTAGGACAGGCTAGTTGGAAAATTGCCCTCAGAAAATTGCTTGGGGGTGCTGGTTGACAGCAGCTGGACATGTGACAGCATATTCCCAGGTGTCCAAGATCAGTGGCATCCTGGCCTATGTGACCAGCAGAGTGGCCAGCAGGACCAAGGCAGTGATTGTACCCCTGTGGTTGGCAATGCTGGGGATGCACCTCGAATCTGGTGTTCATTTCTGGTCCATCACTACAAGAAAGACATTGAAGTGCTGCAGGGTCTCCAGAGAAGGGCCCATGGAGCTGGTGAAGGGTTTGGAGCACAAGTGTTATGAGGAGTGCCTGAGAGAGCTTGGGATTGTTTAGAGTGGAGGAGTTTCAGGGCAGACCTCATGGCTCTCTACAAGTGAGCAAAAGGAGGTTATAGACAGGTGGGAGTCTGTGTCTTCTCCCAGATATCAAGTTACCGGACAAGAGAAAATGGCTTCAAGTTACTCCAGGGGAATTTTAGAATGAATTTTAGGAAAAATTTCTTCATATAACAGGTTATCAATCATTGGAACAGGTTGCTCAGGGAGGGAAGTGGTTGAGTCACCATTCCTAGAGGTAATTTTAAAAAGTGTAGATATGGTACTTAGGGCCATGGTTTAGTGTTGGACTTGGCAGTATTAGGTTAATGGCTGGACTTGAGGATCTCATAGATATTATTCAAACTAAATGATTCTATGATTCTATAAAGCCACTATTCATTCCTTCTTGTATGTATGTTCCCTGTTCCTCTTCTAAACAGCCTTTTAAATGAAAATAAGTAAGTTGTGTTGTGTTAAGCAGACTATGCTGCAGGGCTGCTCACCAAGGTCTCTGTTTCTGCATTAGCATGACCATGGAGATGGACATTTGCTACAGAGAAGACTAACACTAATTGAGTAAAAGAAAAAGATAAGATGCCCCTTGATTCAAGATTATGTTGTTCAGCCAACAACATTTCAGAAACATTTGCTGGCTTCATAGCTAGCTGCAGAAACTGGTTATAGGCTATAAGGCCCCAAAAAACTCGATGAGACTTCTAAAAGACCTTAGAGTTGTTCATGTACTCTGAATTAAATTCACAAAAGAAATACTTACAAGATATTCTCAAGAAGTCAAAACAAGAAAAACTCTACCAGTAACTACAAAAAATCAAGGAAACTTTGGTAAAAAGTAGAAGGCAACATTCAATCAACATAAAACACTTCTCAAAGCATTAACTTCTCCCATTCAACTTAGTAAATGCAAAGCCTGTTTGATTTTAAGTTACTCAAAAATTCCAGGAAGAAAGAATTAAAAGAAGAAAGACAGAAAAAATATAAACCCCTCACTCATGATTCCAGTGGTGTTCCGTTGATAGAAATTCTGAGAGGAGATAGGGTCAAGACATGCTAACCACATGTTCAGCCTTAAATACTCCTTTGCTTCTTGGGCACTTCCCCCAGTTGGCAATTCTGGTCATTTGGCCACTTAGAAGCTGGGTTAGGGGCACCAGGGTGAGATGTGGAGCATAGCCTGCAGTGTGCCAGGGACTGGCCGCCACTGCCAGCTGGGATATAGGCTCTGGGTGAGGGGTGTAGAGGGCAGGTAGCTGCCTCACCAGGACAAGGCCCCTTCCCTCCCACACATGCATCCCAAAATGTCTTAAGACATCAGTCTTTCCAGTTTCTCACATGGGCTCAGTACACTTATGGGACATTTATATTTTCCAGTCCATATTTGTTCAGATTCTTTTTTGGAGAGTGGAATGAGGACAGAAGAAAGGGAAGCTGGCATTTATATTCATGCTTGGATTGAAAAAAACCTCCTATGAGTGGAGTGTATTCAGCCTGTTACTTCAATTGCCAGTCAGTTATGCTATGCTTGTTTGTCAGACAATTGTTTTCACGATACATATAAAGTACTGTTTTATCCTGTTGTAAAATATGTTCTGCATAGGTGAAGCAAATAATTAGATAGATTAAGTCTATATGAAAGCCATGTCAAGAAAAAGCACTCCACAGTAACAAGCTGGAGCTGTGCTGCCACTAATTTGAAAAGAAATAATGAAATATGCAGGCTTTAAAAGGTTTTAGCAAATATCACTACTCTGGGGGGATGAAAGATGACAGAGGAAGTTTTGTATCACTACTGTAATTTACTAGATAGTGTAAAATCAATATTGCTTTCCCAGTGAGAGGCAGCATTGTGCTTTTTGTTCCCATATGGCGTAAGTATAAGCGTTAGAATAGTACCAGTTCACATTCTTCAGTTTTATAGATTTTCCAAGTCTTACTTCAAGTCTTAATTTCGTTCCTCTCCATGATTAGTGCCTCTCTAATTATGCTAAATACAAAAGACTTTTTGCATTTCTTCTCCACACTGTTACTCTATTTTCTTCCTGTAAATTACAGACTGGTAAGGATGTCACTGTTGTGAGGCTGAGATACTGAACACTTTCTTTGCTTCAGTCTTCACTGCCTGACCTAAAAGACAAGGGAGAAGGTCTAGAGGAACATGGACTTTCCCTTGGTTAAGGACACTTGGGTTAGAAGCCATTTACCCAAACTTGGCATTTATAAGTCCATGGTCCCTGATGGGATACACCCACCAGTGTTGAATGAACTTGTGGACTATTGCTAGGGCACTCTTAATCACCTTTGAAACCCTGGCATGAAATCATGGCAGTCTGGAGAGGTACCTGAGACTTGAACGCAGCAAGTGTCACTCCAGTCTTGAAAAATGACAGGAAGGAGTACCCAGGGAACAACAGTCCTGTCAGCCTCACCTCAATCCCTGCATGTGGAAGACAAGGAGCTGATTTGTCAGGATAGAGTCACCAAAGGGAAATAATGCCTAACCAACGTGACTGCTTACTACAGTGGGACAAGTGGCTGGATAGATGAGGGAGAGCAGTGGTTGTTGTACACCTGGATTTCAGCACAGCTATTGACACTGTCTCTCAGGATGTCCTCAAGGGAAGTGGCTATTAGGTAAACGTTCCATGTACAATATTGAGAAACTGACTGAACTGCAGATCTCAGAGGGTTGTGATCAGTGGCACAGGGTCTAGTTTGAAGCCTGTAGCTAGTAGTGCTCCTCAGGGTCCCCTACTGGCTCCAGTATTTAACTTATTCATCAAAGGCTTGGTTGAAGAGGTAGCATCCTCAGCAAGTGCACTGATGACCAAACTTGGAGGGCTGGCCAATACCCAGAGTGCTGGGCAGCCCTTAAGAAGAACCTGAGCAGCATGGAGAGGTGGGCAGAATGGAATCCTGAAATGCAGCGAAGGCCAGTGTGGTATCCTGTGTCTGGGAAACAATAACCCCATGCACCAATACAGACTGTGGGCTGACCATCTGGAAAGCAGCTCTGTGGAGAAGGATCCATGGGTCCTGGTTGACAAGAGCCAGCACTGTACCCCTGTGGCCAAGAAGGCCAGTGGTATCCTGGGGTGCATTAGGAAGAGCATTGACAGCAGGTTGAGGGAGGTGATCCTGCTCCTCTACTCAGCCCAGCTGAGGAAGATCTGGAGAGTTGTGTCCAGTTCTGGGCTCTTCAGTACAAGACAGACAATGAGATCCTGGAACCAAAGGAAGTCAGTGAAGAATATGAGGGCACTGGAACATCTCATTTATGAGGAAAGGCTGAAGGAGCTGGGCCTGTTTAGCTTGGAGAATAGATGACTGAGAGGGAACCTATCAATATCTGTAAGTGTCTGATGTATTTGAAGGGAGGGTGTCAAGACAAGCAGAAACTGATGCACAGGAAGTTTTATCTGAACATAAGGAAGAACTTCTTTACTGTGAGGGTAAAAACAGACTGAGCACTGGAACAAGTTGCCCAGAGAGGTTGTAAAGTCTCCTTTCCTGAGGATATTCAAAAACCATCTGGACACAATCCTGAGTATCCTGCTCTAGGGGAACTCTACCTGAGCAGGGATGTTGGACTAGAGGATTCACTGTGATTCCTTCCTACCTTACCCATTCTGTGATTCTTTTATCATGACTCTGACAGCGATTAAACAGTCTGTTTCAGCTGTGGACTATAGGATATATTTTTTTAAAGCACAACTCTAAGCACATATAAGGTGCATGTACATGGACTTAGCCAAAGGACAACTTTGGATAATTGTTAAGAACATATTTTGAATGTGCACACTGCCTTCACAAGAGAAATTGGGCAACCATACTAGTTAGGCCCTTTCCAGCAGCTGGCTAGTATTTGGCAGGCTCACTACAGTGAATGTTGCTTTGACAGACAGATGTTTCAGAGTTCATGTGCTGATGGAAGGAAACAGCACTGATTACCCTCTACCAGATACCTGTTGCAAATAAGCCAAATTAATCAGCTCTCTAGTCAGAAAAATCTGGACAACAAAATGCAGCTAGAAGATTTCTAACCCCTGCCCCATGTTCTGGATCTGGGAGCAGGATTATATGATGAAGCTGTTTTGTTTTCCTAGTAAATGCCAGCCTTTCATGGCTAACTGGCTGGCCTCTTGGTGCAATGTGTTATTGTTCTGTCCCAAATGAAAGCATGCTGGATGGAATCAGGAATGTGGGGCTAACTGCCAAGGAAAACATTTCTGTGGCCTAAAAACCTGCCACCACTCAGCACCTGTCTGGGCATGAATTGAACATTGTAGCACTTGATCCAGGGCAGTCAGACCGAGAGATGTGTGAAATTTTTAGCTGTGTTATTCTCAGTACTTAAACACTCTCCTGGGAAAAAAAACATACAAAGCACATTAGCTTAACCCTTTTTGTGGAAAGCAGGCAGCCAAAAGTGAGGCTTGCTCACTTACTTCTCCACCTCTTATTTGTGGAAAACGGGTAGAAATAAAACACTTGCAAATCAATGCAAATTCCTGTTTGGTTAGAGGCACTGGAGGATGATGGAAACTGGGGAAATAGGGAAATAAATAGGGAAAAAATTAGGGAAAAAATAGGGAAAAAAAGCAGGGGGAGAGAGACATGGATTTCAGCCTACAAGTGCACATTGCATTCAATTCAGGGTAATATTCCAGTTAGCATTTACTTCTTACAAAGAAATTCTATTTGTAACGGCTCAGCTGTGGTAATTTGTGGCAGAAGAATGATTTTGAATAGAGGGAGGGCAAGGAGTTAAAGTGGCTGAAAGCAGGAATGCCAGAGATATAACAGACTTCTTGCAAGAGAGTGAAGCTATTGTCCATAAGATGATGTTGTAGATCATCCAGGAATCTGAGCATTCAGGGTCCAAGCCAACAGTCACCTTTGGGCAGTAGAATTGGGGTGGGGGATGAATCCAGGGCTGAGCTGACTTGTCCTATGCAACTGCACTCTGGATTGGTGCTGATGCAAGTGTGTATAAGGAAATACACTTGTGACACATCTATCTGTGTAGAATTGTGCATTGAAGTTGGACTCCACTCAAAGCAGTGTTCATTTACAATTTATATTTCAGCACAAATATGTAATTTTCTTTAAGGGATACCAATAAAATTTCCCCAACAGTTCCCTTTTCCTATTTTGATTCTTCCTGATACAGTGACTCAGCATTAAACATGAAACAAACAGTAAATAATATGCAGGAAAATTCTGGAGTTACAGACAGTGTAGTTTCACTTGTCTGATCATAATTTAAGATTCCTAATGGACCTGAAATTATCTACAGAAGTCAGCCATTCCCCATGAAAGTGTCTGTGAGAACTGCTTTAAAGAAAACAGTTAAGTAAAATACAAAACAGATTATGTAAGTGCTAAGATAGTGATGGGTAGATTGCTTGCATTGCACATGAACTCTCATCCTTGCTCTCACCTTAAACATTATCTGAACTCTGAAACTTTAAAAATCAGTTCGACTAACTGATACATATACACATTCCTTCATAATTTTTATTTTCACTTCTTGAATTACTCTAAAAGCAGAACACAAGAAATAGAGAATAAGATATTTTTCTGTATCTATAGCAGGTTTGAATGAGTATTTTTGCTTCAGAATGCTTGATTTCGGTTCTTGCTGTCATGAATAGCAATGTAACTACCTAAATTAACTTGTATTGTCTTACTCAAAATAAGAATAATTTTTTTCACATCTCAGAGTCTTTGTTGTTTTGTTGGGTTTTTTTTTGTGAAAGTGGTTTTTTTTTTTTTTTGGTTTGGTTTGGTTAGTTTTTTTTTTTATTTTTCCCTCCTCACAAACCACTGTATATCTGCTGGAGAATGCCATGCTTTGAAGAAAAATATCTATAGTTCAATACGCACTTGACACTTCCTCTCAAATCCTCTGTGCTGTTTTCCAGCCTTATGCATTCAAAATCTCATTAAAAAAATGGGATAACCTGAAGGGTTTTGTATCAAAAATCATTACAGATACAGTAAAATCAACATCAAGCACTTTCAAATATATTGCCATTATCAAACATAAATACTAGTATACTATTAACATTAATATGAAATATATGCTATGATTCGATATTTATTATTAACAAAAATTCCCAGAAACATTAACAGTGGTAAAACAAGAGACTTTTCAGCATTTTCATGTAATTTGCACTTAGTTGTGTAAAAGGATGATATTCATAACACAAAGGACTACTTTTCTATAGCATGACTATTGGAATTAATTTACTGCTTGTTTGGTTACAAAAAAAAAAATTGGAAGTGCTTTGATATAGATTAGGTGGAATGGAATGGAATGGAACGGAATGGAAAAATAATTTGACCTACTTGTAACTGCATTTTGTTGCTGTTTTGAAGTTTATACTTCATCAAAGAGTGTTTTTGAGATTTTAGGAATATGGTGCTTTGGAGGGGAAGAATCTGAGCTCTATAAGATTGCACTTCAAAAGTCTTGTATTTCATCTTGCAGTTGTACTCATATGCATACGTTAATTTAAAAAAAATTTATATGCTGTTAAATGGAAGTTTTATTACTTGTTATCTATGTGGAGAAAAAGTGTACACTGAGAAATCTTTAATATTTTTACTTCTTTTTTTCTCTCTTTGTCAGCCAAATTTTTGTTGAATTCACCCTTTTCCAACAAGGTAGACATTGGTAGAAAAAATTGTACTTAAATAGTCTAGAAAAAAATATTTAAACATCATGTTTTGAGACATAATTCCTGCACTAATCCTGGAAATCCTTTCAACATCATCAGTTGTATTTTACAGAGAGAAATCCAGCAGCACAATATTTAGAATGTGTTGTGATGGGGAAGATTTGGATTAATAATCTGGTTTCTTTCTTGTCAGGAGAAGAATTGCGATCTAATAATTAAATACATGTAATGAAAAATAACAGCAAACTGTTATGAAGTTTTACTTGCTTGGACCTTTAAAATTTGTTCTTTTGTTTCTATGTTAACACACTTTTTATTGGTGTCTTAGGCTATAATGTAAGATGTAACCAAAAGTATGTATTCTATCACCATATGTTAAAACCTGGTGGAGTAGTGTTCTTTATCTCTTCCATGACCCATCCCTCACAACTCTGGGGGCTATCTCTGCTAATGGGCCATCAAGTCTTGCTGCATGACACATAAAATTACATAGTCTCGTTGTGGGATGCTCTGCCCAGGGGAAGAACCAAGAATTTCCTACCTGGATATAATCTGAGGTTAGGAACACCACAGGGGCCTTATCCACTGAATTCCCAGAGGAAGACCAGACCCTTCTACACCACCACTGGACCTTCAGAGGAAGACCACACCCTTTTTCTGGTTCAACAGAACCACACCTGCCACTCCAGGAGGACTGCAGCCACCATTTAATCAGACTGCTACCAACACCCTGACCAATAGTGTCAGGTTGTCTTCTCACTCTGTCAGTCTTTTTATACTACTGCATTTATTTAAATTTTCTTATTAAATTGTCGCTCTGACTTGGGATCTCTGACTGGTTTTCTTTCAAACTAGTCAATTGGTTTTCCTCCAAAGAGAAAAGAGTTGATTGAGGTAAAGGTATGATATATGCTCTATGTTTCATATTTTTTAGGTATACTGAAGGTAAGATAATCTAATAAAGCATAGGAGGATTGAAGGTAACCTTTGTCTTGTCAAGTCCTCTAGGGTTGGGTCATCACAATTGTTCTGATTTTGGAATATATCTGATAGAACAATTCTGAAAAAAAGGTGTCACCACAACTTAGGTCCTAATACCTGGCTATCTGTGATGTTTCTTCAAATCTGTGCTTATGTAAATACAAATTAAATAAAGGACAAGAGTCTCAACATCTGTCAAGAAGTTAAACTGGCCTCTGCCTACTAAAGAATATAAATCCCCTTTGCCATTTTCAAAGCTGAAATAAAAAGAAAGCCTTTATCCCAATGTCAGGTAATTCGAACTTTAGGCACTTGCTGTTTAAATTCTTCAAAATAAATTTTCAGTTGAATCTACCAGAGTGGAGATTTGCTACATCTACTGCGATCAAAACATTTTTCTTCTTTCATTTCAACCTTTAATTAACCTGAAATCTTTTACTGGTTGGCAGTTCTGAAACTATGCACCTAGATTTTCCACTGGTGAATTTCGGACCGATGTCAATCAGTGTCATAAAATTTTTAATGTATCCCCTTGATAATTCTGGTCTGAATTTGCATTTGCAAATGTGAAGAAGCCACATAAACCTCCCACAGATCTGTTTGTTGTAACAACAGTAACTGAACCCATCAAGTTTTATTTTTTAATGAAAGATATCTTAAAGAAATCCAACAAATATAGTTCTGTCTACTAAATCAAATAGTTCTTTTCAGAGAGAAATAGGAAAGGGTAGTCTTTATTTTCTTTCAATGTTTCCTCTGCCATGTGATCAAAATAGATCAGGAACTGGTTAATAAAGCAAAGGCATTTCCTTTAGCTTGTAGCAGTGAGCTTTAGGATTCACAAAGTTGTAATTTTCACTGTCTGAAAATGGACTGCTGGCTCTCTGCAGAGAGGATTGCTGTGGTTGACACAATTATGGCATGCTAAAGGAAGGTGATTTGCTATTCAAGATCATCTTTCATCCTCCTGCTAGGGCCTGTAAACGGTTTCCCTTTTCTCTTCAAATGTGCTGTGTTTAGTGTCAGCAAAAGTACATCTTCAAAAAGAATGGGAATGGAGCGCAACAGAAGACTTCCTGGACAAGCTGAGGGTAAACATACTTAGCAATGAAAACAAGGATGATGAATGATTGACAGAGTAATTGCCAAACCTGCATGAGACTGAGGATGCTAGGGTCAGTAGGCTAGCTCTTTTGGTAAAGTAAGGTTTTTGCCTTGCTTGTATATGGAATTCCGAAAAAAAAGAAGGAAGAAAAAGAAAGAAAAAAAAAGAAAAAGAGAAATGTTCAGAGGTCCAGGAAGTAGCATAAGTGTTTTGTCTCATGGTCTTGACAGTGATGTGAGAGCTAGTATCTTCTCATGTGTGGAGTAGTTATTTTTGTTAATACTGATTCATATCAGCATGCAAAGGCCACTAAATTATGGAAAACATTACTTTTTATATCCTTTACAATGTTTCAGAAGCATTTAAAGAACCCCAATGGAATAAAGGTTGTCCATTCAGACCACACCATTGTGAGTCAAAACCTGTCCTTGAGAAGTGTTGGCAGAGCCTCAGGCCTCCTGTGTCCCAATGCAGTGCCCTGTCCTGGCAACACTTCCTCTAATTATAATGCACAGGAGTCGTATTGCAGTCAATGAAGCTTAAATAGAATTTGCATAATTCACAGCATTGAAGAGATTGGATTCTCAGTTTATAAGAATAGAGAAGACAATGGGAATTTAAAAATACAATTTTTTTAGTTTTTCCAGGATTCAAATGACCTTGACTCTCAGCCAAGAACATTCCAAGTGAGCTAACGGCAGGAAACACATCCAATGTTGAGATCATCTTTGCAATAAGATAACAATTTAATTTCATTTGTGAAGGTCATCCAACCTTGTTTAAGGACAGTGTTAGTGTACAGTGTGTTCACATATTTTAATGTCACAGTGTGAAAGACATAAAAAGGAGTCCAAGAACCAGGATACAACTACTCTAAGAAAGTGTTACAAAATGATGCAATAGCATTCCTTACAAAATATGACAATGAAATGTCAGAGTTCATAGGCATCATTTTAACATTAAAGTCTAACTTTGAATTTCTTCATTTAAGTCCATATTTTCCCCACTATATACAGGTGTTCAAACTCACTGTACATTTGGAATCAGAAACCATTTTGAGAAGTCATTAAAGACATTCTCAAACTGCTCAGAGTAGTCATATTTGACTTATTGGAAACCAGAGAAAAACCGCAGAAAGATGATTTGGAATAAAAGTGCAAAAGAAGCAGTCCTACTCCTCTGTTAAATTTCGGTTTTGATCTATTTAATTATGCAATCATGCGTCTTCAGATTGTGCAGACTGGGATCAAGGAGATGACAAGCACTAGGGAAGGCACCTTTTTTTGTACAGTTCCACCACAATGCATGCATGAAAACATGCCTTTAGCTTAAACTTATCAAGTGGTGGCTGTGCCGTGGCACTTGGCTGTGAACTGGAGGGACAGAAGTGTAGGAGCAGTTTTCTCTGCCTCTTTGCATGGCTGAGTGAGATGATTTCTTTGACTGCTTCTCCCACATATGCCTGTGGATGCCCCTCAGATTCTGTGAATAGGTGGAAAGGAGACAGACCTATTAGAATCTCACTAATCTGTGTGAAATATTTTTCAAGAAAATTACTTTTAATTTTTGGAAGGTAACAATTGCTTGGGAAAAAAAGGAGTAGAGGTAGCAGCAGATTTAACAAATCAAAGTTGTGTACAGATAGCTTCCTGTTTTCCAGAATCCTAAACAGACCAGAAAAGTTTTCCTTTTAATAGCTTATTTTGAATTTATTCAGATAAAATATGTATTGGAAAGCTGAGAGAGGGAGAAATTAGGGACAAAAATGTAATTTCAGTTATATTTAACAGGTCACAATGACTCTTGTCTTCCTGTCTTCCAAATCTTTCAGTCTTGAGAGTTAAGAGGAAAGTTTTACTTAGACAAATTAAGTGGTGTGATGAATTATAACAGTGATTTGAGACAAAGAAGAGTCTTTCTGTCACTCTTCTCACTCTCTTTGATTTGCTGAATATAAATATGTTTATTGTGGGGTGGGAAATAACTACCTTTTTTAGATGATGTTGACGAAGAAGAGGTGAACTAGAAGATCCTTAAAGACTTCACAAATCAAAGAGGGTTTTCATGCCATTTGTGGAGGCAGAATTTGGAAAATACTAGCAAGCCAACTTGTGGAATGAGGAAGAAGCATGCTTTGCTTTCAAGGGACTTCAAGTTAGACAGACCACATGCCTTTATCAGTAGTTTTTGTTTTCTAAATTTTGTAATTAAAGAGTATGATTTCTCTTCCCTCTTTTGTTTTGTTTTGTTTTGGTTTTGGTTTTGTTTTGTAGAGCCAATTCTGATTTTACAAAGACAACAATTTAGGACTCATACTACTACAGTAAGAGGAGCTGTGCAATGAAGAAATAATTTCAGGGAGTTGATCAGTTGATAAGCCATTGATAATCATATTTAATTGTATGTTCATCTTCTTTCTTGGGCTCTATATCAGTATGTGCCACTGTGCCATTTCTGAAAGAAAAGTGTTTTTAATATTTATTAAAGGAAACTCAGTAAAACTCATTTTACATGACTAGTATTATACAGTAACAAAAACACTGAATCTGTTCAAGCCTACCTTGTCCTACCTTGATTTTTCTGTTTTCAAAGTCTTGTAATTGCAGGTACTGAAGTTATTTCTACATGGCAGTGTCCAGATCTGGTGATTCACTGAAGAATTGGTAGCTGAATAGCTGCAAAAGCCACCACTCATGCTCTCTCAACGTTCTTAATTTTGAAAGTGACAGGAAAATAATTTTTCTCCTGGCTATTAAGTGAGTACACTTGCTAGAATGACTGTTCCAAGTAGTCCTGGTTCCAGAGAAGACGGCTAAGTTTCTGCAGTATCCAGGAAGGGGTGTAGCCAGGATCTGGAGATTTTTTGGTTTCATTTCATATCTGGGGTCAGGGGGAAGGGATTCTCTGTCTCTTCCAGGGAGAAGAGCTCCCTTCCTGCCAAGAAAACATGGGAGAGGAAGCCATCTAGTATTTGTTTTATTGTCATGGACGCTTCTGTGTAAAGTGTTTCTTCATCTTATACCTTTAGTTATTAATATTGTTGTTGTTGTTGTTCATTTTCTTACCTCATTGCTGTTTCCAGTAAATTGTTTTTATCTCAACCTGTGCTCTTTTACCTTTTGTGCCTTCATTTGGAGGGGGAGATGTGGTGGTGTGGTTTTAGTGTGAAAATTAACTTAGAATACCATTCCTAAACCACAACACAAATCCAACTGCATATTATTAATTTTCAGTTGTTTTCAGATTGCATTTTCCTCCCAAATGCTCACTGCAATATCCTTCTATTCTCTGCATTCCTTTAGGCATTTCATTCGGATGTTTCAAGCTCAAAGATTGTTGCCTGTGTGAGTGCACCTACCAGGGCAAGTGAGTACAGTTCTAAGCACATTCTTATGTATATTGTCCTAAGTCCCTCTGCTAGTTGCTATTGTGTGATTGAACACACAGTTCTGGCTTCAAAAATTTCCTTTAGGGGCTCTGTAAATACTGAAAAAGCCACCATCATGAGTCATTTGTAGAATCAACATTCCATTAAAACTTCTGGCTAAATTGATACTGTAAGTATCAAATTTGGTACTGTGAATGTCTTATAATCTTGCTGAAATGCATACACCATCAGAGTTATTTAAATAGATGCTTAGAACTTGCACAAATAGGAATCGGACAATTTGTATGGCACCTTTTTTTGTCAGAAAATAAAAATCTGGTTATTCACAGGAAATTGCCTATTTAGATATAATTTTTTTAACCATTTAAACAGATAAAGACCCTCTATTGACTGCAGACCACCAGGAATAAGTTCCAAGCTAAACAGTGGACCACAGATTCAGTTTAAAATTCATGTGTTGTTTTCACGACTTTAGATGCCTGCCAGTATTTTTGCTGATTGATTTTCACTGCTGTCATGAGCTATAAAACTGAGACCCACAGGGGCCAGTAGCTATAACAAAAAAGTGTCTTTTATAAGACCTTGCCTGTCCTGAAAGCTCTGGTTAAGTTACTATGTGACTCTACAGAAATGGAGACTCTGTCATGGCTCAGTAATATGGTTTTTTTTCAGGTGCCTAAAATACACATATATTGCTGCCTTGTAGCCAAGGATTCCCAGTGCTTTTGTGACTGACAAACTCCATAGTCACCAGACTGTATTCTCATAATACTTTATAGCAGTTTAGCTCTTTTTCTCGTGAGTTGATAGCCAGGTTCTGTGGCTTTCTCATACTAGCTGCTCTAGGACTATAAATTTGGATGTCCTGGTTATTGCTAACATAGTATTTACCTATAGCTTGGATAGTAAAATTTGGGTAGTTGTGTCTTGACAGTTATATTTAGTGATAATGATGCAGGAAGCACAAAGGAATTCAGATAATCAAATAGGATTCTAAGAGTGAGCTGTTTTAAAATTTGCTGGCAGTTTTCCAAACATATTTGTGTTAAAGTTTTTCAATTTATTTTTTTTAATATATGCACTTTTATTTTAATTTTAAGGATTTTTTAAGATGATGACTGCTTTTGAATGTGTGTCATTTTTTCCCCACATACCCTAGTGAGAAATATGAATATATCTTAGTAGTCTAGGTGACTCTGTGAACTCATGATTTGCCTTCCATGTGCTCCTATTTTTGGAGCATGTTCAGAGAAGGGCAACAGACTAGGAAAGTGTCTGGAGCACAAGTGTTATGAGGAGTGGCTGAGGGAGCTGGGGTTGTTTAGGCTGGAGAAAAGGAGTTTCAGGAGAGACCTTCTGCCTGAAAGGAAGATGCAGTGAGTCCACTTCTTCCAGATATCAAGTGACAGGACAAGAGGAATTGGCCTCAAGTTGCATCAGGTAGATTAGACAGGATATTAGCTGCCCAGGGATGATTGAAGTATTTAAAAGAAGTGTAGATGCATATGGTTTATTGGTAGACTAGGCTGTGTTAGGTTAACAGTTTGACTTGGTGACTGCAAAGGTCTCTTTCAACCTAAATTAGTCCATGAGTCTATGCTTCAGCAATTAAGATAGATATTGCAATTTCTGTTATTTTTTCCCCATTGGTCGGTCTGTCTATCTATCTATCTATCTATCTATCTATCTATCTATCTATCTATCTTTTTAAGTTGGTGCAGCAATAAAAGGTTGGGATTGCTTTGAAATGAGATGAAATTGCTGGTTCTGAGAAATCCAGAAAGCATTTATGTTCCCTGTCATGCGAGGTGTCAGGAGAAAGAGCTACAGAGCTCATTGAAAATAGTTGAAAAATAAAGCAACAAAAGAATCACCGGCTTACACATTTCTACTTTCCATGTGTAATTTTAACTCTAAGCAGTAGGGACTTCATTTCTGACTTCATTCTTCTGAATGCAAGAGCAAAAAGCATTGGCCTGAAGCATGATCAGGTTTTCTGTGCTCTTTCAGACAACAACTGTGAATTCTCTTTTATTATCATGATGTTGTGCTCAGAAAAACAAAAATACAGTAGAGAAGCCAAAATATTCTTTGAGAAGATGGAATATTGCCAAAGTGATACATTTAAACCAGACAGCATGAAGTTCTTGTTACATGGCACGAATTGTGATTATGCACAGATGAAGGTAGTGATCTTAATCAATTGATTCATTCACTTGGGATTAACACCATAGCAGATTCAGGATAGAGGTCACTTTAGCAGCACAGTCACATGATAGTTTAGAAAAGCAATAATTTTCACCAGAAATGATCTCTGTTAGGTGATATATCCACCACCTCACTGACATAGTCATTCCAACATTTCATCAACTTCCTTGACAAGAATCACTTTTACAAAGTTGCAATTTTTTGCACTGTCATTATGTTAATCCTGTTAAGCATGTTTTTTTAATGTCAAATTCACCTAAGTTAAAGGATCTGTCCTATAAAATTATTTGCCTTTAAATACATACACAAAAAATAAATATCTCTTCTGCCTTCTGCCTGGTTTTGAGTGAGTTGAAATCTGCAGCTTCTTATTGCAGTTTGTGTTTCTAATCTCTGGATCATTTTCATGGCTGTCCTTTGAATTGTCTCTGAAATCTGTTTTAAATAACTCAGATATATTTCATGTGAAATGACATAAATAAATAATATAGATTTAGCCAAAGTTACTCTCCCTCGTATGACTTGCTGTTTTCCTCTTAACTGAGTGTTTTCATAGCCCTTTAAGTTGACTATTACCACTTTTTAAAACCATCTAGCAATCCTGTGGCCAAATTAAATGCTATCTTTACTGGCTCAGAGTTTTTGCCTTCCCTGTGTGTCTTTCTTTGTGTCTATTTCATTATTTAGGTGTTTAATGAGAGAAAACAACATTGTCTTAAGAGAATGATCTGCTTTTGCTTTTCTGAAGAGCCCTTTGATTTTTATAAAAAAAATCAACTTTCCATAAGTGAATATTGTTACGAACAAGTTTGTAATTTTCTGAAGTTTCAAGCTACACTAAAATAGTACATTGCACTCAGTTTATACATCAAGATCTTCAACTGTTGTATTTTGCAGGTGCCATTGCTGAATTTGATTGAGATTGAAAATGTAAGAATTTAGCCGGCTACTGAAACTCAGCTGCAGCTCTGCATACTTAAACAACATGTCCAAAAGCCCATCAAAATTTATCTGAGAGCTACTTGCTATAAACTGGTCAATGCTTTGTTAGTAATGATATTCTTAGATATTTGAAACCAAGGAGCAGAAGTAAAATGGACAGGTTTTTGTTTTTGTTCCAAGGTGATCCATTATTTCTTAAATTTGGACCTGGAATCATACAACCTTATTTTGCTTTGAATGCTTTGCAAGGAAATGAACACCTTCCAAAGAAGCTTTTTATTAATCATAGAGTTCTTGCAGTGTTTCTCCTTAGGTGTTTTTTACTTTATGATTAAAACCCTCCCCTCTACTTTGTATACCTTTATTTATGTGTTTATTTTTGAGTCAGTATCACTGAGCACCAATACATTTTCTCCTCTTTGTAAGTAAGAAATTTTTCCTGTCATTTACAGCAGCTCAAGAGAGGTGTTGGTCCCTGCACCAAGGTCTTGCAGCAAGGCTGAAGGTGCATTCTCAGAAACTGCACAGACACCGAGCACATTTACACCCTACATACGTATTTATATGCACATATGCACATATA
Source organism: Luscinia megarhynchos (assembly GCA_034336665.1). Taxonomy (NCBI): domain Eukaryota; kingdom Metazoa; phylum Chordata; class Aves; order Passeriformes; family Muscicapidae; genus Luscinia; species Luscinia megarhynchos. The sequence continues at coordinate 8,308,394 of JAPFBE010000002.1, forward strand.
TGTGTATGCATATCCACATAAATGGCCACACATACATATTCACATTGATACAGTATCAATGGCCTCTAAAGATATGGCTAATGAACTCACAGATTTAAAGCTTACAGTAGAAAACTGTAGGCAAAGGAGTACATACTGAAATTTAGAGTGGAATATGAAATATATAGTAAGTAACAATATAATTTGGGACACTTATAAAGATAATAGTGCTAAAAAATATCTGAGCTGGTCAAAGGAAAGAGCATCCTATTCTCGCTATTAAAGGTCAATATGACTTCTTCTCCCAAAATTTTAGTGACATAATAAGAAAAATTTTAGTGACTTAATGAGTGTATTTTTCTTTGACAACATTTGGCATTCATACGCATACTTCCAATATTTTACTGACTTCTTGTTTTGTAGCAGAAATAGGCATGAATAAGGCATATCTTCTGTAAAATGGCTGTATTTCCAAGTGCTGTAAGAATGAAATTAATTTTGATTTATGTTTAAAACTTCTGAAATTTTTGAATCCTCAGTTTATAAGAACTTCATCTTAAATATTTCAAAAAGGTTACAAATATATCGGTTTTTTCCTTTGGTTGTTTTTTTAAAATCTTAATTGTTTCACTCTCAGTTATTAGAGAACGTTAGCCAGCTTGCATGGTGAGCATAAAAAAATTGAACATAAAAAGCTGATAGTCTAGCAAAATTGTTTTCTAAACAATTTTTCCATTTCTTCAATAGAATGATTAGAATTGTGTCTTACATGTCTCTTTTTGTTAAACATCTCTTAAATTAACATGGATTGCCTACATCAGACCTTATGTGTAACATTTAGCCTTTTGGACAGCAAAAATCAATTAGGCTTTTTTTTGAGATTAATATGTTGTTGTTCTATAATGTATAATTTATTTATTTAAAGCAAGGGCTTATTGCTTTTGATGTCTTTAGTGAAGGCTAATGTTATACATTACAATTCTGACATGGGGCTTGTTAGGCTTGAGGTTGTTGCATATTGTTTGGCATAGGTGTCCTTTACCCTGCCCCTCCCTCCACCCTTATTTTAAAGTTAAAGGACATGGAAAAGGTTCTCTTGTAAGATTTAGACAAACAATGCACTTTCAATAAAGCTACTCTATTTTTCTGGAATTTTCTTGATTTGTGAATAGATGTCACGAACAAGTTCTGCATAGCAGGGCTTTAAGCTTAGATCTCACCACAAAAGCTGAGTCCTTTTAAACTAAGGTTGGTTAAAAAAAAATGTAAAATGTAAAAAAAATGTAATCTATGATTCCAGGAACTAATTTATTTACCTCTGTCAAAGTTCTATTATGCAGTTAGGATTTTGGTATTTAAAAGCCTATTGAGAGCTACTATGAGTTTAGAAACTCTGGAAACCATTATTTTTTAATAAAGATACTAATAGCTCTTGACTTTTTAATTAGGTAAATGAAATAGGTTTACATCAGAGTATTTTTTAAACAGAAGCTGTGAGCATACAGCAATTTATTTGATTCCTAACAAAAATGTGTTTGTATTATTGAGAAAATACTGAAGATTCTAATGTTATTTTTATGAAACTGAGTACTTGCAAACTATTTGATCTGATGGCATATATCTTATTTGTATGCAATTAAAAAACCTCCAAACATACAGCAAATGAATACTTAAACGGGACACTCTAGTGAAATACTTCCATAATAAGACCAAAATGATGTTCAAGAACATCAAGTCATCTTTGACACAAGCCTCACCAAAGAGCAGACCAAGTAGCAGCCATAAACCTGCTCTTAGGACTGCCAAAAGAATCTTCCAGGGATTCTGCACTGGAGCAGGGGATTGCATTGAGCAGGGTGAAGAAACTGCTGGAGGAAGTGAACAGGCTGTGCAGTAGCTGAGAAAATAAGAGTTTGATAGGTTATTCTCAAAGTGCTAGAGTCTCAGGAGTCTCAAGCCTCCCCTGTAATGGAGATGCAGGTGGATTTGGAACTCGAGTAGTTACTCAAGCATCTGTTGAACCTGAAAGCTGGAAGCTGGTCACTGCCCAGGTAGGAAGAAGGCTTATCCTCCCGAAAAATTGGTAGTGACAAGAAGGACTGGCACCTTTTGACAAAAATGTATGAGGCTCTGGAACCAGAAGAACAATCTACTGATGAAGTGGGTGGAAATCCTTCTGGGATAAAGGGGCCACCTAGGGCAACACCACCTACCCCCTCATCATGACCTCCTCTGTTATGAGGAAAAGAAAGGTAGCTGTCATAGGTGATCCCCTTCTGAGGGGAACAGAGAACCTGATATGCAGACTGGACCCAGCTCCCAGGGAAGTCTGTTGTCTCTCAGGGACTTGGGTATGGGACATTACTGTAAAATTCTACAGTTTAATAGGGCCCTCTGATCCATATTGGTTGTTCAAGTTGGCAGTGATGAGATAACAAAAAGAAGTCCAAGGAAAATCAAAGATTTCCAGGCCTTGGGAAGAATGTTTGAAAGATCAGAAGCCCAGGTATTATTTTACTTGATCCTTTCCTCTAGCAAAGAAGAATACCAAAAGGAACAGGCAGACTAATCAGACCAACACGTCTCCAAGGCTGAAGTGGGAGTCCTTTTGCAGGTTCTGGGGTCCATCAGTGGGACATCAATGATTTTTGAACATTCTTAGGAATCTGGAGAGATTCCAGTTGACTGGGAAGCTGGCTAATATTGTCCCAAATTTTCAAGAAGGACAAGAAGGATGATCTTGGCAACTGCAGGCCTGTTAGTCTATGTTTAGTGACTGGTCAAAACTATGGAGAAGATTATACTGGGAGGTACTGAAAAATTAGTCATTGATCACAGCCAGCATGGCTTCATGAGCAGGAAGCCCTGCTTGTCAAACTTAATTTCCTTTTATGGCAAAGTAATGACCTTAGCTGATCAAGGGAATCCAGGTGATGTAATCTTTTTGGATTTCAGTAAAGCTTTCCATGTTGTGTCTCACAGTATCCTCCTTGGACCAGCCCAGGAGGATACTGGGCTGTGTGTACAGACTGGGGAACAAGAGGGTGGAAAGCAGCACCATGGAAAGCATCCTGGTGGATGGCAAGGTGAATATGAGTCAGCAGTGCCCTGGCAGCCAGGAGGTCCACCTGGGATGTCCTGGGGGCATCAGGCACAGCATCACTCCCTGGTGAAGGGAGGGGATTGTCCTGCTGTGCTCTGCACTGGGGCAGCTTCACCTCGAGTGCTGTGTGCAGATTTGGGCACCACAGTACAAGACAGATACTAAACTATTAGAGTGTCCAAAGGAGGCTTGTGAAGATGGTGAAAAGCCTCGAGGGGATGTCATAGGAGGAGCAGCTGAGGTCACTTGGATGAGGGGAGACCTCGTAGCAGTCTACAAAAAAAAGCAGAGGGGCAGGCACTGATCTTTGTTCTGTGGTGACCAGTGACACAACCCGAGGAATGGCCTGAAGCTGTGTCAGGCAAGGCTTAAGCTGGTTATTAGACAATGATTCCTCAGTGGTTGGATGCTGGAACAGACTCCTCGGGGAAGTGGTCACAGCACCAAGCCTGACAGAGCTCAAGTAGCTCACCTACAATGGTGTCAGGCACATGGTGTGATTCTTGAAGCTGCCCTGTGCAGCGCCAGGAGCTGCACTTCAGAGGTCCCTGTGAGTACATTGCTTCTCAAGATATTCTATGACTGCAATTCTTTCCAGAGTTTGGCATATGAAATTTCTCATTTTCTGAAAAAGATGCAGAAGGATAAATGCAATCATCTCTTGCTAGTGGCCTTGTAGATGGTTAAATGAGAACACTATGCCATATGCCACAAAGGAGATAACAATTCTGGGAAAGGATTGCTACTACAGTACTAGATATTAAGAAAATGACATCATAATTGTAACTGCAATTGACACCCAAACTCCTTCTACACAGGCTAGTTTTCTCATACCTTCTCCAGATAATTTTCCTATGTAAACATCAAAGTATCTGAACTATCCTCCAGGTTTTGGGCATCTCCCTCCAGCTTTGAATGGACTTACTTGCCACCAGACACCACAACATAAATTAATTTCTCTTAAAGTGTAGTTTAAAGAATTTTTTAATTTTTACTTTTAAATATAAGTAGTTTATTTTAAAGGTAAGTAATTTCTTTTAAAGTTCTTTTTTAAGCATAGGTAGTTAATTTTCTCTCCTGGAGGAAATTCTGGCCAGAATTTTTATAGGCACAGAAATTTAGGTGGGGTTCGTTCACTTCAACTGTGTTGTGTAGTAGACCATGGTTACTATTAATAAGACTAAATAAAACTCATTTCCATACTCCAAGTTATAAATTTTAATTGACCTGAAGTTCATCAGGATTACTCTAAAACCTGATGTTCCTGAGAACAGCTGGTTTTGATCACAGCAGTTACTTCTGTAGGCAGATTGAACTTTTTCTTCTGGGCTTCCAAGTCAGATGCTTTTTCTAGTTGAAGGGGTGATAAATGTTACCAGGCACAGTTTAAACACTGGTGTCTTAGAGAACCTGAAAGAGAGGAGGTGTGAGCCATGACGTGGCTTTTGGCAAAATGGTTTAGTGGGCATGGTAGTATATTAAATCAAACATTGGTCTTTATAGTATTTTCAAGTCTTCTATGATTCTATGACATTTGTTGTGGATATTTTTAGAGAACAACAGTTACTAAATGTCACACTTCTAAAAAACATCTCAGTCTTGCTGTACAGTTGTTTGGCTCATTGGTAAGTTATTAACATCATCTTTTGTTAACATCGTGATTTCCCCTAATTTTATTTATGTATCCAGGCACATGATGGCAGCAAAGTGCTGAGGAGCCCACTTGCCTCCTCTACATTCAAAGAAGACACAAACTGGCTACTGCAAGAATTTAGTCTAACCAGAATGACAGCTACAGGCAAACTGCATTAAATGTAGGCACATAAAATGATGATGCTTAAAGAATAAAACTGGTATCTCTGTGCATGTTCATTTGTGAGTATTTCCTTGCTGCCTTATTTTCTGCAAAACACATACTTGAGGGTTAGGTGTCAACCCGGGTTAGAAGTGTCAATTCAACTTACAAAATAAACCTTTTTTTTTGAGTTACATATTCATTACTCTCAAATGAGACTGAAATCCAGTATAGCTATTTTTGTTCTGCTAAAATCCAGTGTAGATCAAATTGAGATTTAAAAATTGACCAAAAAACATGGAGTAGAGATATCTTACTGTCATTCTTAAGCCTATATACATTAAGAAGTTTTACATAATGTGACTGTAATACCCATTACTAGAAAAGCATAAACCAGATATACATAAAAAACTATACCTGGAGAGAAGAAAAGAGAAACAATAAGGAAGAAAATAAAGGGATTAATAGGGTAATTTACCTGATGGCTTTGTATATTTTACCTTCTTCTTTTTCTACTCAAAAGAGATCTATATCTATCTATCTATCTATCTATCTATCTATCTATCTATCTATCTATCTATCTATCTATCTATCTATCTATCTATCTATCTACCTATCTATCCATCCATCCATGTGTGTGGATATAGATATATCTGTATTGTCTATATCTGTATCTAGAAACACACATTTGTGGATATGAATATATCTGTATGCCTTCAGCAACGGTCACAGAAGCATAAAGTGAATTACATCAGAGCTAAAAGTCTGCTCTGAAAAACTAAATTTCTAAATATAGAAATTTTGAGTTCATTCCATGAAGAATATTGGGGTTGACTCAAACAGCTTCAATGTCACAAAAAACGCACAGCTAGAAGTTTCTGCATACAATTCTGACTCATTTCACTTATTGTTTTGGTAATAACTTCTGCCATTAATAATGCTATATGAATAAAATTATAAAAATCACACTTTGTAGTGCATTTACACATGACATTTGTCTTTGCCAAATGGCATATTTATGGCCAATGAAGTAGGAGAAAATAAATATTTCTTGTGATAAGTTCACTTAACACTTACTGAAAAAATTATTTCAGCCATGTATTTTCTACACAACTGAAATTTTTTTCTGTGTCTTAGCATTTTTTTTGCTAATATTACAGGAAAATTGTTAAAACATCACAGGAGTGCTATTTCCACTATTGTGAACTTCACAAATAAGCTTGTAGAAATTTGTATGTCAGTAGGACCAAGCAAGGCTGTGAATTGTCTGAACAGTGTTAGTCAAGGGAATGAAAATTATGACAATGCAGATGTGACTCCTTTTTATGTGGACAAAACGGTATTTTCTATCACCCAGTTAGTTCTTTTCCATGGTATGCATGCATTATTACATAGTTGCTCATTCACTAAGTATGATATGAGATATCTGAAGGTGATGAACCATTGACAGGAATTGTTCAAATGCTGCATCCCTGGAAGTGTTAAGTGCCAGCTTAGATGGGGCCCTGGGGGATTGGCATAAGATGATCTTTAAGGCCCTTTACAGCCAAAACCCTTCTATGATTCTATTATATTTATCTTAATCTTTTAACATTTATCATAGCAAGATGTAGTGTAACTTCAGGTAAGAGGAGGGCTTGGATGTGTTTTTCTTTTTTTTTTTCTTTCAGTAGGAGATTGTGTCAGTGGACAAATGGTTGTGAGTTCTCTCTGAGCAGATTAATTCTTGTGAGGCAGGTCATCCATCAGCAACTGATTGTGAAGAAACCTTTTATGTGAATTTTCCTTCTGTAACTTCATATTTTTCACAATGTCTCAGCGAAGGTAACTGATTTAGACTTGGAATAGCAGTCACTCATTTTGCATATTGAAAGACTGCACACACATAGGTACTGATAATAAGTTTTCAGTAGCTTCAGGGAAATTTGTCCTTTTAAGTACCACGCATTTTTCCAAATCGCAAAGTACGTTTAGTACCTCGGTATCTTGAACTCTAAGAAATATTGGTCATACCAAAATGGAACTTTAACCTATTCTTTGTAGTTAGCAGTCTCATAAGGATATTTGAAAATTGCTATATTAAAAAAAAACTCAACTTGCAAAAGTATTCTGTCATGAATAATGTTTTGGCTGAATGAAGGGCAGCAGTTGCATTTAAAGTGATTCAAATGTATAGCCAATTACAAATCCAGTACTTGAACTGAAGATGGAAAATGGAAGGAAACAATATTACTTGAAAACCATATCATAATCTCAATAGGATGCAAATTTTAGAACAATTATGAAGGAAGCATGGAAAACAAAAGAAAACAAAAGAACACAAAGAAAAGAACAAAGAAAACAAAATTCAGGACAGGTTTAACTATTACAAGTCACTACATATGTGGTGAACAAACTTGCTTCATTCAAAATATCTCATCACCTATAGACAAAAAATCTAGGGGGAAAAAAAATAATTAGAATTAGACTGCTCTAGCACTTTTGTGATGCATCTGGCATTCAGCACCATACCTGAAACTATCATGGAGGATGAGGAATAATGAAAAGTTAACAAAGATCCTATGCTGGCAGAGGTCAACAGTGTTACGTGTCAGATGCTGACTTATCTGGCATGAGATTACAAATGGCGAACCTCAAAAAAGAGTTTTGCAAACATTTTTTCTTCACAGTTTTGTTAATGACCTTGGCATTTAAAAATACACACATCCCGAGTAAGTTAGTTGTCAGTACAAGGAACAAACATGAATAACTTTGAAGATTGATGTAAAGGAAATGCGTTAAAATAGAATATGGTAAAACTGTTTTCCTAGAAAATAGCAGTAAGTGTATCTGCTGTAGGCTTGGTTTCCAAAGGAATTGTGGTACTACACTCTTCTTGTCCCTCAGGCCACACTGTGATCATTCATGACAGGAACAACTAAGAAAATAATTCCCCCAGTTTGTGAGAATTAGAAAAACCTTTAGTGGGGCATAAATTAAAAGAGAGGTATTTAAACTAAAGGATATTTATAGCAGAAGAAGAAATAAGCAAACTGATTACTAATGCATTGAATTAAAAAATAAAAGGAAATTCTAACCTCCATGTAAAACAATTTGGTTAACTCCTAATTGGAGTGAGTACTTTCAAAACGTAACTGAATAAGATTATGAAGGGAATTCTGTAGGGGAATAATTACAAAAACAATGAGATTGGGCTAAAAGAATGGGAAGGTATTTTTTAGTATTGTGCTCTTGTGTCAAAATTAAGTGATATTCTCAGCGTATTATGCAATGTAATTTCAGGTTTCAGCATAATTTGGGTAAGTGATGAAGGAAGAGAAATCACTTATAAGAAGTCACACCATAAGAAAGTGTTACAAAGTTTTATGTATGCTTTAATTTTTACTTTCATTTTGCTTAACTTATCTGAATAGTTTTTCTGATTGAACCATATCCATTTTGATACAAACAACCTGTGACTGTTGTCCCTCAGCAGAGGGCCAGGTGTGCACTTGGTGCGCAGGAGCAAATAATCAGGCAGAGCTGATTCACCTTTGAACCTTCAACACCATTACATGCAAAAAGGGGCACATTGTCATTCTGGTGTTTCTTGTCTTGCTGTGACTGTTCACTTTGATGACACTAACACATCCTTGCTGTTCTGCTGTTATCTTGATGTGATCCTCACAGCAGAGTAGTTGAAAGAAGGTTTGCCAGGTATGAGAAGTCAAACGGTGATTATGTGTATGATTATGACTAGATTTAGTCTTAATACAGTATCTAAATACTGCCAAGGCAATATATGAGAACTCTGTGATCTATTGCCACTAATGTTGGAGACAGGAATGTGACAAAGACACCCCAAGCTCATGCAGCACCAGCCGAGGTTTATTGATGCGCTCCCTTTTACAGGGGCGTTGAATTCCCCACGCTGACAAACGATTGGTTAAGGGTCTTAACTCCGCCCAGCTCACTGGCCAATGGTGCGGGTGCATTCGTGGTTCAACGGGATTGGCTGCAGTCCCCTGTTTGAGCTCGAATTCAGCCAATCACATTCACACCTGGGGAGTTGATTATTTCTGTTATCAAACAAACTGGGCTGGTGCAGTTGTGTCTGTTATTCCAATTTCTGTGCGGCTACAGACCAGCTGTAGCTGTCACAGTCTCTTATGATGGATTATAGTATAACCAGATTGGGCTTCCTCCTGTTGAATCACAACCTTCAGTAAGACCCATTGCTTTTTAAAACTTTTCAGAGAGGTCTAGGTGCAGCTTGGTACATCTAGTTTCAGATTTAATCAGCAGTATATATCTGAAAAGTTATAATATGGACAGGTTGAGCTAGAAACCTACAGGTTTACAGTCTTTGGTGATGCAGAATTCCCAAGTACAAAGCTGCAAAGCACCTATGGAAGTATTGCAGGATTTTGTCTCTATGTTTGCTTGAATCTTAGCACTTTTTGGATTCCCATGTCCAAAAGTGAGTATTCCTTATTCTTGGGTGGGATATACTCTGCAGGAACCTCTTTCAAGCAGCTTGCAGTATTGGGATACCAGTTTGCCCAGTTGGCCCAGTCTCCAGCAACATTTCCAAAGTGAATCACAAATTACTCTACTCCTGCATCTCTGGACTGTATTAATTATGGAGGACTCAGCCAGTTCATCCTTTAATATCCACCTGGTGTTCTTATAGGACAAACTACACTGCCTATCAGAGACAGAAAAAAGGGAGAAGGATGCATGCATGGTGGAAGAGGAGGACATACCTAAGACCTGGTTATAGTTCATTGGTTTCACAATGCTTTGTTTTTATTTGATCATTTTTAGGATTTTTAAGAACAAATATTCTCAATATTGTAATATTGTTGCCCTATGAACTATCTATATCTGAAGTTTTGTGTCAAAATAACTGAAAATAGTATAAATCATATATTGAGTTACCTTAGTTCTTGACAAAACACAATTCCAACAAACTAAAATATTCAAAATATTTGTGCTTTCTAGTGTGCCATCTCAATCAGTAGCCACCATAAATAGATAAGATAAAGATGCCAAACTGCTTTGAAATAATTCCCTTGGTATCCTATAATCAGATCCATAAGCAGACGTAAGAAAAAATTAACAGGTAGATTTTAGAAAATTTTGGAAGGAAAAACATATTAAGTCTGTACTCAGGAATTCTTTTCTTTTTGAATTATATGTCTGAAATCAATGAAATCACTGACACTGCAATGACTAAGATAATCTATTTGCTGGATTAATTTCTATTAGTTGAAGAAATAGAAGTTCATAGGTTCATTAATGTTCTCTTCAAACTCTTCATGAATTCCACTGCAGTGGAGGCATAATATTGACTTAGCATATAGATATTGTTCCACTTTCTAGAATCAGTTTAGATAAATTTGAGACATGTCCAGATGACTTTTGAAGATTTCCAGTTCCAGTGTTCATTCACTCTCTCAGGATAAAAGTGTTTCCTGATATTCAGAGGGAAGCTCCTGTGTTTCTGTTGGTCCTGTCACTGGACACCATGTAAAAGAGTCTGACTGTCCTTTTTGCATCCTTCCTTCAGGGATCTTGATAAGACTCCTCTGTGTGTCCCTCAAACTGGACAGTTCAAGTTCTCTCAGCCTTTCTTCATAGGAAAGATGCTCCAGTCCCATGGTCATCCTCGTGGCCCTTCACTCGACTGTCTCCAGTACATCCATGTTTCTCTTGTCATGGGCAGCTCAGAACAGAGCACAGTACTTCAGGGTTGGCATCAGCAGTGTGAATAGATGAGAAGAACAGCCTCCCTCAAGCTGCTGGCAACTCTCTGCCTGAAGTGGAGCAAGGTGCCAATCAGCCTTCTTTGCTCTAAAGACATGTTGCTGCTTTTGCTCTGTTTTATGTGGATGTGGCACCTGGGGATGTGGTTTAGTGGTGAACAAGGTGGTACTAATTAGTGGTCAGACTCAATGAAATTAGAGATCTTTTTCCAACCTAAATGATTCTGTGATTCCATGTCTACCAGCATCCTCAGGTCCTTTCCCACCAAGAAGTTTTAGTTGTGCCTTCCCAGGTTGAAGGACTTAGCATGACCACTTGTTGAACTTGAAATTCCTGTTAGACCTTTCCTCCAGCCTTTAGACAGCATAATGACCCTTTGATGTATCAGTATCATCATGGTATCAATATTAAAATGCAAAATAAATATTTATACTGATTTTATATTATTTAGGAATAGTTTATTCTACTGTAAAGTAGTTGACTTTCAACTCTCCTACAAGTGGGCTTTTAAAAATAAAGATTTGCAAAATTATTCTAAAGGTTTGAGAGGTTAGTCCATCTTGTTGTTTTTAACTTTATAGGCTATTATCAAGATGAAAAATTAATTGATTTCTTTAATAGATGTCAAGGGATGATAAATTTAGAAGTAATTCTAATACCAACAGAATGGAACCATAGGAGGTTTATAGCTTTGAATGATACTTCATCTTCTTCTTCCTAAGCAGTCTTCTTAAGTTCAGATTTTGACTTGCATCAAATGCATTGAGAATACTGTTCCATTCTAGGATGCTGTGAATAAAAGAAGTTTATTTTTGATGCAGTAACACAATTTTTCATCTATGGGAATATTAATTATGAGAATAATAAATAAATAAACAAGCAGTATTTTCTAAAAGATGGTTGTTTCTATAAATCTTTAGAGATCCCTTTTTTCTTCCTTTATGTTGCAGCATTTTTAATAATCCAAATACTTAACTATTGAGAGCTTTTTTCCTTCTGCTCAGCAATATGTGATAAGTGCTAAGAAACAGGGGACAATGTAGGAAGTGTCTCTTTTTCTCCTGTGCTGCTTTTAGACTAGCTTTAAAAGGCCCCAAGCTCACAAACCCACAAATTATGTCTGCAAAGGTAGATTTAACCATGATGATGGTTATGGTTATCATAAAACTTGATACCTGATGTGCTTATTTAAATTCCACGGGGTATTCCATTGGAGCCTAAATATATTGGGAATTATGAACTTAAGTCTGTGTATGTCAGCTCATGTTATGCTGCAAATTATTTTTTAACTTGGAAGAGCCTATATATAAAGGTAAATTTAAAAGATTGAATACTGATTGTTGCCTGTTATCTAAGTTGTGTGGATCATAAAGAGTACCAGTTCTGCTGTAGCATTCTAATCATAGTGCACAGCATTGTGTATTTAGAGATTGTTTAGTGTTTGTGGTTGTCTATACTGTGTTTATAGAAGTAATCTTTGTACCCAACAGAGTTTCACATCAGAAGCACCCTCACTGTGAACCTTACTACATCATTGAAAACCTGATTCTGAATAAAGAGTTTTAGTACAAGCTTCTTAAACTTATTTGAGAAATGTTTGTTTTAATTTAAGAATTAACTCCTAATTATTTTATGGATGCCTAATAAAGGATCTCAAAGATGGTTTATAAGATTTAACAACTAGAAATTTAGTTATCAAAGGCTACAGGGGAGTTGGTGAACAATCTATATTAAATTTTTAAGTTGGACTGGAATTCTTGCAAAACTATTTTTCATTTTCTGCCTTTTATTTGGACTCAAAATTATGACTGCTCTAGAACCTACAAACACCTGACTTGGAGGGCCAATCACTATTACCTTTGTGGTCCTCTCAGTTTTCAGCATCCTGCTATTTCCAGACTCTGAATGCATCTTTTTTTCCTGGCAAATAAAGCTTCTGTTTGCTAAATGACTTCATATTATTGTTCTTTTTGGGTGTAATTTTCCTTATTGACTCACATTGATTCTCATCTGTTTGGTTTGTGTAACTGACTTATTTCAGAGGGGTTTTTTCCTCCCTGCAGGAGTACATGTTTTTAGACCTTATGTATGAAATTAACTGCTCTTAGTATTTTTCTGATGGTGGCACTCTGTGTTTGTAATCTTGAAGGATGATAAGAGAAATTCATAAGGAATAGCAGAACCTGTTTCTGATTGGCAAATTGTAGAGATGCCATGGAATCAACACAGACAAATAAGTTAAAATCATGGGAGAGGATCTTTCAGTGGGACAGGATTTGAGTGGTGATACTGAACAGTATATTAAGGTTATTACCAACACCTTTGAGGGAAAATCCCTACAATTTTTATCAGTGTGTGAACATGTAGTTGTATAAATATATGTGAGAAACCTCAGCTTTATTCAGTACTCATAAAATTTTGTTTAGATAACTGCTTCCAGGTTTGGGGAAGGTTATGGCATTTAATTTTCCACTGTCACTTGATAGCCATAAGTTTGGGTGTCGTGCCAGAGCTCAAGTTTCTTCTGTTCCTTAGGTGTATTTTGTCTATTCAGAACAGAATTTGTTTTCTCTTGTGCAGGATGATTGCTTCCTACATCTTTCTATAAGTGCTATAGCCAAGTTTCTTTATTTCTGGGTAATTTCCACTTTGATAATGATATCTAGTTTTGTGTTCAGTCTTTTCCCTCTTATTCTGGCCAATCTTTCAAGAAGCATTGTTATATATATTGTTTTTTTTCCCAGCACTAAGGAGTCCAGTTTATGTTCACATATTTGTCTCCAGTACTAATCTTTTTTGTAGCCTTCAGTTTCAGTCAAAATTCTATCCTGTTTTCAAAAGCAGTTCTTTTTTTCTTCATTTATCAGCTTTGTAATCTGACCTTGTAAATTTTCCTGTTGAAGGCTAAATCATTTGGCCTTTATATCAAACCTCCTTTCAATTAGTTACTCAATCTTTGGCTCAAGTGTTCTGTCTTTAGAATTAGATTTTCAATATAAATTTTTCTATCTTACTTTCCTACAGTTAGTTGACATTTGGCTAACATTCCATGGTGAAACTATATATACAATCTTGTTTATAACATGATGTCTCTTTATAGGTCATAAAGAATACGGTTTGGAATAATTTTCTCCTTCTTTTGCAACTTCTTTTTTTCTTGTTCTAAATTTTTGCTTTTAATTGAAAGGATGAAAGTTCACTGTGTGGGTCTTTGTCAGCTAGTGAGATGCATTCTGAAATCAGAAGCAGTGAGACAACAGCTGCCTTTGAAAGAAATGATAAATGCATTTCCCTACATCACTAAAAAATTGAGGACTTGGCTAAAAGAGAGACTTTATCCTCAAGTGGAACATTAAAATTTTTAAAAAAAAGTCATCTGATATGCCCAGCATTTCTGACTCATTTTCTTTCTTCCAATTTCATGCATGGAGTGAAAATTGTAGATTATTCAATTCTTTAGAAAAGTCCTTATTTTACACCAAAAGCTGTTTTAATGATTATAGTGCTTTACAAATCACATAGTTATTCACAAATCCCTTTATTTATGGACTGTGCAGCTCAATTGACCTATGATGATGCTGATAAACCCTAATTCCTTATTTCCTCTGATTAAGCTTGGGTGATGTAAACATCTGCTGACACATTCGGTGACCTGTCAGAATTGGCCTGACTCCCAGAAAGTCCCATTAACCCCTTCCTGTAATAGCTTTGTATCCTGTCATTTTACTGGAATAGAAATCAAAAGGAGTTCAGAGGTACTCAGTTCATGTCTGCAAAATCATAAGGGTTTCCCAAATTGACACCAGCACTCATTCTTTCAAAGTACAGATTCATGTATAAAATGTCAATATTATTTTATTTCTAAGTAAGTGGGAGGTGTTTTAAGCCCAAGCTCAAAATTCAGCTTGTACAGAAAAAAATGAAGTGCTTTTTAATGTTACAGTGTGTTATCTGCATTAGTTCCTACCTGTTCTGGCTGGATATGCACTTGCAGCTGGTATTTAGGGTCAAATATTGGTAGACATAGGAGCTTTCAGTTAGACAGCTGTATCCTGCATTTAAAGACCCTGACTGGGGGATAACTTTACGTACTGTTTTAGAGTTCTAATAGATTGGCTTTTTGTGCTTCATCCTGCATTAAAATATAAAAGGAATGGGAGTCTGATGTGATGTTTTTGTCATTTCCCACACTTGCAATGTCATTTCTGCCCAGTTGCTTGGTCCAGCACATGGCAGAAGAAAAGATACAGGATATTGTTCTTTGGTAGCTCTCTTTCATCCCCTCAGTAATCACTGAGACCACTGTTTAACTTCTGTCAGCTGGGGAGGAGAATGAGCTCATAGGCACAGCAGCTGTTAAAGGAGAGACCCTCTCCAAGTTCCCTGACTGAAAAGCAGATGAAATTTAAATGGGTGATTTTCATCAGGGTTTATGATTCCAAGAAGCACAGTTGGCTCACGTGTGCCAATTGGCAATCAGACAAATATCGTGCTGCCTCTTTGCCCCGTCAAAAAATTGCATGTTTTAGACAAAGGCTAAGGGATACATTGGGTACTGACAAGGCTTCTTGTAGCTGAGTTACAGAGAAAAGCCAAGTTTTGCATTTAGGATCAGTATCTTAAGAAAAGTAGAATTTTAAATAAAATGAGCTATAAATTAAATTAGATTTGTAACTGAAGCATATCAATATTTTATTATCAAATATTGGAATTTTGGGGGTTTTTATTAAAATGAACAGTGTGTCAAACTGTAACTACCTAGCTCTAAGCATTAGGCCTCTCATTTTTGAATTCTGAAATACTTCAGGAAAAGGATGTTTTTTACTTCATGTAAGATTCCTTTCACGTCTGTATTGGTAAAATAATGAGAAGAAAGATTTGAAATTCAAAAATCTTATATTGAATATTTGATTGGACAAAGAGATGGATAGATTAAGGATAGGTGAGTGATTGGCAAAATGGTTTAAACTTTTTATTTTTTCTCTGATTTATGGCAGAAAAGGAAACTAAACTATATCTCTGTTTGAGACCAGTGAAAGGATCTTTCCTTTCTTGTACTATCTGTAAAACAAGGTAGTTCAGAAAGTATCAGACACACTATTTTCCAGGACAGAAATTGGATTTTCATCTATCTTGAGTTATGTGGAAAAGAGTACATGGCAGACTTGACATCTGGGAAATTTGAAATAGAAACTTTTGTATCTGTCTTTGACTGATTGTCATTAATCACTAAATTTTCCTGAACAACATCTCTACAGGTGAATTGTGCATCCTGCATCTTTCATGCTCCAGTGGAGTCCTTTCATACTGACAAAGTATGTGTGCTTGCATGAGGAAAGGGAGAGGGAAGAGTTGAGGGGAAGGGAAGGAAGAGTTGACAACCTCAAAGAGCTTCTTGAAATTCACTTCACCCATTTCTTCAATTTGCATTGATACCTTCAGGGAAATCAGGCTTTATTAAAAGTCACATTTACGGATGTCACACGAAGACAGAGCTGTTAGCCACAGCAAGTTCATCACATGAAGAATATTATTAAAGGTGGGGTTAAGCTCAACTCAGTCATTTTTATAAGAATAAACACTATGTGAAAAATATTTATTATGCAGCAATTAATGATTTCTTGCCAAGACAACCTTTTCAGAGCATGCCAATATTATTAGATTATTACTTGCAAGGAAAACAAATATGAATGAGCTCAATACCTCTTATAGATGTCAATCTATTTATTAGGTATTTAATAAGTTTTTTAAATAAAGCTATATTTCTGTATTTTCAGTTGGTTTTTACCCATGCATGTATTCTAAAACAACTTTACTGGCCTAAGGCTGCCATATTTTCTGTAAGAGTCAGTTCATGTGTTCCTATTTCCTCTCTTTCTTGTTTCTTTGTTTCTTTATTTTTTTAATAGCTGGTGTAAATGGGAAAATATCCTATATGTAATAATATTTTTGATATTCCAAAATAACCTCTCTAGCCATTGACTGTTACTGTGTTTCTGTATTGAATTTTGAGAAGGCCACAGACTTCAAATTGAAACACAGCAACTACAAAGACTGATCTTAATGTAGGATTTATGCTCTAACATCTTTTTTTTTTTTTTTGTGACATTGATTAAATTTAAAATACAGTTATTTCAGAATAACCGTAAAGAAAAAGAATTAATTTACTGCCCTTGATTTTACACCCATAGAACTTTATAAGATCTAAACAATCAAATATCACATACCCTGTTTGGGGAGTCCCTACACTAAGCCCCTGTAAAAGTGTAATGTACATTATCAATATATTCAGCAGAATGCTTTCTTTCAGGTCTATCTAGAATCAAATATGCTTTCTACAAGGTTGCAATAACTATTAGTTACTGCTTTGTGGTAACTGAGCCCCATATAGCACTATTATATTTAAATGAATCAACTGGGGTTTTTCTTCTCCTCTATCAAGCAGTAAAATAAACGCAAAGATAATTTTTTTTTTACTGCTGGAGTTTGCATTACAATGGTAGGAAAGTCTTGCACTTGTGTGCAGTTACTGGTTACTCACACAGTATTTTATCATATTAGAGGTTTTCTTTCTTACACAAGTACTTATTAAAAAAAAAAAACAGAATAAAATAATTCATAATCTCAAATCTAGAACATTGAAGTTGGAATGCACTTTAACTGTCCTACATATTAAAACATACTAAAGGGAAATAAGCAAGTGATTGAAAGTGGAAACAGATAAAATTGAAATGAGTGATATTCATTAGCTGGACGTTTTAGATACTTGGTGGACCATGTTATCTCAGAACAAAAGCACCCTTCACTCCTTGAAGTTTCTATCCCTATGATGCCCTTAAGTTATGGAACTGTTATCCAGTTTTCTTAACAGGAAAAGCATATGGACATTGCAATGCTTGGGTTGGTATTAAAAAATTCTGATATCTTTCTGCTTAAATCTATGGTTTATGTACTTGTTTGCTATGCATATTGTATGAGCAGAGTGATCAGAAAAAAATCTCAATAAACTGTCAGCTTTTCAAACCACTTTATTTTGAGCTGGCTTTTGCTAAAATGAAGATTGTTATTCCTGTATCTTTTTCCAACTTCTGCTTAAAGACAGCCAACATGTTTCTAGGGAGAGAAGCAAGAACAGGTTTTCCGTTCAACACCTATAGTCGAGGACTTAAACTTGTGGATTTTTCTGTGGTTTTGTTTGTTTTGGGTCGTGATTTTTTTTTTTCTCTCTTCTCTCCCTTTAGGATTTTTAATTTGTTTGTTGTTGTTCTTCTTGTTGTTGTTCTTCTTCTTCTTCTTCTTCTTCTTCTTCTTCTTCTTCACTATTCCAAATGTTTCAGGTACCACAATACAAGCCTAGAGCAAGAGTTTAGTTCAGTACTAATTAGATATTCTCATTTTTGCCTTATTAATGCTGTTGGCAAAAAAAGGAATTGCATGCAAGTCTATAGGAATAGGAGTAATAGAAGTAGCCAAAAGAAGCAAAAAAAGTAGTTCTGAGGGATTTAATTTGTATCTGGCCATGATGAGGCATTTGGCAAGAAAGTGAGTATTGCACTCCCAATTCATCATTTCTCTGTGTATCTTTTCATAAAATATCACAAAACTCCCACAATATAAAATATAAAGTTTCTGATACAAGTAATAATGTGTTATAACTCCAATATTTAGAAAATTGTGAAATTGTTTCTTTGAATTAATTTTAAATTATATTAAGTATTAAAAGAAATGGCTAATTTTTTAGGTCCCATCAGTGAGGTTGATGAAGAGGAAAAGTTAAGAGAATAAAATATTTTCTTAATACAAAGTAACCTTTCAATTATAAGCAGAGTATCATTTTTTACATAATGTAAATCCATGTATCATGTGATTAGTTACATCTTTCCTAAAGAATGTAATAAATTCTGCCTTTCATTTTGATATATTTTAGTAGCATAATGTAAATGGTTGATTTGCAATAATGAGGTTAATGAATCAGATTAAGTAGTGACAGGCAGCTTGAAGACTTCATATGAAGTCACAGCAAGCAGACAAGATATTAGGTACATTCATCACCATGTGATTCCAAAACAGTATGCCAGCAAAAATAAATTTAATTAATTAAAAACTTGCTTTTTTTTATCATACAAGATTAATTTGAGATGTAAAAGTAATAGCTTTGTCTTCCTTTTGTGCCTGAAAAGTAGTGGATAATGCGATCACAAATATACTTTTACTTTCATTTGTCTCAAAATTAGTTACATATATTCCAAATTATAAAGAAAAATAGTAGAAGAAAGTGGATAGAAATGTTTGTCCATGAAGTGCAGGACTTGTTTGGACTAGCGCTTAGTCTTTCTTTTCCCTCATGCACTGTTCCTTAATTTTTATGTATTTAAATTGGTTTGTCTATTCCAGCTAAAAACATACAGTCCTATAAACTACAATAGGTGTGAGGATGAGTTATTTATGAAAAAAAAACCAAAACAGACCACAAAAATCCCCAAAAAAGAGAATCATATTAATCCTGTTTAAATAAAACGTAAATGAATCTTAATTTTAAAAGCCACCAAAACCCAACAGGACAATCAATACAGGAGCTCTCTACCTAGTGGAGCTGTTGCACTTTCATCAGTTGGAATTGCATGTAACAAAAACATGGAAACATTTGTATGTTGTCTGTTGAATACCATATTAGCATTCTCCTTTCTTACAGCAAACATGTTACATAGTTTTAGATGTTTGTGCCACACAGAAATGTATAGAATATTACTATTTTTTCTTTAGTGAAAAAGTGAAAATAATTTTACAAGGTAATGAATAGATCAGATTTAGAGTCATATTGGGAGGCATGGGTATATTAGGAAAGAGAATGTATAAAATCTTCACATATTAGATTTTTTAAGCAGATATATCTGTTCTTGTAAAGGTACAGTACACTTGAGGCCAAACCTAATCATTAATCTGTGGTAGAACTAGCTATTGCTGTTTTCAGACAAGAAAACTGTTTCTAATGAATGACTAAGAGTGGAGCAGTACAATATTTTGGTTAGACCCTGACTTGAAGCAAATGACAAAAAATGAGGCAAAGGAAGGAACAGTAAAGAGAGATGATTCATTTATGCTGAAGCTGGACTGAAAAACCAGTAATGTAAACCAGATTTTGTTGTAAGGGAAGGTAATACTCTGTGGAAAGAGGAATTTTTGGCTATCAAACAGTGGTTGACATAGAATCATGGAACAGAGAATATTGCTTGAAAACACTGTAAGGTTTCTTTGAACATCCAAAAGATTTTTGTGCCAGAGAAACATTGGAAGAAGTGAGAGTGATCCAAGAATAGGCAAAGATGTTGTGAATTTCTTTACTCTCTGTAAGAAATTATTATTATTATTATTAATAATAATAATAATAATAATAAACCTTAGACTTGGAAAATATCTTCTATTCAGATGTAAACAAAGTATGGACTGATTGTTTAGTGCAAGTTATTCAAAAATGATTTTGAGATTAATCCAAGTCTAAAACTTGTTGGTGCTCTATGACAGCTGTGTCAGAATTATGCTACCAGGAAAGAATTTTTCTGCTGACTAGTGCTGTGTAAATAAATTAAAAGGTTTTTCATAGGTAATGTTAGTATTTAAAGTTCTTAGCCTTAAGGAGGGCAAAACACATGAGAATACAGAGTGAAAACCCCAATTGTTCTGAGAAGCAGGAAAGAGGTCTTCATATGTCGTCACAAATCTTTAGTCTTTCTAAGGTAAAGATCGTCCACTAACCAAAAAGTATTTTCTCAAATAAGTTAGTCAGGTAATAACAGTAGGAAGTGCATGAGAGTAGGTTTGCTGTACTTCACTGCAAATATATACAATATATACTATAATCCTCTCTGTAATAAGTAAATGTGTCTTTTCTCCTCAAATACTGAAAATGGCCCATGCTCCAAGCAGATATTCATCTACTCAACTCCAAGCACACTTCAGGACCATGAAGTAAGGAACTCGTAGGAAAAGTTAGATTTTTGTTGTGTTGATGTGGCAGCAAGTCCAGAGGAATATTGCATTTGGTGTTAGCTTTTGGGCATTTTATGATAAATGTATAATGATCTTAAATTAAGAATGAAAAAGAAACCTCGATTTTTAGTAAAATGTTGGAAAATTTAGTCACTAGTGAAGCAAGACAAACTTGTTTTAATTATTCATACATATTCAAGTATAGCTGGTTACACACATCCCTTGAGTGTTTCCAGACATGCTTGCTAATGATTGGGAAACTTATGGAACTGTCTCTTGCTAATTCCACTTCAAACACAATGCTTCAAAAATTAGTAATCAATTAAGGTTTGACTTTAGAGACAAACTTGCTTCCTAGTTAATTATTCTTAGCTCATAAAAATTGTGCTGACAAGTGGTTGAGTCATATCTTTTAAGATCTTGCCAAAAACCACACAGCAAGCCCAGGGAAGGTCGATATAAAGTGAAACCATGTGCACTGACTCCACAATTAGAAAATTACCCAGATCAGTATTGGTATGAATGTGCATTGTGAAGCAGTAGATGTCACACTGTGAAAGGGTCTGCTACACTCTTGAAAGTGAAGTCAAGGTCCTGCAGTGCTGCTATGGTGACATTACCAATATCATCTAGTCAGTTATAATCTGCAGGAACTGGCATTTCTGTAAGACCGTTAAAAATTCTTAATAGCACTCCGAGGGAAAAAAATGCATGACTCTGTTAATTAGACCACACATAGACTGTAAGTCTGAAGAAAATCCCAGCAACGTTCATGTTTGTTGGTGTGGATCATGATTACAAGAGGTAGCTTGTGAGTGGCATATGTATTGTGTTTCTTCTCAACTACAAGAATAGAAGTCTGACACTTGCTGACAGGGGATGCCTTTTTAAAAGATGCTGATACAGAGTATCTTCTTGGTAAGAGAATCATACAAATCTGGCCCATACTAATTCCACTAGCTCCTCCAAAAACAAAATTACTTTTGTCCCAGAGGAAGTAATCAGCTTGTCATGTTTCTAATTACTAATACTTGCCTTCTGTTTGACAGGTCTCAACTTCCTTTCCTTTCAAATTATCCAATCAAACTTTGTATGGTAGAGAAATTATTGTCATATTTAACTTGATGTTATTTCACTTTGATGTTAGAATTTTCTATTTGAAAACAGATATCTTTTGGGTTTCTTTCCAGTTATAGCAGAATCCATAACAGATAAGAATGTATGTGAGCCTTAACTTTTACAGTTCCTTATGATGGGCTACTTACCCATGTGAATTTGTATCAATACGGTTTTTCTAGAGGGACAAGGTGTTGAATGACTTTGTATTTTTCTAGTCCAATAAAACGTTTGTTTTCACAAAAATAACTTATGTATACATTCATAAATGCATGCCATGGATTTGCCAAGCACTCTAAATTCAACTAGCTCACAACAGAGCTAAGGTAACTTGAAGAGGAAGATTGCTCTTTATTATAGACCAGTCAGCCAGGATGAAGAGGCAGATAAAATATTCTATAAGCACCATGGTCACTGGCCCTTGTTCTTGTGGGGGACCTAAACTTGCCATATGTATGAAGGAAATGAAATACAACAGAGAGTAAAGTCTAGAAGGTTCTTGGAACATGTGGAAGAGAACTTCCTGACACAGCTGGTGAGCAAGCCAACCAGGACACATGCCCTGCTTGACCTGCTACTTATGAACTGAGAAGGATTTGTTAGTGTTGTGATTGTTGGAGACTTTCTTGGGCACAGTAATCATAAAATGATAGTGTTTTCAATTGCCAGAAGACAGATTTTGACCTGTTTAGGAAAATGGTTGAGAGATTCTCTTTGGAGGCAGTCCTGAAGGGCAAAGGTGTCCAGTAGGGCAGGAATGTTTTAAGAAGGAAATCTGAAAAATGCAGGAGCATCCAATGCCCATGTGCCAAAAGATGAGATGGGGGAAGAAGACTAGTCTGACTGAACAGAGAACTTTGGCTGGAACCCAGAAGAGACTCTCCATCACTTATTGCAGGCAAGGGGACCCATAGGGACAAAGGATGAGGAAAAGGCTGAGATACTTGATGCCTTCATTTCCTTGGTCTTTATTGGCAAAGTTGTACTCAGAGTACAACACCCTGAATCAGAAAAGACAGAAGAGGAACAGGATGAAGCCCCCATGATCCAAGTGGAAATGGTCAGAAACCTTGCTTCTTCATGTAAACGTTCACATCACCTGACCTTACTGCCACTAGCCACACACATTCTTTTTATGACTTAGCTCCAGAAAAAATTCCCCTTGCTTGCTTGTTTCCTATTCCATTCATCGGTTAATTTTCTTTTAAAATCTTTGCTAAGAGTATTAGCAATAAATCTAAGAAGAAATAAATATACAGAATAGCAGAGAAATTTGATATTGGATTTGCTGTTTGAAGGGGAAAATGCCCTCTCAGTAAAGGGAAATTACCTTATAGATTTTCATAATTGGTAAAAAAACCCCTTTTAGACTAGCATTTTGCTGTAGGTATAGGAGGTCTTTGTACCAAAGGTAACTAACAGTTTCAGTTTTCTAACCATTTGTTGCCTCTCCTGACCTATCTAGGGAAGATATTTCTGTTTCATTAGTTCCTTTCTCAACATAAACAATAAAAATTGGCTTTCCTTCTCTTCAATTAGAGTGTTTAGGTTCAAAGTCAATAGTGAGATTATCAGCTCAAGCAAAAATAGATGAGGAGATGTAATAAGTAATTGGAATCTGAAAAACAAAAGGAAAAAATTATTCCAAAATAATCTCTTAGAGCCACAGTTATTTCTTATAATTTGTTGTATTTTTATTTCCTAATTCAATACATGTGTCCTGAGGTGATTCATGATGCTCTTTTATTCCATATCTACCTGTACCCAAAAGTTGTTGCTGTATGTTTACGACACTACAAATGAGAACCTTGTGTGTGTGTGTGAGGGATGCTATCACTGGAATTTTTAAAATTACTGATCCCAGGAAGTTTCTGGGTCTTTGCCATGTGGCGTTTGCTTCACAAGCTGCTTGGTCTTTGGTGAGGCAAAGGTTTTTTTTCTTCCCTTTTTGAGTTTGCTTTTGCTTTTTTGGTTTTTCTCCTTTGGCTCAGGCTGCAGTCAGCAGTTTTGACCTGCCTTGGGGTGAGCTCTACAGGTGCCTGTCCACAGCTGAGGCGTGGTGCCAACAGTGGCAGAGCATCCCCAGCTCCAACCTGGGCCACCATCCAAGAAGAGAAGGCACCAAGTGGCTCCAGCTCAGCTGCCTGGCCCTGCTGTGCCTTGCTGTGGGGAGGAGGTTGAGTCCAGGCCAGATGTTGGACATTCATCACAGCTGGAACTGTTCCGTGAAGCTCCTGCCTTCCCAAGAGGGATCTGACACCATCCTGTCCCTTTGTCTAACAAGCCTGAGGCTCTTCCTGTCCTGTGCTGTCTTGGGTAGGGTATTTTGGACAATTCAGGTCTCTCTTTGCTCCTGTGGAGCTGGGGGTGTGAGTTTTAAATAGTTTGGTATCTAGCAGTAATTTAAGTTCTTTTTTTTCTCTTGCCTGAAAACTTTTTTTTTTCCTTAAATCTACTTGTATTTAATCCTTATTGGTGGAAAGGGATTGGTTGAACATGTTTAGGGAGACAAGTCATTCCAGACTGCTCTTCTTAAAATTATCTCAAGCCAAGATAACATGACAAAAAACCCCAAAAAACAAAAAAAACCCCAAAACAAGCTAAATATTCACTAAGTGTTGCTAGACATATGCCTATAAAGTAGTGCCATTACATGCTCCTACTAAAGAATATATTTCTGAAGGCCTCAGCAGAATCTTCATAACATTTTCTAAATGGGCCATCTTATTGCTGAATCACAATGGACTTCCAAAGAATTCTGTCTATTTTGTGAGAAACATAGCTCACTATTTAAATTTTTTAAATAAAAGTTTAACAAGGGATAAAAGGATAATATTCAGCACTGGAGTGCTTTGGCAATCTGCCAAAAGCACACTTAGCTTTAAACAATTTTCTTATATATTTTTCATTACATTGGTTAAATGCACATTAATGAGGGTTATGCATATTCAAACATTCCTGTGGGTTTTACATGTTTTGGGAATTCTTTTGCCTGGTTTTAACCTTTAACTTGTCTGCATGCAATCCTGTAGATTAAATCAGTATATTTTATTTCTTCACTAGGCTTCATTCCGTTGTTTTGACACTTCCTGGTAACTGGACAGTCAGTAGTAAATTTTCTCTTGATGTCCTGGTTTGTGTCACTGTCATCACTCAGATAAGATAGTCCACAAATGTGAGAAACGACATAGCTATTTCACACCATTATCTGAGTTAGTTACATAAATAAAAGCATTTTAGCATTGCATAGACTCTATTTTAATATTATACTAAGGCCTAAGATGTAATATATGTTTATCATACTACTATTTATATATAAGTTATATGGTGCACACATAAACTGACAGATTTATACTATACCAAAAAGAAGTTAAAAGGAATTACAGATTGTACCATATGAAAATCTTTGTGCCTAATTGTAACTTGCAAAATCCAATACATAAATACAAAAGCCCATTCTATATTGTCTTTTATAACAATTGCAAGATTTCAGCCTTCAATCGCTCTTCTGCAGAAGCATTAGTTTCTTAAATAGTGTTGCAAGCATTTCTTAAAATATTTGTTTCCTCCAACTGCCTTTTTTAGACAACAGATTTAATTTTATATTTCAAATCAAGCTAGATAATACTATATTTGACAATGCTACTAAGTGAAATGAGCAAATGTATCATAAACTGAATATGTGAAAAGATTTAATGTTTCAGAATTAGCCCTAAGAGTTGACCTTTTTATGCTAAGCTTTGTAAAATTTGACCCACAAGCAGACACTAAGCCTCTTAGACTATATTTATATAATTATATATAATTAGGCACAAATGCTTAATTTCATAGGAGTTAGATGTAGTTTTAATAGTTCTTTCAAATGAAATGGACAGATAAATTTAGGTATAATTTCTTACGCTATCTGCATCAATGGCCAGCAAAAATGAATGTTTCTCTCACATTAGAGAGCATTTTATTGTGTTGATTTTTTAAAGTCCTCATTCTCCATGAAGAAAAGCTACAAGCAACAATAGCTATACATCCCTGACATGGCCATTAGGCATGGAGCTGGACATGATTTCTGTAGGGAACCTCAATATGTTCAACAAGCCCTGTAATTTTATTTATTGTATTTTTTTATGTAAGGAGAATACCAGTTTTACTCCCATTCAAGTTTTTCAGGGAAGCAATTACTGAATTTTATTTTGATACTGGTTTTAAAAACAGAGAATATAGAAACAGCTGTAGCTAATCATGTATGTTTTCTGCCACCTTAGGACTGAGAAACCCATTTTCCAGGCAGAATAGGGCTTTTAAGTTATATTTTTGGAGTTGTAGGGAAGAACATAAGCTCTTTCCTCTTTGGCCTTCTGGGACTTCTCTTGCTTACCCTTGGTCCCATTCTGATGCTGAATGAAATAAAATAGAAATGTTTGCATTTCTGTAGATTGGTACCTGTCCAGTTCAATACTCTTTGTTCACTGAAGCTGGTGCTTCATGTTTTCTTTAAGGAAAAATCATTGATATATTAAGAAGAGTCTGGTGAGACCAATGTATCCGTTTAATGAGTGGCATATGCAGATTTGTTCCTGTTGTTTTTGTTGTTACTATATTCAAAGGATTTTAACCTTTAAAGTTCAGTGAGACACTGGAGTGGTTGCAGATATTTCCAGATGGGGCTTAGGACTGATTTGATCACAGAAGAGACATGAGGCTGCTCAGCAGTTAAGTAAATAGCTGCTGCCTTGTCATATTTGTGCCACTGGAAAATCAAACCTGAAATATCTAAAAAGCAGATAACCTGAGCAGCACATATCTTGTGCTTTTCAGCCTGGTACTTTGTGCATGCTTTATAGCTATAATCTGGGTATGCCAATGAATTTTCTTCTGCGTTGGTTTTGCAATGTCAGAATGCTTTAACCTTCAAGTTTGAAGTTTTGAAAGATGTCCAGGAAAAAATAAAACAGGAACAAAGAGAAGTAGAAACTATTGAGTTTGTACTATCAAGTCCTTTCTACTGCCTCTCAGGCCTCTGCTTTTTGGCACTTTCAGCTGCTGAGCATTTCTTAAACAAAGAGCATTTTACACTTGTGCTGTGCTCTTTTTACTTCAAAAGCGGAACTGCCAAATCACCCTTTGGCAAAAGAGAATTTCCCTGATCAGAATCCAGCAAGTAGATGTAAATAGTAGTGTGGGAGGCTCTTCATCTAAAAGATGCTGTAAATACAAATTTAACAAGGCTTGGTTTGACTCTCCATTCATCTGGAAATATTTATTCTTGTCCATGAGGGGTGGGTATATCTTTTTTTCTGTATGAACTGAGCTTTATTGCTCACAGATCATGAAGTCCTTGAAAATCCTTTGACTTTTCTATCTGTTTGTTTCATGATGTTTTCTTGAAGCAGGAATAGTAACTATAGAGTCTTGCATAATTTAATTTTATGTGAATTAGGCAACTCAACTTCCCAGAGATATAGATCACAGAATTCAAACAGTATAAATCTGAATGCTTCCTATAATTGCAAAAATACTTAGTAGAATAAATACTTGGCTATGCTTTGCACATCTGTGCCTGCAGCTTGTAACTGGTACTTGGACCTCAATCCCTTCACACACCATGCACTCTAAATCTGTGCATCTGATTGTGTGGCTGTGTGCTGTGTTTACATCATAGTAGATCTGCAATGATGATACCAAATCAAATGTTTGTTGTAGACATTAAATGATCATATAATGCAATACCCCTTCTGTTATAATTTTTTAAATTTATTTTAGTTTTACATTTTCATCATGTTATGGTTTTGAGTTTTGGTATAATGTACTGGTCTAATCACCATGCCTTGCCTTTTTTTCAAGAGAAGTTCTTTTTTTTTTCAAGTGCTGATGGCACTTTGGACCTAATCCAGAACTGTTGTTTCATGAGTTTGTCGTCACATTTTGGGAGTGTAGGAATAACAGTAACATCTTTGTTCTACCACTACTGCCAGTTTCATTTGGTTCTAATAGGAAAAGGGTCTATTATTCCTTCTTTTGCTTGGTTTTGTTAGTCATAGCCCCTCAGTCTTTGTTTTGACTTTTTTTTTTCACTTCCTGTTCATCTGTTCCCTCCTTCCAGTCTAATTATTTCTACATTTCTGGGAATTGAGAGGATTCAGTTATTCTAGTAACCTAGGACTTGAAAAACAACAGTTAGAGCCTATTTGCATGATGACTAATTTCCACTGTTTGTTTTAAGAGCTGAAAAATCTTTTATACTTTTACTTAGAGAAGTAGAGAAAGGAAGTGCTCTTCCTTCTTAATGAGAGCTTACAGGAAATGTATCCTGAATATGTTACCCTGATGTGACTAGAAAAGGAGGATAGAAGGACTGACTTAGGTTGGATAGGAGCACACTGCGGAAGTAACGAACTATGAATCACCTTCATCATGCATGTAGTGTGAAATGTGACTGTGAAATCTCTCACAGCCAAGGGGGGTAATTGCAGGATAGAGATCAGTCAAACAAATGCCATCAAGAATCAAATTTGTTTGGAGAGCAAGCAGATAGGGTTGACAAGTGCTGTGATGGCTGGTAGTGATTCTTTTTCTGGAGGGAGCAAGTGAAGAGAAAACTGTTCAACTAACTGTTGTTGAAGTGCAACTACTTATTCACTAAATAATCAGCCTTATTTTCAGTTGTTAGCTATATTTGAATATATTGTGAAACAATATAACAGGTTAAATTCACTTCTAGGACTATATTCTAAACACCAAGTTTCATCTTCTGTTAGTTGAAATGCACTGTTGATTGAAATGCATGGATACTTTTACCATTTCATAACAGTATCTCATAGTTTTCATGTCACTCTTTCATCAGTAGAAATTGAGGTACGTTGTGTGCATACACCCTTCTAGATGTAGGTGGAAATGTAGGATTGGTAATTTGTTATTTAGAAATTATTTTCATAAAGATTCACAGAAACTAGATATTTGGGCAATGTATTACCTCTGATGAAGGCTTTTTTGGCCTGGGAGGAATAGGCAGGTGGATGGGGGAAAGAATTCTCATTTGCAGAAAGGATTATCTGATCCAGCATCGGTTCTCCCTTTTTGTGACTTTGCACTCACTATCATGAGACAAATCAGACTTGATTAAACATACACTTATTTATGTCTATATAGCACGAAGTGTTACACTTACAGTCATATGTAACTTCAGAACTATGTTGCATAAAATGGAAAAGGACACAAGTGTGTATGGAAAGTTGTGTTTCAAGCATTTTGATAGAAATTTATAATGTTCCCTTACAATGAAACAATTTAAGTGCAAATGTACTTTTTTTTGTTTTTTCCTTTTCTGGTCATGTTCTATCTCCATACAACAATATGTCTTTTTCTTTGTATGAGTCACATAAATGGCTATTTTACTATCTACAGAATTAAAATGTCACATGAAGAACTTGTTTTGTGGGGTATTTTCCACATGGTAGGAGGATAGAGGAGTTTCAGCTGGATAAATCTGTAGAAATGAAGTGTGCTTTCTCTAAGTCTGAGATGAACCATCTGATGTGAGCACATTCCTTTTTGTAAATCATAGCAACTAAATTTACCTTCTTAGAATTTTGGGTTGCATTTTCTCTTTGAAGAGTATACTAGTTCATCTTTCCTGTCTTCTGCAGATTTCACGGTGTAAAAAATTTGACATAGATTTAGCTTTGCTGAGAGAAGTCTCAGAAATTAAGCCCTTCACTCATGTTTCATCTCCTGATAAATAAAAATGTCTCTGCCATGGGTCACTACTCTATGGCAAGCAACAGCAACCACTTGACAAGCATAGAGCATATTTCCCCCCAAATACTCTCCCAGCCACTGAGTATTTTCACTCCTTGGGATTTCTTGATCCTGTTTTGGTTTGGTTGCTCTCGCTGTAATTTCTCTGTAAGTACTTGTCTGATCTCTTCTGTGACACATGAAAACTCTCAAAATCACAGTATTTAGTGGAAAAACATCCCAAAAGACTGCTGCCTGTTGCATGAAGAAAAATTATTTGTTTTACTGCTTTTACCTGATTTTAACCCAGATATGTAAATACTTCTGTTGAAGACCTGGAAGGAGGAGAACACCTACAGACACTTTATCCAGCCTTGTGCAGCTGGGTCCTTGATGGGCTGATGACTCCTGGAAGGGTATTAATTGTGTAACCCCAACTGTTACTGCCTTTTGTCACATAGCCTAACATCATCTGTCTGGGTCTAATGCACTTGCCAGAAACCAGAATTAAATGAACAGATGGTGCTGTCTCTTTCAGGAAAGTTTCTTAAGCAACCAGGTTGATTAAAGTTGCTTAAAACAATATGTTTTTCTGTATATTTTCATTTATGTTTGCATGTAAAGTCCACCTGGGAAAGTTTAACCTTTTCAATTTGCAAAAAAAGAAGCAATCCTAATGTTTAAGTTCATCAGATTTGACAACTTCATAGTTCTCAATCTTGCTATCAAAACATCAGTAGGGAAACATCAGAATTTTTGTAATTTTCAAGTTGGCAGCTGAATAATTTTTAGAATTTTCTCTGCCTCTGCTGGGCATCATGTCAAAACCAGAGAAGGCAATTTGGCAGCTGTGTTTGGTTGTTGCAGAAAATTTATAGGAAAAGAAAGAGTTAATTGAGAGAGGAAAATTTTGCACATTGTAAGTGCTTAAAGAGGCTCCTCCTTTGGTGGTAACCTTTCAAACCATACTCTATTGTCTTGTAACTATTTACAAGCAACATTCTTTCCACCATTTGCAACTTAAAATACCTTCTTTAATATTCAGTGCAAGGTTCACTTTATATAATAAAGACAGAAGTACGGTGGGACAGGATAAGCAATGTTTACAACTATTTCAGATTATGTGAGATTTTTTTTTCCTGACTATATTAAAATAAAATTATCATCTATGGAATAAAATTACTTTTTTCAACTCTGTAATGATATTTGATCTGAAGTTTGATTCATAGCATAGGTGTTTCTGAGGGCTTCTGAAAAAAATATTTAGAAGAAAGTGTCTTTGATGAAGTTATTTGGACTAAATTCACTTAAATATTTTTAATTTACCTACCTGAAGATGAAGAGGGGCAGAGAAGAAGCTGTCAAGACTTAATGATTTATATTTCTGCATCTGAAGTGAGCTTCTTGTCTATGAATCTTTATCTTCACAATCTCTGCTGTAGATGAACTTTTTGTATCAATATGAAAACTAAAAATGCAGTCTCTTCTAAATACTTTCAGTAAATTCTCAAAAAAATGGCAAAGATGAAAGACATAAAATTATTTTATCTTTGCGTGATGTATTTTTTTCTATGTGTGCTTTATTTATAAGGAATGGATTACGAGTAAGTGGCTTAAGGACTGGTACTGAAAGTGAAATTTTGTATTTTTGATCATGGGATAGTTTTTGTGGGACCAAGCCTGCTAGGGTAAAATGGGATTCATCTATCCAACAAGGGCAAAAGGGTTTTAGCCCATGAGCTGGCAGCACTGATTTTGAGGGCTTTAAACTAGCTCAAAGAGGGAATGGTATGAAGCCCAGCTCCCCAGAGATGAGCCTAAGGGTGGCAAGCTAGACTCAGAGGTGAAATCAGCCCAGCTGAAGTGGATGTGCACTAATGCATGAAGCAGGGGTAACAAATAAGAGCCAGAAACCATTGTAGAGCAGGAAAGCTGTGATGTAGTTGCCATCACAGAAACATGGTGGGATGCCTCGCCTGACTGCAGTGTTGCAATGGATGGCTACATGCCATTCAGAGGAGAGGAGGGAGGGGTGGCTCTGTTTATTATGGAGTCCCTTGACACTACAGAACTTGAGGGTAATGAAAACAGGGCTGAGTGCCTATGGGTAAGAATCAGGGGGAAGTCCAGCCAAGGTTGGAATGCTGGTGGGACTCTGTTATACACCACCCAAGCAGGATGAGGAAGTGGATGAATTTTTCTATGAGCTGGGGGATGTTTCAAGATTGCCAACCTTTGTCCTTGTGGGAGACTTTAACCTGCCAGATACCTGCTAGGAAATCAACACAGCAGAGAAGAGGGAGTCTAGGATGTTCTTAGAATATATGGAGGCATGCTTCTTGTCACAGCTGGTGAGTGAGCCTAGCAGGGGTGAGGGTCTGCTGCACATGCTGTTTAGAAGCAGAGGAGTCCTGTTTAATATCTTTATTGATGATCTGGATGAGAGGATCAAGTCCACCATTAGAAAATTTGCAGATGATACCAAGTGGGGGGACAGTATCAATCAGAGGGTAGGAGAGCTGTGCAGAGGGACCTGGACAGGCTGGATTGATGGGCCAAGTCCAGTGACAAAAGGTTTAGAAAGTACAAATGCTGGGTCCTGAGCTTTGACCACAACAACCCCCTGCAGGACTACAGGTTGTTGGCCAGGTAGAAAGGGACCTGAGGGTACTGACTGATGACTGAACATGAGCCAGAATTCTGGACCAACAGCCAAGATCAATGACATCTTGAGCTGTATCAGGAATAGTGTGGCCAGCAGGAGCAGAGAAGTGATACTTCCCCTATACTCAGCACTGGTGAGGCTGTACCTTGAGTACTTTGTCCAGGTCTGGGCTCCTCAATTTAGGAAGGATGCTGAGATGCTTGATTGTGTCCCGAGAAAGGCAACAAGGCTGGTGAAGGGTCTGAAACACAAGTCCTGTGACAGGCAGTGAGGAATCTGGAGAAATGGAGGCTCAGGGAAGACTTTATCACTCTCTACAACTACCTGAAAAGAGGTTCTAGCCAAGTGGGGATCAATCTCTTCTCCCAGTCAATCAGCAATAGGACAACAGGACACAGCCTTAAGCTGCACCAGTGGAGCTGTAGGCTGGACATTGGGAAGAAGTTCTTCACAGAAGGAGTGATTAGGTATTGGAATGAGCTGCCCTGGGAGGTGGTGGTGTCATCCTCTCTGGAGGTTTAGGAAAAGAATGAATGTGGCACCTAGTTCCATGGTCTAGTTGATAAGGTGGTGTTAAGTCATGGGTTGGACATGATGATCACAAAGGTCTTTTCCAACCTAGTTGATTCAGTGATTCTGTGATTCTGTGATTCCATGTCATGGCGCTCTTTTAAGTACGATGCTGAGAATATAGAAAACGATAACATTTTCCACAGTATAAAATGTTTTTGACTGAAAATAATTTGATGATTTTGTGTGTACATCCTGCTTCTTTTTATGAGAATAAACTTGGAGAAATTGAGCTTTGGAATTCAGAACTATTTCTCATTTACTTTTAAAACATGTATTTGGCAGGGTGATGTCCAAATGAATAAAGCTATCTTAATGTGTTCTTAAAGGCCTGAAGTGTTGAACAGCACAGCTACTCAGCTCCAGTGTTTCACCTTTTTAAAGCTTTTTGCACCCTAAATTTTAAA
This sequence comes from Luscinia megarhynchos, assembly GCA_034336665.1. Classification (NCBI taxonomy): domain Eukaryota; kingdom Metazoa; phylum Chordata; class Aves; order Passeriformes; family Muscicapidae; genus Luscinia; species Luscinia megarhynchos. Next base: position 8,341,495 of record JAPFBE010000002.1, read on the forward strand.
TGTAAACCTTTCTTTCGCAATTTAAACCCATTACTGCTTACACTTTCTATAACAGTACTGAAAAGACTGAGTGGTGTGTCTTACCTTTTTCATAGAGACTTGGTTTCTAGGTTTGAAAATTATTGTAATGCATCTACTTAGGCTCATCTAAATTTCTTTTAGTCTTCTTGTAGGTTATACTTTTATAAAGCTCTCCCCTTCTTTCTCAGCTTTGGACTTCTAATATCTTCTGCAATTGTTTTAGAGTATGTTCCACAAAATAATGCTTACAGCTCAATATGAGACCTTTCTATTAGCATATCAAGATGATATTTCTCAGGCTTTCTTTCTGCCTATGAGTATTATTAAATCATTCTCTTCTACCTTCTGATTTCTGTACCTTTTATATATAACCTGAATTGTATTTTACTGTCTTTGAGACTGTGTGTCGAGTTAGCCCAAGTAATTTTGAACTCTATTCTGCCCTTCAGCTTATTTGCATTTCCTCCAACTCAGAGGGTACTAATACTAAACATGCTCTCAGCATTATATTTATTGGTTCATTAATGGCAACAGTAAAGTACTGAAACTAAAACCTGAAGAAGCCTTTTTGTTGGGAAGTAATAGTTACTACTCTGAATACAGACATAAAAGATTTGCAACAGATTCAACTAGACTGTGCTTTTCTCAACTTGCTCATGAGCATGTAAAGAAAAGAAGTATCAGTAAGTCTTGTAAAATTAAGATTTCTAACTGTAGCTGCCTATCCTATATTCATACAGCTTGATAACATGTTTTATACATATATAAATAATATATAAGAGATTAATTTAACATTCCCCGTTCTTCATAAAATATGGTTGGCTTTTGCATGTCTGCTTGGGGTTTTTTGAGTCGGCCTCTTTTCCTTGGTGTTCTTCCTGAGTGTTGAAATTGCCCTGTTCTGTGTAATGACCTATTTTTATTTTTGATGGGTTTTAGAAAAGAACTGCTAATGAGGAAGAGGTTGCTTTAGTCCAGTTTACTAAATTTAATGTGGCAAATTAGGGAAAATGTAAAAATATTTTTTCATATCCTTGTTTGAGATTTTCCTGTAAAATCACTAACATTGCATTGCATTAGCTTTTTAATTTTTAATTGCTATATTGTAAGAAGACAAGGAAAAAATCCCCCATTCATTAATCTGGCTTCTTAGTATTATCACAGGTTTACATGATTCTATGAAACTGTCAGCATTAAATTAGAAAACACACTCAGTACTTGTATTTGCAAAGAAAATCTGGAAAATATATCCAAATACATGATGGCATCATGACCTTGACTGTGAAGACAGAAAAAATAACTTCTAGAACATAATTTCTATACATAAATTATTATTTAATCTTGTGAGGCTGTGCACTTCTGCAAATCATTGCTGTGCAAGAAAACATGATCTTGTCTGAAAAGGTAATATAATAGAAATAAAACTATATGGAGTGTCTGCCTTTTGGGACCAGGTCCCTTCTTCTGTGTTCTTCAGGAAAGGCTGCTGTGCTGGAGTCTCATTTAGCTGCCCCTCTCAAAATCACACATGTCATAGCCAGGGAGCAAAATGGAGTGGTAGTTTCTACTCACTGCCTTTCTACTACTGAAAAAAACAAGTTTCCGTGCTCTGGAAACCAGATGGGCAGTTGATTCTGTACTTAAATACCTGAAATACATACCAGTTTTCCCTTTTACTAGTTACTGTTCAAGAAAACACAATCTAGGAAATAATGGTAATGGAAGTGTCGATTAAGAATTGTGCAAATAAAAACAAAGATGCATCAAAATCTGTTTTTGAAACCAAGATGTGGAAATGGGTTCCGTTTATAAGATTTTTGTTACTATATGGTAGATGCTTGATTTCTTCTATAATGTTATGGGAGTTTTTAAAGTATAAGTCATATCAAGAAAAGAATATAAAAAGACTTACAGAAAAGAAAGGAATTTTATTTGAGATTCACTTTTTAAAGGAAATCTTTTACTTGCAATATTAAAACTCATACTGGAAGACTTGTACTGAAGTATGAGAAGTACAAATAAAACCATACTGAACATGTATCTATAAGAGCTTTATTCTGTGATTCTTGTAAGATTTTTAGAAAGTGGATATCTTTTTCTCAAAACAAATCACTTTGAAATCTGCTGACTAGGCCTAGAAATCTGTGCCAATGAAACAGCAAATTATGTCCTGCAGTTGCCTGAGCAATCTCAAACTGAAAAGTGCAGCTGCTTTCAAGTTAGAATAGCAAAACTGTTTTCTCTTTTGTCTATTAAGAAACATGACGTAGCATTTATTTTAATTTGGGAATCTGATAAAGTATTTTATCAAATGAAAGGTCTAGTTTTACAGAAAAAATGTAACAAGTTTATTTGTTGAATTTATCTTTAATTAAATATTTTTTCATATTGCAGGCCATATTTAATAAGGTTAACTTAGACAAGTAGCAGAAGCTACAATTAATGCCATCTGCAGTACCAATTTTTGACTAGAGATGATTGCTGTTGATTTGCATGATATTCATCAACAATGAAGTTTTTGAACTGAACCTTATGACCTATATTGCCATCTACTCTGAATTTTCCTTTTATAAAGCTAGCTACAGTAAATTAAAAGGAAAGAAAAAGCACTTAGCTGACATTTAGGCTAAAACATATTCAGAGGAATTGGATTTTGGGACTTTGCTGAATGAAGGGTCATTGAATGAGAAAACAAGAAGGATTAAGAAAAGTAGCAGTGAAATTGAGATTAAATAAAAGTGAGAGTAAGAATTAGTAACATTTCAAAATTACTCTTTTTTTCAAAAGCTTTTACACAATATAATGAGTCAGCATTTGTTCTCCATTCTTCCACAGGCAGTGAAATCAATTGTGTCTAACATTCAGAATGAGTCTGATTAAGTTGCATGTAAGGGAATTCCTCTGAATATCCTTTGTGTCACCCTCACACCTGCTGAACTAGGAGAAACCTAACAACTTCTTTCATTGCTCCCATTAAGCTGTGCCACCAAGGTGACATCACTGCTACCACTGACATGAACTTGTGGCTGTGGAGCCAGCCTTTCAAATTTTTTGACAGAGAAATATCTGAACACCTATAGCTGATTTTGTGAATTAACTTGCCAGGTTCGGTTTGCAGGTATATGATAGGTTTCTATAGCTACTCCAGGAACAATTGTGTCAGCTAATCATTGTTAGCCATTTATTTTTCAAATAGAGTTGCCACTGCTGTGAAACGTGCAGATCTGAGTCCTAGATGAACTTCTGCAATGTATCTGAGTCTCAAAGACAGGGTTTGCAAAGCTTTGGCTTTTTCTCAAATCCCCAAAAAACCCCACAGATTGCCCTAGTGAAAAACGGGCTTTGACTTTTTGAGTAAGCAAAAGAAAAATAAAATCATTAAGTGAGACCTGTGAGTATAAATAAACAACAGCAAATTGTTCTTGGCTCTCAAGAGATCTTTGTTCATTGTTGCCATTGAAGCTGTAAGAATAGGAAAAGACTCTATAAGAATGAAGAAATAGTTGAAGAACAAAGTGAGGGATGGGGAAATCCCTTGCATACTTTGTAAACTTCAAATTTTAGGTAAAATTTTCTTTCTTAATTCTGACATTTCTTGCTTCATGGCATTTTTGTTTATGTATGCATAAATAGCAATTATAAGAGTAATCATTTTGACTTTTAATGATCATGAAGAATCCATTTCCACAAATTACAAATCTTAGATCACATTGGAAATGGGTTGCTACACAGCAAATAAATGGAAGTAGCAGATGAGTTTAACAAACAAAGTGAACTTTAGCAGAAAAAAGATGGAAAAAAGTTTCAATTATTTTCCTATGGGAATACCCACTTGCCAGTTTGGGACCCTCTTCTCTTTACTTCTCTATTTTTATAAGCCATTGTTAAAAATATTATCATTGCTAACTAGAGTTGCATGGAGCAGTGATAATGCACATACCAAACATATATACCAATGATATTAAAAGAACTTTTTTCCAGCTCATGTTTTGACTTGTGTTTGGGGAACAGGATATAGACAATATCTGTAACAGACTGTCAATATCTATAATAAAAATAGAACCATACTTTTATTCTGCCCGACAAAGCATTATAAAATAATCTCATAAAGTATTTTAAATAAATCTCTATAAAAGTGCTACTGTGTCTGTTCTACTTATTGTCATATTGAAACCATTTAATGCATTTCATTGCAGATGTTCCTCTGAAAAGTGAATTGTTCCTTGCCTCAGTTCCTGAGGCATTCAATGGGAATATTTATTAATTTTCTTTTATTTGAATTAGTCATTAGTAAGCAGGAAGAAGAGTATGATTTTATACACTGTCTTTTGGGAATTGTGCATACTCATTTTCTCAGTATGTAGACAGATTTCTGGGACTTGGAAATTTTTTTTGTTATATACTTCAGTGATTTCCAGAAGTAGAAGAGAAGGAAAAATGCTGTATGAATTTTTCTTTGCTTTTGGAATCTAGACATTCCATGCATATTGATTTTCTTCACTGCAGGTACTTTTTTAAAACTAATTTAGCAAAACTCTTCTACTTTCATTGCACAGCATGCCATTGGAAATGACAACAGGACTACACTAACTTTCTGGGCTTCCTGTAACCCTTACACCAAGATGTGCAATAATACATAGAACATCCTAATTTTGGGTGCAAAACAAATCCTTACTTTCAGACCCCAATTCTATGGTTTGACTTCCACACTCCCTTCCATTATAATGTGAATTTCTTTTTCTTTCCTGACAAACACAAAAAATAGGAAAACATGACTAAAAAAGAAGGCAGCTGAAAATTATGACCAGCTTGCCTACTGAATTTTTCTGGTAGAGTTTTTCTTCCTAGCTCCCTGTGTCTGAGAAGTGGGGAGCATTGTGTGTATAGCTATGCTTTTTTCATGGAAAAATACTACTTTCTTTTCAGTTATACTGTATTCAGCATCCTTAATAAGCATACCCTAATATGGATAGTAACTGAAAGATTAATATACATAGTTTGTAAGTGAAAATTAATTTTTTAGAAATATATTATTTCCTTTGATCAGCCATTCTTTGAAGAGTGCTTTCTCCTATAGACTTTCATTTTGCTGACACAGTGTCAGACACCAGTTTCTGTACCTAAGGCTTTTAAATTGATTCTGAGCTTTGCTTGACTGTACTGAAAACCAGTACACTCTAGGGTTTTTTCCCACACAAGACTGCCTACCAAAAGTTTGCCTAAACTCAAACTTAGCTCCCAATTCAGTTTTTCTGAATTTGGGTGTTGAAGTGTGAAGTTGTGAACACAAATGACTGCATTAAATCATATTTTCCATTTTCAACAGGAAAACTTATATGCTTTTTTTTTTTTTTTGGTGGCTTCTATCATTTGCTTATGGAAAATGCAAGTAAGAGAATGGCAAGATGTTGAGTATCAATGTATTCTGAGGGTCTTGAGCAGAGTATGCTTATCTTGAATAAGACTATGCTGATATTGATCTAGTCCTGCCATATAGTTGATTTAGCACTTTCAGTGCTTATCTGGATATATTCCTGGAGTCTATCTTCAAGCCTTCTAAAAAGAAATTATTTTTGTTCAGAGGTAAAGCTAGGGTCTGGATGTAAAGATTTAGTGGTAAAGTTTGGATTCAGCTAGAAGTACAGCTTACCAAAATGAGACATGGGTGATTCAGTAGAAATCAGCCATACCATCTTTGCAAAATGGCACAAATATGAACATTTGAATGCTATTATTTCATAATAGAAAGGAACATTGCTAAAAAAGTAACAATGTGAAAGGAACTTGTGAGGAGAGTTGTGGCATATCAAATCTGTGTATATCTGCTAGATGTTAATCAGACAAAATTTAATTGCCTATGATTTTATTCTAAGTCACCTGCACATCACTTCCTAGCTGCTCTAGCATGACTGTCATGCTGATATTTTAGAAGTCATAGTTTGGAGTTTTAGCAGGTCTGTGCTGAACAAGAAGCTGCTTCTATATCTTTCCCACAAGAGGAATTTCTCATGGTTTAAATCTTGATGTTCAGCCTTTGCTTCTGTCTGGTGCCTGGGCTTCTGGGAATCTCTGATAGTCTGGCAGATGTGAAGCAAGCGGCCGCCCAAGTAAGACATAAAATATTTTCAGAGACACATTGAAAATCTAATAGAAATTTTGGATGTGAAGGGAAAGTGCTATACCGGCTGGTGGGACTTAAAGGGGCAGCTGCCAAATAACAATGTAGAGAGCAAGTGGTACATGACCTAGCCTGCCATGAGTTTAGTGTGCAACACTAGCTGGAGAGCCCAGAGGTGAGCAGAAGCTCTAAAGTAAATTCAAAATTTTAAATGAAACAAGCAATGCTGCATTTGACCTCTTAACTCTTGTTTCAAGCACAGCTAATTACCTTAAATAAGGGTACAGTAGAAATATGCAGTCATTTCTCTTTCATCCAGGTAAAGTCTGATGGATACTGTAGAACTAAAGATTTTTAATGGAGATGACTGATAAAGCCTCACATCCAAGATTCTAAAACTCTCCTAGCTAGATCCAAACACCAAAGTTTTGCTTCTATTTTAAATGATTCCCCTGTGTTGTCCCCCCGCAAAAGAACCCAACAACCAAACCAAACCAAACCAAACCAAACCAAACCAAACCAAACCAAACCAAACCAAACCAAACCAATTCTAAATCTGTAACTCAATAATCTGTGACAATAAAGCCTTTTGCTAGTTAACAAGTGTTTCAGTACTCCACAGATTCTTGCTATTATGTATTCTTATAGTTAATGTGAGGGAGTAGAGGTAACTGATTACTTACTATGACTATGAGTGATAGTAAGGTTGAAATGATTTAAATATGTTCATGAATAATTATATTATTGTATTATATTCTTAATATATTCCCTGGAGTTCAGTGCAATTTCGGAAAATAAGATACCCGTGCAAGCAAAATATAATCAGATTATAAGATTCAGGTTAACTGCTTCAGTTCACCTGTGGAGGGTATAAATCTCTGCTCTTTTGAAATTGATGGGACAGTCTCATATATCAATATTTCTGGGACTAAAAAGACATAATTGAATTGAATGCATTAGTGTCATTGTGTGCCATTTCTCGTCTTCATTAATTTTCTTCACAGCTTGTCTGCCTACAATCATGTTTCATTTTCTGCCTTAACTCTGCACATTTACTCAGTGTTCATTGAGTTTTCTGAATTAATTCTCATGCTCTGTATGTGAGCTAAGCCTTCTGTATTTTATCCTGTATGTCCTCCTGCTTTCCATACTTTTGTTTGTGGTCTCCTTCCTTTTTCTACTCATTATGAGCTCAATCACTCTCTTAACATGTCCACCGCCTGTTGGCAGTAGCCTCCAAAGCAAGGCTGAGCACATTCCTCTTTTATTATTTAAACCTGGATCACAATCTGGACTTGACGAAGAATCTGTCTTCCATTCAAACCACAACAGCCCCTTGTTGAGGTTGACTGCTTCTCATTTAGAGCTAATCTCATCTGTAAACAAGACTCCACACATAGAGGGATGCAAAGTAACCACCTTCCTGACATCCTGAACTAGTGACCTGGAGGAGTCTGGACTGCAAGGAGTAGGCTGCTGTTTTAGCTATTAAATACTGGGGAGAGCTTTACCCCAAGTATTGCTTCAGAGGCAAAAAACAGAGGTCAGTGAGTTTTCTGGAGCAGACCCTGGACGCAGGACTTGCTGTGGTATTTGCAAGAGAGTGCAGTAACAGCCAGCCAGGTTGAATGGGTTTGAAAGGCTTGCTTATTTTTATCTTGAAGGATATTCAAACATGAGATCCTTGGATCATGCAAGTGGACTTCCACCTTCTTATTTAGACATCTATCTTTTTGTAACTGTAGTTGGTTCTGTTAGATGTTGCATAAGCATATATGAAAACACAGTTGTTCTTTAATGCACTGAAAATTTAACTGGAAGAATTCTGCTCCTTGGAGGCTTATGCAGAAACCAATGGTAAAATAAATGAATTCTATCAGCAGATAATTCTTCATTAATTACCTGTGTTTGGCCTTTGTAACTCAAAAAGGATGGTTAAACCTGATGATTTAAGTAAAATGTGAAGAGAATTTACTGCTTCTTGGTTATTTCCTGAAGCATTCAGATCATAAAAAATAATGTTATCATGCCAAAGGTGGTTTTAAAGTAAAATTTTAAATTTTTATTGTAATTGGCAGTAGTTCTAAAATTGTCTTAGAAATTAAGTTCAAGAAATTATTCTGTTTGTCAGGGAGAAGACTAGTGCTTCAACCAATAATTACCACCAAGAAATAGAAAAGTTGTTTCTGGCTATTCTAATACATCCCAGACTTACAGAGCAATCAACCATGTTATCTCTTAAAATAGTTTCTCAGGGATAATCCTTTTTTCTTCTTTTTAGATTAAACATGTGCAAAGCATCTTGTTCCTTATAGAGGTAAAATCAGGAAAGAATATTCTCAAGTTTTGAGATTCACTCAAAGCAAAAGTCATATGAGTTTATATAAACACAACATCAAAAGAGAAAAAAAAATAGCCCATGGAAGTAAAATTCTGTGGTTTGCATAGCTGTTAGCTGGGATGTAAGTAAGGTTGAGTTGCCTAGAGCTATCCCTCAGCTGCTACTTCTCTCTTGGAGAGAGAGGAATTAATCTTTTCATTATCCTCCTTTGATCAATTTTAGGCAAAATCAGCATCCTTTCCAGCTGAGTCTTAGGTTCAGATTATGGACTGAAGATAGATTTGGATTTAGATTTCCAAATGCATTTAACTGTTGTGTTTTTTTACTTTTTACATATCTTTTTATACAACATAGTTCTAATGCAGTCTGGTGTGCACACAAAATGCCTGCTGCCTAAGAATTCTGGATCTTTTCTCTAAGGCAGAAAATAATTTTATTTGCTTTGTAGGACAAAACTTAATACATAGACAAGACTGTTTTCCTTTGAGGATTTTTCTTTTTCTGTCTGAAACTATAATTTCAAAAGAGAATCTTCTTGATTTTGAAACCAAACTACGTTTCTTGTTATCTCCTAAGTAGCTTCATGAAACAGAAATACATACTGGAGTGAGACATAAAGCAGAAAAACTTACAACAGACCATGTCACATACCCTAGAGAAATACTCCTAAGGAGTTTGCAATGACCCTTTGAAATATTCTGTACTGCACAGAATAGAGACATGAGGCATAGACAGAGATCTACAGTAGGCCACTTGTTGGGTCAGTTCTGGTGCTGCTTGGCCATTCACTACAGAATTGCCTTTATGTGCCTAACATGGTTCTCATGGAGGAATTAAACTGCACATTTTGGTATATATTAGACAAAAATAACCTGAATGTTTTGAAAGCTTTCGTTACCTGGTGAAGTACGAGCACAATGTTTCAAATTATAGATTTTGACCCCGCAGTGAAACATAGGAAGTAGCTGCTCTCATGGGGCTGGTGGATGATGATTTCCCAGAACAATTACTTTGCAACTATTGTTGTTGTTGCTGTTGAATATAAATCATTACATCCTCAGAATACGGTTCTTAGTTAATAAGTGACAATATGAGAGGCCCGTAAACAGAGTCTTTAGCTAAGTTTGCTCCTTGCTTGTCAAGTGCAAATGTTTCAGAACAGCAAGAATAAAAGAATTCTGACAATTAGTGGAAAACTTGCTGGCACTAAACCCCTGCTCTAAGAACTACTGTTTAGTTTGCAACCCATGGAGAAAGGAAAAGTAACAGAGACAAACTATTTCTTATGCTCTGCTCAGTCTCTGCTACAGGAAGCTTTTGTAGTTGAACCAGCAATGGTTTTATTTCTCTTACCATCCCAAGCACCAAAAACATCTTTGCTTCCTTTGTTTCTACAGAAAGGTAGGAGAGACCACAAGGTGAAATACCATCAGCCAATCTCTTTCTTATGATCTTCCATGAAGCTGTCAAATGAGAAGGTGTCTTCAGCTGGGCCAGTGTAGTCAGACACCAGCAGTCATCCTGCCTGAGCAAGGATTGCAGCTGCTACCAATTCCTTGCCTCTGTCCTTTCATTCTGATATTGTATGTGATTCTCAAAAACACTGTTTTCTCTTTCACTATTGTGAAAAGTAATAGAAGAGAGTGTAACTTCTTCATACACCGTTTTGTGAGAAGAGTAAAGACCAGGAATAGATAATGCTTTGTGATGAAAGTGAAGTGAACATGATTGCCTACTGGTATAGTATCAAACACGAATGAGACCAACATAAGTGCCTTTTCTTTTAGGGAATGGCAGAAGAATTTTTTCGTTTGAAGGGACATGTTTTGTTTGTTCAAATGTGCCTGCTGAAGAGGTAATACAATTCTTGGCTTGTGTGTACTTTGGCAGTTGAAGATTTGTAGCCCTTGTTTATGTTTACTCATAATACTTGATGAAGTAAGACAGGAAGTAAACCCTTCTCAGAGACTTTGTTTTTCACATCAAATCTATAATCCTTGTCCTCAAGTAAAACCACTTCTGACAGTTCAGTGAAACCAAGACTCGTCCCATAAATCTAACTTCAAGAGCAAACTGTCTGCATATGAGCTAATTGCTTAAGCTGCACTCTGATCTGTACAGCTCACGGATCTGTTGTCTCACGAAAAAAACGGCGGTGGCATTTGCTTTGGTTTTTTTTAACCTCCTCGGTTCCTTGAGAAATTGACATCAGGAAACAAAAAATGTTGTAGATAAGTTTATGGTGCTTTAAAGAGCATTATCCCTTTTTGGTCCAAAGTTAAACTCAACATACACATAAAGCAGTTTATGTAATATTTGTGGGTGAAATAGATATGTACTCCACCATACGGACTTGTCCACACTTTATTGTTCCTGGAAAAGATAGGTATCACTCATTTATTTATCTTAACTACTAGACATGGCCACAGGGTCTTGACCTGCCTAAATTAAAGCTCACTACTCTGTTTTATAGAATCACATAACCATAGAATTATTTAGGTTGGAAAAGACCTTTAAGATCATTCAGTCCAATCATTATCCTAACACTGCTAAGCCACTAAACCATGTCCCAACTGCCACATGATGGAGCTTTTGAATACCTCTAGGGATGGTGACTTAAACAGTTCCCTGGGCAGTCTGTTCTGATGCTTGTTAACCCTTTAGGGAATAATTTTTTTTTTAATATCCTATCTAAACCTCCCCTGATACAACTTGAGGCTGTTCCCTCTTGTCCTGTTGTTTGTTAGATGTGAGAAGAGACCAGCCCTTACAGCATTACTACTTTCTTTCAGGTAGGTGAAGTGAACAGTAACATGTCCCCTGAACCTCCTTTTCTCCAGGCTAAACAATCCCAGATCTGTTGGCTGTTCCTCATCAGACCTGTGCTCCTGTGCCCTTCTCTGAACACACTTCTGCATGTCACTGTCTTTCTTGTAGTGAGAGTCCCAAAACTGAACACAGGAATGAAGGATGAAGTATTATGAGAATTAAGGCTTTTCTTTGTCAGACAGGAAGAAGACACTGAATGATAATAGTGCTGAGTCAGGAGCAGTTTAGATAAATATCAAACTTAACCAGATTAATTTGGAAGCAAAAAGCTGGTTTCCTGCTTTATAAAGTTGACTTACAGAGTTGTTTTTGGCTTTATTGAGTGGTTCAAAGTGGTTTTACATCAGATCTAGGATTATGGTTTGGTGCGAGGAATGCGTGTTGATTTTTTTCGCTGTGTTCAAGTAACACAGGTACCTTTACAGCATGGAGTGGGAAATGGGAGTCTGTTCAGCTCGAAACAGTGTATTCATAGGGCCATATTTGATAGTAGTTTGAAGGAAGAAGAGACAGTTTACTGGTATTAAACTGTGACATTTCATTGAATGATTGTGCAACTTGTGGGACAACTTTACAAAACTTTTGTGTTGTGCGTGGAGTAAGGAATGTTTTGTTTGGGTTTTTTTATCCTGCCTTGAGATACTGTAAAGAAGCTATTGAAGATTCTTCTGTGTCCTAGGAGTCTTATTTGCTCCCCACAAAGCAGCAATCTGATGAGCTGCTGTCCCCAGAGCCTGTTTACTGTAGAAATGCTGATTATTTCAAATGCTTTACCAGATGGATAGAAGTGGTATACCTGTGCCTGTGTGTAGAATCAAGCAGTTTTGCTTTTCATTATCGTCAGGGAGGACAGACTAAGCAGCGCTCACAATGATTTTTTGTAAACTACTATTTGTTTGGTGAATTTCGGCAGGAAAGACGATTCGCTTGTGCAACACAATAAGTGAAAGAAAGACAATGGTCAAAACTTCATGGAAATATTGTGGCAGCATGTTTCAGTCCAAAAACTTGGAACTTCCCATGGCAGCCTGGCTGTTAGAGAGTTCAAATGGAATAGGGCAACATCAAGTTTATTTTGCCACTTGAAGGCACTCTCAAATGTAATTTGTGATAAGTACTGTTTCCTAGGAGCTGATGGATTTTTATTTGATAGGCTGTAGCTGTTAAGATCTGGTCTGTCCTGCTTTACAGTTTGTCTTGTTTTAGAACAATTTAGGGGGGACACCCCAAAATAAGTTACCTTCCCTTAGAGTTTTAACCAATTCCTTTCCACCAATAAGGACCATGAATCTGAGTAGGTATACGTGAAGACATAATAGTTTACTAAATAAAATACAATAGCAAGAGGCAAAAAATTAATGGCAACAGTCACCAGTTAAAAAGTTCCTGAAATCTCCCAGACTTCCCAGGAACAAAGAGAAGCCCAAAAAGGTGGCACACCCCCCAAATATGCCATCTCCACACACAAGTGTGCGTTGGGAGACAAAGGGAAAATGGCAGCATCCCTCTGCCCACCCCTCCCAAATCTCTCCAGCTGCGGCAGCAAATGCTGTGTACTCTGGGCAGGGTCAAGAACTCGAGAAGGGACTTCACCTTTTCTCGCCAGAAGGCAGCAAGGCGGCCGCTGGGGCAACCTGGACTCCGGGAATTCTCACCTTGTCCCTGTGCCGTGGGCGGGCTGGGATACCTGCATGGAGGGTGCCGCTCTGCTCCTCTGGGTGCAATTCCACAGCTGCAGACACGTGCTGCAAAATTCACTCTGAAACAGTTTTTGATGGCAAACTGCAGCTTCTCAAATTGCTGCTGTTGTGAGTAGAGCCAAGAGGCAAGAAGAACATGAGGCAACTCAAGCATCCAGAGACAAAGAGAGCCTTTCCTGTGGTTCCATTTCCATCACAAGGTCATGAAGATACACTAACAATTTTGCACACAGAGATATGGACTACAATAACACTTTGGGTGTCCTAGGACATCATCCACCCTTATTCCATGTCATCTGATTAATGGCCAAAGTAATATCTTTCAACAGTGCCAAATTTCTCATTTTAAGACAGTTTAAGGAGCGGACACTCCAAAATGCATTACCTCCCTTTTTAGTTTTAACCACTCCCTTTTCACCAATCAGGAGAGAAAAACACCAGTGAAAAAAATTACAGTTTACTAAAAATGAAGCAGCAGCAGTCAAAAACAGCAGTGATAATCACTAGATACAAAGTCGCTGAATCTCCTGGACTCCCCAGAAACAAAGAGAAACAAAATGGCGGAGAAACCTCTCTCCCCAAGATGGCGCCGAAACCTCTCCCCCAAGATGGCGCCCTCCAAAAACGACCTTTTGGTCTGAGAGACAAATAGAAATGGCGGACAAACCCTCCCCCCAAAATGGCGCCCTCTGCAGACAACCATGCAGTCTGAGAAGCGAAGGTGGTGGACAACCTCTGCTCAGGTCAATTTTCTCCTGTTAAAAAACCAGGAGGGTAGAAGATTATGGTGGGAGGTGGGGTGTGATGGGATTGTCTTGGGGCTCCGGCCCCAGGGTATCAGCTCTCCTGCTTCCTTTCAGTGACTGTGGCATTGTGTGTCTGTGTGTCTGTGTGTCTGTCTCGCTGCCTCCTCCTGCCTCCTGCTGCTCTCAGCCGGTGTGGGTGCAGCTGTTCCAAAGGGGGATGAGGGGGAAGAAGCGGAGCTGTCAAGCACCAAAGAATGGCGACACAGTTGCTACTCACAGATGTGCCTGAAGCAACTTCTTCAGGAGCTCAGAGGGAGACAAAAAGGCACCATCCCAGCTTCCCCACAAGAACGGAAGAGAAAGGCAGCAGAGCTTCTGCCTGAGATCTCCCAACCTTAAAAAGATCCCGGCACCCTCCAAATCTCTGTTTCGTTCTGTTTCTGGACACCAGATCTTAAAAGATCTGGTATGTAATAATTGTTGGCATAGAACTAACAGAGAGATATGGAATGCAATAACATTTTGGACTACCCTGGACAGTGTTCTTAAGTAAACCAAAGTCCTTAATATCTTTGCACCTTACGTATGAGGAAACTTATCCTTAATTTTAATGTTATTGTTAACAAGCCAAAACCAGAGCCTTGTATGCAATTTCTCTTACTTCTGAGAGTTTAAGAGAACATTCATGTCCAGATGATGTGACTCAGGCTTGCATCTAACAGCAGACTTTAAAGATATTTGCATTCGCACCAGCTGTATATGCAGAAGTGACATGGGGCCTTCTTTATTGGAAAGAGAAAAAATGGAGCAAAACTCATGTCAGGAGGTTGATGCTCTGTGCAATATATGTGCATTGATATGGCACTCAGCCCTGAAGAAATAAAGGCTGCACGGTGTTAAGTCGTATTTTTTCTTGAAGTGAGAAACGAAGTTTTTGTAGTTAACACCGTTTATAAAACAGCTGTTTTTAGTAGATGTTACTTGCAAGGCAACAAACACATGTTTGCCTGGGTGACTGTTGCCTTTTCCTTAACACTGCAGCTGCAGATATCAAAGTTAAGCAGCTGAAGACAACGCATATCATGGAAAGAGAAATTACAGGAAACATTGTTCTTTTTCTTAGAATATTCTCCACAAAGAGGGAAAGAATACAAAACAAAATAGCACAAATACGTAATAGTCATACATTCCTGTTCCTTTTTCCCTTTAACACTATATTTAGAATGTTTGTTGATATGACCATATGTCTCTTTTAAAAACAGTGTCTGTATCCGCTAAGAGGAAAGACCTTCTTTGGTGGGAGATACTCTGTGGAAACAGATTTTTCATCTCACTTTATTTCCTCTTAAATTAATGTTTTTACTGTAAGATTGGGCTTGTTTGCGTCTGAGGACAGTTAAAGATTAGTCATGGACTTAAAGTAGGGCTGAATTTCCAGCAGTAGGCCTCTTGAAAGAGATTCTGAGTTGAACAGGCTAAAACCAGGAAATAAGATACATTATTATTAGTTCTCTTTGTTTTTTGTTTCTACCTTTGCAGTTCTTGCATCCTGTGATGAATATATTTCAAATATTTACTTTTCCTATGAACTTATTTCATATATTTTATTTAAAGAGTTATATGTTCCTATAAAATAAATTTAGAGTTAGAGAATTTGGAGGTCTTCCTAGATGGTAGTACATTTCTTGTATTTACAGGAACAAAATATTTTATTATAGAAAAATTCTTATTTTTCTAATGAGAAAGAGATTAATCTGTTTGGGGAGTGGGTCATGAACAAACAGCACAGAAATAAATAAAAGCAATCCAACCAGATGGTCTTCTATTTCACACAAACATTTTGTTACTGACACATACACCTGCTTGTGCCATCTCCCTTTTATTTTCTCAATTAAGTCTATCACAACTAGTCCTTCAGTACACTTCATTACTGACCCAACAATGAGACCTCATCACATGTGACACAGTCATTGCTTGATAATTAGTGCATCAAAATGTTGATAAGAATAGCATTAGTGGTGGTTCGGATCAGGTCAGATAGAAGCAAATAGATACTGAATCTATTTAGCTTGTTCTAAATAGTGGAATTCTTAAAAACCAAAGACATCTCCCCAGATTAGTGCGAATCATAGTGTTTGAGAGCAATAAAAATTCAGTAAACTGGTAATTTAACTTCTCCCATAAACAAAGGGATGTGGCATGTGTATTCAACAAAACATTTTTTAGCCTTTTTTCCCCACTTTTAGAAATTTTTTGACCACAATTGGTACAAGTGCAAGAAGACTGCAGTCACTACTGGATCCTCTTTGGTAAGCCTTGAGGATATTTTGAGCTGGTGGAGGGAGAAAAATACTGTTAAACTGTTGCATTTGTCCTGTTTTTGGAGACAGGCACATGACTGAACACACCGAGATCATGCGATGCAGCCCAGATTTATTGATGCACGCCCCCTTTAACAGAGGGTTCAAAATTCCCACACTTGAACAATTGATTGGTCGAGGTTTCAGCACTGCCCAGCTCACTGACTAATGATATGTCTGCATTCAGGTTTGAATGGAATTGCTTGGGGTCCCCTGTTTGAGTTCAAATCCAACCTACCATTGCCTCGTCTGGGGACTCATTTATTTCTACTCTTTAACAAACTAGGCTAGTTTTATTTGTGCAGCTACAGACCAGCTGTAGCTGTCACATTAAACCAATGGCAGGCAGTCAAAATATTCTGGAAAGTTTCAGGCATGCATCTGAATTGAGTGATTTTAAAAGTTTTAAAAGTGATTTTAAAAGTTTAAAAGTAACAGAAAGAAAAGCATTGATTGTAATACTTTGCCTTAGAAGGAACCTTTTTTTATAAAGCAAGTTCTTCAAACAGGAATTTTGAGTAGTGGCCTTTGTTCAGTGATCTATCAAATGGCCAGCTGGATGAAACATCCTGTGTGTAGTCTCCATTATAATAAAAACTTGAAAAATCAGATTTAAAATTTCAGAACTAATCTCTGTCTCTTTTTTTTTCTTAAACTGGATGCAGTCTTATTTTAGAAGTAGTAGAATGAAAACTTTAAAACCCATGACCCTGAGGCTTCTTAATCCTCACAATCTGAAGCATCTGTTTCTGAAACCTACTGTTGTTAACGCTAACTTTGCTTCAAAGTTTTACTGTATGTTCAAACAAAAATTATTCTATCATGACTATTATTCTTGGTGCTATCTAGATGCCTCTCATTAAATAACTGAGAAAATGCCTGAGAACATATATATTGTTTTACAGTGTAAATTTAATAAATCAGCTATGGCTCATATTTAAATATTTTCCCAGAAGAACACATAACTTCTTGCAACATTGGCTTGGGTTCCTCAGTGAATCACTCATAAAGGAAATCCAATTTGTGAAGTAATGATTTGATATTCCATTTTGCTATTATTTTCTTTTTTTTTTCAGAACTGTCTCCTGAATTATGATGATACTTTTACTAGAAAAATCCTCAACAAACCAACAATGATTCACACGTTTAAACCAAACATCAAGATTTGCCTTCTTTTATAACAGAAAAAACATATCAGGATGTTTTTTGTGTGTCAGATAGATGCAAAAATATTTGTTTATAAATGAGACATCTTTTGGGTGTTATTAAAAAGCTATGAGAAATGGAGAATTTTTTTGTAGTGAGGATAAATTATTGAGAGCATTTCAGACTGAAGCTGACGATTAGCCTATAAAGGTGGTAAATAACATACAGATACATATTTAGGATTGCTTTCAGTCCATGCCTAAATATCTCAGTGAGATAAAATTTTTCTTCTTCTTGGTAAAAATTGTCTTCTTGGGTAAGCTTCTTCCTTTTAGCTGCAGTAATGCTTGAGTAATCACTGCAAATTATTTTTATTCAATGCCTTCTATCAAACCACCTACAGGTTTAAAAACACCTTGTAAGAGTTCAACACCCCTGCATTAAATTTGGGTAAATTTGTTTAGATAGAAGTTTCTATAGGAATTTTGTATTTCTCTTGGAAATTACTGGCTTTACTCATCCTTGGAACCTTAACAGAATACTTTGGATAAGTCCTCACAAAATTTCCTCTGTATTGGCATGAATGTTCTGTTCTTGGCTGAGTCAGGGGCCTTAGAATGGTTTTTGCTGTCAGATGTAGTGGTTCTGTAGCAGCCAAATGGGACAAAACTGAGCACAGTGCTACCCATTCTGGTCTGAGAATGCTCAATTCTGAATACAGAAGCTAAGAGAGTAACAGGAAAATGTGAGTATAGGTAGAGAGCAGTAATATATGGGAACGAGATGCTTAGTCTCTTCAGACTATTTTCCCTGTTTCTAACTCTTCAGACAGGAACAGTGCAATTACATGGCTAGTAGCTGTGCTGACTTGGAACAAATGCAAGCCAGCACATGTTTGCATGTGTATAAACCTTTCAAATTGTACTTTGCTTCTTTACCATAGCCAGGATATTATCTCTAGTAGAGGCATGTTTTTGAAGAGCCTTTTAGTGATTCCTTTGCACTGCTGCTTTGTTAGACTTTTTACTTATATTGAATGAGCTGTCATCTCCAAGTTCCTGAAATATAAATGTGAAATACACGTGTATGTGGGCATATGCATACACATTGAAAAGCCCTGAAGATAAGGGGCTAATGTCTATGTCTCAAACACTGATAGCCAGATACCTGTGATTGTTAAGGATTGTTGGCAAGGTAACACTCTGAGAAAAAACAGGATGTGTCTGGAAAAGTGTCCAAATGGAGGTAGGGCAGCACTTTCCTGGGACAAACATCTTAATCATTTAGCCTTAAAAATTTGTAACTAATCCAATTTTAGGTTGCTTGAACACAATAGGTAAAATTATTGTAGCATAACCTGGATAACTTCTACTATTTACAATCCTGACTCTCATCTTTTCACACTCATGAAAAGATATCTACTAAATCTGCCCACAAAAATTTCTGAGGATTTTTTGGTACTCTTCTGTTTCACTGAAATTGAATAATACCAGTTGTAGTTTCTTAATTAAAAAAAAATAAAATTAAAATGCAGTTCTAAGACACATAATCTCTCAAAAATCTTATTACTGACTAGTATTACAAAGTACATAGGACATCTGTTTTCAAAATATGAATTCTGTCATAGATGGTACATTTTTTTTTCTTGGTAGTATCTCTTAGTAGTAGCTATTACCCCTCTATGATATACACCATCTCAAAAATCTTAATACATTTTGTGTTTGTATGTATTGATCTTCTGTGGATCTTTAGATATCTATTTTATTGGCACTTCTTCCTGGTTTAAGTCCAGCACTGAATTGAACTGTAAAATATTTTATTCTAAATCCTAGCAATAATTCATTTCATGTTCAGCTTAAAAATGATAGACTAATTAGAAATGAACATTAGTAGTTTTGAATTTCACAGGTCTAACTTACTACTCTTCAAAGAACTTTTCTTTGTCATTGTCTAAGGATTATACATCTCAACTCTTCAAATATCTGTTACCTTGGATTCATCATACTACAAACCTTTATCTTTGTTTGGTAACTCTGCTGTTCATGTTGTAGCAAGATTTTTAAACAATGAAGGAATAATATGAATTCCTGTCTCATGAAAAGAGTAATTAAATCTGGTCTAGTTTGACTAAAACAAAACTTAGTTTGATTAAAACAAAAGGTCTAGAAACACCCTGTCTAGCTGAAGAAATATTTCCTTCTGTTCAAGAGGGAATGTTCTGTATGTTCAAGAAGTTTATAATTTTCTTTACCTTAAAAATATCAATTTTTTTCCCCATATATGCACACTGAATAATTTATTGGTTTAGGAAGTTCATAATTCCAGGAGGCAAAGGGGACATCAAAGCCAGAGCTGCATTGCAGTGCAAGGAAATGCACACATCTGAAAATACATATTCCAGTTTGTCTCCAAAGTCCCTTTTCTTGGAGAATGAGCCTGCAAATATGTGGACATCACACATCAGTCTGAGATGTGAAGACACCAAGACTAACAAACCCCAAATCAGCAGTAAGATGACCATAGGTAGGCTTGCAGATTTTTTATCCAGCTAATAGAATGTACTGTAGTATAGTGCTCTACTGAGAATAAACTGCAGCTCATCAGTGTCTTGGGTTGTCTATCTTTCTATATTTTTATCTGTTTTCTTAGTTATACCCATAATGATTAAGTGACTAATCATGGCATTTAATGCATTATTAGATATTAAAAATAATGTCCTTCCTCCAAGATTCATTTTAGCTTTCTTTAATCTCTCTGTTAGCATTTTTCAGAAGGCTCTTTTTTCCTTTCAGTGTGGGTTACTTTAATCCCATTTTTGAGACACCATCTGCAGATGGCTGAATTGCTTATTTCTCAGCTCTTTCCTTCATAGTGTTTTTTAACTGTTCACTCCAGGATTCCTTTATGTCTCACCCTGTGGTTTTCATTTTTCATAACTTCTTTCATGTATACATAAACTTCATTAAACTTCCCTGTAAGAGATTCAGTCTGTTGTAGTACCTTATAAAATGGACAGCAACCCCTCATCTACCATAGTCGAAAAAATATGGAATCTAAAATAAATATTGACTATGACCTTAGATGTGATGCATACTAGAAGAATAAGGGTTTTGCAGATTTCATACAAATTTTTAAAGGTCCTTCTATAGGTCAGATTGATCTGCTGAAGTCCACTCTTCAAGAGTGTGGACCACAG
This sequence comes from Luscinia megarhynchos, assembly GCA_034336665.1. Taxonomy (NCBI): domain Eukaryota; kingdom Metazoa; phylum Chordata; class Aves; order Passeriformes; family Muscicapidae; genus Luscinia; species Luscinia megarhynchos. The sequence continues at coordinate 8,361,952 of JAPFBE010000002.1, forward strand.
TGGAAGGAGAGGAACAAGCAAAGAAAAATACAGTTTAAGTCATAGAATAGCTAGAATTATTCAAAAGCAGTGATATTTTCTGGGTTCAAATTGGCCTTTTACAGCTTCTTTACTTTTTACAAAAGTATTCACAAGTCTGTTTTCTGCTGGTTTCTACTAATTGGAAGCACCTTTAAAGTATCTTCTTGAGCCTGACTGCAAGGAGAATAAACCATATAATACAAGCTCACAGAATATTTCCAGTTTTCCTTTCTTCTGAAAGGAAAATGAACCTCTTGCTCAAAGTCTATAGAAGTTTGTGATCACTGGAGACAATGCCCTGTATCTTCCTCCATGGTTAAGCCTTAGTCAATAGTCATCCATAACTTTTAATAAACCTAAAATTGATTGTAACCCCTCCTCCTTCAGTAGCTCATTTTTTTTTTCTTTTGTGTAGAAAGGATGATGAAAAAAATCTGGATGCATAAATCTGACTGCTCAACACTTCTTCCTAGCTATATTTTCTCAAGTCCTTTAATGGGCAATCAGCCTTTAGGAACATGTCTGTTTTACTTATCCCTCACTGCTTTCTGTCTCAGTGATGTCATTCTGCTTTACCTAAGCACTCAGCTTTGTTAGGTGGTATTGTTACTATACATATGGTGAGGTCCAGCAGTACTTTGCAATGTTTGCTTTGTAATGCATGGAAAAGACTTAATCGTTCCTGTGATTTCAATAGGCTTGCTGAATAGTGGTTCCTATTAAATAAGTTTTAGAAAGTTGGCTGGAGGCAATGGTAGAAAAAATAACATCACAGAGCTACAAAGGTTGAAGAAGATTTGATATTTACAAACTAACAAATGTTTAGTTCATTTAATATAGTTTTAAGCTTAGGAGGGGAAACAAATTCTATTCTACTGAGCAAGCATCTTTGCTTTTCACTAACCTCCTGTATATACAGCAATTTAAGCCAGTCTTGCCTGCGTGTGTATATGTAAACAGGAAGAGTAAAAAAATTATTAATTACAGATTCTTGTCAGTATATATGATACAGGTAGTGTAGGGCACAAGCTGCTCTGTTACCCTGTGTTGAGTCTGGCTTGCACAGCCAAACAAGCTTAGACATGAATGTTGTACCACCTAGGAAGCCCAGTAAATGTTCCTAGGGCTGAATTTTTATATAAATGGACATGTACAGCCAGTAATGATGGAGAATCCCTGTGGTGGAAGCTGGAGTTCTGCCAAAGGCAAAACCAGCAAAGCTCAGCTTGTCTTGATGTCCCCTGAGACTGGAACATAATTAATGTAGCATTCAGGAGAAAGAAACATGCTTAGTGGTGACAAGAGACTGTAAAAATATTATTGCCTACAAGTCAGCTGTTTCTGCAGGTAGTATTTCAAACCAAACACTGATGGCCCTGAATCTGAAAATAATTTCGTAACAGAAAACTCTGGGAGAGAGGTACATAAATAGAGTGATAATAAAATTCATATATGTAAACTAAGAAGTGACATTCTTTTCTGAGGTGGTAATGAATGATTACTGAGGCACTGGTAGAGAAGATTTTTGGTTTATAAGAAATTTTGTTGTACATTGTTGAACATTTTCAGGTTGCATTTGACATTTTACAGGATGTTTAGAGGAGCAGCTAAGGGTGAGGAAAAGGAAGGATCCAGTTGACAGATTGATTTAGGTGGAAGGGATGGCTGTCTGCGACAAACAAGGTACACTAACATACTCTGCTTTAATATCGTTTGAATTAATTGCATACTTTTATAGTTAAAAATTTCTGGTTCAATGCCAAGCACCCATAAAACCTACCCATTCACCCTCTCCTGGCACAGCTGGGCAGAGGAGGAGAAAAAAGCTTAACAAAAGGTTCATGAGTTGAGATGAAGACTGGGAAAAAACATTTCAAGGGCAAAACAGGCTCAACTTAAAGTTGCAAAGAAACTTTAATAGTAAATTTATTCCTAACAGAGTCAGAGGAGGATAATGGGAAGTAAAAAAGCCCTTAAAAGCACCTTTTTTCCTCCCAGCCCCTCCCTCCTTCCCATTGACAGCACAGGGAGACAGGGTGAGGGATTTTTGTCAGTTTGTCATCCAAGGTTTTCTAACACTGCTCAGAGAGAGGAATCTTTCCCCTGTGAGACCATGGGGTCCCTCTCACAGGAGACAGTTCTTCATTAACTTCTCCAGGGTGAGTCCACTCTCATCAGCAGCAGTGCTCCCAAAACTGCTGTGGCATAGGTCACTCTTCCAGAGGCGCAGTCCTCCAAGGACAGGCTGCTCCAGCCTGGCAGCAGGGACCCCTCTCTCCACTGGATCTCCCACTGGATCACAGCCTCCTGCAGGCATCCATCCATACAGTGTGGGCACCTCCCCATGGGCTGTGGGTGGGTCTCTGCATCCCCCATGGATCCCCACGGGCTGTGGGTGGATCTCTGCATCCCCCATGGATCCCATGGGCTGTGGGTGGGTCTCTGCATCCCCCATGAATCCCATGGGCTGTGGGTGGATCTCTGCATCCCCCATGGATCCCCATGGGCTGTGGGTGGATCTCTGCATCCCCCATGGATCCCCACGGGCTGTGGGTGGATCTCTGCATTCCCCATGGATCCCCATGGGCTGTGGGTGGGTCTCTGCATCCCCCATGGATCCCCATGGGCTGTGGGTGGATCTCTGCATCCCCCATGGATCCCATGGGCTGTGGGTGGATCTCTGCATCCCCCTGGATCCCCATGGGTGCAGGGGCACAGCTGCTTCACCATGGTCTCACCACAGCCTGCAGAGGAATCTCAGCTCTGGCACCTGGAGCACCTCCTGCCCCTCCTTCTGCACTGACCTTGGTGTCTCCAGGTTGTTTCCCTCACATGTTCTCACCTCCTCCTCTTCTCTGGATAGAAGTAAAAAAGCTTCTAGTACTCCACTTTGTTCTGATTTTCTTCTTAAATATGTTATCACAGAGGCATTACTATCATGCAGCTTTGGCCAGCAGCATGTCCATCTTCAGACCCATCAGAGATTGGCTCTGCCAGACACAGTGGAAGCTCCACTACCAAAAACCAGGCCATGCAAAACCAACACAAGAGTTAAATTTATACTTTTTGTTCTATTTGCTGACCATGTTAGTTGTATAGCTGACATACATATAAGTACATTATGTGATAAAATTAAACAACTTTGAAAGTCATCTTTGTAGGGGTTCCTGTTTCTTTTTTATTTCATCAATCAAGTCACAAGTTTTATAAATAATTTTTAAAGTTTAACAGCTAATTAAAAGTAAGTTAATGCAATTTTTGTGAAGAGTTCTTGGCATTTCTTAACAAGTCCAAAGGTTAAAATTTTGCTTAACAATATTTTTAGAAGATAGAGTTAGGAAATGTAGCATTTATTTTTAATTAGAGAGAGGAAAGGAGGACTACATTCAGGAGATGAGAGAAACACAGAGAATGAAATAAATAGTCTGCTAAAAAGAAAAAGAGGATGTTGTATTATCCATGAGTCTTAGACATAAATTAGAAATAAAGTAACAACTGGACAATATTAAGAATTAAGTTCTTAAGGTTTAGATCTGTAAAGGAACATGCCCATAGTATGAATCTGAGTTGTATTTTAATGTTGGTGTTCATGCTTATAATTTAATGTTGTTGTTCATGCTCATAGTTTAATGTTGGTTGTTCAATGTTCTATTTATACCCCTTGCAGAATCTAGGCACTTTGATGTCCATAGTGTGCATAGATTCACTAAGATGTTTCCTAGTGCTTGGTTGGCCTACAGTCCTATCTCTGGATGTGTGCAGGACTGCCTTCTGGGCAGGAAGGAGCACATATCTCATATTTAAGACCTCAGAGGCGACACAGAATTTTCCACTTAGATAGATTTCCACTGAAGACCCAATAAGGCAACAGTGTTTTCAGCCTCTTAAGTCATATTAACCTTGGAATCATCAAACATGACAGATTTAATCACTATGCTTTATAAATACCATTGCTGGAGGTATGTATTGCTAGTATTTTTTGATAATAGGTTTGTTTAGTGTAAACAAGTGGGGGAGGATAAAAAGAAAGTATTTTCCAGAATACTTTTCCTAAGCATCACTTAAATTTTTCTGCTCCTTTAAAGCAATCGCATTAATGTAAGAGTTCATGTTTTCTTAGTCTGCTAACGGTTGTTATGCAAAAGATGACATCTGGGAGTCCCTCAGGTGGGTCACTCAGCTGGTAAAGAACCATAGAATGGGTTGGGTTGGAAGGGAGCTTCAAAAAGCTCAACACCCTTACAAGTGGCAGGGCCATCTTTCACTAGACCAGGTTGCTCAAAGCCCCATCAAACCTGAGCCTGAACACTTCCAGTAGTGATCTATCCACAGCTTCTCTGGATAATCTGTTTCAATGTCTCATCAAGTATATAATAAAAAAAAAATTATTCTCTATGTCCTATCTACTCTCTTTCAGTTTAAAATTGTTGTCCTATGTCCTGTCACTACAGGCCTTGGTATAAGTGTTTTTCTATGTTTCTCCTTTGTGCTAGTTTGAAAGCAAATCACTGGGAGGAATTAACTCCACACAAATATCTTGTGAGAGAATCCAAGTGAGAACTACAATCTAATATGAAAATTACAATAAAGGCAATAGTACAGAAACACTGGCTTAAAATGACAAAGTCAGAATATGACCTGATATCCTGTTGGTCAGGATGGTGGTAGCAGACCAATTAAACTGTGACTGCAGTCTTGCTGGAGTGATGGAAATGAAACTGAAGATAACTTTAGTGAGGAGGCAGTATAGGAGCAGATCTTTACTTGCAGGCCTTCAGGGACAGTTCTGGAAAAATGTCCACAAAATCCCACCCCTACAGAGGTGAGTATATTTTTCTAGGTTTTAGGAAATTAGCATAATTAATAACAAGCACCGATTAGGAGGATAAATGGTGATACAATTCTCCCCCAGGCCATGCCCCTTCTCTGGAGTCCCCCCTGTTGGCACTAGCTGTGGTCTGTCTACAAAATGTATCTCGAAGAGTTGTTCTTGGCCTTGGTTCTCAGGAAGAACCAAGAGAGCATAGGGGCTTGGGGCTCTGGAATTTGTTTTGTCTTTCTGCTTAGGGAAAGGCCATGGAAAAATACTAGGAAACTAGCCACTAATGCAATAGGCTAAAGAGCTACAAATATATGTGTGAAGAATACAGAGACCATAAAAGAAAAAAGGGCAAAACCCAATGACATCACCAAACCCCAGATTATATGCAGGTAAGAATGTTTGGTACCTCCCCCAGGGCAGGGCATTTCACAATATGATGATGCAATTCTATGAGTAATTTTTGGGTGTCCCTGATGGCCCATGAGCAGACATGGCCCCCCTTTACACTGAGTGTGCATTGTGCTCCTGTTGGAAATTACCAACCTTTAAAAGCTCATCAGGAAGTGATGTAGGTGGTGATGGAATACATACTTTGGTAACCCAAGACACCCTTTATATACTGGGAAAGAGATTCTGGTCTTTGTGTATGGGAAATAGGTTCTGGTCCATGTTTCCAAGGTTGCTTATGCAGTTTGTGTTTTGTGGCATTTGAGGAAGACAGACACTAAGAGCATGGGAGTGTGAGCAAGTGAGAGCATGAGGGAGTGAGGGGAGTGAATTGGGTATCCTCAGTTATTACACTTCTGTCACTCCTTTTTAAGTCTGGATGTAGATGGCTTTAAACTACTTCAATAGCTTTAACTACCTCCAAGGAGATACGGAGTGAATTTACCGTGAATCTGAGAAAGAACACTAGGACTTAAGATTTACATTGTGTTTTTGAATTTTATATGAGTACTCAGGGATGTATAATGACTATTACTCAGTACTATAATTACTGTTATTCTAGGAATGCCCTGTTCTTGTCCACACATATTGCCTCAGATCTTGGGTCGTATACCTTGGCAACAATTAAGCCTAGTTCTTAGTCTGGACAATTCACTCTAATTAATTTTTTCTCCCTCTTCCCCCAGACATTGAAAAATAAAATATGTCACATGATTTTTTTTTAAATTAATTTTTTATACAGTACATTCAGTGGTGTTTTCAAAAAGTTCATAATTTATAATTTTAAAGTTGGTATTTAATCTTTAAGTGTCTTATATGGTAAAGAAAAAATTGAATATATAGTGCATGAAAAATTAATTTTGACTCCTAACTGAATAAGGATGACTGATGAGCAAGTGAAAATTAATAATATTTTGAATAATCACATATTGATAGAATTAAAAGTTTGTATATCTTTTTGTCTTGAATTCACTCAGTTGTTGCAAAATTGAGTAATCAAGAGAAATAATTACATTAATACAGTATTCTTAAAATAAAAACACTTAAAAGAAAGAGAACTTTAAGAAAAATTCTGATCAATAATTTGCAGAATGTTAAAAAAAATGTGGTCTTTGTGCCAAAAAGGAAGTGACATTGTCAGAAGAATGCACATTAAATCACATATTCTGAATTGTCTGATCTTATATGGGACATTATTCAGGTATCATGAGTCCATGAAAGAAATTGTGACCAGGCTGAGCAGTATGGCTCAAGGACAGGATAAAAGGGATAGAAAGCCCTTTTCCATGTAGTACTTAGCTAGTGCTGCTCCATAATGTTGGTCAGCTCTCAGTATAATAACCCAAAACACTCTTTGTTGAAGTTCTACCTCTAATCCTTGCTAGTCTGAGGAATTGTTAGGTATAGTGTGTGTATGTGTTCCTGTATGCAGATCACTAATTGCCATATTCATGATTAGAGGAAAGAAAACCTCACTGGATGGCAAATGTTTGTTTTACTTGCCAATTATTTAGAATTCAAATTTTGCAATGAACAAAGTGACAATATGAAGGGTAAATTTAGCATAGTCAGTGAGCATATTTGTGTCCACTGACTTTGTGTAATGTACAAATGGCAGCATCTTGTGTTTCACAAAAAATTTAAAAGGCATAACAGCTCCATTAATTGTGGTTTTAAGAAAAGTTACTTTGCTAACACTTGCAGCTGTGGCTACTAATCAACTTGGCTCATCTCCTCCTGTAGTATGTGCAGAAAAGTTCCCCTGGCTCTGTCCCAGTCTGGGAACACATCTTCAGCTGAGAACATGGAAGAGGATGTAGCGGTTGAATATACCCAGAACAAGATGAAGACATGAACAAGGTCAAATGTTGGTAAACAAAATGATAATTCACTTTTCCTCCCTATAATGAGTAGAGAGCTAGGAAAACAGGAAAGTAGGAAAGAGTGAAGAACTACACAAGGCAAAAATGGTCATCACAACCAAGAATCTGCAGCATCCCATGAACTTTGTCCCTCTGTAGGTGGTGGAGGGCACTGTGAGGGCTTGTGGAGCACGATTTTACATATTGTCATGTGCTTTTCCAAGCCCGGGGACCATGGCAATGGCATCCTCACCATGAAGACCTTGGTGCTTTTGAGACATTGGAATGATGCACTTAAAGTTTACTCCTTGAAACCTGGGTGTTCGTGTAGCATTCATGTGAGAGGTGACTGGGTGTTACAGTTTGAGCTGCCGGCAATTCAGGCATGAGAAGTTTTGATCTACTCCTATTGTTTTGTAAATGCCACAATTCACTCCAACAGACCCAAGCTTTTAAAATACTTAGACAGGAAGGACCTTTGAGGTCCTTCTCCTCTGAGATTACCTCACTTCTGAAAGTCATATAGGACTTACTATTTGGACTTGAAACAAACAGCAAGCCAAATGTGACTTTATTTCTTGGACAAAGGGTGAAGAAAAGCGGATTAAAAAAAAGATCTAAGAGAAAGCTAAAAGTAGCTCCCTAAAGCACTTAGTGATGAGTCATGTAACTAGAATTCTTCTAGTGAATCCTCCTGACAAATCTGTCACTCACAACTCAATAAAATGTGCAAATAATTCAAAACTAAAGAATAATTCCCTTTGAGGTTAAAAGTAAGTGTCAAGTGTGATCTGTTTATTTTAGATCACATAGGTGCTTGAACAGTGAGAGAATTGAGCTGTTTATTTCTGCTGTTGAAAATACCTAACGATTTCCAAAAATTGTGTATAAGGTAAAATGCTCCAATTTTCTCTTGGCATAAGCTACCAATAAGGTAGCTAGTATTATAGTAGCAATTTTTTTCTTGATTTAGAAGATTAAAATATAACAACCAGTTTGTGTAAACTGGTGCATCAACATTTGGACTTAAGCAAACTGTCAGTTTGCATCAGCAGAGATTTTTTATTTTTTCTTCTTAGACTAGGAATATTGCTTCTAAATATTAAAATAGGAACAGCCTGTGCATTTTGGGCATTTTGCAATGTCTGTGGCTGGACAGAAATGTCTGTTTGCATTAAAGAGTGTTTACTGGTTTCTTGGGAAACATGCTTTGGTGGAAGAGTTTGAGAAGCAGGAAACTAAACAAATATGAATAAAACATTAGGCTCAATGTATAATGCTCCATGTAGGGAGATATTTCTCCCTATACTTCCTCCTGTTTCATCTCTGTTTACTGTAGCTACATTTCATTATCAGTGCTCTTTAAAGCTTTGATTTGCTTAAACAGTTTTGTGGTAGAAAATAAAGTCTTACATATGATTTCTAAGTCATCACTAGCAAAATGCGGTGAATGGCAAAATGAAAAAAAATCCTGCTTTTTCTCTTTGAAGTAAGGGACAACCTGCTGCATATTAGTGGCAGCACTGCTAAGACAAACCATCCTTGGCTGGGGAGGAGATACTGGAGCAGTCATCTTTCTTTATTCTTATTCTTGTAGCAACTGAAATTTTCTTCTTGTAGTTACTTTATATTTTCACTTGATGCAGAATGTTTTGCACAGGTAGAATACATTATTTTTTTTGTTTCCTTGATAAATGCTTATAGTCAAGCTGTTCAAGTTGCATCCATTCTGTGCCCTATAACTGGTTGTTTATTATTTGCACTTATAAATCCAGGGCCTTTGAAATCAGTGTGTGTCTTGTTATCTTAGTGTCACATGCTCTTGGGGAACCTCTTCTGATGTGAACATCAATTTCTAGTTGAAGTGGTGGCATTTTTCTTGAAACCAAGGAAGAATAAAAAAGAAAAAAAAAAAGGAAAAAATAGGAAGAAACAGATGAAGGACATTTTGTAAAAAATATCCAATCACTAACATTGGGATCAGAGTATTTAATTATGTAGTCTGATGAGCCCTGAAATCAAAAGAAGATGGCCAATAAACTCAATAGGATAATTTTCATATACCTAACTAACCACACTCTTTACAACCATCAACCATTGAACTTCAAGAATCTGGGGCTTTGTAATTATGCTTAGGTAATGGTAATAGAAAATTTGTTTCCACAATATTGGAAAATTACATTATTAAGCTGTTAATTAATATAAGCGATTCTAGAGCAGATAAATGCAATTATATAGTGTTCAGTTATTTGATGCTTCTCCCTTCAGGATTATTAGTTGCATGATATGTCCACTGCAATACAGAATAGTGTCCATCCAGGTTGTTATGGGCTTTTGAAAGTCACATTAATCTGCTTTCTTCTCCTGTTTTCTGTATGATACTTCTTTTTGTCCCTGCTTTCTCAACGACTACAATGGCTTTCTGGTAAGGAATAGAGGAGTGAAGCACTATGGCATGTTGCCCAGAGAATCTGTTGGTGCCCAATCCCTGCCAGTGTTCAGGGCCAGGTTGGATAAAGCTTTAATCAGCCTGGTCTACAGCCCTACAGCAGTGAGATTGGAACTAGACGCTTTCTAATGTTCTCTCCAACTCAAACTATTCTAGGATTCTGTAATTCTAAAAGTTTAGCAGCCTTTGCTAGGTGTGGCATTACCTCTCCTTTATTCTGTGCTTCCTCTGAGGCAATAGTGGAAGTAGCTATTGTGAGACACAGTAAAAGAAATTTGCTGATTTCTCAGGTGGAAGGCAAAATATGCAGTAGTAATATGCTAATATTGAGACAGAGAAATGTAGAGTATTTCTTGACACAGGTATTGAGCCATCAATAGGGAAAACATTGTGGGAGTATAGTAGCCAACTCACAAATGCCAGCCCAGTTTTTCTGCTGATAAGGTGGAAGAGAAAATCCCCACCTTGCTCTTTAAAATTAATCATTGGCATTGTGCTTCAGGCTTAATTAATTCATTAAGTACATTTTTTAACTAGTAAAGTTACAGTGCTGTTGAAAACAAAAGCAAACATTTTCTTTTACAAAATTTGCTATTCATAAGTGAATTATTCTTTTTGTGGAGAAGAAGAAACTTTATTTATATATATTTTCTTTGTAGTTTGATTGACTGTCCCCCTGTTCTTCTCTTCTAAGAAAACAAAGACAGATCAGAAACTCTGTTTGCAATTATTTTTTAAAGCCTTTGATATGAGGATTAAGTAATTTCCTGTTTATCTTCTCTCTCAGAACTTTTTCTTTGATAATTCTAAGTAATCAATCTGAGTGTGTTTTTATTTAGGAAAAGTTTTCTGTTATTTTTCTGTGAAAACGTGTCTCTTTCTCATAATATTGAAATCCCTTGCTGATAATGATCTATTTGCACTTATAGTTACTAAGGAAAAAATGCAAAACACTTTGCTTGGGAGCAGAGACTTGAAACTTTTTTTTTCTGCCTCCCATATTCAGCACAAGGCAGGGATATTGATTGCATTTGAATAAATCTCTACCATATATTTTCAGTTGTTTCAGTTTGGACAGCTGTTTATTCAGCATGCAGAAAAGAGAATTTTTTCAGTGGGCAAGCTACATCTCAGGGATGTAATACTGCTGTGTTCAAGTCTGGTTGCTACTCTATTACACATTAGTATGAAAGTAAGCATGCACTTAGCATTTTTCGTGCCTGCTGTTCATCTCTCTTAGTTTTAAATCTGAAACCTCTTATTGGATCTAAAAAATGTTTATCAAGAGAAATTGTACTACTTTCCCAAAGAGGATGGGTAATGCCAAATGCTTTTTAAAATTATAAGAAAGATCTTCTGGGAGGATGCCTTAGCAGCTTTTAATTGCAACATAATTCTTCTCTTTTTTTAAGAGAAAAAGAAATATATTTTACAAGAAGTTGAGCATGCTGTCTCTTCTATTGCACTAGTTGCAGAACCAGGGCTGTGAGAATGGTAGCTGTGTCTTTCTTCAATTTTGTGGTTCTGTCCAGTCATGTTCTCTGTTGTGGTTCACTATGGAAAAATAATAAAGTACAACAACAAAAAAGTCTTTAATGTGGTTACAATGGTTTCCTTTGCAGATTAGCTTCCTTTTAAGTGTGGTCTCCATCCAGAACATCAACAAATAGCATAAAGATTTACTGCAGATTTAGCTCAGCAAAACAATGCATTTTCTCCAATAGATATAGTTCTTTTTTATTTTTTTCGAATGTAAGCCAAACATGTTTGCTTTTTCAGTTGGGTAATCAGAATGTTAAGACTGAGGAGACACGGTTGTAATTTATTTCTCCCTCTTTCCTAAAACAACCATGACGAAATGCAATTTCAGCTGGCCTATTACAGCATGCTTGAATGAGTGCAGAAAAGGTTGAACACGCATTAGCTGGAAACCTATGGTTCCTTGCAAGAAAAAGTGGCTGATTCAGGGCTCATAAAATGTTTCTTCAGATTGTCCCATCTTGATACTTGCATGTCATTGCCACATATTTAGCAATTGTCTTCCTAGTATTATCAATTCTATCACAACTTATGCATCTAAGGAAAAGGAATGTGGAAATGTCACTCACATCAAATTAGCTTTGGATATTGAGCCACTTTTATGAAAGACATCTAAAGCCCATACTTATGTACACTGATTTCAATCACTGATGGAGTTTGTATTTCAACTAGAGTTTGGCCACAGTGATCAAGGTTATAATATTCCAGGACAAGACAGCAATACAATTTTTTATTAGAAGTGGATTTTTTTCTCTATGTTACACCAAATTAACTTTTCTTGAAGTACAGTACACAGTAATAGTGATAGAGTTTAACAACCACAAATAAAAAGAATGATATTCTGGCCTCTTATTTTACACTGCTCTTGTGTCTAACTGGAATATCTTAGTTTCAATTATTTACTTTATGAATGAACATTCTTGTTTTTAAACACTGCTACAATACTTTTCCTCCTTCACAAAAAGGAAACAAAACTGAAAAATACTGATGAGCTCTAGAATTTATATTTACAAAAGATATCACCAGTTACTCCTCAAAATGTGTCTTAGCTATGTTAGAAGAATGTATGCTTTGAATGTATGTATTTGTCAATATATAATGAAAGCCTCAGAAAGTAAAATTAGAGAAGTCTGAGTTTCTGAATCAGTTAATACGATCAGAGTTAAAAGAAAATGTATAAACTACTTAGACACTGCTAACACTTTGCTAAGATTATAGAGTACTGTAGATTATAGAGTACCTTTTCCCATCATGAAATAGAAACCAATTTCTTTCCTGTGTTTTTGATAATCCCCACCTTAGGATTCTCTCTCTTTTGAATAAGTGGAAAAAGCCAGGATTTTAATCAGCATTTTTGCTAAATATTTCACACAGAAATATTGCTTAGTTTGTGTTTGAAGTTGTTAATAGGAGAACTATATTTAAAGATTAAAATCTGCCACAAAAAATGGAAATCTGCTCCTTAATTCAAATTATTTCCTCGAGGTATTTTGAAAACTGACTGAAGAAATCTTTTTATCAGCCCTCCCATATTTGCTCTTTTTAAAACTTAGTTTTGGTTTGGTTTTCCACATTCTTTCCCACTAGTTGTTTTTCCAATATGGTTAATATCACAAACATGAAAATGTTTTTTCTGCTCCAGGGATGAATGGCAGGGGGCCAAAGAGAATTACATCACATATTTTTCAAAAAACAAGTTCCTGAAAATTCAGCCAGAGAATATCCACCACCATTCCACATCTCTAAGAGGTCACTACATTTTTTTTTCTCCAGGATATAAATTTCTGTGTAATGGTTTGTACTACCCCTTGCAGAAAAAAATGCAATTGAAAGTTCAAAGGCATCAAACTCACTTAGAGGTCTTAATGGTGAAGACAAAACTTGGACAAATTTATTTAGAAAGTACTGGAAGAAAAAACTGTAGTTCTTATTTCAAGAGATGTACCTTGAATTGGAAAAACATCTCTGTATCTGGGTGTAACTAGCTCAGAGCACTAGGCTGTGTCTTGCTGGTGTTAAGTATAAATATATGTGGCTATGTTCTTCAGCGAGATTGGGTGTCTCTGTCCAGTATAATACCCCTTTTGTTCAAACAAGCTGAGTTTGTTGCAATAGAAATATATTTGAAAATATTAACATTTATAATTCATTCAAGTGTTAAATGCTTCTTTATTTTTGTGCTTTAAAAGGATGGCTGAAAATTGTACAAGTTTGTATGTCATTTCAGGGACTCAGCTTTTTCCAGTACTCATGGTATCCCAGTTTTTCCCACAACTCTGTGCATGTGATTCTCCTTTAAGGAAAAGACATAGCTAGACTTGCACTGTCTGTTTTTAATCTCATCCAAGAAAATACTGGTCTTCCTTTGGCAGCAAATAAAACTTTTCTAAAATTTTATAATTTTCAATTGTTCTCTTTTTTTCTGTGACAGATGCAAATGGGCTAGTTGCTCTAACATTCTCTACATAAAGCCCCTTCTCTGAAGTCAAGGGAAAATACACTACTGAATTCTGTATTGATGGACAGTGAATTTCTTCTTATTAGAAATTTCACAAAATTCTATAATCATCATTCTCATTATCGATACAGCAGTAAATATCTGTTGGAGATCAGAATTACTCCAAAAGGTTTAATTTTGCAATATATCTCTGTACATTTCATTCATAAGTGCCCAAATTCTGAAGAATGAAATATCACCACAGTAGTGGTGATTTCATGAATTTTCAATATTAATTCAGTACAAGCACAAATCAAATGATAAAAACTGCCAGAGGTTTTTGTTTACATTATTTTTCCATGTCTTTATTTGTATGAAGAACATTAGATTTTAGAGGTTTGTTAGGAGCTGCCAACAAAAGGCCCATCTGAAAAAATTACACGTAGTTTGTAAAACAAAGAACTTTTCCACAAGAGTCTCTGAGGAAGTTCTTTGTTGCACAGATACTAAAACTGTAGTGGGGTATTATATGTTCTTGATGCTCATTAACTCCATGATGTGTATTTTTCTTGTAAACACTTCAGACCAAAACTATCGACATTCAGGTTCATTCAGGGTTGGCAGCATAGGTGCCCAAGTGGCCTATGGAGAAAGAGAACTTGTGGTGCTGTTGGTGCATTTCTTCTTACAGTTCAAAGATGTTAAAATTATAGAGGCAAATATCTTCATTCTTACAAATATATTCTACATGTGATTTGAATGGGTTTGTATTGCCATGAAGGAAGTTTCTTGCAACAAGGAGCCGCTATATAGCAAGGTGGAACTTGTAACTGCTACTTTTGTGAAAGAGAAACAAAAAAATGTTTTATAAATATGCTCTGTGAAATAGCATTGCCAGTGTGACTGCTCTCTTACATTAATTTTATACGAACCTTGTAGATGTTAAGAACTTCATTTTTTAAATCTGAGATTAAATATAGCATAATTGACTTCTCTGAAGCCAGAAATACTTATTATGTGTATTAAACACTGTGTACTTCAGTTGAAAAAACTAAATGGAAAATCTGCATTGTAAGTAATAATAAGTATTATCTAAAATGCTATTGGTTAGACTTTATACTTCTGTAAGGCTTTTTTCCCAATTGGTTCTCACTAGGTTTAGAATTCTACCTCTAAATGTGTACCTTCACTTTCTAGCACTGGACAGATTGGAAGAGCATTTTTTTGTTGTGGCAACCAAGTTTCACACTTCACCTGAAGAAGGGTAAGGAGAGATGAACTGTATTAAATTTCACTCAAATTATCTCTGTTTTTCGTTTATGACAGGTTACTGAAAATATAGGGCACCCCAGACATACATTGTTTGGGTTTTAGTGAGACAATCAGGGAGAAATGTTTATTTGGAGCACTTACAAAATTAAGTGGCGCACAGCCAACATGAAAATGCAGCAATGGAGCACTGAGTTTTAATTCTCCCTTTTGGAGTGTGAAGGAGCTGAGTGCATGACCAAGAATTCCCTGAATTACTTTTATCAGTCTGTGCTGCTAAATATACTAATAGTACTGTTTGTCTTTGGAGGAGAAGCAGTGTTCAGACACTCAGGGCCAACTTTGTTTGGCCTTCCTTAATCTAGGCCAGCTTCACTTGTGGTCCCTATCCAGGGATGAGGAGGAAGTGAGGAGGCATTCTGAAAACTTATTCCTGGGTCAGTCTTGAGAACAAGGGGAGGAAGGGGCTGAATTAATGAAGTTTTCAAATTCCCCCCTTCCAGCATTCCCAATTGATATTATTTAAGGTACAATTGTATCACTAGACAGAAAATCACTATTTCAATTGAACAGGAGTAATTAATAGTGTGATATTATCTGTAGAATTGCTGTATTTCACAGTTATTATCTCAACATGCTTAGCTGTTAAAATTAAGTATATTGAGATGACAATCCTTTCTACTGACATACTTTTCAAATAAACCTTTTTTCTGACATTAACTGTTGGATACTGACTTAAGTGAGACAAAAATTTCAGGAAAGCCAAGTATCCTAGTCTTTTAGAGCACATTTTGGTAAACTGAAATTAAGTACTATTTATGTACATGCATACACTACTTTGTGTAGTTTTCCAGACTCTCCAAGCTCTGTTAATTGAGAGTTTTGGTAGTTACACTGGTATCTGGAATGAATAATATTCCTACCTCTTTGGATTGCAATACAGCAGAGTAAAACTTAGCAAACTTGATAAAAGTGGTCCTTAAGTTCACATCTCACAACCACTTTATTCCTTGTCTAAGGTTGTCCTATTGCTAAAAGATTGATATTTTCCTGATGTAAAGTCCCTAAAGTAGGTGGAAAGCTATACTCTTTTTGTTCATTGCTATTTAGTTGTAGTCTTGTAAAAATATTTGTATTGTTATGGACCCACAGAATCTGAACATTTCTCTCCAGAGAATTTCTAGTTCTGTGTTAATGTGCCATCCAGAGCTAAATTTGATGAAGTTTCCTTCAGCAGCCTTTCAGAAAAATGAAAATTCCAGGAAACTTTCCTTAGTGTAGAAAATGACACAGAATTAAGGCATTTTAACATTTGGGAGTTCACATCGGTGTATTAAGACTGCTCATCTTTTCCTCCCCTTTTTTCCTTTTTTCTGCAGAATATACCTGCTCTCTGAAAATCAGGTAGTTGTGCTTAAATAACTGTGCCCAAAATCAGTGTAGCTTTTAATAGCCCTGTTGGTTTGTTGGACTTAATTTTGTCTGGGGTTTTTTAATGGTAAAATGTTGATTATCCAACTATTTACACATAAAGGAGTAAAAGTTATCAATTACTCAGTACTAATCCAATGTCTACTATATATATCTGGTGTATTACTACAAGGTTAGCATTCTGAAATTTCTTCCTACTTGAAATTACTTCCTACTGTTTTATAAATCTGAATACCTTTTTTTTTTAAATTCTTATTTTCTTAACCAATGATCTTTGTTCTGCTCTATTGCTACAAAATTATAAACAAACGTCTGTTCTATCTTCCTTCTGGTTTTTACATATGTAACATTGGACAGAGAAGTTTTTAAAACTTTTTATGTTTATGTTCATTATCACTACGATGGTGTTTCTGTGAGTCTGCAGTCATTTTAGGTTCATAGTAAGTTTCTGAGTGTGATAGCAGAGAGAACTTTACAGTGTCAGAGTTATAAAGGAACTTCTTACGAGAATTTTTTTTAATGTAACCTTGTAGTATCCTGCATAAATTGTGTCTCATCAGGACCATTCCTTGGAACATTTTCTGCAACTTATTAAGTAACATTCTTATATGATTTTTTGTGAAAAGGAGAGAAATTTTAAGACTGTCTTTGGCAGCAGTTGTCATGCACATACAATTGTGTTAGAGTATACTAGAAATGTTTATTTTTGTCTTTATTTCTGTTTTATGATTTTATTACCTTGTTCTGCATCTGTAGGAAATTGAAAGTCAATCAAGAAATAATAATGTCATTTAAGAATTTGTGGCTGTAGGTGCCATATCAATCCCAATATACTAAGCGAGCAGAAGCCACAGCAATCATCTTAAAATCTGATCAGAAAAAATAATTCTAAGTATATTCAACATGTTCCATTTGGACAGGAAGCAATGGAGAGGAGTTGGAACATAGGAAATTCTGGCTAGATATGAGGAAACAAATAGAGTGATTCAATACTGTTACAGATTGCCTAGAGAGAACATGGGATTTCCAGCCCTGGCAAAATTCAAGTCTGGACTAGATACTGGCATATTCTGATTTAATTAAACCTCCTGTCAGCATGAGGTTGAACTACCTGATGGTATGAGATGACTTTCAGCAAAAATGATTCCAGTGCAGCTGATCTTAGAAGCCAAACAGACACATTTTTTTTACTCATAAACTTGACAGGTTTCTTGCCAGTACAGTACTTTAGTTTTGAGGTTAATAATTTGAGGCATGCATTAATATTTAATATTTTTTGCTAAAGTAATTAATTTTGCAATTACAACACTAAACAAAGTGCAGAGACTGTGCACAGGAGAACTCCCTTCCATAGGGTTAGTTGCATCACTTTTTTATGAGAATGTGCTATATACCTGTTTATCTATGCTTCTTTTGCATGTTGCAAGGCAAGCCTCAAAGCAGTTCATGTGAAAAGATGAGGAAATACTGCAGGGAAGATGAAGCAGAAAGAACTCAAACAAAAGTCTGTGAAAAGCAGACAGCTTGTTTAATATGTAGACTAAGAAGTTGAAAACAAGAAAATCTTTCCCTTTAGAATGATGGGAAATTTACAGGATAGGATCCCAGCTAAACCTAAATTTTGGAAAAAAAATGACACCTCGAATTTTATTTTTGTAATGAAAGGTGCTATTTATATATCACTTCTTTATGCCCTGGAAAGAGAAAGAAATTATTCTAAAGAAAGAAGAAAGTAATGCATTTGTTTCAAGTATTCAACTAAAAAAGAAATTACAATTTTCACAGACCATTGCAATTTTTTTCTGTTGATTTCAGGAACTATTAATGAGGAGTATTTGCCTGGAAGTGAAGGAAGAGGATGCAGATCACTGAAGACAATTGCAAGGACTGAATTTAAACAGCAATAAACCACTGCCCAAATATATGAATTACAGTTATTTTGAATAGTTATAGAAAGTTAGTCTGAATCAATAGTTTTATGGTACATCAAAAAGAGCATCCTAGCTGGCAAAGAAAGGAAAAATCCTCACAGGGAAATTCCAAGAACATCCTCATTCTCTGTATGCTTTAATTTTTTTTTGTAGCAAATAAACAGATTTTAGATGGCCAGCTCATGACATCTCATCTAAAAGAAGAGTTTGGAAGGCCTGATTTTTTTTTTCTACAGGAATATTGACTACAGCAAAAGAGTGCTTTGGCACCCTCTATATCTATCCAGAATTCTTAGAATAATGAGAAAGCCTGAGTGCTACTAGATGTTATTGCAAGGATCAGGGCTTCCTGGTAAGGGCTATTTTCAATAATGTCTACAAGATACATGAATCTACAAGAACCAATCTTTTTACAGCCACCATTGCTAACAATTAAATCCACTTGTAAAATGAACTTTTAAAATACTCATATTAAATGGCAAGACAAAATCTACCGTAAGTCTCTAAGACAAAACTTCACATCTTTGCTTAATTCAATACGAGTGAATAGTTATCATTTGCTCCATCTGAAAACCTGGCTCAAGCATGCTGCTTCTAAGTTGTGAGGTTAATTTCACAATTTAAACCTCCATTGCAAGGTTATTTCAAATTAAGGTCATGACTTTATTTTATATAATGATATGAAAAAAGAGAGAAGAGCATTATTTTCCATTGTTATTGTCCTTAAGTCTTTCAGTAAAAGTGGAACACATGATTTTTATGCATAGAAGATATCTTGCATGTTTAAAAATAGAAATGGGGAAAACTCTCTAAACATCAGTTTATCAAAGAAGTTTATTGGCTGTCCATAAATCCAATGTATCAATATCTTGACAGCTGTATACATGTCAGTTTTAGGGATAAAATATCCAGTGAGGGTAAGCTTGACAAAATCCCATTTAAAGAGAAAGCTATGTGTCCTGAGTCAAGTATCCAACAATACACAGAGAACCCTGCTGAGTTTCTGTGAAGGAAGCTAGTTTACTGCCTAGCAAGCTCAACAATTTCAGACTTTAGTTCAGCTTTTACTCAGTTTTCACAGAATAGAACAATTCTGAAATAGAAAAATTTATATGAAAAAACTTAGGACTACCACAGAGAAGAAGATAAGAGATGCAGAACTTCAACAAGGGGAAGAGCAAAGTCCCTCATCCTGGGGAAGAAAAACCCTGAGTACCACTGTATGCTTGGGGCTGCCCGGATGGAAAGCAGCCTGGCAAAAAAAAAAAAAAACCAACAAAAAAACCCCACAAAAAACAACAACAACAAAAAAAACTAACATAAAGAAGGCTAATCCTGTGCACTGTTAGACCAGGTATTGCCAGCAGTTTGAGGGAGGTGTTCCTTGCCCTCTACTCAGCACTGGTAAGGCCACAGCCTGGAGTATTTTGTCCTGTTCTGTGCTCACCAGTGCAAGAGAGACATGGACATATTGAGGAGAATCCAGTGAAGGGCCAGAGAGATGATTAAGGGAATGGAGCTCTTCTACTTCCAGCTGGTATGTAAAACTACCATTTACCCCTAGTCTAATAAAAGATATTTCTACTGTGTTTCTCAATTCACATTCTTCATGTGAATCAGGAAGCATTCTGCAAAAAGAGAAGCCTCAAACCATCTTAGTCTGGAATGCTGCCTTCCTAGAAGAGCTGACAGATTTGGACAGAACATTATGATACATGAAGTATTAAAATCTGCTTTTTGTACCCAGATTGACTTGTTCAAAGTGTCCATGTTCTACTCTGAAATTCCCAGCATTTCCTAAATGCACATTTTGGCAGTGTGGCGTTTGTATAAACAGCCTAGGACACTGGTGGAGAATTTAATTTGTACATATAAATGCATGCAAATCCCCCTTTCATTCTTTGAATACCAAGTTACCCACTAGTAGTCTAGTATATCAATAGATATCTAGTATAAAATAGATATCTAATATAGATGTCAATTTTGCAATATGTTACTTAGTGGAGAAAACATTTAGCTAAATATACAGTAAATAGATGTTCAAAATTAGCCATCAGATTATTCAAGTATTCTTATTAAATCAATAAGCCATATTGAATAATCAATATAATGATTTTTTTTTAAAAAAGGTAACTTGCTAGTACTTTCCATCATATTCAGTTAAGACATGCTGACCAAAGGAACAACGAGCATTGGGAATTCTTCGCTTAATCTTTATTGGCTAAAGGGATCTAGCATTGATTTTGGAATACAAATTTGCTGGCACTGCTAACATGCACAAGTGTCCAAAGTCTTCCTCAAACTGAGTGGTAGTTTATCCCACCAGTAAACAATCAAGTATTGAAAGTTTTTAGTGTAATAATTTTTTTTTTTCTTATAGCCATGAATGTTAATGATGAAATTTTAATTTGTCTATGTGTACTAAAAGAGGCTCATGAAGGACAGCGATTTGTTTCCCTGTGAATAATTAGGATCACAGGAGAATATCTTAAAATCTGTTCACTAGCAATCCCTTATCCTGGGGAGAGGTGGTAGTGGAACTACCTATGGTGCTAGTACACATGATGGAGTCTCACATTAAAGACTAGTTTCCTATGTCAGTAATTATACTATAGTGTGATTAACACTATAATTAGTGAAATTTAGAATTTCACTGTAAAAGTCCAAAGTTTTTGTTCTCTCTATCCACGTCATCATTTGCTCCACGGTGTACGTAAGCCAAATGAACAAACAAATTGATTCATTCAGTCATAAAGGGGGGAAATACAAAGCATCTCATGAGACAGGAACTTCTGGAAAGCTGAAATATTTTTGTGTATACAAACTCCACACCGTCAAAATGTGCATTTGGGAAATGTTGGAAATTTGAAGCTAGAAGAACATGGAGAATTTGAACTAGTCAGTCTGGGTATAAAAAAGCATGGGTAAAAATGCTCAGAGCACCTTTTCTCTGTCCAGCTCATTAAGGTAAAAAGGGGGTCGTATGTTCTTCGTCTTAAAATCTGCTAGTAATTACAAATTCAGTCTCTGGCTTTACTCTAAAGTATGGTCCTTACTCCTTATTATACGTGCCAAGGTTTCTGAGCTGCTTGAGCAATTTTTTTCTCAACTCCTCTACTTCACAATGGAAGAATGGATCCCTGTTCCAGTATCTTACTGTAAGGGCTGTTTACCTTAAGGATACTCACTTGGAAAATGGAGACCATTTTAGATATTTTAGTGGATCTCTGTCCTAACCTCAGCACTCGATTTTATAAAAACAATTACATAAAATGTGTGCCTTAAATATGCTACAATGCTCTTGTTAATGTCTCTTATTGGGTAGAGGTTTAAAGAATGGGCATCACATCTCATTGGGCTCTGAATTGTTACCATTTTTGAAATGATGACAACTTACTGAGTCATCCAGATTGTTTCTCTAATAAGAAAGAGAGATTGGTTAGGGAAACAAGTTTTTTCTCTCTTTCTTTATTTCAATTAATTTATTTTGTGTTGTACTCACTAAACTTTGAACATTGTTGTTGATAAATAGCAGGCAGAGAATGACTTGTTTTTTTTTAAAGACCTGCTTTGATTTGAGGCTTCAGAGCTTCAGGATCAAGATGACAAAAGCAAACAAAAGATTTTAGCCTGTCTGTTGTATATCCTTGGAAAAGAATTGCACTGCAATACTAAAACATCTATTTCATGTGTTAATACCAATATGAGAAGCCAAGCAAAACAGGATCAGATGGTGTTTACTGATAGCAGTATTTTCACAGGATAATAAAAAAAGCCCCAGCCCAAACTCTTGTCAGAAATAGGATGTTTTCTGCTTTTTGTCTTTGGAAATGTGTGTGGTTACTTTCTCTGTCATGATGCAACATAGAATAAATGCTTGCTTTTAAGGAGTCAGGAACTATGAAAATTCATTCCTGGAAAAAAAAATCTCTGCAAAAAGAGTATACTGCCTCATACTCATGCCTTTTAGTCTGCCTTTTTCTTTGATGTTGAAAAATTATTGTGTTTAAACAAAAAAAAAACTTGACCTGTAAGGCAGCCCATCATTTTATGCAGAAATTAAAAAGGCTTCCATTAATATCTTCAAGCCGATGAATGAGACTCAAAAATAAATCAGCACTAGAAGTAACATTTCTAACTGCAATTTGCAGACAAGTTATGTAGGTGTTTCTGATAGTTCCTTTTTCCAATACAGTTGAAGCTGTTTGTCTTCTACCAGTGGCAATAAACTGCCCTTCCTTATGCTTGAAGGCAGAAAAGTTGGACAGTGGAATAGAAAAAGTATTACTGTATTTTATTTACCTGTATATTATTTAGGTAATTTTTAACAGTTTCCTAATTCTCTTTTCTGTTTTGCATCCTGCTCCATTTGTAGAACTTCTGATAAATTGTGCTCATGAATTATGCAGGAAAAACAGCTGTCTTTACTTCTTAGTGAGACTTCTCATGTCTCTTTTTATTCCAACAAGAATAAATACTTGGAATCAATGACTTTGGTGCTAATATTTGATACTTTATATTTGTTAATTTCTTTGCATTACTAAAAAAGTACAAATTACTTTTCTCTGACTTTACATTTTTTCTATAAGGCAGTGTAACTAGGAAATAATAGAGTAATCTCATAGTACAGACATATTATGACACAGCAATGTTACTTGCAATATTTTCTCAACTTTTCCTGATATTTCTTAGTTATATATGACTTTAATTTGGATAAACACAAGTGGTTTTCTTTGTATAAAATGTTTTTAACTGTTATATTCAGTTTCAGAATGCTTTGTATTTCTGATGATTAGAGCTTTTCAAGCATTTTCAATATGACTCAGATAAACTTTTGCTCATATCTAATTACTAGTAGCAAGGGAAGAGAAAGGCCACTTTAATACTTTGCTCACTTTTTAAGCTTCATTTTGTATTCAGAGACAGGGAATACCTTTAGTTTGCTGGTTACAAGCAGGTCTAGGAGTCACATTGCAGGGTTTCACTTTACTGTCCCTTAAATATATTCTCCAGTGGTTAGGCAATCATGCTGAAGAACGATTGTACAATAAAACAACCACCTTTATGGAAATTTTGGAAAGGATTAGTAGTGACCTTGTAGTGAATAACAGAGAAACTAAAGAAAGGCCTTCTGAAAACAGTGAAAAAGTTTGCAGTTTAGTGTTAAAAATGGTTCCAAGAAGCAGGAAATGGAATGTCAGATATATACAAATTAAATTTTCAGTAGCTGATAAACTCCTACAACCAGCCTACAATCTTACTATGCAGTTTTGAAACTGGGTAAACAGAGGAATAGGGAACAGCTAGGCAGTAGAGAAAACTACTTTCATGACAAAAGTCTGAGTAAAAGGTCTTTGCATTTCATTCAGCTTAAATGATGAGGGAAAAAGTAAATGCATGAGCTTAGCAGGACATGCATCTAAATTAATGGTCAGCTATAGGGATCATAGTTTTTTTCCATGGATTTGAGAGGAAGGAAACTTTTAGTGGACACTTTCATCTATTTTGCAAATTCAGCTGCGAAAATTAGCTGCTTCTATCACATAATTAATTTCAGGTTAATAAATGTCCTATTCTTTTATGTGAGATTCATAGTTAGTTCTAGACTGATACTGACACTGCAATGTTTATTGAGAAATGCCTATTAACTGCAATGTATATTAAAAACAGAAGTGAAATTATTATTCTATTATGGCAGAGGAATATTACTAGATGCTGTTGATAAATATACTTTCAAGAAAGCAAAATAGCTGTTTAAAACCAATTTTTTTTCTCAAGCTGTTCAAAGAGATTTTCAAATGTAGCAATGAGAAATATCAACATGCTGACTAATAAAAATAATATTCAATGGAAGAGCAAACTTGTAGTAAAACAAACTTTCAGTTATTTCAGGAATTAAGGAAAACTGTCCTCAGTGATAAAGAAGGTTTTAGAACTGTTTAGAGCTTTTTTAGAACTCAAGAACTCTTGATTACTCTGTGTAAAGAAGGCAGGAGACCAACATAGCTAAACAAGGGCACCTTGGTTGAATGGAAGTGTAAAAAGGAAATGCACAGGAATCGGAGACATATGATGCAAGAAGAACACAGGAATGCTGCCTAGATGTGCAAAGATAAGATCAGGAAAGATAAGGCACAGTTGGAATTCAATTGGAGCTGAATTTGGGGATGTGAAGACTACCAAGAAAGACTTTTACAGGCATTTGGCCAGAAAAGGATGATTAAAGAAAAACATACCCACTCAGGTAAGTAAGTCCAGAGAAATGGTAAAAACACATTGGTCACTGAAGTACTTTTTTTTTGCCACAGCATTCAATAATAATCTCTCTTCCCACATTTTTCAAATTTCCAAACCTCAAGATAGGACTTTAAGGAATGAAGTCCTTCCTCTCATTCCAGGAGAAGATTAGGATTGAGACCACTTGAGGGACCTGAACATGCAGAAGTTCCTGGGATCTGACAACATGCCTCACATGGTCCTGAGGGAGCTGGCTGATATAGTTGTCAGGATTTTCTCCATGCTATTTGAAGAGTCATGGCTGTTGGATCAGTCTCTCATGACTGAAAAATGAGAAATCACACCCATCATTAAAAAAAAAAATAAAAATAATTCACAGAATCACAGAACATACTGGGTTGGAAGAGATCCACAAGGATCATCAGGTCCAGCTTCTGGCCCTGCCCAACACAATTCCCAGGAGTCAGAGTATGTGACCAAGAACTAATACTTCTTCAGTTCAGGCTTGGTTCTCTGACCACTTCCCTTGGGGATTCTGTTCTAGTGCTCAACCCTCCTCTGGGTAAGAATCTATTTCTCATTCCCAACCTGAAGCTGCCCCTGACACAACTTTAGTCCATGTCTGATACTTCTTTGACATTCCTGTACACCTAGGAGTTCTTGTTCCCCTTACAAACAGATTTTTTTCCATAGAGAAAATGATAAGGTACCTTGAAAATATGTAGAGCGAACAGAAAAAAATTGTGTATGAGTACATACATAAGTATTTTGGCTTAGTGCATCCATTGCTTCAAATAATTCAAGTAAAACATGTGCAAACATAAGAAAGAAAGAAAATACTTGCAATAGTTTTGTTTGCCAAAATTCCTTCTCTTTATTCACTGTCAAAATATTTCAGTGTTCATGGAACAGCTAGGAATTACAATGGAAAAATGTAGAGGTTAATGAAGGGTAGAATTCGTAAAAATAAATTAACCTTTTAGTCTAACATTTTATGGTAAAGAGCAGTAATTTGCATCTACTACTCATTGAACTCCATGTTTTCTAGAGAGTAAAGGTATTCACTCTGAATATAGATTATATTTTTTCCTGCTGTTGAGCATCTTCCTTTCATCCACTGGAAGACTCTAGAAAGTTGGCTTATAATTTAAATATGTTCTAACCCCACAAAGTAAAGGATGATGCATCTGTGTAAACACCTTACTGTGGTGTTAAATATCACCTCAACAGTCTCACCAACGGTCCTCAGTGTATGAATAACGTGGACAATGCCTAAGTTTGCCTGCTTATATCTTGAGGGTCTTGGTGTGACAATTCACAGTCTAAACACTGACACAGAATGAATCCTTTGAAGCTGTGAAAACAGAAAGCATATTAAAACACATGGAAAAAGTATGGAAACACATACACCAGTGTATAAGCTATAGGAGGAATATACTTTCTCAGGACATTAGGTTTGACTTTATAACAAAGAAGCTGCTTAAGTCAAAATTTTATCACCTTTGTCTGCTGCGATTCTAATGCCTAAAGTTTACTGTGATTTAATTAATTTGAAACAGAAACTGCACTTAAACAATAACAAAAAATACAGTGTTTTACATCAACAACAACAACAAAAGAAATTGCCCAGTGGAAACATCTCAACCCCATGAATCTATTATTTTCTCCCAGTTCTGCTCCCATGATTATAAATGCTCTAATTCTTCAAAGGTTGCTATTCTTAGTTACATAACAAATTTGTATCCATTTTCACGTCATGTCAAACATGTTTTTATTCTTCTAAAAACATATGGAATTATTATTCCATTTTTATACTGACTTTGTGCATCTCAAGGCAGGAATTGTGTTGAAACTTCTTCATTAGTTGTGTTTCCAGCTACTGAAAATTTCATAAACACCATTGTGTCAAAGTAAAGAAAAAAGCCCCCACCAGCAGAGAAAAAAATAATAAAATTTCAGGAAAAGAACCAAGCCTCATGAAGTTTAGTACCAAAATGTGATGAAAAGAGAATTGGAAGCCATTTCTGAGTGGTTTGCTCGACCAGAAAGGTTGTTATTTTCTTTATTTTGTGTTTCAGTTTCAGACCAATGTGTTTCTTTTTGTATTTTGAGTGAATATGTATGAAATATGTGGCGTTAATTTCATTATAGGTATGTGTCCTGTTTTGGGGCAAATTTGTTTCCTCTAATAGGGCAGAATTCAGCAGCCAACTGGTTTGGGAGATAATACTCTTTGAGAAAAGTGGGAAAAACCCTGTTTATTTAACAAGTGAAGTACTCACGAACATGAGAAAATGAATAATATTAAACACTAAAACCTCTCGTTGTTCTGAAGAGATGGCAAATTCAGAGAGTCCTCCGGTAGTCCAGGGGGAGCCCTTCCATGGGGTGTGGCTTGGCTCACTCCATCTCTCCCAGTCCCTCCAGCACTTGGACCTGGTGTCCTGGTGCTCTGGGCCAGAGAGAAGCCAAAAAGCTCCAGAAAAACAAACACAGTCCTGGAAAAAACCTTTCTTGCCATAGCTAATGAGGAAAACCAGCAAAAAAAAGGCAAGGAAATCTCCCTGTTTCTCTCTCTCTCTGCAGCGAGCTTGGAGAAAGCTGAACTCTTATCTCTGTGTTTCAAATACAGTGCGAAAAAATTCTCCTTCTCTCTCTCTCTGGGCTTAGAGCTACAGCACCCATTTCTGAGCAAAAAGACAGAGGATGGGGTGCCAGCATCATAAAGTCACCACACGACAGTATGGGAGACATTATTTCTAAATAACAGAATGCACAAAAATACCCAAACTACAATAGCTTTTGATGTTATAATAATTCTAAAAAGGATGCCATTTTGCCAGTAATAGCAGTAACAGCTGCTTTAACAGCATCATGATTATCAGATAATTCCAATTGTATTCTAATGCAAAAGAGTCAAACACACCAATATTGAAAGGGAGTAATAGAATCTGAAATTTGTGATTGATCCTTACTGTGTGTCAAGGTCTTGCTTCCAACTTTTATGCTATTTTTTGTGCTATTTTTATGCTAGTCTGAATTTAAATTTTAAACTCCTTGGTTTTCTCTGGCAAATAGAGTATTGATATAATGAACTAAAGTCTTTATATGCATAAAACAGCAATGACTTTCTTAGAAGTCTGTTTTGGAACAAATTTTTCTAAGATCTGATAAGAAAATGTTATATATAGGCACCACAGGCTAAACAATTGACAATACATGTATCAATATTAGTAATTTTTGGAATTAACTCTTTCTTTTGTCAATATACCCAGTTTCCATTACAGCTTCCAAATTTTGCCTGACAATGCCAATTCTATTTCCAAGCACTTAGCAGAAACCCTGTCACTAGTTCAGTGACATAAAATGTTTCTGTAAATAGGGACTGAGATTTAGAACTATCTGGATATCCAGTGCATTTTTTCCTTTTTTATTTTTTCCTACTTCTATGAAGCTTCTGATGAGACTGTAAATTTCCTCACTCTCTTTAAACCAGAAAAATTTAGCAAACTGCTTTCACTGTTGTGTTTTCCCCATCTCATGGCTGTAAAAATTGGCTATGTTTTCTTGAGACACTGGTTCCTGAGATAACAAATGCTTTTGGAATTAATTTTTCAGCATTTTTTTTAATGGCATATTTTTTTAAAGTTCTTAAGACTTGCATTTTATGATTTGAAATGGTTTAAATAATAAGATTAAAAAGTAGAGGTTTTTATGATAAAAAAGTGATTTATGTGTTACAGTGGTAATGCTAGATTGACAGTTGGACTTGATGATCCTAAAGTTCTCTTCCAACCCTGAAGATTCTATGATTCTATGACAATAAAAACTTTTTTTTTCTGATCTCAATATTTTGATGAATGTGAGTTTTATACCGATAATCCTTATTTGATCTCATTGATCAAGCTGAGATTTTTAAACATTCAGAGACAGCAAGTTTATTGAAGCAAACGAAAGGAAATCCATTAAATTTAATACACATTTCATGGAAGACTGAAGAATTATTGATACAGGTGTGGTTCTATAATATATATCTGCACTGTTTGATTTCCAAAAGTTATTTCTGAATATACAGCATATGAACAACCAATTTTATTTGATATGATTTTTGGGATCTTTGATTACAATTTATCAAAAAGAATGTTGTGTATTAGACATGCCAATATGTATCTAGATATCTGTGAAATGTTTTTTGTAGAAGTTGAATTTGCTCAACACTTTAAAAATCAAGGTCAATAATAAAGCAAAACAAAACCCATATATGACTTCAAAAGTGTGCAAATATTCATTTTGTGCTTTTTCCCAGCCTAATGTCTATGCTTGTGCAGAATGTGCCCATATAGTGCTCTGAGTCAAGGAGCTTCAGGAAATATCAGTCTTACCTAAATACACCAATGACTTTTCTTCACCAAACACCTATTCAAATGTAGAATCCTGCTAAGTCTTCCTTGCTGTAGCTTATTTGTGTTTTAAATAATGTGTATGTATACAGTAAAATCTTAATGAAGTAAAATATTTCTCTATTCTTTTGGCTTCTCTTCCATTTGATGTTGAAGTATTTCTGAAATAGTTTATATAATCAATGTTCCTAAGTAGGTGCTTAATGCTAAGATCTGTCTGCACTAAGAAGTGCATTCTAGGGCAGATTCTAGTATATTTATCCATGAATTCCTAGATAATATGTTTTAATGACTGTATGACGATGATCTAGTTTTATTGGCTGTTTCATCACAAGAAGCACTATTACTGAAAGCATTATTTTGCCATATTGTACAAAATAATCAGCTTCCTGGATTTCTATAAATAAGTTATAATCTTATTTTATAGATAATATTTCAAGGGAAGTTTTAGAAAATCTTGATGTATCAGCTGTTGCTTAGTTGTGACAGTTGCTCCACTGTTACTTAGCTTTCTAAATCTATACCACCTAAGACTAAGAATCTTCAATAAGTGTTTTTGAGGCCTGACTACAATTGCTTGGTCATTTTGGACAAGATACAAGACAGAATAGTCAAAATGTATTTCCCTATGGGTATTGCACTTCTTTCACTAGAAATATAACCTGGATTCGTTTTTTTTCATCTTCTAAAGGGATTGATTTGAAAGTTTATCACTTTTGCTTTAAGTTTGAGATTTTCATTCAGTTTGGTGAGGTTCACAATACTCAAATACTGGGTGCTAACCCCTCTTGTGCAAAGAATTTCACCTAACATATAGAACCCTAGGAGTCTGGCTTGGAGAGAGGACAGACATGAATACTTTCAGGCTGTCCCCAGTCACAGTTTCTTTTGGGACTTCGTTTGTGTAAACAGTTTATATTTCACATTAACAAGCATTAAACAAAGAATACTTTATTTTTTTTAAAAATTAGTGCACACTTAGGAGTTCTGTTCAACTTACATCCCTCTGAGTGCTGAGAATAAATTGCAACACTTACATAGTGCCTTAAATTCTGATAAGAAATTTATTATACTGTACAGGAACAAAATCAGGGGAGAGGTGGAACTTCATTCATTGCAGCATTCTGAATTTTAAATTTTCTTCAAAGATTTTTTGATTGCTTTCTCTATAGTTCTTCTTTCCTCTTGTCAGTCTTGGTCTCTGTTAATATTTGCCTGTGACTAAAGCCAGCAAAAAGGGTATTCAGTGTTTGTCTTTGTACAATATATTATTTTAGGTACAACCCTGGGAGAATAGACTTGGAATTTTTATATCATCTGTCAGAGCATTTATGTATCAGATGACAAAAGGATAGACTAATCCTGTTGCAATAGTATGATGCAGTCTTTTAAAATAAGAATCCCTGACCAAAAAATAATCTTCATCATTACACTGCAAAATTTCATTATCATATTACTTTGTGATTTGGCTAGCACACTTTAAATGCCTACCTTTGATTAGATCCATTGACATAGATAAAGTGAATCCCATTTTTTATGACAATTTTTCATCATACATATTTGCGCCATCAGCTCCTCTTCTGCACAGGGAATCTCTACCTCCAGCATGAATTTTAGTGTCTCTCAAGGTAGAACAGGATTGTTAGATAGCTATATGGTCTAATTTATGATTGAAAAAAAAAGTTATTATTTAAATTCACAGAGTGACTTTTCACAAAAATACATGTCTTGGAACTTCTGCAAACAAAAGGCACGTTTCAGGTATGCTTATTTTAATCTACAATCTGTCAGAAAAGCACATGGGATTATACTTCAGAGCTGAGTTAACAGCTATTAGTATATAGATGGTATATATATTGAGGGATCGTATACTCTGGCTGCAGAATTTTTAAACTTAGAGAATTTGGCTGGGTTATTTTGATTGTGAATGGTATATTTAATAGTGAAATGTATTTAAGATGCAAAGCAATAAACTGCCATTTGTACATTGAAAATATTTAGTATTTGTTCTACTAAAAATAAATATGAACTTATCAAACAAACTAACTTCTTAAGACTGATATTACTTGCTCTGAAAGTCAAATTGCTTTAATATTGTTTTTACTGATAATTTTGTTACCATTATTTTAGTGGTTTGTAAAAAAGAAATTAAGAAATGAGTTAGCAGATAAAAAAAAACCTAGTTAGTGAGTCCATTTTAATTTCTTTTGAATTTTGGTTTTAATTTTGTCCTTTGTTTTCCCCAGAATTCTGGCTTAATTTTCAAAAGACTTTAATAATAAATTATTGTAATATAAAAAAGCAAGATAGGTGGACGTCAAGATGCCTTCCACTCTTCAGCCTGTCCCAGCTGCAAAGCACTGTGCCTCAGTTTCCTCCACTACAAAGAGGCAGTGCTAAACAAGAATATTTGCACAGATAGAACCTCCAAACTGTGAAGATACCACATTAACTGGACAAGCTAACAAGATTATGAAGTAAATGTTCACTTTTGAATACTGAACTTCAGATTAATAGGATCAGATATGGAGAATCAACACAGTAAAGGAGGCAAATTACTAAGGAGTCCAAGTCTTATATGGAAAAACCATTAAAGCTTTTAGGTTGTTACAGGGCATAGGTGTATCCTGAGATGTAATTTTAGAAGGATCTAGTGCTTCAAACACTTTGCAAATATATTATGAGGCAAAACTGCGACTGTATTTTATAAGATATGGGGTTTTTTTAATGTCTCTTAGTATCTTCCATTCTGTACAATACTTGTTATGATGCTCTCATACTGACAGAAAATATTATTGATTCTCACCTAAATTTGCCTCGAGCATGTAAAACTATTTGCAAATCTGCTGTGAAGTTTTATTGCCCTCTGACTTTCTCTCAGAAATGGGAGGATGGTTTTGTAATATAATTAAGAAATTCTACATGTGTCCGTCTAGGTATATACATATCATGATGATTTTCTACCCAGTGTTGCAAGTCAGAGGTTAATTGTAATTATAACCCACTAGACATTACTTGCATATGTCCTAAACTAAGAAAAATTCTGAGTTAGTGGTGAAGTTTTCTGCTGTTCTGAGTCTATAATCTTGCTAAATGTAGAAGCAGAAATCAGCATGTAGAATAGTTCCCTTCAGTATGTCTTAATTTGAAAGACAGGTGTCTGGCAAGGAAGGTGAAAACCTCCTGTGGAATGGAAAAAAATATTACTCCCTTCCCTCTAAATTATTGTAAGTTTGAAATTAAGGGGTTTTCAGGCAAAAATATGGGAAAAGGAATAACTTTAAAAGTTCTTTACTTGCTGACAGAAGGAGAGCGAGAGGAACCGAGCCAAATCCATCACCCTCCAGCCAAACTCTCATGGTATCTCAGCTCTTCCAAAGAGAAAACTCTCCAGGTGAGAGAGTAGCCAGCTGCACCCTTCTCCCCCCTTGGCCATTTTTGTTGTCTCTTAAATATCAATAGTTATCATCTCTTAGCAACAAATGGGAGAATATTCCCTAAGAGAAAGGAGAAAAAAAGGAAAAATCCTAACCCCCAACACCAAGATACAAATTGACCTAAAATGACCACCTTTTTCTAACATTAATGTTGATTTTTATTCTCTTTCTATATTGTTTTTATCCTTTCTATCTCATCTTAAAATGTGCATATGAATTCACTGCCAATAGAGACAACTTGTCTTATAAGTGTTTGTCCATTTCTTTGGGATTTTTCTTTTATTTGAAATTGAAATTCATTAAACACTGTGCTGCAATAGCCTAAAAATGCAAAATACTTGATCAGAACTATCAGCATTCACTTTAATATTGAGCTGATGTACAGTAGGCCAAACCAACTTAGCCATGCATTTTGGCAGCAATGAAGACAACTTCCTGCATTTTATCAGGGTCAACATACTCCACAGAACAAGGGAAGTGATTATTCCTCTTTAACTCAGACAAGGGGCTAAACAAATAAATTCAACAAACCTTGAAGAACATTCAGTTCTGATATTTTGATATGTGAGCATGCTGGGTTGACAAAAAAGACATGCAAAGTCCTTGGTGATGTGCCAGTGTGCCAGAAGGTCATGGACAGGGGACTTTATTTGCAAATAAAGACAGAGGAGGGAAGTAATATAAGTATGTTTTGGCTTGGTCGCATATTTTGTGTATTAGTCAGCATAGGGAGACTATGCAAACTGTTCTTGCTTCTGGTTTGCTTGTTGTTTGAGGGTTTTTTATTGCATGCTTTTCGTCTGCCTACTTGATTTAAAAAAAGCATTATATTAGTACTGTAAAACTACCTAAATGCAATTTTTTTCGGTAAATATCCTGCCGGCTATATGACCTGGTTAAGAATGGAGTTGATAAAGTGTATCAACATGCGAAGTTGAGTAACAAATGTCTAAATTTGGGTATTCTGTGTCATCTACATATTACATTGTGGTTATTAAGACTTCCCAATTTTAGTTTCTTCTCCATCACAATTATTTTCTGGCCAAAACATTTTTAAAAAATTATGGAAGTGAATTAACAATCAAAATAAAATGCTTGAGTTTTGCTGCTGTTGTTTATTTGTTTGTGGTATTTGTGCTTTGTTTTCTTTTATTCTAGGATTTTATTTCAGGTATTTGGAATTTTACCTATTCTATGTGTTCAATAATATGTTCAATATCTTATTGGATTTTAAAATTACTATTAAGACAACAAAGGTAGTCTGTTACATATTCAAAATATTTTTTTATCCGTTTGCAAAAATGAATAGAAAAGACTGTAACACCAGACTCTTACATATGGGCTACATCAAAAGTGTAAGTATGTAATTGATTATTGATGAAATTACATTGCAGCTTTTCCACTATCTCTTTGGAGAATGAAAGCAGTGAAACTGGACTCCCATCTGCTGGCATGGAGAGGTGGGAAGTGCAGAAAAAAATACTCAGAAAATTTGAGAGAGTAGAAGTAGTAGAAGTAGACAGAAGAAATAGTACTAGACTTTAGAAGATTAGTGACATCACTAGCATTCTGACCACATTCCTCAAGATAATGAAAGGACAGATTTGTCATTGTTCATCATTAAGGCAGTTTAAATACAAACACTATTAAGAGATTACTTAAATGTCTTATCAGTAGTCAATGTAAAAAATAAAAGAATATTTTGTCTCCAATAATTTATGTTTTCTTGATACATTGGGTTTTTTAAAAACAGTTTGATTAGGTCATTATTAAGGCTTTTTCTTTTCTAGAAAATCTGAATTAACTTCCAGATACTTGGATGCAGCAAGGTTCTTCACCCAGAGGGTGGATGGGCGCCAGAACAGACTCCTCAGGTAGTGGTCACAGCACCAAAACTGAGATAGTTCAAGAAGCCTTTGGACAATACCCTTGGGCACACGGTGTGACTCTCTGATGGTGCTGTGCAGGATGAGGAGTTGGACTTGAAGACTCCCTTTCCACTCAGCTTATTTTGTAATTCTGTAAAAAAGTCAGTGGGATCTAGAAAGAAATGCTTTGCATCATAAACACGTTTGTTTAAGAGGTGCTAGATTCACCGTCCTTTAAAAACACCTCCAGTGCCTATAAAAAGAACCTGAAGGCACTAATTTGTGTCTGCACTGCACATATCTAATATTAGATTGATGTACTTAAAATGCTGGCTAACTTGCCAAAGTTTCTTTATACAAGGCATCAGGATAGGACAAGATGTCATGTTCTACTATGGGGAGGAGTTCTTTTAAAATGGATGGTCTAAAATGAAATTAAGGCAAACGAGAAAAAAGTTCATCTGAGAACCGTTAATTGGTAACAATTAGTGAAAAAGAGTAGAAAGGGCAGGAAAGGAGGAAGGAAAATGGAAAAGGGTGGTGGGAGAGAGAGGAGAGAGAAGCAGCAGGCGTTACCCCAGCAGGGCAGTGTGCCATCGATGCCCATGGCAGGGGCCGTGTGCGCTGCCCCGCGAGCCTGGGCAGCTCCACGGGCACAGATCCTGCTCCCACAGACACGAGGGCAGGGAGGGCACTGGGGCACAGCCCTGGGCAGGCCCAGCTGGGGATCACAGGGCAGCCTGGATCGGCAGGGCAAGGCCAGGGCAGCCAGGAGCGCAGGGACAAAGCAGGCAGGGCATGGGCAGGAGCACAGGGAGGCTCAGCAGGGGAAGGGAAGCTCAAAGGTCAGCCAGAGTCCGGCTGAGCGCCCAGAGAGAGGGAGGATGAGTGGGCCCGGGCAAGAAGGGTCAGCAAGGCAAAAACGAGGGCAAAAGAGCCAAAAAGCAAATCAGAGCAAGGGCGAAAAGGATTAAAACAGACCAGAGCCAGGCAAGCAG
Organism: Luscinia megarhynchos; assembly: GCA_034336665.1. Lineage (NCBI taxonomy): Eukaryota > Metazoa > Chordata > Aves > Passeriformes > Muscicapidae > Luscinia > Luscinia megarhynchos. The sequence continues at coordinate 8,397,100 of JAPFBE010000002.1, forward strand.
CAAGAAGAGCCCACAGCTTGTGACACGGTTCCTTTTATACCCTCTGGCTGCTCCCAAAGTCTGCCTGCTGGCAGGAGACCATTGGCCCAGTCCAACCTTCCACCATCCGATGGCAGAGCCTCTCTGCAGGGTGCAGTGTCTCTGGTGCTCCCTGCTGACTGCCTGCCCCATGTGAGACACGGAATGGTTGCCAGGCAAAGTCTCCCCTAGGCAAGGCTTTCTCCCATCTCCTCCTAGTTGCCTCCTGCAAGTGGCACATGTGCAACCCTTGTCCCACATGCCTGTGACAGTGTTGAGACAGAAATTAAAATTAAGTTGGCTACTCACACAGGATGTTCAAGAAGAGTACTCTGGGTAACGTAGTTCCATGTTGGAAAACTATGTCTACAGTGGCATAAAAAAAATAATTACGAGTGGGACTTTGGACAGATATTTGTTTTTGCTTTCAGTGTTCGCAAAGGATCTCAGTGATACAATTTTAACGACATTCTGAAAATATGGAAGGGTTTATAGTGGCAAATGTCCGATATTTTGGTAATGTCAAGCATCAAAAAGTCACACTGCTATGAGATGAGAAAAATTACAGTAGCTCTTGTATAATTTCATATTATTTTGATTTGACTCTAATTTTCAAACAGAAGAACTAATTTTGTCGGTCATAATTAGGTCAGTGTTAGGTGTTTTCCACACTTTTTAGGCAACCAACCTGGATGAATCTCTGTAGTAAAATACCAAAGATAATTTTTCCTGACCAAATACAACTACAAAAGCCAGGTTAGAGTTTTTAACTTAGATTGGAATGAGAGGCGAAATTTTCTCAGCTGTGAAATTTTTTCTTTCTCAGAGACAAAGACTGCTTTCTTAAATCAATCTCTAATACATAAGAAAAACTGCAGAAGACATAAAAGATTTTAGGATGGAATTTTGGATATTGAGTCTTATGAGCAAGATGAAATAATGTTCTTGAAGTTAGGAGCTTCATATTTCATCTGTCCATCATCATTATCCACTCTTTCAATAAGAAACATCTAATTTTAAAGCCTGTGAAGACTTTTGCTGAGTGATTTGTAATGAAAGTAACCAAATAATATTGCCATAAACATAGTTTTCCCTACTTCTTGTGGTATATAAGGGTAAAATAAATGAGGACAGATATGCTTATGTGGACAGTAGAACCTCATTTATAAATAGTTGCAAATGCAACATTTTCTTTTAAAAAAATGAGGAAAGACCTTTTCCCTTACTCATGTATTTTTCTTGAGCTCAGGTCTTTCGTGTATGTTGAAATGATGAACAAAATTCAGACATAATTTCAAACTTGTATTTATATAATGATTTTTACCACCTGTCTCCTAATCTTTCTGCTAGTCAATGAAAGTGAAACTACTACTGTTTAGAGGGCTGAGCTAGTTACTTGAATGACACCTTGCTATCCAGCTTCCTCTTCCCACAAAACACATGGAAGTCTAACCAGAAGGTTATCATTTTTAAACACACCTTGCAGATCATAAGTAGTGTCTCTATCATGAAATATTGTATATTATTGTCAGAATGGTGATAAGAAACAGTATCTAAGAGTGGCAATGTTTTCCCTGGAGATGTTGAACTGAAAGAGTGTGACTGAAAATTAGCTGGAAGAATTGCTGCTTTTGCATTACTGTAGGTTTAATAAGACAAAAAAACCCTTCTGCGTTTACTTGCCACAGTTTCTATTGGGACTTCTTAGTCAGAAGAAATATTTTCTGCCTTCTTTGAGACAGTGGCATATATAAGATTTTTGTAAATTCATAGTCGGCTTTACTCCAACCTCCTGACTTAGAAAAAAATGAACATACACATGGTAGTCTGGCTTTCCTTCTTACTGACTGGGGCAATGCCAAGTCCAGAAGATTTGTGGGCTAGATCAGCAGATGGGGAAGTCAAGATAATTAGTTCTCGTACTGTGCTCAAACCTGATGCAAACAAATTTTTAATTATCCTCTAAGATTTGTGCAATCTATTTTTCAAAGCCTTGAGTGAAGAAGCAGGTGGACTGTGGGATTTGCTGACATCTATTATATGGTTCTTTCCAGAATTTTGCAAGTCTCATCTTTCCTTTCGACTCAAATGAATATTTAGGGATTATGTCTCTCCCATAAGAATTAAATTAATGCATTTGACTGTGTTTTTCTGGGTAATCTTTTCCAGTTTCAGTCTGATGCATTGCACACATTGTAAAGTTGAAAAGTAACTGGTTTAACTGAGTTCATGTCATTCCATGTTTTGAAAGCTATTCCCCATTTGAACTTTACTCTTTGTGTTTAAACAATCAAGTTATCAGAGTGCATTGCAGTTTAAACACAACATTTACACCTTTTAGAGTAGGAATTTTGTGTGTCGTTTCAGTTAAAAGTGGGAATGTGATTTACAAAGAGGATTTTAGTTCACTTGGAAAACTGTGACAATTTTGTGTTCCTTGCATGGTGTATTAATTACTTATTAATTACTTAATTGCTTCCAAACACAAGTAAAAGGCAGATTTTGTCTGAAGAGAAACTGTATAAAGCAGGAATCAGATTTGACACAGAATTTCTCAAGTAGTGTTACACTATTCTAAAAAAGAAGTTATATTATGCATGAGGAACTCAATGTCTGAGTCAGTGTTTGCATCATATAATACTTGAATAGTATGAAGTAGTGTGAATTTTCCATGTGATATATAAAACTAATATTAAGTGTGTTTTGACCAAACATCATAATTACACTTTTTGAATTAGAGAGGGGTAGGACTTGTGTTAGATTATGGTGTTTATTTTTGGGCCTCTGTCCAAGGAAACAGAGCCTGCCAACAGTAACTTCAGTGTTAGCAGGTTTAAGTTGAATGTATTGAGGTCCATATTAGAAAATTCTCGAGTCTGCAATTTTAAACCACTGGATTGATTGATCTTCTAAGGTACTTTTCAGGACTATGAGCCCCAGTCCTGGCACTGGTTAGCTTAGCAACTGCATCTGCTTGCCAAGGAGCTGTGTCCTCTGCATGTGCCAGAAAGAAGGGAGCTACACAAACTGATCTTCCAAGGAAATGTGCAGGGTCCATGTCTCATGCTACAGAGAGTGCCAGAGACTGGCATTGGTATCTGAAGGAAGAAGAGATGATACCTGTGTGAGCAGGTCAGTGATCTGTTCATGGAGCTGCTTTCTACCAGCCCTGAGTCGAGGTACAGACAGGTACCCTGCACCTCAGGAAGCCAAGGATGCTCTAACCTCTTCCTAACAGGCAGGAGGGAATCTAGGAGGCTGGGGGGAAATGGACTCAGGTCCCCACTTGAGGTGGCTGCTGAATCCTCTCCTGCCCTTCCTCCCCTTCCCAGGTGCCCCTAGAGAACAGGTTTGAGGCTCTGGAAACCGAAGACCAGGAAAATTATGAAGTAGACAAAGGACCATCTGAGGGGTTGGTTAGTGAGAATCAGTGAAGCTCATGTATTCCAACTACAAAAATTAAAAAAGAAGGGTAATTGTTGTAGGTGTACATTGGAGATACTCACTGACACGCCTGTATGTGTGTGGCTATGGCAGTGGAAGTTTTGTTGCAAAAGCACAATAATAGAAGGCTTAAATCAGTCTAGATTTTCTCATACATAGAGGCACATATTCACATCCACATCCCACACATGTTCACATCAACATCCAAATGTCAATGACATGGATATTTTAAACGTGTTTGAATAATAATACATTTTCAAACTTTGGATTTTTTAATTTTAAACTGAGTATTTGGTGCAGATGCTACAATTATATCTGTGTTAAGATGCAAAGAAATCTGGCTAAGATCCAATGAAGCTGCTCTTCTGCTTGCTGCAGACTCCTGGAATGACAAACAGTTTGAGATTTGGCTAAAAGTCGAAAGAGAGCCATTAACCAGTCTTCCCAAAATTGCATTCTAAATGCCAGCAGGCAAAAATCTCTGAACTCATTTACTTAGACTCTGATATCTAAACTCCTTATCCTATTATTTATTCCATTGTTGAAGACAATAGTCTGTTACACAATTGAGATTCTTTAAAAAAAATATTAAGAATTAAAGTTAAAACTTTGATAGGCTGAATATTAATATGCTTATCCTGGCCATCCTAGACAACTCATTTGGCATGTATTAAAAAATGTGATTACTCTTGTTGAAGACTGTTCGATGACTGGCAAGACTATCTTTAATTCCAAATGGTTTTTCTTTAAGTTGCAAATAGTATTTGGTTTCACAAAAAAGTATTGTTTACTTTAATAAGTATAAGAACTAGAGTTACTGGAGATAAAGTTACCTGATAATCATTGTAGGTCCCTTCCAACCTGGAATATTCTGTGATTCTGTGATACTCTGTGATTTCCTGACTCATATTGCTGAGTTTTTAATCCCTTCTGCAGACGTATTTTTAAAATATCTTGTGGACAGCTAAAAGCATATAAAATTTCACTTATCTGCTCATAATTCTCCATCATTCACTCAAATAAAGAAAGAAGCAGTATATTTCTTGGGTTTTCGTTGGTAATGTGAAATTGATGCCTTTAGAAATCCATTGAATGTTTTTGTATAGGTACACAAAGTTGCACAAAGTTCTCATCGGGGTGCTTAAAGCAGGACTACATGATACAATTAAAAAAACTTAAAAAAATAAATGCATTCAACATGCCTAATTAATTTCTCGAAGAGCCTAATTTTTTGGGAAGTATAATGTTAATATATTAAGGAATGTACACATTTCATTTACATGACACAGATTGAGAAAGATGAGTAAATGCAATCAGCATATTTTCTTTCAATGAGTACGAGTTCGGGTGACAGACCACATTTCACACACTTCAGAAGTGGATAAAATAATGGAAGCTACATCAGAGCGAAGTCAGGTACAGTGTGGTAATGCAATACCAGAATGACAGTGCATTAGGAAGGAAAGCTTAGTAACCCTTCTGTAATTGCTGCCCTGATGAAGCTATACTATGCTCAAGATTTAGCTATGAGCTTTCCACAGCACTTGAACAATGCAGTGTTACCTATTCAAGACTGAATTGGTTCCAACTTGTCTGGTCTATGAATCATAGTATGGCAAAATACCCTAGCTGTTCTCTATCCTGCCTCCTTCCCTTAAGGAAAAAGTCAATTATTTAATTAAAAGCTGGCTGGTATGCTACAATTTCTTATTTCCTCTGTCACAGGACAGCTAAACTTAGAGGAGCTTTTCTCTTCCCCTTTGCCTCTTTCTATATTATTTCCTGATCCTGAAACTTCAGCAGTTCAGGCACTCACAAAAATGACAGATTTGCATCCAAATCTTGAATCACCAAAGGTCCATTTCTCAGTAAATAAATGTTTTCAGCATCTTTCCTTACTTTAAGCAACCCAAACATTTTTTAGACTTTATTAGATTCAACTGTTATTTGGTCATTAGTCCCACTGTTTCAGATGGAAAAGAGTTGAGGGTTAGGTACTTCTGGGTCTGATTCCATCTCTATTAAAGAAGTCAGTTACCCAAAACTCTGTTTAACAAGGAGTGAAAGGACTGAGCAGAAAATCAAATTCATTGAATCAATTTGTTTGTCAGCAGTGAATGGAGGGGAAGAAATCAGAGAAATCCAACCCATGCTTATTTTAAAATGTTACAAGAATTTTAAAAGCTGAAGATAGAAGTCCTCAAAGTTACATTGAGCTGAAAAAGGTTTAAGTTGATCATCAACTCATATTCCTGTGATCTAGAAATTTTTCCAAGAATGAAAGTATTTAAGTGATCCCTTAGTAGTAAAAGTAATGGGCTTGTTTGGACTATATTATAGAGCCATACTAGAGTGATATGTTTGCATTACTCTACTAAACACTTTTGCTATCTTATCACATAAATAAGCACACACCTCAGATATTCTGGTGGTGTAGAAATATATATATCCTTAATGGTATCACATTCCCTAGTGCATTCATGCTTTTATTGAGATAAATAATTTTTCATATGTAGCTGGAGGATTTTGGGGTTTTCTTTAGAATGGGTTTTGAAAAAATATGAAGAAGATGCATCTAGTATTTTTTTAAATTTTTATTTTATGATTTAAAGTGACTGACACACTTTAGAAAATTCCCTAATTCGCTATGGTTATTCTCTCTGTATTCCTTTGATAAAGCACACTTTATTTTATTGCATCACTTATTATATTATCAGTATAATTCTGGTCCTAATGAACATTGCAGTCCATTCAGTCTCCTCCTTAACCTCTCTAACTGTAAGGTAGTAAAAAACCTAGGATTTTTTTGTAAAGCATTTTAAAATCCAAATGACCAGTAAGGTACAAGGTTTGCTGTCCTGCATAATTTAAGTCTGTGGTTGGGATAATTAATGAGCTCCAGTTAAAGCCTTAATATTCAATGGAGATCTGTGTAATTGTTATGCATGTACAGAAGTACAGGAGAACAATCTCCTTAGTAACAACTGTCAGATAATCCCTTAGTGAAAGGTGTGTAGCTCACTGTGCTGGGAAAATAGCAGGAGAGGGATGTGCATGCAGAGAAAGAGAAAAACAGCAAGAATGGAGGGCAAATGGGAAACTCCTTTGTAGGGCAAAGGAGTGACAGGCAGGAAGGCTCTGAATGAGAAGGGTGAGCTGAAACCCTCAGAGGATCTATACAGACACTGCTCAGTTAGGAAGTAGTGACAGTTTTTGTCACTGCCGAGACCAGAATAGCCCAGGACACAAGGGACATGGAGAAGGTTTGGACCAAATCCAGCTGAAAAGTGCATTTGGGGAGTCTAAAACATTTTTGATGAAAGGGATGTGTATTTCAGGATAGCTTGGCAGCACTGATCCTCAAGTTTGAGTCCTAGTTCACGTTACCCAATGTATATATTTTTTGTCATGAAAATACGAAGTCATGCCTGGCAGACAAGTTTGTGATGGAGCTTTGCCTGGGTTTGTTAGGGGTTTTGAGGAAGTGGAATGACTCCCAGAAATTATTTTGATGAATAGGAGGGAAACCTTATTAGAATTCCAATGGGATGTGTTAGTCCTTAACATGGGAAGGAAATGGCTGAAATTCTGAGGCAATCTGGCTGTTGAGTTTCTGTCTTTCGGGTTTGGATTTTTAAAGGTTCATTTTAGAATTTTGAATTTGGCCTGTGAAAAATCTAAATCTTTACACTTACTCCTCAAGAAGCTGCCTATACCCTTTTGTGGATTTTGAGCTTACTGTCACATTTTGGGTTATATTTAACAGACAATAAGTATATGTTTGCCTAAGATAACCCACAGACTGTTATTAAATTGAACATCATGTACGTGTGAGTTTATAAATACCTATGTATCATAACAGCTGTTCCACACCAGATCAAAGTTATATTAGGCTTAGGATTCTATTCCTGATAATAGCCAATGCTTAGAAAGAGCATGTAGGGAGCAGAGAATTGTCACAGTATTGATCATAGAAACAAATCCTAACCATATACTCAGGTTATTAGTTATTTGCTACATTGCCTTTTTTATAGGCCTTCCTCAGGTGGGATACTGAAGTATCCTCATGTTTGACATGCAAGAAGTGTTCAGGAGAGATACTGAATGCAAAAGGTGACAAAACCTAAAATGGTGTGTTCAGTGCAAACTTACACATACATGGAAGAACAAACAAATCCTTTATTTATGATAAATACTTATAAAATCTCACTCGAAGTTGCTCCAGGTAACTTCAAATCTAGAGTTAAACATGTAGTTACTGAAGGTTTCTCCCAATCTGTTGACCACAAATATGAACTTGCTCATAAGAAAATATATTTACCCTTTCGCTTTTCATCTCCTTGGTAGATGCAAAGTAGGATGATATACATGTTTTGTACATAAAACAAAAACAGGGGGTTGAGAATATTTTTTCTTTCAAAATTCTATTGTCATATTATCATATTATTGTCATATTTCATTAACGAAACCATACTGTTGGAGACTAACATTTAATGTTATTGGACTTGCACCTCTTTGCTGAAGATTATACTGACTCATAATATATCAGTATATATATCAGTGTATATATATATATCAGTATAATGATTTTATATCATTAGGAAATTATTAACACTAAGCAAAAACTATGACATCAGCTGCTTTGGGTCACTAATTATAGCAGCATATGGGTAAAATATGATGAAATTACTCCCTGTTTAAACAACAAATGGAAATAGTTTTCTATCTATCTATCTATCTATCTATCTATCTATCTATCTATCTATCTATCTATCTATCTATCTATCTATCTATCTATCTATCTATCTATCTGTCTGTCTGTCTGTCTATTTATCTATCATCTTTCTTTTGCATTATGGTTTTTTACATGGTATGAAAAAAACTCCCTGAGTTTATATTTGGGGTTATGTTAAACCTGCATACAAAATTGTTTCTTAGGAAACAAAAGAAGCTTAGCTTCTAGATGTACACATCGTTTTCTTCTTTCTTTGAAAGTCATGAAATCAATACACTGATCCTGTCAGAACAGGAAATGGCAAAAAGTGATTGATGGGAAAGTGCACATAAGGACAAAAATGCAGAACAAAACACCCAGGCTGAAAAATTAATGCCTAATTATGTGTTTAAAAACTACCAATTGCCAAACTGAGCACAGCTCTTCATGACTTATGTTGATCCATTTCTGCTTTCACATTAAGTCATACAAGCCCAGTAGTTACAGTAGTTCAGTTGTTTACCTTCTGCTTTAAACTTCCAATGATAATATTCTTTTAGCGGAATAAGTATAGCTGATTATTCTTGTTATATTTCCCAACAAAAGAAAGGTATCTGGAGTTCTGATCATTTGGAGATGGAGAGCAGAATATATTACATATATTCTTCTCTATTTTATTTCTTAAAGAGGTAGAAATACAATGAGGAATCCACTGCTTTCTGGCAAATCTTTTAAGACTGTAATACGTCTCTCCATTTTACATACTTTTATTGTGAAGATTTTCTAGCATTTTGGAAAAAAAAAATTGAACTTATTAAGAGTTTCTTGCAACTTGGAGATAATTGAATGTTTTTCATATTTAACAAGTTACTTGTTCGTATCTGAAGGCCTTCTTAATTTAAAATGGACATTTTTAGACGAAAACTTTCCTATTTGGAATTTCTAATTTGTCAGTAGAAATGTTTTTCAAGCAAGGTACATATATTTTAGTTCCTTTCAATATGGAAGAAACAATGTTAGAACAGCAAATAACCAGCCCTGTTTGGAACACCTTATAAAGCCCAGATCACTTTTCTAATCAGAGCAAACCTTGAATTTTAGATGAGGTTCCTAAGTACCAAATAACAAAGTCAGTTTCACATAGTCCATTCATACACTACAGAATTCTCTAGCATGTGTCAATGACCTTGATTTCTGACTTATATAGTCCTGAGATCAAATCCCTGAAATGAATGGAATGATTTTTCATCCAAAAGTGTGATTTTTCTTAAACTGATTTTTCTTTTGCTTGTTCAGTCCTACAACTAAAGTAAATGACATTCTGAAGGTAACTTCCTTTATGCCTTGCCTGAACTGTAAACTCACATATGTGTACTTTAACTATGAGTTAATCAAAGAAAGCATAAATATCCTTACTCATCACTGTTAAACCTTCTTCAAGGTGTGTACTGGATTGTTAAAACAAGTTGAAAATGTCCTAATATGATCTGGGAATGTCCAAACTCATGTTCTGGCAGACATGAACTGACAAGCATGCAAGAATCTTGTCCATACTACTGTGATTCAAATGTCTCAGAGAATCTCTTGTTATGATGTCACTATCATATTTTTCTGCTCCTTCATGTCACCTAAAATGTATGACCCACAGGAGTCTTCCAAAAATTCCTGGGGCAGGTGGCATGTTTACTACATTACATGACTATCCAAGTGATACAAGCAGGACTAGGTTTGCTTGCCTTTCAGGCTTTTTAGGTTCCATAACAATTCATCTCCCCCTCTGTTCTCACTACACTACATGCACATAAGCACGTAAAAAATTACAGTTTGATGAATATATTTCTAAAAAAATGTTCATCACAGATTTTATTTTTTAAAAGTAATTTTCTGCTCTGAAATTATCTTATTTTTATTGCTGCAATGTTAAATTAAAGCACTTAATCCTTAACCACCATCTTATTTGTTTTGGTGTAGCTTTTCCATGTTCTTTCACCTAAATAGTTACTTAGGCTTTCACTTATGTTTTATATAATGTGTTCCTTTATCTGACATGATAGCAAGATAATATAATTCTATAAATGTATGGTGGGGGGAGGGGGAAGTATAACCAGTGGTAGGCATAGCATATATTTCAGTAATGCAAAGTAATACAAAACCTGTGCAGACATCGAAAAATACTTTTTCTCATCATCTCTGCTGTATTAATTTACCAAGAATTCTTTTCTGCACTTCTCAGAGAATTTCTATGTGATCTAAATTAATTACTTCAAGGTCATCATCATCTCTTTACCTTACTTACACTGTGTAATAGCAGTATGACACAGCCAGTGTTTGTCCTAAAGGCCTATAAATGGGTCAATGCAAGTCTTGTTTTAACTGATTCTGTTTAAGATTGTTGGGTTAGTCAGAGCACTTGCAAAAGGATCTTTAAATGACACTGATCGTGCCATGACGTACTGAAGAATGCACTGCAATTTAAATATGGAGATATTCAGTAATGTGAATCTGAAAGCAGAAAAAGCCTAACTTTTAGTTTGCAACACTTTGGAGTTTATTCCTCTAGGTGTAAAGGAAGTGTCAGAGCTGGCATGCAGTCAAGGGTCCATGCTACACAGAGTCCACGAGTACCACCAACTGATCTGTGGTTTTATGGTGGATTTAGCACTGGCTAAATCACCAGTGCACCTACTGGAATTGTTTAATTGTTTCATCCAAACAAGCATCCACAATGATCTTATTGAACATTTGTGTTTCATGTGAACCTCAACAAAACTGAGGTGTTAAAAGAAGAAACAATACCACTGTCCGTACTGCAAATTAAAACAGAAAAGAGACATAATGACAGAAAGTTTTAAGTGAAATAGATTTGAATGGGGGAGGAAATCAAGAAATAATTGCTCATTAATTTCTGAGATGTCTTTTTTTTGTCTAAAAATTTATGTTGAAGATTAATTTGCAAGTGTGATGGTTGACTGGTGCCCAGCCACCCTCTGAATCCTCAATGGGACTGGAGAAGAAACCAAGAAAAATCTTGTGGGTCAAGGTAGGAACAGGGATGTCAGTTTACCAATTACTATCATATATCACCAATCTCAGTTTGGGGAATAGTAATTTAACTTATTTCCTATTAAAATACATCTAGATGGTGAGAAACAAGGACAAAAGCTAAACCACGCTCCTTCTAATCATTGCCCACCTTTTTCTCAGCGTTAATTTCCCTCTGATTAGCGAGTTTTGTACCTCCCCTCTGCCTCTTCCCCAAACAGGACAGGGAGCTGTGCTCAGTCTGTAGGCACACCTGGAACCCCACTTGCTTTTCGTCCTGCTCTCCCCTCAGGGCTCCTAGTGCCATTTTATGGAAGGGGGCTTACAGCTGGTCTGTAAGAGAGAGTTAATGGGTAAAGTTTACTTCTGAAGGAATTTTACCAAGCCAGCTGTGCCCACTCGAGGCAAATCCATCAGCCCCCTCAGGGGCCTGGCGAGATCCAACAAAAGACAGTAGATGAACTTACAATAATTAATAAATAAGCTCAAAAATGCAGCTGGTCTCACAACAAAGTGTCTCATACCTTTGCATTTGTTCTCTATTCATGAAGTTCCCAAAAACTCTAACTGAAATTTAATCATAGTCAGTCAGTGGTGATGTATATGGAGTTGAAGGTAAATAAGAGGTAAGGAAAAATAGATAAGTCAAACTGTGTATTTAATTTTTGGTAGGGCAGGCATTTAAAGACATTATTTTCCATCAGAAAATGCCCATCTGACATATTTTTCGCAGAATGTTTTTACTGAATATTTTTGGTATCATTTTATTTAGTATTTTATTTTTGTTTAGTATGGATTTGAAATCTTGTCTGGTAGGAATGTTAGTTTTTTACATTCCTGAAATAAATTGTTTCTGATTTATGATGTCTTTTGACTTTCGGTTTTGATTTTAGACTAAAAAAACTTTTAGAAGAGAAATTGTGTCAGTTTTTGGATAAATCAGGACATGCAGCTCCAGGTTCACAAAGGGCTTAAGATGTCCTGATCTAATTATAATCAATTGATACATCTTAGAGGTCAGTCTTTTTTACCTCCTGCAATACCATTAATAGAAGGAAACTGGCTTAATAACTTTAATAGATACCACCCTTTGTCTCTAAGCCTCATGATCTGTGTAAGACAAAGTCCTCTAACTCTCTAAAACCCACCATTTTCTGAGTGAACTCCTGTATGCTGTGTGCTAAGCCAGCAGCTTGGCCCTGACCATAGGCTAACACCCATGTGTTATCCAGAGGAATTCCTCACAGCCACAGCTTTGATATGTGGATTGCTTGCATTCCCAACTAAATATATTCTAGGTTAATCTTAGTTAGCTTATGGTGGCAGAATATGAAATTTGCCCCGTGTGTTTTATTTGGATAAAACATATTTCTTTTACTGCTTTGTTCAGTTAAATACTAATATTAGGAACCTAATTAAATTTCTAGATAAATTAGGAGGAGAAATGCAATTCACGACTACTGATTGAAACTTAATTACATGAATACTGATAAATAACATAATTTCAGGGCTCATTTTTATAACACCATATTATCTCATGTGAAGAAAATCTGTTTTAAAGTCTTGATATAATTCTAGAATACTATAACATTAAAAATCGGATGTAAAAATATATTTTGTCAATGAAAAGATGTACTTTGTCAATCTACAAAACTGCAGAGAAAAACTTACAAAACACATTTCAAAGATGTGTGTGGTTCCTCTAACAATAATGACATTTTAGAGAAAATAATTTTCTCATCTTGAACTTTACACTTGTGAGCACTCCTTATAGTAGTGCTAAGAAATAGCACTTTTGTCTAGAATTCTGTTCACAAATATAGGCATAGACTGTGACCACTTCTGTCCTTTGAGAACTACTGAAATGCATGTGGAAAACAGATGGCTAAATGTTACACATTATGATGTAAAGCAAATCAGTGCATTTCAGTGTAACATCATAAACCAAACACTGAAACAGTCAAGAAAAAAACCAAACAAACCTACACTAAAGGCTCTTCCAGGATAGGTTTTCGTTATATGAATTTGCTTTTATGTATCACATTGGCCTACAAGGAAATTCTGATAGCATCAGCCAAACTTGGAAATTCATCAGATTTTTTTCAACTAGCCATAAAAAAATGGATGTCATAGAGGAATTACAATTTGGTGTTATATGAGAGACTAACTTTCAGAAGTGGGAGTGTACATCAGTCCCCAGATGCCTCATTTTGGAAAGTCTATATTTTTGCACATTGTTATGGATTTTGATTTCTCACAGTAGTTTAGTTAATCAGCTTACTCATGTCAGCTATTTACCAATTCCACTGTATACCTGCAAAACTGAGATACAATAACACTTGTAAATCTAAGTCAGGTCTAGAAAATTTGACTGGTAGTTACTCCTTGTAGGATGAACCTTTGCAACGTACAACAAGAAGAAATAACAGTACAAGGCATGGTGTGAAGATGAGAAGGGAATGTGGACCAAAGGTCTGGGAGGAATGCCAGAACTTAAAACAGCTGTCATACAACAAAGGTCCCTTGCAGCATTGTGGTCTGCATATATTAAAGGCATGGCCACAATGGCATGAAGTTAATCCTGTAACTCAATCTGCAGTTAATCCATGTAAGTAATTTGCATTCACTGATTACTTTTACACTAGCAAATTAAAGATGACTGGGTGTTTTTCTGACATGGGGGCCCATGCCTATATTGTAAGAACTCTTAGCTTCCAAAACAGGCTAGCTATATGCACACTATCCCCCAAGAATACTTCCTATCTGCCAAATGATTACTTGGATTTGTTAGAGAGAATGTTAGTTGCTGTGAAATCGTAGGGACTGTTCTCACAATAAATATAACCAAGAAAATATTAATTCATAATTAGCAGCCTGTCTTAATGATTTCTTTTGTAGACATTTAATAAATTTAAATGAGGTTTGAATCATAGACTTTAGAAACATGTAGTAAGAAATATGCATTTTACATTAGAGAAAGCCAATGACCTTTGTCTTCAAATGTGCTATGCTTCTAAATATAATTTTTAAGCACAATTTGGCACCTGCTCAGCTCTGTTGCCATTAGCACTGGGAAGGTCTAACTTGCAACAAGCTGAATCATCTAGGCACCCTGATTTCAGCCTTGAGTAAATTAAGAACCACCAAATTGGTAGGTGATGGTGCCAAATTGACCACACAAAAAGACATAAAAATGTGTGGTTTGTCATCCCTGTACTACACCTGTTCTTAGAAAAGTCTGGACCTTGAGACTCTTGGGGTAATACCCTAGCACCTAGGTCAAACATTTATTTTAATTCACCTTATAAATTAAGAAATATGTCATTATTTTATACGGAGTTGTATTTCTTCAGTAACAAGAGAGTCTATAAAAGACCCATAGGTCTCACATATTTGTGATCAATGAACATTAGAGAAGACAGAAGAAGGATTTTAGATCGTATTTATCACATTTCATTTGGGTACGCAAAGCGCTGTGATTTTACAGGGTGTAAAATGGGACTGAATGAAGAGCACCTCTTCAGGTTGTTTGTATTCCTTAGCTAGGATAGATACAATTTTCATACATGTTTAAGACTGTGTACTCTGTAGGTATGAAAGTGAGGTTGTTGACAGAGGTTGCTGGTTCGTTCAGGTGACTGTACCAGACTTTGTGAAACCCATTTTTTGACTCCCAGCTGATCTTGCATGTTTTGTACACCTGACTAGAAACCTGACTTGGGGTTTTATTTTCCAGTATAACAGATCAGTTACAAGTTAGGTGTCCTGATATTCTATGTAATTTCTATTTTTTTAAAATTTAATCTGACTAAAAATAATGTGTTCAAACTATTGTGCAACTTAGTGTAAATCATTAATATTTGCACATGACTTTCCTCATATTTACATGCTATTGTAATCACCTTGAACCTTGTTCATAGAATTATTTATCAGTTTCTAATGCTGAAGACCTTTCATGACGAACTGGACCAGAAATTAAAACAAGTATACTCTAACCTGAGCTATAGACTTATTTAAAAATAACCCTTAATACAAGTTTTGAAGAAACACAACACTGTAATTTTATTGGTACATGTATTTTATACATCTATAAGAAGTACTTTTATTAAATTGATTACAAACTTCTTTTAGGTACTAGAATATCTGTGGCTTTATAAATAAAAAATGTAAAGGAAAGAGATGGTAGATTTATTTTAAGAAGAGTGTCCCTCTCAGCACTTAGATAATGACCACCCAAGCTTTGTGTGCTTACAGCAAAGTTACATGGAAGCAGAAAATTGTAGATACTGATGACATAATTTTATTTATTGCCCACTTTTTCTGGGAAGTGAAAATTTTCAGTCTCATAGCTTGGCCTTATAATCATTGCACACACAGGGGCATGCAGATGTATTACAGATGCAGTAAACAGGATAAAAATAGTGGACTTATGTGTGCTCATTCTGAGTCATAATGATAGCACATATATTTAACACAAGGTTTAAATTAAAATGGTTTCCAATACCACTATGGTAAAATATATGGCAGAGTGTGCTGAGCTCTGTTGGGAATGCTTGTACTCACATTCTATCTACACATGGACTTTGTTGCTCTTGGGGACAAGGATTTTTTTTTCTTAGGAGGCTTTGGAAACAGACATCACTTAGCCTGACAGCAGTTTTATTAATCCTCTGGCATCTAATTCAAAATACATGTATTATCCTAGTTTTTAAATAGAAGTAACACAGGTTTTGAAGGAAGTTGTAGACTCTGAAGTGTTTATTCATTGATCAAAAGGCATATTTAGCTGATCACTTCGCTCTTTTACCCTAGCTGTGCTAATGATCCATTTCATATCTGCCTACTGTAGTGTAATATTTGATTATCAGTTTTCAAAGACTACAGCAGATACTATTTTTGTTTTGTCTGTAGGCTGCTTGGTGACTTTGAAAGTCACAGCAACGTAGTAGATGTTTTTCCCAGACACCACCTGCTAGAGATCGAGTGGTGAATTCATATAAGGATTAAAGATCCACAAATGTTTTCTCAATGTTTTTGAAGCTCCTGTCATAAATTGAGTAGCACAGAGAATAGAAAACTGTACCAGTTTGTACTGAACATCACAAAATACTTTGCTCATTCAGACTCTTTTAAAATATACTTGAATGATCCTCCACCACTGGTGCTCTTTAACCTTTCTTGAGTATGTATAAATGGTAGCTGATATTAGGCTGTTCTAAATATGTCATAAATAATAGTAAGATTTAAAAATTTATATTCAAGTAGTGTCCATCCAGATTTCTAAGGATCTTTGAAATTAATTGCAAGAAGGAATGTTACTAAAAGGCAAAGAAAATAATTGTCTGCATTTCCTCTTACTCTTTTAACCATTTTTGAATTTAATCCATCATCCCAGTATTATCAGCCTAATATAGTTTGAAAACTGTCATTTAATATTATCCCCTAATATATTGTTAATCTAACTGCATCAGTGTGTCTTCACAATGTGGAGACACTAGGACACTACAAAGGTGGAACAAAATTAAAACATAATAGAATTAATCAGCTAGTGGATGTTGCAAAAATTTTTGAGATTTTCTTTTTAAAAGAGAACAGGAATGCAATGAGATGTTCTGTTAATTTTTCTGCCATGTTTCTTGTCTCGTTGACATAAACTGTTTGCCAGTATGGGCTCTAAACTTAATCTTGTTATGAAGATCTACACCACAAAACACAATCAGTCTGCATTTCACCATAGGTGCACAAGTATTTAAGAGCACACTCTTACACAGCATCGATTAACACTGCAGAGTGGAGATGCTTGCACTAGCTGGGCTGTTTGCTAATGGTTTTAACTCGAGAAACATCCCACATCATATAAAGTCAGCTAAGCTGCTTTCTTAAGTTGTTTCAGACAGCCTTATATCTACAACACAGTTTTGTCTAGCTCTATCTCCTGGTTGCTGCTTGGAGTGCTGCGGTTGCTGAATTTTCATTTAAACTGTTTTCACAAGTGGGAACTCATACTAGTTATTGCTTGGATTGTTCTTAAAAATTCTCTCATATTCTAATTTCTTCTTCGTACATTGAAGCTTTGTCTACATACAGTAATACTCCAGTATTATTCAGTAGATTTTTGCTTAGGAGAGTTGGCCTAGATATAACCTGTGTACCAGATTTGATTTACTGTTTTCAGTAATGTGGTTACAGTTGGCCTTGTCTGTAATCTGATCCATGACTCACACCACTGAGAGTGTTGGCTCATGAGGGGTATGCTTGATCTCATTGTAGGACTGTGCAGTCAATGTGAGACACACTTTGGCAGGGAGGAGCAATTATTTTTGAAATGAAAGCCTGTGCCCTCAGGCTTCCAGAAGTCTGTTACTGCTATCTGCTCTGGAGTACTGTGAGGTTGTGTACTTGGTCACGCATGCTTATTGCAAATAAAACAGCCTAATGACATTGATTTAATGCAATTTCATACCTTATGCAATTTTCCCAGTTGTTCTTTTACTTTTGACATTTCCTTAGTTTGTTCTGAATATGGGGAATCTGCTTGCATATGTTTTAAAATCTAGTGGTATAAAATATGCTTAAATGCTGACATTAACTTTGAGTATATATTTAGTTGGCTGGAGGACTGATGGTAAAAAAATTATTCTAGGTGCTTTTCCATTAGGAAAACATGGTTTCTCTATTGTCATGGTTTAGGAATTGTACTCCTTAATTCAGTGCCCTCACTGAGACTCTTCAAACCATATTACCTCTCTCTGTGAGTGAAAAGAGAAAAGCAACCCACAGTGCATTATCTTTCCCATCTGCAAAAAGGGCATTTTTGTTACCTCATGGATATGTTCCAGCCTATAGTAACAGCATGTACAGAGATGAAAGAGGCTCACCTGGCATACACACTACTGTTTCACAGTGGAAAAAGATGCAATACTGACAGAAAAATGTATGGGTTGAAATCGCTGGGGTCTTATTTTGGTTTGGGTTTCTTTTTGCTTTGGGTTTTTTAAAATTAACAATCCAGATGTGATGGTTTAGATAAAAATATTCTCTTCCATTGTTAATACCTGTGCTATCAGAATTTTGAGGAAGGCAAGAAATCTATCTTCTTGCTGAAAGGAGTCAATCGCTTGCCTGCTGACCTGATGGGGGTGGGACAGAAGGGAAGAATGGTCTGGGAAATTAATACTTATGTAAATTTATAAGGCCTAAGTAATTTTTCTAATAAAATTATTGGTTTCTTTTTGCAGCTTTGTTTAGTATTAGTGTAGGTCAAATTATAAATTTGAAATAACATAATTGAAAACAAAAAATTAAATCAAAGGCTTATTAATGCAAATTAAAACTTTAAGAGGAAACAATACTAGCTGTCACAGAAGTTGCAGTCATAATAATTATAAAAGTTAAACAGTTAGTACAGAGAGTCAAGTAAGAATTTTTAATACAAGTTTTGAGAATTTTTCCTAATTCAGACCAGTTCTGGTTTGGTCCCATGGGACTGCACTTCCCCAGGTAACTGGACCATGTGGTTGGGTCCTTGGATTATTCCTACTGATTTAGTTTCATCCAAAGGAATTCCATTTACAAGTTGTGAAACTGCTTCATGATGGAAAGAAACTACAGCAAGAGGAGACTGATAAGGAGACTAGCCTCAGAAAATCTGTCCTGATCCAGACTAAACTTGCATGCTTGTAAATGCAACAAAACAAATTTATGGAATCAGATTTTAGTAACCTGTAAGTTAGGGTAGGAGAGAGGTACATGCTGATTATAGAATTTGATGGTGATCAATGTAATGAGTTTGTCAAAGACATGAAACTGCATGAAATAAGTTCTTTGCTAGGATTTGGGTAGCAGCAAAGTAGGTCTCCATTTAAGCTAACAGGAATAGAATCAAGGTCTGACAGATTACTGCCTCTTTTTTGTAGCAGGACATAGCATGCTTAAATGTCTTTAAAGCTTTTGTGCAGTGTCCTTTGCAAGACTGGGGCATATAGGGACACAAAATTATATAGCTCATCACTTAGAGACCTCTTTATTCCTCAGTAAGAATGTCTATCCAGGTATGACTCATATTTTGACTGAAGGAGTAATTTGATCATAAATAGTATTTACTGTAAGAACAGGAACTGATGAATTATCAAGAAAAAGTTATTCATCTAGTAATGATTCATAATACAGTCTTAGTCTACAGATTTATGGAAGCATCTATGTTGAAATAAGTTATAAAAAGAAGAAAAAGATTGCTTAGCCTTGCAAGTCACAACATGAGGCATTGCAAATGCTGAGGTTGAAACAGTTCATGATCTGATTCTTCTGCTATTTGAGGCATAAGCTTGCTTCATTAATGTTAAAATGCATTCTAGAATAGGGAAAGAAAAGTTGATGAATATTTACCAGATGTTGAATTAATCACAAAATCACAATACTGTTGGTGCTAGAAGAGGTCTCTGGAGATCAACTAGACTAGCCCCTGTACTAAATCAGGCTCATTTCCTCCAACATCAAGTGTATTTTGGACTATTAAGAAAAGCTGCCATCTGTAATAATGGGTGTGTCTTCCATTTATCCTATCCTTCAAACCAGATATTCCCAGATATGTTTCTAGTTTACATTTGTCTGCTTCTCCCTGCTGACTTCCCAGAATGATCTCACTGTGGGTGGGCTCATCAACTCAAAGCAATTGTTGATGGGGATAGGAAAAACATACCATACCCATACGAATTGCCCTGGTTTGTGGATATTTATTCAAGCTTTTATGTTAGATTATTAGCTGTCTTGAGCAGTTCCTGGGCAAGCCCACAAAAATGTGTTTGTTGACCATTTTGTTGACCAAAAATAAGCATGCTTTATTCTGAAATTTGCAACATAACACTATTACTGTGATTTTTTTAGAGGCTTGAGCTGTAGTGTTTAAGAGTGGAGTATTTAAGAGTATGTAGTTTTTTTCTATTACCTTTGGAAAAGAATGTATGGGAATGATTTAACTGATTTTTAAATGAAAAGTAGCAGTGAGAATCTCCAAGGAAATATATTCTGTTTATTCACCATGGGAGTCAGATCCCTAATTTATAGAAATCAGTAGTGAAATGCTGCATAAATACACTCTCTAAGAACATATATTCCTTCTTTCTGTAGACCACAAATAATAATTTGGCCTTAATAGCCAAATTAAGCCACTCAGTTTACAGAATATATTTGTACCATATTCAACAGGATCTTAAGTACTTTTTCCATTGCATTTCCACTTTCATTATTTTGTTACTTTTTAAAACCTGCCAAACTTTACTAAATAAACATTTCTTAAGATCCTCAAATACAGTTAATTTTGCCAACAAAATGGGAAAGCAAATTTCTTATTATCTCATAATTCCTTTGTGCTAGAGGATTCCTATTTATAGGGATATTGCTTTGTTTTTCTGATTAATGGATAACTTACTTTAATTACTGAATTAATTAAAAAATCTGATTACAGACATTCTCAAATACTTACTCACCTTTCAGGTCTTGCTATCCTTTCTGTTTTGAAAAAAAAAAATCTTGCTACAGTATCTGTTTTTTCCACATGAAAGCTTATATACATAAACAGAGGGATTTTCACTAAGACATAATAATATTTTTCTACTTACATCCATTATGTACCTAATTGCAATCAAGACTATATTGTACCATATATGACTGCTGGAGGTACCTTTCAGACTTATTGCACAAGAAAATGTTAGACATTCTCTCTGGCCTTGTAAAAGCAAAGAAAAAGGTAGAACTTCAGTCTGAACTTTGGCGAACCAAGCAAGTACAGGTTGTGTAGAGACTGGAGGAAGTCTGAGCTTACAGATATACTAAACTGCTCAAATATCTTTGGTTAAAAAGCTAAATACTTGAGAGAGTTGTTAAAAAGGTGGAAATGTTTAGTTTATGGAAGATTGTTTGCCATCAAAGACAAACTACCCACAATATATTGCAAGTTATACCACAAAAAACTTTCAACATATTGAAAACAATTCCTAATCTTGCTTGCTATGTAAGGTTCTCAAGAAGCCAAAGTGAAAACTCGAAGTAAAACCTACAGAAACCCTAAGAAAAACCTACAGTAAACCTAATGCCTTTTCACTTAGATTCAGACTTGTTCATAATGTGGGAGGCAGCAGTCATTGAGCTGATGGATAACAAGCTGCTGAGAGAGTTCAAATTAGGATATTAATACAGTTCCATCCATCTGTAAACACTGCAGTCAAAGGCTCTGCAGCCTTTGACTTTATTGACTATGATGCTGTTGAGACTTCAAAGAAAAGCTGATAGCTCAATATTTGCGTAGTTAAAGACAATTGTTTACATTAAAGAAACTCTCTTTTGACGGTGAATAGATGCTTTTACAAATTTACCCTCAAGCTATGGCTGTACTTTTTGCATCAATGGTATTATCAGAGCAAATAAATATTTATTTTTGAAGTATCCTATTGGCTTTAGAACAAAAAGTAGAGTTTAGTTCCCTTTGAAATATGTATCTAGATGACAGAGATATCCAACTGCTGTTATGACATGAATATAATGTTTCTAATGTGACCAAAGAGGTAGGCCTTGTTTCTAATTAGAGGAGACACATGCCAAAATTTCCATGAACATTAAACAAAGTTATTTTCTGAGTGCCAAAAACATTCACATTTGTAAGTTCTTCCGTGCCATTGCTCAGAAAGTGTGTCAAGAAACCAAAAATATGAACATTTCACTTGTATGTTATCCAAGAGTTTATTTTTTTATTGCTTTTTTCTAGCTTTTGTAGAAAGTTGGGACAAATTCTGACTGTTGAACTACTGAACTGCATAACAATCAGAGTGGTTATAGCATCATAGAATTCTGTACATTGAAAAAGACCTCTAATATCAAGTGTAAACCTGGAAAGATTGATGTCTGAAGACATTTTGGGATACATATGTGGGGGAGGAGGGGGCAGGATGGGCCTTGCAGTGCACTGCCCTGTACACCCCCACCCCTAGAGCCTGTATTCCAGCCTGGCAGTGGCTGCTATTCCCTGTCACACTGGAGGTAATGCTCCACACCCAGCTCTGGAGCTCCAACCTAGCTCTTGAGAGGCTGTATGGCTGGAAGTCTCACCTGGGGGAACACCACAGGAAGGCCAAGGGGATATTTAAGGCTGAACATGAGACAAGCATGTGTCTTGAGCTTTCCCTTGAAATTTCTATTTGAACACTGCTGGAATCCAGGAGTTGCCAGCTATATGGGCACTTTCCTATGTATTTTCTGTCTCCTTCTTCTAATTCTCTCTTCTTGGAATTCTTGAGTAACTTAAAATCAAATGGACCTACAGTTAGCTAAGTTGAATGGGCCAGGTTAATCCTAAGAAAGGTATTTATGCTGATTGAATGTTGCATTAAACCTTTGGCCAAAGTTCAATGATTTTCTAAAGTGGCCAGTAAAATTCTGTTTTTCTGACCTCTTGAGAATATCTTGTCAGTATTTCTCCCATATGTCTAACTCAAAGTTCATGCACAACTGCAAGCCCTCTTAAAAGTCTCGTTGGGTGAGTTGTTACAGGACTTTCATATCATCAGGCCTATCCACTGATCTAACATGGTCAATGCCAGCATTAATGCATGTCCCTAAACACTGCATCTACATGTTTTTAAATACCACCAGGGATGGTGATTCAACCTGGGCAGCCTGTTCCAATTCTTGATAACAGTTTTGTGAAGATATTTTTACTAATACCCAGTCTACAGCTTCCCTGATGCAACTGGAGGCAATTTTCTCTTGTTCTGTGCATGTTATTGGGAGAAGAGACTGATATTCTTCCCACTACAACCTCCTTTTAAGTAGTTGTAGAGATTGATAAAGTCCCCCTAGAGTCTCCTTTTCTCCTGGGATAAACTCCTGCATCTCCCATAGCTACTTTTCATAGCACTTCCAGACACTTCATCTGCTTTGTCACACACTCTATCACCTCAGTGTCTTTTTTGAAAGGAAGGGCCAAAAACTGAGCACAGGATTTGTGGTTCAGCCTGGTGGAACCAATTCTGAGTGCAGGGGGTCAGGCACTTGCCTGGTGCTGTTGGCCACACTATTTCTGATACAGGCTAGGATGCCATTGTGCTTCTTGTGGGCACACTGCTGGCTCATGTTCAACATCTGCCAACCAACACCCCCAGGTCCTTTTCTGCTGGGCAGCTTTCCAGCCACTCTGCCCCCAGCCTGTTGCACTGCACGGGGTTGTTGTGAGCCAAATACAGGAGCCTGGCAACTGTTTTGTTGACACTCATAGAACTGGCCTTGGTGCTTGGATCCAGTCTGTCTGGATCCCTCTGTAGAGCCTTCCTACCCTCACGTATATCGACACTTCTGCCCTACTTGGTGTTGCCTGCAAAGTAAGTGAAGTTGTACTTGATTCCCTCATCCAGATCATCAATAAAACTACTAAACATGCCTGACCCCAATACTGAACCCTGGGAGAGCACCACTTGGGACTTGCTGTCAGCTGGATTTAACTCCATTCGCCATCATCCTCTAGGCTCTATCATCCATCCAAATTTTTCCCCAGTGAACAGTGTAACTGTTAAAGCCACGAGCAGCCAGTTTCTCCAGGACAATGTTGTGGCAAAACACCGTGAAAGGTTTTACTGAAGTCTAGATATGCAAGATCCACACTTTCCCTCTTCCATAAGCGGGTTACCTTGTCATAGAACAAAATCATGTTGGTCAAGTAGGACTCGCCTCTCACAAGCCCCTGCTGTCCAAGCCTGATATTTTGTTTGTCTTGTACATGTCATGGCATGGCATTCTAGATGAGCTGGTCCATAACCTTCCCTGGCACCAAGGTCAGGCTGGCAGGGATGCTGTTCTCCAGATCATCCTTCCAAGTCCTCTTGTAGATGGGCATCACACTAAGTAACCTCCAGTCAATGGGGACTTCCCATTGTAACATATAAAATTAACACCACTGTTTGCAGAATTTATACTGTGAAAGTTTTACCATGCCATTTCTAAAAAAAAAAAAAAAGAAAATCTGCTTAGTTTTAATTTATCACCAGATGTCAGAATTAAAGAAAGAACTATGAATATCTCCATTTTGGATATGTAACTTCAGCTTTCTTATATAAGCTGATTTGTCTAGAAAGAGTTGATTGACATCTGCTGATGATAGTTATATTATAAATGTTCTAAGTTGAGCAGAAGGATGTTAAGAAAATGACGCACTACAAATCAGCTTTTAAAATTCTGATCCAAATAATTTGGTTGATGATTCAGGATTTGGAGCTTTCTGGGTTTTTTTTCATCATGGTAATGAAACAAATCCTCCCACAATATAAGGAAAACAATTAGTAAGACATGTAAATTAAATGCAAACTAGTAGACAGTTAAAAAGACAAAAGACAGTTGAAAAAGACAAAAGACAATCTTCAGCACTTCAAATGCATAAAATAAAGTTTTAAAAAATAATTCTCAGAGATTAGATAACCCAGCAAACTAGACCCATGTGTGCAGTTGGATCAAGAGAGAGAACTTTCAAAGCTGGGTCCAGAGTGAGAAGCTTCTGTGTTAATGAGAAGAAAGGAAAGTAATGCTAAAAAATTCAGGGGAAATTTCTTATGAAATCCTGATTAATTTCTGGAGTTCAGAAAAATAATGTGTCAAGCAGTAGACAGCAGGTAGACAGTAGATTCAACATGTTAATGCTCAAGGGGAGGAGTCTGAGGATAACACAGAGAGGAAAATAATATGAAAAACATGATACTCCTTCATTAGAAGGTAAACATAAAATGATGCTAAAACGTATAGAAATTAGGATTTCAGATTTGGGTACTTATAGAACATATGCACTATAGTGCAAGTAAATGACTGTCAAGTGAACAGGTAGAGGTGAACAAGTTTGGAAATAGTTAGCTGAACTGATACATATTATGACACTACTACTGACATTCATACTTAGCTACAAGGCAATATTTTGACCCTTGGGCAGATTCTAGTGGTGCTGGCAGGCTTGCCTATGCCCATGTAGTCTGAATTGTACTTCTGAGTTAATGCAAAAGATGACATTCTTGTTTGTAACTTAGGCCATGACATACTGGTATGTGCACACACTGAGCAGGGTGACAAATGTTCTAAACTGGAGCCACAATCTCCATTGCCTTTTTGTGATATGACAGAAGACTTTGGTTTTTTCCCTTTGTTCTGAAGTGTAAGAGAAAGTACCATTAACCTCAAATTGATTCAAATATAATTTTTTGTGATCTCCAACTGTGAAATGCTATATAAATATTAAGTAAAATTAATTACAATAACAGGTTTCATTGTATTTCCCCTCTTCCTTTTCATTTGCATATGTTTTATGTTTTCATTAACACTGTTGCTGCTTCAGAAATATGGCAGAGTAAATAACAAGCAAATGTGTTCAAAGAACTCATACTGGACTTTAAGTGGTTTTGCAGTTTGGCTGTGCTTGGGGCTTTTTTCCCAATAAACCCAGACAGTCTAAAGATCTTTAGAACCCACTCTAAACTCTGTTTTTTGAAAACTACAGGCATAGCTTCTAATAAGTCAAATGGTGTTCTTATTTCTGCTGCTAATGAATAGACCTCCAAAATAGCTGGTTGGATAACTCATGGAACTGACTGCTTTTTAAAGAGGAAAAAAGGGTATGCAGTTCAATGCTTTACAAGTAGTGTCAATGGTTACTGTTGCTATGCTAATGAGCAATCTGTTGAATTAAGTTTCACTGAACTATAATTCTGATAGTCAGTCTGGATTCCTGGTCAGGTTTATCTCTGAAATCTTGGTGTTTGGGGAATTTTACTGGAATTATTTATGTTAATTTTGCTTGTTATTGGAATTTCATTTACTATAAAGCAATATTTCTAGGAGAGGCTGGCATGTAATAGTGACAAAATATCTTTTTCCTTGTCTGCCTAAACATGGGTGATTGGTAAACCTCATTGAGTGAGCTGTCAACAGATGATGTGATTTACTGAAAGCAACCATCCAGCCTAATCTCTTTGGTATGTTAACCAATCTCAGTGCTTCTTTTCTGTGCAGACACTGAGCATGACAGAGGGAGAATAATGAAGCCTTACCTAGTAGATGAAAGAAATATGCCAGTGAAGTGTGGTTCATGATGTCTTAACATAAACTGTCTTAGAACCAAGGAAAGCAGCACATAGTTCGTAACTGCCTTGTTGCTCTCTGGGTTTTGGTTTCAGGAGGCTATGAAAAGGGAAGGCAAGTGAAAGATGACAATGAGGTTAGAACTCTATGAAAGATCCTTTTTGAAAACTTTAGTAAATTCATCACTCTTAGAATTTAATCTAGTTTTTGTTCCTGCAGACACATACCAGCCCTCAATGCAAAATACTGAAAGACTGGAACTGCAGCTTACAGTGCACTTGCTCAAAAGAATATGATGATGTCCAATGTAGGAAGGTGTAAGAATCGTATACTGGTTGCCACAGTTCAGATTTTGCCTTTATAAACAGTACTGAGTACCGTTTTGTACCATCTTAGGAGTAGTCCAACACAGTTGACTTGGTTTCTTCATTGGCCTTGAGCCTGCATGTCAGCACAATCAGGAGCAGATTGGCATCCTATTCTTAGACTGTCTCAGCTCTTGTGAAGCAATTAGATAGCAAACAACTTTCCTACAACTCTTTATGTAGGGGATATAATGTACTCTGAAGGCATTGACCAACTGAAAGCTCAAGCCACTTGAATTGTTAGCCATAGCTGTGTTGAAGGGGAGAATTAAAACCAAATGAAATTTTCCTATGTATTTGAACATGTTTATACATTGACTGATGTTTATGTTTATACATAGACTGATTTAAAAACAATTTAAAAATCAAGGAAACTTGATAGTTTCCACAGTTTGGACTAGGTGCATATGATCTATAGAGTAAGGCACTCTCTCAGTAGATTTTGTAGGATGGGTAACATTGTGAATCACCTTTGTGACCAGCAGCCTGACCTTCATATGAAGTATGGGACATTGTTCCTGACAACAGTTAAAAGGAAATTGTCTGGACTAAAATTATTTCTATGTATCATGGTTTGGCTTAGGTTTTATTATTCTTAACTGTAATCTTCTCTGTGAACACTAGATGAAGCCCTGATGCTTCCACACAATGGGAAAAAAAAAAAAACTTAATGAGCTAGGTTGTGTCCTGACATATATTGAAGTCCTGAGTTCTGCTAAGCCAAAACAAAGTTTATGATTTCTGCTAGGCCAAAACAAACAGATCTTTTTCTTTTTTTTTTCTGGTCTGAACTTCTGTTGCACAGATGAGTTCCTGTAAGCTCAAAATGTTCCCAGTCAGGGTAACTGAATAGCTAAATAAAGTAAAAGAGGCCTTATGCTTCCTTTTATCTTCAAAATATATAGTAATTGTATTTCCTTTTTTTCTCTTTAGGCTTGTCCTTTTGAAAAGTTAAAAAAAAGTGGTATAAATGTATTTCATACCCTAACTTCAAAATGGTGTTTAAATTTCAGTTCTGAAAAAGCAACTGTTTGGTTTACTGACCCTTGTGTCTCAAAGGCCTGTCCGATTTCAGTGGCTGAAAACAATAAAGAAGCTGAATGGTTTTTTCTCCTCTTCTGCAGCATTCCAGCATGAGTAAGATCAAATAAAAAAGAAGGTATGAAAAAACAGGGGACAGTAAAGGGAAGTCAGAGACAGAAGCCACACTCTAGTCTCACAGATGAGGAAAAAGAATAAAAATGATGATGCTGTAAGAAATTCTTGTTGTTTTTTTCATTTAATAAAACTTTACCACCTGTACTGTGATAATCTAAGGAGCTCTATGAGAATAAAGTTATTTGGTCAGCCTTCTGTCTGTAAAAATCGAAGCCCATAGAGTTGTAATTTCCATGAAGAAAACTTGTAGTCATTTTATTGCATACATTGTAGAGAGCACAAACAAATGAATAACATGTAATAGAAATTTCCTTGTTACTACATCTTATGTCTAAGTAACATGTAAGTATTTACATTTCTCTCCAGATACTTAAGTTCTTATGTAGCTGATGATCCAAGGAGAAGGGTAGCAAACATCTCCTAGTCTGTTCTGAGGCAGTGTTGTAGGTCAGAGGAACAGCACAGAAATGGTAAAATACAGCCTCAAAGAACTTTGAACACAAAGAACTCAAAATAGCTGTTCTGCAGCATGTGTAAAGTTTCCTTATTTTAAGGAATTGAAACATAAAAATTACCAAATCTATCTGGGATTAAGAAATTCAAGAGGTGAGTGGAACCTGTGTGCCCACAAAATCTGATCAACTTTTTTAGCATGGAAACCCCCAAACATCAGGTTTCCTACTCATGCGTTTTCTCACCTATCTGCAGCAACTTGGAATTAGATATCAGAGTGCACTCAGAGTTCACAGAGCCACTGCCTGAAAATGGCTTCCAGCAAGAGAAAACTGCAGTTGTGTAGTAAACAAATGGATTTTAAAGATCTAATATGGTTTTCATAAAAAGGGGTCCATGTTTGTAGGAGAATAGTTTGTAAGGATAGTGCAGAAGGCAATCTTTCCCAGGGAATTACAGCTGTACTAATTACTAAGGAGTGGAAACAGCCTTGCCTGCCTAATGAGGATGGGTGTTATAAAAGAGTAGGTCAGCTAGGTCAGAGTGAGCTTGCAGTTGGAGCTTATAACCTGGAGTCTGGTGCAGTTTGGGATGGAGTCTGCTGTGTGGAGGTAAGGGACATGTGGCTGTGCAAGGGACAGGTGGAGGTTTAGCTGGTCATGCAGAAGGAAACTTGCAGAGAGAAAGTGTCAGTGATATGTGGAGCTGCCTGTAAGAAAAAGGAGTCTGAGTTGCCTGACAGAATTCTATAGAGAGAAGGCATGAAAATTTTTTAATAAAAGACTGGTGATGGTGCCAGTTGTCTGTCTCAATGTAATTACTACACATGTTGATAGTCAATCAGCTGAAAGTGTAGCCCATCTTATGTTTCTGACTGATGTTCAGAATACTGAAGTTCCCATATGGCAGAATCAAGTGGTGTTTTCCTAACATTAGGAGAAATGCCATATTAAGGGAGAAATTATTGGAATTATATATTCATAGCCTTCTTCAGTCTCATTTCTAAGTAGCAGATAATTTTATGCCATCAGTACTTCAGGATTTTCCATTATCAGAGAACTCTTTGGATGCATATGACTTTTCTTCAGAAAAGTGAAGTGAGTAGAGTCATAAACAGTATAATCAACAAGTACTTTATATTGTGCTCAAAGGAAGGATAAAAAGCAAGAGAAAAAGCAAACTAATGGCTAAAGGAGTTAAACCAATGTTTTCCTTGTCATGGAAATGGCTGTGAATATATCAGTTCTCCCAGAGGTTATAAAATCTAATTCATGGTTCCACTTCTTTAGACACCTAAGACATGGATTTTATAAACATGCAGCAGTTGAAGGCTATAGTAAACACATTATTCTTCTGCTGCATTGATAAAACTCATTTGTGGAGAATGCTGAAATTTAAGGCTCATCAGCATGATATTATGAAACATTTAAGGATTAAGAGTTATTGCATCTCTATATGTTCCAAAATGAAGATGTCTTTCTTTGAGCTTGTTTTCTATAACTAAAATAGCAACATGGCTTAGTACCAGCTAAAACCCTGTTAATGTTTAATTTCCACTTTTTCTTTATCCTGGGTTTGTTTAGCTATTGGAAGCCAAAATCTGTCGTATTTACACTAAAAAAAATGCTCTATGTATCTATGCTTTGTGTATCTTTTTCCTGCCCTCAGGGGTATTTTCTTACTCCTGAAATATTTTATTTAGTTCAAAGCAAAAGCAGTAGAATTAATCACTGAAGACTCATGTAAGGCAAACTATCTACTTTCCATAACAAAGTACTTATTTACTGGTTTCCTGACCCACTGCCATGATACTAGCACCACTTACTATAATTAATGACATCACAGTGTAGTTATTAGCATTAACTTGCTCATGAATTTAAACAATTCATTCAGTTTAGGTCAGATTTTGCAGTGTTTAATAGCCTTTTTCTACATGGATTTGATCAATCACTACCAGTGAATTTAACCACCAGATGACACTATTGTTGTACTATGGTACAGAAGTGGACATATTTTATCAGACAGAAGAAGAGTATTAACTTTCAGAAGCAGAAGTTTTACAAAATTAAAAATTTGGATTTCCCACTTTTGTTTTGTCTTTTCCAGTTTTTCTCCTGGTCCCATCTTGAGGCTCAATTAACTTGTTGCAGCAAAGCTTCGATATATAAATTTTTAAGACTGTATTAATTAAATTAATACGGTTTGTTGATGTAATTAAAACTCATTTTAATTTCTCAAAGGAACTGCCATCAACTTTCATCTCAGGAGGAATTTCTCTCACAACATGCTTTTCAGTTTTATATTAGGCATGATCACAGAATCCTAGGATCATAAACTATCTTCAGTTGGAAGGAGCCCACAAGGATCATCTAGCTCAACTCCTAGCCCTGTGCAGGACAGCCTGAGAATCGTACCATATGCCTGAGACCTTTGTCTGATAAGAGCTTTCTAGTGACATGCAGTTTTACAGCTCATCTACTGGAGAACCAGGGAGTGGTCCGCAAGACTTGCTCACCCTTTTATAGTCCTGTATGCACTGTATGGCCAGTGCATAAGTCCACTGGAGAGTGGAGACTGACTGTGGACTATGGTGGCCTAAACAAAGTTACCCCTGAGAGCTGCTGTGCTGGACATACTGGGACTTCAGTACAAACTGGAGTCGAAAGTGACACCACTTTGCTGCCTTGAACATGACTAATGTATTTTTTTCCATTCTTTTAGTAAGGCCACAGCTTGCTTTCACCTGGAGATAAAGTACACCTAGAACTGACTGCCCCAGAGATGGAAAAACAGCCCCAGTATTTGCCATTGAGCCATCCAGACTGATCTGGAGAAGTGTGAGGCTCCAGAACACTTGCAGTACATTGGTGACATCATCATACGAGACAACTCAGCAGAGAATGTTTTTGAGAAAGGGGAGAAGATAAAACTGAAGGCCATAAAACAAAGTGATGTCAAGGAATCTGCTCAATAAGTTCAGATTTGAGGAGTAAAATGACAAAATGGATGCCATCAGATTCCAGTGGATGTGGTCAACAAAATAGCAGCTATACCCCCACCAACAAGCAAGAAGGAAACACAGGATTTCCTAGGTGCTGTGAATTTTTGGACTGTACATATTCCAGATAAGTCAGACTGTAAACTGTCTATCACGTGACATTGAAGAAGAAAGATTTCAAGTGTGCTCCTGAGCAACAACGAGCTTTTGAACAAATTAAATAGGAGATTGGCTCATGGGCTATTGCATGAACAATCAGGATGGGACAAGATGAAAAAAATGTGCTCTACAGTGCAGCCAGGAAGAATTGTCCTTCCTGGAGTCTCTGGCAAAAAGTAGCCAGGGCCAATCAAGGAGAATACCTGGGGTTCTGGAGTCAGGGATATAAAGGATCTGAACCCTGCTAAACCCTTACTGAAAGAGATCCTGGCAGCTTATGAAGGGGTTTGAGCTGCTTCAGTAGTGATTGGCACTGAGGCACAGCTCCTCCTGGCACCTCAACTGCCAATGCTGGGCTGGATGTTAAAAGGAAAACTCCTATCCCCACACATCGTGCCACTCATGCTACATGGAATATGTGGGTCATGCTGATCACATAGTGATCTTGAATAGGAAATTGCAATTGCCCAGGGATCTTAGAAGGCATCATGACTTGGCACAAAGGTGAGAATTTCAGATTATCCCCGGAAGGGGAAGATGAGCAAGTGGCACATACTGAAGAGGCCCTGCCATATAATCAGATACCTGGAAATGAAAAGCTTTACTTTCTCTTCTTTGATCATTCCTGCTGTGTTGTAAGGACACATTGAAAATGGAAATCTGCTGTATGGAGTCATGTTTCGGTTGTCAAGATAGACACAACTGGCATCATCACCAGTCCCTTATTAAAAACTTTTCGTGCCTTCTCTCTGTGGATTTTTCACAGGCAACTCTGACTCCTTTCCCCACAGGCAGCTCTATACAGTTGTGACTCCTTTCCCCTTCTCTCTGCAAGTTTCCTTCTTCCTTCTGTATGACTGGCTAACCCCAACCTGTCCCTTACTAGGCCATCTAACCCTGTCTGTCCCCCAAACATCTTCTTGTCTTGTCTGTTCCTTACATGGCTGCATGTCCCTTCCTCCTCACAGCACAGCCAGCAGACTCCATCTCAAACTTCAGCAAATCCTGGTTCTCCAACTGACTCTCAACCAGCTAACCCACTCTTTTATAACACCTATGTCCATTGGACAGGCAAGGCTGTCTCCACTTCTCAATAATCAGTACAGCTGTAATTCATTGAGGAAAATTGCCTTGTGCACTATCCTTACAAAATATCTTCCTGCAGAGTCCTACGCAACAAGTACCAGAAGCTATTGAGGGACAGGGTGGATCAAGTCAGGTCACAGAGCTGAAAGGCATCCAGTTGACTTTAGGTATCACTGAATGAGAGAAATGACCAGCACTCTACCTGCACACTGACTCATGGATGGTGGCAAGTGCACTGTGGGGGTGTCTGTACCGATGGGAAAAGATTAATTGGTAGAAAAGATAAACCTATCTGGACTGTGGAATTGCAGTAAGACGTTCCTACCTGGATACAGAAATTGGCTGCAAAAGTGTCTCATGTAAATGTGTGCGTACTGAGGAGTCAGGTTACCAAAGAACATGGCAACAACAGATGGATCAAGCTGCCGAGATTGAAGTGTCTTAGGTGAACCTGGACTGGCAACATAAGAGTGAATTATTTTGGGCTTGTTGGGCCTATGGTACCTCAGATCATGATGGAAGAGAGCAGCATATAGATGGGCTCGTGATCAAAGGGTGGATGCAACCACAGACTCTATCTCTCAGATTATCCATAGCTGTGAAATGTGCTGCAATCAAGCAGGACAAGTGGGTAAAGCCCCTGTGGTGGTATGGGGGACAATTGTCAAAATATAAATATGGAGAGGTCTGGCAGATTGATTGCACAAACCCACCAAGGCAAGAACTATATCCTTATAATGGTGGAAACAACCACTGGAGGGCTGGATGTGTACCCTGTGCCTCACACCACTGACAGTAGCATCATCTTGGGCTTTGAAGAGCAAGTTCTGTGGAGACACCCCAGAAAGAAGTGGGTCAAATAATGGGACTCATTTCAAAAACAGCCTCATAGACAGCTAGGCCAGACAGCACAGTATTGAGTGTGTGCCTCGTATTCCCTCTCGTACACCAGCTTCTGGGATGATTGAATGGTACAATGGACTGTGAAAAAGAGATTGAAAGCAATGAGTGATGGGACTTTCTCACTACAGAGGCAAGTGCTATGCACAAAAGACACACTGTACTTCAGAAGGCTAATATCTGTTTATTACAACAATACTCTGTCTTTATAACCTTTTCCCAGTTTACATTTTCATCGTTGGTCACAATTAATCAACATAATATTCATTGGTGGTAAGTTTTACCATCCCTTTTCTTCCCACAACCTTTCTAAAGATACTCTTCACAGCTGTGAGGTATTTTTCCTAGTTGTCTTCACTTTCTTCTTTTCCTCTTGGTCTCCATGCCAACAGCCTTGGTTAGAGAATATTTATCAAAACAAACCTTGTTTATTAACCCTCTCTAACTCAGCTGTGGGTCCTACTATAGGACCTTCAAACACTGGGGTCAATATTTCACAGAGGTTACCAGGTTAAAGGTTCTAACACTAGGGTTCTGCCAGTCAAGCTGGCCCTATCCAGTCAAGATCTCCACACAACATAGGAGGGGATAAAGTCCCCATGATGCATATGAGAAATGTGCTAGGGAACATAGTTTAGGTTAGTCCTGCCTCAAGCAAAGGCAAAGCCATTTGTGGGATTTTATTTTTTTGCTCAAGGACCTGTATGTACTTGGTGGGTAAAGTAGAGGGATGGGGAAACACAATGTGTACCTCAAGGGGACTTGCTATTTTGGGTGAGAACAGTCTATAATGTTGAACTGTATGTTATATAAAATATTGATGAATGACACTGCCACTGTATGCCATAACTGCCATGGACAGTGAGGATGGACTGTGCCAGATACACCAGTTGAGATCTCCTGATGCAGCTTTTAACCACCCAACAACACACCAGCCCTCCTACCCTGGAAGACATCTAGAATGGATATATGTATATATTAGGGAGGTGTAGGGTCTGGGCATGGCATAGAATAAGGGGTGGATAATGTCCTAGTTTCAGCCAAGGACAGGTTTAACTTTTTTGCAGTAGTTGAGAGGGGATGGAGCCTGTGGATATGTCTAGGTTTTTATTCCCTACCACTCATGCTATTGATGGGGGGAAGAAGTAAGGGCTTCTCTCTTCTGAGAAGAGAGGGGAGTGGATTTGGGTAGAAGAAAAAGAAGGTGCCATGGAGAAATTCTGCAACCATTTTATCCTTTTCCATGAGAGCAGACAACAGGCAGAATGGCAGGGTGCTGCTGATCCTGGCTGGGGCATTTGTCTGCCATGGTGTTTTCATTGTTTCAGACTTGGGGGAAAAAAGCATGGTGGTCAGAGCAATGGCGTGGTATCAGCTGTAGTCACAGCTGGTCAAACTTAGTGAGCATTTTGGCATGTAATCACCCTCTTTTTATACACTGTTATTATTAATTTTGTTGCTGTTACTGTTCATTTTCTTGTCTCATTTCTGTTTCCAGTAAATTATTATCTCAACCTGTAGCCTCTACCTTTTGTTCCTGTCTTTTATCAGAAGGGGTTGGGTGGGGAGAGCAACTGGGTGAGGTTTAAACTCCACATGGGCTTAAAACATGATGTCTCATTGTAAGTACTGGCAATCCTTGTACCCTGAAAGGGTTCTTAGTGGTAAATTATATGTGATCATACAAAGTAATCTCCCTGAATATGCACAAATAAGACCAAGTTAAACTATGGAAGTCTTTGTTCTTTTAAATGACTGAGTCAATCTAGTTGAAATATTTGTCCTGAGGCAGGGAAATTTCAATTCAGGTGATAAATGTTTGGCATAGTAACAAATAACTCAAACCCGAGTGATTAATGACAGAAATTTGAGATTGTAATAGATGTTGCTACCTTTAATTACCAGTAAATATTAAACAATATTTGTCTGAAGAATTTGATTAATGAGTTCTCAGAAGTAACGGATTTCATCCTTAAATGTGAAATGTGGGGCAGTTTTTTTTCATGTCGTTTATGTTAATAACTGATTTTCAAAAAATTATGTTAGATAACAGACTTCTGAAATTTATTAGGCAGAAAGAAAAATACTTTGGAATTGGCCTAACATTCAGGAGACTCTTGTTTAAGTGAGCTACATAGTTTCCTCATTATTTTGATGAAGTCATACTTTGAAAAAAAGTCAAATGTATTTTTATGTGATATTGTTTCAGAAATGAGGAAATATGAAGTTACTATATAGGTTTTGGGGAGAGGCCACTTGACTATTTGCCAGGTTCTAGGAACATGTCAAATGTAATCAGCCACAACATCATCAATTAAGTTAAAATGGTTTAATTGTAATAATATATTGTAGAATAAAGTACATGTGAGTGGAGAAAAATTCAACTACGAAAGTTAAAGGTTGACTGGTAATTACAGAGGTAGCAGATCAGACATCTATATTTAAAGGCGGAGTCCCTGTTCCCATATAAACTGGGTTACTTATCCACTTATTCAGAAACTGTGAAGTCATCTCTTAAGGGCAATTCAGTTAATAGACTGTACGTAAATTCCAATTGTACCACTTCTCGGGAGATCCAAATCACGAGAGATGGCGCACCTGTGAGAGTTTTTAAAGATGCCTCATGGCATTAGTCCCATAGAAGGGTGAGACATTAAAGGTATTCCATTTAATGCCCTAAAATCGGAAGCAGCCAAATTCCTTGTTCCAATGCCTTATGGTACTTTATTAACTAATCACATACTTATATGAAATATGGTAACATCTTTATGCACCAATAATTAATTACTTTCCTTTTTGTGGCAGTGCCACAATGTGTCATTTATAACCACTCAGGTAACGCTTCAAAAACGAACATTGATACATCTTAAGATTGTAATAGACTTTCTAACAGGTTGTATTGCTAAAATCTTAAAATATTATACTCTACTACATAACATACTGCTTTTCTAAAATAATGCATTTTCTGTTTGTTTGAAACATCTTTTCACGACTTTGAATTTTGTTCATGAATGAGGAATCCATAAATTTTATCAAATATGGTGCTAGCCGTGTCAATATTTGTATGTGTTCCTTATTTCTTTGAAGACTCTCCTATCTGCATTATGAATGTATTTTTAGTTGTCAGCTCTTACCCTTTAATCAATTAACCAATTCTGACTTCCAGTTTGCAATGCCATAAACGTACACGTGCTGTCCCATAGTGTGGGAAATAACTCCCTAAGTAAAGCAGAGGGGTGGGAAAGGGGTGTGGAAAGAATGTTAATGCCCAAAGCCCCTGTGGAACAGCTGGGGATGAATCAGATTGTACCTGTTAGAGGCATGCACTCTATAGCAGAAACCTCACCACATTTGGAGGAAGAGGCAGCCTAGTTCCTCACCCCAGCTGTGGCACCTGCAGAGTGGAATAGGCATTGAGGACAAGACTCTTCATCTAGTTCAAAGCCCTGCAGAAAGACAGAAATAAGTATTTGATTCCCTAAAGATATATTGAGAAAAAAAATGAAAAAGAAAAGCTAAGGCATTTATATAGATATAATGACGTATATGCATGTGTTTTTACAACCCACCAATAAAAGCTATGCAGTATTTTGTGGCTGTTATGTTTCCTGTAGGTCATCATCTTTAACTGAAGGCAGCGATACAAGTACCAAGGTCATGGTTCCATTAAATAACTTACTGGAAGGATGTGGATCAATCAGCTAAGAGCTGGCAATTAAGCATGCAAAAGACCTTTGTAAAGAAGAGGTTGAGAGACTAGAATCACCCTGTAGCTCATTAAATATTATACTGCACAGCTCTCAATGTGTGACTAGAAAAGTGACCTTTCTTAACACTGTCTGAACTATCAGAAGTTGTAACAATGACATTCTCACAGAGTATGTATTGCATAATTTTAGAGGAGATGTGAAGAGACAATGTAGTTTTGGTTTGTCTCAATACTGCTTGTCAGATGGGGGGGAGGGGTTTGCACATGTGCCACTTGCAGGAGGCAACTAGGAGGAGATGGGAGAAAGCCTTGCCTAGGGGAGACTTTGCCTGGCGACCATTCCGTGTCTCACATGGGGCAGGCAGTCAGCAGGGAGCACCAGAGACACTGCACCCTGCAGAGAGGCTCTGCCATCGGATGGTGGAAGGTCTCTGCTCATGGACTGCAGTGGAAGGTTGGACTGGGCCAGTGGTCTCCTGCCAGCAGGCAGACTTTGGGAGCAGCCAGAGGGCATAAAAGGAACTGCGTCACAAACTCTGGAGGCTTTGGGTGTCTTATGCTTTTTGCAGCTTTTTGACTCTGGAGTTTGTTTTATTTTTTGAGATTTGCTTTTTCGCTTGGGCTTGGGCTTTTTGGCTTTGGGCTTTTTGAGTCTCCTGTTTCTCTCTCTCTCTCTCTCTCTCTTTTCTCTCTCTCTCTTTTCTCTCTCTCTCTCTCTCTCTCTCTTTTCTCTCTCTCTCTCTCTCTTCTCTCTCTCTCTCTCTCTCTTTCTCTCTCTCTCTCTCTTTCTCTCTCTCTCTCTCTCTCTCTCCTCTTTCCCCAACCATTCCTTTTCCATTTTCCCTCCTCTTTTTCTGTCTTTTCTTGTAGGGCAACTCTTTTTGTCTTTGTTTTCGTTATCAATACATGGTTCTCAGATACAAGGTTGTCTTGGTTAACTTAATTTCATTCCAGACCATCTATTTTTTAAAATAACTCCTTGCAGTTTCCCATTGTGGAATGTGACAGGAGCCAATCGCTTTAACAAAATAAAATAGAAACTCTTCAGAAGGCTAATCTATTATGATGAATTAGTTTGCCTCATTCAAATGTGGATGAGGGATGAATGTACAGTAAAATTGTGAGGAACATTTTGAGGGCTCTAATCAGCTAAAGATTTGGAAGTGATTCAGGTGCCAGGGAGGCATGTAAAGAGAAGTTTTGTCATCTAGCTTCACACAATGGCATACAGGAAACAACTGTAACAAAAATACCTTTTATTTGTGATGAAAAAATTAAATATGTTGCATGAACAGTTGCATGAGAATTTTTTTTTTTAAACTTTTTACCATGTGAAATCTAAAGATCATCCCAAAACCTCCCACATGTTATGGAAAGCAATAGTCTTAAATTGGTCTAAGCTACTGGGTAGTTTCTATCAAGTTCATTGTCTGAGAAGTCATTGAGACCCTATCTTTTCATATTGAGACAATCCCAACAGAGAAGTCTGTTGGGTTTTACTTTACAGCTCGTGGCTAGATTTCAGATAACCAGAATGTGAAGAGTTTGCACAAATACTCCACCATCTCAGACTGTATCATTATTTTCAGGCTCATGGGTTGATATAGAAAACTGTTAATAACCAGGCATAAATGTGTAGAAAAGGATGATGAAAATTACCAAAATAAATCTTGGCCTATAAAATTCACTTCATATAAATGCTTGATTATGATCATTCAGTAAAAGTAAAAATTGAACTAAAAAGACCATAGAAGGATATATTTTTGAGTTGCACATAAGATAAACATAACCTACTTAAAACTTTGCTGCAATGTAGATTTTGCTAGTGATTTTACAAACCAAATTTGAATGTGTTTGTTAATCATTCTGTTAGTTTTACACCTCAGTAAATCATCACAGAGAAATCAGAAACTTTACCTGAACTGAGATCTTCCCAATGGACGTTCAGAACAATGTAGTTCCATTTGAGAAATAAATTTCTCATTGTTGTGTGAGTACGACTGTTTTCCTTACAAATTACCTGAAAGTGTTTATAAATAGTTATGGTGATTTTGATTTATGGTAAGATCCCCATTAACTACTGTGCCTGTGCAATATATCTTTAAATTTTATGTAAAAATTTCAGACCATAGTTTTTTTCATACTGGCGCTGCTTTTAAAGTGGTGCAGGTATGTGCAATCTCCACTTGTAAAGCACTGTGTGAGTGAAAATTATATGATGGTGTTAACAGATTTGTCTATATCTGGTGAGCTAACACGATGCCTGTTCTACCAAAACCACTGGTCTATGGAACTGCACAATGCTCACAGTGTAAGAGAAAGAATTGGAAGTTCACCAGCCCCAGTGCCCTGTCATCTCAGTGAGGTCGACAGAACTCTGGGGTCCCCAACCATCATGGACCACCAGAGACATCCCCAGAACAGAAGAATACCTGCATAAAGGGGAGAGGAACTATTTTAATGATTTTGGGGAAATGATTATCATATGAATCATTAGTCTGGGACAATAAATGAGCATGTATGTAGAATACAGTACATAAACAGAAAGTTCCCTGTACTCAGCATGCATGGCTTTAGGAGGAGCTATTCCCCTCTGCATATGGCTGATAAAAGGAAAAAAAAAACAAAAGGCCTACTTCTTAATGGCTTCTTCTTGGTGTTAAGAAGTTTTTTTATTTTACTGAATTTTTGGTAACAACGGGACTAAAAAATTACATGCTGCTCTTGTTTTTTCTTAGAATCAGAGAATTGTGGAATCATTCAGGTTGGGAAAGACTTCTTAAGATCATCAAGTCCATCTGTCTACCCAATACTGCCAAGTTCATCGCTTGTCCTTAAGTGCCACATCTACATCTTGATTTAATTTCTCTGTGTTCAAGGTCACAACATCCTTCTTGCCCAAAATACTTTGTTATTCTAGGAAACCGAGCACTGGATGATTAGGAGGTGGGGAATAAATTAGAGCAGCACAGAATCAGTCTGCTGAGAGTGGAAGGACCCAAAACAGTTCCCTGGCATCTGAGTGGCTGCTCGCTGCTGGGAAAAGCCAGAGCCATGGTGACTTTACCCCAGAGTAAACTAACTACTGGCACTAAAATGTATGATCAGAATTTGCTATTTTGACACCCAGCGAAGTTCACTTGATTCAATTATCACATTTTCATTAACTACTTGATAAAATGCAAGGCCTGTTTCATCAGAAAGCTGCAGTAATTTCTATAAAGTGATAACTGTAATGTAGCATTTGTAATAGAAATTCGAAGTTTGACTAACATTTTCACTTATATCAGCTAGCATTTGGAGATTAATGAGAACTGCAGTATCAAAACCTGCTCTGATAAGAGAAGATTCTTATTTCTTTCCATGTCACAAACTCCCTTCCAGCCAGAGGTTGCCTGGACTGTGCCTTTTCACTTGAGTTACGAGTTCCATAGTTTCTGCCTCTGTTGTAGTTTATCTTTTAGAATAATGCTTGTTTAATTGGCTGTTATAGTCTCAGGATATGAAAAAGTCAATATTTTTCGGGAATGGTAATGTCTTCTGTTACATTGTATGATTGCACCTGGGGAACTGAGCAGAACAATTTTTAGACCATCCCTGGTTTTTGTTGTTTGATTGGTTTTTTTTTAAATAAATTGATACACAACTTCTTCAATTCTAAGGAAAGGCATCTCCCGGAAGAAAAAAGAAAAAGTTAGTGTGAAAGGGAATATTTTTTCTGTTCTAATCCTTGCAACATCTTCTGTGGTACTATAAGTGACATCCACAGAATGCTGTTTGTGCTCTTTTAGGGTCTCCTCCTTGACACCCACTTGAACTGCAACTTGCAGCTGAGGTTAGAAAAATGACCATATTAAGCTGGTAAAGAAAAGCAAATCATAATGCTTGTTTTATTTATGCATATGATTGCATGAGATATACATCTGGCATATATGCTCTGTTTGTTTTTGTTTCTTAGACTTCCTCGCTTCTCTTCTTTCTGCATTCTGTTTCATTGCAGGATTCATTTGTATATCAGTTGCAGTTTCCAGTCTTGACAAACGTTGTTGTTTGTGAAGAATTTTCTGGCATAACCCAGACTGTAGGGAAA
The DNA here is from genome assembly GCA_034336665.1 of Luscinia megarhynchos. Classification (NCBI taxonomy): domain Eukaryota; kingdom Metazoa; phylum Chordata; class Aves; order Passeriformes; family Muscicapidae; genus Luscinia; species Luscinia megarhynchos. The sequence continues at coordinate 8,438,338 of JAPFBE010000002.1, forward strand.
TCTAATATTTATACCAAGAAATGGTATTTAGTGGATATAAGAATGTAAGAAGTGCCACAAGTACAGACTTCACACTGACGTAGAGTTTACTGCAAAAGTAGCTGTAATCAGATGCAGTTTTACAAATCAATAACAAAGACAAGTTCCAAATCTTTTGGCCAATACAGATTCCTAAACAGGCATAGATACATGCCCTCAGTATCATGAAGTGTAAGCCAAGAAGACATGTCAATGTTTGGCTCACTAATGTGATACAGAGGAGATGGGCTTCAAAGACATCATGCACAATATTGAAACTGCTTCCCTGCTGACTCTCCTAAAAGTTATTCATCCAGAAGTGGAACAAAAGAGCTAAGGAAAGGCCGCACAACAAAACTGGCTGTCCTTCCCACTTCAGCTGGAAAATAAAGTTTGGAGAAGTTTATGGGTGATGATAACAGCAACTCCTAGATTTGGCCAATAGCCTCTTTATCAGGGAAAATCTGTGTTGATACAGATCACATGGAAAACCTGGCTACTTGCTTCACTTGTTAGGTGAAGACAGGTGGAGTTGGGGAGGGAGACTATGAACTCAACATGAAAAATAAAAAGAAATTTCAAATTGCACATTAGCTAGCATTCAGTTGCCTACATTAATTGACTTATTTAGAGGATAGAGGACATATTGCAGTATTTCTCAGTACCAATTTGCTCTGTGTAAGTCATATAGCACGGGCTTTCAAACTTACAGTACAGATTAAGTTTTTGAAGAATCTGCTGCCTAACTGTTTCCCTTTAGTCACCTAAATTTGCTGAATTTTCTCAGTTCTCAATTAGCAAAGAATCTACAGTGGATTCACATTTTTATTGTGATCTGCAGAGTATTGAACACATGTAAAGACTTTCATTTACATTCTGAGATGAGACTTGGATTCATAAAAATCTCTCTGGAAGTATTTCCTTTTTAACTGTAAACTTCTTGCCAGAGGAAATAGAGAAATCTTTCTGGCAGAATTTGTCAGATTTCAGTTTCTAATGGAAACCTGTATAATTCAGGTTTATTAATATATAAATAATGCAATAACTCATATTAATTAATCATTTAACTTTTCGGAGAAAGATTTCTAAGATGCAAAGCAATTAGTGACTTGGCTGAGTCTCATGACTTAAGTGCTGAGTGCTTAATCCATACTGTGAGGAAATAATACCCTCAAGGTTCTATTATGAGACTTGTTTAAATCTTTCCAGGGTACACTGAGATCTTTAGATGAATGTTTTGTAGTATATTGTTTAATAAATTAACTGATTCCTTCAGCCCAACAGAAATTGTTGCATTTTGTTTGTTTGTTTGGGTAGATGTAATTAACACACAGATGCCTGTGAAAAAATATTTCTGTTAAGGAATAAATATTGGCATCAGTTGAATCCTGTTTGTTGTTATATTATTTACTTTGAGGTCTTTAAAGCAACGTGATTCAGGAGCAGGCTAATCTTGCTTGCTCATGTATGTAGTCTTATTGCTGTGATTAAAAACTTTTCAGCAAGGCTTTTTGTGATAAATTTGTTGCACAGGAGCTGGAACAGTAGTTTAGAAATAATTCTGCTTGTAGACAAGGAGTGCAAACTTTCAGATGAGACAGTAGAATCACAACACAAGCAAGCAGGAATCAAATTTATATACTTCTTTATGGAGTTGTATATGTACATCCACAATGATCAACAATTCCCTCAACTACATTTAGATATAGTTTAAACCAGAAGACAGAGTAACTGCTGCTCTTAACTTATCAAATATATAAATGCTCAAAATTCCATTCAGTCTTTCTGAGGCAGTAGGTCTGAATGGAGCACAGTCTTCCAGGCTTGTGTATAAAAATGCATTTGCAGGTTATTCAGTATTATAATAAAGAGTGCTTGGAAGTATTCATCACTTATCTGGGGAGTTTTATGCTTTAGAAAAATTAGAGTTTAGGTTGTAATCAAATACTGTAACACCTATTATAATATTTTTATTCAGTAATAAAGCTTTTTTAAGTATGCTTTCCTGTTCAACTATTTGACTCTGTGATATGCTTCTATCCATTCACATGAATTTACACATTTTTAATCCTCTGCTGACACAGTTGGCGTACTTGTAGTGAGCAAAAATATCGAAACTAAAAATCCTTTCCAGCTTTTTATTGACATAATTTATGACTATTCATTATGCATTAAATGTGATGTTTCCCAGCCTTTTGGTGTGGCACAGTCAAGTATCAACAATATTATGATTCTCTCGTCATTAAAGATCTGACAAAAGATTTCATCTGCTTGATATTTTGCTTATTAGATAGATACTTCCACATAGGCTCCTTTACTTCACAGTTTAGCAACTAAACATGCAGTGGGAAGCCAGATAAGTTGTTAACTATAATTCTCATAGCAAAAAAAATTTGCATAAAAGATTCAGTAATGAGTTAGCAGAATATAAAGACATCATGAACAGGAGTTCAGCAGAGTTTCTGAGATATGTTTTCTTGATTCTATATGATCACATAATACTGGGATTGCGTTTGAAGTCTATAGAGCTGTGTGTGAGCATTTTTTTTACCAAATATCTCTCTTGAAGAATTGATGACAAAGGTAAGTAAAGTTTTCTAACCTTCACTTTCTTAATGAGAACCTCAGATCACAAGAAACATTCAAAATGCTTAGTAAAGCTATAAATGATTTCTGTGTCTTAAGGGAAAATACATAAATTTAAAAAATACATAAGAGTACTTGTATGAGAAACACAATGGCCAGTTTTCAGTAGATAGATTATTCAAATTATCAAGGGTAGAGAAAATGATGAATTTATTTTAATGCAAATAAATTCTTAACAATACTGTCTGCTTTGACAAAAATAAAGATAATCCCTGATGTATGTGGATGCATTTTAAAATACCATCCATTGTGTGAAATATAATGTATTCAACAAGTTACCTGATTGTATGTGCACCTAGAAACTCTAATATAGGGGGGTTGAGGAAAATATTGAAATGGTTTTAATTTGTAAATATTTTGGGATTCACACTCTTAAAAATAAATAAATAATAAATAAATAAATAAAATAAATGTAATCTAGTGGGATTTTAATTTTGTGCAGTTTTAGCAATAAAATTATATTTATCCAACATTCTAGTGTCCCAAGTTACTTGCCTTCCAGGCCTTTGATCACTGCAGAAAAAAGCAATACAAGTCAGTGATAAATCTCTTGAGTTTCACTATTGTGAACTTATCTTCATGAGATAATCATATCAGGAATCATAGGAATCTATATCAATCTTGTACTACGTAGCAGAAAATGTTTCTTATGAGAAATGTGAATGTGTCATTTTTGCCATTAAAATGTGTGTTTATTTTCATTTTAAAGTGAGTAGTAAAAGATTCTAGAAAGGTGAGAAATTTGCTTAGCCATAACCTTCCTCTGCATTTTGTATTAATAATGAAACCTGAGGCCCTGCAAGTTTAGAATGAGTTGGGGAATTTTGCTGCAATTGTGCCTTGGTCTGTCACTACATCAGCAGCAGTAAAGGCACATTGTACTAGTGATTCATAGTTTCTCATTTACACCCAGGCTTGCGTCATGTACCATGCTGCACACTTCCTCTCTTTTCAAGTATGCTTTTTTCGGACTGGTTTATTGTTGACTGGGAAGTGGAGCTGTTCCCAATGTATTCCTAAGGAAACATCCTGTACAGGAAGATTTGTTTTATTTTACATACAGCTGCCAATATACTTTAAAGTGGATGGTGTCCTCACTATTTTTTTTCCTTTCCTTCCTAACCTAAATTGATGTTTAGGCTTAGTTTGTAAGTTGGGCCTGCTTAGAGAAGGTCACCTGAGGCTCACAGGGATTACTGTGAGTAGAAAGAGTTTAAAAAGATCCTCTTAATCAGGAGGTTTAAAGCATCTATTTATTGGTCTGTATGCAACTAAAATGCATTAAAACCCCAAATACAAACTAACTATGATTTTCTTATTTTGCTAATATAAAGAGCTACGTGACAACATTAGAAGTAACCATGCACTTAGAAGGTGACATCAAAGCTCTCATGTGATTAAAACTTCTGCTACCAGAGATGTCACAGACAAGAGTTTCTATTGACAAAAAAAAACACAAAACCCATAAGATTCACAAATATATCACCATTCTGTTACTAGGATGCTATTTTTTTACTTAAATTCTCCATCTCCTTTTGGCTGCTACAGGTCCTTTATGTTAATATGCAATTCTCTTCTAGCCCTTCAGGAGAGTGTGATGAACTGAAGCTTATTTCTTTATCATGAGAAAGGATGGGGAAAAGAAGTATGATATTCTGATGCTGTACCTAAAATGTCAGCAGAAAGTCTTTTGCTGTTGCTGTTATATTGTCTCTGAAAAAATCAGAGGAATGCTGATCCTTCAGGATTATGTACCAGCCATTTAAAACTTGAGAGTGATTTTTCTAAAGAGAGAGCTTTTAGGGCAGAACAGGCACACGTCATCAGCAGCACCCTAGTGCACCCAATATTTCCCTAGTACAAAATCTGTTTGTGAGATCAGGTTTGAATTGAGTGTTTCCTGGACATATTCTATCTTGGACACTTTCCTGAAACTTTGAACAATAATACAAGTTATGACAAGATGTTCTTTTTCTGGCTTGAGCACGTGTCTGGTGGGAACTGCACTGGAACCACACAAATTAATACCAATCTGTTATTAGTCCCCAGAGCTGGAACAGTGGGAGCAGTTACCTGGAGAAGTGCTCATTCTCTTGCAACTAATGTTTATATTTCTCAGTGCTCCTTAGGCATAACATTATTTCTAGCTAGCTGAAACTGTTGAAATTGAAAGGCCCTATTTTATTCTAATGTTTCATTCAGCTAAAGTCAAGCAGGATTACTGAGCTGAAAAGATTTTAAAATAATAGTTTTTATAGACATCTGTTCAGATAATTTTGTATTTTGCAGCTTTCTGTATCTCTGCACATTCATGGATTTTTCATGCAAATAAAAACCACTATAATTTTAGAAGTGCATAATAAACAATATTGCATTTCCATGAAAGTCACAAAGAACAGTTTTTGTATCTGTGCAAAATGCTAGACACAGCTTTCCTTTTCTTGGAGCATTTTCTGGGCAAAGTATATGTCCATGTTGCAAATAACAGATGAAATAGTTGTCAAATTAAATGCATTAAAAACAGAAGAAGAGGAGTTTATCAATATTTCTTTCAAAGTTCTTTCAAAGCCTTCCTATGTTTAGTTTATCTGGTTATTCTGCTTTCTTCCTCTCAATTTCTTTATCTGCCAATACACTGTCATATTAATCACCTCTGTGATATAGTTTAAAATGAAAAAACAATTTAATTACTGCATATTGAGTTATGCAGTAATTACATTATTACTCTGCATTATTACAGAAGGAAGTCTAACAGAAAGAGAGACCACAACTATTATCTGTGCATACAAACTTCCAGGAAAATCCATGAAGAAACATTTTTTCAGAAAATAACTTTAAACTGATTTCAGACTTTCAAGTTATTTCAGTGCTAAGTATTGAAGGCCTGTATTTTTTTTTCTGATGCAAGAGCTATGAACTAGAATTTCCAATGGCTTTTGGTCTACTTTTATGGGCTTCATGAAGGAAAATCCAGCTTTCCTACAGTGTGATTTTACCATCAATTGTTGTAGAGAGTAAAGCTTCCAGTAAATTCATTCCTCAATGGAACAATGAATGTAAGTATTTTAGAGCTATGATTTCACTGAACTGAGAGAGTAAATTTAATCTAGAAAGGGAAAGAAGGTGATAATTGCTTTATCTTGTCTGGCATAGAAAAATGAAATACATGAGATTGAAGATCTCTTGAGTAAAACATTCCCTGCAAAGTAGTTAAAGAAAAGGTCATAATGAGAGCTTACTGTAACCTGACAAGCATATGCTGGAAGGTCTTTTTTTTTTTCTTTTTCTTTTTCTTTTTCTTTTTCTTTTTCTTTTTCTTTTTCTTTTTCTTTTTCTTTTTCTTTTTCTTTTTCTTTTTCTTTTTCTTTTTCTTTTTCTTTTTCTTTTTCTTTTTCTTTTTCCTTTTTCTTTTTTCTTTTTCTTTTTTCTTTTCCTTTTTCTCATTCTCTCTTTCTCTCTATTACATGAGCTCAGTTGAGTTATCACAAGATGATTGAAAAATTTGATTAATATGCAAGACAAGACAGGTGCAACTGTGTTAGCTGTCTTTGCTAAAGTTTGAATTCCATTAGGCCTTACACATTGTGTGAGCAGGACTTTAGTTGTCAAATGCAACTTCATGGTGCTTTTTTGCAGCCAACTAACATAAATTTTGGGGAAGAAAATCTGGTTGTCTGTGAGCAAAGAAAAATAATTTATGTGCGCATTCTCTTTAAGTAGTCTGACAGCCCTAGATTCTAAAAATTTATTTGCTTCTCCTGGGCAGCAGATTTGGTCACATTATGATGCAGTAGATGTAGTTTGAAGTATTATATGCACCCTAGTGCTCAAGTGAAGTCTGGATAAAGAACACAGCAGTCTGAAAATGGGGGCAAACAGCTACAGTGGCTTATTGGCTCTGTAGCTTCACATGTTCCCTGTCACAAGAAAGCATCACAACCACAAATAACTGCCTGTGCATGCAGTCTTGTTTATCATCCTGCTGAGAGGGGGAGCATTTCTTTTCAGACCATCTCCATTTACAATATCTCATGTGCTCAGAGCAAGTGAGGACAAAGGGAAAACTGATACCAAGTACATGCTGTTCATATCTGCTCCAAATGTGGTAACTATTCTCATATGCTGCAGCAACACTCTCCCTCAGTGAAAAATACAATGACTCATAAAAAGGAAAAAAATAAGGATCTATAACAGAAACACACTGTGCCCTGAGATGGCTAAACAATTCATAAGGCTTGAAAGAGCTTGACATTTCTTTCACAGGTGGACTAGAGGTTAACTTTGTAGACTAAATTAAGGAAACTTAATATTTTGCAGACTGGAGCTTATACTTTGCTCTCCAGATTATAGTTACTTAGACACAGCCTAAAAAGGAAAGGAACAGATGCCAGAAAAACTCATTATTTATCTGAATGTGTTTATTGCAATATTGTGGGACAACCACTGAAACTAAGACATTTATTAAAATTCAAAATTATATTTAGTACTAGGAATAGAATTCAAAGCATTTAGGAATTCCTAAACATTGTCTCCAACCATTGCTTTGCATCTGCTGATGCCAAAAGATTTGCTTTTTATATATTTTTTCATGTAGTCATAGCTCTATAGACTATTATTGTACAGTTATATAGTTTCTTAGCTAACTACCCTGTTAGGTTAAACCAACACATTCCTGGAATCTTATTCTAACTTGCTTCTTCAATGAAGCAAGCCCATGTCACTTTCCCATGTATTTAGACATATTCAATGTGAAGCTAGAAACAAGGGGAAGGCTTCAGCAGGGGGCTGAAATAAGAGGGGAATCACTTCAACATCTAATTGGGGATTTTTGTCAATTATGCTAATTTGCTAAACTTAAAAAAGTGCTGAAGCCCTATATCACATGTACCTTCCACCACAAGTACATCTGGAGGACCTTCAATAAATGGTAATTGCTTTTTATAGTTTTAATCTTGTTTGGCTTGTGATTTTAGGGCTGAAAAAGCATCACTGCTAATTATCTAATTCAACCCTTTTCCTTACTGCAGAATGAAATACTATCATTGATCCAAGAATGAACAGGGCTGGTTTTTTTCAGTGTGTATTTTATGATTTGGGTTCTTGAAGTCTTATAACCTGTAGCTTAATTTAATATCTAGTTTTAAAAGATAGATTGTATTACATTTAATTACTTGTTTCATCTAAAATGAAAGTTAATTTTATTATTATTTGATCTATTTTTTTCATGAAGTACAAATCAAAAGTTATTTTATTTCTTCTACATCTCAGTAATCAGTTTTATCATAATTCTTCTCATCTTCCATGCTTTTAAATTTCCTGTTCTTTAAGTAACTAAGGTTCAACATTAAAGTTTGTAAGTGAAATGTAATACCGTTTTGTACTGAAAGTTGAGGAGCAATCCAAATTAAACTTAGGTTGTCTCATATCTTTTAACCAATCTTGTACAAAATATGGCTGAAATGCTTTAAAGCTGTGTTTAAACTGGAGTAGTATGGTCAGCTTTGCTCTGGCAGAAGATGGAAATTAATGTTTTTTAATGTCTCAGGATATGAGCTAATTCCCATTGATTGCTTACAGCTTGTGGCTGGGAATGAGGGCCTTCAAGGAAAACTCTCAAAATATCCTAAAAGGTCTACCTCTGCTCCTGAGGTATTTTCTACTTGATGGGAAGTCGAAGATAATGTCATACTGATCCCTCATGTGACTCCTTGCCCCTTGAGTCCTGTAAACTGGTTTAACTCTCATTCACTTGTATGAGTTAAGTGGATAAATCCCATGACTTCTTTCAAAAGTCTCAAAGGAAAAATTAATTTTCTTCTGATAAACATCCAGACTCTGAACTTGCTCTCACTTTCTAATGTTGTGAGTTTCAACTATGAAAATAACAGAAGTGTCTCCATTATTTTTTTCCTGATCTCAGTGTTTAGCTGGGGAAGGAAAAATCTAAAAAACTTGGGCTAAATGCATATTGTAAGAAAACTGCTGACATTTTAGGAAAATTGATTGCTGAACTTTATGAAATGGCCAAAGTACAGACAGTCAGGTAGTGCCTGTCACCACGCAGCACACTCCCCACCTCAAGCTGTGCATTGCTCCCTCCTTACAAGTTACTGCCTCATTTACACAGTGATGGGACATGGGATCAAACCCTGGCATTGCTACTTTGGAGATGGCTATTGGCTTGAACTGCTTTTGTGGTAGTATGACAAGGGCACAGGATGTGTGTGTGTTGTTAGGTCTCTGGCAATCCTGAAAACAGCTGAAACTATTACTTTCCCCAGCTGCCATGGCCACTTCTGGACATTGCCATTCCTGAACTGGGTCTGTCTCATCCCATCATGAGCCATAACACACCAGGCTGAAAAGTGCAGGAGATGACTGACAAAAGGGTCAGATATCCATGCCTCAGGGGCAGCATCCCTGTCAGAGGGGCAGAGTGGGTGAATAGGATCCATAAGTGTTTCAAACTTCTGGTTTTATCTATCACAGACTGCGTGACAAGCTTCTTAAAGTATTAGATGTTCGCTTCAGTGCAGGAAACTGAAATGTTTTGAAGTTCTGACCAGTAACATGCTGCTAACTGACTGGCAAAAAAGTGTATGAGTATATAATTGACATTGCTTCTTCTTTTCATGGTACAAGAAAGAGTGTTCTTGGCAAAGCTGGGGTTCTCCAACATCACAAGAATTCATATCTTTCCTAAATTCAGTAAACAGCTCCCTGCAGTTTCTAGTTAAAAATACTTATCTTTGATGAATTGTAGTTTATTTTACTTTACTTATGTTGGTCTAGAATGGAACAATACAGGACTGTAATAATTACCGCTATTTATTTTTGAAATCCTTCCTATGGTACTGTTGCAAGAAGGACTATGTCAAGTTAGTGGTAATTAAAATAAAAAATGCAAGCAGTTAGCTTGGTTTATGGTACTTTCCTGCAATAAGTATTCTTCCATTTCTTGATACAGGGCAAAATACAAATCAACAACACAGTCATTAAACAAGTATTGGAAGAATTCAGAGAATAAGTTGTTCACAAAACGAAAACACTCAGTACTCATTTTGATTTGGATTTAATTTTAAAACCAGGAATTACATTATAAGTGTGTCATGCTGCAGTCTTTTACTAATTACATCACTATTCTCCAGAAACTGTAGCTGCTTCAGAAAGTTTAATCAGAATTCATATGCCTCTGAAAATCTGTTTGTTGAAGAAAAATGTAAGATAATGCATTGGCTGGTATTTATTTTCTGGCTTTTTAGACTATTCCATTTCTATTTAAGGATTTGTGCAATGAAGCTCATATCCATTGCAGTGAGTTTATGTGGAAGAGCACTTCCAGATTCTCAAATTGTGTAGGACAACCGTGATTTGTCATCACAGACCTAATTTGACTGCTTCTCTGACTAGGTCATCAGTACAGCTGCACTATATGGCTCTGATATTTCTGCCTCACAGGAATGGCCTGTGCATGGATTTTATACACACCCACTTTGCAGTCAATGTCTATTTGTACATCAGTTCAACAAGTTGTGGATTTATTGCATGTGAGATAACCTACTGCACTGAAGACGTCCTGGGGCAAAAAGAAAAACAAAAAAACACAGCCCAAAAATGGATTTATAATTGTAGAAGAGAGCTCTACTTATGCAAGAGATGTCTTATGCAATGGTTTTGGCCCTCATTTGTAGCCCTCATTTCACTTAGGTGGAAGCTACATCTTTCTTACTATGAACAAAGTTTGATGTGACTGGGAAACACTAGAGTTACTGTGTATGTCCATCCTGGCAAAAGTGAAAAGGCACAGTTTTCCAGAAGATAATAAACCACATACTTTTCTTAAATTATAGTCTTATACTGCATAAAAGTAGTAGGAGGGGGAGTAACCAGTTAAAATGCTGGATTCTTTAGTCCTGTGTTTTGTTCACTTCTATGTGAAATCACAACTGCAGGATGTTTAGCAACCCATTCATCACTCCCAGGCAGGTTAGTTCAGCCTCCTGCCTATTATCCACCATCAAGATACCCCTAAAAGCACTGGCATATATTTTTCTACCTTTTAACAAAAATACAGAGTTTCTTCTGCAGACTCTGATATATTGTAAATTCGTTGATGTGCTTTACATGGATTAGGGAGTACTAATAATCTACAGTAATTTAACATTAAAAATATTATGAGCATAAAGACTCCAAGTTACTTATAAATTGTCACAAAAAATAATGTTTATAATACGAAAGCAAACCAAGCCAAAAAAAGACCAACCAAGGGGGTATTACAGTTCATACACATATAAGAGATACCAAAAAAAACCCAACTCAAAACCAAAATTGTTGTTTATCCTCCACTGTTGAGTTTGTTCCATGTATTGTCTGCAAAATGCAGTCAGAAGTATTGACTGGCTTTTCTGTTTTGTTGTATGGACTATACTTGGAGCATTTTTTTTTCTTCTCTGTTACAGTATAATTCAGTAATCCCCCTCATCAAACCCATGGCAGTGTCTTCATAAAGATACTGCATAAAGCAAAATCTTCACAAATGTATCCGGAGTCTGAATAACTATTTATTTGTCTTAAGAGTACCTAAGACAACTAAATGAAGAACTTGCAATCTTGGAATCATAGAGAATTGAAAGCTGGAGAGAACCTGTAAGGACCATCCAGTCAAATTGTTCTGATACACAATATTTTTAATGATGCAGTAATGAGCCTAAATGTCTTTTACACTTAAACACAATCCAAAGGCTGAGAAAATCAACAGTGACTTTACATTAATTTCTGAAAGTCTTATAGAATATGTATCTTGTGACAGGCAAAAAGAGCAACTGAAAAGTTGGTGATGAGTGTGACTGACATACAAGAAATGACCTTCCTACTTGAAAGGAAAAAAAAATTGTTAAGATCTATATAACAGGAGTGTAAGATGAGGAGATAGGAGAAGATTCCTACTCCTGGGTAACATAAATGCTATTATGTCTATGTGTGCCCAAAATTGTTACTGTCTCCTTAAGACCCTGCATCTGGAAAACAGAGCCATGGGGGCAGAGTGGGGGGATGCCTGGGTTTATTTTAAAAGCTGGATTTGCCCAAGCAGAGCTGGCTGGCCACTTGGTTTAGCTCATGATGTTTGCCACAGGGCTCAGGAAGAGTGGGTGTAGCTCCCTTTCTGGGTTTTCTCTTGCTCCTTTCTGAGGGCACTGCTCCAGGTGTTTGTTGTTTGGCTTTTTGGTTTTTTTTCCCAAGAGGGTGTGTTCCAGAGGACACAGTCTTAAGCTGCATCAAGGGAAATATAGGTTGGATATTAGGAAAAAGGTTGTTACAGAAAGGGTGTTAAAGTATATATTTGCAAGAGATTGGCTTCCAATAGGGTAATTATGTATTCTTTCATTTTACAATTTTTTTTAAAGTACCTGTCTTCTTGATGCATGATACTTCAGCTACTGTAGTGAATTATATTTACTTGCTACTCTTTTATTTCAAAACTAAATGAAGTATATTTGTGCAATTCATAGTTCACGTCTGTATGCAGTCAAGCAGAGGCCAAGTAAAACATTTTCCTTTTGCTCAAGTTGATGTACACCAATATTTTTATCGGACAGGCTAATAGTGGAGATTTTCACTTGGAGAAAGAACAAAAAAGAAGTAGGATTGTTCTTGGTAACTGATATCTTCTTCAAAGGAAATTGATCTGTTTTCACTCTTTTGATAAATCATTGTCTTACAGACATACAAGTTATATGGACAAAAAAATCTTAGCCTTGATTTTGGAAGTGGAATGCTTTGAATTCTGAAAGGGAACAGTTCAGAAAGCTATTACACCATTATACTGCATGTTACAATTACAGTTAAGAAGATATACATATATATGTACAAGTATATGCAGTACATAAGTAATACATATATAAGTAGTACATGGGTATAAAACTATGTAAGATTACCAAAACCAACCTGATTTAAGATGCTAGTTAACCCAAGAGGTAAGTGTATTGTCTTTTGTAAGATTTAAAATTGGTTTTAGCTTGGACTTAAATAATTCATTCATGTTCTTGGTATTGTTCTGCCGTAGAAATCTGCACCTACCACAAGACAAGATTAATGCAAATAAATGTGGGGTTTTTTTAAATAATGTATTTATTCCTATAAGCATTTACCTAAAATCACTGAGTTTTCTTCTGAGCTGCTTTGACAACCAGTATCAAAAGCAGTATGTTTTAACATGGAAAAATACTATGTTTAGCTGGTCTATTATGATCAATTCATAATAGTTTAGAAATTTCCTGAGTCACAATGGAATACAAGCTGTGTAAGGGTTTCATTATTCCTTTTAAAAAGCTTCCTTGGTTCTTTTTTTTTTTTTTTTTTTCTTTCCTAGAACAATTTATAATGCAAGAATGAGACTAGATGTGTCAAAATGTGGGAAGCTTCATCATTTTAAAGGGAGTAAAGACTGGTAAAAGATATCCAGGACTATGAATGTCATTCCAAGAAGAGTCTATGTCTACAAAGTTTCAATATTTGTAAGAGCTAATGTTCAAATTAAGGCAAACTTTAATATAAAGAATAAACTGGTGAGTAAAAGAATGGTTTGTACTAGGATTTCTTGTTCTCACCAGTACGTCAAATAATTCTACCCTAAAATATTTCTTTTAAAGTTTTGTTCTACAGTATTAAATCAAAAGACTAAACATGAACAATGTAGCATATGTTATGACCTTCCAGAATTTTCATATACAGTCCAGTTTCTTGAAACAAGAACATTTAGCAGGTTCCAAAACTTTGTTAGATCATGCTTAAAAGAGAAGAGAAAAGGCTATAAACAGGTATAGACATAGCTGTCGGTGAGAATATATGCTGGATTGATTTGCTGTTACCTGTTACAGTATAGTGAGAAATGAGGGAAAAAATAATAAATTGCAAATATATTTTTGATCACTGAAAATTCATCTTCTCCTCTTAATTACAAACATGATTAAAATATATTCCCCAGCTACCTCTGCACCATTTTAGATTTCTACCCTTTAAAATAACCTTGCATTTCCCTCCCCACAACTGTTCCAGAACAAATATTTCTGTTTATACAGAATGCAACTAAGCAAGAACTTTACAGATGTAATGACAGTGACATGTTTTTAAATGAAAGGTTGTAGCCAGGTGGGGTCAGCCTTCTCCCAGTAACAGGATGAGAGGACACAGTCTCAATCTGTCTGGCGGGAGATTTAGGCTGAACATTAGGAAGATCTTCACAGGAAGAGTGACTGGGCATTGGAATGGGCTGCCCAGGGAGGTGGTGGAGTCACCATCCCTGGAAGTGCTTATGGAAAGACTGGATGCAGCACTCAGTGCCATGGTCCAGTTGGCAAGGTGGTGTTAGATCATAGGTCGGACTTGATGATCTCAAGCTTCTTTGCCAACTTGGTTAATTATGTGATTCTATGATTCTGTAAGTGAAAAACTTCTATAATGTTTCCTTAGAACGGAATGCTTGCAGTTCACCTTAACAAGTAACATATATATTTAATTTCATGAAATGAATCTCAATGCATTAGCATAAGCTTCAGAAGAATTTGACTTTCTTTTAGTAAAATTAAAAATTGCAGTTTTTACTTCGATAATCATTCAAAACCTTTCACTTAAGGGTTAGGTTTCACAGAACTTAGGTATTGCTACTTACCTATAATTAAAAACAACCTAAGGAAACTATTTTGGGTCATTCTAGAACAAAAATAACTTAATGCAGTTTTTTCCAATAAACTGAAAATTTAATTTCAAATATTAGTTTTGATCAAATAGAGTGTACTCCGGCCCTGAGAAAAAAATATTTCTGATCCAGCATGAGATTTTAAATACTTTTTATTATTAACTACATACATAATGCAGAGGAAAAAACAACCAACAAATCACTAAAATAACAGCTTTAAATCAAAAATTATTTTGAGTAAAGAAATAGAAGTGCTTTCCTTAAAACTGAAAGCAGAATTTTAACCTTTATTACAAATGTAATTTTTTTCTCTCAAGTAAAAAATTCTGTTAAAATTCATTTGAAGATGTGTTGGTTGTGCATGGCCTGGTTTTTGGTAGTGGGGAGGCCACAGAGGTGGCTCCTGTGAGAAGCTGCTGGAAGCTTCCACCATGTCCAGCAGAGCCAATCCCTGGTGGCTCTGAAGATGGACATGCTGCTGGCCAAAGCTGGGTCAATCAGAGATGTTGATGATGCCTCTAACATATTTAAGAAGAAAATCAAAACAAAGTGCACACAGGTTTTGCTTCTAACCAGAGAATAGGAGGAGGTGAGAACGTGACAGAAACAACCTGGAGACGCCAAGGTCAGTGCAGAAGGAGGGGCAGGAGGTGCTCCAGGTGCCAGAGCTGAGATTCCTCTGCAGGCTGTGGTGAGACCATGGTGAAGCAGCTGTGCCCCTGCACCCATGGGGATCCATGGGGGATGCAGAGATCCACCCACAGCCCATGGGATCCATGGGGGATGCAGAGATCCACCCACAGCCCATGGGATCCATGGGGGATGCAGAGATCCACCCACAGCCCATGGGGATCCATGGGGGATGCAGAGATCCACCCACAGCCCGTGGGGATCCATGGGGGATGCAGAGATCCACCCACAACCCATGGGATCCATGGGGGATGCAGAGACCCACCCACAGCCCATGGGATCCACGGGGGATGCAGAGATCCACCCACAACCCATGGGATCCACGGGGGATGCAGAGATCCACCCACAGCCCGTGGGGGATCCATGGGGGATGCAGAGACCCACCCACAGCCCATGGGGATCCATGGGGGATGCAGAGATCCACCCACAGCCCATGGGATCCATGGGGGATGCAGAGATCCACCCACAGCCCATGGGGATCCACGGGGGATGCAGAGATCCACCCACAGCCCGTGGGGATCCATGGGGGATGCAGAGACCCACCCACAGCCCGTGGGGATCCATGGGGGATGCAGAGATCCACCCACAGCCCATGGGGATCCATGGGGGATGCAGAGACCCACCCACAGCCCATGGGATCCATGGGGGATGCAGAGATCCACCCACAGCCCGTGGGGATCCATGGGGGATGCAGAGATCCACCCACAGCCCATGGGATCCACGGGGGATGCAGAGATCCACCCACAGCCCATGGGATCCATGGGGGATGCAGAGACCCACCCACAGCCCATGGGGGATCCACGGGGGATGCAGAGATCCACCCACAGCCCGTGGGGAGGTGCCCACACTGTATGGATGGATGCCTGCAGGAGGCTGTGATCCAGTGGGAGATCCAGCGGAGAGAGGGGTCTGTGCTGCCAGGCTGGAGCAGCCTGTCCTTGAAGGACTGCACCAAGGATAAGAAAACCTTAAAATAAAACTCCTCTACACTGGAGGAACTCGGAAATTACAATGCAGTTTATCAGGGAAAAGTGCAATACACTTGGACAGATGTCGTAATTTAACCTTAGATAGCAACTAAATGCCACACGGCTACTGTCTCCCTTCCCTCCCTTCCGACTCCTCTCTCCTCACTTTCCTCTCAGTGCAGTGGGGAGGAGAACTCATGGAGTGAGATATGAACAGTTCAATAATGGAAACAATGTAAAATATAACAATAACAATTATAATCATACCAACAAGAAGGAGTGGGGCGGGAGAGAGATTAATAAAACCCAAGTAATAGAAGGGATGCATGGTACAATTGCTCACACTCCACTGATTAATGCCCAGCCTGTCCTCAAGACGTTATTGTCCACCATTCTGGGAAGCTTCCCACAGTTTATATACTGAGCATTATGCTCCATGGTGTGGAATAGCCCTTTGTCCAGTTTGGGTCACTTGTCCTGGCCATGCTCCCTCTCAGTTTCTTGTGGACCTGCTTGCTGACAGAGTATGGGCAACTGATGGCCTTAATTTAGGCTAAGCACTACTGGGCAACAACCAAAACATGTCTGTTTCAAAACACAGACTGTTTTCCCTGGAATATCTTGTGTTATAGGAACTCTATCCCCTCCTATACAACACAGAAGTTTTGATTGAGCAGGGCCAGCCCAACTTGCAGATTCCCATTGCTGTTTAACCGGGTGGCTTTTGCTACATGTGTATCTCAAGGTTTGAAGGTCCCACCACCCATTGCTGTCTGTTGTTTTGTAACCACATCCATTGCATTGTTGAGTTAATCCACAGGGTGGTGCACGATAGGCACCGTGATGAACATACACATTCAGTGCCATGCTCTTTGGCTTGGAAATGAGAGCTGTTCTCTGACTCAGCTGTTTTGGGGGTAGTGTTCTGGGAGGTGGCATGAGGCACGGGGTATATTTCCGCCCATCCAGTGCTTATTTCCACCGTTGTACATACGTGGCTCTTGCCTTGATGGGTTTGTGGGAGTGTGGGATAGCCACTCTGCTATGCCTGCCCATACTTATATCTCAGCCACCATCCTCCATACCAGAGAAAGTCTAAATGCTCAGCTTGCCCAACTTCTGTGCATGTTTCATATTCATAGATAGCTTGTACTGCACTGTCCATAGTTAAGTCCACACCTCAATCATGAGCACATCTGTATGTTGCATCTCTTCCCTGATGACCAGCCACCTCTATAGAGCACTGGTCATTATTCATGAGTCAATATAGAGGCAAAGTATGGGCCATTTTTCTCCGTCAGGAATGTCTAGAGCCAGCTGGATAGTTTTCACCTATACAAACTGATTAGAGTCACCTTCTCCATCACCAGTTTCTTTGACCCGTAGGGAACTCCATATAGCTGTTTTCCATCTTTGCTGCTTTTCTACAGTGCAGAAGGACCCATTGTTTAAAAAAGTCATAATTTTTCTCACTTTCTGGTAATTTATTATACAGTGGGTGCTCTCCAGCATGTGTTATCTCCTGCTCTGGTGACATTAAAAATCTTTGGCTTCTGATCAGTCCCTGATCACTTTCAAGATTCCTGCATGACTAAGGTTTCTTACTTGAGCTTATGGGATCAGTCCAACCCACTCACTCCATGTAGCATCAGTTGCATAATGCATAGAAGAGACCCTCCCTTTGAACATTTGGCCCAACATAGGCAACCCAAGTGCCAAGAGAAGCTGTACTTCAGTGGCAATACCTTCCAAAGCAATTTGAACACTTTCATAAGCTGACAGTGTCTCTTTTTCAGTTGGAGAATATTCGTCTTTAGTTTTTTTGTATCCCCAACCTCAAAAGCCTCTAGTCAACCTCTAGTCTTCCCTGGTGCTCTCTGCAAGAGTTTCCAGGTTGGGCCATTCTCTCTGGCTGTGGTGTACAGTGCATTTTTTATATCCTCTAGAATCACGGAATGGCTTGGGTTGGGAGACAAGTTAAGGTTTACCTAGTTCCAATCTACACCCAGAAGATGAAGTTGTCCAAAGTTCCATCCAACCTGGCCTTGAACACTGACAGGGATGGGACATCCTCATAGGGACAGTGCCTCACCACCATCTTAATGAAGATTTTTTCCCCAATATCTGATACAAATATCTCCTCTTTCAGTTTAAAACAATTCCTCTTTGCCCTATCACTATGTGCCCATGTAAAAAAATTGTTCTCCCTGTTTTTTACAAGCCCCCTTCAAGTACTACAAGGCTGCAGTTAGGTCTTCTCAGAACCTTCTCTTCTCCAGGCTGAACAGCCCTGGCTCACTCGGCCTGGTTTCACAAGAGATGTCCCCTAGTCCTCTAATCATCTCTGTGGCCCTCCTCTGAGTCTGCTGCAGCAGGTCCATGTCTTTCTTGTGCTGAGAGCCCCAGAGCTAGACACAGCTCTCCAAGCAGGATCTCATGAGAGCAGAGTAGATGAAAATCACCTCCTCTGATCTGCTGGTCACACTTCTTTTGACACAAACCATAATGTGGTTGACCTTTGGGCTGCAAGCATCCACTGTTGGCTCATGTCCAGCTTTTAACCCATCTTGGCAGAGCTGCTCTACAATGAGCTCATCCCCCAGGTCTAACTCTTGAACTCGGATTTGTTGAACCTCATGAGGTTCTCACTTATCTAGTTTGTCCAGAGTTGTCCCCATGGATGGCATGCCTTCCTTCTATTGTTTCACTTGCACCACCAAGCTTGATGCAATCCATGCATCTGTAATTTGCAAACCTTTCAACATAGTGTTTCTGGAACTATGCACTTATATCCTTTGAGGACAGTCTCACGCTTTAATGTCCATCACTCAAAACAAGTTGAAATGAATATCACCCAGTGTGCTATGTCTCTCATATGAAATCTTTAAAACTAAGGATGAGAAAAAAATAACCCATCATTTTGTACAAAATCAAAGCATTTTTAGTCTAATTTATAAACACAAAAGTTTTTGTTGTTGCTTAGTATGAACTCAGTTCCAGAAGTATATGAAAAAGGAAATAGAACAACCTAAGACTAATCCAGTAAGCCTAATTCTCTTAAAATTATGGCTTTACCCAAAGTCATTTGAATATTGGGAGTAGGATCTAATTTATGGACTTGAAAGAAGCACATGTAAATCAAAGTATATATTAAGTGAGGTTTTGGTGGGGTTGGCACCATTATAAAAGGCACCCCTTGACTTTCCCAGAGGAGATGTTGAATTAATGTTAAAAACCAGTTACTGATATATTTCCAAATTAGTATTCTATGTACAAGTTTCTTTGCTATTCATTGTTCATAAGCATTTGGGTGGTCCACATTATTTATGAAGAATTTACAAATCCTCAAATATCCTTAAATGTTTAGGATCTCTGACAGTATGATGAAGGGTTTCAGCTTGTTCCCTCTGGGGTCTAAACTGATATTCAGTCTAACCAGATGCTGCCTCTTTACTCAAGGATTTGTATCAGTGGAATTTTTTTCTGAGTACAGCTAGATTTGACTCACTGAAATGAAATAATTGTCTTTTTTTTGATTTTCCATGGCTAGATAAATAACTTGCCTTGCTCATGCTTACTTATGCATAGTGTGGTCCCATCAACTTCATAGGGGTTGTTTATTCAGTTGAAGTTTGCGTTTGCCATGAGCCTGAATAACAAGATGTAGTTCCTATATGTGACATAACTGCTGTGCCTAGTCACCAGATCTCCTTCTGCATGCCAATCAAAAATAATTACAAATTGAACACATAATTAAGTTCTTTTAAAAGTAAACTAATTTTGTCACTTTCTTATATTTGCCCCAATGTCTTTTGCATGATATCTTAATCGTGCTAGGTAGTTGCTACTTTGTTAACATGGTCAATCCAATTTCTCTTAAGTTTTACTGCTGAAGTCTTCTGCAAGTAAATTGTGAAGAGGCTTTTGGCATATGCAGACACTAGTCGTTAGGAGCTGGCACTAAAATTTACACTAAAAGATTGTACATGTAACAATAGGCAGAACAAAAACTAATATTGCAATTATTATTACATTACACATAAAAGAAAGGGTTGGCCACAGAACCTTGAGTCACACAAACCCACACTCTGATATTACCTCACAGTGAAGGATTGTAGGAATTATGTTCTGTGGAATTATTCTTGAGAAATTATTCTACAAAAGAGGTTATTTCTACAGTATTGTTCTTATAGCCTATACACTGGAATTTTTCAGTGTAGAAACAGGCTAATTTATTAACCTTGTACAGACCTGTTAAAACCTATTTGGATTCCCCTGGTTGAATGTTGAATCACTGCCACAGAATAACAAAAATCTTGGCTACTGCACAACATTAACCCATTTTAGATGTCTATCTCATATAAGAGATAAATATTTTTAGACACACCTAATAACTATTTTCTGATGGCATTGCAAACCAAATTCTGCTCTTTGGCTTGTAATTTTTCTTCAAATCACAGAACACAGTATTTATAAATCAACCCACGCTTCAGACAATCACTGTGCTTAGTAGTACGGTAAATTAATGACTTCAAATACATATTCAATGCATTTTAATAGTCTTTGTGTTCATACTGAAAATGTCTCAATGATTTCCATAGATTCCAACTCTCCATTGAAATGCCATATAGCAAATATGGAGGGCATATATAAGCAGGTTTTAGACCATTAAGCCATGCACAATTGTATGTGGAAATTTCTTTTTGTTCCCCCAGATCTATTAACTGTGATTTTTATCTAGTTTGTAGACTTCTCCTTAAAAGTAGTGTCTCCAATAAAGCTTTACCAATGTGTTGATTTGAAAGAAAGGTGTCTGCCAAGGAAGGTGGGAAACTCCATGGAATGGATAATATGACACCGCTCCCTCCCAATTATTATAACTTTGAAATTAAAGGACTTTCAGGCAAAGATATAGGAAAAGGAATAACAGTTCTTTACTAGAATATATATATATATATATATATATGTATATGTATATGTATATGTATATGTATGAAACAAGGCAAACAAACAAGCAACAGCAGCACAACAAACAGAAATAATCCCCCCAGGCGCAGCCCCAGCCTTCTCTGGGCTGTGGGGCGCTTTCCCCTCTGGTGCAGTTCCGGTCACAGCCGCCAGGGGCGCTGGTGGCTCCCGGCCGGGCAGGGCGGGTGCGATGATTCCCCCGCGCCTGCAGGGGGCGCTGTGGCGCCGGTCCAGCCCCTCTCTCCGCACGGCAATGGCGGCACAGCCGGGGGAAGGGATGGAAAGGGGATTCCTTTACAAACCCACGGGGAGCAGCTGGTCCCTGTGCCCCTATGGATGGTGACATGGGCTG
The DNA here is from genome assembly GCA_034336665.1 of Luscinia megarhynchos. Lineage (NCBI taxonomy): Eukaryota > Metazoa > Chordata > Aves > Passeriformes > Muscicapidae > Luscinia > Luscinia megarhynchos. The sequence goes on from JAPFBE010000002.1 coordinate 8,459,675, forward strand.
TAGCAGGAACCTTGGAGCGGCAGGCTGGAGCAGCAAAGGTGGGCACACCCAGGGTGTAGCAGAAACTCTGCAGCCATAGCACAAACCGTGGGGGTTGGGAGGACATGAGATGTTGGGTTAAGTGCAGTAAAAAGCCTGAAGAAATAGGAGAAAAAACCAGCCAGGTTGGAAAGCAGCAGCCGGGGTCTTGCAAATGTTCCCTCAGAGGAGGAAGGGAGTCGCTGTCCTGGGTTTTCCCCTGTGGCACCTGACCAGATGATGAGGGTTCATTCCAGTGAGATCAGGTGTTGGAAAAGTCCCAGTTCAATGGTGGCTGTTATGAGCAAAGCCTCACTCATGGTAGGAGAAGCAATAAAAAATGAAACTCCACAGTGGCAGCGAACTCTTTGCACAGCAACTGCAGCCTGCCTATCTCCCCTCCAATCCAAGAGCAAGAGAGTAAGGAACCGAGCTCAGCCTCTCAGCCTCCAGCCAAAATTCCGGCTGCACTTCCCAAGAGAAAGCCAGCTGCACCCTTCTCCCTCCTCCTCTCAGCCACATCTTTTGTTACTCTAAAGTTTCATCATTATCATCTCTTCGGCAACAAATGGGAGAAAATTCCCTGAGAGAAAGGAAAAAAAGAAGGTGAAAAATCCTAACCTCTAATGACCAATTACAGTAGCTGATGATACAGCCCATCATGTGTCTCAGCATTTTCTAAAGGTTTAAAAATGGCTTTGAGATCTAAATTTGATGGAGTTTTGGAGGAGTTCTAGTCCATGAAAATGCAGTGGCTGGGATGATACTGAACCTCAGCCTATCCTTTTTGTTATAATTCATATAGCTACATTTTTCCTATGTGTGTAGGCATGCCCTGCCTTCACACTCACCAGCTCATTTCACTTCCAATCTGCACTATACTTTTTCAAATGTTTGAAATATCATGCTGTGGTGAAATTGTTAGAGATCTTTGTTTAGAGATTACACTGAAAGTGAATGTGCACAATGGTCTGTTGGTGTTTTCAGGCAGAGGGGAATTAAGGAACAATATTTAGTGAATATCTGTGAAAAATTACTGTTAGAATAAGGTCTCAAATTACAATTCTTATTCATCATAAGCTTGGTAGTCATTGTTGAAAGAATGAACTACAATAGACAGATATGTGAATAAACTGGTAAAAATATTTTTTAGTGGACAGAAAGCACCAAAGTTCTAAATAGTGAGGCTTGAACTTCATATTTTATGCATTTCTTTCTGGGATTCCATCACCTTTGTCATAATGGAAACCACCCACATACTTGCTCTTCTATATAAAATCATCTCATGTAGGGCATACCCTACAACACAATGACAGCTTGTCAGTGAAATATATATATTTATTCAGGTTGCATATATAAACAATAAATGTGATGGGAGGATTGCTGACTCATATTGACTTGATATTGCATTAAATTAAAAGATTAAACCTTTTCTCTAGACATGCCTTCAAGCTATTGCATCTGTGAATTGACAGATTCTGAGTGTTGAAAACTTAAATATGTTGCAACCATGTACTTGACTCCACCCAGAAGTAGATTAAGCTGGGGAATTCAAACTAGCTAGATTTATGGATAATATCATTTAGACAAGTAGGCTTCTGTCATTCCCATTCTGAACCTCTTCACAGAATCATAGAATCACAAAGTATTCTGAGCTGGAAAGGGACCCACAAGATCTTTGAGTCCAACTCTTAAGTGAATGGCCTATATGGGGATCAAGCCTGCAATTTGGCATTATTAGCACCATGCTCTAAATCTGTTTTCTGGAGGCAAATATGATTTCTGCTATGCTGCATGTGGATCATTAGAGCTGTGGGAAGCTTGAAAATATTATGGCTTGAGGATCTTAACATGTTTTCTGTTCCCATCTTATTGTAGTGCATATTTTTTGCCTTAAAGTTGAGGTTGTTTAATTTTTCAGTCTTGGGTTAGGGTGAGATTAAAGATAATATAAAATACTCATGTTCTCCCAAATTTCTTGATAGTCAGTGATATTAATGTTCTTTGCACTGATAAAATTGCAGAGATTAGCAATCATTAAATACTTAAAAGGATTTTTAAATTACAAAATTCTGTTTCAAATGTTTGTCCTTCCTCTGATATGTTGTCCAAGACATATTGCTTAGTCTTTTTAATATTTTTGGAGTAAAATTGTATCACATGAAAATCCAGAAGAATAAATTTCCCAATTTCCTATAATCCCATTATAAAACTAGGTAATAAGTATTAGGAGCAGTTTATGTAAAACAAGGTACATAAGTTGCACACCAGTAGGAGGAACTACAACTCAGAATCATGTAGTCACAGTTCCTTCCCTATAATTTTCTTTATCTGCACTTGGAAACATAGGAGTACTTACATGATGTCATTTTCTGATATCCTATTCAAGTAGTAAATCTGTCAACAGCTGACTCGTGGACTGCAAGAAGATATAAGCATTAAGTAGTTAGTAAGTAATAAAAGCAACCTAAATAGTGCCTTTCATAATGAAAGAAATTATTTCACATGTGTAAGAAAATTAGCAAAATACTTGTGATAGTAATAATATGGAAATACAAATGCAATAATTAGAACTTCATAAAATATATCTATTACTGTAATCAATAAATATGCATGCAGAAACTGAATAGTCTTATATAGTCTTAATGTTTATATAAGTGTCATGGTTTAGCCCCAGCCAGCCACCAAGCACCACAAGGCTGTCCCGTCCCTAGGTCCAGGATGGGGGGCAGAATTGAAAGAGTTAAACTGAAAAAAACTCATGGGCTGAGATAAAGATGGTTCAACAGGGAAAGCAAAAGCCATGCTCACAAGCAAAGCAAAACAAAGAATTATTTCACTGCCTCCTGTGGGCAGGCAGGTTTTCAGCCATCCCCAGGAGATCAGGGCCCCATCCGGTGGAATGGTTATTTTGTGGTACTATCTCTACTCTTCACTGCACTCCAGCACCATCAATCACCAGAAAACCATAATGGAAAGAAAGGATATTATGTATAATGTTGGGAAGTTTTTATTATGGATATCAAAATGTGATTTCTTTTTTTAAAAAGGATTATGTGTAAAGAAATAGAACAATCAAAATAAGAGGACAAAAGGCAGTGAATTTCATTAGAAAGGGTGAGAAAAGGCAATGAACAAAGGTTCTTCCCTAGAAAACAAAACATACACATAGGTCCATTAATCAATAAGAAAGAAAATAATACAGTGAATGATATACAGAAGATAGATGTGGTCCATTCTTTTATTTTTGGTTTTGTTTTTTCTTTTGTTTTTTTCGTGTGGATTTTTTTATCCCACATCCATTTTTGGTTTTGTTTTGTGTCTGGGGTGGTCACTGTCTCCTCATCCCCCGGCTCTGAGTGTATTGCGATGGGTGAGAGCCAATGCGGGATTTCCTGTGGGTTTGGGTGCTAGTTTGGGACAGCCTGGTTTTTGGTAGCAGGAGTAGCTTCTGTGAGGAGCTGCTAGAAGACTCCACCATGTCCAAGGAGCCAATCCCTGATGGCTCTGAAGATGGACATGCTGCTGTGCCAATCAGAGAAGCTGGCAACACCTCTGTGATGGCCTGGGCAATGGTGGTGGGGCAGCCTGGCCAGCACTGGAAGTGTGATGAGTGATTCCCTGACATGGAAACAAGACAAGATCAACTTGTTGGCACTACGGGATCCTGCAAGAATCTTTGAATTAGTGGAACTTGTTGACAATGGCACCTACAAGCAGCAGGTTTTCTTCTAGTCACAGAAGAGAAAAAGTGAGCACATGGTGACACCAAGGTCAGTGGAAAAAATGAGGGGTGGAGGTGCTTCAGGTGTAGGAGACAAAATTCTTCTGCAGGCCCTGGTGAAGACTATGGTGAAAAAATACTGTCCCCCTGTAATCCATGAAGTCCATGAGGGAATGCAGAAATCCACTCACAGCCCATGGGAAATGGACTTGTGCTGGATTGGGTGAATACTAGAGAAAGCTGTGATCCAGTGGGAGCCTGAATAGAGAGAGAGAGGGCCCCTGCTCCCAGAGATAGAGGGCCTTTGCTTCCAAGCTAGAACAGCCTAGCCTTTGAGGACTGCAATCTGTGGACAAGTAGACCCACACCACTACAGTTTTGGAAAGACTGTTTTCCTGTGAGAGGGATCCCACGGCATAGCAGAAAAAAGACTTCTCTCCATGAAGGAACAGAAAAAGATCTTGAGTGATGAACTGACCTGAATTCCCACCCCCTGTCTCCCTGCACTGTTAGTTAGAAAGAGAAAGGGGCTGGGGGGAAAAAAGGCGTTTTAAGGGCTTACTTTGCTTCTCATTATCCTTCTCTGACTCTGTTATTAAAAGAAGAAATACTTTATGCCTTTAAATTAAAACCTGCTTTGCCCTTAGAGTGTGTTTATCCCAATCCTTATCTTAACTCATTAACCCTTCCTTAATACTTTTTCCCCCCTCTCCTCTGCTCAACTGCAGCAGAAGAAACTAAGCAAGTGATTCCTGTGGGTTCTTGGCATTTCCTCACTGTGAAACCATTACAGTTTGTAGAGAAGCTCCTTTCCATCCCTTCCCCCAGCCGAGCCGCCATTGCCTTGTGCTGCCAAGCCCGCGCCACAGCGCCCCCTGCAGGCGCGGGGGAATCATCGCAGCCGCCCTGCCCGGCCGGGAGCCACCAGCGCCCCTGGCGGCTGTGACCGGAACTGCACCAGAGGGGAGAGCGCCCCACAGCCCAGAGAAGGCTGGGGCTGCGCCTGGGGTTCTTCATAAATGAGGTATCTTGGGAATTATGCTCTCCCATATATAAGATATACTGTCTCAATATTCTCTTGCCAAATGCTTGATGGTCAAGAACTATGTGTTGCCTTCCTAGCAGTGTATAACAATGAAGGCTCCAATCCCCTTCATCAAATGCAGCATGGGGAAAGGAAGTGTAGGGTCAATGAATGACTCCAGATACAAAGAAACCTGACAGCCAGGAAGACCATTTGCTTGTTTAGAAAGGAGTCTGGGAGGCTGTCAAGGACAGAGTAAAGTTAAGATTTGACTAACTTAACCTGAAAATCCAGAATCAAAATGCAACTTGGGCACACATTAAGAAATATGTTAGACTGAATTATGCAGCACTTAGAGATAGCAAAAGCAAAACTCAACCCCAACAGAGAATTCACATTTGTTTCCACAATCCCAGCTGAATAGGCTATGTAAGTAGCTTGTGGGAAACCTGGATGAAAAACAACTGATACTTTTTCCCAGAGGTACCATAAGGTTGCTTCTCAAACTCTTTTGCAATTAGTTATTGGATTCCTACAGGTGCTGTGGAAAGTGTGTTCTCTAGCTGCATATCTACTCATAGGCATTGAACTACTCAAACTTTGCTTTTAATTTTCTTCTTTTTTCTATGCGCTTCTATATTCATAAAACAATGAAGAATGTATTTATATGGAGCCTTGGGAATGCTTACTGAAAGAAATAATTCAGTAATAATTCAGAAATAATTCAGTTACAGTATCCACAACTATAATTGCTCTAAAATGGTTTTATAAGACCTTAGAGAAATTTTCAAAGGTTCAAATTCTATTTTCCCTAAAATTAAGTTTGTTTTTTTCCACCATGTCAGCAGACAATAGTGCCACACCAAATGGACTGATGCGATGTCATATATGACAACTATAACAGCATTCAACTAGTCTGATGTAATGCTGCAGAAGACAAATGTATTACATTTCCATTGTCTTGGTACTGTCTCCTAACTTAGCATCAGCACTGCCCCCAGTGTAAGAAGAACATGGACATTCTGGAGCAATCCAGAGGTAGGCAGATGATGATCAGAGGGCCGGAGCACTTCTCCCATGAAGACAGGCTGAGAGAACTGGAGTGGTTCAGCCTGGAGAAGAGAAGGCTCCAGGGAGACTTTTAGCACCTTCCAGTGCCTAATGGGCACTTACAAGTAAACTGGAGATGGACTTTTTACAGGAACCTCTAATGAGAGGACATGGGTTAATGGCTCTCTGATTTTCTTTCCTTCACTTTCCTCACAAGCAAAATCACAGTTTGCATTTGTCTAAAGGAATGTTTTCAATGCACATACTCTTGGCATTTGGAACATCTGGTGCTGAGGGTTAAGTCACTTGGCCTCTAATCCCTTCATATCTTTAGCTCTGTGATGGGGATGAATTTCTACAGTTAGGACAAAGGCAGCTGACAATTTTAGTAATACTGTACTGAAGAGGTGGTGCTTCTACTTTTCCATTAACCTGGATGAAAGGCTGGAGCATTTGTGTAGGTGATCACTCAGCCTAAAGAGTTAAGAACTCAGCATTTCTTATCTGACAAAGAGAAGATGGATGCATCATCTCCTAGTCTGTTGCAATCTGAAGAAAAATAATGTTGATTAATCCATAAGATAAAGAGATCACTGACTGTGTAAATTTGAAAAAGTAATAAAACTGAACAATGTAAATACATTGACAACAGTAAATGTATCAAGAGAAACAAAAAAATGCATGAGATTATTATTACAATAATATTATCAGTGCTGCTTGATTGACTTTTAAGAATTAATTGAAGGTCTTACAAATGGATGTAGCCTCAACTGAATTTCACTGTCTAATTTACAGTCCTTCTGTAATCTAAAAAATGCAATCAATCTTTCTATTTGTGATTTGGAAAACAAAGTAACTTAGACTATGAGGGGCAACAATATTTGAGTCTACAAACTTCCATCAAATTAATAAAAGTATTTCTATTTTCAGTTTTCAAATACTTGCACTTCATTCCTATAACCATGCAAGTAAACATGCAACTCAAATGATATTTTCTGTTCCTGAATCCAAGCTTTTCAATAATAACAAGTTTTGTTTCTGAAAAAAACTTTTATGTAAGCATTAACTTTCAATGAAATTTTAACACTAAATATTATTAAATATTTTAGCGCATATTAGAAAATTCCAATTTTCATTAAATGTTAAAAACTTTTTTGGGTAAAATGATAGAATCGCATCATAAGGGCAAAAATTAAATTACTAAACACTGAAATTTTTGATGGAAACTTTTTCAATTCATTCATACTCATAAATGGACAAATGTCCATTATTGTTTCCTGTGTGCTTTCTGTTTTTCTAAATGTTATCAATCATTGGTTTGTAAAAATGACTGTGAAAGAAGTGTTGATAATATTGATTTCAAAAGTAATTGTGCCTTTTAACTCATAGTATTTAACCAGTAAAAGGACAAATAACCTTTCCTTCTTGTGTCTTTGTACTCTTGAATTTTCTGATTATAGATAGTAACAATATAGTAATCAATGCATTTAATATCTGTCATGTCTGCAACTGTTCTTGAAAGCACCTCTCCTAGCATAACAATAGTTATAAAATTCTGAAAAATAGCCTTTAAACCATTACCCAAACTGTTTGCAAAAATATTGAACATAGTTGGGCCCCAGACATTAAAAAAAACCTGCCCACCTGATGAGAAGTGTTCTTCTAGAGAAAATGTAAGATCAGTGTACACTTGTTTTGTTGCAATTAGACATAGATTCTACTTCCCTAGTTTGCTTATGGCATGCATTTTGCACACAAAATGGGTGAGTAGGTCATTGAAGAATTCAGCTTTCAAAACTGAAGCACTATTACAACTTGATGTTGCTCTAAGTATCATATAACCTAGTTTCATCTGCCCATACACCATCATGCCCTGACAGCATCTCTCCTTCACTGCTACTTTCCGACTCAAAATTATTTTCTGCCTCCTGGATCCACACTGTCCATAGCCACCACCCACAGCAAAGCTGACTGCTGTAGGGGGATGTAGGAGCCTTCTGTGTACTGGAGGACTGTCATCAACAATTTCATCAAGAAATGTGCACTATAGGGGGCAGATCTATACATGGTTACCTTCTGGACAAGGAACCTGAACTTTGCAATTAGTTCACTGTGTATCCCTGGTGCTCACTAAGTTTGGCACACTCCACATTGCAGTAGCTGTAGACATCACACAGCATAGGGTACATCTTTTGCTGGGCAAAATTTGTGAAGTGTTTGGCCTAATTTTGGCTAGATCTTGTGTATTAGAATGGATAAATGTGTTATTAAAGTTGCAGTCGGTCATATCTACGTATCTTTGAATCACAAATTTAGTTAATCAGCAAAGAAAAATGCACATGGAATGATTTGACCTGATTTCCTCTTTATAATCTTACATATATTTCAACATATTTTTTAAGAATTTTAAGTAGTATATTTAATGTTTTACTCCATTATCTTTTATCAGTGCCTCTGCCTGAGTTATTGTTCTCTGTTTTTCCTCACTCTTGAAAATTGGATACAGTATTTGCTTTTGCCTTTTATCAGTCACGTTAATCCTCTGTTAGCCCACAAATGTATTTACAAAGGTTTCTACATTACAAGGAGTTGTTTGAGCATCCTTCAGTGTTTTACTCTGAGAAGTATTAGACATGTATGTCTATATCCTTTTGAACTTTTAAAGTTCAAAACTGTCCTAGTTTGAACAAGAGGTGTCTGCCAAGGAAGGTGGGAACCTCCCTTGAAATGGAAAATATGACATGCTGCCCTTCCAATTCTTATAACTTTGAACCTGCAGGGCTTGCAGGCAAAGATATGGGAAAAGGAATAGCAGTTCTTTACTAGTATATATATGTATAATGAGACAAACAAGCAACAACCATGGCAGCAGAACAAACAGACAGCAGAAAATAGCTTTGTTCAGCAAAACATCTCTGGGAAAACAGATTTCGCAAACTGGAAATTATGGGGAGAGATTAAATGAATCAAGAAATGTATCAAGGAAAATCTATGGCAAAAATAGAAATTAAAGCCAGGTTTGTTATATCCTTGTCTAAATGAGAGTTCCTTCTTTGTTTTTATGGTTTTCATCGCCACAAAATACTTTTTGGTATGTTTTAGAAATGCAATAATTTAAAAAAATAATTTTAAAAAGTTATGTTTTGATTTCTCCCACTAATCAGTAAAACAAAAATATTATGCAGAAACTTCCAGGAAGGTGATTTCAAGGAAAGAAGAATGAGTTAAGAACTTTTACAAAAATAGACCTTTTGTTTCTTTCAGTTTTTCTGCTTTGTAGTCAGTGTTTCTCCCTCATGAAAAAGGTTTGTTTTACTCATGCAGTCTGCATTAAATGTATTAAAATTAATATTCTAGGGCATGTTGTTCTTTAAACATTGTCAAGTGTATAAAGTAGACAGTGTTTAAAGTTTGCCTACAGTTTAGTTGGCGTTGATATAGATAAATTCTATCTAAACCAGGCTTAATATTTGGATGCATTATAAAGTCAACTGTTAAGAGCAGGATGATAGAGTGCTTGCTGACAGAGTGTCTGTATGATCTGAGGACTCTAACCACTGAGCCCTGAAGCAAACTGTTGCTTTTTGAAGATGTGAATGACCTCAGCTCTTGGACCCTGCTTCCAGACTCCAAGGCTGTCTTTGCAGAGCTGGCAGGAGCTGATGTTTGCTTGCTCCCCACTCTTCCCCAGGTCAAATAGCACCCCATTTCCCTGGCAGTTTGTGTAATGCTGCAAAATCTGAAAGGTGCAGATAAGTGAGTCACAGATTCCCCTGTGTGCAGCTTTGGTGACTGCAATATAAGAAAGATATAAAGGTATTAGAGAGTGTCCAAATGAGGGCAGTGAAGGGCCTTGAGGGCAAGATGTATGAGGAGCAGCTGAGCACACTTGGTCTGTTCAGCCTGAACAAAAGGAGACTGAGGAGAAACCTCATTGATGTTTACAACTTTCTCACAAGGGGAAATGCAAGGGCAGGCACTGACCTCTTCTCTCAGTTTCCTCTGGCAGGGCCTGAGGGAATAGCCTGAAGTTATGTCAGGGGAGGTTTAGGTTAGATATTAGAAAAAGGTTCTCCACCCAGAGGGTGGTTGGGCACTGGAACAAGCTTCTCAGGGAAGTGATGGCAGCACCAGGCCTGACTAAAATTAAATAAGCCTTTGGACAATACTCATGGGCACGTGATGTGACTCTTGGGAATGGTGCTGTGCAGGAAGTTGGACTAGAAGATCGTTGCAGGTCCCTTGCAACTCAGCTTATTCTGTGATTCTGTGATTTTCTTATTTTATGTTCTGTGCTGTGAATATGAGATCTAATGCTATTTTTGACTCATATGTTTTGGCAAAATTTTTTTCCTCAGAAATACTTTGCTTTTATATAATGCATGATTTTAGGCAATTCTATACATTAATCCTTTTAAAGTTCAATTCAATTTTTCCCTCTAAACAAAGTAGAAATCCATATGTAGCATGTTATAATGAGATTCAGTTTTGGTTCTTTTTTATGCTGATTGTTTGCAATGTAATAATGAATTTTGATAGACTTTTGGGATGAGCATGATGAGTCATTTTATTTGAGAAATCTTTTATTACTGCTGAGGAGAGTGAGTTATCATTCTTCCTATACATTTTTCTTCATTATTATTCTAGCAAAAACCTCTGGGTAAAAGTTTTGTCAATAAACCAACCCTATTATCTCAACAGTCCTCATTGTCTCTCACACATATTTGAGAAATGAATCCAGAAACTACATATTTGTTTAAGGCAAATCAATAGCCTTCTTCTTGAGTATAGCTTTGTCAACATAAGAAGCTTTGTCTTAGATGTAGCTTCATCTACTGCTGCTGTTCACTCCTTCTTTCCCTTTAGTCCAGTCCATTCACAGTATTTGTATTTTTTACATTCTCAGTTTTACAACAAGGAATGAGATATTTCCATTGTGACATTTCTCATGGTTCTTCATGTGATTTCAGAGAAGGATTGAATACTTTAGGAGAAAGAAAAAACAGCAACCTGATGATAGTCATCTGTCTGTATGCTCTGGAAAACTGTTACTCTACTTCAGATGATAGTGGGTCTTGCCCTTCCCTTTTGCTTAATTAAATGTTTAGCACTTAACCAAGAAATTTAAACTAATTACAAGCTATTGGCAAGATTTCCATCTTCCCCTGAGTCCAGTTTCAAATCCTGAAATAAAATACTCCTTTTATCAAGGGAAAATAATATTTTTTCAAATACAATGTTAAAGCTGCTGATGGAGTATACAGGAGAATCCCTCTAAGTAAACTCAGAGGAGCTCTTCTTCATTCTCCTGTTGTTTGGCAAATTTAATTTTCACTGGGAAGGACTATCATCTTTAGGCATCTCATTCTTGACCTTCATTGTGATAGAATTTAAAGTGTTTAACTCCTTCCATTTCTTACTCAAAGGAGCTTCAGACCTGAAGAAATCTTAATGGAACTGGGACTTCTTCATTAGATGACCTTATTGAGAATCAGATTTCCCTTGGTTGATTGGGAAATACAGAAGGGTAAACCTATGTATTTTTAGCAACAATTTCCCTGTTCCTCTCCCATATGCTAAAATGGATTTTCCAGCAACTAGAGGGATTATAGCCATCTTCCCCCTAAATCATTCTGAGTTCAGCATGCCCTCCATGATTCACTATGGCATGGAGAGCTGGTTTCTCTCTTGCCATCAGTGATGGGATAAAGCAATGCATGTTTTCCCAAAAAGCCAATTGAGAATAATAAAAATAGCAGTAGGACAAGCCTGGCAGAAATTAGCATTTCCAAAGTCAGGCTGAACTCCAAAGTCATTATGCATCCTAGAAATCTAAAGGTGGTGACAAAAGACATTGTCTGTTCAGTACAGAATAGAGAATTTTTAAGAGCTTCTCAAAAAATAAGCAGAAGCATTATAAGACTAGAGGAGAATGAACATAAATACATCGCTTAAGTAAGAGTTCAGTCAGGAGACAAGAAAATGTAGACAAATCTGAATTATAAACATTATTCTAATGACAAAAATAAGCTTCTAATGAAAAATAAGTAATGTTGAAATAAACCAAAATAGTATTGTTAGTCTCCAGCAATCCTTTCAGAGGGGAAAAAAAGAGGCCTCCGAAATTGTATTACATTGGATTAGATAAATGACCACTGATCTCAAGATCAGGGTCATCTTGGTGAGGCATGAAATAATAAATTTACTGAGTAACATCCTTATCTCTCACCCTGTCCAAATGTCATATTTCTTGAAGATTATATTGAATTTCCTGTGTTTCTACATCTCAGTGGGAGTTACACAAATGTGCACACCAGACAGTAAGACTTTATTTTGCAGAGCAGCTTTCAGAGACAATATTTGCATTGCAGAATTAAACTGAATACTCACAGAGTCTTTTCAAGATTAAGGCATCGTTCACTCAGTTATTTGACTAATAAGCAGCTTAACATTATGAAGGAAAATTAGAAGGCAAAATAGGTTAAATGGTGAAGTTTGAAAACTTCAAAATCAAAACTTAAATAGGTGTCCCATTAAATCATCCAATAAGAGTGATGTTTCCTTAACCACAGTGAAAGTGGGAGCTCTCTGATGTACAGAGAATACTGCATAATATTAAATTACTGCTAGTCTAGAAATTCTTACTTTAGGCTTAATTTAAGATGACCTACATTGCGTTTATTTTAGCGGGAAGAACTTTTTTCCGCTTGGTATCAATATTTTCTTTATTTTTTTGTGCACTTAATTAATAGTCTGGTGAAAGTTATGAGGGTATGATATCTAAAACAAGGAGTCCTGTTTAGGTAGTTATAGTCCTTTTCTCAGGATAGTTAGGACAAGCTTAGTTTAGGCTTATGTTCATATTTATTCAGCAAAGTAGATAATGATTCTAAAGTCAGAAAGTGTTTGGAGTTAAGCATCGCTTCAATCTTTTGATAAATGAGTGCCTAGACATAAACTATAAACTCTGTGGTTAAAAAGGTAAGGAAATTAATGAGAAAGCATTCTCTTCTCTGTAACCCACCTTGGTTTACTAATCCATCAGAAAATGCCTTACTTTCAGGATGATGTTTAGTGCATAGCATTGAAAGTAGAATGGATAGAGTAAGAAATACTTAATTTAAAATTTATTGTCTCAGTGAGATATTGAATGCTTGATATTTCAAAGAACTTTTACTGTCAGTGTACTTATCTGAGTGGCACAGTGTTTAAAATTTGTGTATTTTATCCTTGTCTATTAGGACTTCTCAGAAGAGAAAAGATATATTTATGCCTCCTAGAAAGAAGGTCTGGGGCTGTTTATTGAATCAAAACCTTTTACATTGTCCTCTAAGATGTTGCCTGAGAGGTGGCACAGAGAAAGCACTACTAGGTATAACTGTTTTCTTGCTTAAGTTAATGACTTTATTACCTCTCCTTTGTGTCAGGAACTTTGGAGTAAACTCCCATAACAAGAAAATCTGATCGCTGGAAACATTTTTTATATGTTCTATTCCTGTAATTCCATTCCTGTAGTGTTCCAGCAGTCACAGAAACTGTGCAAAAAATTGAGTCAGTCATGTTTAGCATAATCACTGATCATGTTCTGTGCAAGGGACACTCTGGTTGAGTGTTATATGTACTTTTAATTCAACCCAAAGTCTACAGTCTGGCAAATTGCTTTTCACTGCTGTATGGCTGCTTAAAATTACGGGCATAAGAATGGGAACATTTGTTAAAGAAAAGATTCATCCTACCCAGCATCATGCCTCCAATGATCTTTCCTAGCTATCAGCTAGGATAAGAGTAAGAACTTTACCTATGTGTACCGTGGTACTCTGTATTCTATTGTCCCAGCCTCCAAACATAACTGGGGATTTCCAAAGTTTGCTCTTTTGACCATGTAAATCTCTAGATTCCACAAGCTATTTTGTCAAAAACTTCTAAAGGTCTGTACGCTGTGTAAAGAACCACTTTCTTTTTGAATTTGGCCCTTCCTGGCTTTTGTGATGTTCCTGGAGTGCTGGAAGAGAATATAGTTGCTTTGGGCTGAAATCAGAAGTGCTAGATAAAACCAGAAATCTAGAGAAAAATGGTTTGTATTTCATCAAGCTTACTGCCCAAATCAAATTAAACTATGCCTTCTATCTTTATAGGGTTTTATGTGTGTATCATCATATGAAGGATTATATATTATACACATATAAATACTGCATCAATCTTGCACTTGGAAAAAAAAATTAAACAGCTCAACTGTTATGTTGTAAACATGATTCTTTGCTGACATATATAATTAGATCTTTCAATGCACAATTTTTGGTCTATTTCCCTGGAAACATGGATATTTTAGAAACTAAGCAGTCTGAAAAAATGTCACACTAATTATTTTAAAAATGTAGTCATAGTTAAGCATATGCTATAGCTATTCATAATCTCCCGTAAAATCCTACAGGATTCTTCAGAATCAGGGCCTTCTACCTCTGTCAAAAAGTTCATTAAACAAAGCCTTGTATTCACTGATTTCAGAATTGATGGCTATTATTCTTGTGGGAGGTTTTTGGAGAAGGCCCTTCAGGTTTGGGAGATTCAATGCAGAACAACTCAACAGTTACCAATATAACTAAATCAGTCTTGATACACTTTTCTTGAATTTTTTTTGCGGCTTTCCATTTTCTGTTGTTAAAGGTTAACAATTAAGTCACAAACATTCACTTTTGGTTCTGGCATATCTTCAGTCCCTCTTTTTTTCCCTCCTACACTATATCTCTCTTTTATGCTCTATGGCATAGTTTACACCTTTCCATTTAAAAAATTCACAGAGCACTAACTTAATATTGCAATACTTGCAAAGACCCTTCAAAAGGTGATACTGATACACATGGTTGTTTCCCCCACCCCCATTAAGGAACAACTGCCCTTTTTCTTGTAGTTTTTACAAAATAAAATATCAACTGAAAAGTATGCTACCTCAGCTGGATATAGGTAGCAGTAAAGAAACAGATGCATTCACTAATTCAAAAATATTAAAGACAGTTGTTATTTCAACACAAAGTACTCTTTGAAGTTGTTTTGCTGGCATACTTATTTGCTTCCTGTGTGCTTGAAATTAATTTAAGTTGCTTCATGAGATGAATACATTATCAAATACTAGTCTTGGATGATTTTCATAGTTATATTTGCATATGAAAGAATCATAGAATAGAATCGTATTATCATTTAGGTTGAAAAAAGATCTCTAAAATCATTGAGTCCTCCTATTAAATTAGCGTGGCCAAATCCACCACTAAACCATTGTCTTTAGTGCCACATTTACATATCTTTTAAATCCCTCCAGGGTTGGCGACTCAACTACTTCCTTGGGCTGTCTGATACAATGCTTGACAACCCTTTTGGAGAAGAAATTTTTCTTTATAAACACCCACTGGTACAACTTGAGGCTATTTCCTCTTGTCCTATTCCTTGTTATTTTGGAGATGAAACTGATCCCTACCTCACTACATCTTCCTTTCAGGTGTGGAGAGCCTTCTTTTCTCCAGACTACACAACTACACAACCCCAGTTCTTTCAGCCACTCCTCATCAGACTTGTGCTCCAGACCCTTCTTCAGCCTTGTTGCTCTTCTCTGGATACATTCCAGCACCTTAATGTCCTTGTAGTGAGGGGCCCAGAACTGAGCATGGGATTTGAGATGAACCTCACCAGTGGTGAGTACAGGGTTGATCATTGCCCTGGTCTTGTTGGCCACATGATTCCTGATACAGGCCAGGGCCATTGGCCTTCTTGGCCACCTGGGTACACTCTGGCTCATGTTCAAATGGCTTCTGACTAGCACCCAAGGTCCTTTTTCCGACAGGCAGTTTTCTGGGAGCTCTGTCCCCAGACTGTAGCTCTGCATGGCATTGATATGACCCGGGACCCAGCTCTTGGTCCTGTTGAACCTCATACAATTGGCCTTGGTGCATCAATCCAGCCTGTCCAGATCCTTCTACAAAGCCTTACTTCCCTGCTATTTATTACCTTCCCTTACATCTTGTTACCCAATGTATTTTCCATTGGACATCCTAGTATTGACTTTAGGTCTAAATATTGTCCCTTTAAGGGACCAGCTCATCTATTACCATGAAATCTAACTATCATAATTTCTATATCTGTTTTCATATGTCCAAAATATTTCTGGTACCTTTTATCATGGGACAAGTGGAAGCTTTGGACAAGCCCTGCTTTAGCCTCAGATTTTGGCAACGGTTTTAATTTAGGGAATCACAAGTTCAAATGATGGTAAATGATATCTTTCTATAAAAATGATTTTTTTGTTATACAGACCAGAAGTAACAGATGAAGAATCTTAATCATAATTGCTTACTGCACAGTAAGTAGAAGTGAAGAACTACTACTAGAATAGTAAAATATAAAACAGTGCACTCTATCAAGATACCTATATTAAAGCCAGCAAAAGAAATAGCATTGATTTGAAGTCAAATGTAACTTACCACCGAAAGGACAAAGTGCACAGAGCCCTTCATCTAATCTTCAGCAGAGTAACCACAAAACAGGAATCTCAACTTATGGGGAGCAGACTCCCCAGGCAGGTTCAAAAGAGAGCTCCTTTACTGCAAAAACCAGGCCTTTTTAAGCAGTTAGGCCATTATCAGTTACATTCCATTTAAGCACAACTAATGTAATTCAACCAACCACCATAAACTAAAACATGAACACGGTTCATGGTTACATAACTTTTTTTTTCCTACCTCTAATTCAGGTGAGTTACTTCCCATAGTCCTTTTCTACTTAGCTGGAGTAGCAGGCCTGTGACATGATTTTACAAGGGTAACAAGGCCCTTATTTTGTACGGTTTTACCTATCTGCAACACCTACTCGTGGGAGAAACTCAACACATTTCCAGTAAAATGTCTAGAAGATTTCTGCTTTGTAAAAGTTTGATATGACTTTTATAGTTGTAAGGTGAATGGATGTCAGTTAGTCAAAAGTTCAGCTTTTCTTACCAGGTCTCACTTGAATGGTAAGATTTTTATTAGCATTTGGGAGATGCCAGACAAGTGTTAACCCCATGGTGCTAAAATAACTCACTACAAGATAGGTTGTCCTGTTTATCTAAGTCAGGTCAACAAACAACAGATAGACTCTTGTGGGATGGGTGTGAAATGCCCTGCTGCACCTTTGCAGAAACATTCTACATCTATCACACAGCAATATTTCTGCTTGCTAGGTTACATGAGCAAGCACCCATTTGTGTAAGAGCCCGGACTCTATTATCTAAAATCTTTTTGCCTGTGAAGTACCTACCTCATTGCCTTCATTATAGCTCTTTCTTTTGTTATTTATTATTTCTTTCACCTGGATTATTGATATGAAGGTTATGCAAGGTCACTCAAGTTTCACTGCTCTTCTAAGCATGGTTCTTTAGTCGTCCCAGAGCAATAAACTGAATTCTGCAAATGCACAGTAATGGATAACATGCTGCTGCTTCTTCAGTATTCTGAGTCAAGTGAACTATCCTTCATTCTTAGGCAATCAGTTCACAAGAAAACTTAAAAAAACATTATCATAGAATTACAGAAAGTCTAGAGTCTTACCTAAGTCTAGACCTTAAAAATTACCTAGTTCCAGATGCCCTGCCATGGGCAGGGAGGCCATTCACTAGACAAGGTTGCTCAAATTACCATCCAACTTGGACTGGAAGAATTCCAGGGATAGGAAATCCACAGTTTCTCAGGGCAACCTGTCCCAATGCCTCACCACCTCTAGTAAGGAACTTCTTCCTATCATCCAAGCTAAACTACTCCTTTTTTAGTTTAAAACCATTCCCTTTTTTTTCTATCACTATTTGTCCTTGTGATCTTCATGGCCCTCCTATGAACCTGCTCCAAAAAGTCCATGTCTTTCCTATTTTGACAAACCCAGAGCAGGACACAGAACTACATATGGGGTCTCATGAGGGCAGGGAAGATGAAGAGAATAATCTCCTCTGACCTGCTGGTCACACTACTTTTGTGATGCAGTTGGCCTTCTGGGATGTAAGCACACATTGGTGTAGCATGTCCAGCTTTTCATCCACCAGAATCCCCAAGTCCTTCATGGCCTTCATATCTCTGTACTAATATCTAGGATTGCCCTGACTCAGGTGTAAGATTTGTGCTTGGTTATCATGGGTCCAGTTCTCTAGTTTGTCCAGTCTCTCTGGATGGCATCCTTTCCTTCTATTCTGTCAACTGCACCACTCAGTTTGGTGTCATCCATAAATTTGTTGAGAGTGTGCCTGATCTTGCTGTCTGTCATTGATAAAAATATTAAAGCTCACAAGACATGTGAAGATATGTAGCTGTTCCTGCCTCTAATGCACTGTGGTATTCTCAGGAAAAGGTCTGGAAGAGACAACAGCATGAATGTTTGGAAAGCTTGTATGTGTCCTAACAAAAGTTAGCTTTGATTTTAAAGAGATTAAGTAGAAAGGTTAATCCTCTAATTTAGAGGTTAAATTGAAAATAAATCTAATGTTCTAAGTCTTAAGCATAAATAAGGTAGTGAATGGATAATATGCAACTATATAGAAAATTTGGGTAGTTTCTTTTTTTAAATATTCTCTTTTCAATGGTTTGAATTGATTCAGTCATGTTATGACTTATATCTGCTTCACATATTCAGGACTGGACTAGGTCAGGAAGGGTTGGTTAACCAGAACTTATTTTTAAAATGGGAATTGCTTTTTCTGTGTTACACAAAAATGTAAATAAATTTTCCAAATGCCTAGTTTTATTAGGTATGTAATTTTATCCTATTCTAACCAAATGCAACCAGAAAAACAAAGTGTTGAATATAACAAATAAATATTTTAAATTAAATAAAAATTTTAAAAACATCTATGCTGATGGTGATAATTTAGAAAGGATCACAGATCAAATTTGGTACCCTAAGAATACATTTTTTTCCAATGGTGAAAATCATTCACATGCACAACCCCTTCCCACATGGAATAAACAATTTTTGTCTGTTATGTTTCAAATGTAATTATTTGAGTTATAATTGTAAAAATTTTTGAGCATGCTGGGTACTGAGACATTCCCTCCAATATGCTGTGACTGGGTAAAGACTTGAAATTCTGCCTGTCATATATACAAAAGTAAGGTGATTTTTTTTAGTTGCTCAGAGCCCAGTTCACTGTGAATTGCTGCTCTAAAAGCATGTCAATAAAACATTGCATCAGCATATTGATATAGGTGAAAAATATTTATTTTTTTAAAGTGTATAGCTCATAAAGTATGACTGTTGTTAATTTTTTGCTCATCTGTGCAGAGAACAATTATAGTGTTTCTGGTAACCATCATCATCAAACTTCAATACTTTTGCTGGATTCCATACTGAGTCTAGCTCCTCCGTCCCCTGTCTCTTTCTTTACACTTTAATACAGGAACCCCTAGGCATGCTGAGTACCACTTTCTGCCATGAGTAACACCACTAATTTAAGTGCTGATTAACGATAGTAAGAGTTTTGTATTAGCAAACCCTAATTCAGGTTAAGGAAACCATCCTTTTTCAAAAACAGTTAGGCAGACAGTGAAAATGCCAACATTTTTTCTATGAATGAACCTGGAAATGTAAAAGAGTATCATATGGTAAAATCATCATCTCTTAGTAACATAACTAATGACTCAACAAGAACATTATTTTATAGCTGAGCTTTTATTACAGGTAGTGGTATTCAAATCTGATATTTTTATTCTTTCTGTGGTTAGCCCTTTAATGACTAATTTATTTATTTTTGATGTTAAAATATTCACTGTTAATTTTAAAATTATCCTAAAACGGAAATATATGGAAATGTGTGTGTGTGTGTGTGTGTATGTGCGTGTGTGTGTTTAAGGCCACAGCTTTCATTTGCCTTTGTTCATCAATAGTAAAAAAAAATAATCAAGCTAATCTCATGTGTGAATGAATTCTTGTGCATATTTTTGGTATCTAGGAACAGATTTCTTGAATTAATCATGCACAAAAATACGCATTTTACAATACATCTCTTTTAGTGCATCAGATATAACTAATATATGTACTTTTTCAATTAAGGACCTACTTTTGTCCTTTCACCAAAAGAATTCTAGCCTGTGAATTGGCAGGACTCACTGAGAGAGCTTTAAACTAGAAGGTGGAAGGGGATGCAACTATGCTCTCCACAAACAGGCCCAAGGGTGGTGAGCCAGAGTCAGGGATGAAATCAGCAGCCCAGTTGAGGTGCATGTACACTAATGCATGCAGCATGGGTAACAAACAGCAGGAGCTGGAAGCCACCGTACAGCAGGAAAGCTGTGATGTAGTCACCATCACAGAAATGTGGTAGGATGACTCGCACGACTGGAGTGCTGCAATGGGTGGCTACATGCTGTTCAGAAGAGATAGGAGAGGGAGAAGAGTTGCAAGTGTATCTCTTTATGTTAGGGATGCTCTCGATGCCGTGAAATTGAGATTAATGGTGATAAAGCTGAGTGCCTATGGGTAAGAACCAGGGAAGACCAACAACCAGAACATCCTGGTGGGAGTCTGTAATAGACCACCCAACCAGGCAGAGGAGGTGGATGACTTTACAAGCAGCTGGAGGATGTTTCAAGATTCCCAGCCCTTGGTCTTGTAGGTGACTTTAACCTGCCAGATATCTGCTGGGAACTCAACACAGCAAAGAAGAGGCTGTCTAGGCGGTTCTTAGAGTGTATGGAAGAGTTCTTCTTGTCACAGCTGGTGAGTGAGCCTACCAGGGGAGGAACTATGCATGCTCTTTGCAAACAGAGAAAGGCTGGTGGGAGATGTGGTGCTTGGAGGCCCTCTGGGGCACAGTGACCATGAAATTATAGTTTGCATTCTTTGGTGAAACAAGGAGGAGCATCAATAAAGCTTCCACATTGTGCTTCCAGAGGGCAGACTTTGGCCTATTTAAGAGATTTATCCGGAGAGTACCTTGGAAGCAGCCCTTAAAAACAAAGGAGTCCAGGAAGGATGAGTGTAGTTCAAAACAGAAATCTTGAAGACACAGGAACAAATTCTCCCTGTATGATGAAAGATGAGCCTATAAGGAGAATGACCAGCCTGGATGGGCAAGGAGCTTTCGAAGGACCTAAGAAAAAAACAAAGGTGTTTCACCTTTGGAAGGAGGGTCAGATATCTCAGGAAATGCTTAAGGGAGTTGCAAGGTCATGTAGGAAAAAACTTAGAGAGGCAAAAGTCCAGGTTAGAACTCAATCTGGTTTCTTCTGTGAAGGAAAACTAAAAATTATTGTTTATTAATACATTAATGGCAAAAGGAAGGGCAAGGACAACCTCCATTATCTATAAGATGCAGGAGGGAATTTGGTAAATAAAGATGAGGAAAAGGCAGAGGTACTTAACACCTTCCTTGCTTCAATTTTTGACAGAAAGACAGGTTGCCCTCAGGATAGTTGATGTCCTGGGGTGGTTGGTGGTGTCAGGGAGCAGAACAGCCCCCTGTTATCCAGGAGGAAGCAGTCAGAGCCTGCTGAGCCACTTAGATACTCATAAATCTACGGGACCAGATGGGATCCATCCCAGGGTGATGAGGGAGCTGGCAGATGAGTTTGTAAAGCCTCCCTCCATCATTTACCATCCATCCTGGCTCAGTGGGGAGGTCCCAGATGACTGGAAGCCAATGTCACACCTGG
The DNA here is from genome assembly GCA_034336665.1 of Luscinia megarhynchos. Lineage (NCBI taxonomy): Eukaryota > Metazoa > Chordata > Aves > Passeriformes > Muscicapidae > Luscinia > Luscinia megarhynchos. The sequence goes on from JAPFBE010000002.1 coordinate 8,481,150, forward strand.
CCACAAGAAGGGCCAAAAGGAGGATCAGGGAAACTACAGGCCTGTCAGCCTGACCTCGGTGCCTGGCAAGATGTAGAATTCAGTTCAGCAAAGGCTGGCACTTACGACTCGACAAATCATGCTTTGCTCTTGTTCTCATAGATGGGAGGCAGTACTGTGTGGAATGATAAGCACCCACTCTCAGGAAAGTTGAGGGTACTTGGCTCTTTGCCTTTCAAAAATCCTGAAGGGATTCCATTAGCGAGAGTCAAGTTGCTGTGCATCAGTGTAACGAGCTGGAGTAAATAAGATTCCTGTCCAAAGCCACTGAAGTAATTGTTAGTGTTAGCATTGAATTTAATTGGATTTGAACTGATGCCCAAGAGAGAAATACACAGAAATATGCTACTTTAAAATATATTTTCCAGCTGTTCATTTACATTTTATCCTTTGTTCATATGTCAAAAGTTTAGCCCTTGAACTCTGTATGTTTTTAGAAATGATCTATTATAACTGAATTGGTTGTTTATGGGTAATTTTGCATTCATTTTTACTCTGTCTCAGTGGTCCAAATTGTGTCCTTCCCTTGATTTGAGTATTTGGCCCAGTGAGACTGAAAAAGTGACCATGCTTCAATTTGTTTGTGTTTATCTTAACTGTGCTCAGTAGGAAAGTAAAAATGTGTTATCTTAAAGCTCATAGTTTCTGTTTATAGCTTTCCTCAATTTCTGTATTCTGTTCCATATTTTGTAAAGCAGTTTAGCTGGCAGGATTGGAAACATTAGGAGATGAGGCATTACCTGCTTTATTTAATTAGCAATCAGACATTCCTAAGGTTTTTGATCACAATTTAGATGATAGTAAGGTAGTTTGTAACTAGAATGCTTGTCTAGAGTATTGTTAGATATTAGTGGCTATTTTTAGACTTAATCCTAGGAATAAAGATGGTAGGATAAATGCCAGCTGGCATGTACATGAAAGCAGATATGAGTTCTACCCTATTCTTTTTACCTCTTTAAGATCCCCTTAGAGGTTTTTATGAATGACATGGTTTGGTTTTTTTGGTTTTTTTTTTGGATTACCATGCATTATAGTCTACTGGAGAACTATTAAAGCTTAGATGTATCCAAATCTAACATTATATTTTGTGCAATCTTTCCTGAAAACTGGTATGTATTTTCCAAAATTTGTGTTCTACAGTGGCACTGTAATTCTGCTGCACTACCAACAATTAACAATCAACAATCCTGCTTTTGGAAAACTGTGTTCCTAAACAGTGCTGGTACTGAGCTTGTGAATTTAGCTGACATGTTATATCTTAGGGTATCCTTCTGCCATTTTGAAATTCCAGAAGTTCCCCTAACAGGCTTATACAAGATCAAGACTCTTAAAAGTAGAGCACGCCACAGTCTTTACAAAACTCTTTTCTACTCACCCTGTTTGTCATAAGAAACAGGTACAAGGGAGTTTTTCAAAGCATTCATGGATTCAGGAATGAAAATTGAGTATGACACCTTTTCAAATATGTCAGTAATCCACAAGTTCTCTAAAGGCTTGGAGTTATTGGACCTGGTTTAATTAGTATAAAGATAAAATAGAATTGCCACATTTTCTTGTAGAACTGTTTCTCTTTTGAGAATACAAAATCCATAAGTGTTGAGTATCTTGTTTACTGGGGTTGAGAGAGAGGAAGAAAAATTCTGCTTGGGGGTTTTGTCTCTACTCTGAGGCATGGAAAATGCAACAGGTAGTGAGAAGTCTGTATCATATAGAAAAATTATGCATCCTTTTACAGATTTTTTTTCACATTTAGGTCTGTGTCTAGCATGAGCACACATGGCTGTACGAGATACAGTTGGGAATAAGTGTTGAAATCAAGCTGATGGCATTAAGCTGCAAGCAACAGACACCAAACAGCAGACACACCCTGCTAAAGGTCATTTGTGAGGTTTTATAGGGCTCCTTTCAAGAGTTTCCGAGATCAATCGAATGAAGAATTTTCCTACTTGCATCTTGACATATTCCCAGTGGTCTACTAACCTGACTTGGTCCCAGACTTCAAGATGATGTCATTCCACCCAATAACTTTGCTGACATTAAAAAGCATCTAACATCCAGAGCAGAAGGCAGCACTAGCTTTCCAGACAGTCTAGCTGGCCTGCCATTATTTCCCTCCCTGATCCTGTTGAGCACTCTGAGTGTATTTTTGCAGTATGAAACAAAACAAAACTATTTTCTGTTTGTTTTAGAGTTTCACCTCTTTGAACTCTCCTTCACTGTGACATTTCAGATGTTTAGGTGCACTGGCTACTGAGTAGCTCCAGCCTGTCCTTTTTGTGTGTCTCAGTGAGAATGATAGATTCTGTGTGGTACAGCTGCATCAATAAAATCATGCAATGAAAAAACAGAGTTAGCCTTTGTATGTTATTACTATAAAATACAGTTCTGGATATCAAATTTGAGGTCCAAGAGGTTGTTGCTCTCATTTTGTCTCTCAGTTATGAGTAGTCTGTGTTATGTAATCCAAAGCAGAAAACAGAGGGCATTGCCCTCATAGTTCATTCTAATCTCATATTTGCCCGAAAGCTAAGTTTAAAAAAAAATGAAGAAGGATAAATTCCAGGAAAAATCAAGAAGGATACATTCAAACACTAGACAGGCTACTCACATAATAGATACATAATAGATATTTAGAACAAAATTCTCTTGGCAGAAACCCTGTGATATATGTGATTCTGTATATATGAGACCTTGCATCTTTTCCTTATTCTGTAGATGCTGCTGACAGGAGTTCTCAATCACTGTACTTATTTGGAAGAACGAGCTGCATTTTGGCAACTTTGTTCCAGTTTCCAGGAGTTTTCACCTCATCTATTAAAATGTTTGTTGTAGTATTAATCCAAAACAATTTATTTGGCAGCAGTAGCATTCTGTAGATTTCTAATAGATGAAGGATTTAAAAACTAAAGTTTTTTGATTTTTTTTTTAAAGTTTGTAGGAAAATTATAACTTTCAGTAGGTTTCATCCATTTTATTTTTGGTGGAAAATGTTGTTTTATCAAAGTCTGTTTTTCAAATAAATTTCAATAACCAACTCGCCCACCTCTCAAACTATCACTTTTGCATTGCTGAAATGTTTCTTATAAAAAAACATGGAAAAATCAATATTTCGTTCTGTTATTTGAAGTTAAAATCTGAAATGCAGTCTTTCAAATGCATGTAAAAAGATATTTGAACTTGTCTGATTATATATTTAAATATTTTTGAAGCAGATTTTTTTAATGATTTGTAATTCCTTTTGAAAATAAAACTACAGATTTTTCCACAGTTGTGGCATTTCTGTTAGGATGCATATCTACTGAAATGCAGATGCTACAGAACTTTAGTATGTGACACTTCTTTGAGAAACCAAGTGAACTCTCTTTTGATATAGGTTAATAGACACTAAATTCAAGGCAGTTTCCAGAAACACATAAAGCTCTTCACACAATACTTTGATAATTCATAGTTTGACAGAGGAATCAAGTAAATCTGGTATGTTTGGGAACGTGTAGTATGTGAAAATTACTAAAACAGAAACATTAAAGTAAAATGCAAATGAAAAGTGTACATACAGATTTAGTTCAGAAATGACCACTGCAGTCCACTCAAAGCTCAACCTGATGAATTATGAACATCTATACAGTTGTATGTCCTACAATTTTAGAATCTGCAGGACATACATCACAGCAGAATTCAGGGTGTCCGTTATATTGTGACATGCTAATCAAAATGCTCTTCAGTGTGAAGAAACTGAGTCTAAAAAAACCCCAAGAACTGAATATTTAGCAGGTCTTAAAAAATCTGCCTTTTCAGAGCCAACTGTCTATATGGTTCTGCACTTACAATATAATGTTCCTCCTCTGTTGGCTTGGTCTTGAGACACAATTTGAAGAAAAGGAAAAAGTATCTTGCTAATAATTTTAAGGAATATGTTAAACTTCAAAGCTGTATAGATAGGCACATAAACTGGATGGTTCATTATGGGGTACATGTATATGTACATGTATGAGGGTGTGGCTCCCCTTGCTGGCATCCAGTAACCAGCTAAGCAGATAGATCTGGGTTCTTTAGTGTGTATTAGCTAACAGTGATACTTTCCATGCAAAAATACATGTATGCATCAGTAGACTGCTACTAGCATTGGAGATGCTAATTTCAGCATTAAAAGATGTCTAGAAAAATTTAATGGATACCTTTTTTCTGTGCTTTTTTGTGCAGCATTATGAGAAAATCCTGAACTGTTCTTTCACAGATTAGGGATTTCCACATGACCTCTCACTTTATCAGTAGCTGTCTTTGTTTTTCCTTCTCACTACTGCACTGGAGTCATCCCTCATTTTTGTGAAGGAGTCTTTTGGTTCCAGACAGACTTTGTTATGGCACTCTTCATAGGTAGTATTTTAATGCTCCATAGTTATTCCTTTTTTTGCACAATGATTCATAAAAGTAAGGCCGTAGTAATATCCCTCAGTGAGAAATAGCAGTTGAGTTAGAAAATTTTTCTGCATAAAATTATTTATTAATTCTGAATTTCTAAATGAAATGTGAAGAACCTTAGATCTTACAACTGTTGTGGTATACCTCCTTGTATATTCAAGAACAAGTTCAGTTGCAAATATGACAGCATATCACTTCTTAAAATAATTGTGCTAGCATCAAGAAGAAGTTGGATAATTATTGACTACTTGTAAAATGTTTTATTTGCATTTTAATTCCATGAAAATATAAATAGGAAATACAGTGCTCCAGGTCATCATTATTGGTTTACCATGAACACATGCTTTCTTTTCCTTTCTTTATTTATTAAACAGGCTTTCAGCTTCTGCTAATAATTGCTGTTCTAATTTTCTTTTATACACAACCAATATTTATTTGTGATTACCATAAACCATGTACCCAAGTGCCAGATTCACACACCATTTGAACACTTCCAGGAACAGTGATTTCACCACTCTACTGTGCAGCTTATTTCAGTGTCTCATACCCTTTCAGAGAGGACATTTTTCTTAATATCCATTCTAAACCTCCCTTGGTGTAACTAGAGGCCATTTCCTCTCATCCTGTCACTTGCTTCCTGGGAGAAGGCACTGACCCCTACCTGGATACAACCTCCTTTCAGGTTGCAATAAGATCCTCCCTGAGCATTCTTTTCTTCTAGTCCTCGCCATTAAGATGCTTAGGGTCCATCAGGAATGCAGAACTGTCACTTGACCAGGCTGTGTAAGGCTCACCTGAGTAAGAAACTGTCATGTGCAATGATAGAGATGAATGCAGAACTTTGCTTTTACATTTCATCAGACACTGGGTAACAACAGACTTTTGAGGTCTCAGGCCTGGAGTTCAAACCCAGTGATTAAGAGTGAAGCTCACTTTAGTGATTCAAACCATTCCCTTTATTTTTTTTTTCCAACAAAGATTTCACCTATCACATCTTATTTATTCACATTTTTTCTTTGTCTCTGCCTCACTTCTTTTTCTGATTTCTGTCCAACCATTTTTCAGTCTACACAGTCTCAAATTCCATTACTTTTCCAGTGAAGTGCCTGTCTTCTTCCTCATCAAGTCCTAGTTTCATGTCCCTGTCAGCTGTCCCTGTGTTTTACATAAAACCCCAGAAGAATGTGTAATCAGAGTTTTCTTCCAGTCTTTGATCTTCCCTTTCACTTTTAGTGATTTTGCAGAGTTCTGTTTCCCCTTTCCTTGAATTCTGTCAAAAATTACTTTCAGTCCCTCCCCACTCCTGTTTTCTTCTATTCCTGACAAATGCACGTTTTGCTCAAACAATGCCTGCAAAAACTGCTTCTGGCTCCTGGTTACTTGAACTACAGCAAGAACAACAAGGTTATGTTTGAGCAACACTGAGCTCCACCAGAAACACAACTGCAAGAACAGATTGAGAGACGATCAGTATAAAAGTCATCCTAAGGCTAAAGCTCAGCATGGAAAATTTCATTTTAAAAGATTTAAGTTTTACAACTGAAAGCTCAATCTTATATACAGAATACCAGACCTTTCTAGAATAAAATATAATACTAATATTTTATGTATATGTTTTTCCACATGCAAATGGAACCTCTCTAAAGTGGTCAGTTATTGCCCCTGATAAAACCAGCTCATGTATTACCTTCTATTTAAAGCAGAGCATGTTTAGACAACTGCTAAGCAATTGCTAACTCATCAATATGTTCAGTACTTGCTGCTGTTTTTCAGTACTTTTTTTTTAACCTTCTGAGTGGTTCATACCAAAAAAAAAAAAAAAAAGTATGGTCAGAATACCAAGTAAGAACTTGAAAAGTTTGTTGTTTTTGTTGTGGTAGTATGATTACTCTTAATCAACATGATATAACAATCAATTGGCAGTGCAAATACTGTAAATCATTAATGTATCAGGGTTCTGTGAATGTATGAATTTCTTCTGTCTAAATATTTGCATAACATACTATACTTTAATCCTTGCACACTAAATAGAGCAACTTTAAATGAGAGCAAGCTACAAATACTACTATACCTTGAGCATTTTGTCTGAGTAAGGAGGAGATGAGGTGGGAAAACTGCTAAGTCTAATAAACAAAACCAAGCATTTTAGTTACTGATATAAGTTCGGACAGAAAAATCAGCTTCTTCACCCTTGTGTACAGAGAATTTGAGAAATTTCTGTAGAGAATATCGTACGTGGTGTTTTGGTGATTAAAAGTTGTTTTGAGACTAAAACAACTGGAGACATGGGAAGTTATAGGGAGCTACTTACATGACCCTAGAAGTGTAGAGAAAACTCAGGTAAGTGTAGCAAGATGGACAAAATGGACAAAAAGAGATATATGATTGATAGTTGTCTTTACTTAATTGTGCTTGGTATCTCTTAAATGATTTTCAGAGCGTGTTATGTATTCATTTATTCTTTTGAGAAATCATGTTGACTCTAACCCATGATGCTGAGCACATGTGTCCAATAAGGTCAGTGGAAGATTTTCCATGAAGTTCACTGTGCAATTTTTTGGACATGTTTCTAGAATTCAGATAATCCCTATTGCCATTAATCTCCTCAGTACCTCTGTCTACCTTTTTTCCTCCCTCATCAACGAGTTTTGATTTATATTAGGCTCTTGTTTTGAAAAACAATAGTTATAGTCCCAGTTGTTTGCAGGATCAAGTTTTAATGCATAAGTTCTGAAGGATCAAACAAGCAGCAGTGACGAGTGACAAAATAAGCAAGAAAACCCAGGTATTTATAAGTTATTTTAAAAGTATCTCTGTACCCTCTTAATCCCTAATTTAAAAAGGAAATTGCAATATAGATTATAGAAAAGATTGATTACTGAATGTAGAATATAGATTGTTTTCATTAACAAAAAGTATATAAATCTCTATTGAGCATCTATTTAGTTTCTAATCAAACGTAATCTAATTTACTACCCAGAATATCATGAGACTCCTTCAGCAGTTGGAATTGTCCCTGCTACATAAATCAATTTAATTTCAATTCTACTTGCTGATAGAGTTAAGTTTTTAGAAGTGAAGTACACATACCAGTGAGAATTTAGTTTATATAGCTGTTCAAGGGATCTTTCCCTAGCATCTCTTAATGTTTTAACACTACTTAGATAGAAGTGCTGAAATTAGGTTTACTGAAATTGATAGCATTTCCTGAAAGTAAAGCCCTGCTGGTTTTCCAGTTTCTGCAGTGAAGAAACTAAAAATGAAATTTCTCTCTTCATTTTATTGCAGACTGTATTCAAGCAAGTCTGACATCCATCCTGTTCACAAATTTTTGTCAAGAGACACAAAGTATTTAATTATTTATTGATTGATTAATTGATTGATTATATGTGGTCCTTTAAAATCCAACTTCATGTAATAGCAAAACTGGATTAAATTGCTTTTGTGAAACACACTGGGAGATACAAATACATAGTACTTAAATACAAGGTTTTGTGGAAGTTGAGCTGACAGAAGTTGAGTTGGAAGTTTGCTTAAGTGATACCTCAGTCAGTGAAAATCAGCAGGGCTTTCCATTCAAATATGCTTAAAAATAGGATTTTCAATTACTGCACACTGTAAAGAAGATAGGGTCAGGATCATTTTCATCCAGAAACTTTAAGGTGTTATTTTCCATTTATAAATATGTAGACCTTCTGAACCTCAGCTACAGGAAAAAACAGATTAGCTTTAAATATATTAATAGCTTATTCTGCTTCCATAATCCATGGTAACAATTTTTTCTCCCACATACTCTCTTTCTGTTGGTTATTGATTCCCACCCTTCCTACAGCGAGGGCTTGGAAAAGCATGACTAGGTTGTTTGGTTTAAGGACTTCTCTCACTGAGCAAAGCAATGTTCACACTGGGATCCCTGTATCTCAAGAAGTTAAAATTTAATTACAGTGCTCTGGAGAGATATACACAGCAAAAGACAAAAAAAGGTAAGATTGTGTGATACACTGAAAATAGGAAATAATATATTAATATATTGGATTAACAAGCAGAAAATATGCTTCCTAAAAAGAGTTTCATCACAGATTTTCCAAAGCAAAATATCTCATCTAAGAAAGTGGAAGCTAGGCATTATCCTTATAAGGTGTTAGTAGCTTATTCCTCGTTCCTTTTTATATGCTTGACTTCATATTTATTTTAAAATACAGGAAAGCCTTTTTTGACTTTGTAGTTTATTCAGTGAAGGATGTATTTTTAACCACGCTGCTCTGCAAAAATTTGCATTGATTTTCTACTAGCATTTGACCATTGGTAGGCAGGAGGGCAGGGTAGCAGATCATTGGCAGTAGGAGGGTAACCCCACTGCTATTTGTGTTGTAAGGAGATCACCAGGATAGAACTTGGCTTTTCTGTCGTCCTCCAGCCCGCTTGTAAACTTGAGAGGCTGAGAAGACAATGAACAAATCTCCTAGCAAGCCTCAGAAGAAGAACATTGAAAGAAATGCTGTGAAAACACACAACTTGTGAGGGGTACTGCCACTCTCTCAGGAAATGCTGGCAAAACATAATGTTCTACCAAGATGAGAGATTTTGAGGGCAGGGGTTATTCTGCATAAATGTTCAGAAAAACACCCCATCGAATAAGGTCCCCATTTTTCACTTATGAGAATATTGCAATTCAGTTGCCCCTCCTCTATAGCAATTACTTTTGATGACATAAATAGAGTTTATTTTCCACATTCATTCAGTCCTTGACTGAATTTCCAGTTGTGCCTGAAATCCAAGAAATTCAAGACAGAAAGGAAAAAGCATAATCAATATATACTTTCTTTTCTAGATATGTGGTAGAACTCATCTTTCTTCAAATGTTCCATTGTGCTGCTTTGGCAGACTGTCTTGGTCTTTTAACCTTGACACAAGTCAAACCATTGGCCTCCTTGGGAAAGTTTGTAATGCATACTGAAATACGTATATCTTGACAAAAGTGTTGTTGAACTTTATAAAATACAACAAACCAATGAGTACAGAAAGATAACAATCACACTATTAAGTTGCAATACAGCATTATCTTATAACTCTGTAAAACTGCAGGATTTGAGCATTTGTGCCTTATGTACCTTGAAAAAATTTTTTCCAATTATAATACTTTGACCTTTTTATGCTTTGTTAGCATTCAGTCTTAAAGTTTCTTGTTTACAGCAACAGTGTTCAGTAAGGGAAATGCAAAGTGAGCAAGGAGAAATATAAAAGTTGTCCTTTGTAAATCTAATAATATTTCATTTTTGAAAGGTATCTACAATTGTTTAGCTCAGTGCCTTATTCTCTTGAAGGCAATTTCTAGCAAGGCAATGAATTCAACTGAATTATTTAAGTTTAAAATGTACAAAATAAATGTTTACTGATTATTTTTTGCTATATATCTTTAATTTTTTTTTTTTTTGCCTGGGGAAGGGAAAGCATAAATCATTACTTTATATGGTGTAAACTTATTTGATCCTCAACTAGAGCTTTAGTGTCTGTAGTCCCCTGATCTCATCCAAATATAATTTTGATTGTCATCTTGCTATACAGGGTCTGCTTTGTCCACCTCTGCCTTTATTGGATATAGAACAGGAATCCATGCAATGTGAGTTTTGGGCAGCATTAATATGCAAACAGAGATTCAGATCACCTGCAGCCATTTTGGGGATGTGCATTAATGGGCAGTCTGAGACAGAAATGGAAAGCGTCCTGCTGTAGTTCGTGAACAGAATGTCACAGATGGAATGAAAACTTGAAAGGTCCACATTTCCAGGCTCTGACTTGTTCCTGCAGACTGCATCTCCTTAGATGGAATTGCAGATTGCTGTGGAAAGGCTTGCAAAGAAGGGTAAGAAATGAGACTGAGAGGGGAAAATGTCAGATATTTTCCTGATGCTGAGCAGAAGTAATACTGCAAGACTAATCAGCAATGTTGACATTCAGAATTTTTGGGGCCTCTATGTTGATTTTAAGCAGATATCTTGCCCTTTTTGTTATCATACAGAATAGACAAATGAACAAATAAAACGTCATTATTTCTATCTATCCAGTCTTTTGCATTCTTTGTTGTGTGCTGTGCTGTCACTGGTTTAAGAGGGGACTCCTCCACAATGTTTTTGTCTTACCAGATGTGCGTGCCTGAATAAATGGAAAAGGCAAGAGGCTGAATTTCCATCCCTTTCTGCTCCAAGTAAAAAAATCCATGGGTATTTTTTTCCCCTTGAAATCAAAATCACTAGGCAAATAAACTGAGCTACACTGTTGGAAATGTTAGTCTGTGTTTTTGAAGTATCATACCAACGATGCTGATGGCAATATGCGATACCAGTATATAAACACAGGGAAAAACCCTGTAAAAGCAGCTTAGTATTTAGTGATATGAATGTCTTCTGTGCTTTATTGCCATGTCCCACTCATTTTCATTTTGCCTTCCTAGTTTAATAATAATCACCACAAAAATCATCATTCTCTACAGAAAAGTCCAAGGGTAGCACACATGTAATGACATCTGTCTGGGCTAAGGATTTACCAAAGTGCTTTAAACTGTCATATGTTCCCAAGCAGGACAGTAACCAAAAATTAGTTTCCTAACGACTGGCAGAGTGCTCTGTCCGGAATTTAAGATAAAATATTACAAAGCTTCCTGCTTTGGCTACCTTATGGGTAGGGATTGGCTACCTTGATGTAGAGATTAGGCTGCAGAAGACAGTCCAGGATACTTTTTGACTCGGCTCCTCTCTGGAGCATTTTCTATGCCTGATGTGGACATTGTCTTGCTCAGAATTCTTCTCCCTTTTAGATCCCTAATTTTTCCCACGATGTTTTGTATCTAAGTTGAGATTTGTTAGGAGACTAAAATTAGCTCACTTTTTCTAGGTCTAAGTCTTTCTAAATCTCACACTATTTCTAGTAGATTAAATTCTTTGTACTTCAGCAAAGACAAAACCCTTACCCTGGTTCTTTTCCAGCAACTAAAATCTAGTCTACAGTAGGAAAAGCCTGAAACAGCTTCCTATCAAATATTACAGGGATTGGCTCTGCTGGACATTGGGGAAGCTTCTAGAAGCTTCTCACAAAAACCACCTTTGTGTCTCCCCTGCTACAAAAAAATAAGTCATGCAAACCCAATACCCTGTTATAACCATTTCCTCTCCTTTAAAATATTTATTGTGGTACTTCAGAGGTGTAGACAGACCTGTTAGAAATTAAAATGTTTTTAGTTTCTAACAGGTTTAGCTTCTAAAACCCTCCATGGAAGTTGGAAAGAACTGGCCTCTGCCTTATCACTGCAGTTTTCCGTACTGGATCTTTGCTTGTATGTTGTTGGTAAATTGAAGAGGCTGTAACTGCACTCATTGAATTAGTATATTTTGGCTTATGCACGCCCATTTCAAGTCCTGAAGCAAAATTGCTGAGTTTCAATCCAGAGTGTTTGCAGTAATTTTTGTGATAACATGGTTCCCATCACCCAGATAAGCATCTATCCAACAAGATCAACACAATGTTAACCAGATATGAATTTAATACAGAGCAATGCAGATTTTATTTGGGAAGGTGACAAATTTCAGGTTGATTGCTATTTTATCTGAACTGAATCTCCAAAGAAACAGAGTAACTTTGAAGAATATTGTCTCATCTGAAAGAAATAAAAAAAGAGAATAAAACTTACATCAGTCACTAAAACAGCCTTTTTATTGCACTTTTAAAGGGCTTGAGACCTTCATTAAAAAACAGCTGTAAGGAGACTGAGAACTTTCTAATTCCTGAAGCACCAATAGATTTTATCACACTCAGATGTACACAAGATCATTTGTTTTAAAGTTGAGCTCCTTCACTGCTACAGTGATTTATGGCTGAGATGTTGTCAAGACTCAACAATTATAATTTTTTGCATAATGTTTTCCTTAAGAAATCACCGTTTTGAAGCCTAAGTGTTTTAGGCTTCCCTAGTGGGTTTGTTCCTTTGTCTTCTTATAGCACAGTAACTCTAAAAAAAAATCTGACCTTGCTCCCTCATGTGTTGGACAGTTCATTTTTGCATTGTTTATTCTTCATTCCTCTGCTTAGATATTACACGCTTCACAGCTAAAACTGAGAGCACATCTACACCATATATGTGGCCAGAGAATTTAAATTCTTTACTGGTGTCTAATGGGGCAGGAGGGTGTTATCTGTTCCAGAAGCACTTGTTTCACAGATGGAGAAGTTAAGAAAAAAGTTTTTGTCAACAGTGCCTAACTGATACAAAGTATTTGCAGTATATTTATAAATCATTCTACTAAATATATTTTTGAAAAAGAAATGGGATTTCTTTTTCTCAAATAAATAAATTTAATTTTGTATTATAGTGTTCTTCAATCCTTTCACCTTTGGCAACCTCTCTTATACATTGTACCTTTCCTGGTAGTACAATAGAAAAAAGTCAAGTCCTCCTGCCAGCCCAGATTATTATTGCAAACAAAGGAAAATGCATTCAAATCCACGGACTGAGATGCTATATACAGTAATTGAATTTTATACATATTGCTTTAAGAAAAATTTTATAACACAGAATGCCTAAATAGTGCTTTAGTTAAAACCTTCCTCAGCAAGAGATGGTGTTCAAATAAAGTGTATGCTCCTAGACATCCATAGGGTAATGACTTCAGAGTGTGTGCTGTGCTGTGCTTTGCTGGGCTGTTTCAGGGGGCTGACCACTGAAGGGTCATTGTAATTCCAAGTATTTTATATGCAGTGTGTGAAATGCTCTTCAGCTTCACTTCTTTTTTTTTCCCCAACATTACTCAGTTCCCTGACAAAACGGTCACTGTATTCTGTATTTAATGTCATACATCATATCAAGCTGAAAAAAATCCATGCAAAAGCATGGTGAACACTGCCACCACTTAAAAGTGATCTGGTCTCAGATTTTTTAAAGAAGCAAACTGGGAAAGGATGATTTCTAAAAATTATTTTTATAAGTTGGAGTCATACTAATTCCCTAGAGATTGCATGTTGTACATTGCAAACCATCTGTTTTATTTCCCTTCTGGGTTGACTAACTGACCAGTAAGGTAACCTGTAATTATGGCAATAATAATAAAAATGAAATATTAAAAGTGTTCCATACTTCTAATCCAGCACATTCAGTTTTGAACTGCTAATATAATGCATAATTGGCTACCCATTCTGTTGAGATAACTTTCTTGGAGAGTAATCTTGTTACAACAACTGAGTGTTTCATGATATTGAAAGCTCTTTCAAGTACACAATGGGGATTTGTGTTTAATGTCCATATGCTTGAAGGTGCTGACCAGTAAAAATTTACTGGGTAGACAAAAGCTTAGAGAAGTTTCTTTAAATCACACAGTAGATAACAGATACCATCTTTGCAAGGTGGAATGCCTCGTTCTGGGGCCACCTTCTCAGCTGGCTTCAAGTGCCACAGCTCTGCTGTCCTTCTTCTACCTTTCCAAAAATTGCTCTGAAGCTTTTTGATTTCCAGCAGAAAACAGAGGATTTCTCTGGATAAGATTTAGACGTAGATTTTTAGCCTATGTAAAGCCATGATTGCTCATCCAGAACTACCACCTCAGGGTGGATAAACAAACCCTTAGTAACTAAGATACAAACTCTGTTATACAGACAGAGGTAAGCAATGTTGCATTTCACAATTATGGGACATTACCCCACTAAATAAAGTTCCTTATAAGGATCAGTAAAGTAAGTCAACACACACACACACATATCTGTGTACAAAAATTTCAATAGATGCTTTTAATTCATCTTATGATATTTTAAGACAATAAGGCTTTGAATAAGCTTTGGGTTTTGCAGAAAATTATATTTTCTTCCCAGCCCTCTCAAATGCTTGTTTCTGAAGCCAGGAGATTTGTCTTCTGTGCTCCACAGTATGGTCTCAGAGCAGAAGTTTGATATGACAATTTGTAGCAATTGGAAATTATTGACCAGAGACTCCAGTTCTGAATTTCACAAAAAATGTCTCTATTCAGTTGCATCTTAAGTTTTTATCAGACTCTGGAAGGAAAATTGAGCTGTAATTCAGTAAAGTACTGAGCACATGGATAACTTACAGTAATTCTTAGTCCCAGCAAAGTATGAGTTTAGGAATGGCTCAGTGCTTAAAAGTACATGTTATTGAACTTGAGTCAATAAGAATTGCTTAACAATATACCAAGCATTGTTCCACTACTTATTTTATGCAGCCTTGTTGCCTGTCTTTTCAGTGAGGAAACTGCAAGGTCAGAAAAAATTTAGTTTAGCCTATTCCAGTGTTCAGAGCTAGAAGTTTATGATTTGTAGTTCGTAAGAAACTGGACAGACACCCAGTGCTGACCTGCTATTATCCTAAATGTTACACTGATAAAGGGTAAGGTGACTGCTTTTTGACTTCTAGCCCCATGCCTGTATTGCATGATACAAATATGCTGGAGACTTCTGGTTACTGCAAAATTGCAATGTGCTATTTTGAGAAACACACAAAGTAAACCCACATTTTGGCAAAATATATTTTTGTGACAAAAATCCAGAGTATTGTGTGCATGACTAGGCCAAGTAGATTAGTTTATATCAGTTATTTTCATCACAGCATGCGTAGTAAACCAAGATATTACTCCTGAGCAAGAAACACATGTTGCTAGTCAAGCAAAGACAATAATTTTTCTCTGTATTGTAAAAGGTAGCCTGAACTTCCAATAAAGGACCATTAGAGCATAAGATGATGTCAATGCTATGAGTGTAACATCATAGAGATTATTGTCTGGCCATTTGGAGCTATCTCAGGTCTCCTTTGACTGAGGGCCTCTTTAACTGGAAGTAGAAATTCTATGCTTCATTGTGGCTGCAGTACATGCAAAGACCTGAAGCTAACAGATTAGCTACAGCTGGATAGATACATCTGAATATGTGGTAGTTTTTTTTCCTAGAATTGTCAAAATGCTAGAAGAAAATGGTCAAAAAATATGCTCTGAACATGTCCTGTTTATCCCAGGGGCCATTTTTATTTTTTTTTCCTTTCATTCTATCATTCCTCTTATTCACTTTGTCTTTTGACAGAGAAGAACTTGGCAGTGTTGCAAAAACCCAGAAGTTGCCCCTTCTGGGGGTCCACTGGTATGATGAAGCCTTTAGAATCCTGTAAAATGTACACAGTCTTTTCCAAAATGGATGATTTTGCTGACAGAAGCATTGAAACAGTTATGATTACTGGACATTGTATTTTTATGTCAGTAGAATAATATATCCCTTTGGGCTTCTGTGCTTGTGTCTGGTGGTCATGATGAGAGAGATTTTTATGGGCTGGTTACAAACAAATACAGTGCTCTTGCAAAGGCTGATTTACTAATACTGACTTGGCTCTCAACTGCTCTAGGCTGTTCACATGTGGCAATAATCAACCCCACACACAACCCAGAGGCATCTTGGTTATTTGTAGGACAATCATGCTAAAAATAATTTTGCACAAACAAACTAAAGAGTAGTAGAAATCCTGCTTTATCTTAATTTGCATGGCTTCTTTTAAAAATTGAAGAAAGTTACTTTGGGTGTGCAGTTCTCTCCTTCTTTGCTTAATAAACAGGCTCTCTCTGTACCATGATGGTGTGGTGTAAGTGTACAGGAAATGCTGTGGAATAAAATCAAAGGGAGCTCCTGCACCAAAAGATTGGATGTGAGAAGAAAAGGAAACATTTGAAACAATTCTCTTCAGCTGAGCCCTGTCTCATTACAAAAACCCTCCCATATCTCTTTTTTGTTCCTGTATTTTAGTTCAGACCGTGAAAGTAGGTTTCAATTACCCTTTCCTTTTGTTTTCTAGAGGCTTTACAGTACGTGATGGATTCACTGTCTTCCTTAGAAACTATATAGAAGCATCTTCTTCACTATGAGCAAAGGGAGAAGTATATCCAATTTTCAGCATAGACTTCCTGCTGTAAGCTTAGTTTTGAAAACTAGAAGTTTTGCTGTCACACAAGAGGAAACAGAAATCTTTTAACGTAAGCCTCATGCCTACTTGTGTCTGACTCTATTCTCTATTCACACCACATTTTAACGGGAGCAGACTCTGACCTTGCAGCAGTCTGTCTTATATTTTAAACAGTTTAGAACATTAGAGATGAAGTAAATGTATCAAAACAACATGTACTCTGTTGATAACCCAGATCTGCTTCTTGCCCTGAATTTCTTGTCATTAATAACAGTATGAATTGCTCTATGGGATACCCTTTCTGAGTACACTTGGTTCAGAAAAGTCCTCTTGCTTAGTAACACGTGCAGATAATAAATCCAGCTGCCAAATGTAAATTTTCTGAGAAATCTGCTGTTTTCCTTTTCTCTGTAGAAATGTTCTGGAAAAAATTACTATTTTTTTTCAATGGATCTTTCAATACATTGGCAATTGTTTCTTTTTAAAATTTCCCTAATTTTCACAATATATGCTTCAAAATCAAGTATTCTACTTCAAATCATACTCTATTTTGATTCAATTTATGTTCATGAATACTAATGAATTTTGCACAATCAAGCAGAAGGTTGTGAGAGAATGTTCCAATGCAAAATCATGCATACAATGGTTATTTTTTGTCAAAACTAACATATGGAATTCTACATGCTACATACATAGTACACAACAACATACTACAGATTAACCTTAAGTACTACAAAGGTTTCTATTTCTACTGTCCAGGGATTAAGTAGCTAGAAAAACAAACAATTTCTTAAAAATTTGCCAAATATGATAAGTTCAGCTATTTTTTGTAGTAGGTTCTGATTTAGACACTTAAAACACCTAGGGAGTTTCTAGATTTTTATATGATTTGACAGGTGTTTAGGGCCAATAATGGGAACTGTAATTAATTACAGTGTGCTTTCTATTTTTGCAGTGCCTACCATCACACGTGTATGACTGAGTAGCTTCCCTCAGCTTTGCCTAAATTATCTGCAGCTTCAGATTTTAGCCTGAGAATAGAGTACTTTACAATACATGTCCAACTTGTTAATTATCTTATTTAATAAGACCTACATAGAACATCACATTTTTTTGAGATACTGAGCAATTCAGAAACAGGAAAACTCTGAGAATTCATTTGTCTTCACCTGCATTAACTCAGTCATATTATGTCTTATTTTTTCTCTATGGGAAACAATATGTGAAATTTTATATTTAGCAAAATTGAAAGGTAAAATAACAGGCTGTGAACCTGCTATGCAAAACAAACGACTTTGTGATTCATACATCCTCTGAAGGACAGGTTGTTTAGTTTTAAAACTACTCATTTATTTCAGAAGGCATTCCTAGACCTTCTTGACTTTTAAGAAACTAATATGCACTTTGCAATTGCTTCTTTCTGATGGAGAATAAAATGGATCAAGGACTTCCCATATATATCTTATTTCTTTGATGTTGTGTACTAACAATGAGTAAAGTAAAGGAGTAAAGTAGCCCACTTACTTCTTGCTTCAGAATTTTCAGATCTGTGAGTGCATAGTGTTGTAATATTCATGATGGAAAATTATATTTATTTCTTGGCAGTGTATGTCTGGATATGTCTGATTTTTACTTTCAAAAAGAGAGAAAAGGGGATAAGTGATTGAAAACATCTGGTATTAATTAACTTATAAGACCTAGTAGACCATCAATATCTGTGTTTCTTTACCAATTTCTGCATGATCTTCCTCTGAAACATATTAATGGTTTGTGAGGTTTCTTTGTGGGGTTTTTTGGGGTTTTTCTTTGTTTTCTATGTTTTCAAATCTTGTGAACTCCAGGTTCTGATGAAGTTCAAATGTTGTGTTAGGATCTCAACTACTAGCAAAATTCCCTTCAAGATTTAAACTCTTATCAACTTCAAGCAGAAAGACTGATTTAATCTCTAATGTTTCTATCTTTCCCTGAGCAGAAATGGACCCTTCTTTGTTTTCTGTGATACATCAAAATTTTCTGCCAAATAACAACTCTGTGGCTTCCAGGAGGTGCAGAATTAGGTGGAAGCTTTCAGATTAAGAGCAAACTTATTCCTTCCCAGCTATCACCAAGGTCAGAACTCAAGTTAAGTGCCACACCAATTTTCTGGCCCTCCTCAGCTGTTGTAGGTTGCACTAACTATCTAATAACTACAGTAAAACACAGCAGAAGATTTCTTACTGTAAAAAGTACAGAATAAGTAAGAAGGAGGCAAAATTATTAACAGTACTACATCAGCATCTCGAGTCTGCTGTATCATATACACTAGATCTAAAATCAAGACAGTTTCAAGGCCAATAAATTATTAGATGAAACAGTTATTTATCAGATATGGCTGAACTCATCACTAAATTCACCGCTATTCACCACCACTGGCACACCCTCTTCTTTCAAATTCACTATTCAGTTGTTTAAGTAAGCTAAACAGATTCAATAACAGACTTTCTGATTTTCAGACAAGTGAAGGGTTGGCTATTATCTTGACTGGAACACTTACTCAGAAGGTGGTAAGACAGTCCCAGTGCCATTCAACTGAGATTCCTCTTTCCTGCATGCTGGTGTAACATCAGCAGGAGTCTTCTCTACATTGGTGCTGGCTTGAGAAGTGGCTTTGATTTTGTTTTTTTTCATAAGACTATGACACTGAACTATTTCTGAATGAGTATTCCAATTATTATTTTGCTGAAATACAAGATAATTCTTCTAAATGAAAGCAATTACTTTTGTTCCTGGAGGATCCAATAGGTCCACAAAGTCTCTCAGTGAAATGGTTGCAAACAGGAGATATTTATGTTGAGTTACTCAGCCTTTAGATGCCCAGAAGCAGAAAACTTCACAAAATTTCAATACAATGTAGCACACAGAAAATGCACACATCATTGGTAAGAACTAATAACTGAAGAGTCCTGATGACTGCTCTGAAAGGCAGATGCCTAAATTCTTTGTTGAATTCAGTGGCAAGACCACATTATCTGTCTCCTGATTCAATATCCTATCCAGAAATCTCTCACTATTAAATATGGTCTTTGAACTGATTGTCATTGCTTCACGGGGGAGTTTAAATGATTTATTGGAATGTGATATTTAAATCCTTGAGTGTACCATACTTTGATGTTTCCCTCATAAAGTTAATTTGATATTTATGGCATTTTTTTGGCCTAAGAGTTACATCCATTTTTTGTCTTTTATAATGTTTTGGCTAAAGATTGTAAGTTAGGTTTGAAAATAAAACAATGTGAAAAGTCTAGTGTTTGAGAAAGAATTTTACATAATGCAAATCCAAGGAAATTTAAATAGCAAAGGTGCTTACGTGACTCTATTCAGAAATCTTATAATTGGATTCCCCAAAAAATTAGTTGTTCAGAATGTGAACATTGACACTCCTAGAAAGAACTATTCCTAGAAAGGAATAAAATATTACCAACTGTGGTCTACTAGGTAATTAAAGTTACACTAGCTAACATCTAACATGCATATTATATTCATACTAATGCATATAATAAATATTATATCAAATTTTCGTCTTCTAATACTGAGTTTGGTGAAAAATAACTGGAGCATATTACAGTAAAGGAGTGGTCTGCACTTGTAGTTTTTGCTATGTATAAATTAGAAAAAGGGTAGATTTAGCAATTTGAAGAAATCTTAAGCTCTACCTTAAAAGATTTACAGTTTATTTTGCAAGTAGCATGCCTATTGTCAAAACACCTATTAGTAATACATGAATAATCTATCACTAGAAAGAATCTTTTTTTCTAAGTGTTTGAACTCTGAAAAAAGATCCATCTTTTTTGTTTAAAGTCAGAGTTCCCAAGGCTTAAATATGGTCTTCAGATCTAGGCATGGCTCTGAGAAATTACCAAAACAAAACAAAAAATATGCTTACCTAGAATTCCTTAGATATCAGTAGGTCAAATTGGACAAACAAGGCTCTTTTCTGTTGTATTACTCTGCCATACCTAGAAACAGTACGTAGGAAACATTGCTATTTGCTATTCCAAAGTCGGGAATAGATGTTAGCTCCCTGATACAGAATATTTATTGAGTCCCATGGAAAACCTAACACTGCCATCACTACCACTAAACCATGTTCCTCAATGACCCATCTAGACATGTTTTAAATACCTCCAGGGCTTTTAACTCAACCACTTTTCCCCGACAGCCTGCTCCAGTGCTTTGCAACCCTTTCCATGAGGAAATTTTTCTACTATCCAATCAAAACCTCCCCTGGGAGAACTGGAGCACCTTTCCCACTTCTTCTATCATTTGCTATTTTGCAGATGAGACCAGCACCCACTTCTCCATGACATCCTTTCAGGCAGCTGTAGAGTTCCAAGGTTCCCCCTGAGCCTCCTTTGCTCCAGACTATGCACCCTTAACTCCCTCAGCTTTTGCTCCAGACCCTTCACCAGCTCTGTTGTCCTTCTCTGGACACACTTCAGCCACTCAATGTCTGTCCTGTACTCAGGGGCCCAAAACTGAACACAGTTCTCAAGGTGTGACCTCCCCAGTGCTGAGTGCATAGGAGTGATCCCTGCCCTGGTCCTGCTGGCCACACTGGCTGTTGGCCCCTTGGTCCCCTGGGCTCCTGCTGCTCATGTTCACCTGCTGTTGACCAGCACCCCTAGGTCCTTTTCCAACAATCAATTTTCCAACCACTCTATGCCAAGCCTGTACAATTGCACGGGGCTGATGTGACCCAAGTGCAGGACCTGGCACTTGGCCTTTCTGACCCTCATGAAATTGGCCTTGTATAAGGACTTGGCAACAAACTATAGGGAGATTTCAGAAGCAAAATTAACAGTTTGATAGATAAAATTTAAAATGTTATGAATGAGGAGTGGAATAAAACTCAATGTGAACCTCCATGTAATGTCTGCAGTTTAGTAGAGTTTGAATCTATATATTAAGCAACAGACACCACATTTGGCATGCTAGAAGGAAGCACCTCCATGCATCTGAGTAGTTATCCATCTGTAGTAACCATAGGCATGAGCATGCATGGCAGTAAAACTTAATTTATTAATCTCTTACTGAAAATTATGTGAAATTTTCATAACAATATATCAAGAAAATTGGTGGAATCCTGGAAAGAAAAGTATATTTTAAAAATCCTAAAATCATGAGTATGCATCACAGCAAGAAAAGCAAAGTTTATAAAGGATTAACTTTCAAAAGAATATTTGTCCCAGGCAATGTGACAAAACACAGTTTTCACCTCATGGAGTTTTCCAGCCTAAAATCAAAAGGCATTTAAAAAAAGAAAGGAGGAGGGGGTGAGATGGAAAATACAGATCCTTCCTGCAGAAGTGACTTAATTATCATTGTTAGTTGTAACTGACATACTTAATGGGTAATCTTGCATTTCCTTTTTAAGAGAATAACTGAGTTAAACTGCACAAGTGTACCACAGTAACCACTGTTGCCTACAACTAAAACCCCACAATAAAGCAGTTACTGGTGATTTCTCTACTTAAATATGATTTTTTTTTTTTTTTTTACTGAAATACCATACCATCTTCCCTGTTGTATTTGGGTTTCTGTAATTAAGGAGTAGCCAGAAGTATCCTACTTGTGGAGAAAGAATTATTTTTCCATTCATTCTGATAAGTCTCAAGAGACAATTGCAGAAGGTAGAATAAGCTCTGATTTTGCTTTAATCTTTCCTGTTTCTGTGTGATCCAGTGTTGTAGGTTGATGCTGGTAGGATGCCACATACCCACCAAAGTTTCTCTATCACTCCCTTCCACAGCCAGACAGGAAGGAGAAAATATAATGAAGGTTGAGATAAGGACTGGGAGCGATCACTCATCAAATATCATCTTGAGCAAAACAGGTTCTAATTAGAGATATGAAGTGAATTTATTACAAACAAAATCAGACCAGGATAATGAGAAGTAAAATAAGCCCTTAAAATCCCTCCCCCTTAGTTCCTAGCTCTATCTCCTCCCCCAGCAGTGGAAGGAGATGGGAAATGGGGTTTATGGCCAGTTCATCACTCCTGGTTTTTCCTGCTGCTTAGGTAGACAGATCCTTTCCCTGCTGCACTGTGGGGTCCCTCTCACAGGAGACAGTTCTCCATGAACTTCTCTGACATGACTCCATCTCAGGAGCAGCAGCTCTCTTTGACCTGCTGCAATGTGAGTCCATCCCATGGGCAGCAGTCCTCCCAAAACTGCTGCAGTGTGGGTCACTCTTCCACAGGGTGCAGTCCTCCAAGGACAGGCTGCTCCAGCCTGGAAGCAGGGACTTCTCTCCATGGGTCTCCCACAGGGTCACAGACTCCTCTCAGACACCCACCTGCTCTGGCAAGGGCTCCTCCATGGGCTGCAGGTGGATCTCTGCATCCCCCATGGACCTCCATGGGCTGCAAGGCACAGCTGCTTCTCCATGCTCATCACCATGGGCTGCAGGGAAATCTCTGCTCCTGTGCCTGGAGCACCTCCTGCCCCTCCTTCTCCACTGACCATGGTGTCTGCAGAGTTGTTGCTCTCACATGTTCTCACTCTACTCTTCTCTGGCCACAATTACAACTGTGCAAATAACTTTTTTTTTTGTTTCTTTTTTTCTTAAATTTGTTATCGAAGAGACTTTGGCATTATTCCCAATTTGCCCAGCTTTGGCCAGTGGCATTTTTGGAGCCACCAGGGATTGGCTCTGCTGGACATGGAGGAAGCTTCTAGAAGCTTCTCACAAAAGCCACTTCCATTGCCCCCCTGCTACCAAAAACTAGGCCACAGAAACCCAAAACATCCAGATACATGGCAGTTCTATAACAGAGGATATGCCATAAGGAATTATTTATGTCGTCGTGCTGTGAGTTGTGAAAAACTTGAGGCCAAACAATCATCAGTCAGAAATTAATTAAGAAGCAATGCTTTATCTCTTAAAAATTGCTTGTTATAGCCCTATCATTAGGATTCAAGTTCTTCTTTTATTGAATCAATTGTTAAAAATAAGAGATAGTGGTGTGCACTCTTTGCAATACAAGAAAATTTGCCAGTATCTGATGATGGATGAGGAAATTAGGTATTAACAGCTATATAGATGCCAATCTCTAGGCAAAAGGAAGCCAGAAATTGTAACTGAACTCTATGGTATCACAAAAATGATATTCCCATATGCTTTGTTACCTCTAGCAATAAAGATCTAAAAGATCTAAAAAGATAAAAGATCTAAACTTTGCTGAACACAAGATGAGACTTTAGATACTTCAACATGCTGAAGGGATAGAAAGTAAAAAAGAACATATAATGAAGGATAACTTGAATAGGACAACTAAAGATTCTTTGTTTTATGCTGTAAATAGGCTTTTGTCCTAATCAGTGTTTTTGGTTACTACATCTGAGATAAAGTCACAGTCCTGATAAAAGACTATGGAGAGGATTCTGGAGACTCTGGGAAGATTTTTAAAATCATAACTTGAATCTGTACAAAAAGGCATATAAAAAGGAATTTTCAAGGCATGGACAAATGACAGTCACATATGTGAGGTTTTTCAGAACTTAGCTGAATCAAGACCCTAAGCCTTTTCAAAGGATTTAAAAATTAAAGCCTGAAAATCTGCCACATGAACAGTTAAACTGAGATTGCCATCAAATTGATGTAGGAGAAGGAAACTGCAAAAGAGCTTCTCCACATTTTCTAATCCTTCCCAGACCCTGGGAATAATTCATGTGGATAGACAGCCTTCAAACTGCAGAAACATGCTGGAGAGGAGGGTGAAGCTGATGGTCTCCACACATCCCTACAGAGCAGGCTGGTATGGAGGGGGAAGGTTGTTTCTAACAGCTACCTCTAAATATTAGCTGGCATATCTTAGATAGTTTCATAATAGAAAAAACTGATTTATTAATGGCTCTCTCTGTATATGAATTAACAACAGGTTTTGTCATTTCAGGCATATGTCTACTGTTCTTCCAGAAAATTGTATTTAGTTCATCACAGATAATGTGCTAAAAACAAAGGATTTCTAGAATATGTCTGCTTGTTTGGCTTTTTTCTATCAAATCCATTTTTGTGGTCTCTGCCATTTGATTACAGTACTTACCTACCCAGCTATCAATAAAACATCTGGAAATAATCAGAACATTTGCATCGTTCAATTTTCCACCAATGAAACTGCTAAAATTTGTGTTGGAAGATGCCCAATATTTAACTTAAAACAGACATCTGGAGCAAGAAGAGTGCCAAAACTTGTTGTAATTGAATTAATATTTTTAGTCACCCAATTTTGATGTCCTTTAATTTCTAATAGTCACTTTTGAAATTGCATGTCAGTGTGTTTGAGAAACTACAGTGTGCAGACATTACAGACCAGGTCTCTCTTTGTTCCAGTGGAGTGGTCCAAGAGTTTGATATCTAGCAGTTATTTTCTTTTTTTCCCCCTCCTGCCTGTTGACATTCTTTTTGTTAATAAGCTGTTGTTTTTTCACTTTCATCTATTAACAATAATTTCTTATTGGTGAAAGGGGATTGTTGGAATCCTTAGAGGAGACAAATCCTTCCAGAGTGTTCTCCTTTAAATTGTTTCAAGCCAAAACACCTACATCCCTCCTGACAGAGAAGACAACCTTATTTCTAGAACTTCCTAATGACTGACACATCTTTGTTCTTCAAGTTTTAATAACTCTTTTTTTCTTTCATGGGTGCAATGAAATATATGTTATGCTCAAATATGCCTTCCTGATGATTTTATAACAATATTGCACTGACTGACAATATAGCAAGTCATATATAATAAATCTGAACTAAAAGGAAATATGTTCTACATAATCCTTTCTAATCTTCAAAGAAAGATAATTGTGAAATGCTAGGATATTTTTCTTTGCTTGAAAATCATTAATATCTAGCATGTTGGAAAAGCTCATGCACAAGCATGTAGGTCTTCTGGCTGCCTGACTGGTGGTCTCTGATGTCATAACATCTGAGGTCACAGTCTCAATGATGTATGGAGTATGACAGTATTAAATGAGGTCAGATGAGTCACAGGATAATTGATGTTATTCAGCAAACAGGCAGAGATTAAATTAAACCACCAACGATTTTTACTTTTTAATGCTAGATACAGATTTTGTGCTGTGCTTTTGTTTGCTTGTTTTTTCAAATGCACTGTAGAATTCTGTTCTTCAGGCAATTGACTTAGAGAGTCAAATCACAAGTTGAACATTATCTTGTTCTTTAGTAAATTGTATACATCAGTCCACGCCATTGACTGAGGATCAGGGACTACTGGGTGATCATTTATAGGACAGAACTGCCATATTATGGTTTTGCTTTTCTATAAAGGGGCTATCTGGTAACTGGATTCATATGGTGAGGGAAGTTTCCTAGGCTTCTCCCTTCAGTTCTCTTTATAGCCAGCAGAGAAGACTGGTGATTGTTTTGCAAAATGGTCTCTTTATTTTAAGGGGGTGCTTCACTTTCCAATTTATTTGGTTTGTAGAATGATGGAGCTTTCATATGAAACAGATAATGCCTGAAAGAAATGTAACAGGGAGACTGGTCACTAGACACCAAGAGATGTCTATATGTTCTGGACTAAAAGTACTAGAGGCCTGCTAAGTAAGGAAAAGTTTTATGCAGAAATGCACATGCCTGTACCAGCTCTGAATTCAACCAAAAACTGGTAAAGCAATTTCCCATTAGGATAAAAAAGTGTGTTTCTTAGAAATCTGTTTCCAAGGAAAATTTTCCATGTTTTGTAAAACGGACAGTGAACTGCATGAGTGAACTAGTTGGAGATAATACTCTAGTATCTTTCCAGTGTGACTGAAATGAAACTTTTAAGGTGTATCTTATAAACATGATTCTTTCCAGACAATATGTTTCTTTTATTCTCACTAGTCATGAAAGTTTAGAGTTGTATTGCCAGGTTTACAAATGAAAATCTAAATGTTACAAACTTCTTTGGAACAGCAAAATAAGTTCTCTGCTACATGTTTTTAGATAACCTGAATTCCCATCATGACAGAAATGTAGCTCTGAAAATCTCTGGTGAATATCTCTGGTTTTGTGACCAATATCAAGCCCAAATCTGATGCCATCCTCTGGCTTGGAGACAGTTAGTACATCACATCCTGCCTCATCCCAGTCAGCCTTTTCCATGTCACTGATCTTTTCTAGCACAAATCTCCACCTCTGTGTAGAGAACTACAGCATTTCATTTAATGAAAAACATCACTCCATAAGTTTTATTTCCTCTAGTCTGAAATACCACATAGAATTTTTGGTGAAATAGAAAATGTGCACTGACCTGACTGAAAATGACAGGATAAAAAGCCTTTTTAGAAAGTTTTATTTTCATGAATAATTGATCAGAAGGTAAAAAATTTCATTGGCTTGCAAAATATTTATTTTATCAACAATTTCAATTTCCAAATTTTTTTTTGTTGCTTTTTTGTAAAAATAAATTTAATATTTTTCTTCTGATTAGGCAAATTTCAGTTTCCAGTTTTGGAATACAAAGATAGCTTTCAAAAATTGGCTGAAAAATATTTGAAGTATAGTTGGCAAGCAGCAATACTTTTCATCACTGGACACAATAATGCAAATTCATGTGCACAGATGAGGCTTGCAAAATCCTACTTTAAACTGTGTTACTGACTTTTTAGTTTGTTCAGATGCATCATTTTATTTTTTCAACAATTTTCAAAACTATTGTGCCTGTTAAGACAATTTAAGTTCAACTGGTAGAGTCATCTATCTTGATATAACTCAAGATCTCAGAGCAATATTAAGATAAAACAAAATTCTAGGAGTGAAAATAAGGATGTTTGAAATTTCTTACAAACTTTATTCCGACCTCAATTTTGAACTAAAATATAGTTGAGAGAAAGGAAAAGGCAAGAAAATAATGTATTTACTTGGACAACAAGCTTTACATTAACATACCTATTGGAGCTTACAGGTTTTGCTCAGCAGACATTCTTGTGTGAAGTTTGAGAGATTTTTGTCTGGGATCACTTCTGACCAAACAGTTGGACGCTGTGGAAACCTAGACATAAGCAGATCCACCTCTCTTATCCACACCAAAGAGCTGCAGTGTTGCTCAAAATTGTCAGAAATTTGCCAGCTTTTAGACTTTATCGTGGATAATAAGACTGCAGTACCTCTCCTGTAGTGCAGCACTGTCTAGAGTTATTTTTATGTATATTTGAATCTTACCTGAAATTAAATTTTACTGTGCTAGATGTAGTAACAAAATTACAGTCAGGAAAGTACGGGTGTACATGCTGTGGGTATTGCCCATAGTGTACAAATTAAGAAACACAGAAGCTCCCTGAGGGAACTCAAGTTCTAGACCTCATTTCTTCCCCCAGTTTCTCTTACAAATCCAGTTATTCAAACAAATGTCCTATATCTCTGGACACAAGAAAACAGCTAGTTTAGTGGCTCTTGCTCTTCTGACTCCACAGCAGTGAATAGTGTTACTGAAAATCAATTCCAACTGCCTTCACATATACATATCCCAAATTTTATTACCTAGGTAAAGATGGTTTATTCATTTTATTTAATTTTCTGCAAAAAATTGAGAAATATATTAGTAATATGAACTTGGTAGCACTGGGGAAGGCTAGGCAAGTAGAAATTGTCAATGTTCTCTTAAATCCTTTATTATCCAAGTTGAAAACTATCTAAAAAATTATTATTGAATGTTTACATTGTTGAATATCAAAGCAAATTTTGGTTGATTGGCTGAAATTAGGCCTTAGCCAGATTGTACTTTTACTAAATGCTATATGAAAAAAAACATACTTTAAGTAAGCAATCACCACAATTCTCTGAATTTGTACTGTCCTAATATTATCATGGAATAAATAAGCCAACAATTCAGATGCCTCAAACATATTTTTAAAGATTTTTTAATCAGATTTTTTAAAATTCACAGCTAAAGGCTTCTCAATTTTACTCATGAAGCAGGCAGGAAAAGTGCCATTTTAATACATTGCTATTATGCAGAACAGCTCTTTACTATTGTTCTTTACTAGAAAGACTGGAATGACTATGTTTCAAAAAGTAGAGTGATGTTAACAGCCTTGGCATACAGAAAACTGTAGATATCTTAGACTGTAGGATTTTAAATAATACTGCTAGCATCTTCTGTTCCCCTGGAAATTCTTATCATTTTGCCTCTTAACGAATTAACTTTTGATTTGTAGCTGTCAATTGAATGTGAGCATGAGCACAGGTACATGTAACTGGAAAGAGGAAGAGTAGGGCTTACTGATTAAAGCTCCAGCAATGTCTGTATGCATTGGAAATTTATCTCTGTGTCTTTGGCACACATGACTTCCATTATTTTGATATTTAAGCAATTGAGAAATTTAATATGCATATTATATGTGCTGATAGGTGAGCCTTTTATCTCAATGTTACAACTCAAAAGCTAAGGCACAAAGAGGTTAAGTGACTTGCACATACATTATGGACTTAATGATGAAATCTTTAAATAAGAGAAAAGTAAAGCCATGGCCCCAGTATCCATGCCAAAAGTCAAGTATATGGTGCCATTTCAATTTCAAGTGAAACTATCATCTATGTTCTTTTATTTGTTCATTATTTACTTATATCTCAGTTGAGTGCATAAAAAAGAAAATAAGATTGTATGCCTGCCCAAACCTGTGGGAGTCTGAAATAATGCAGCATCTTTGCAATCACACATAACCTGGTTCTAATCACCTTGGAGGGGATTTCTTTCCATCAACTTGAAGTGACTGTGATTTCTGCTCTGCAGCATGAGCAAATATCTTTTTTTTTCAGAGTACAGTTACCAAGGCAGGAAGCTGATTTGTAATCTTGAGAGGAACTAAAATTAAATGGCTCTCACTACTTTCTACAGCTGAAATATGCTTTGAAAATACAATTGAAGGAACAGAAACTTGAAGAACTCAATTTCTTTGCTGAAACTTGATGCTCTAGGGTCATTAGGGAATACCTAAATCTTCCTAATTTTAAAATAGCATAAACACTGAAACACATTTTTTCATTGATATGACATAAATTTGGTAAGGATAAATATAGGATTAGGTTCTGTTTGTCATAATTGAAATATTAGTTCATGCAATGTCCTGGTTTTGGCTGGGATAGAGTTAATTTTCTTCTTAGTAGCCTTGTTTTGGATTTAGCATGTGAATAACTCTGATAACACAGTGATGTTTTAGTTGTTGCTAAGGAGTGCTTACCCTGAGCCAAAGACTTTCCAGTTTCCCATGCTCTGCCAGTGGGGAGGTGCACAAGGGGACAGAGCATGGCCAGGAGAGCTGACCCAAACTGGCCAAAGGGATGTTGTATACCACAGAACATGGTCCAGTATATAAACTGGGGGGAGTTGTCTGGGAGTCACCAATTGCTGCTCAGGGACTGGCCAAGCATCAGACAGCATCAGAGCTGTGATACTGAGCACCACTTGTTTCTTTTGGATTTTATTCCCTTCTCTGTCTCTCATTATTATTGTTGTTGTTGTTGTTAATGTTGTTCCTGCTGCTGCTGCTGCTATAATTTTTATTATTTGCATTATTGAATTTTCTTTTACTTCAATTATTAAGCAGTTCTTATTTCAACCCAAGACGGCTATTTTTTTTTTTCCAAGTCTGCATCCCACCAGGGAGCAAGGAGTAAGCTTATGGTACTTAAGTGCCTTCTGGGGTTAAACAATGACATGCAATATTTTATATTCTCCATATGTTTGTGGGATTTTTTGTATGAAGTTAGGTTGTAGTTCACAAGCTGAACTGTCGTGAGTTAAAACTGTGTTATTTCTACATATATCTCTGGTATGTTTTTATCCTGCAAACAGTCAAGTTATGGTACTTATCTTCTTTTTCTATTTGTTAGATCATTATTATTATTATAATAAAGATTCCTCCAGTCTGAAAAAGCCTACTGGCAAAATTATGTCTAATGTAATTAAAGGCAGGATTTTGCCCTCAAATAAACAGTTCATCCTTTTTGATTATGGATAAAAAACACTGCATTTAGACACTTGGCTTCTTGTTCTAAAATGTAAAAAACATATCTGTGAAAAGAAAATAAATGCATTTGTACTCAAGTAACCCAGTAAAAGGATTGTTGAAGAGGAATTTTCTGTTGTTATTTGTATATTGCCAACTTTTTACTTCTTAGCACATTTGAATTCTTTTTAAAGAAAAATAACATTCAAGAATTAAGTTGTCTTTTGATGATCACATCAGGACATTAAAGTAGGGAAAGCTAAAAGCTGAGACAAGTGGTCACATCCTTCTGTTATGGGGCAGCAACAATAGAAACCAATATGACTTTAGACATTTTATCAAGAAGTTTATTTCCAGTGCATGGTGACACACAAAAATCTACTTATTTTATACTGAAAGCTAAAGTGCAGTATATAAACTGAGGAGCTTAAATTGCAGAAAAAAATTCCTGAGAGAAAATGATTTTTAAAGGTTTAAAAAAAAAAAAAAAGAAAAAAAAAAAAAGAAAAGACCAAGAAAGACTCCAAACATTAAACATTCTCTAGTCATATTTGCATGGCTTGTAACACAGTATAGCAGTAGCTCTACAATCCACTTTCAATGGCAATCCCTGGCAAATAAAAAGCACATGTCACTGAGTACCCTCTTTCTCTCATGAAGCTTTATATAATTTATCATATATATATGTTAAAGGATACTTCAGTTTTAGACTAAACTGATGGCAGCAGGGAAAAACACATTTTCTTAGAGACCTACTGAACAGTGGAGGTAATGTTCTTATGCCAGCCTGGACTCTCAGCAGCTGAAATTGACTAGAAGTTATTGAAGCCCCAGAACTTTCTGAAACATAAATAATCAATATTCTTTCATAAATTACTCTATCTCTCGGTTTTTATAGACTTTTTTCTGCCTTCTCCATTTTTCTGGGTAGCAGTGATTAGAAGAGTAGCAAAAGTTTTTGAAGATTGATAAGCTTAAAGCTTTTTAGTTCTTTAATTGCTTTTTTTTGGTAAGAGACTGAAAGCTTTGCTTTTTCATGAGAAGATAAAAAGTAGAAATAGCATGGAGATCACATGGAGGAACTTCAAAGTGTAGCACAGTTGGAGCTGAAGCATATCTCAGAATCTGAGTGGCCTAAGGGAGCCACAGTGCAAGGTCTTTGGAGTCTCATCCCCCTTGGGACAGAAAATCTTTGGGCATATATCATGGAAATGCAGAGGTCTCCCAGTCCAACATTTGCTCTCCTCCCTGTGTGTGGATGGATATTTTCCAAATTTCTGCCACAGATATAAACTGGGTAATTTATCACATTCACAGTGACATTTCACTGGTCAGAATAAAGGGTGAGCAGGAATCTAGCTGTTTATCTCTATGCTTATGGAAATCACTGAATTCTAACCATACCAACACAGATCCTGATTTTCAGAATAACTAGGTCTGGGAATGCAGTGAAGACAAGCAGCGCATGGAAAGTAAGGAAGAAATAAAAAAGATTTAAAATCCACATAAAACATACAATAAGATGAGAGGGAAAAGTCAAACACAAAGAATATTTCAATACAATATGGGGGAGTTAACTTGATATTTTTACTGGGGATTTGCTGGAAAAGTGCTGTACAAGCAAGATAAATTTGTACTGATTGGTTAACTTCTGTATGTATTTTGAACAGTGAAGACTTCTTATTAAAAACATCTAATCTAGTTCCCTGGAAAAAATGTTTCAAGTTTGATGTGATCTTATTTAAATCCATGGGAGAATTGCCATTGACAGTGTCTTAGGCCATGAGCCATAAATCCAAAAATTTAAGTTGTCAAATAAAAAATTATTTTATAGAAATTCCACCGCATACCGTCTATTTACTAAAAACAAACACACGATGCCACAGAACCTGAGTTTATATTACAAGTCTGTTCCCATCTCTTTGTTTCAGAAAAATGCAAGATCATTAGATATCTTCAATAATGCTTCAAATCATATGATAGTCATAACAAGGAAAAAGTAATTAATTTGTTACTTTGTCACACACTCTTGCCATTCCACCTGAAAATTCCATTTGACTCTAGTTTGCATCACTCCTTCAGCTGGGAGACCTTCACGTAACTCCAAGATCTGCCTAGAATTCATATAATCATAGAATGGTATGACTTGGAAGGGACTTTAAAGATCATCTAGTTCTAGCTATGGGCAGACACACATTCCACCAGACCTGGTTGCTCAAAATCCCATCCAACCTATCCTTGAACACTGATAGGGATGGAACATCCATAACTTCTCTGGACAACCTGCTTCAGTGCCTCACCACATTCACAGGAAAGAATTTCTTCCTAGTATCTCATATAAACTTACCCTCTTTCAGTCTGAAGCCAATACCTCATGTCCCATCTCTACATACTCTTGTAAAAATTCCCTTTTCAGCTTTCCTGTTGGGCTCCTTTAGGCACTGGACAATCCTGTGAGGTCTCCCTGGCACCTTCTCTTCTCCAGACTGAACAGCCCCAGCTGTCTCAGCCTGTCTTCACAGGTGCTCCATCTCCCTGATCATCTTTGTGGACTCACTCCAGGAGGTCCACATCCTTATTTTGGAGGTCCCAGAATTGGACACTTTGCTCCAGGTGGTCTCATTTACAGCAGCTGAGGATCTGATTCTTGCACAATTTTATTCAAAGTTTAAAAAAAAAATTTAATTTAATTTTACTGAATTCTAAATTATGACTGACTGATTTTGCCTGGGTGTGTACTTCTTCATGCCATATGCTACTGCCATTTGCTGGAAAACCATGCTCCAGATCCATCAGTGCAGATATTAATGTTTCTTAAAATCAAGAATCTTGTAGCTTTTCCAATTTTAACACCCTGTCATCCCAATTCCATGCAGTTATGAATTTTTCATAGGGGAAAAAAACCCCATCTGTAATCTCAAGAGTGTCATTATCTTGTCTTTCTTCAGATCTCTAGTATTCAAGCAAATGGAATGTAAAATCCTCAACCATTACTATAAGCTTCTTATCAGATCTTTGGATTTTCTGACCATTTACATTAGCAGGATTGACTCTTTCATGATTTTAAAATACTAATACTACTTATTTTAAAAAACTTTGTGTAAGACCATTTTGAATGACAGTGTGCATTTACTGAATAGAGGATCTTTTTGCAGTACTTATGGGTAGTGGAACAGTCCTAGGTTCCTGAGATACAGGTTTGTTCATGCATTTGGTAATATGGTGTATCAGAGCTGTTGGGCACTGCACATCTTGCTGCACCCATAAACCTGCTGATTTTCAAAATCAGTGAAGCTATGTGCTGTGCAAGGCAAGTAAGGTGCAGTACAGATTTAAAGTATGTTCTTCTGAAATCTTTATTCTGTTATTTGGAACAGGACCCTGTTATTTAGTGGTATTCCTCTTCTGACATTGCTCAAGTGTTATACCTAAATTAACCTCCTACAGTTGAGAATTTTGCCATGAGAGAAGGGTAAAAAATTTATATTATGTATATATTTCAGCTGACTATGACTGAGCCTTTTTGGCCATTAAAAATTAGGTGTCTGCAGTTGTCTTTGGAAAATGCAACACAGAACCCTTGGATATTTGTGTTCTTGTGCTGTTTGATGCAACTATTTGGAAAACACTGTAATTGGTAAATTTACTTTCTAACACGACATGACATGAAATGCACAATTGCTTTAAAGTGATACTTTAGCTTTAATTCGATACTTTCAGTTGTCTGAAATTACTGATCCATGAAGAGAAGAGGAAATTTCTATAGCAAAGTAGTCAGAATTTACAAATAATATCCTATTTGTGTTCAGTGTTTCTGTCCATATAAGTTGTTCAAAGATTTTCTTTAGTGTTCAAAAAGAAAACAGAACAAGTGAATTGATCAGGACTAGAATGTAAGTTACAACTTGAACCAGGGACACATTCAATGTCTCCTGAACATATTTATGCCTGACAACCTGATTCTTCATTAACTGTGTCTGTGACATTGTAATAACTCCAAATGTACTGTTTTGATATGCAGCTGTGTAAATCAAATATTATTATATTTTTATTGGAGATATA
Source organism: Luscinia megarhynchos (assembly GCA_034336665.1). Classification (NCBI taxonomy): domain Eukaryota; kingdom Metazoa; phylum Chordata; class Aves; order Passeriformes; family Muscicapidae; genus Luscinia; species Luscinia megarhynchos. Next base: position 8,515,596 of record JAPFBE010000002.1, read on the forward strand.
TGTAGACTTGGCTTAATAAAGTTTAGGCTAAATTTATTCTCAGAGACAGAATTTTTACATAGACTTTTCATGTACACCCTCACTGGTAAGAGATGAGGCCTGCAATTCACATTGAAACTAAAATTCATTCAAGTTCAGTATGAAGGTGGCTTTCCTCTTTAACAATTGAAGAGTTGCCATTGCCATTCTGTTTGTGATAGGGCAAAATCTTAAATGGTGATTCAGGCACAATAAAGCCCAAGGGAATTACTGATCCTAGATTGGACATGACAGTTATAAGATACTATGACTACATGGTGTGAAAGGAGCATCAAGGAACCTAAATGTTTAACAGAGACTAATACACTGAGCAGGAGGCATGAAGGAAGAGGAAGAGAGAAAAGGCAGGCAACAAAGTTGTGTCCATTAAATATAGTGGCAATAAAACCATCTGAAAATTGTAGTCCTGGTCTCTCAGGTGTAATTGCATGAATATACTCTTACCAATATTTCAGTCCTGTCATTGTTTAAACCCTCCAGTAATATCAGTATTAAAACCCATGTTAATCATCTAAACTTTAGCATATCTATCATGCTTCTGATTTCAACCTAAATACCTGCTGAAACAGATTAGTGTTAAAACAAAACTTAAATTTATTAGATTTAAATTGATGCTTTCTCTTTTTTTATTTCTGAAAGCTTCACAGGTTACATAGTTGAGAGCAGTTGGCAAACATTATGCTAGAACCCAAAGAAACAAAGAAACTTGCCCAAATATCCTTTACCAACAAATCAAAATTAGGATTGTAGCCCACTGTCAGATCCGTAGGATCTGAACTCATCTGTGCTGGTTCCACGTGGAAAGGTGTGAGGCGGAGCCGTCTGAGGGAGCAGGAGGGCTGTCCACTCTCTGGGAGTGTCCCATGTGGGATGCGGGGACCAGTCGGAGGCTGATTCGGTGGTTGGCATCCCAGGTGGCCAACGAGAGAGTTGTTTTGTTTTCATAAATCACATTGGTGGGGGGTGGGCCGTTCTCTTTCAGCCTCCGGCCTCTCCAGAGGTAAGGTGGCTCTAGCTCGGCCCTGGCCCCCAGCCCCTGCCCTCGGCCCCTGCCCTGGCCCTGGTGGCCCCGGCTCCCCTCGGCTCGGCTCGGCTCCCTCTCCATGTGGTGTGGCCAAGCAGGGCGATGAAGGAGCCACCAAAGGCTCTCCCTTCCCCCCCCTGTTCTGAGAGAAGAGGCCTCCAGCTGACCATGTGGCTTCTTCATGACCTGGATGTAATTGTAACTCTTTTAATGCCTGGATAAGATTCTCGATCTCCTGAGCTCCCCTGAATGAGAAGAAATAAAACATGGAGTCTACAGAAGTCAGCGGAATGAAGATAAAGTTCCTGATGGGAAGAGATTGAAAAGATGCAACTGATGAGTAGCTGAAAACCTGTTTTGTGGGGCTGTAAGGGGGCTGTGACTACACTAAAATTCCTTTAAACTGTGAAATATACTTGGGGAGGTTTGGATGCTTGAGAAGAAGACTTTTTGCCTCGGGGAAATGGAGCTCTCTGCTTTTGGACTGGAATATGAACAGAGACATTTGATAGAGAATGAGATGAAGAGAATTTTGTTTTTCAGCAGCCTGTCTTTAAAAGTAGTACCCCATGTGTGCATCATAACCCATAGCACAGCTCTGGAAGGACTGTGGGAATGGGAGGAAATCATAGTTTGTAGGTCTGGGTGGATGCAAATTGTGAGAGTGGAAACATCCTCTAAGCATAAACCAGAGAAAAGGGACTTTTCTCTCTAGAGTGAACTGAAATGATTATTTAAGTGGATAACTGACTGAAGTGTTTTCTGTATGTTGTTGTCAAGAAATGTGGAATGAAGGGAGGGGGAGAAGGGAATAATCTAGAAATCTTATTCTGAATTCTTCTTGTGTTATTAATAAATTTCTTCCTATACCCTTTTAAGTTTTAAAGCCTGTCTTGCCTCTGCTCCTGAATCCCATCTCTAAAGGAAACTAAATATATTAAAATTGGCAAACCCAAGTCACACCGTGACATCATCTCATGGTCCTTTTTTTCCTTTCCTCTCTATGAATATACACAGGCAGCTAATTCACAGCTGAAATGCAGCTTGCCAGGGAAAATACACTTATCTATTCCCCTTTGTACCACCAGGGCTCCTGTGCCACTTGAAACTCCTACTGAGCAGAATATTATTCTAAAAACAGACCTTTTAAAAACTTTGATGTTCATAATCAACACTCAACAGCTGCATGAGTATTAAATCCTCTGCTCTTTTGACTACTAGCATGGCCTTTGTCTTTGGGAGACCACTACCAAAGCACTTTACCTATGAAAATTTTTAGTCCAACCTAATATTATCTCTGTTTATAAAACTGCCAACAGTTTTCTTGACATTATGCAAGAGACAGCATGGAAGACACATAGTACGTGGGAAAACTCACAGCATAAACAAGATAAGATTTCTAGCTATTCATGATGTAAGTAGTTCTTTTACTTTTAGATTTCCTCTTGAGCTTGGTAAAATGTTTATTAGTTATGTGGAAGTTGCCTTTGCTTTTGGTTATAATTGCCTAGTTTATTACTACCATGGTTAATCACCAAACATCAAACATGTGTGGGTTACAGCTGACATAAAGACCCATTCTGAAACATTTTTTGGAAGTCATTCCCTTGGTTTTAGAGTGATATTTTATCCATCTTGCTCATTTGAATTTTGTCTATTTTGCTTTTTTATCTCTCCTAATAAAGATTATGACAGAAAAACCATCAATGTATTTCTTTTTGCACAGAGTATGGTGGACTAGGTGTAATAAAATAAAATAAAATAAAAATGTGGCTTTCTTCTTACTTCCCTTTTTGTCTTACTTTCTTAAACCTGTGTTTTTCTCTTTTCTGACACAGGTTAGCATTTCCTTTCCCTTGCTCTAGCACTTGGCCCTAGCTTTTGGTTGGGCAAAGTGCACTATGTCCCTTCAAAAAATAAGACTGGGCATCCATTCCAAAACCTACCAATGTCTGAGTTTGCATATTCACTTTAAAAGCTGTTTTACACCAGAAGTTCCTTCTAGTGTCTCTCCCTTTCAGTTTCCCTGGTGATTTTGCATGTTGTGTTGCATATTAGTGCATGGAAATGTCATCATAATAAGGTCAAATTTCCCTACACACAGTGGGGGAAAAGGTGGATGAGATGCCAAGTTCTGATTGAAATCATTACTATCTCAGCATTTATAGAAACATATGAACTTAATTCAGATAAAATACCTGCAAAACATGTAATTCTATTTTCTTTAAGTGCTAATAATTGAACACTTTACAGGGAGTACAATAGCAGGAATGAAGTAAGACTAAAATAAATAAACAAACAAAAAAAAGTTGTTGATCATGAAGGTTCAATGAGTGCTCTAAAGCTTTTTTCCTTTTTCCCCTTCAATTATTTTGTGTATGCATGTAGGTTTATATTATTCTGAAGACCCTTTTGATAACCTCACAACAAGCATTTTCTACAGAGATTTCACATGAAAATAGGAGAAATCAAAAGAAAGGATTGAAATCTATCAGGGTGAAAAATTCCAATTGGAATTTTCCCATTTTTACATGGACAGGCAAGTATCTGAAAGCAGGGCCACCATTTACAGTAAAAGCTGGTATTCAATTACCTTGTTTATAGATACCAATGAACTCTGATAACTTATTGTTAAGCACATACAGGACACAAAGCTGTTGAAAGATGGAGATGTTCTATGAGTAAAATGGAGTCTTTCAAGTCTTCAGGCTCTGGTCCCATGTAATAGATGTATTTGAACAAGATGTATAGATTAATAGGTTAATTTTTTAAACAGAAATATAAGCAAATATACCAATCACCTGTAAATTGCTGAATGACTAGGATTTAGCAACTCTGTGTTTCTAAAAGCAGGCAGCATGTGTAGGTGTCTTAAACTTTTATTTAAAGAACCTATGTTTAGGTTGCAAGCTTGAAAATTTTGAGTATGAACAAAGTAAGATCAGCAATTAGGTTATACACTGAACTCAGTGGATAACAGAAGGAAAAATGTTACTTGTATCAAACAGGTTATTAGGCAGCCAGCACATTATTATTTTAAAAAACAGAGACAAGACTGATTGGAATCTTCAATTTGCAAATACATAATGAAAGGAGTAGTAGATTTAACCTATGGTTCAGTGTAGGACATATACTGGATTAAGTCCAGGAGATTTTAGACTGTGGTAAACAGTATTTGAAGATTCATGTATCGAGTTTATTTTGTGCTAAATTTTATTGTGTTTTAGCAGAAAGAGACTCTTCTGGCTGCACATTCCTGGCAACGGCATCATGTTCCATGATCTGTGCTTTCCATTTCTGCCAAGTACACAGAACATCTCCACTGGGGAGAACCAGTAAAATACAGCTTGGCTATTGGGTCATCTGGTGCTGTCACTGAGAAAAAGCTCTGAAGGTCTGTTAGAGCGGGATGGGAAGGATGCAACGGAGAACAGACTCTGATAGTCAACTTTCTCTTCCCTCCTGTGACAGCAGCATGGAGGATGTCTGTCTCCCTAAAAGAACTGCAGTTTGCATTCTGGAAAGCTCCCCACAGGCAACAGCTTGACCAGAGAACATTTCAGTAAAAATGAGTTCTGCTGTCCATGAAAGATGTCTTCCAGCAGGCTCTGTTATAATAAGTCACTTGTTTTGAAAAATTGGAAGAGAGGTAAAAAAACAGGATGGAAAGCAAAAAGCAAATCTCTACATGAGAAATCTAAATAAATAAATAAATAAATAAATAAATATGAAACGTTTAGTAGAAGGTGTTTGGGGTTTTTTTTGCAAATGCCTGCCTTTAACAAACTCAAAGTATGTTCTTGGACATTGAGTGTTCTGGTCCCCCAGCACAACAAAAGTGAATCAAGAAATGGTTCAAATAGTTTGCACCCTGGAGACTGGCTGAAACTGCAACACAGAGATTGAATACCCTCTCATGTCTTACTGATTTCTCAGGGACAACCACTTTTACTCTCCTGACCCATGGCTGAATGGTGAAAGCAAGTATTGCCATCAATTTTAGAACTGGAAAAAACCAAAAACTCCAGTTAATTCTTTGATTTCAATCACCTTATTTTGAGCATTTTTTCTTATTGTTTTTTCATGACTTTTCCATTGCATTAAAAAAATTATTTAGCTTCCAATAATGTACCCTGTGTCAGGAAGACCTCCTAAACCACTTCTGGGGCTAGGCACCTCTATATACTAAGTTCTTCTTTCTTATCTCAGCAAGCCCATATTGTAGACTTGAATATAACATTGTCTAGGTATATGGAGGAACATAAAGCTTCTTTTATGTTAGCTAAAGGCTATGTTAAAGCTGCTGTTAGTTAGGGTGTCACTGAATAAGTAAAACAAGAAATTCTGTCATGTGTATCTTGGATTCTAAACAAAAAAATACACTGTAGAATAGTCAGAAGTAAAATTGGAAACAATTATGGCAAAATTCAAAATCCATCCTTACAAAATGAAGCAGTAACCTGCAAGCTAATTAATATTAATAAAATAAATATTATTATTAAGAAATGCACAGTGTCCATACAACCTCCCAGTTTTTTATTTCTTTCATTTTCTAACTGTTCTTTTCTTATATTGCATTTAGTTCTGGTTTCATGACATTTTCTATAGTGTTTGCTGTAAGCACAATTATTTTCTAGCACACAGAGTTGCTTTTGTGTTTGTATTTTGTGATCATAACTGGGAGGGCAAGTTTAGAAAATTCAGCTCAATGTCTAATTGACAACATTAAAGAAAATGCTGCCAGCTGGCCTTTTTGAATCAGTAACCATGTGAGTAAAATGATTTTTTCTCTTTCAACATCTTTCTCATCCTGCTTCTTCATAAAATGGATAATGAGCCTTCACATCAGTTTTTATGCTAAAATAAACTACTGATAATTATTTATTATAATTATTGCAGCTAACCAGTTCAAAAACTGAAATATATAGGAGAATTTTTTTTACTGTCTATAATCAGCTACCACACAGAATATAACTGTTATGCCACAGATTGCTCTAGTATACGATTATGCTTTTATAATTGCATTCCTTGCAATTTTCTACATCATAAGTCCTCATTGATAAATTTGATCAGTGAATGAGTTTCATAAGTAATTAGAGAAACTAATTACATGACCCTGCCTTGATGTGGGGGTCGGACTAAATGATCTCCAGAGATTCCTTCCAGCTCTAACTATTCTGTGATTCCTTAGCAGTAATGCACACCAGTCTTAATAACACTCCAATGTAACCATTTTATCCTATTATATTCAGGAATGTAAGTGCTTCAAAAAGAACTCTGTACTTCATAGCCAAGGGAACAGTAGACAGCCACAGAATATTCTAAGACAGAAATAGGGTATAAGAAAACCTTTGCACGTAAAAAATCTTGGAAATATTTCTGGAAATGCAACAAGAATGAGTCTCGGATCTGGAAAATATGCCTTGTAGTGATAAACCAAGAAGTTCAGTCTCCTTGGATTAGCCAAGAAGAAATTCAGGAAGAGAAGAAATTTCTTGGTTACAGTTTCAAAGGTTCTGCATGTGTAAGGATTTCTGGTACCAATCAACAGTTTATTGTACCATAAAGAGACATAATAAGACCAATGTTTGGAGACACATTCAGACAAGATAAGAGACATTAATTTGAAAAAGTGTGAACAATACAACTATGGAAATTTGAATTCATACCTTTCTAAAAGGATACTAATTTCCTCCTATTCAAACAGAGAAACAATGGATAAACTACTGATCTGTGTGCACCATGACACAGAAAGCTCAAATTACTGCCTGGACTCAATATTTACCAGGCTTTCTCTTTTCCATCTATAGTATATTCTAGCAATGCAACCTTCCCAACCTGATTGGGCTTTATGCTTCCTGTATTGATTTACATTCAGCAAATTCAATGAATTTCAGCCAAAGGCTGACTCCTGATGGTTCCTTTTTTACATGCATTGTATATAACCAATCAAAGACATCACACAGAATTGAAATGGGACACTGAACTTAATCCTCCTATATTTTAACATGAAAGGTCAGCCATGTGTAGAGAAAATAAAAATATTTGATCTACTGTAAGATATTTTTGGATTACTATATATAGACTTATAAGCAGGGAATGTATTATTTTATAGGGTTGTTTTAAATATCTTGGGTAACATTAAATGGACTTTTTTTTTCCCTACTTGCTCAGCTGTCTTAATGGATATAGGCCAGGAAAAACTAAAGCAAACTAGTAGGAGAAGAAATGTAGGGTTTTTTTCTGGCTGCAGATTTGCCTTCTGCCGTGGAAACTCTGGAATAAGAGAATGAACAGTTAAAAGACCTGCAATTAAACTAACTTAATCTGGTAAATGTGAGGCACTTAAAACTTTAGCAGCCTTGCAGGTAGGAACAGTAGGAAGGGTGGGAAAGGGAAATACAGAAGGAAAGAGGGCTGAATTCCAGAACATGTGAAAGGGTTGCAGGGTGTCAGCAGGTCAGACCAAAGGAGAGTAGGTGGCCCGTAACATTTGGGTTTGTGCTTTTTATTGGGGGTGTTAGGGGGTGGTGTTAATCTGCTTCACAGATTTTCCCTCTCCCTGTACACTTTTCATCTCAGGACAAATGGAATAGACTATGTTTTATGGTGCCTTCTCTAAAGGGATGGAAAAATGCCCAACAGCTATTAATTAATTTGCATTGACAACAACCCTGTAAGAAAGAGAAGCATTTACAGGTGAAGCTGAGAGAGGTTTTTTCTCAAGGTCAGAAGGACATTTGTGGCAGAGCAGAGAATTGTACCCAAGGCTCCTGGCCCTTAACCCTATGTCTCAGACATCATGCTATCTTCTCTTCCATGCATTATATTCCTTGTATTATGAGCATTGCCACTTCCCAGTGACAGATGCACGAACAGCTGCACGATTTGATGTTTATAGATGCTTCTATGTGACTTTTAACTCAGAGTAATCTATGGAAAAAAACATGTTGAAATTTGTAGAGCTAAATAGATTAAAGGTGCACATTCTTTAACCATTTTTGCTAATGCATCCAAAGCGTATTGCTAGCATACCAAAATCACATAAATTCCAAAGTCTGCATTTTTTTAACCACCTCACTCATGCTCCCAAGGAATGTGCTGGCTGAAATACAGGAATGTGAAATTCTTTCTTCTTCCCATCTCCTTTCCTTTTTCTGCTGGTTATTAATATGCTAGATAGACATTAAAAGCAAAAAAGGAAGGGTGAGGAGGTTAAACACCACCTTCCAAAATCTATATGTTCATATTTGTTCATATTTTATTTCTAAGTTAGCCAAACTCCCTGTTGCTTAAAAATAGCTGTGCTGCAACCCCATGAGAAAAAAAAAGGTACATATAAAAACATTCAGCAATCATATTCCATTTCCACTGAAAATATTAATGTTGTCTTAGTCAGTTTTGCACCATCTATTCCAGCCCCAGACTCAGGAATTAGTTCATATATGCATGAAACTGTAGAAAAACCTAAAATTACCAGTACACATTCAATATCATAAATTTCCATCTGCTTTTTTAGTGAAAGCCTAGGCTGATCTCTGTGTTGTCTTAACTATTTCATCCATCTCTAATATTTGTCCACGTTGTCAAGATCTGTCTCTCTCATTTGGATGCTGGTAAAACTTGAGGCTTTAAATTCTTTGTGGATTAAGGAAAATAAAGAAAAACCCTGTAAAACAGGGTTGACTGATTGACTAGACTTGATTTTGGCTTCTGTATCAAACGAGAATTTCCACATAAATGGATTTAAATGTCTTTTACATTTTTGTGATTTGGTGTACCTTTAACACTAGGTTCTCCCCAGCATTTTTAACATACTTTTCTTAATCTTTTGATATGTATGATAGATTTCCAAACGTTCTTCTCTGTAGATTTTAATAGGATTTAATCTTACACAAAAAGGCCCAAATATAGCGATTCAGAAAGTCTTTGAGTTTGCCCTAGGTTGTGTCTTAGTCTTAGCAGAATGTGATTTTACTGGCCTATGTGCCATGCCCAAAGCAGAATGGTCTAGGAAGAGTCATTAAACATCACAGCTGTTTTGCTCCACTTCTGACCATTGCCTTCTAAGAACCTCAATGGTGTTGCTCAGTCAGTCTCAGGAGCCCAGGGTGTAAGTCTTGTTCTATTACTTATGGTCCTGCCATGGATTTCATAGGCAGAAAGCTGAAAAGAGATATTTCAAGAATTTAGTCCTGACTGTTTTTAGAATATGCGTTTATGTCCGTTTTCTGGACTAAGAAAATGTAAGAAAAAGGATTACTTATATTAGTGAAGAAAATGTGACTATACTGAAATCCTTAAGAATTAAGCCCAGGAAAGGTTGGATCAACACCATTTGCATGTAAATGGTATCTCAATGGGCCAGTTTTTTACTCAGGCTATATCACTGGGATTCACTTTTTTTTTTTTTCCCCTTACTTTTTAAAAAAATTTTATCTTATTTTTTTTCCTTTTATTTTTTTTCCTCCCCCAAATCTTTACAACACCTTCTTGGCTCCCAAGTTTGCTTGAATAGGCTTAGAATGTCCTTAACTGTGCTATTCTGGTCTCCTTATGGAGAGAGTTACTCTTTATCATAGATCTAATTTCTTATATGTGTCATTTCTTTTTCACATGGATTCTACCAGCTATAAAAGATTATTTTTTGCATATTTTCCTAAATCAAATACCTTTTCCAGGAATTTTCTGTTACTGAAGTTTAAATGTCCTTTTTTTTTGTGCTATCTACACTCTTCTCTAATTTCATTAATTTTCAGAGTGGTGCTGTGATATTCAGATCAGCATGCTCTGAAACCCCAAATCAAAGAAAGACCCAAAGCTCTCCTCGAGCACATGCAAAGAAAGGTGGCCATGAATTTACATTTTCCTTAAGATAGTATCAGAATATGGGCTTCTTAGTTTCAGTCTGTTAAGCACTACATAATTTATAGTAAGAACATAACTTAGAACAGCTGAGTTTAACCTTCCCAGAAGAGTTTTCATGTTTATGTTGTTCTTTTTATAGAGCTGAGGAACAGAATTATTTTTGTAGCTGAAATCAACCTAGTTAGGCAACTGTTACTTGTTCTACTGACTTACAGTTATTAATGGCATACAAAGATATAAGACAGCAATTAAATGCTTATACCCATAAAATGTACTTCAGTTAGTACATTTGAAGGTAGTTCATTGTGTGAAAAATGACAAACAGACAAGAAGAGAAGACAAACAGTTAATCAAGCGGCTTGTCAGTTTAATTATAAATCGATTTGTCTAATTGTGTACTGTGATCCTGTTGTTGCCTATGGTCTGACTAACACTGACTGTTATGGAATCTTTGCATCAAGCTCATGAGGCTGTGGCTGAGCTGAAACTTTAATTCTTAATCCATTTGTTACTGAATGAAGCATTGACTCAGGCTAAAAAGTCATGAATATTCTCAGTTTTAATGGCCTATGCAAGTTAATGATATGTTCCATTCTACTATTTCAAATGACATACTTTTTCCCTTTTATGGATTTTTTTTTGTATCACAGGATAGGTGCATTGGCTTCATAGTCTTCACCAAAGTCCAAAATATGCAGCTGTTCACTAGCATCAAATCAAGCTCTGACTGACACTGTACTTGGCTATGGGTTTGAAATGTGGCCTGGTGCCCGGGATGTTTTTAACCATGTAGGGAAATGGCATAAACCATAGCATAGACTTGACATTTTCACCACCATGAAACAGCTGAAGCAGGTAGTTTTGTTGCTCTGGTTACAGTCCTTCCTGAAAACTCTGTTTTAGCATGTGGGAGACAAGAAATCCTATTCACTCTTGGTCAATGGAAAGCACTCTGGGAAAGATTCAGCTAACAGGGAGGTGACAAACAGGTCATGTAACTAGAGAACAGGTTGTATGGCCAGCATGTGCTTGCCTCAGGTGTAGAGATTCTTTGAGGAGATGCATGGAGACTACATGATGAGAGAGCTGAATGGGTAAAGGGATGCATGAACAGCGACACTGCAGTGGCAGGCAGCCAACGACTGCATGTTCTGGTTCAAGTTTAGAACATTAAAATGCTCATTTCATTACAATAAATGACTTTTGGGAGAAGCAAGGAGGTCTGTGTGTCTTTATTCCCCATTGCTACAAATGGCTGCCCAAACTGGGACAAGATGTGGACCACACCAATAGCAACTTCCATTGGACCAGGAATCTGGGTAGACCAGGAAAAGTTTGGTAGAGGAACCCAACTATGTGCCCACCATCTATCAGTGGAAGAATTATGGGAGGAAAAATATCCCTGGAACAAAGGCAGAGCCTAGACCTGTTATGGTGGCTCCTGCATCAGCAAAGTACAGAAATCTCCAACGCTAAGTACCTTGCTGCACTGGGTGTCCATGCATGTAAAAGATTTCCCTTCTACTGAGACTTTTCAATTGTAAGCCTGGCAGGCAGTAGGACAGAAACTTTTTAATATTGCCAGGAACAGCAATGCCAATACTTACAGGTAAGTGGGGGTCTATTACAGCAGCTCTTAAACTTGCTCAGAGGTCAGTGTGTCTTTGTTCCCCATTCGCTGTGTTAGCTGTCATTAATCCCAGTACTTCTGATATCTGTGAAGCTGCTAAGTGAACTGTAACTTATTAGCCATGCTCACTTTCCCACCTTCAGATTCTCAAGCAAAAGGGGGGGAACTTTGTCCTCAGTTAGTCAACTTACTTATTTAAATAATGAAAATTTTTCTTTAAAGAAAAGAAAAGGGACCAACAGTTTATGGCAAAATGGCATAAGTGACTTGACAGTACTTTGCACTGATGAGGTCACACCCTGAGTGATGTGTCCAGTTCTGTCCCCTCAGTTTAGGAAGGACGTTGAGATGCTTGAGCACATCCAGAGAAGGGCAACAAGGCTGGAGAGGGGCTTGGAACACAAACCCTGTGAGGAATGGCTGAGGGAGCTGACATATAGCTAAAAGAAAATAATTCTGTGGAAATTTGAAGACAGGCAAAAGTGAAGCAAAGAGATTGTTAGGAAGCCATGAGGGAGGCTAAGGCTATAACAAGATGGTGTCCCAGACATAGTCTTCCCAAGCTGCCAACCTTGGGAAGTCAGTGGTAGGGTCAGGAGGTGTACTGGTGGATAAAATAAAAGGAAATCCCTCCTGCCTCATTTTCTAGCACACAAAGATCTGCTATGAAGTTGATACTGAAAGGACCTGCAGCTGTTGGTAACAAGAATTAACTTGGTGCTTTTTCAAAATTGTCTCCAAGATAAAAGTACAGTTATTGTGTAGTAATGAAAACTAAATGTTCATGAGATGCCCATACAAGATGATTACATAGAAGATCTTTGTTTTTTTTTCCCTAATCCCTACTATTTTCTCCTTATTATGAATGTCCTCAGCCTCTTTAACCCACCTCTTTAGTTTAAGTAATGACTAGTCATTTACCAAGCCTGTCATTATGGCTTTGAGAAATTACCTAAAATGCAAGTGCTGCAGTCCCAGGGAATTAACTGGGCATAAGTATCTCCTAAGTGCTGTTGTACTGTAAACATTGTATGTTATTAGCAGTGGATTGATCTACTCTTTTCTACTTTACACACATTTTAAAGGATGACTCAGATTATTCACACTTTGCATTGCTTTGTTTAGTATTAATCCTTCCTTTTTTTTATCTACCAGCTTCCTTACAGTTCTTCTAATTTAGGACACTTTATAGCAAAGTTGAGGTAGCCTGAGCAAGACTGGGGCTTTAATGTGATGACCACAAGAAAAGCACGATTTTAGAGTGGATTCCTCCCTGAAGAGCTAAGGTGATAAATACCCTATAGTGGAAGAGAGGAGAGGAGAGGAGAGGAGAGGAGAGGAGAGGAGAGGAGAGGAGAGGAGAGAGGAGAGGAGAGGAGAGGAGAGGAGAGGAGAGGAGAGGAGAGGAGAGGAGAGGAGAGGAGAGGAGAGGAGAGGAGAGGAGAGGAGAGGAGAGGAGAGGAGAGGAGAGGAGAGGAGAGGAGAGGAGAGGAGAGGAGAGGAGAGGAGAGGAGAGGAGAGGAGAGGAGAGGAGATATATTTCCATCTTTAATTTTCTGTATCACAAATGCTCAAAGGCCATAAAACTCTTCACATTTTTCAGGACTATTTTTCCTAGAACTCAGAGAAGAAATTAATATGATCTGAACTGTTATTTCTGGAACAAAATTCCAACCCAAAGAGAATTCAAATAATATATCATTAATCTGAAGAGCATGCTGCAAGTGATGTTTGAAAAGCACAGAATTGCCAGTGGCGTGGAGCCAGCTAATGTTGTCCTTTGCTCACTGAAGTCATTGTTGTTGCTAGGATTTTTGGGTTTTGTTTTTCTGGTGAGCTGTGGTTTTTTTTCCTTTTCTGTCCATCTGATTTCTGAAAATGCTTTCCATGAATTCTTATTGGTTGTAGCATATTTTTGCTGTTGGTATGTATGCAATGCATCTCTATATCTAGCATTTTGGGATAGTTTTCTTGATGATTTTTTCCATTCATTTCTTGGTTTGTTTCTTCTTTCAGTCATAATGGTTTAACCAGGCTCTTTTGAATTCAAAGGTCAGTTGGTGAAGTAAAGGGGTGCTTTGACACCATTTCAGGAACACCATGATCTACTGCAAAACCAGTCAGCAGTGTTGGACAAATGGGTGCAAATTATTGGGACTACTGAGATTCCCAAGATTGCTCTTTTTCAGGGCACTGCTGAGAGTAGTAGTTTATTTGTTCTTTAACCCACTCAGGAAACCAGTCTGAACTGTGTGAAAGCCCAGGGTCTCACATGCCATGGAAAGGAGGAAAGACAGATAGGCATATTAAAAAAGATATGCCTGAGTAGTGTGTGCAATAGAAGTGGAAAGGAAGGTGATAATTTTTGCTTATATATTTACTCTCCTTTCTTTCTGAATTACCTACTTTAAAAGGTGCAGAGGCTACTTAAAAGCCTATGGATCTTTCATGCATCCTTCTATAATTTGGTCTCAAAACTTTATATGGTCATCTGATTTTTCACTTTAAATATTGACTTTATTCACTTTAAATATGACTGTTTCTGTAAAATTATCCATTAGAAACATACTGTACATACAACTAACTGCTCTTAAAAACTGCTATGTATCTCAATCTGAGGACCATATAGCCAAGACCAGCACATAAGAAATCAGTAGGTAATTGAGATATATGTAGCAGACTAGAAGGCCACTTACACAAGAGGATTTCACTGAAAGACAATATAGAAAATGTAGTTTGGGAAAATACTCTGAAAAGAAAGAAACTGGAGCTTCTGGGTCCTCTTTACAAGATCAGAACAGCCTTGTAGATTTAAAAAAAAAAAAAGTAAATTTGGCTTTTTCTTTACTTATGTTTTGGCTTTTCAAGGAAGAAGCCAGAAACTGTAATAGACTGTTATTGACATAATGATGTTTATGAAGAAGGCAGGAATATGTGTAGTCAAGTTATACAGAGAATCACACTCCCTGGTTAAATTGTAGATGAATGTGCAGCATTCACTGAAACAATTAACTGGTGCAAGTATAAGAAAAGATGCATCAGCTCTCAGCATGTGTTCCCTTAAGGGCCAGAAGAAACATGTTCATGCCAGTGTGAACCATGGTTCAAAGAACTGGAAAATTCAAGAGACTTTGCCTGAAAGTTTCCACTATGGTTTTAGCTAAAAATACTTTCATGTAAGCTAGCAGTGTACCTTATTCTAAGGTACACCATTTATTTCTCTTTCTTTTGATTTAAGAAAACAGATTTAAATGTCATATTCTCATGTGCAACATTAACATGCAGTAAAATAGCCAGTTAGACAAAAGACCACACTTAACATCAATACTTTTTCTTGGTTTGATAGTTGCCTTTAAATAATAAATATGTATTTACCCTCATTATTTTAAACACTCAACTATGAAAGTTAAATAGAAGGGCATCACAATTTTTAAATTAGCAATAACTTTCACTGACTTTAGAGAGGCTATAAAAGAGCTACAACTGATTCCCTCTACGCCCATCATTGATGAAATAATGCAGAGTTTTTGTGTTAAACAGCATGTTTCTTGCTAAGAGCTCTTAGTAAAGTGGTAAAAAAAGGTTGATTTTTTTTAATATTTTCTTCAGATTATTCTCCAATTGTACTACATGTACTACTAGCATAACTGAAAGAGAACTTTCAAATCTCATTATTTTTTTTCCAAAATTCTCTACTGAGGGCTGTAAGTTTTTTAAACACCCACATTTTGTAGGAAATAATTGAGGTATGTGATATACTCTATGCGTTTTCAAATGCAGACTTCAACAGGCATCAGAAATCAAACAGCTTATTATCCAATGCAGTCCACATGGTTTAAATAGATTTAAAGGACATAATTCTCAATGAAGACAGATACTCACTTCTACTGGCAGAATATATTTTTTTGTTGTTTTTGTTTTGTTTGGAGGTGGTTTTGGCCCTAATATCCCTTATTCTACCCCTCATCTTTTTAACATCAATGTTGGACATTGCTCATCCCAAATTAGTAGTTTGAGGTAAGGGAGTAGTTCTGAAAAAGGCAGTGCCTGAGATGAAAATGTATATAACACAGGGAAGAAAACTCTGTTTAAAGATGACAATTCTCATTTATTGTGAATTAAGCTCCTTGCAAGGGTGCTAAACAAATGTACTGTAAGGAATTTAGGGAAAGCTTAGGAAGCTAGTGAAACTTGAAGAAAAATACCTTAATAGCAACTAAAAGAAAAAATAAATCTGAGTCCATGAGTCCTTTCTTTGCATGACTTCATATGTGTGTCCATTCATGTTTGCACACATATTTCTTTATGTATGGGTGAAAAAGAAGTCTAGTTCTCTATCAACTGTATGCTCTGGAACAAAAAATTCTTGTGCAACATTTTTAAAATTCTATATTTTTAAATAACTGGTTGACTTCACTTTATCATGAAATTGTCAGTGACTCAAACCCATATTTGGGTAATTAATTTAGGTATTCATCCAGAGAACTGATTCAATCACTTAGAAAATGGCAAAAAGGTCGTTTTCTTTTAAGTTCTCTTTTAGGATAAAGGTAGAAATAAACATTCTTCTGTGAAAAATAAAAAGTTTAAAATAAATCCAAATTCAATAAGTTTCTGTAAGCACTCTAAAACAGGGTTCAAACTCTAAATGGTTAAATAAATAACAAGGATCATGCTGAGCTGGGTAAAAAAAAAAAATATTTTAATTTCATTCTTTCCAAATTCCTTTGACTCCAAGTTCCAAATGAAATTTGAATCTAAAAAAACAAACAGATTTTGCAGGACTTTGTTGTTGGAAATTGATCGAGAGGATGTAGCCTAGCATTAACAGGCTAAGCCTGGCAACTGAGGTTAGACCTTCAAAGAATAAACTATTGGCAATGACAGCAAGAATGCAAAAGTGAATTGTCTAGCACAAAGGCTTTGGATTATAATTATTTCATAAGTATTTTACTTAAAAGAAAACAGAAGAAAAATAAAAAATAAAAAATTGCACTTAGTGGACACTTTCACATGTATGGCATTTCCACTCAATATTTGTTTTCTTTTTTTTTTAACTTAAAATATTAGAGATGTTTCCAGACTTGGAGGTTAAGGGGAAAAAATTATCCTGTTGTCATTTGTTTGTTTTCATTAGTAGCTTATGATATCAGAAAAAATAAATTGTAAATTTGCATGTTTAATGAAGTTTACTTGCTTCTCTTCTACATACAGCTCTACTTTCAGGCACTAATAAATTCAAAGAAAGATAGTCTTGTTTTACATAATTAGAGTATCTGTTCAGCAATGTACTAACTGTAGCTTGCCTATTGTGTGATTGAGGACTCTCTGAACTATCTGTTATTCTTGGCTCCCATGCAATGCCATAGAATCACACAGTAGTTTGGGTTGGAAGGGATCTTAAAGAACATTGAGTTCCAACTGCCATGCCTTGGGCAGGGGTCCCTTCTACCACACCAGGCTGCTCAAAGCACCATCCACCTGGCCTGGAGCACTTCCAGGGATGGGGAATTCACAGCTTCTCTGGGCAGCCTGTGCCAGTGTCTCACCACTATCAGAGTGTTGTATCTTATCTAATTCCCCAGCTCCTCCCCAGCTTCTTGTACCCTTTAGACACTTGAAGGTTGCTATGAAGTCTTCTATGGAGCCTTCTCCTCCCCAGGCTGAACAACAAATGTCAAGGTCCCTCTGGATGACATCAAGTTATTGACCACAACACTTTAGGGTGTGATCATCCAGCCAATTCCTTTATCAGTGGGAATTCCTTCTATCAGATCCCTGTCCCTCCAGTATAGAGACAAAGATGTCAGGCAGAACAATGTCAGATTTCAGGAACTATGCCAAGGTATAACACTTCTGTGTGTTGGATTACATTAATTTTGGTAATTTTTCTGTTCTTCATCTTTTCTTTGTCATTTATTCAGTGCTTGTAGTGCAAGGATGACATGGAGTTTTGTACCTGAGGATGCTCCAGAAGCAGTACACTTCCCAACCAGCAGGGATCCTCTTCTAGGTGGAAAGCAGTGACAATCCAAAATATAGCAGCCTCTTCAATCTGAAAGTAGGAAGCACTTTTTCTGCTCTCTTCCATTAAGGGATAGAGATGGGAGCAGTATTGCATTGAAAAGGTAAATTACAGTAGATTTTGACAGGAGATTTTCTCTGTGCCTTAGCAGTCACTCTTTTTTTCCAGAATGTCTGCTGGACAGCCTAGAGAGTGGAGTGTGGATGACTGATGTTTTTTGGTTGTGAGGGCTCAAGGTGCAGAAATAAGGACATCTTTACTTGTTTCCAGAAGAAAGTACATGGTCAAAGTCAAACTGAAACCATGCAGTATATAAAAGTAACATTAAGACACTGCTTTTTCAGACTTAAAATATGTTAATATGCATGTCTTTCTACATGAACATACCCCCAAATAGTGATGAAAGTTCTCCTGGGATCTTTGAGTGTAGGGATCCCCAGATTGATGAGGCTGCAGCCCACTTGAGTAGTAGTTGTAACTCCAGGTGATGTTGGTGCATTTTCAAAGAGAGGAGGGAGGAAAAAGGAAAAGAACTGAGTGTTTCAAGGCATGTTGTCTTCAAACACTAGAGTGTTTGGAGACTAGTCACCAGTTACAGACATGAATCTTATGTTTCCCACAGAAATTTATTCCTAAACAACATCTAAAATCTAGAGTCTACTCTATTTAACATATATCAGCAATTCCAAAATGGGCAGGAGCTTTGCTTTGAGCTTCTGCGTGCTTGAGCCATAATTTATCAGACACTTGCAATACAGAGCAGTATAACATCCTTTGAGCTTACTAAGCCACACCAGTGACACTGCAGATAGAAGTTCAATTTCTCCTCTTCTACTATTTCTGTCAGGGATTGAAAGCTCCAGCCCCAGTGCAGTAAATAGTAGCTGAAAGGCAGAAACATGTGAAAGCACCCCAGCTGTTTTTGAAATGATTGTGTGACTATGCCCTGAGAGAGCTGAACACATGATGGCAGTAGGATGCTGCAGCTGACTGTGGATGGTGGAAATCCTGGACCACAACCATATGACTATATCTGCTAATTTAATTAACTTGTGAAAAGGGGATATTTGTGGAGATCCACCATCTTCTAGGAACTGCTTCTAGTTCTAGGTCACAAGAGTGAAAATTCACATTAAGTTCTTTGCATCCATGGAGATTTATTTGTATGCTTGCCACCTTGTCCAATTTCCATTTGGAACAGAAAGAAGAAATTCTATCATAAATAATGTGAGGAATCTGATTTTAAATATTACCTGTGTAATTTTACAGGTGCTTCTCACTTCTTCAAGAAAATATTACAAGAAATTATGACAAATCCCCACTTAAATCACCTCTTCCATCTCTTCCATCACACATTAGTGCTTTCTCTGACAGTCCTGAGGAGTCCTAGGCAATTTACTTGCACATTATAGAGCCTCTGAGGTTCTTTACACCTCAGAATAATTTTTAGGTTTTCCTTTCTATCCTTTTTCCTCCAACTCTACTTCACAGAAAATTCACTTCTTTAGAGTACAGTAAGCAGCACTGCAAGTAACTTTCCACTAATATTTAAAATCCTATCAAAATTTTAAATAGGAAGTGATGGCTCACCATTCTAAGTCATCAGGACTGAAAATCAGGATTTCTTGATCTGTAAACCACTTAAGTGCTTGCTAAAGTGTTTGCTGAGAGAGGAGAAATCTTTCTGCATGCCTCCAGATTCAAAATATTCAACATGAGGTGACTTTCAAAAACCAGATAATTCTTTGCCACTAGACTCCCGTCACTTAGTCTGTGGGTTTCTTAACCATAAATCTTCTGCCAGATGCAGGCATATTTGTATTGCCTAAATAAAAAGACAAGGTCAAATTTTCTCATATTGTAAACCTTTTAGACTTTCGTAAGAAAAAAGTTTAAGATTCCTGCCTACCTACCTCGAAATAGGCTGCAGGGTTTTAATTAAGCAAATGATTCTATGATATCTTTAATTATAGACCACACAGAAGTAGTATAAACTCTTAGGTAACAAAAAAACCAAAAACAAAAACAAAAACGAAAAACCATCAAGAAACATAGAATCATAGCATCATTAAGGTTGGAAAATATTTCAAGATTGAGTACAACCATTAATCTAACACTGCCAGGTCCACCACTGAACCATGTCCCTAAGCACCATATTTTCATTATTTTTTTGCTCTACAGAAGAATCTGAGGATCTTGAAAGACTTTAGGATATGTAAACCTGAGTAAGAAGTAGCAGGCAGATACTACCAGATAAGGTAATATCTGTGAGGGGGCAATCTGTTGCTGCCTTCAAACTATTGCTTCCATCATGCTCAAATAAGCTCCAGCCTGGTTTTGATCTTTGATCTGAGATTTAGCATCCCATAAACCAGTCTATTTCAGCAATAAAGTCAAATGAGAACTGCAGCACCCACTATAAGGAATTATTTGATTTCCTTCTAATGAGCTCTGTAACATTATTGGCTCATGTAAATGTCTGCCCAAGAGGTTGTCATTCTGAATGGAGAAGTAAGAGCTCCTGATTAGAATTTTTTTAGCTCTCAAGCAGACACATATATCACCTGGATGATGCACATATGTCCTGGCTAAAGGAACAAGTAGATCCTTGAGAACTGGCTCTAAGGAAACGTGGTTTCCTATTAAACAAAAGCCTGAGTAATGCTTTCCTCATTTACAAGGTTTGTCTCAAGAGTGTATTCCCTAGTGCCTAGTACAGAGAATGGTCCTACGTTCACAGAATTTGTAAGATTCTCCCCCTGGTGCCTTATTGCAGTCTTTCCCACAGTTACAGAATAACCAGTCCTGCTGCTCTCTTCCAGTTTATTCATGGAGCAACTTTTAAGAGTTTTATTTTATTCAAAATTTCCACTGTAACCATTCTAATTTGCTTTAAAATTTACCATTTTTTAAAATTATTTTTTTTAAAAAAGTTTTTGAAGGCAAGCTGAGTGCTGAGTGATCCTACACAGCCTGTTTCCAAAAAATAACAGAATAAAAAATGGCTTTGCTTTAAGTTTTAATCTGTTTTATGAAAACAAGACCTGATAGTTACACAAAATAATTTTCTAACAAGTACAAACACTCTGCTAAAGATTTGTACTTGGATTTCCAATGCTTTTGGAAAGGTTTTTCTCTAAACACACTTGAAAGGAGCCAAATCACCACTGAAAAGTGTTGTTTGAGATTTTTTTCTGTGGAATTACAAAGGAAAAATTAGGGAAATAAAGGACAGTATTAAAAATATCTGGTTTTAAAGTGAAAAGTTGTCCCAAATATACCTCAGTAATCACTGATGAGACCCAGATACTTGAATTGCACATACAGAATCTGAAGTAGCGAGGTGACAATTTTTTTCTAGTCATGGAAGTTATTCAGACTTGTCAAAGAAACTGATCTAGAACTATCTGATAATAATGACTGACCAGGCAATGGAGTGACAGGTACAACCTGATGGTGATAAATCTAAAAGAGGGTCATAGTCCTACTTATATAGGCCCAACAATGGGCTCTATATTGCTTAATTACCACTCAGGAAAGAGACCTTGGTGTAACAATAATGATATAATACTCACTGATTAAACTTTATGTGCAATGTTGCTCACTTTATCCCAAAGACAGGAAGTTTCCTTTATAGAAAAAGGACAAAGAATACAGAGAAAAGATGACCCGACAACTTACATTCAAAAGAAATACAGAGATACTCTAATGATTAATATACCTTCATTGCTTTTCATGTCACTAAGACTCCTTAGAACATTTGCTCAACTTCAAATTCAAGCTTATATTCATTTCTTAAAGCCAGATAAATGTTCTCTTTTCTTTGTATCTTCTGAATTCCGATCTCTTCTTACCACACCAAAACTCACATTGGGCTCAGAGACTATTCTCAACATGATATAAATATTATGCTTGATTACTCTTAAATCTAAAACCAGGAGGTTTTCTCAAGAGAAGATATTTTGCACCTTGCTTTAATATATTTTACAATACTCGAATTACAATTTACAATTATGAATGTGAGTTGCATGCTTGGTATTAAAGTGAATTGTATTTGGAATGACAGATTTGGCTGCACTGGAAAGGTGTAATATATTTAGTCCCTTTGTTTTTACAAGAGCACAGAAGAATCTTGTCAATAAACTACTTAAAATTCCAAGTTTCTCTACCTTATTTTCCTGATAACTTATACAGTTCTTCCAGACAAGCAAGATAGATTTTGTTCATATGGTCTGTCAGGTAGAATATGAATGTGCAGTTTCAAATCCTGACTTTCCCCACCATTGTCACGAGACTTTTGCACAGAAGTTCAGAGATAATACATTCCTTAGGCAATAATCACATGTTTCTGTTTGCTTTTGTCTTTACAGCCAGGCTTCTCACATGATTTTACAATGGTGAATATGGTATATTCAACAGTCAAAAGTTAGACACAAAGTTACACACACTGGGAAAAGCTGTATTTCACCTATTTCAGCTGTCTTCTTTTGTAGGATATATATTGCTTCCTGGAAGTGTATTCTTCTCTCCAGTGATTATATAGGAATGGTAATTCATCATTTACCATACTCAGTGCTGTTTTCTACATTTGGTCAGAAGAATACCATCTTTATTGTCACAATCTCAGTTACTGAATGAGAATAAGAATTTCACTTCAAAGTTCCTAGTTGTTCTTAACTTTGTGACTTTTCCTTTCTGTTTCTATTTCTTCTTCTCCATTTTGCTTGGGTTTGTGTCTCATTTCTGACACGTCACATTACCAGAGAATATTGTAATGCTATTAAATACTAATTACAAGTGCTTTCAATGCCCTTCAATGTCTGTGGTGGTCTGGAGCCAACTGGCTTTCTAAATGAAAGTAATAGTCTCAAAGAGGACACTAAACTGAGTTACGTTTCTAGAGTATAGCAGCTTTTCCTAAGTTCAATCAGAGGGTCAAGTCTGTTATATCTTTAAGTGCTTAAATAGTTAAGTGAGTATAATTCAGTGGATTTTTATGAATCCTTTCCCTTCTGATTAAGCAGCATCCTTTTCTATCTCCACTCTAAGGTGGAAAAAACATCACCTGACCTTTAATTCATAGTTAAAATATTCCAAAATAACAAAAATGCTATCTAGTCCTTTCTCTAGTGTACATCGTGTAAAAAGTTCACAATGTGACTTATGTTTTAGAAATAATTCAATTGTGTTGGTTCATTGACCAAAAACTAGCCTATTGGATCTTGAACAGTGTGCTTTTGTAAAGTAAGCATGCTTAGTCTGACCATCCTTTAGAGAGATTTACCAGAATGCAAGGACAAGAATTATTGCTTTGCAATACACAACACAGAAGTATTTGATGAGCCTCACCTTGAAACACAAAAATGTAATGACTTTTCTATTTTCCTAATAGAAATTATTTCCTAGCTAATTTGATAGTCACTGTTTCATTTGCCATTTGCCTAAATCTTTTCTCGCATAATTTAAAGGGAGCATTACAGCATCTAATTTTCAATGTCATTTTTGGAGCAAGACTCTCATTGCTCAACATTTCCTGTCGTTAGTGCGGAAACTAGCTCTTGGCTCTAAGTATAGTACAAACACAAGGGCCTTCCTGTTTTCTCTGCTGTGCCCATTGACCACGGACAATGTCCTCATTCCCAAGGCTTGTGTATAGTACTCAGTAGCTCAAGAGGAAGCAGCAAACATCTTATTGAGGCATGTACTCACAGAATGGAAGAATCTACATCCTGACAGCTCCATATCCTTTGGAGCAAAGCTGTTCCATAATTCTTACAGTTTCTTTGTATGCATTTGCTCTGGGGGCGTTGAAGAAGATTACTGAGCAGATATGAGTATGAGCAGATTGAATATGGACAGAAGCTGTAACTTCTGAGGTACTAAGACAGCTGTATGGCAAGTTAGGGAAGATTCATATGCCTCTAAGAATGGCTAAGTGAGGTTCAGAGAAAGAAAAATATGTCAAAATTTCTACCCTCACCTACAGGGCCTTGCTTTGCAAAACAAGATTAGGATACTATAGGAAGATTATTAACAGATTACTGAGGCTTATTTAAGGTCCTAATAGCAATCATACTTTTATCAGTTTTTCACTTTTCAGCTTTCTAAAATATATACAGCTCCCATTCCCATTTTAATTTTGCATGACATTTAAGTTAGAATTTGCAGACTTGCTCAGTTGAAGAAGGTATCATAATTAAATAATTTGGGCAGAATTGAGGTGTAAAGGAACTTTTTTCTTAAAAATCTATAGTGTTTACCTACAACATTCAAATGCTTTAAATATTGCAAGAATGTTTTCAGGCAAGGCCTAGGAACTTAGTATCAGCAATAGGAAATGAAACCTAAATATTCAGCCATGAAGACTTGTTTAAATTACCCAACAACCTCTCAGCAATAGGGGTCTCTTTTTCCCCACAAGGCCACATAGAAGGTTGCAGGGAGTCTTGTTGGATCTTCTCCAGCTTGAAGGAAGTAGGGTGGGGTGAGGGGAATTTTTCAGAGAAAAGACTGATTATTTGGATTACATACTGCAATTAAAAGAAGAGACTCTTGGGAAGTTTGGGCTTTTCCACCGTCACGAGGAGACAGCCTGTTCTCAGGGTTCCCATTCATCCTGGCTGTTACGTGGCAAGCAGTTAACTGGGCAGACTGCCAAAGATTTTGTTCATTATGCAAATACCAGGAAGGAAATGGAGATTTTTCAGAAGGATTTCAAAAAGAAAATGGGTATTGTTACTTCTCATCTGAATCCAGGCATCATTCTGTGGGATAAAAAGGGAGGAACACCTCTGAATATTGGCTTTCTATCTGCCAGATTCTAAAGTTTCTTTACACATGGAGTGACAGGGTTTATTAAAGAAAGTTCACTGGGTTAATTACACTGGCTTACCCAAGAAAAAAAACAACAAAAAAATTATAATCTCTTTGTGTATGTATAATATTAGAGGCTGTGTTCAAGTGGATCAAATCACCAAGAGCTGTGGACTGCTCAGAAGAATTGCCAACTGTTGTGATAAAATTCTTGTGATATATATTGCTTTTTCTTGCACCTCATTGCATGAACTCATCCTATTATGTGAAAATGTCAGATTTGTTTAAAAACAAATAGGTCTTGTCAGTGTAGCTAAAGAGATTAAGTATAAAATATAACATTCAGAAGGTCAACATTTTAAAAAAGGCAAATTAAAGAAACTTTTTTTTAAAAATTCACTGTAACCCTGTAGATTATGAGGAAAGAGGCTGACTAAATTTTTCTGTCCTTAGAGCTAACCATCCTGTTCTGACAGAATACATTACACATATACAAATACAGTGCACAGAGTGGAAATTTCAGAGCCTTTGTCTGTTGCTGGAAGGCAAACATATGGATCTGAAAATTGTGCCTGCTTTGTTTTGAAGCTCTAGTTCCATTCACTTGGATTCCCAGGTTTGAGATTTGGCTTACTTTACAGTTCAAGAAAGCATTAAACTAATTTTTTAAAACTCAGGCTGAAATTTATCCCTGTACAGATGGCAAAAAAAATAAAAGGCTTGTGAGTGTCTTTTCAGGTGATATGCTAATGAAAATGTTCCAAAGGAAAAGAGTGGTAAAAGCTTCCTGTGTTTAATGTAATTCAAAATACTCACAAGTTTGTTTCTTAGTCATATTTGAAGAGGCAGTTCACAGGGAAGCATTGGTACAAAAATTTCTGGTTCATATTATAATATGAAGTAAGTGAGAGATTTGCCATTGATTTTGAAGGAACTGTGCTTTTTCTACTTATGCCAGTGGAAAACCTTTTCTTGTTGCACCTGGCAGTATGAAGCAGGTGGTGTTTTTTTCCTCTTTACACAATAGAAACAGTACGTAGTGCAACTGGTTCAGAAGTTGCATCCCCAGTAATCCACCCCCTCTCTTTACTAATATTGCATAAATATTTCTGATTTTCTTTAGGTTTGGGAGCTTCCAAATTTAAAAAAACAAACAAACAAACAAAAAAGAAAAAATAAAAAAACAAACCCAAAACATCTCCCACCCAAATAATAGTGACAATTCTTGTCAAAGACACTAGGAACACACTGAAAGGGTTACAGGTTTGTTCTTTTGCACCAATAATAGATTCAAACCTAGAAGGGGAGGTTAAGAACAAGCTGGTGTTCATTTCATACTAGCTCTTTTAATCCATCAATTACCCAGTTCAGAAACTGTGGTAAAATATGTACTTTATATATTGCCATTGGGCACCTGCCAGTTAACATGGACTGTCTGAGTAATAGTTCTAAGAATCGCGTGAAAGAAATCAGTAGGGGCCAAAATGTTGAAATTTTAATAATACCTTGGGATCAGAACTGCCTTTGGCCTAACACCATGTACTGTACTTCTTGAGAAGTCACTGCACTTTGAGTTTAATGATCAAATGAATATTCATTTTTCTTGGTGTACCAGAAAAGCACAGGGACATTCTTCTCCCAAGTGCAGGAGTTTGTTCGTTTTCCAACAGTGTCCTATTATAGTCACAGGGCTAGATTTTGAGGGGTTATTACAGTCAGGCACCTAAGCC
Organism: Luscinia megarhynchos; assembly: GCA_034336665.1. Lineage (NCBI taxonomy): Eukaryota > Metazoa > Chordata > Aves > Passeriformes > Muscicapidae > Luscinia > Luscinia megarhynchos. Next base: position 8,541,725 of record JAPFBE010000002.1, read on the forward strand.
CCTTGAGTGGAAGTACAGCAGTCTGTGTTAAGCCTGTTTGCCATACTGCAGCAGCTGAATTAGATGTCTTAGAATGGGGGCCAAAATTTCCTAGGAGTCTGCCAGGAGGAATCAGAACTTTGAGCTGCTGATACTAAGCCAGTAAGAAATACTGAAGACAGGTAGAGAGGCAACTCAGGATCCTCAGCCTGGAGTGGGCAGGATCCCAGTTTTGTGGTTTCCAGTACTCACCTGGGAAGAGGGAATCTCAGACTGCAGTCCCAGCTCCAAGTAATGCTCAAGTATTTTATTCAATGTCTGTTTTATTTAAGGTACATAAAGAGTTATAGACTCCTCCATCACCAGACACCTCACTGACCCAAGCCACCTTAACTTATTTTTTGCAAAGCAGAGAAGCTTCCAAAGCAAATGGAACAGTGTTCTATCTATTTTACTTCCCTTCTCTTCTCAGAATCACACCAAGCACACACATGGTTAGGACACTCCAGAGTGTCCTACAGGAGCAATGACTCAGTCAACAATGTCATCACCCTCCTGTCCTGCTTGTTAGTGTCTTCTCCTAGTGTCCTGTTTGGGATCTGCAGGCAGACTCACTGCTGCAAAGCATCTCAGATACACAGAGTGGCTGTGCTCTTTTTGAAGTGATTGTCCCTGTTTCAGGCCTCCTTGCTGACACTGCATGTAGAGGTCTGATTTTTGGAAAGAAGTGGTAAAGGAGCAGCCAGCAGAAATTCATTAAAAAAGGCTTTGCATCTTCCCACAGTTTCTTCTGACCACTTGGTGGACATATCTGCCTTTCAAACTCCTTCATTTTTCATATCATAGCATAAGGTTCCCCATTTTCATTCAGCTTGTCTCAGGGTATCATTCCTGTATATTCATGGTCCCCATCCTCCAGGAACTCTTTCCTGCCCATTCTCCTGTCCCCTTTACAAATTAATGTCACATTTGTGGGGTGATCTGTACTGAGGTCCTTTTTAAATACACTTGTCAGGGATGTGTTCTCACAGGAGAACACCCTTACAGGTAAATCATTTGCTGGCCTACAGATCAGGAGCCAGCTATGAGGATCATAGAGCTAGCAGTGCTTCAGGTCTGCAAGCATCTCCATCTGAAGGTTTATGACCAGAGAGTGGTTATAAAGAAAATCCACACAAGTTTCTTTGAAATTATTTTGCCCTCTCAAAGCTGAGGCAAAATGATCATTGGAAGTTAAACTCATGTCCAGCTAATATTGAGAAAAAAGAAATACAAAATATCCTTGGTATCTTACAGCCAGTATACATCCTACAGGCTCTAACCTCTTTAAGCAACTACATTTGAATCTGTGCAGATACATACCTGCAGCATCACCTGCCTTTGCCACATTAACCACCAGCTTAGTCTTTTGCACAGAGGTATCCATAAAGCAGCTGTTCTGGCATCTCTAGCAGCCAAGGGATGCTCTTTGTGAGGCTGATGCATAGTTTAGATTTGCTAGCAGTAATAAATCATACAGGCCTTCTATCACTGCCATAGGAAAAGAAAAAAAGTTTGTTTTTTCAACATCTACAGCTTTGGTTCCCTAGTTTTCCATTCTACCCAATTTTAATACTAGGCAATAGACTGATCAGGGAATTTTAGTGGCAGTTGAGGCCAAATCACATAATGTCCACTAATCACAATGAACTTTTAACAATCTCAGCTTTTATTTCTAGTAAAGTTCATTTGCTGATTCCTGAGTTGAAATGTTCGGAATGCAAAAGCTGAAAGAGAATGCTCAAATTCAAAGAAAACCTGTTTTTCTTGGATTAATAGCCATTATGCAATATTAAATTTTCCTACTGAAGCAGTGACAAGATGCCATTAAATGCTTGAGATACCTGACAACTGCCTTTGAAGTAAAATATTTTCTGTATAGACAAAACAACAATGGCATTAAAAAATCCTCTCTGAATTTCCATAACTGTGCATTCCTTTCTGTTTTTAATAAATTATCCCATGTATCTTGTTACAGAAAATTTGAACCTGCATTACAGTTGTCAAAAGAAATCTGACTTGGGAGTGTTTGGTACATTTTTTCCAGCATGCCATGTCTTCAGCATATCTGTGATTAGACAGGATATTTCACTAAAATCTAGCAGAAGCTTAAGATGATTGAGACTGCAAATAAAAATTTAACAGTGCTTTTAAACCTGGTAGAAAAACAACAGGCCCCCTCCCGAACTGAGAAGCTGCTGGATGGTAGATGGTGAAGTGACCCTTCTCCAGGAATCAGATTTGCCCACTAGATACTTTCTAAGTCTTGTAGGTCGACTACATAGTTAGTCAAAATTGGCAGTCATCACTGAGGATAAGGCAATACTGGAATAGCAAAGCTGTTGTGAAGAAAGTGCAGACAGAAGATGTGAGGAGCCTGGACTAATGGCAGGCTGTGCCATAATACAGAATCTTTTGCTATGAGCTTGAAGGTGCTGAAGTTCAAAGGGATGCCAGGTATTGGAACAAGCTGCCCTGGGGAGTGGTGGAACCACCATCCCTGGAAGTGTTAAAACAATGCATGGCTGTGGCACTGAGGCACATGGTTTAGCAGGGGACTTGGCAGTGCTAGGTTAACAGTTGGACTTGAAGCCCTAAGAGGTATTTTTGAACCTTAATGATTCCCTGATTCTGTGGGCTTTTTTTTTTTTTAATCACTTTATTGACACCAATAAAAAGCTTCTGCGCACAAGGCTGTACAAGAGGTATTTTTAATCTAATATCCTTCAAAAAATTTAATGAGGAAATATTTTTTTCATGTGCCTACTAGACTTCTAAGACTTTCCCAAAAACAAACAGTGTGGATTATTCATTAAAGTACTTTCAATAAATTGCAAAATGGCTTTTTGCTTGCCTAGCTAAATATTAGGGTTCTCTGGTACTTTTTACCTGGTCCTAACACAGGGACATTTTAATTTATCCAGGGCATAGGCAAAACTTCCTTTTCTCCTACGATTAACCTTACTAATTAAGCATTTGAATAGGACTAGTCTGTACTTTTGAGAAAAAAAGAGCTATATTGTGTTTCTGGAGTACCTGTCTGTGGCAGATACTTGCTGAGGGTCACTACTGCTGCTGGTTCCATGAGCCCTTCTGCTTGGTTTCAGCTCAGGGGAAGCATGGAGGAAAGGTCTGTGATACTGCCCAAGGAGTACTGACTAACTCCCAGAGACTGACAGCAGGCAGCACACAACCTCATGCCAGCAAATGAAGCCCTGGTACCCAGTTTCAAGCTCTCCAACTTGGATTTTTGGACCACAGCCAAAGGAGTTGGTGATCAACATGCTTTCAGTGCATCCTTTGCAGTGACACTCATATATCTATACATACATGTATGCAGGCTCACATAAATGTATATGCATAAATGTATCCCTGTGCATCCATACATGTGTATGAATACATACACCTTTTTCTTTTTAAAAAAACAACCTGAAAAGACATTGCCTTTTAGGATTGTAATTGCTGTAACAAGCCTATTCTAAAGTACCTCCTGGGTCAGATCTCATCCTCTACTTCACACTAGATCACACACTTTGCCCATTAGACTCCCTGGTGCAGCTGTGGTTTGGAGTTCTTTGAGCAAGTTGAAGGAGTGCAAACTATGTGGAACAACTGAGAAAAATCTGGAGTGAGATCTTTGCATTTCCATTGAACTCTAGCAATTTTGAATTTTCACTCCCATTGTTGGTAAGCTGATTTGTTTCTTGGTCTTCGCAGATCTTTAAAGCAGAGCTGATTATACCTTTATAAATAATCAGCATTGTAGCCAAACTATTTTAATAATTCAAATCCTATACTAGGCAAAAAAGTTGAAGTCCCTGCAGCTTCCAGTCCCCTGCTCCATCCTGCTGAAACCACTGCCATGATGTGGGTGGTATGGAATTAAACGGTGATAGAAACCCCACCCCTTGTCTCCATAACCCTGACAGCCACAAAGTTAGAAGACTGAGCAGAGCTACACCATTTCTGCAAGTTTAACTAATTGAATCTACTGTTGGATTTTGAGAAAGCATTATTGGATGAAGGAGAAAGGATAGGAAAATAAAGAAAGGAAGAAAAAGGCTATTTTCTTTTCCTTTTTAAAGAAACCTCACAATTAAAAACTGTAATATCCAAATTCCCAGATGACTATCTCTCCAAGTTCAGTCATGCTGCCAGGAGCACACTGTGCTTAGAAAAAGCTCAGGGTGCCAGAGCTGCAGGGGTGGTGCAATGCCTGCCCTGTACAGCAGCATCACACCAGGCAGCATGGACCACTGGCAGCAGTGGTTCAAACCCTGATTCCATCTCCACGCCCTTCAACAGCAGCTTTCAGGCTTAGATTTTCACCACAATGCAAGAGCAGCTTTTCTACAACCATTTCCATAGAAAGATGAAACAAATTCTTTCCCTGGGTGCTGGTTTTGGCTGGGGTGAAATGAATTGTGGATTTGTGCTGAATACAATGTTCATAATACAGAAACATTTTTGGTTTTGCTGAGTTTCTTGCAAAGAGCCCAGGTGTTTTCTGCTCTTTGTTCTGCCATGCTGGTGAGGAAGCTGGAGGTGCCTGGGAGGCTGGGAGGAGACAGAGGTGGGACAGATGACCTTAAATGGCCAAAGGGATCTTCCAGTCCATGTGACATCATGCTCAGTACATAAACTGGGGGGGAAAGGAGGAAGAGGAGGATGTTTGGACTGGTGGCACTGTTATGTGTGGTGGAGGCCTGCTCTTCTGGAGGTGGTTGAAGACCAGCCTGCCCAGGGGAAGTAGCAAATGGATTCCTTGATTTTCTCTACTTGCATGTGCAGCATTTGCTATACCTATTAAACTGTCTCTGTGTCAATACACCAGTTTTTTAGACTTTAATCTTTCAATTCTCTCCTCCTGTTGGTGGGGTAGTGAGTGGGCAGCTGCATGGGACTTGGTTGCTGGTTGGAGTTAAACTGTGACACCCTGCAAGGCAACTTCTGTCAACCCATTAGTCGCAGCTAAGACTCTTTCTCAAGTCTTCTGAATTTCTGCTGAAAGGTCTCCTTCGGTTTGCAGTGGGGATTCTTCCTTTCCTCAGGCATTGGCACTGTCCATGGGGCCATTCAGCAGGATTTTGGGTGCTCTTGGCACTGCTGGCTTGGTAGAGGTTAGAAACCTAGGAGAAACCCACATTGCAGGCCATTAAAAATCTCCTTTCAGTTTCAGTGAAATTCCCATTTTGAATTTTATTTTAACTCTGGGTTTCTCAAGCAAATAAGAATTTTAAATAAATACAAAGTTAAATTAAAATTTTAAAATGAAAATTTAACATATGTTGTCACTGACATAGATACTGTTCCCAAAAATTGTCTTCCTCTTCTTCTAGTTAAGAAGAGTATCTGTATTACTAAAAGAAAAAAAATTTAAAAAAAAATCTTTATATTGCTTACAAAACAACCATGCACAAAACTGTAAGTTTCACTGCAAGCACAAAAATCTGTTTGACAATAAGCAATATCAGTAAATTTCAGTGTCAGTAACATTAAATTTGTCCTCCTTTTAGAAAGACACAAATCTTTCCATTTTACATTTGATCTGGAAAACTGGAATGCTGAAAAGCTACAAAGGCCAGCAACTGGAGGTGGTTAGAAAATATTTATGAAAATTTTCTACCAGCCAGGACCTTTAGAAAAGATATTTTTCAAAGGACATTCAAGACTATTTTGATGAAACATGTATATTTTGGAAAAGATGTTAAATCACTTTTTCTATGATGCTGTGTTGTAAAATGGATTTTATTTTGACTTTATTTTTCTCCTGTGTTTATACAGTGGTAATGTATGGTGATATAACAAGCCTTGTGCCTATTATTTTTAATTTAAATTACACATATAGAACTGTTTAGTTACAACACAAATAACAAAAAAATCTCTTTTAGTAAAATAAACAAGATATTTTAATATTATGTAGACAGAGTTCTTATCACTTTCCAAAGTAGAATTGCTATAAAATAAATATAATCAATTGAATATTAAAATATACTGCTTGATATCTGTAATATGCCATAGCTTAACACACAGAATATATAATCAGCACATTAATAGAAATGAAAATTGCTTTTTTTTTTTTTTTTTTGCCAAAGCTCCTTTTTGCAAGAAATATTCAAATTGGAACTCAGAAGACGGTTTCTAAATGTTGGTATTCCATGAAACAGAAAGTCCAAGTTTGATTTCTTCTGTAAAGAGACATGAAGCAATTTTGTATGGTCCAACTTTATGGTGAGTGCAGTGGATGGTGATTTTCTCCCTGTGCAGAGAAACACTCCCCAAAAGATGATGCCAGGGTTGACTTTGAAACTTCCTTCTGGAGAAAGAAATTTTAATTCAAATGTGCCTTCAGAACTAAGCACTGATTAATAACTAGCAAGGATTAGCAGGAGACAAGCTTTCAGAGAGGATGTCAAGAGTAAAAAAGGATTGAAGGCAAAATGTAGAAACATGGGATCCTTCCCCACAGACCTGTCCTGAGTTTTTCTGCTGGTTTGTGTACAGCCAGGACTGCTCATTACAAAAGCAGGTATTCTAAAATGATGTAATTGTCTCTAGTTTTTCTGGAGTCATCAAAGTGACTCCCAGGACTGCAGTAAGTATTTAATTTGCAACAACTTTAAGATAATTTCACTGAATTTGATGCTTTTGTAATGACTTGAAAAAGCAAAATCAGGCTTCCTGAATAATCTTAGATTTAATTTTTGGGAAAGATTTAGCATTTAGAAGAATCTGAATTTTGGCTGAGGTGCACAGGCAATCTGACTATATGGCTGCACATAAAAGCCTAATAGTTTGATTGTGACATTTATGTATCTTGTTTCTTGTTCCATTCTTGAAATGCCCACGTATCACTCTAGTTCCAAATTTCAGGCAAAATTCACTAATTATGCCTCACTGAAGTCTTGATCAACCTCAGGTTATTCTGTTATCAAAGACTACATTCCTTCATTGCCTTTGGCTGAAGTTTATCTTATCATTTCCAGCAATGTCCAAGAATTTGGGAACCATGAGACTTTCCTTGTACCAGAAATCAAGTTAATTTAATGCTTGTCACAAAGGAAATCCCAGATGTTCTGTGGAATCTGTTTCCTAACTTACCTGTATGCCCATAGGTTTATATTAGAAACATCAGTATCTCCCTACATCTTACAATCTGCATGTTATTGGAAGTTTTACCTGTGTTCATTCCATCTTATTTTTTCACTTCATGTCTGGGAACTCGTTTGCTTCCATAGCATTGCATTGTTTTGTGCATGTACGAAAAGTATGGACTACAGCTAGGTTGATTTCCCCCGAGGGAGGTTTTAGAATATCCTTATCGAAACAATCAGAGAAGCCTCGTCCCATCCTTTTGTCTATAACTGGGTTACAGTTCTCACCCCTTGAGTCACCACCAGAACCACCTAACCTTTGTATCTAGCAACTCCCTCCTAATTCCAGCTCATACATGCAATTGAGCTGATGACCCACTTTGCAGCTCCTCAGGGATCTGCTGGGGTGTTTTTCCTCTTCTGTTTCTTCTCAAAGTGGAGTTTAATTGTAGAAGGCTGTAATTGGTGTCTCTCTTTTGTTCTTCCTAGACTTCTTTGTCAGCCTCGGAGTCACACGTTATTATTCTTTCACCAATTTTTACACAACTTGTCTGTGGTTTATTTGCTGTGTCTTTCTCAAGGTTTGTTTACTTTAGTCTGAGCTTCCCGGTAGAACAGCAAGTATATGCTCTAGCCATTGAATTTTTCCTCAATTTTTTCAGAAATAACAACCACAGACACATTTGTATTTCTGATAATCCTGGAGTTTGCAAAGAGTTATCAATTACTGAGCTTTTAAAGATTTTTTTTCCCCTAAGTGAAAATACTTTTTTTTTTAATATCTTAAGAAATCAAACCCTTCCAGAAACATATACATTTTAGCCAACTTCTCTTCCAGACACTCATAATTGTACTAGTTCAAAATATCACATGGGTAAGCAAAATGCAACAAAAATGCATTTTTTTTGTTCCTTGGGGACCTACCTTTTGGAATGAAGGCCTAGTGTAGCCTACAAGCATCAAGAACTAATGGCTCTAAAAAAGCAGCTTCCAGAAAGTTCTGCACTGACAGGGTATCTCCCTCTTAGATGCAAATATAAATTTGTGGCTGCTTTCAGTGTCTCTCAATGTTTCTACTCCATGCTGGAACAGAAACAAAATGTTTTAAAAGTTTGGCAAGAATTATATTGTCAAGCTGATAATTTTTAGAATGAAAATTGTAATTTTGCAAATTTTGAAAATTTGTGATTCTGAATTTGCAAATCAGAAATCTTGAGAGGTCCATAGAAAGATCAAAAGAGGATAGATTCTTTTGTTTAACACATCTTTTTAAACAGAGCTAATGTGCCATTCTGGCAAAAAACTATAACAAAATTTAATATTGGTATGTGGATTAAATGCAGGTGGAAATCCAAAGACTGATATTATTATGAAGCAATGTTGTCTTTATTTGGAAGACAGAATGGCAAAGCCTTAATGATTTGTGATGGAAAGTACTTGAACTAAGAGTTTTACAGTTCTGGTCCTTAGATCCTGACAATTATGGACCAATTTGCAGGTAGTTCTAAATAATGATTAAGCAATTCTGGTTCATCAGTGACATTTTAAAATACTTGCCTTTATTATTCTATGCAAATTTGTATCTAGGCAAGTTTTAGATAAGAAAAAAGTATTAACTTGCTAAATTCTGAATGCTATGACTGGAACTGATGGTAATTCTTGAATTACAAATATTGGCAGCTCTTGGTTCAGGGTGTTTTAAAGGCAGATCTTCATAGACTCAGGTATTGCCCCAGCAACATACTGAAGAAAAACAGATAGCTATGACTTACTTGTTTGAAGGGTTTCTCTTTATAATCAAAGGTAGTGTTTCAAATTACTTCTTTTTATAAATATTCAGCATCAAATATAAGTGCTTAATTGGCCTAAGTGTCAACTATGTTTTATATTCCTAAAAAAAAAAAAAAGTAGAAAGTAACCTTCTGCAATATCAGGTAATATAAATGGTTCTATTCCTGATTATTATTTTGCAGAAATAGAGATACAAAATATTTTGCACAAATCTGTGCTACAGACTGTGCTTTTTTCAGTTAGAAATTAAGTTACTAGGAAAATATCAGAGCAGTCTCTAGAAGTCTAGAATATTTCTCCTTGCCATGAAGATGGAAAGAAATTTACCTTTGGCCTTTGATTCAATCCTACAGTTACAAGTGCAGTGCACAGAAAACTGGGAAAGGTATTCCACTTTCATATCATTCAGTACTAGTGGCATCATGTAGCAGTTATGAGTTATTTTCCTTTAAAGTCTTTGGGAATATACTTCATCATAAAAACCATTTGCAATTTTTATTGTAACTTAAGATATAATCATCAGGTTATTCACAAATGTAGAATTAAATGCAGTGAATTCAAATTTAAACATACATAAAGAATGTACATTTATATGTACAAAGAATTGGAAACAATATTCTGCCTTAAAGCAACATAATAAAATAAATTTATGATCATGACAGCTTTTTATTTACAGTTCCAAAAAGACCCTGTGACTTTAAAAATCATTTTACCGTAGAATATAAAATCCATTTTTTCTTATTTTTACTCAGAATATTTTCAAATATAAAAGCTTATTTCTTTAACTATTCACCCTAAACCAATGTTTCATTTGTCTTTAGTCCATTTATTAATGTACATTAGGTCTGTTGAATTTTGCAGGTAATACTTAGCTTAGACTTTTTGGTTTTTTTATGACTGTCATTTGTTCTACTGAAATAAAATTAATTTTTTTTTAAATTATATGAGTGTCACTTGAGTTACCTAAATGTATTGGAATTAGCCAGATTTAGAGTAAATGACTGGTCTTAAAATGTAGTAGGTAGTGTTATTGCCAAAAAGGTGTGGGATCACTGATGAGTTTAGGAAGAGGGTAATTCTTTGTGACATGTTCTGAAAGATATTTTCAGTTTTCTCTGAAAGATAAAATTTCAGTTAAAAACATGAGAATGAAAGGATTTACTGTTTTTTAAGCTTTAACTACAGTTATGTAGAAAACACTGAATAATCATTGCATTGGCTGTTTGAAGAACCCATCATTAAAGTGACCAAGAACAAAAAGTCAGACTTCATGCCAGACAGTAAATTGCTTAAAAGTAATATTTAACAAGTTTGCAGTTTTGTTGGTATATTTTTCAAAAGGATTCAGTTGCTAAGAACTATAGATAATCATTTTGGAGAAATATGCTCCTTTTGTGATATAACACAATGCAAAAAACTTTGTCCTTCTTCTAGCTGCCAAGCCCACCCGTGCTTGCTTGGTTAATACTGAGCTCAGTTCTCTAGCATGGAATTTGTGAGTGAGCACATATATAGATGCTCATTATATGGATCATTCCATATGCATGGAATGCTGCAAAAGGGCAGTGTCTATCTGGGTATGACTGTATGACTGTAGAACAGGGCCAGCATGCATAACACGAGCAAGGCATTATTGCACCAGGAGCTTGAACTGGTTTTCACTTACCTGAGGCATCAAAGATGAGCTACATGCTTGTTTCAGTTCCAAGGCTTTGCACAACTGTGCCTCTTGTTTACATTTCTTCTCTCATATTCCCCAGGGCACCAACACCTTTTCTACCTGAGGCAGAAGCCTATTCTTTATCTGCTCCTTTTTCACCCTTCACACACACTCCCAAGTTTGCTTCTTTCTCTGAGTTGTCCAGTTGCCTTGGAGGAGGGTAAACAAACAAAAAAACCAGAAAACCTAATATAAAACCAAACCAAATCAAAACAAAACCACCACCTAAAAAAAGGCAAAAAAACCCTCCTCAAAAATCTTCTGTTAGCCTCTTCCTCCTCACTTTTAAGGTCCATGGAGCCCACCTGCTCCATGCAGCATTCCAGCTTTCTGTGTTTGCCTGGCTCTGCTCTGCACCATAGATATTGTGCTGACTTGCAGCCAGCACTCCTCATATTGGGGATATGGTTATCTCTTTGACAGAGATCCCTGTCTTATGGTGTCAAACCAGCACATTACAGGTATTAGGAGGACCAGATGGAGAGTAAGTTCTCTGACAGTCTATTACATTTTCCAGGGGAAGAAAAGAATGCCACATTTTCTCAATGCTCCTCAGCTAAAGGCAAAGCAGTTTCAGGGAGTGCCTATTAGAGCACATTACTGCCTCCCCAACTTGCCATGGCATGCATGAAAGTGCACAGTGGAAGTTATATATTTTTTTTTGCAATGTGGAGATTTTATTTTGGCACACAGGCCTGAATTTGGACATGTTACTTTATAGGCTCTTGTGGTACATGTATGGGAGAGAGCACATGGCAACAGGTTGCCTAACTTGAGACTGGATGTTCAGAGTAATCCAACATTTTAATAGTCTTTTCCAATGTGTTCTGTAAAGACCACAGAGGCTTTACTAAAATTCTTTCAAAGGATTGTTTTGGAGGCCTACACTGCTTGGAATTGCACAGAAAACATCAGGAATAAGCTTCTGATAAAAATTGACTCAAAATTAGCAGATTTTTACCCCTTAATGCTTTTAACCTGTCCAGGTAAAGAATTCCTGCAACTTGAGGAGCCTTTACCATGAAGGCAGATCTGTTCTCAAATAGCCATTCTCTTATTGGAAACAGATTAAGTCTGGCACAGAAAACTGCTCTATTTGCCCATACAAGTTAAAAGTACTTAAAAGCATTTACAAGTTCCTAAACTGTGTTGAGAGGACCCATAGAAATCTCAAGAGGATATTGTCAGCACACCTCTCATGATCTGCCATGGGATCTTACAGAGCCTCCTTTGACTGTGTCTGTGTCACATCTAGGCAGTTACCTCTTGCTCAAGCTCTTTGATGCTGTTTGCTCTAAGAGTTAAAGAGTTCAAGGAGTTCAAGCTCTAAGAGTTTTTAAGTTCAAGGAGAATGAGAAAAGCAAGATGGTATAGGGAGGAGTGGGAGAGTGCTGTGGTAAGAAGAGAATTGCCATAAAGCAAGAATTTTAAGGTCTGGATATTTTATTTGGTCTGGTACCAAACAGGCCTTGAATGTTTGTCCATAGCTATCTGAATATCACTGACTTACTTAGGTTCCCAACTTTTTATGCTTCTTTACTACTGCTTTCCTTTTCATCTATTGGAGACTATGACAATTTTGCCCCTTGGAAAAGAGTGAATTTGAAATGCCAGATTAAAATCTACCCACTCAGCTTTTACATAGTTTTGAATAACATATTCCTACTGAACAAATGTATGTAACATTTTCCTATCATACATCTAATTAACGTGCTAAAAATCTCTGTCTCACTATACAGCCCTAGCACGATATATTTAACAATTTGGTTAATTTAATTACATATTGGGTACTCTGAAGAACACCATTTCCACAGACTTAGAAGTTTTATGTGCCTATTTGTCAGGAAGAGAGGAACACTCTTTACATTTTGTTAAGCCTTGGAAAGTGTATTATTTATACCCCAGGTGAGTTCTATTGGCCCAAGTCCAGATATCAGATATGCTGTAAATGCTGCAGAACCTTCAGGACAGTATCTTAAAGATATTTCTGTTAGCAGCAATGAGCATGTGAAGACATGCTTAGGTGTACAGGTTTGTCTGCATATGTTGTACATGTGAACTGACAGTCATTCTTTTTAAAAAAATCAGACTGGTAAAACATTTTTTTTTGTTTTTTTTTGCTTGCAACATGAAGCTATCTGTGTTCTGTTTAGTTTCCTTCTCCACAAAACTTTCATATTTCCAAAGGAGAACTGTCAATGAGACTGTGGCTCCATGATCTTTAGTACTGGATCTAAGTATTTCTAAAATCTGTAGCAGTGCAAGTTTGACCTCAGCTTTGTGGGAGCCCCTAGTCATACCCTCTCCAAATTAGAATAACAATTTGTGTGCAAACCAGCACTCATCAAGCAACTAATGTCTTGTATCCTAGAATATATTTTGTCCACTGTAGTTAATTAATTTTATTGGCTGCTTATGTTTATGCATAAACATAAGGAATGTAAGTCTGTTGCCTTGTGATGATTTCCAAGGTAGATGGCTTTCTGATTTTAAAAGGTTACTGGGATCTGCCACTGTGCCTGCCAAACAAGAATTTACAATGTGGAGAAGGCAGGTGACTGGAGATGACAAGATGTGTAGACATGGTCCTTGAGAGGGTGAGTTGGTCAAGTGAAGATGATCATTCTTTGCAGCCTAATGTTGTGCTGGATAGTGAGAAACAAATGCACCCCATTTCTAATCAAAGAAATTTCCCCTTCAAGCCAAGGGACCCCCAAATAAGCACAGTTCAATGCTTTTATTGTATATGGTATTTGTGGATGTGGTGGAGTCATGGATTTGTGAAGTTACAACATAAATGGAGTGCTATTTTCCTTGCTCATGCTTAGTTCTTTAATCCCTAAGGCAACAGTTGAGATTAGAAGCATGATTCATGCTTACCTGTTTTCTAGAAGTTGCCAGGGAAATGGACAAAGGTCATTGACCTTTCCATTAAAATCTTTCTGGAGTAGCAAACATCAGATTCATCATCAGTGCCATCATCTGCATTCTGACAACTGCTACCATCCAGTCCAAATGTAAGTTTGGAAGATGCATCACATTCCAGAGAATAGAGATATGTGGAGACAGGCCTACTGGCATGATGTGTGTCAGCCTTTCAGGGTAAGTGCTGCACCAAATGGAGCAGTTTCCAGCAATTCAGGAGTTGTGTGTTCACATAAAATTACTTGCCACACACCCACTTTCTGCCTTTGGTCCACTCAGATGGAGTGGTCTGGGCACTGCACTCATGCTTTCCACATTTTTAGGAGGATTGCATTGTCATTGCAATAACACAGTCCCAGGTGCCACCCAGAGATCTACCTGCAATCTGCAATCTCCCAGCTCAGGCTGCAGCTAGGCTCCCTGGGAGGCAGAGGGCACTGCCCACTACACTCTAGCAGATCTCAAATTCCTACTCTTTTCTCTGTGCTTTGTAATGAGTTTGTGATAGATGGAATTGCTGCTTTTTCGCTGAGGCCCCATGCATGGATGCTTCCTGCAGAATAGAGATAGGAGGATCCAATATGAAAGAGTGAGAGTCAGACCAAACAAAAAGTGTATTGTCCCAAGCCTGTACATCAGGAAAGGCAGTGACATCTAAGAACAGTGGTCTTAATAGCAACAATATTAAAAAGACTAGACCATCTCAAAAATTATGAGATAAATAGTTACTCATAGAGCAATAAAGAAGTGCCATGCCCACTTGGAAATCAATTCTGATGGACTCTGAGTAGCATGCTCGGAATTTTAAAATAACTTTACACTGTAATTGTGACTCTGTACTGAATTTTCAGTTTGCAGTTCATGTAACACGATCCAACATAAGGATCTCTCTTAATTATTTCATCAGTAATTCACCATAGTCTAAAAAGTTGACTTCATGTACTTACCAGTATCCAGGTGAGTGAAACTATTATGAACTGCTAAAATCATTGCATTTTCCTTAGAGCCACCGCAGGAAATGTTTTTCAGCTAGTACACCCCTGAAGGACTTCAAGTGAGATATTTTATGTCATTGTTTAGAAATCAGTGTCTAGAAACGTCATTTCTTGTCTCAGAGGCTCATCCTCTATCACTGAAACATAGGTTTCCATGTTAAGTCTTCAATATGAAAAATGTATGAGTGTGGGGAACTTCAAGATAAACAAGACCACTGTGTTGTAGCTACACTTGATGATAATGGCTTGTCATTGTTTGCTTCAGATGTGTGTAGTCTATGTTTGGTCCTCCAAATTAGGAACATATTAACTGTGCCCTAAAGCAACCACAATCCTATCTCTTATTAAATTAAAATCACTACTACAATTGCTGAGGTCGCTCTGTTTTAGTTGAGAACTGGTATCAGTGCAGCAGGAATTGAAGAGCAGTTGAAGTCTTAGCAAGGGAAGATGTTAAGACATGTATAGTAGCACCAGATTTCCTTGTCAGCCAGGTCACAGAAGGTACATAAGGAATCAGAGGGAAGAATCCCAAGCTGTGCTTATTGGTAAGTTCTCTACCAAATCTATTTTGCCCTTTGCACAACTGAACAGCATTTTTTTAGTTAGAAAGGTGGCTTTAAGCAACCTAACTCCATCCCTGTAATCTGAGCCAGCCGGGGACTGTTTAGTCATCTCTATATTTCAAAGAAGCCTAAGGCTGTGCTTTCTGTCCTGTGCTGACATGTCTTCTTCAGAGAAGGTGAAGAGAGCAGGTGTTAGGGAGTAGGCACAGCCGTGTTTGAATTCTCCTCTGTCTGGAAGAGCAGAGCTGCAGGGCAGCTCCCTGCCTGCTTTTCTGCTGTTCAGGCAAATGTTACACTAAGTGTTGAGTCTGCTCTGCATGGAGCAATCAGTTAACTTCAGAGATCTGTTTATTTATTTAGCATAAAACATTCTTGAGGGCTTCTGATCTAGATGGATCATGAGTCAACAAATGCTTTACTTGTTCTAGTATCATACTGTGTTGCTGCCCTGGGCTTGTTTCTGATCTTAGGCAGTTTGAGTGGAGTTTCGATAACTGGGCAGCATTCAAAATTTGCAACTCAGACAAAAGAAGAACACTAATGAAGGCACAGCACACTCATTCAGCATAATTGTCTGACATCTGTAGTGGTTAATTGTTGGAGATGAGGAGCAAGTAAATCTCTGTTTTATGACTACACAGAGATCAGCAGAATTACAAAGCAGGGTCTGTTTCACATAATGGCCAAGGAACAGGCTCAAATTGATTTTCATTTGCACTGTAAATAATCTTTCACTTCTTTCCATAGTTCTTGTAACACAAGAAGTTGGGCTCAGCCCAAGATACTTTCAACTTTTGTTTCTCCAGCTACATAGGTTTAAAGTGGAAAGAATGAATAACTCTTCAAAAGACTTTGCTTTAGCTCTGACCAGACACTCAACTCTGACCAACCATAGTAACGAAGTTTATTTACAAAATAAATATTTTAGAAAAAGTTCAGTTATCTTAGTAAGTCAAGCAGGAAGGGCTAACAATGTGTTAACAGGCCTTTGTAGGAAGAGAAGTGTTGAGACAGTTGCTCTTCTCTCTGCTATTTTAAAAGCATGGGTGGCACACAGAACAAAACTGTGCTTTTTACTTTGGCTAGACTTCCCTTAACATTGTGAAGTCAGCCATGCTACTAGAGTCTTATCTGTTGAAATCAATGGGAGTCTGTTCATGAATGCAAGTAGACATGGGATTGAAAAAGAATCAGGCACCTTGTCTGGGCTATTATTCTCCCTCTCTAAATACAGAACCAATGCTGCTCAGAGCCGATGTGATGGGCTCACACAAGCTGGCCAACATTCCATCTGATGCCAGCTGGCCATTCCATTCCCCTGTGTGCACCCTCCTGGAAGCAGGGGGCAGCTTTTGCTATCATATTCAGGATCTCTTCTCATGGCTTTGCTTTCCCTTCCTGAAACAAGAGTATTCTAAGGGACCTTGGGCTGCACTGGAAACCACTGGAGCTGCTGGGAACAAAGGCACTCTGTTAGCTTCCCCAGCCCAGGTGTCAGGGCACATTCATTATAAACTCCCTACCCCCCTCATAGAAATTCCTGTCAGGAAGAGAGGTTGGAAAGGGGCCCAAGCAATTCCTCCAAAGACTATTCACAGATTGGTGGTCCCAAGTGTTCACTACTTATAAATTAAGCATATGAAACCGTGCAGTTACTAAAAATAACCTGTCTGGGCATCTCTCTATTTGTTTTTCATTTGGGGGGCCATGGCAGGTATGTGTCAAATAATTTTTTTGGATAAGCAGCCTTTTCTTCAAAAGAAAATGAGTTACTTGCCTAATAACTCGACTGCAGAAGCTGAGATTCTAAAAAGCAACACTATTCCAGTTAGGTTTCTCACAGGGCTGTAAAAATTGATTACTATAGTCACGGCTAGTGCTTCACTGCAGTCTCCCTTTGCCAGGCAACCTATTAGTACTGATCTAACTAATCAGAAGAACAGTCATAGGAAATGATTGACTGCCTTTTTTTACCTAAGACCTTGCATGAGAGTAGTAGACATATTTAAATCACCACTAAATAGCTTGGTTTATAGAGCAGCTACTCTTCAACCTAATGAAAAGCCTACAATGTAAGATTCAAAAACTCATCCAGAGAAGTATCATGTGCCTGACATGGGACACAATCTCAGGTATACAGTATTTCTTAAAAAATAATAATTTCCCTCACATTTATTTTAAAAATTTGGATTTGCCTTTTCTTCTTTTTCTGGCAATGTTCTTATAACACATATCTTAAAACAAGACACCACTCAATTCTTAACCTAGAAGCTTTCATGTCTAACCAAGTGTAAATGGACCCTAAAGATTAAATCCTTGATCCTGCATTTATCCTCAATTTTCTGTATCCCAGATATCCTGTGTGTATCATAGGTGCCTTTTATGCACTGGAACAGGATCTTTTCTTGTGTCTTTTGTTAACGGCCAAGGAGACAGAGAACTCAGAGAATTAATTATATTGTGCTACTTTAGGCATGAGAATAGGAGGAATTTTCCTTTCATTGCTTCAAATCAGTAAGATCTATCATGTTGTTTCACTTGAGAAATTAACAAACACAGGCTTTAGCAACCTCTAGTGTTTCAAATGCAATGATGTGATCTCAGTTTGCTCCACAAGGATGTTGTGGCTGTGGTGAATCCCTGTGAGCAATCATAAGAGCTACCAAAAAGTGCAGAAAAGTGAAAATGGAATCGTGAAATTGTGGGGAAGCCCATGCATTGTAGAGAAAGTTGTGTAATTTATACTGAAATAAGCAAAACATGAAGGAACTGGAGGTGGCATGTTTTCAGATGTGAAGACTTGAAAAATCAAGCAATTCTTACTAATATGTGGTGAGAGATGAGCATATTTTGAAGATAGATGTGTTAAAAATAAGCCTTAAAAATTCTTCTCATTGCAGCATTGCTGAGAGAAAAGAAACAGGGTTACATGTGGGCTCTTTACTGTAAGACAATTAGTGGCCTAGAAAAAGAGAAGAAAAAAACAAGCAAACTAAACAGTAGAAATGAATGCATGTGTATGCTACTTTCATTTGGGAGAAGAAGCCACCAAAATTGAAAATATCCTTAGGGATAATGGGGTTTGGTCAGCAATCAGGCCACTGGCAGAGTGCCATAGAGCAAATGACTGAGAAAGAACTCTCCCAGTGGTAGGCTCTATTTTTCTGCTCCATCAGTATAATATGTGCCATATATTATGTGATTTTTATGTGTATACACCGTCAGGACTGAAAGCTCAACAAGTGATATGAGGAATGCTCTACTCTTACATATGCTTTGATATTTCTATCTGCTCCACTACCCCTTCAACATGTAGCATTGCTACTATCCTTTTGCATTTTCATAGGTGCAATAAAGGGTAAAAATGTTCTTCGTGCAGAGCACAAGTCAGGTTCCAGATTTTTTCATTCTCACTTTTGTTTCTGCCAGCAATTTCCCTCATTTTTTTCCCCTGTTCCTTTCCTGCCATGCCTTTTTTTTTCCACGCAGCCTGTGCATTAATCATTTTACCCAGGAGGTCTGGGAGAGTACAAGTGGATCACTCAGGATGAACATGGCCAGTTTTACCTGAGCACTTTGTCTACAACTGTCTTGACATCCTTTTAAATTAAGAGCAGCTCTCACCCCCTAACAGGTTTAACAGTTATGGCTGAAAATAATCGCTAAGCAGGCGGTACACACACAATCAATCAATCAATCAATCAATTCTTCAGCTTGCTGACAAAAGTGCTAAGTGTGGTAATTTACTGTTTAAATATAATGAAATTAGGTGTTGGTTTCAGCAACTCCTAGCTAGCAGGTCTCGTATCACACACATGAACAAAGTGTCACAATCTCTTCTAATTGGCAACCTTCTTGAAAATCTTAGGAACTGCTCCAGGTAGCACAGGCAGAAGAACTTGACTGTTATCACAAGAATGTGATATCTTGGTAGAGACTTGTGGAAAGCTGTAAATTCTGTCATCTATGCTAGTCTTCACTTGTACTTAAAAATCTTCAACCTCCAAAACAAATAGTGGCACCGTTGAGAGGAACATGCAAAAAGAGAAAAATGTTTAAATGGATTATTGGAAGTATAAATCTTTTGCATAATATTAATTCATATTCTTGAGCATTTCTTGTTTCTAGCAGAACACAAAAGCTTGAGTGCCAAGCTGGAACAGCACGCACATTTATTTCTATTTTTATTTTTATTTTTATTTTTATTCACTAAGACATTAGGGGCAACAAGTACTGAACACTTCTAGAAATTAAGCTATTTACTTGACCACATCTTAAAATATCACCCAGCAATGACAGCATACCAGTTTTGGCAGTTAACCACATCACTAAATTCAGGTGGGAATCCAACGTCTGCTTCAAAGCCTTTGAATTTTGGATCAGGCCTCAGTTAATCCCAGGGAATCTTACCTGATATAGCACCTTCTTCTGCCACACTCAGCATTTAAATTAAACTAGCTTAAACTTGCTCGGGCTGGGTAAGAATCCCTAAGCCTTGCATCCACTCACAGATACAGATCTTGGATCCACTCATATGTTGCCTCTCAATTTGGCCATTGAGTCAAAAGCAGATGTTATCTGCTTTACTCTCCTGCCTTCTGGGATACAGAACATACTCTAACAGAAAAGCAGCATAAGGGAGCACGTAAGTTAACCTAATGGGGAACTCTCAGAGAACCAAACCAGACAAACCTGTCTTTCTGGAAAGTGCAGTCCTTCTTTTTTTTTTTGTTTTTTTTTCCCCAAGCCTAGCCTAATGTCTCCTCAGATTGAAAGTGGGGAAGACAGGTGATAATTTTTGAATAGCTTAGGAAATGTCTGGTCATGCTGCCAATACACTTCCATGTCTGATGTATAGCAGGACTGAAATAATCACACAAATTCTACACATTTTGTATAATATGTTGAAATAGTTTCCATTTCCTGTCAGCATGGACAAGGGAGGGGAGGTGGGGGGGAAAGACAGGAGGGAATGCTGACTCAGGGCTGTTTTCTCAAGCAGTAGAACATGACTCTCTGAGGATTTACTTTGATATGTTTCTGTGGAAGACAAGGTTGTTTATTGTTTCATTTGCATATGTATTACCCTAGAAGCAAAGTATTAATAAATGACAACAAAAGATCATAGCTAGGAAACTCTAGAGGAGTTATAATTTCTTTTCAGAATGCATGGCTGCATGATAAATTTTTTATTCAGCCAGATTGTAATTTTATTGCATTGTTATGCTCTTTGAAGTGAGGAGATAAATAGTGACATAGAGAGCATTAAGTCATCATAATTCTACATCTGTACTGGTTGCAAAACAAGTGTGATATCTTGACCTTAGTAAATTCTCTCGCTGAGGATTACATAAAGTCATCTGGCCTCATCTTTATTTGAAATCAGTACTTCAGAAATTGGAAAAAATTGTGAAATTATTAGCTTTGCAGAATCTTAACCACTTTTAAGAAAAATATCACTGTTTTCGTTTGTTTCAGCATTTATGCTTACTTCTAAAATAGAGAAATTTGATTTGAAACAAATGGCTGTCAACTATGATGGATTATACCTTCTTTTCTTTGTTCTTGTAAATCAAATGAGGTTGGCATGAAGTTCAAAGATAAAGTTCATGTGGTAAGTTACAATTAAAAGACTGGAGTCCATTAGAATATCTCTTTCTTCTCATATATACAGTACTGATTTTCACATAATGTATTTATTGGAGAGGTCTACTTCAAAATCATTGGCAGGACAGGACTTGCCATCTCTATGGCAGTAAGAAAAAACACCAGTCTCTTTATGTTGAAACTCAGATTCTGGTTCTGACTAGTAGACAAGAGATTGCCAAAGCAGGTAAATGTAATACTACACATTAAGAATGTATAGCTCATTGATTCAAAAAAATCTTTATGTTTTCACTCTTCCACAGCATGAATGGCTTTGCTAGTGAATATTATTAAATTAATATGGTCAAAATTAATATTATAAAGAAATGAAATTATCACTGTGAAATGAAGTATTCTTGGTGTAAATTTACAAGAGGAGATCCATAGCTATTACTCAAAATGCATACTTGTAACTAAATGGTCATTGAATTACAGCAAAATTGTCCTGCTCCTTATACTGAACAGTAATGAATCCCAAAGCAGTCTTGTTGAAATGAGTGGGGTGAATTGCAGTAAGAGAAATGTGATTAAGCTGTCAAGTGTCATTAAGTCTCCATGCAATCAAGGATAACAGAACATAAAACTCCCATTAGATCTCTTAAGGCTTTTTTTGTGGCTTAAGGACATTTTTTTTGTTTCTCACAGGCTTATGCCAGCCTTCCACAATTTGCCTTTGTACCATCTTCATTTGCTGTTCTGAGCTCCATGTCTATCCTTCAGTATTACTTTTTCTCCAGGAATAGGTAGAAAGAAAGAATATATATCACTCTATTTGGGTTTAGTGCTGCTGAGGATATTTGAAATAGAATAAGTCTGTGTGCATGTGTGTGCACACATGACGAAGACAAAAGAATGCCATAAAGATCTGCAAAATTTCCACATTATTGTCAGTGAGATCAATAAAATTCCTAAGAATTTCAACTTTACAAATAATGATAGAATTTGATGGTAATTTAAAGGTCAAAAAGGCCTTCCACCCCGGAAGTGCTCAAGAAACAACATGGCATTTACTGCCATGGTTTAACTGACATTGACATTTAGTGTTTGGCCAAATGTTGGAATCAAGGATCTTGAAGGTCTTTTACAACATTAATGATTCTATGATTCACTAATATGATTTCACAAAGTTATAATGCTAATCCATGCTATGTATCTAGTGAGCTGTTGTATTTCCCTTGGAAAACAAATATAGTGTTGTAAGCACTTATGGCCAATATGTTTCATTTACATACATCTCTACACTTTGAGTTATTGAATTTCAAAGGTTTTGGGGACTTGTACAACCTGCTGCTTCACAGATTAAGATGGGAGGGATATAATGCTTGCCATCCAATTTGTCTGGATAGGGAAAGTATGGCTGTTGCTCACCAGCCACTGACTGGCAGGTTTAGCATTGCATGGACAGGTATTCACTGGATTCTCAGCAGGATGTGGGAGGCTAGGCAACAAAGGCAGAAGGTTCATATTCATGTTTGCAGAAAATTGATTAAGAAAGCATAGAATGTCTGAAAGAGATTGGTAAAAATTAGCTAGGGACATCAACACATTGTCTCTTGTTACTTTACCCACCAAAGAGGCTATATATGGTCTGCTGTCCATTTTCAATACAATAAATACTTCTCCATTTTCAATTTGGAGAAGACAAAAGAAATACCTGTTCTAATCCCCTTAGTTTGACTCGAAATGTTTCTTAAGTTCACATCCAAGTAACATATTTTTAAAAACCTTCTTATGTATATGTGTGATTTACATTATCATTTGTAAAATATATCACAACATGCTATTCGCTTTATTTTGAAATTTCAGGACTTTTCTGCAGTTTCTCCACATCCTGTAAATTTCACATATAACTCATAGGAAAAAAGGCCAATCTTCTGTTGTCCTGTTCAGTGTTCCAAAGAAAACTGATAGGAAGAAAGTTACCAATCACTAATGTAAATTTCTATGCCAGCTCATTTCAATCATGGCAGCTGGCAGAACTATATCTAAAAATGGCAAATACTTGATAATTTAAAATAGTTTGACTAAAATGTTCTTATTTGTGTAGATTAGGATTGGGTTCCAGGGAGAAGTGTATAAACCTGAAGAGAAACTATAAACTTATTCAAATTCCATTAAAGTCCCTGTTACCAGTTTTTTCTATTAGCTAGATCACTGAAGCTCTCAACTTAGATTCTGAATTGATCACTGAAAGTTTTCAAGAAGAGTGAGCATGTGCATTTTCTGCCTTTGTTTCTCTTTTTTGAGGGAACAAAGTCAATGTGCCTCTTCATTGGATCTGATAACATGGCACACATAAAATCAGGTCCCTTTAGTTTGAAAAGGGAACAGGAAATCCAGACGAAAATTTTGTGTGATCCTGCACTTCATAAGCATGGAAGTTGCTACATTGGTATTTAAGAATTTGTAATCCACTTAGGGTGCAGCTCCTGAGGAAACTTGCTCCATCAAATAATTAAGTGCAGAACTTAGTTGCAAGTCTGGCATGTAACTAGGACCCAAAATTAGATTTTTTTGCAAACCTTTAGATTTGGACAATCCCTAAGAAAAATTTACAAACTGCATATTTGTACCTTCACCTGCCTGAATATGTTCAAAATTCTGGGTCTTAACATCAGATTAAGTTATGACTTTCATATTTGTCAAGGAAAAAGAGGTAGGCATTTTTAAAAATGTGGCTTCTTTCTCAGTAGCTTAAATTTAAGTATCCAAGTTTGCAAACATTGCCATCTGATCTGCAGACATGCACACATATTCACACATCAGGGAGAATGCTTTTGTTTAGGGTGTTTAGTTAATGTTTTCAGCAAAATGCAACTTACTACTTCAGGAAGGACCTATATCCATAAGGACATCTATCAAGAGCCAAAGTGTCAAAAAATGACATTAGTTTAGAATTTAGAGAGAAAAAGGCAAATGTGCACCACACTTACTGTTATAAATTAAATACTCCTGGCAGAATTTAGGATCATATTTAGTATATCTTTTTTCTCCAAGAAAAACACCTTTGAATCTATTCTTTCTAAATATGGCAGTTGAGTTAGTGGAGTTATTGCCATATAAAAGTGGTGCAAAATTAGAGCACTGATATGTAATCCTCCTTATTACAACAGGAATGTTTCAGCTAGTGCTTAAACACATCTTAGAGATCTAAAACCAAGCAATTTATTTAAAAACTGCCTATAACAAGTGCCTTAGTATTATCTGCCAGTCTGATAGTTGGATTGGAAATGTTGTGAAGCTGAGAGAAGAGGATTTTTTTTCTGTTTTGATTGTAATCAGTAAGTCTACATTCTTCTGCCAGCTAAAAGTAGATAAAAGTTAGATATTTCTGTCTCAGCCTGTTCCATCTCTCAAAGAGATGGAAATATTCCTCCTGTTTCTGTAAATTTAAATTCAATTCAAATTTCAATTCCATTCAATTTCAAAGCCTTCACATAAAGAAGGCAGAATGCAGGTTGTATATAGAAATATATGCACTTATGCACCTTTCAATCAGATTATCTTGGCACATTCTCCTTTTTTTGGTTGTCTCCTTCAATACCCCTCTGCTTTGCATACCTCCTGGGGTGTAAGAGCTAGGATATATCAATTATGCTTTACCTGTTTTCACTTTTCCCTCTGACTTACTGTTATGAAATCAGTAAATTAGCTATTGAGGTTTTCTATGTTTTGTTTAGTTTTATTCAATATTTTGAAAATAATAAATCTCAGATGTGACTCAAAGATTAATTAAATGTCTTGCCTTCAAAATTAATACAGGCATTTTTATTTACTGTTTTCTGGAGTGATTAAATATTGTTCTGGCCCATAAAAGTATATTGCATAGTTTCATTAACTGTGACAGATGAGAAGTGCTGCTTGCAGTTGACAGTCTTTAGTTTTGATGAAAGTGTAATGCAAGTGTTAAAGCTATGCTGGAATCCATTTACTCAGATTTAACAAAAGAAATAGTAGAGTATGCAGTAAAGCATATACATTTAATGCATAGGCAGGAGAGTTCTGTAGGAAAGGAATTGTGTGAATACTTTGGTTCAGATGGCAACTATTCTTTGGTTCAGATGGTTAAGGAGGTGTGAAGGGAAAAATTTTTGACTATTTGCCATAGAATAAAAGTTCAGAAGAAGCAAAAAGAAATGCTGCTGGCCATTACTGACATGAAAAATAAAGTAGCATTTTGGGTTTTCTTTTTGTTGTTTTTTCAGACTATAAAGGCCAAGAGCTCATATGGAAAACATCTCTGTTTTCAGAAGAAATGTGGTGACTAGGAAGTTCACAGGGCCTCACACAGAATCATGGAATGGCTGAAGTTGGAGTGGACTTCTGGAGGCCATCTAGTCCAAGCCTCCTGCTCAAGCAGGACCACCTAGAGCTGCTTGCCCAGGACCAGGTGGTCCTTGTGGCTTTTAAAGATCTCCAAGAACAGAGACTCCCCATTCTCCCTGAGCAACCTGTGGCCATGCTCACAGTCAAGAAATGCTTCCTGATGTTCAGAGGGAACTTCTTGTGTTCCACTTTGTGCTTGTTGCCTGTGGTTCTGTCAGTGGGCACAACTGAGCATGGTTCCTGTAAGGCTGGCTCTAACATCTTTGCACTCTCCCTTCAGATATTTATATATATTCATAAGATTCTCTTCTGAGCCTTCTATTCTCCAGGCTGAACAGTCCCATCTCTTTCATCCTTTCCTCATAGGAGAGATGCTTCAGCCCCTTAGTGATATCTATGGCCTTTACTGGAGTCGTTGCAGTATGGAGCCCAGAACTGAACATGGTGATCCAGATGAGGTCTGAGGCTGAATAAAGGGAAAGGAGCACCTCCCTCAACCTGCTGGCACTTCTTGGCCTAAGTCAGATGAGGATACCATGAGCCCTCTTTGCCACAAGGGTACACCATTGGTTCATGTCCAGCATGGTGTCCATCAGGACCCCTAAATCCTTTTTTGCCAATTCTTTTCTATCTGGATGGCCCCCAGCATGTACTGCTGTGAGGGGTTGTTTTCTACCAGATGCAGGACTTTGCATTTCCTATTGCTGAATTTCATTAGGTCAGCCCATCTCTCCAGCTTATCAAGGTCTCTGCACATAGCAGCAAAACCCTCTGGTCTATCAGCTACTCCTCACTTTTGTGTCACCAGCAAACTTGCAGAGACTATGCTCTGCCCTATCATACAGGCCATTAATGAAGATGTTAAACAGGACCGGATCCAGTACAGATGTCTGAGGTACACTTATAGTTACTGGCCTCCAACTCAGGCTTATGACACTAATTACCATGCTCAGGGCACAGACATTCAGCCAGTTTCCAATCTACCTCACCATCTGCCTATCCAAGCCCTGCTTAACAACTTCTGTGTAAGAAGCTGCTATCTTATGGGATACAGCTGAATCCAGGTAACAAATATCCACTGCTTTCTCCTCACCTGCAAGACCACTCATTTACTGTAGAATGTTGTCAGATTGACTAAGCATGCCTTTTCTTTGGGGAAGCCCTACTGACTACTCCTGACAACTGCCTTGTCCTTCATGAGCCTGGAAATCGTTTTCAGGATTAGCTGCTCAGTAACTGTTCCAAGGCTCAAAATAAGAATGGCCTGTAGTTCCCTGGATCCTCTTTCCTTTCCCTTTTTGAAGATAGGAGTGATATTTGCTGTTTTCCTCAGTGCTTAGAGTTACCACAATGAATCAAATATTATCAAGGGTGGCCTCACAATGACAGTCAGCTCCCTCAGCTCTTGTAGGTGCATCCCATCACAGTCCATGGGCTTTTGTATGTCTAGTTCTATTCTCTGATGAGATGCTCTTCCACCAAAAGTCCTTGCACCAGTCTTCTTTGTTCTCTGGGGCCTGCGATCCCTGAAGGTTGATCTTCCCAATAAAGACAGAGATGAAGGGCACATGGGGCTACCTGTGTAATCAGGACCTCTGTCCCATTCAAGAATGTACCCACAATTTTCAAATCTTCATTTTGTCATCTATGTGCTCACAAAATCTCTTCTTGCTGCCTTTGATATCCCTGCCCAGATCCAATCTCACTTTGGCTTTGACTTTCCTAGCCACATTTTTGCATGCTTAAACAGCATCGCTTTATTATTCCCAGGCTACCTGCCCCTGCTTTCTCCTTCTGAGGTTTTCCATATTTTTTTCCTGTTTTGTTTTGTCAGGAGCATGTTGTTCATCACTAGGATAGACTACTATTGAACTCAGACAAGGAGACTCTTGACTATAAAGCAGCCTTCTTTGTCCCTTTCTCTCCCCAAGCCCTTATCCTGCAAGACTGTACCAAACATATCCCTAAAGAGGACAAAGTCTGCACTCTTGAAATCCAGCACTGTGATCTTGCTTTTTCCAAGTTTCCTTTTCTCAGGGTCTGATCTCCCACATCTCACGATCACTGCATTCAACACTCCTGTCAACCTTCACATCCACAAGGAACCTCTCCATTTCCATTAGCATGTCTGCCCACAGCAGACACCCACTACAATGCCATTGATGCAGTCTGTTTTTAAATCCATACTCAGAAGCTTTCACTTTGTTCAGCATGCATCCCCAGGAAAAGGTCTGTGCTCTCCAGCTGCTCTCTCACACAAAGGGAAATCTCCCCTTCCTCATCTTCCTGGCCTCCAGGAAGTTTGTACTCCTCCACCTCAACACTCCAGTCATGGGAGCCATCCTACCACATCTCCATGAATATTAAGGTCCTGTAGCTGCACAGAGATCTAGAATTAATTTTATTTATTATCCATGCTATGTGTATGAGTGTGCAGATGCTTTAGAGACGCACTCTAGCATGAGCAACGTAAGCTGATTTCCCAGAAAGAATTTTAGGAACTTCCCCATAATGATGCCTTTTAGACATGTCCTTGTTTCCATGCAATCACTAGAGGTGGCCTCCCTTCAGTCCTGTTTTCCTAGTTCTGTGATCTTTTTCTGTCATATCACTCCAGTCCTTTACATCACTTCCATTAAGGCTTCTGGTAATTTTCTCCCTCCACATAATTTCTAGTTTAAAGCCCTCCTTACCAGGTCAGCAGGCTGGGTGGAAAGGATGCCCAGAAAACAGCTTGAGAGCTGGCTGCTGGGCAGCTCTTAGTAGCTCCGAAATTGTTCTTCCACTAAAGAGTAAGAATATTGTGCACACAAAAGGGATGTACATGGACTTTAAACAAAACAAAACCACTTCTGCTAATACTGCAAAGCTGTTACTTAAGCACGCACATATTTACAGGAGTATTTACCTGACATTTCATGGTATCATTAGTGCGGTGGAGAAGATTTAAAAGAAAAAGCAAACAAACTCAAAGCTAAATGCATTTGTATGTGTCTGCATATATGTGTAAAGATAAAGCCTCAGACAACTGAGTTCAGTGCAGGTCTCACAGCTTCTGTGACTCCTGAGAGCATGAGACTATCTTTACTGGTGAGGACCAAAGGTCTGTCTGTGTGGTTTCTTAGACTAGCAATTGAGTTGATTCCCAGGACAGAGTGAGAACAGAACAGCCATATATGACACATCTCCCGACTGTTCTTCTAATCTCTGGCTGTTTTTAGCTCAGGGGATTTTCTCTAGCTCATGTGGTTTGGCTCTTTAGCAGCCCTCAGTAGACCTAACTTCCAAGTGCTTGTCCAATCTGTCCTTGAACTCGTGCAACCCTTTTGCATGCAGAAGAGTCTAAGTCTGTGTTTATACTATTAAACTAAACAGAGCCAGTTCACAAGTCCAAGCCTCGTCCTGTGGTTCTTGATTCTGTAAAATTGTTAGCAAGGGCTGTGGCACAAGCTGATTGTTAGTCTGCCCAAAGACAAGGCAGTCTGAAGCATCAGCACACAGAACAGTCACTGGTCTCCCTCCTGTCTGGGGCAGCAAGGCAATTGCCCACTGGGACCATTCCTGAAACTGTAATCTCAGTGGGGCTCTGTGGTTACGTGGTGATCTGAAGGAGATCTATGTGGCAGTTTGGACGTGACTACTCTGCTTGAGGGGATAGGAAAGCTTAGCACTGCAGATGTAAGTCTTGTCATCCCAGGGCCAGAGAACGGTTTTACTTTCTAGCACTGGTATAGCTCAGAGACTGGCATCATCTTTTGGGCCACAAAGGTGCTTAGAAACTCTCTTGCTCTAGAGCCAGGAGCAGGATATTTTGTCTTGAAAGAACATGTGCATTATGAGCATCTCAGAAGTTTTCACTATATCCCAGAGACTGGTTCTCCTGATTCTTTAAGGTAAATAAGAATAATTATTAATCTTAGTAACAAGCCCTTCTTGTTAAGCAATGAAGTGAAAGTGTCAGGGGTTCTAGCTTTATGCCTGTCAGTGAAAGACTGTGCAAACAGAAACCAGCCTATAACACTCTGCTTGTGTAAGAAGACAGTATTTTTGTTTAATGAAAAAAATTCACACATTGTGGCCAATACAGTTTTCCTAAAGAGAACCCCTGCTCTGGTCACAGCCATGCTGACAGAAGGCAGCTTTTGTCAATTCAGGTGAAGTCTTTGAGAGAGCTTGTGTAATTACTAGCAGAAAAATTCTGTTCTGTGTTGAGGCATTTTAAAAAAATACATATATATACCTACTTACCTATATTTATATGTGTATAAACTGAAGATGCAGTTTAACATTGCCATCCCCTGGCAACAAAACCTCTTTATAAAGCTCCTACCCCAGCACCCCCAGCACAGTTTGCTTCCCCTCTCAGCTGTGCTGTTGAAGATGATGGCAGCCCACCATGGAAATAGTACAGCTGCTTTGACTGAAGCTGAGTGCCCAGGTAGTCTAATGCCCCCAATCTGGTCGAGTAAGACAGTTTCACTAAACCATTTTGTAGTGTGAACAGACAATATCATCTGTGCTTCTGACCTACTGACAAACTACTCTGCTCATATAGAAACAATGCCTTGCTAAGAAATAAGTCAATTTTCATGTAAGGAAGAAAGCCTTTGTACAGCTGTACACAAAATTTACCCTCTGATTTTGAGTTTGGAGGACTCTAAACATAGTGTACCACAGGCAACCCTCTTTAATTTCTCTTCCTTCTGTTATTTGTAGGAAGCCCATGACAAGGATTGTCTCTTTTCTTATGTTTATACATGCACCCAACAAAACCAGGCTGCCTGGTTCAATTTCAGAACTCACTGTTATTGTTATGGGAATAATAATGATGCCACTATTACCTGGGATGATGAGATTAGGTTGAGCAAATTGCCTTCCTTCTACATCTCTCCCTTGTTTACATGGAAGTCATGAGAGACTCTTGTTAAAACAATCTCATATTAAAGATTATGCAATTTGTAAATAAAAGATCTGAGGGTTCAAATTTTGGTGCAAGTATGAAAACAAAGTGGTGCATAAATTCTGTCCGTGGGGTCAATTATCTTTTTCTAATGATGTGGGCAGGAGCTCTGGAGCTTGTGGTAGCAGCAACAATCAAGCATGAAGAAGGTAGTTTTGTTAATGCCATTTTATTTATCCTAATTTTAAAGAATCCATGGACAAGAAACTCTGACAGTTTAATCTGAATTACACTGATCACAAATAACCTGGCCTAAACAGCAAATGCTGACTTTTCACAGTGTTTATTTTAAAATGGAGTAGTAGTTTCAAACATAATGTAGGTAATGGAGGTCACCAACCAATTTCATCTGCACATTGAGTTTAGAAGTTCATGTTTTTTCTTCTTAATAAAATACCATTATTCTCTCCAGAAATGTCACATGCAGTCATATTCAAAGTCCAATAGCCATCATCAAATCCAAAATATATTGAAAAGAGTGCTCTTAGCATGAAAGAATTTCTAAGGATTTCAATATTTTGTGAGCTATTTATAGGATTAAGCAGCAGACAGAATATTTAAAATTGGACCTTAGTGGGACAACTTCAGGTGAATTTTTCTTAAAATTTATGTAATGTGGCCATGAAATTGTCCCCTCATCTCTATTTACCCCATATTCTTCTATTGATACTCAGTCTAAAATCAATCACTTGCATGAATTTCAGACCTATGCCAATTTGATCAGGCATCTTTCTAAATATCATTCTGTATTTAGAAACATTGGCATGGGCTCAGAACTATCCACTTTCTTTGACTGGGAGGAAAGGGAAAGGCACAGCTTAGCACTAACCTAGCCAAGCCTGATCCCCCATCAAACAAGTGTTTAAGTACTGATTCATTGTGGCAGGGAGGGGGCTGGTTTCATAAAAGGAGTTAATTGGCTCTAGGAAATAAGGCATACAGTCTTTAAGACATGAAAATTAATCACTCTTGAGTATCTGATTATTTGGTAGAAGGCTAATTGGATTTGTGGGCTAGTGTTGTTTTTTTTTGACTGGCTGATGATTCTTATTTCTGAGGCCCATGGAAGTAAATCTTTTACTCTTTTGGATTTTTGCACACACTCTCAAAAAGGAGCAGAAGATACAATTTTGAAAGAACCTGTCCTTCCACTCACTGTACCTAGGGTTTCCATCCAGCTGTCTCCAGGAATAATTGTCTGTCATTTAGGCTGCTTGTTTTTCTTCTGAGCACATGCACAACCCTACTCCAGCAATTCCCAACCCATGCATTTGTGCTAAGCTCCCAGAGAAATCTCTCCACCCACACAGCATCTGACCAGCCATGCATGTGGCCCGAGTTCTGGGCAGTGGCTCCCTATTACCCCAACAGTTTTGTTGAATAAGGAAATTTATGTGCTCCTGGTGTGCACCCTGATGGAGGATAATTGCTGCACTCAGCAGCTTTAGCTGCATTTCATTCAGTGTTAGTATTTTACATTGAAAGTAATGCAAGGATTATTTGATTTCTAATGCTTCTGCCTGTTGTTGTCTTTTATAACAATGGAATTAAATGATACTAAAAGTTTAATCCAGCTCCCATTTGTTCAGAGTACTATAAGCCTCTCTATTCTGTACTGGACTATTACAGTGTATAAACAGCATTTATAGTATCTAATCCTTGGCATTTAAAGTTGTATATTATTTAGAGAGCTGTAATACAATAAGTTAAGGAAGGCACAGTAACCATAGCAATCAGTATTATAGTATATCATAATTGAATGAAAGGTATTGCACCATATGGAAATAATAATGCCTCCAGAAGACATAAAATACTGCCTTCATCATACTACTACTAGCATATTTTTAATGCATGGTTGAAAATCATGGTGCTGTTGCTTTTGAAAGTGCAAAATTCACAGTTTAACAAATTATTTCCAAATGTAGATTTCTTCTAAGAACGTTGTGTTATTGTATCATTTGCTATTGCCACATCTTGTAGATCCCACAACACAGGACAACAGATGACTTGGTTCAAATGATTCTCTATTGTTTTTAATATTTTTAACATCCCAAGGAGGGAGCCGAGCGGTATTTATATGTTTAATAACTTCCAGATTTTTGAGCTGCTAGTTGGTTCGTTTGACTGGAAAAAGAATCTAATGGCTATTATTCATCTTTTTCAGTCAAAGATGGTTTTGGACCTCTGGTTAGATTATAAAGCAAAACTGCTCCATTTGTTGGGGTCTATTTTCACTTTTTGCTTACCTCTAACAGAGAATAATGAAAAAAATAGTTTTTAATAGCATTCCATTGAGTGTCTTCTTTTGGTCACACATGTGGGTGTAGGACTGATTGTGTGGCCCACATTTTCTGATGGCAAGTTTAATATAAGTGTCTATACTTGCATACATTTACCAATATGGATTATTCTATTATATATCATCATTAATGCATTACATATAATTATATGCTATTTCCATAATAATAAGTATTTTGTGGGTCAAGTCCTTAGATTTATAGAGTGGTAACCTAGCTTAGAAAATGTGATCTAGTCTCTCTCCAAAGTGACTTTTGATTAACTTCTCATCTAAGCAAGCTCTTGGTGTAGATTGTTATAAGGCATTTCAGTCCTCAAGCAGATTTAATTTAAAATTCTAAACAAGAAAAAAGTTGCAAAAAAGAAAAATTAAAGTCATGCACCTCATTCAGATGAGCTGATTTTGTGCAATGCTAAGAATTTGGTGGAGCAATGAAGATTTTCAGGAGAGTAGATGCTGAATTAAACAGGTAGTGTTAGCAAAAGTCTTAAGCTATGTTGGTATGTGCTATTAACAGCAAGACTGCAGTACTCTTTTTATTGAACTTATTATTCTCATAGTTGGGGTTTGAGAGACCTCGTATGTCAATAAACAATTAACATTTGTTTTAATTATAGCATGCTGCTTAGGTTCTTCTTTTAAAAATCAAATGAATAGGGATAAAATTGTATATGTGGTCCATAGATGAAAGTGACTATAATTTTCATGCTGTACTTTCCTTCGAGAGTCATTTATGAATTAGAAGCAATTTAAGGAAATTAATTAAGTTGGTTAAAATTAAGAGTAACATTTTAAATAGGAACATGAAAAGAGATGGCCTTTAGCTTCTGTCTGGAATAATAAAAATTCTTTCTAGAAAATTTGATTGTAGATGAGGCCAGAAAGCTCAGGAAGCATCTGCTTGAAATCACTTTTCTAGCAGGCTAAAACAGTTACTGTAATAAAAAAACTATATATGAGTATTTAAAATTCTATCTATCTATCTATCTATCTATCTATCTATCTATCTATCTATCTATCTATCTATCTATCTATCTATCTATCTATCTATCTATCTATCTATCCAGCTATCTATCTATCTACCTATCTACCTATCTACCTATCTGTAAAACTGCTGAAGTCATCATACTTCTGACCAATCTGGCTGACTGAATTCAATGAAGATTTTTAGTGCAGAAATATTCTAAACTGTAGACTAAGATATAGAAGTCAGTAAGGACAGAGATAGACTCATCTTTCTGCAAGTGTGGGAAATTTTCCTTGTTTTTTGGGGCGAGCAACTGCTGAGCAATATAAGAAGTTACATCAGATTCTGTCAGTTTTCATCCATAATTTAGAATTTTTCTAAGGCAGACTTCAGAAGTCTTCCTTCAGAATTGAATTCTGGTTTCAAACTCAGCATCCCATACTTGTTATGTATTGAACAGTTTGCATTTTGAATACCAAAATATAATAATAATGCCTAATGTCCTTTACATTTTTTAGATGCTAGGGGGAGAGATGTATTCATTCCTTAAATCTCCCAGTGAAGTGTTGTGTGCCAAGGTTTACTGCCAAGCGAGGTGTAATATGCAGGATTTAATTTTCTTTCTCCTCCTGCCAACTTTTCAACATTCTAGTTCCATTAATTCTTGTCAGTGCTATGAAAAGGACAATCAAACCAGTGGGAGCATAAGGTGAAATGGATTCCACAAGTTATAGGACTGTCATAGGCTACCTTCCTAAAAGTAAATCCCCATGAGAGGATATTTTGTTTAACTGAAAGCTAGTAGTGTTTCTTGTAGACATTCTCCACAATTACTTCTGTTCAGATATCATAGAATGACAGAATCATTTAGGTTGGAAAAGACCTGTAAGATCATTGACTCCAGCCATAAACAATACTCAAAGCCCACTACTAAATCATGTCCCTAAGTGCTACATCTACACATTTTTTAAATGCCTCCATGGTGACTCAAGCTCTTCCCTCAACAGCCTGTTCTAGTCCTTGAGAATCCTTTTGGTGAAGAAATTTTTCCTAATATCCAATTTAAATCTCGCCTAGCACAACTTGTGGCCTTGTTCTCCCATCCTAAATTTTGAGGTGAGCCTCAAATGCCCACATTTTCAAATTACTTTAAATATGATGTTCAATAGTAAATAGATCACAGTCCTTTTCTTCTAGTAAACATTTCCAAAAAATTTCCAGGGATGGTGTTGTTACTCTGGGTGCCTATAAAAGTCTACATGATCAAGTAGTTTGTTGTAGTGATACCAGATCAGTAAGTTGAAGTAGTGAGTACAGAAGCTCCTGTTTGTGCATTGGGTGCACTTCAAAACACTGTTTTGTAGTAGCATGCTAAACATAATGTCATTTGTTCAGACCCAAATGCTTCTAGATCATCAGGAATATTGTCAATGACTTCAGCAGCAAGAATGGGATTTCATTTAGCCCCCTTATTTTTTAGTCACACCCATATGTATAATATCTCTTGTTAGGAGATGTACATGCATCATTTGTGACATTTATCCTTCTGAGAAACTACTGTATACAGAAGACCAGAATGTTTGTTTATATGCTGTGATTTGACTTTCAAAATTCTCCTAAGAACTGACTGAGTTTGTGACTCAGAGCCAAAACCAAGATATACAATACTCTTGTGAATTGCAGAGATAGGCTTTGTGCAATGATAACCATGCTGAAATTTGTAACCAGCCTTATTTAAGATCTGTTTAAAAAGTCATGCCAAATTTCTAAATAACCCTCAGGGAGATGGAATTTTGAAAAACAGAAAAACAAGAAGCGTCAGACAGCACGTGATATTAAGCATGTGTTATCAAATACGTCATATGTGTTTCTGTTCTCTTTCTAGGTATGGGCTTTTTGAAACAAAGTAATTTTCTGTAATTTTTACTGTGAAATTCTTCCTTTCAGTCTATAGCAAATCTGAGGATACTTTTCTAAAGTTTTCACATCCGGAGGCCAAATTTGTGCCCAAAACTATGCTCCAGCTAGAGACCCTAACTAGACCCATAGCTTTTAAAAGGACAGAGATTCCCATTTTACTAGACGGATTTAGGATCAGATTGCTCACAGTGGTACTACTGCATTGTCCCAATCTTCTGCCATCAAGAGATATTGCACTGTTGTGAAATAATTTGAATTTTCCAGCAAGTATTGTTATCTATGGTTGGATTTCTTTATTCCTGTTCTGCTTTGGGAATAGGTAGAAATGCCCACCAAAGACATATTTGCAAAACAACAAACCATCTATCAAACAAAACTTGCCTGTGAAGCAAGCAATTAAGCACCTAAGAGAATTTCTCTTTTATTTTAAAGTGTCTACACTAATCCTAATAAGTACAGGAAACTTAATTTAGTACAGGAAGCTACAGTTTTTGTACTCTGATTTTGCTCCTTTATAATTCTGTGCATGGTCCTGCACAAATCTTATTCCAAGCCATTGTAAAGAAAATAGATTGAAAACCTTACAGACTGGTTGAACACAAATTGTGAGATACACATTATGAAGTGCATAAAGCTTCTGAATATACAAATTAGTATATTTTGTTGAAATTATGCCCTGCATGTCCAAGAAAACAATACTATTTCTGAAGTCCTCTTAAAAATAGGGGCCTGCATTGTGGAAAAAACCAAAAAACCCTAAATTAGAATTAATATCTGAGCCATTTTAAAAGGGGTTTGCTAATCAGAAATTATGTATTACTTGTTCTCAGTCAGTGTATCTATGATGGACATAAATATTAGCTAATTAATTAGTAGAGGTACTCAAAATTATAAATGGCTTATAAAATGGAATACATGAATACTTTGTCTTCCTAGAGATTAAGATCCTAGTTGAATAAATGCGATAGGGGAGTAAATTGAAGCAGAGTGGGAACTGCTGGCAGATAATGTGAGTGGGTTTCCTGGTATTAATGGTGTATCTCAGTTATTTAAAAAAATTATGTATGCAATAATCGGTTGTTTAAAGACTGTAACTTATAACTTTCTTAGGCATTAGCAGCCAGAGGGTTGAAATGCCCAACAGTAAGCATTCAGATGGACCTGAGAGCTGCCCAGTGTGATCATCAGCAGGAAGGGGGCCAAAAAGGCTTTGCCCAATGCTGGACCAAAATGCATAGTCTGAATCCAAGATAAAACAAAACCAGTAGAGTTGAAAAGAGAGGAGGTGTGACAAATATTGACAATTTACAATCAATAGTTAATCAGCTAGGACAATATATAGGATATTAGAGATACCATTCTCACCTGGAAATAGTTGAGATGTGTGATTTAAAGTTGCGTAATTGATAAAATGGACTTCAAACTACATTTTTTCTTTTTTTCTTCTTTTTGTACAGACTGTCCCAGAATACTTCATGCTTTTTGTAGAAGGAAACTTCTCAACACAACTCACAGCATATGCTTTTAGCTCCAACAGCAGTCTGTGATTTTAAAACTTGTTATTTTTCTGGCTCAACTTACACCCTGCAAAGGTTTTAAGAGTGGGTTTTTTTGTCTTATTCTGAAGGCCTCATGGTAAAAAAGCATCTAGATTTACAGGTATTAAGATTACTGCCTTTTTTCTGTAACATATAGGTGACACTTTATAAATATAATGAGATATTGTTCTACTGTAACATAGTGTCATGAAGCTGTGAGATTGATGAATAGAGAAAAGAATCACCTTGTGCTAAATTAATTTATCACATATTTTCTTACACTTTTTGTCTTCTGACCTTGAATGTAAATCTATCTTAACATGAGGTATGTTCATGACCTGCTAATTTTTAGAGTGGCCTAAAGCATAGTGTATTTATTTAAAATCAAATATGCATAAAGGTCAGTTCTTCATTCACTTCAGTCTTAGCTGTGTTCTTCTTCCAGTAATCTAAAGTCTTTCTACTTCAACATCTCACTGAGATTTTAAGGAAGGACATGATTTTTTTATTAAAGCTGGTTTTGTTTCTGTTTCTGTTTTTGTTTTTGTTTTTATTTTTGATTTTTTACCTGTGGACAGAAGTTCAACTGTGTCAGTAAGTCTGTCTTCAGCAAACTGTACACTTTGAAGCAGCAGCATTTCTCTTTTCATCTCTTATGACATCTGCATTTTGGAACGTGTACAATACCCAGATTGCTGACTGCAGGGTGGGTGTGGAGAACATCTGGTCAAGCAACAATCATTCAGTTTGTTCCATCACACTCAATTCAGATTGCCATCTTTAGACAAGCAGCACAGGGTAGCATTAGGGAGGAATCCAGTAGAATTTGTTCTTTGTAAGCCTGTACAGCTGGCATAAGAGTCATAAGAGTCTAAGGCATAAAAGTCTAAGGCATAAGAATCTAATGAGCTGGAAAACACCTGAAGAGTCCACATCTAGCCCCAAACCAGAAGGAGGTCTGCAGGAGACTTTCATTAAACTATGCTTTCACAGACAGTTGAAAAATAATGCTGAGATTTTACTCTTTGACTTCGAGAAACCAGTGATTTGCAAAGTATCTTTTCAATTTAGTATTTTATCAACTGACTTCATTCTTCCTCTGAAAAACAAGAACATATTTAGGAAATTCTACTTTCTCTTTTCTTCAGAAGCTTATTGTACATAAAATTTCAAGGTTGGAAAAAAGAAGAGCAGATACACCAAAACTAAGGGATGCTTTGTAAATGAGGATTTAGCCCTCAACCCAAGATGAGCTATGTACTTCTAGATTTTTGCAAAGTTTTTTCATTGGGTTGTTTTTGGTTTGGTGGGGCTTTTTTTGTTTTTGTTTTTATTTGTTTGTTCTATTTTTGTTGGTTTTGTTTGGTTGTTTTTGGTTTTGTTTTGTTTGTTTGTTTGTTTGTCTGTCTGAAAAAGGGAAAGGGTTTGTGAAGTAACACAAATTTTAAAATGGCATTACAAGGGAAGCTCACATTCTTGACAGTTATATTTTGGGTGCTATAACCACACGTGCTACAAGGAATTACACTAAAAATTTGGGATTGCTCCATGAAGTGACCATGAAGCTGAAAGTAGAGCTACTTCAACCACAGCTCTATTTTCCATGTTTTGTCCCTGTAGCAAACACAGCCACCACAAAAACATACCAAAACCTATGAATTCAGCTAAGGAACTTGAGAAGAGAGGGGATTATGAAGAAGGTGGGAGGATGAAGTGGAAGAGGAAATAAAATACATTCTTTTTGTGCTTCCATAATATGAGAGGACATGGGATTTGCTGAAGCACAGTGCCTCTCAGTTGTTTCTCTTCTGCTTTCTATTGTTTAGAACTGACTGTAGAGATTCAGTACGTGACTTCTTTCTCCCTCTCCTCCCAGTAAAACTGAATAAACAGG
Organism: Luscinia megarhynchos; assembly: GCA_034336665.1. Lineage (NCBI taxonomy): Eukaryota > Metazoa > Chordata > Aves > Passeriformes > Muscicapidae > Luscinia > Luscinia megarhynchos. Next base: position 8,580,384 of record JAPFBE010000002.1, read on the forward strand.
AAAAAATGCAAAGGCCCTAGAATAAACAGTACATGTAAATGTGAAAATTTAGATTTGGTACAGCTTTATGAACATTGCTACTTCGCATATTCAGTGCTTGGTCTTGTTCAAGTAAAACAGTTCCATCAATAATACTAGAGTTTGGGATATAAAGTGTAATTCAGCTGTTAGCTATAGGTGCATATTGGAGTTTTGAGCCATGGGTGCGTGTTGAGGTTTCCGGTTTTAGTTTTCTTCTTTATAAATTTCTAATCTGGCTGTCCAGATTCATTGGCATCCATCTCGTGATTGCCAAGTACAACTCTGAACCAAATTCTGTAATTCATATAACTGTATTTTCATGCAGTGCCCATTGATTAAAACAGTGCAAATCGTTGTGGTTTTAGCAGAAACTGTTAGACCAGCCTACATCCAACACATCACTGTCTTTCTCCTTGCAAAGGTTATCCAGCCACATCTTTGTTGGTGTTAATTTCTCATTTACAGTGCTTTTGGTCAAAGCACTTTGATGTTGCATTAATCTTGATTAATGATATTTAAAAATACATACTAAGTTCAACAATTGTGTGCTAAAAAAGGGCAATTTCTTCTATTTTGTGACATTGAAGATATCTCCTTGGATTAACAGGACTTCAAAATGGTGCACCACAGCTTGTGTAACATTATAAAAGGAAGAAGGAAAAGAAAATAAAGTCCTTCTGATTGTGAGAATAAAAATTCAGCTTGATGAAAATGCTCCTGCCACAGTCTGAAATGCAAGTTACACTGGTATTGATGTGAGAGACGTACAACTCTGGTGAAGGAAAAGCTTGTTCTCTTTCATTCCTCCCATCCCCTTTGCCCCATTTTGCTTATGTTCTCTCAGCATTTCCTATGCATTTTTGTTTCAGTTTGGAAGGCAACACGCTATAAATGAGAAGATACCTGTATACCTGTATACATAAAGTGTGAAAGGAAGTCGGCCTTCTCTTTCTGCTAGACCTAATCTCAGACATGCTGCCAGACAACCCCAAGGATTTTTGGACTTCATCACCTACAAACAGTTATTAAAATTTACAAAAAATTCTACAAACTTTACAAAAAAAGTAACAGCAAGTTTTCCTGGAATAGTCTGGGGGAAAACCAAACCAAACCAAAAAAACCAATCTGAAACAAAACCTCAAAACCAAACCAAACCAAACCAAACCAAACCAAACTAAAAAAAAACAAAAACAAAAAAACCAGAACAAAACCCACAGTGAAACCAAACATGCAGGATATTGGGCTTGATCAATTCCCCCTCTTTGTAGATCGGCTCCTGCAGATAGAGAATCTGTAATTCAATCCTGGACAACCTGCGACCTCTTTTGGTCAATTAACAAAATGAGCACAAGGACAAAAGAATACTGAAAAGCCTCGGTAGTTACCCATCGGGGAGTTAAGGAAGGCTGGTCTATCTTCTAAAGCATCTTTAATTACCCAAGGAAAAGTGTCTACTCTTGCACCATATTATTCACAAATAAAACCAGATATTTTTTATCCTGCTACGTACGATGGTCCTTTCAAGGTGCTATTTGCAAAGTGTAAGTAGTCAATTAAGAATAGAGAAAACTGAATAGGTGATTCTAATTATCTAAAAAATATTACTTGTAAAAAGTGCAGCTTTCAAGATTAACAGTATCATGGCCAGTACCTTGAGCAATAACATATATACTTCTCTCTTCCGTTTGAATTTTGACACATTTGAACAGCAGATGAATTAGTGGAAGATGAGCTTCAGTGTTAATGATGAAGGGGTCGAAAGTAGAACAGTAGTCTGGCTTATCATTCCCACGGCACAACATATTTGTATAAGCCAGTGAACATTGTTGATTTTATTTTTCATGAGGGGCAAGCTTCTCTGACTGAAACACCATGTATTTGTCTATACATACACCTCACCATCCTCTTCCCACTGAGAGTGCAGTAGAGCTTCAGAAAGAATGGTCACAAAATCTGGCACTGCCAATTCAGATTTTCTCAATTGAAGTTAAAATCAAGTTAACAGGGGGAACAAAACATGCCTAGCCAAGTGGGAAGAGAATTTGAAGTGGTCTGAAGACAAACACAGGCACTGTATTTGGTAAAGAATCATTGTAAAGAATTTGGATGTTGGGAGTTTTGGGGTATGGATTGTTTGTCTTTTTTTATCCTAGATTTGTAAGGACATTGCAATGGAAACCATTTTCTTATATACGGAAGGAAACACTTAAAGAGTACAGAGAACACTTTAAAAAAAAAAGTTAAGGGAGGCACATCCATGAAGATGGGGCAAGATATGGAGCGAGTCCTGGGCCAGAAGCAACACCTTGGCGAACGCGCAAGCCGGCCCCAAGGTATGCCCAACCTGTGCGAGGCACTTGCGCACGGAGAGCTCTCAGCCCAAGGCGGACGGGACTGCAGCTAGGAGCCCGAAAAAGGGCGCTCCTCTCCCGGCGCCAAGGAAACGCACGCGGCCACGGGGAAGCGCAGAGGGGACCACTTATTGAAACCAGAGGGCGCGACGTGGCCCTCCGGCCGGAGCCGTGCCCCTCGCAGCTCATTTCCGAGAGGCGCCCGCAAAGCCGCGGCAGCGCCGCGTCCCCGCCCGCTCCGCTCTCGCAGCCGCGGGCGCCCCGCGAGCGGCACGGTACGGGGCGGCACGGCACGGCACGGTACGGCATGGGGCGGCACGGGGCGGCACGGCACGGGGCGGCACGGCACGGCACGGTACGGTACGGTACGGGGCGGCACGGTACGGCATGGGGCGGCACGACACGGCGCGGCACGGCACGGCACAGCACGGGGCGGCACGGCACGGGGCGGCACGGCACGGCGCGGGGCGGCACGGCACGGCACGGCACGGCACGGCATGGGGCGGCACGGGGCGGCACGGCACGGCATGGGGCGGCACGGGGCGGCACGGCACGGTACGGCGCGGGGCGGCACGGCACAGCACGGGGCGGGGCGGCACGGCACGGCACGGCACGGCATGGGGCGGCACGGCACGGCGCGGGGCGGGCCGCCGGCCGCGCTATATAGGGCGGACGGGCCGGCGGCACCAGGACAGCTGGCTGCGAGTGCCGGGGAGCATAGCCGGCAGCGCGGCGGGCGGGCAGCACGGGAATAAAACCAAGGGAACCTCGCTTTTTTTTCTTTTTTTTCTTTTCCCCCCATCTCTGTTTTTCCTTTCTCGGTACTTTCTCCTTTTCTGCAACGTTTTTGGACTAAGTTTTCTTCGGACCGTCTGGGCTTGGCTTTTTACATTTTTTTTTCCCTTTTAACTTTTGCAAAGGCTTTTTTTTTCATTATTTCTGAGTGTTGTGTGTGGCAAAAAAAGAGAAAAGTTACTGTCGAGCCAAGTAATTCAGGCGCTGTGCAGGGAGGAGCGGGGAGAAGAGAAGGAAAAGTTGCCTTTGCTGCTAGCGAGCTTTTGGTGCCTGGATGTGAGTGCGGGCGGGCGGCTGCAGAGAGTGCGGCAGCGCGGCTCCCGCCTCTGCCCGGGCAGGCTCGGCTCGGCCCGGCTCGGCCCCGCTCGGCCCGCGGCGTGCGAGGCCCGGCCGCGCTGCGCGGGGGCGGCTCCCGGCGCCCCCTCCGCCCGTTGCCATGGTGCCGCGGCCCGGCGTGCTGTGGGCAGTGGCGGCGGCGGCGCTGGCGCTGCTGGTCCGGCGGGCGGCGGCGGCGCTGGCGGGGCCGGTGGTCCGCTGCGAGCCGTGCGACGCGCGGGCGCTGCAGCAGTGCAAGCCCCTGCAGCCCGACTGCGCCGAGCGGGTGCGGGAGCCGGGCTGCGGCTGCTGCCTGACGTGCGCCCTGCGGCCCGGGCAGCCCTGCGGCATCTACACGGAGCGCTGCGGCGCGGGGCTCAGCTGCCAGCCGCGGCGGGAGGAGGCGCGGCCGCTGCAGGCGCTGCTCGAGGGCCGCGGGCTCTGCACCAACGCCACGGCGGGCGGCAAGCTGCGGGCCCTGCTGCTGCCGGGACCGCACGCTGCAGGTAAGGGGCTGAGGGCAGCCGGGCGGCTGTCCTGCGCGCCGCGCTCTCGCCGGGCTGGTTTCGCGTCGCTGTTTTATTTTTCGGTGCGCGCGTGTCGCTCTCCTTTGTTCCGAGTGACAAAGGCGGGGGCGAGCGGGGCCGTGTCTCCGGGAGCGGCCCTCGCTCGCTGTCCGCCCCTGCGCGGGGGCTCGGCCCCGGGCCACGTAGCCGGGCCCGGGATCCTGGGGCAGGGCGCAGGAAAGGACAGCTCACCCCTTGGACCTTATTTATGTGCATCCCGCTGTTCTTCGACACCGATGCTGAGAGGCAGAGCTCGCCGAAGAGGCAGAGCTGCTTTTTTTTTTTATTTTATTTTATTTTTTTTTAATAGGAGTGGGGGAGGGATTGCATGTGGCTTCTTCGGGTGCATGGGACTGGCAGGCTACAGAGCCTGAATGGAGAGAGAGAGAGAAGAGGGTGTAATCCTCGCCGTTTGTCCCCGGTGTACCTGGAAAGAGAGTGAGCAAAAATACTCGAGAGAGTGGGGTCTGAATCGTACACTGCAGCGTGGGCAAGTCAGCACAGAGAGGAAAAGACTAAAGACAAATTTAAATATCCCTTTGGCCTGGAAAACTGGTTGCTCAGAACAAAGCGTTAGCACGACAGTGTTTAAGAGGACGTTGTTTTTTGTCTCTACTGCAAATAAATCCTTGGTCAAACGAAGATTTCCTGTACCTCTTCCATGTCTTGAAAGTGAGATGTTCACAGAACAAGTTTTGTTTGAAAAGGAAGGGACGGTTTGGAAAAAGTTCTGTTAGCATGCAGATTTTAATACTTGAGACAGGGAAACTTGGGATTCAGATCGAGACAGCACAGTCCTTCTACGCAAGCATTTAATTAAACTGTTTCCTAACCAACAGCAAGTATGTTACCATTTGTTTAATAAAAAAGTGTGTCAAAAGGCTTTCCACTATTTGCATTTTTAAAAAGCCCGAAGATTTTTCTGCCAGGTTATAGGGACTCTTGCACTAGCCATTCCTTAGCTGAGAAAGTGGCACCAATGCTCCAGTTAACTGCCTGTTAGAATAATAGGAGATGGCCTTATTATAATTATTTATGTGCTGCTTCCAAGCTGTGACAATTTGAAGGAGAGTTTGGAGGTATTAACTGAAATTTTTAATCTCCTTGGAACATCAAGTAGCTTTCTTCATCACACGAGCTTGGCTCATCCTGTACATCCTTGGAGTAACACTGGAAATAAGAAAAGTCTCCTTGGTACTTATTAGTTGGTGGTGTTTAATCTAGGGATAGTGCTTTCAACAGTGGCAGAGAAGGAGAAAGAGAGAGTTGTACTTAGCCAAGAGTGCAGAAATAAGAATTCAGCTGAAAATGGAAAGACTTTCAGCTAAGGGAGAACTCCAGTTTTGAAATCAGTAGTAGTTTTGTTTCCTTAAAAACTGCCTGGTGAGACCATTACAGTTCACATTCAAGGAGTGAAGCTTGCAAACCTGGTGTGCAGGAAGGAAGCAGTACCCAAAACCTGTATGACACACAGTGCCCACTAGCTCATGAGGACCACTCCACTCCCAGCTGTCAAGCCAACAGTGCCCCGGTGTACATCTCTCTGAGCAGGATCACATCATCTCCTTTCATGCAGCTGGGTCCTGCATCAGTGCTGTTCTGTTGGTCCTTCCTGGCTCACAGAAATTGCTAGAAGCTGGTATAGGACAGAGTATATTACAGTAGGATCTCAACAGAAACTGTAGTAGGCCACTGACTTTCCACTTGTTGTTTTTTTTTTTGGGCACAAAAGTGTTAAATAGTAGTTGCAACCTTTATGATCTCTTGTAAAAAACAAATAGGGCAGTTCTGCTCCTCTTATGAGGATGTAAAAGCTGGCATGGCACCAAGTTTTGTGAAATAGAGTTAATCAAATATGCTTTACAGTTTAAAATTTTAATCTGAAGTGCAAGAAGTGCTGTTGAACTATGGTGGCCTCCCTAAACTGAAATGACCAGACATGGTCATGGATACTCAGTGCATGTTAAGAATATCTTCTGCTTACTCTTTGGTAGAAGAGAAAAACTAATGAACTGGACTGATTGCAGAAAACCTAGATTCAGGTTTATATCATTTTAGTGAGTCATTTCTTGCAAATTTCATTGAGAGTGTGGGGGAAAAACACTACTGTTTCAGAACAGGACATTAAACCACCAAAAATATGTTCAAATACCGCTGAGAGTCTGAGTTAAACCCACAAAAGCCAGGAAATTTGGACTTAGGACTTAAACTTCCTTAATCCATTTGCACTGTGATTTGGATTTTCCTAGTCAATTATGTCCAGTGCCAGCAGTGGCTGCACTAAAACCACCAGTACCAAAATGTTAACTCAGAATCCTCTTCCTCTTATGTTCCTTCCCCCATTCCTGTGTATGGGCAGTGCCACTGTACTCTGTGTGTTGAAATATTTAGCATCAACAAACTACGTGAATGTGGACTTTTAGCACTGAATTTCTCATCTTTTGTGATTTTTTTTTTTTCTTGGTGAGTCATCAAGTGTAAAAAAAAAAAAAAAAAAGGTGGTCAGCAGCTAAGACAGCAACTGGTGGGGGTTCAGCTATTACTTAGCTGTTAGGAATACCTTAACTGGAAAAATTCCCTGGAGGAAATGCAAGTAGTTACTGTTGCACTGCAGGAGTCTCCTAACAGAGAGAAATGCAGAATAGGCAAATACCCTAGAAGGCCAGGAGCACTGAACTTATGGAGTATGTTAGAAAAATGTGCTTTCCCTGACTTTTTGTGGATGGTAGTTTAAAGAGAAAATATTTTTGAAGCTCAAGATGAAAACGGTGTTTGTCCTAGGAACCACTGGAGAATGAATGGCGGGTTTTGTCCATTACCTTTAAAATGTGTTTTGTACACCCAGAAATGTTGGTTTGTTTTTTTTTAGCAGCAGACAAATGAGAGTGTGCTGTTCATTTTCTTTCCCATTCTGTGTTGAATAAAGTTAAGGGGGGGGAAAAACCTCAAAAGGCTAATTAGAACCAGGAAACTCAGCAGACTAGAGTTGATGGTACTAACGTCTTAAAAGAAAAAAAAAAAAAAAAAAATTGGGGCTGCAGCCCGTAAGTGGCCGAGGCCGGCGGCGTTGATCTGGGTGAAGAAGTCAGCGGTGCGGGGGAGGATCCGCGCACAGCTCTGCCCCCTGCCGCCGGCGGGCGGCACTGCAGCGAAGGCGCTGACACGGGCCGAGCGCTGCCTAGTTAGTTAATCTTTTCGTGTAGTGCCATTTTGTAAAAAGGAAAATTAAACACATAGACTGGTGGTTTGTTGATTGAGGGAAGACCTCATCGTACTCTACAGCTTCCTTACAAGAGGAAGCAGAAGGGCAGGCACTACTGTCTTCTTGCTTGTGACCAGTGATAGGATCTGAGGGAATGGCATGAAGCTGTGTCAGGGGTGGTAGAGGTTAGATATTAAGTTAGATATTAAGGAAAGGTCCTTCACTCAGAGGGTGGGTGGGCTGTACAGGGAAGTGGTTGCAGCAGCAAGACTGACAGCATTCAAGAAACCTTTGGACAATACTGTCAGGCATGTGGTTGGATACTTGGTGTGTCCTGTGCAGGGCCAGGAGTTGAACTTGAGGAGCCTTGAGGGTATTATCCAGCTCAGGATATTCTATAATTCTATGTTTCTATGCCCTTGCAGACACAGCTGGCAGCCAAATAACATTATTTCTTCTGCATTTGTTCTTTTGGAAGGAAATTTCAGTGATTCAGAAGAAGACAGGAGTACCAGCAGCGTAGAAAATCAGGCCATTCCGAACTCTCACAGGGTGCCAGATTCCAAGTCTCATCCACCACACATCAAAATAGATATCATCAGGAAAGTGCAAGCCAAAGATACACAACGCTATAAAGTCGAATATGATTCGCAGAGTACGGATACGTTGAATTTCTCTTCTGAATCCAAACAAGAGACTGAATATGTAAGTATTTCTGTAAATAGGAAGGCATTTGTGAGCATGTGAATGTGTGCATGTATATGTATATATATATATTTTGCATATGGCAAGATAAATATTTACACTAAGTAGCTAAAGAGTGGTAATTGTTGCAGCCTTTTAGTACATTTTAACAGGTAAATCTATTAACTCTTCAAATGCACACACAATCAGCAGACCGAGAAGATTGTGTTCAGGAAGCACGTAGGATTAACATAATGATGTTTACATCAGTACAGGCATTACTTTCACTAAAGTTTCTTAGAGGTTGAAAGTTCTTGTTCCTCCCTGTAATTGTCACACGTTTGTATGAGTGGACTTGGGACAGGTTTAATAGTGTCATCATTAAACTTGGTTGCAAGCAGTGTAATTCAGTTGCAATAATGCAGAAAGATGTTTCACGTTGAGCGTAGTGGCACTGCGTCAATACGCTGCCTGGTGCAAATCAAGGGAGATAAACCTAGGCTGAGTGAGGATTAGGATCTTGACTAGTCAGTCACTGTGTGAGTGGCTAATCACTGCTAAGCACCACCTCCACTTGCAGTTGCTGTTTGGTGCTACTGCCTAAATGCAAAGTCTCATTGCATGAGCTGCTATTGCTTCCCATTGACTGTGCCCAGTGAATTTGCAGGGCAGTCAGAGTGTGTGGTTAATCTGAGGGCAAGAATAATTCTCTTCCTGGACATCCAGCTGATAACCTGTGCCTTAGGCCAGATGGCTTGAAAAATGCATCTGGATATTTTTTGGCATTTTATCAAAACAGGCATGGTGAAAGCAGACATGGCTTCTCATCTTCAAAAGGTTTTGAAGCTTTTATCAGGTGAAAACCTCTGCCAGAAGAGAGTGTGGCTTCCAAGAGAAGCTTCATTTTTAGTTTGTCACTGAGGTCCAGCCATCTAGTTATATCACTTCAGTATGTGTCCTCCTTCCAAAAATGGGAAGTAAAAGTGCCATCACTAAAAGAATGAAGGTTTGTTGCTTTGAGAAAACAGATTCTTAACTAGGATGAGTAGTGATAGTTGGGTCCATAAGCAGAAGTATATCAGTTCACCAGGGCTGCTGCTGTCTTTAAGAATCTGAAATAAGTCCATCAGGGACAGGTGCCTTTGTCAGCAAATGCTCTTCTAGCTGTGTCTGCTTGTTAGCTTTTGATACTGTCTGGCTGACTTTGGAAGCTTGCTTCAAAACAAAAATTTTTAAAAAAGCTGTTGATCTTTTTGTAGGCCTAATTTGGGACCAAATCTCTAAATGTCTGTCACTTGCAGTCTGCGTTTGAGCAGTAAGAGAAGCTGTTTAAAGCCCATGTTTAGAAGTTGTGAGACTGGTAGAGAAAGAAAATGTGAAGGCAAAAAGGCAGGTCTTTATTGACCAAAAAACTCCATTTTAATCTCCAACAGTACTATGGAGATTGTATGCTTTCAGATGCTCACATTAAAGGTCTTTTACATGAGCAAACTATTAATATTACCACTTGAAAGTAAACATGTCATTACTTCACTAATTAAAAACAGCAGCAAATGAGTCTGTGTCAATACAGCAACTTAAATATTTTTAAACCATGAAACCATGCAAATAAATTTTTTCTTGTCTTTGCTGAAGAAGTGGGCTGGTGGCACAAGTCAGTGATATACCCAGATAAAAGCGTAGCTAAGCACAGAGTTTGTGGGCTGGGACTCTTTAATTCTGATCCCACTGCTGACACTGACTGCCTTCTTGGCCTCTGGAAAAATGTGAAGTTCTCTGCTCTTGATTTTCTGACTGCAAAGTGGAGCTCATAATGCTTTACTCCCTTCCCTGAAGGGCTGCTGTGAGATATAATTAGTTAGTGTTTGAGACTTACTCTTAGAAGTGCTTCTGGAAGGTCTTTTTGGCTCATTGTCCTAGAGTTAATCCTCACTACCTTGTTGTCAGCCTTTTGCAAATGAACAAAGGGAGGAAAAAAGTGACGTACTCGTCTAATGAGACTGTTGTGTGCAACTGGTCCTCTCTATGACTGCATCTATTTGATTCAGTTGAAATTGGGAATTGTGCAAAGTTGAGGTATTTTATATATATGTTACGCCAAACCACTTATTTTCAATTGAATCAATTTCATTTAAGCTTTCAAATCCAGCAGAGTCACAAAAAATCAAATGTCATTGGGGAAGGCCTATCTAGTCATGTATTTCCAGTGGCCTACTTTCTTCTTTTCCCACTTGGTGCAAGGCCAGCTTTAACAAACTCAACTTTTATGTGACTGATTTACATACTGGGTAAGCCTTCCCAAAGATATATATGGCTGTGATTTCAACTGGAAATGCCAATATGTGCCATAGCATAACGTAGGGCCTTCAATCTTTCAGAAATCAGTTTATCTTGAATAGAGCAGCACGTCAGTATTATTTTTTTTTTGTGAATGGTCTGCTTTTGACATATTCAACCATCTCTTTGTTTTAATGGATTTGTTTGGGTTTGTGGTTTTTTGCCCTTTAAAGATTTATTAACTCTTGAGTGAAAGATGGAATTTGGGAGTGAAATGTCATCTGTGTTTTTTAAAATGTGCTTGTTATCAGGGTCCATGCCGTAGAGAAATGGAAGACACTTTAAACCACCTAAAGATCCTGAATGTCTTGAGTCCCAGGGGCTTTCATATTCCAAATTGTGACAAGAAGGGATTTTACAAGAAAAAGCAAGTAAGTACAGAGTTTTGAGCATTTCAATGAATTCATTTCACCTTTTCTGCATCTTTGTTGAAGGATCTTGCCAGCTAGGTGCATTATATATCATTTTGCAGAGGAACTGGTTAATTTCCAGTTTTAGGACCTGATCTGATAGTGGTGAACCTTGTCAAGGGGGGATAGTATTTTTATTTTCTGTTGATCATGACAACAGATTAGTTTGAGAAACTTCATACCTAGTCACACATGGGTTGACTGGTGTCCTAGATACTAATGCCCTTTGGTTTAAAAAAAGCAGTGCCTCTACAATAACCCACAGAGCTAATGTTGCAGTCACCATATGACTGCAATAGATCAATGCTTTGAATTGTAAATAGCTGCTTGAGAGTTCCTAGAAGAACTACACTGTATCATATTACATAAAGCAACTTGAGAAAGGTATGTATCTGTCCTTTATGTGCTACACAGATCACTTCCAAAATCCGAGTTGTATTATTGTGAAAAAGATACTTCTAGTAGTTACTCTGCAGCAAGGATGGCTTCTCAGCCCTTTTGGATTCTGAGATTGTGACCTTTCTTGACAAATGCTGACCAAAAGTGTGGGTATTTATGCTTTAGTTGTGTTGGATTGAGCTACAGCAGCATTCTCTGTTCAGTGCTGCCACTGAAGCTCATTCAGAACTTGGGGATGTGCAAGATGTGTCAGGTTCTTTGTTTAGTGTGCACATCCCATCTAATTTCATTGTTTAGTTAGCAGCCTGCCTCCAAATATATATTTCTTGGTATAATTCCAAAATTTTCTGAATTCAAAGGTTTCTTTAAGATTTTTCTCAAGGACAGATTTTGTTTGTGGACCATCATGTCTTTCCCTTTGGATTTACATGAATCAGCCTCTCTATCTCTGGTAACCAAGGGAGTGGTTGACTCTACTGCTAGCTAATGCAGTTCATTGGTTGGAAGTGAGAGGTCTGACCTCTGACCAGGCAACCTTATTTTAGGAATGGTATCTCTCCATTTTTTGGCTTTCAACTTTCTTAGAAACAGTCTTTCCCTTTCTAGTATTCCCTGGAGCTCCGCAATAAGCTGCCAGTGTCAGGCAGGGCATTTATAACAGGGGTGAAATTTCCAGCCTCCTTTTCTGCTATCAGTCCGGAATTGACAGTGCTGTTTGACCTTTGGTACATGCTGCTGAGCTTTTCTGTGCTTCCCAGCTTTTTCTGAGCAGGTGGTGGCAACTCCCAAGCAGGGAAAGTTTCTTTTTATTGCCTGGAGCTTTGAGAAGCCTGCTCAGCCGTGTTGTGCTGTGTGTAAACTTGCAGAGAGCAATGCTCACATCTCAATCTGCTTGTTTTCAGAAAATGCACTGGACTGCTATGCAGAGTGACACTGGGATTGTGTTTTGTGCCTGTGTCATAAAAGTATTTTCTTAGCTGCTCTAGAACAGCACATCATTTGACTGTCTTCGAGGTATTCAAGTGTGCTGTAGCCATTTTCTTTCTCTATGTATTATAGAAGACTGCAGGCTGGTATTTACTTTGTTCAGTAGACCTTCCTTTCATCTTTCTTCAGGCACTGAGGCTTTTGCTTTGTCTGCAAAAATGTGGTGGTTTGCAAATAATCTCTGGTATTGTGTGCAGTAAATCAGATCCACAGTAAGCATGTATTAAAGTGCCTTACTTGAAAGGAGGACGGTACTTTAAAGCGCAGTCACAGTTCTATCACCAAGGCAAAAAACCGAAGTACTAAGAAAAAAATAGGAAAGGCAGATAATAATCTTACCTAGTATTTGTTCCTAGAAGCTGATTTATGAGAATAAGGTGTTAGTACAAAGCAAATAGACACTTTTGTCCTCTGTGTATTGCCTGTGCTGCCTGGAAGCTTTTAAAACTTCTTTAGGAAAGGTTCCTGCAGTATGTGCAATAGCCCATCCGGTCAGCATACACAGAGAATGAGGGGACACTTTCATACCTAGCCAGCCTTGTCAAGCACTGTGCTATTTTACACAGGTCCAGTAGTGTCAATGGTAGTTTGAGATGACTCAGGGTCCTGCAGGAGATGCCCACAAATGGAGCCTACATGAGTGAACATTCTACATGAAATTCACTTGGGTTGCTGGTTCTGTAAATGAGCCTTGATCAACCCTGGGAAGAAGCCCTCAGATATGGGACTTACAGAGGCAGCCTGCTTTTCTCACCAACAAAATACAGACCAAAAATAATAGTTGCCTAGGAGTAAATAGAATTAACTCCTAGGAAAAAACCCCATCAGTTTGAGAAGTGAGTCCTGTCCAGATCAAATTAACTGTCCACAAGGAATTGTGATGATTGTGTGCTTGGTTTTCTTTTTGAAGCCTCATCATGCAGATCTGGTATTTTAGGTACTGTGAGCAGGTGTCTAATCTCGTTAACAGAAAGCTATGCTGTTTTATTAATTCCCTTCATGCCATTATTAGCTGTGTTCAATCTGTAATTGAATTATATTTGTTGTCACAAAATTCAGAATAATAGGTCAAGAAGTAGACAGTAAACCCACTTAAAAATGAATGCAAGCTAGGCATTTTGAATTCTAGAAACAGTTGCCAAAACCACTGTCTAGGATGAGAATGTAGTAGGTTTGGGATGGTAGGAATCTGATAAGTTATGATCACGCTGGTACCATAAAAAACTCATTCAGGAGGCACTCACATATTCTGCCTTCCTGGTTATCTGGTCTTCCAGTCAAGTTGAAAGCATTTATTTTTCATGACATTTGTGGGTATTTAAAAATTGACTTTTCAGGAACAACCATGGTGAATAATTTGCATACGTGAAACACTTCTAAGAACATAAATTTATATGTCAGAGTGTAACATGAAAAATATTTCACACTTTTTGTTTATATATAAACTTTAAAATAGACCTATTAAAATTTATAATTCTTTGTCTTAATCATACATGTAAGATTGTAATATTCAACTGTGCTACATAGGTATATTTATGCATAATTAGTTGATACATTCCTACCTCAAGCATGGGAAAAAAGGTTTTGATGAAATTAGAATTATTATATGGGGCAATTACTAGAATTGCCCCATGTTTGTATACTGGAGCCAGATACTCACCTAAATGTGAGCTGGCATCCATCCACTGAAAACAGAGCTGTGCTTGCCAGGAGCCAAAAGGGCCTGAGGTATATGTCAAGGTTGTCTGCAGTCTGTTCCTGAAGGCCATGGTTGTAGCTCCAGGGAGCCCTTCTGGACTGACCAGGAATTCAATGGGATACCATATGCTTTGCTGTGCCCCATAAATGCCTCTGCGACATTTCTTTGTGGAAGGGAGAGGGGCAGGTGGCATGGAAGATGGCAGCTGGTGTTCCCATCAGAAGTAATTACTGTCTCCACTGCTTGGGCAGTTTTCCAACTGCTTAAACTTATGAAGTCATACAGAATAGCTGGGCAGAGCCTAGAAATACATGTGGAATACAAAATTCGTAAGAACAAATGTTTAGATCTATATGTTTTTCCATATGATCTTTCTGCCACTTCTGTAGGGAGTGTTGGCTGTTTCAGAATCAAAGCATCACTTTTTAATCAGAAGTGCTCTACTATAGACAGCATGGCTGAGTGGGTAGGAAAAAATCACTTGGAAAAGATAAATTGTTTTCTCATAGAGTGTTATTTCAGTTGTAGATGATCTAAGAGTTTTGCTTTTCAAATGGATTTTCTAGAAGTAAAAAAAAAAACAGTAAGAAAGGTGTTTCTGCAGATTAACTTCATGTAGTAATTAATTCTGAAAATTGTTTGTGCAACTGTTAAAAGCAATCAAAGGCTCCAACAACATGAGAACTTTAATTGATCATTTGTTTTGAGAGTGATGCAAGCCTATGAATCAGCGAGAGTTGTGTAACATTCTTCATATAGTACTTCTAAAAGGGGAGGCTATGTTACTATTATTAGAAGAAATGTAGTTTCATTGCCAGAGCACCAGGCTGGCAGCCAGATGCCCTGTGCTCTTTGGGCTCCATCTGTGCCTACTTTGTTGGGAAAACAACTCTAGAAGTGCTGGCTAAGTTTTCTTTTTGTAAAATTATATTGTGCAAAGGCTGTTGTTTATTAATTCCTCTGTTTTGAGCATGCAGAATTTAAGTCATTAAATGTTAATAATACTTTAGCTAGAGTCCATTTGCCACCAAAACTGAAGAAAAATTTCCCTTAACATCAGTGGATGTTGAGTAGTCACCCATGGAAATCCTGGAGAATGCATGTAAGTTCTAGTCAGGCTTTTGAGACAATAAATATAAGTTGTAGGAGTTATGTTTAAAGATTTAGTAATAGATAAGAACCGAAGTGCAGGTGACCATTTAGTTCAGTGAATTATTAATGTAGCTGTTCTCTCAGTAGGTTTGAACTTCTTTATCCTCTCCTAAAACTAAGCTGATATGTATGTTAAGCTGGATTTTGTCATCCTGCTGCTGTCCATTTTCATAGGGCTTATGCAGAAGGACTGCAGATTTGTAGAAGAGAACATTGCACTATTTCTGCATAGGGCTTTTTTAATCAATAAAATATCAGAAGGGTGGATTAATTTGCAGTTGTGCTGAATAACGTTACTTAATTTACAGTAAAATAAAATAAGCAAATGGTGACTTGTTTGAAAAATTTGTACCTAATGTGTGGCCTGCTTCCATCTCTCTTTCACAAGGTCTTGGTGAAGAATGTCTGTCTACCCTATTCCATGCTGCCACAAATTAGTTGGCTTATGGGCCAGTGTGCTGGTGCAAGCTGTCCCAAAGTGATCTCTATTCCCAGATCTGTCCAAGGTAGCACTGTCACCTGAGATACCAAACTAGACATGGAAAGGATCAGTCACTTCGAGCAGCATGTGAAGCCCAACACCTGATTCATGTTTTCTTGTGTACCTGCACATGGAAAAGGCACTTATGTGAACAATTGCCATAGCCTCCAGAGGCATTGGGCCATGCCTGTGAGACTCTGGAGAACAAGAAGTAGAGGGATAGTGGTGATGTTTACCAGATTGTACCAGCCTGAACCTCTGAAAACTTAAATTACTCTGAATGTGATCTTAGAAGCAACAATTGCTCTGCTTGAATGACAGACTTGACAGTGTTGAGGGACATAAGTAGCATCAGTCTAGCCAATCTTCCTTCATACTGGCAATGCAACAGACAAAACCAGAGGAAACTGGGTGTAGTGGTGTCACTGGGTCTTTTGTCAGTGTGTCCTGAGTAAACAGCCGCCTTTCTTTGCATTTGTAGCAAATCCTGTATCACCAAATGTCAAAACATGAGCTGCCAGGGAGGCTGTGTCTTGACAGTGAGGCTGACCATTGAAAACCCGTTGAGATTCTATGTGTATCTTATGAGTGGGTAAAACCTTTGCAAGGTCACAGAGGTTCACGGTAATGTAACTGTCCAGAGTTGCATACTGAATGCAGCCTGCAGCATGTCATCCCCTTTAGTCTAGTTTTTGCCATTCTTGGTTCCTTGGGATGAGCATTATTACGTATAATGTAATGGACTTTACAGTGCTGCATTTATTTGCTGCATTACTGCTTTGAAAGAGGTTCAGTGTTACTGCCTGTGATAGTTTCAGGTTGGTCAGCATTGTTGGCAAATTCCAGCAGTTAACTTAAAGCTAACATGTTATAGACTAGTAGATACACAAACTTTTTTTAATAGGAAAATATGCATGTAAAGTTCTAGTCCACCTAGCAGTTTCTGGAATAACTACACTACAGAGGATTAAGTGTCAGCTACATTGTTGAATTTCCTCCAGTAAACAGATGCAAACCAAGTGTGTTTCTTGCTGCAATGATTACCTTTGCCAGACCTGTGCTTTAGTGTAGAACATATCTGCTAAATTTTTTTTCTAAAGACGTGTTCCAGTCACTAGCCCATACTGTTGTATGGTATTCAAAAGGGGCAGCTGTGCTGCCAAATATGATAGGGAGCACTTTATAAGCCTATTTTCTGGTAATTCTTAGTGCAGCTTTATTACAGAGTAATTAGATCCAGAGGGTTTGGTGGGGAGAGAAGCTAAGTTTATATTGGAAAACTTTGTAGTGGTAACAAATATTCTGTTTGATTTCTGTCAGATATGGTGAGGATATTGAAGTGCAGCTATCAAAGGAGCAGGAATCCCTGCTGTCTAATAGTACAAGTGGAGAAAACAAAATTCATGCTAACTGGGTCTTGTATTATGTTTCAGTGTCGCCCATCCAAAGGCCGAAAAAGAGGTTACTGCTGGTGCGTGGATAAATATGGACAGCCACTTCCTGGGTATGATGGGAAGGAAAAAGGAGATGTCCACTGCTATAACTTGGAAAGCAAATGAGGGCTGGGTGCCAGCTCTTCTGGCATCTGTGCATGGCCACTGGACCTCACAGAGACCTTGGAGGGGCTGGGCAAACACTGTGGGACTGCACTGTGTGTGGAGTAACAAGCTCTGCCCCCTGCAGCAGATGGGGAGCTGCAGCCCCTGTGGATGCTGCTGCAGCTGCACCCTGCCACCGACACATCGAGCTTCCATGGGATGTGTGAGGAGCTCTGAATTCCCATGTAAACCTGCACTATTCACACCCAGAGAGAGAAAAACAAAAGGCACTTCAGAATGGAATCAGGGAGTCTCCACTGACTTTTTAAAGAATGGCCTGTGACCAATTTGATCCCAAAAGATAATGGGTTTTTTATTTCAAAGAATTTATAGACATTAAGCTTGTAAAAGTATTACAAAGAAAAACAAAACCAAAAAACCCACGAGGATTTAAAGGTAAAGTTTTTTTTTACAGGTCTGATGGGAAACTTGTCTTCACGGGTAAAAAGTTTTATAAAAGTCTCAAAGAACTTTTTAAAGAAATGTATTTCTAAAATAAAGACATGGCTATTTTTTTCTGTAAAATATATTATGAATATTCTCTTAGTCTGTATTTAATATAATTGTCTTTTTTAATAAACTTTATTTAAATGTAACATGTGAATACCAAATATTACACAGTAATTCTAGTGTATACGTCTGTATACAAAGAAAAAGTAAGGTTATGGAATGATTTACAAATATGTATAAATCTGTATGCATACACACTGACCTGTTCCAGGTAAGAGAAATGAATTTTTGGAGCAAAGGAAGTGTTTCCAGAAGGGATTGAGTTTTATTATTTGATATAACTACAAATACCAAGATAATATTTTTTTTAATTATTTTATTGATAATTCTAATATACCCATCACTGACTTATGCCACTGGAAAGGGATAACAGTCGCACTGAAGCTCTTGGTAAAGCTTTCCTCTGTCTGTACGTTGCTTCAGTTTGTGGAACAGGGCTTGCATTTCCTCCACTTACTGCTCACACTAATACAGAATATTCATGGACAAAAAACTGCCATTACAGTACTACTCTTTGTATTTGCTTATTTATTTTGAAAAGGTGTATCTATTCTGTGTTGTCTTGGTACATTCTACCAAAGCACTTACTCTGTATGAGGAACTCCTGTTGAAAGCAGTGTCAACAAGACGGGGGGATTGTGGACCTTGGGTGTTGAGACCCTCGCGTTTCATTTATGTGACACGCAATTGTTGCTTGCCTTGACTATGGTAGAAATCATTTGCCAGCATTTAAACATAAAAAAGAACCATTGGGTTCAAGTAGTGAAACTCACCGTCTGCCATGGTGTTATATGTTTAATTGGAAGAGAAGTGATTTGGTTTTGTTGTGGTATGTGATGCTTTCACATAAGGAAGGCTTTATCAACATTTTTTTGGAGGCTGATTGTTCAATGTACTTTGTGAAAAATTCTGTATGACAATGAAATATGGATAAGAAAAGGTGGCCTGTGAAATGTATCATCTCTCTGGAAAATAATGCCATATTTTGTATATGTATTTATTTATATATTTTATATAAATATTTTATATATTTATATAAATATATATATATATTCTTATATGTCTCACTATAAATGTTTGATGTCACTGTAGAAAAAAGAAACCGTCAACACTGTAACTTCTTGGTGGGTTGGGAGCTCCATGAAGACTGAGGACAGTGGTTTTTTGGATGCTGAGGCTGAGTGTTGTGTTGATGGAGGAGGGACTGTGGTGGTGAGGAGCCCATTCTTCTCCCACTGCATGAATTACAACCATCTTTGTTCCTGCCAGCAATGGCAAATGCCTAGAAACTCTGACATGGAAGGATTTGGATATACAGCTTGCTGGCTTGGGGGCAGTCCATCACCATAACTCAGATTTTTAAAGCCTTACCTAGAAATATATTAGCTGAACAGCACTATGAGTGTTCTCCACATCTTTCCAATTTCTGTCTAATGAAATGAGTTCATATCATCATTAAAACCAAAATTTTATAATCTCATGGTAAGAAAAAAATTGTACATAAAGTGATGCCTATTCAACGATAATACAGATTTCCTGACACATGGTTGCACAAAGCTTTATATATTTTTATTGCTAAAGCAGATCTAATGCCTGCAAAGATTTGTTGGAAAAATAGTAAATGCTGGGTTTTTTTGGTTTTGGGGTTTTTTTAGAGTTCTAAACGAGTACCAGATATTTTCAAATAATTTCACAGAGAGAAGAAAGTTGTAATATGACAATATTTGGACATATAATCATAGATAAGAAAAGAAGGGTTGGATTCATTGAAGTGAGTTATTATGTTGCCTCTATTTTTTTTTTAATAACTATCTGGTGAGCCTTCTGAAAACAAAAATCAGTTTCATGTTGAAAGTAATAGATAGCTGCTTTGCAAGGCACATTTTGCAACTATGTAAGATGTTTTAACAGCCTGTGACAGGCTTTATGATTCAGGTATTTTGTCAAGCATTTTAATTTTTCATGTTTTCTTCCTACCATTAAAAACAAAGAAATATAGAAGAAGCTGGCTAGTAGAGGTCTTAAGACATATGTTTTATGAAAAAAACCCAAACTAACTACATCTCAAGGAGTTAAACCTGATTTAAACATGCAGTCTTGTCACATGAATATTTAAGAAATGGCATTCAGTTCCTTTATTATTATTAATGGTCTTTAATTATGTAACAGAGAAAACATACAACCATTAGGGAAGATAAAAAAGATCTGTGTGTAAATCAGTTTTATTTTTCTTCCAACAGACGTCTTTAAAACAGAAATTGTGTTTAAAAATTGCCCCAAAAATAAAGTCTCACCTGTAATTTAAAGCTTCATCCTTTTCTGAAGTTGCCTTTTAAATATTTTTTACAAGCACAGTTGCTTGCGCTAATATTGGATACTTGCCATTGTCAATCTGCTGTCCCTGTCAGTTGCAATTGGTATGAAATGCAAAATAACATATTTATATATTTATCTCTCTCCAAAAAGATGACTTTTATAAAATGAAAGAATCAGTGGTAGCTTTTTCCTTTTTTATGGAGAACTTTGGGTTTGGGGACAGAAATGAAGCCAATGCATTAGGAAAATCCCTTATGTCTTAGTGCCTTCACTATCTTCAGCTTCAGTATTTGATTAAATTAACAACTTCAGCTTTTTTCTAGTTTTTAATAAGCTCTTCCAAGAAACTAAGGTGATCTGAGTTAATATTAAGAAACCTCAGAAAAAAAATTTATAACATTATTTACACTTTGAATATTTGCATGGCAAGGCATTATAGAAGATCAAAATATGCATTGCAAAACTTGCTGATTTCTTTTTGAGCATGTTCTCTCTAGATAGTACATGGGTACCATATGTAGCCCAGACGAATGTTTTAAGAATTTATTTAACAAGTGTGATAAATAGCTGCATAAATCCCTATAACTGACCAGTGTTTAAGTTAAAGCTGCCTGCAGACAGCTCTATTATCTTACAAACTCTGAGAAAGTTCACTTTTTTAATAGATCTACTGTACTATAGTTCTTGGAGCCCAGAATATCCTTTTCCACCTTTTTGACATGCCTGCCTTTCAGGGCATAGTGTTAGCTATTTGTGCACGAGGAAAGGAGGCTTCATTGAATACCAAAACCACAGAATTAATTCATTTTTAGTACAGTCTGAACTTTTTATGACTAAATTCCATAGAAACCCTACACAGCATAATTCCTTATTGAACAGAGCCCTAAATTTAAGTAGTGGTTTTTCAAACTATTTGGGAAATCGTTTTTGTGTATCTCTAGTCACTCTCAAACTGTGTAAGCAAGCATGGCTCCACAGAAGAGTTTACATATTAGCAGTAGGAATTTTATTTAAAGTATGAACAGTACTGAGCAATTTTCCTGGATGCCAAAGCATATTAGTATACAAAATGAAATATTTATATATGTAGCTGTTTTCTCTGTGGTCCTGCTGTGTCTTTAGAAATTCTTTAATTCTATTAATTTATACCAGAAGAATATGCTTTCTTCCTCATTACAAAGGACTCCTTTTTATTTCCCAGCTTCCACTTATTTTTTTTCTGAGAGATCCAAAAATAAGATCCAAAAAGGATATCAGAGTATTCCAAATACAAGATTTCTGTGATCAGTATCAGAAATGACCTCATCTGCAAGCATGCAAAATAGGTTCAAGGCCTTTAGAAGAGAAGTCTTTTGGTAAGTCCAGTGGACCTGGGTATCTTCTAGCTAGAACATATTTAGCCATTTGTTTTTGGAGACTCCATCCTTGGAGATACTCACAAGCCTTCTGGTCACTGTCCCAGGCACCATTCCTTGGTGGCCCTGCTTGAGCAGCGAGGGGTGGACCAGTTCACTTCCAGAGATCCCTTCCAACCTCAACCATCCTTTGAGCCCATGGGCCTATGAGCCTATCACTAGCAGTTTGGTGTCCCAAGTTCCAGCATGTGAGATTGTCTACATTATGCAATGTATTGATTGAGAAGATGGTACAACTTTTTTTGCCAAAAAAAGAATTCTCTGGTAAAATGACAAGTAGTACAAATTTGTTGTTCACCAGAAAAACTTTAGTTTTAAGACTGCAGTTTATGTACTCCTTCCAATTCAGATTTTGCAGGAGCCTTAGAGAAAATTCCATTAAAAAACCTCTTTCTTTCTGCATTTACCCTTTACATATGTTAAGAAATACAAATTACTTCAAGGCACAGTGTTGCTGCTGAAAAAAAAAATAGAGACCAGGTATTAGCAAAAGCAGAGGGCAATGCTGCAAATCTCAGTTTATCCTTGTAGAATTCATGTCCTGCTGCTGTATGCATTCTGGCTTTCCACTTCTGCTGACCTATCCAAATTCCTTAGGAGCCTTTCTCTGTCAAGGCTAATTTTATCCCACTGCTCTCTCCATGAGTGGGAATGTAAAGAAAGGTAGCAAGATTCTCTCTGCAGAGGGAAGCTGCAGTTTCATATAGAAAAATTGCCTAATCTGAAAAGCTCTAAAGAAAATGTCATTGCAAAGGACTGCTTCCCATAGCCATTTGTGGTAATTCCTTCTGAAAGTGGAGTAGTGCATTTCCCTCACTCCTTGCAACTGGAGAGCAGAGGCTATTTTTGCCTGCTTGTGCCATATTGGGAATATTCAAGGTGAAACTTGTTTCCTATGTCTCCTAATTTGCACTCAGTAGAAAAGACCTAAGTGAGCTTGGAAAGTTGATTATTCTTTTATCACAGGGGTGCTGCACACAACCTTCAGCCCTCAGATCCTGCCACACATTTCTACAGCTGCTATTATCAAGCTACCAGTAATATTTTGTTGGTCTTCTTTTTCTGTTCCCTTGCTGGGGCTAAATGGTAAGGGCTTAGCTGCCAAAGCAGCAATTAGCAGAAACTGCAGGCAAAGAAAAGGATATGAAAGAAGATTATTATAGCCATGATTTGCTCTAGGCCTCTACAGACATCCCACACTCAGATGCTTTTCCAAAGAACGTTCAGCATCTCCACATCAGCTTGGTGAACTACAACACTGAACACTGTCAGTCAGAGAGAAAAAAAAAATCACCTGTCACTATTTGCATAATTATGCAATTAAAAGTCTCAGCATAGGCACAAATTGGCTGCTCTTTGTCAGCTCATGTCTTGGTTGGAGGAGACAGAGCAAGAGGAAGACTGCCTATGCTGTCTCAGCACAGCAGGACTGCAGCACAAAGGCTCTGCTAGAAGAGCTGTGTCTGTTGGTCAGGCACTGTCCCCGATGGAAAAGGTGGCTGGTGACAAAGCAGCAAGGAGTCAAGCATGTGCACTGCCCCTGCCTTCCCTTGCCTGCCCTTGTCTCTGCTGGGCTGCCTGTGCTGCCACTCAGACTTGATAATCCAAGAGGGAGTTTGAAAAGATGAGAAGAAACTTTTTCAAAATAAAACAGCCATGATCTGGAACGGCCTAAATTTAAATTTATTCATTTAACCTTGCTGCCACATCCATCCTTGCTCCCACATCTTTCTCATGGGATGCTGCTCCTCTCCCTGCACCCTCACCATAGCTTCCTTGCAGATGAACTTTGCTCTCTGGGGGCAGTTTTAAGTCAAGGGAGGAGAAAAGGAAGGAAAATAAAACCTTTGTTTGTTGGCAGAGCTATCATCAGAGCTATTTTCATTACTCAGAGTGCAAGTGCTGGTATGTCTGGGCTCCTGCTGCAATGCTGGTTTTATGGTACTTACTGGTAATACAGAACAAAGCAGCTGTACTCTCAAAAGATCCTCTCCTTCTTTGTCCCCTCCCAGTTTCAACATAAAAATGGCTAGGTAATATAGGGTGGTCAGTCAGTAAGAAAAAACCAGAAAATCTGTCTTCAGTGAGACCTGTCTTCAGTGCAGCCTGGGGAGACTGTTTAGGCTAGTAGTTTATAGTGGAGTGATAGCTGAGAAAAAGTAGACCTACTTCAAAACTTTTGTCTAAAGATACACATAGAACTTGACCACTCAATTTGCAGCATGATCAGAGAGTCTAGCTTGGAGTGAGTAGTTTAGATCTTTGTTTTTTTAAAAGGCTTTTTATTTATTATTTTAGTGTATTATTATTATTATTATTATTATTATTTTATGCTTTGAGCAGGGGTTAGACATCGATGTTGTTCTTCAATAGCAAAGCAATGATGTGTGTAGAAAGAATAACATAATTCTGAAAAGTCAGTGCTGCTAGACTGTTGGTAGGGCACAAGCATCTTTACTTATGACTTTGCAGAAAAAAACCTTCTGGCCATTCCATTTCATCCCACTTTTCTTCTCTCTCAGGAAAGAAAGCTATATATGATGCATTTTCAGTTTACCTTTTAATATTTTTCTGTGTTTAAGACTCACATTAGCAAGTGCAAGATCAAAGGAATATGTTTGTTTGTAAAGTAAAAGGCTAAATTTTCATGTGCTTAATATCTAAGTGCATTTTTGACTGGGTCTGCAGGTAGTTGTTCCCTGACTAAGTTTTCCTTTTCCAAAGCACTTGCTCTTATGGTAGAGAAGTAACAGAGATGCTGATGAGCTTTCAGTGTTAGGGTTGGCTGCCCTTTGCCACCATTTTCCTTCCCTCTCCCCTCACTTTCTGCCAGCTCCAGTTGACACAAATGTGTCTCTGCTGTACAGCAAAGCAATGAGCAGAACTGACTCAGTATGAGCAGAGCCCAGTACCAGGTGATTTTTGGTTGCCTTTGGACAGCTTTGGGGGAAATGATGGGTAGAAAATGAAGTGGAGAGGGCAGTGACCTCATTTCTGTGCTATGAGCATTTTGCAGCTGGCAGTAAGCCATGGGCAGGAGGAGGCATGGCTGGAAAAAACCTTGCTGCAGCAAACCTGACAGGGTTTTGGCAGGAAGAAGCACAAACTGGGTAGGTAGGGTTCTCAGGTGACATGAACCAAACATCACAGATGCTCATCTAAGACCTTCCCACCAACTAATTTCTTTTTAGGTAGAGTAGGAGGAATGTGAAGGGAGGGGGCAAAAATAACGAGGATCAGTAGATACCCTTTATACATCCAGCTACACAGGAGGCAACTCGAGCTGCTAAGTAACCTGTGGCACTTTGCTTGTTTGCCCACTCATTTCCACTAGGCTTGGCTTGCTAACACAGGAGGAACAACTGAAGAAAAGAGAAAAGAAAAAAGAAAAGAAAAGAAAAGAAAAGAAAAGAAAAGAAAAGAAAAGAAAAGAAAAGAAAAGAAAAGAAAAGAAAAGAAAAGAAAAGAAAAGAAAAGAAAAGAAAAGAAAAGAAAAGAAAAGAAAAGAAAAGAAAAGAAAAGAAAAGAGATCCCAAGAAAACATCAACAACAAAGAAACCCACCCAAAAAACAAACAGAAAAAATAAAACAAGAAAAACTGAAGACCTTTGATTTTTCACCCTGATGTTTGAGGCTGATCATAAAAATCAGGACAAAGCAAGGTGTGTGTCATCTATGGTATAAATGCAGTCCAAGCTCCCAGCAGCATTTTTATAGGGAAGATAAAATTTGCCTGTTTTTCCTCCTTGCATTAGTCCTAATCCCGGTAACCAGAAGAGTCTGGTCCTAGTCAGACAGCTCATCCCAGAGCAGCTGAGCAGATGTCTGTCCCAGTAAGGCCTGGCAAGATGTCATAGGAGGCCAGATTGCAGATAAGGAGGCACTCCTCCCCTGCCACTTTCAGTGGGAAGTAAGGGGCTAAACATTTCTGAGAAATTGGCCTGTTGTGCAAAGTGACTTCTGCTCCTGGCACCTAACAATTAGAGGAAAGAGTATCTCCTAAACCTCTGCCCCCACTGAAAACTCCAATTTCTTACAGCTAGGATGGGAACCTTCCACCCTGTAAAACATTAGAAGTAGCTGTCCACTGGATTGCTATTCTGCAAATAGACTTCTGTCACATAAACTATGAATGTTTCCCCTATATATATAATTATCCCAACAAAAAGAATCAATTTCTACTCTTTAAAGGTAAACCTTTACACGAGTTCTGTGGGGTGAGAGCAGTCAGACTACTCTTAAGAGTGTGCTGTAGCTGTGAGACAGATTTCCCCTCCTTCCTTTGCCATTTTCCCTTGGCAATGCCATGACAATTGCTCAGTGCTGGCTAGACTCCCTGAAAAGGACTCCAAAACTTGCTGCTGCTTCATTATTTTGATACAATGACTGCCAAGCATTTGGACATAGTGAATGTGCTGCTGTAACACGGATTTAGCCAGGTCTCACAGTAGAAAATTACAGGGATGTTAGACATTAGTTACTTACAAACCAATACCATCAACTGCTTTTTTGCAGTGCTTTCTGTGGGAAGATCTCAAAAAACTTCACAAAGGAGGTCAGTAGTATATGCATACTTGTAAATCTAGAGCAGTTCAACAGACCTCCATCAGATTGGCAGACATTGGTGAGCAGATACAGCCACCACAGTCAGCAAGCACATTGTATGAAGCCACAGAAACGTGACAGGGAGAGCAGAGATCTCCACGCCTTCACTTTGCAGTCTCAGCAAGCACCTTCCCTCTCCCATTTAAAACTCAAAGCTTGTGCCAACAAACAGCAAGAGATTTTAGGCTTTCACTTCTGCCAGACTCTTAGAAAAGGCTATCACTCTCATCCCCAGCTGCTTTCATAGGCAGGGTTGGTGCAGACTGTTTTCACCTGTGGGACTTGCTTACTCCCACACCAGTTTCTCCATGGACAAAATCAGCTTGAGGGCAGAAGGGCAGTCACTTACATTCTCTTTTTCTCTGCAATCACTAAGTCAAAGGAACATGTAGGAGGGAAATGGACCAATAGCACCTTCTTCTCATATTTTCAGAGAAAAGTGTAAGGTTGGGTTTTTCCCAGCCTCCTTTTTATAACCTCTGACTTTCTGTGCAGGAAATGGCTCTTTCTAGTCTCGATGTTATCTTGTAAATGTATTAATGCTGCTGCCTTGGGCTTTTGAGTGGAGAAAGGAATCCAGCTTTCCTATCCAGAAATCTTTTAATAACTTCCCTTGGAGGCTGCTATTTTGCCCAAGGCAGAGGCTTGCATGGCACAGCTGGGACTGGAGAGGACAGCACTAGGGGAATGGGGCAGGGAGACCAAAAGAAGGAAGCTCACTGAAGGGAAAAGGAACATGGCATTCAGGAGGCAGATTTGCAAGACTTTTGCCTGTTTTCCTGCTGAGGTCAGACTGTTGAGTGGAAACAAGCAGAAAACAAGAGACAAGGGCAGAGCAGAAGACTTTTAATAGCTCATTTTAAATTATATTGTCAACATTGTGAACGACTTACACCTGTCAAAGGTGGTGCAGAATATCATATTGTATTTTGCCATTTATCCAGTGCATATGTTTAAAAAATAGATACAAATCAGGAGCTTCAGTATAGAATTGTTCTTTTTTAAGAAACAGCTTGGCATTGAAACAGAGGTGCAAAAGTAACACAATATGTTCACAAAACAGGTTTTAAATAAGTTTCTAAGCATGCTTTCTACTGAAATCTATTTTTTAAAACTCAGTTTTACATCTATAAATATGCAGTACAAAAATGCAAGTTTACAAGCCATTTTTCCCAATAGCTATGCCATTTGAAGTCTTAAATTGCAACATTCCTCCAACATGATGCATATATTTAAGCACAATAATATTAAGTATTTAAATATAAAGTTATGAAGTGTTTGAGAATATAAATTAGTAATAACACAAAAATACATGCAGTGTGAAATAAATAATTCATCAGCTTTACATATGAGGTTATATATAATATTATACAAATAAAATATACAAGATTATAGGATTTGATCTTGAAGTTGCTCACATTTGTCACTTCAACATGTAGGCAATCTCAGTGCAGTAAAAATGTTACTTTATGGGGTTACTCATGCACTCAAAATCAGGTGCACAAGACTATCTTAGTGAAATGGCTCCTGACTGGAATGGTTCCTGGCTATAACAGGCCAAACAGGAAACTTGGTGTGAAAAATTTCGGAGTTTAGTTGTAGTCTTGTGAGCTGAGATACTGTTGGCATTCTGGGTCTCCTTTAATTTCTGGAGATCCAGGAATTCTTCTGCCATTTTTTGGATACACACACCAGCATTCAGCAGATTCTCCATCCAGTAAAGTTTCACACTAGAATATTATTAGACACAAAAAAAAAAAAAAAAAAAAAAAAAAAAAAAATCACAGTAAGTAATTGTAAAATTACCTGTGAGGTATTGCCAACAGAGGCGTTGGACAGAATTAGGATGAGAAGGTGGGGACCTGCCATGCACAGGCTTGTTTTGAATGCAGTGGTCTGCAGAACCTCTAAACAACACACTTGTTTAGGGAACCAAGACCTAAGCTCAGCTATCACAAGAGCAACTTCAGATTTAAAACTGTCCAGTCCTTGGTGAACAGCAGTAGAAAACAGCAATATCTTCCGGTGCCAGTGTGAGAAATGGAAGGATGGCAGAATATACAATCTCACAGGGTGAGAGCAGTGATTGAATTCTCTGTCTCTTCACACAAGGGTTTTGGGTTTTTTCTTGGGGAGGTGCTTAAACAGGTTTCTGTTTGCGCCTGATTAGATCCCAGGTCACAGTGTCTGTGAGTCACACCGTGATGCCATGCCCAAAACCAAGGAGTCTTGGTGACACAGATTTATGCAGACCTACTAAATTTGTGTGCATGACCTGTGGTTACAGGGTGTGGCTTGAGGTTCAGAGCTTTAGTTAGTTCTGCAGATTACTCTCACTGTAACTTGCAATAGATTTTTTGTGTGTAATGGAAATGAGCAAATAACCTAATCCACAGGTGACAAAAATCAGTACTTTTGTTAGGCTTTCAAAAGGTTAATATTGCTCCAAAGAGTTTTTTTTTCACTGCCTATGTAGGCTTTCCACTACCTGTAAGCTGAGAGCCCACTTTTTACATAGTGATTATTATATATTTAATGGGTTTTGGCAGGTAATATGGCAGATATTATGAAATAATGTCAACTGAATGTATGCTAACAAATCAAGTACATGGGAGCAGACAGGGTTAAAATATTCTGGAAAAGACTTTGAGTGCACCTGCTCTGTGAAGGGAAAAGACTTCTGCCTCTATTGCACACAGCCAACAGCATGCAGTTCACCTCAAAGACAAGGATGGTCCATCTGCTCTCACTCCTAAGTATCCCTGTTTTCACAACCTGCTGAAAACTTGTGAGTTGGGGAGCTGTGAAAGGGCTGGCTGTATCAGGCTAGTTGCAGCACTGCTGAGAGCAGAGAGGGGGGAAAAGGCACGCACCTGTTTGCTGTGGTAAAACCCATTCTTGTTGCAGTTGGGCAAGTAAAATTTGTAAATCTCCCCTCTGCTTCTTTGCCGGGCCTTCACCAATTTATACAGGGCTCTGTAGAGCTCCTTCTGACAAGGACCCTGCAAGAATACCAGGACAGTGAATACCAAAATCACAAGGACATCAGCTACACAAAAGATGGTCAGAATATAGACAGTAAAAGGCTGAAAATACTTATTAGGCATAAAGTCTACACCAGACTGTTTTGCATGTAGTTTTTTTTCCTTCTGTAGGAGCACAGCCAGAAAACTCTGGTGTTGCATTCAGACCTTTGTTTTTATTCTTTGAGGTTTTTTCTGTTCTCATAAACATGGGCATTTTAGTCCTTAAATTGCCACTCAAGAAAATTTAACCTGTACTAAGTAAACACATTACTGCTCAGAGGATACAATCTCTCCTGTTATGGGCAGATGGGCGTTAGAAGACTGGTACGTGAGATTGGTCACGTTTTCCAGGTTGCCATGACCCTGTGCTCTGTTGATATATGGAGGATAGGTGCAAGACATATATAGATGGTGCAAGAACAAACATCTGAATGTTTGTTATCTTTTGTACAGGACAGAAGCGTTGCCAAAGCAACATGGAGCCATTCTGTAGCTCTGGAACCAAACCCCAAAGTTCTTGGAACTGGGAATGAAGAACTGTTTGCAATATTCACTGTTTTCACAATTTGCTGGCTCTGTTTTTCAAAGTCACAATTTCTGTACATCAATAGTACCTAACATGTTTGACTCAGTACAAGACAGGAAAAGTGATGAAACAAATTTCTACTTTTTAGTGAAAACATAACTTTTGCTTTTGCAAAACCTCTCCCATGTTAGCATCTCACATAAGCTGTTATATTCCAGTCTGTGGGTTTATCTGTGTCTCTGGGTGAGAAAAGCAGAAGACCTAAAAATCAGAACTGCAGCTAACAGCACATGTGCATAACAGTTAAAACTAAATCAGTGATTAAGTCCTGTTCTGGATATGGGATGAGGCTTCCTATGGTAGGGCAGTAATTAGTACATTTTTTCTTTTTCTTTCCCATTTTGTCAGTGACCATTACGAGCCCAGGCTACCAACCCAGCTCCATAATGCAGGGTGCTGCTGCCGGGACCGGTCTAACCGCGGTTCTCTGGTGCCCTCAAGTGGAACACAAACCTGCTTGCAGAGGCCCTACACCCTCCTTGCCCACTAGGATTCTGCACTGTCGAATCCCACTTCAATTATTGAGCTTTTTGTCTTTCTACATGAATGCACTTAATAGTGTTTCCTTGTGATCAGAGAGAATCACATTTTGTCTTGCATTGGTGTTTCATCAATAACTACATGGAAGGACTCCCTTTTATTTCTCTGTGCTTTTGGACCAGTGACAAATGCCTTAACTAACCCAAAAAAGGAGCACAAGAATTTAATATACATTCCTGTAAATTAAGGGGCCAGGTTCTGATTATAAATATGGGGAACCATTCTGCATGAACTCTGTGTAGGACATACCCAATGCATGGCTGTTATTATTGCTCCAGATCTTTTGTCTGCTCCTCAAGCATCTGATGAGCACACTCTAAAAGCTGGTTTGCCAGCTACCCAAAATACTGACATCTCAATGTTGCTGATACAATTTTTTTCGTGAGGCTCTACTGAAATGGTCTCTGAAAGTTTTACAAAGAAAGCTCACCTTCTCTTTCAGTTTCTTCAGTTCAGATATTCTCTTTGCTTTCATGTTTTCATATGCAGTGATGGAATTCCAGGGAATGGATTTATCCTGGCCTATGGGAAACATCAACTGATAGTTCAGCAGCTGATCCTGGGTTATTTCAGTGCTTTCCAAAGGCGTATCATCAGGTTCTATAGAATCTGGCAAAGAATGATATTAAGGTGAACATCTTCAGTGAAATTTTGCATTTATTTCTCAAAGTTTAAAAAGATGAAGAGAAAGATCACCCAAAAGAAAAAAAAAGAAGTAATATATAAGACAGATCCATTATTAAGAATAAATAACATGTGCAGCATGGCAAATTATATGTTGGTAGTAAGTTCATAGAAGGGCTCAGCAGCTATTCTCTAACAAGCTGGTTATTTTAGGATCTTTCAAAATTACTTGAATCCCAAAGATGAAGCTGCAGCCAGTCTGTTAGAAGAGAAAAAAACTTTCTTGACTATGGTGGGTTGCAGAAACTTGGCTAAATAAGAAAAGACTGAAGCTAAACTTGTAATGAATTTAGATTTTTGTCAGCATGATGTATTTCTGGTTTTATTCATGAGAGGAAATGGTCAAGACCTCATCCCATGGCATCCTGTGCTTTGTTCTTGCCTCATAAATAAGAAAGGATAGCAATTCACAGGAGCCAGAAGCAGCTCATGCTGGCCTGCAGTAGACCAAATAGCAAAGGACTGGCAGAAAACATTTGGTTCTGCCTGATCATGGCCTTCATGCCAGTGCCTAAATTAGCATGTGTGAACTCTTCCACTGAAAGCTCTTTGCAATTGCATACGATTCATTATAGGATAAATTTTTTATGTGTCTAAATTACGTGCTGGATAAAGGCTGTAAACAGGCAAGGGACTAAAAAACACCGTTTGACAATATTCAAGAAAAAATGAAGATGAGAAATTGAGAAGGGAAAGAAAGGAAGAAAGAAAGGGAGGAAAGAACGAAGCAAGCAAACTCTAGAAAGACTCAAACCAAATCGAATGCAGGTAGCTTAAATACTTGGTTTAGTCACTGTTCTCTGCCTTCCCCACCCCCTCAAGTACAAGAGAACCTCCCCTTACTTCTACTAATGGCCATTGTTATTTCGAGACAATGATGATTATTTTTGTAATGCTACCGAGTTACTTTAACCACCACTTCATGGACATAGCAGTAGTGATGATGAAAACAATAATAATAATAGTAATTGGAAAATAATGATATAACACTGAAGAAATTCCAGCCCATTATATACTCAAAGATGCTTCTGGCACTCCACTACTTCAGGTACATTTTATTCCTAAAATGAACTCAAGCACAAAGCCTTTTCATTATCTGTCACGACTTTTAGAGATGGACATAACCAAAGCCTAGAAAGCATTTGTTCTACTCCAGCTACTGTCTGCTACTAAAGAAAAACTGTCTGCAGCCTCCCAGATACTTTAGTGTAGTTATTGTCCCATCACTATGCTTTAGGGTTTTTGAGCTTTCAGGCTGTGCCGCACCAGCTTGCTGCGAACATCTCAGGCCCGGCACCGGGATGCACCTCACTGGGAACAGGTCAGAGCATGTTTCCCTGGAAAGCGCATTCCAAGCCTCCCTACTTTTCAGCCGCCTGCCTGGCTTCCCTCGTTGTTCCCACTCCTGGCTCCGAGATCCCGCGTCCCGCCTGCCCGCGCCCCGCTGCCGGGGCGAGGGCCGCGCCGCTGAGGGGCCGCGATGGCGCCGTACCTGCCGGCTCCTCCGAGCGCATCCCTCCGGCCTCGCTGGCGGGCAGGCACGTCCCGTGCCCCCGGATGAGGGCGGAGAGCGGCCGGGGCTCCCCGGCCGGGACGTGGCAGCGCAGCCCCAGGCGGCAGCGGGCGGTGTAGACGCCGCAGGGCTGGCCCGGCCCGAGGGCGCAGGCCTGGCAGCAGCCGCAGCCGGGCTGCCGGGCGGGCTCCGGGCACTCGGGCGGCACGGGCGGGCACAGGGCGAGCCTGTCCGGGGTGCAGGGCGCGCAGAGCACGGGCTGGGAGCCGCGGGCCGGCGCCGGCAGCAGCAGCAGCAGCAGCGGGAGCAGCGGGAGCAGCGGGCGGGCCGCGGAGCAGCCCCGGCGCAGCGCGCACCGCGGGCCGCTCATGCCGCTTCGCAGGGCCCGGGCAAGGGCAGCTCGGCGGCCTGGGGAGCAGGAGGCACTTGACACGCATTCGGCTTGCCCGGGCCATTTATACGGTGCTTTGCCCGGGTATTAATCTTTAACCCCGAGTTAACTATTATCTGAGCAGGAGGGCCGGAGAAGCATCGTTTCACTGGCAGTTCAAGTCCCCGGCCACTCTTCCCCTCCCCTTTCACTTTCCCCCTTTATCTATTTTCTTTCCTCCAGACATGCAGGAATGCTTTTATTCCCTCACTCCCACCTCTTTGCCCCAACACAGTTAACAAGGAAAAATGTGGCGGGGGCTGGAGACAGAACTGGCAGAAGGGAGTGGATGAGTGGGGGCTATCCCCTCCCCTTTGCTTGTCACAAACGTCTCCTGTTCTTGACTTTTCACAAAGATGTGCATGTTCAAAAAACAAGGGGAGGGGAGAGAGGAGGAGGGAAATCCCATTGAAACTGAAGCAACTGGATACATATTTCCACAGCAACAAACGCAACCAAGCCCTGTTTAATTTCCGTCATGTGGCTGCAGGTTAGGAGTACACCGGCACGCCGGGGAGGAGGCCCCCGGGGCAGTAAAGCCGTCGGGATCTCGTAGCTGCTGCACACCTGCACGTACGAGTCCCCGCACTCATCCCGCAGCGGCTGCGCGGCTCAAGCACGGTCTCCTGCGCCGGGGCTCGGCTTGCTGCTGCTCCAGGGGGAGAGGAGGATCAGCCCTCAAAGCACGCGCTTCAGGGAAGCCAGTGTTTGTCAAACAGCTCGAAAATGAGCGAGATACCTGCTTTTCTGTCTGTCCTTTCAACCCTCTCCATCTCCTCACGTATCACCTAGGGGAGGTGGAGGTGGAGGTGGGAAATCTTTGGTTTTCTCCTTTGCCTGCAACAGTTCTCGCTCAGTACAAGTACTCAGACTTCACTGTGCTGAACAGATTATTTTATCCTGGTATTCACAGTATGTACCAAGCTTGAAATAGCACATTCCACTGCAAAGTCATCTAATGCAGCGTGATTTTTTTGTTTAGGTGGTTTGTTTATGTTTTCGGTTTTCTTTTTTTTTACATTAATTTATCTTCTTTTGTAAATACATCATTTACGTGAGAGAAAGTGAAGCAAAACTGCATGTTTAATGTCGTTATTCACTCTCTTCTCTGATATTGATGCCAAAGGTTTTATTTATAATGTAGTGATTTTTTTACCCCTCTATATTCATAAGTCAGTTCTCAAAAGCAATCTCATTGATTACAGATTGAAATTTACACTTAACTACTTTTTTTTTTTTTAAATTCAGATAGTTTCAGGGCATCTCTATCTAGATTCACCAAAGTTGAAACTCAATTGCATTTTAAAGTACTTTAAAGAATTCTAATTTTACAAATTTTAAAACAATTCTGTGGACTTTGCATGTCTGACTGGGAGTAAACTTTGGCTGAAAATTTAGGGCATGACAACTGCAATTAGACTTTTCAAACTCTTTCCCCACTCGCATTTCTATTTTTTCTTGTACATCTGTCTTGGAAAACCAGGACTTTCTTACCATTCAAAATGAAGTGGAAAATATACAGAAACGTGTCTATTTCCTCTCCCAAAGAGAATAAAGAAACACTACAAAGCAAAGTCTCTTTCATGAAAAAACATGTAAAAAAATATGAATGGAAAGTAGGCCAAGTTGTAAAATGACAGACCTAAAGAACTCATATGCATTTGTATATGTGTATGCATGTATTCATTCACTTATCTATTTATGGATTTTTCTGTTTAGACAGCTTTTTATGAGCAGAATTGAGGATCATTGACTGACTGCTTAACATAAGCTACTTGCTTCTGAAATTACTGTACTGCAGCCTGCCACTGTCCTGCCTGCAGTTTTTCTGTCTAAAAAAACTGAGGTGAACTAAGAGTAAATAGCTTTTAATGATACATGTGAGATGATTTTTTAAAAGGATTTTTTAACTCATCACCATAATTTTCAGGTAACCAGATAAAGGCACTTAATGCAAGAACAAAATGCTTGTCTGGTGTATAGGCCTACATAAAAGAACTCCCACTAGTTTCAAAAAAATCTCATTCTTCCCAAGCACCATCATGTTTTCAGGTCTTTGGCAAGTTTTTCCTTGCTGTCAGGCAGCTGGCAGTTTCTGAACTGCTCAGGCAATTCCTAACAACTTGCAGACTTTTACAAGTCAGATCTTTTCAGTGTACCCAGTAAGATAAATAAAAGATAAACAACACACCTCCCCACAGATTATAAAACATTTTGAAAGTGTTGTTGGTTTGTTTTCTTTGTGGTTCCACTTGAAATCATGGCCCAGCCCTTTTTTCGCTTGCTATCTTTTGTGAAATCAAATTGAGGAAACCTAAAAGCCTGCTAAAGCAGACTTTGTAAGATGTACTTCTGTACAAAAGGTGGACCCATAAAAAGCAGTCCCTCCATATTTAATTTATGGAAATGTCATGAACATACGTTAGAACAGGTTATGATAACTCAGGGCAGTATCAATCAACCAGGCAATGCTTTCGTATAGTCCATGTGACACCAACGAAGTGAAAGTAGTGTATATGTTTATGTAGACTCTGTTTGATGTAATACTACAACTCATCTGCCAATCTCCATCTCTGACCCTGACCTTGCTTTAAAGAACACAAACAGATAAGAGTCAGGAGGTTAAAAACATTCATGATGTAAAGTTGTGTTTACTAAAGGCTTGATGGTAATTTTTAGGTGTTACAACTGTTGACTCCTAGCTTGAACCACTTGTTCAAAGACACCACATGAATTCTAGGCAAGGGTTACTTTTTCTGCAAGATTTTCCCATTGGTTTCTCAATAACTGTTAGCCAATGACCTCACTTTGAATGATAAATCAAGTTTGGGATTTAAAATTATTTTTTTTAAGTCATATGGAGTGACTCACAGAATGTAAAGTTTTGTATACATTTGGGTACAAATTTATAAAAATTCACTTTTATCCACTAATTACCAAAAATTCAAGTAACTTGCCAAACAATTTCCTACTAAGACTGCTTATCTGGATATGTTTTAAAAAACTAAAATAACCAGTGGAATATCCTCATCTTTTTTTAGGTAAGAAGCTGATTCTGAATTTTAAGCTTAACATCCAACACCACTATGATGCATGTACACACACACACCCCACATACCAATGGCATCAAGCATATGAAGAGAAATAGCTATGATAGAAATATAAACCCCCTCCTTTCTTCTCTGAATTTATTCCATATTAAGAAAATGCTTTACTTCAGCTGATTTTTAGGAATTCCAGTCAATTGATTGTGCTTAGGTTATTGATGAATAATTTGATTCACACTTTTTGTTGATTTATAGCAATGACATATAAGCCATTTGGTATTATTTATCTATCTGGATTGGGTAAATATGACTTTTAGAAACAAATTCTGGATGCAGAGGATATGTTCCAAGTTTGTATTGCACTAACTTTTGGGTGCAGACTGACTTTTGCTATTTTGGCCCAGCAACTAATTTAGCTAAAATATGGGAAATAGCTTATGAATACCTAAAACTAAATCTGCAGAAACTCTAGTGAGAGGCTGTCTCATGGCAAGTCTAGCTAGGGAGGGCTTCTATGGATTTTCTGCATTAAATCATGGGTCATGAGAAAATGAGAGGAAAAAGTAGTTAATTTCCCTGATGGCACCCAGATTGTCTGGGAACTGATTAAAACACCTTGTTTGCAATGTTGTGCATACATAGACCAGCCAGAAAACTATTTTCTACAAACTGTTGTGCTCTTCTGGCAAGAGAGGTTGAAGTCCTTTAGTGATCCTACCATGGGCCAGATGCTTTTTCAGTTTGCCTAGGTGGAGAAATAATACAGAAACATTTTGACTTACTATGGTATGACAAAGCTGAAGGCATGTTGCAGAGTATGAGTTCCTGTGTGGACAGTTAATATAAAAAAACCCTCTGCTTCACTGCTTCTGCTATGGTCAGCATTACTAAACCCAGGTAGGGGTATTTCTGTGACCACCCATGAAATAAAGGCTTTTCAGTGCCTACTTTGGTGAGCTATAGCTTAGAAGGGACTTTAAAAAATGTAAATTACCCCCTTAGTGCTGGCTCTAGACATCTAAACCAGGATAAGCTGTTTAAATCTCTTTGTATTTTTCAGCCACTGTGTCTCTCTGGGCCCAGAAACAGAAAAGAACACCACTAACCCTATGATATGCCCTTTACTGCAGTCCCTGAAGGCTGTGAGACTCCAGGCCTCACCATCATTAGGTTTACTTAATGAGGTTGTTGCTACCTTAATGAAGTTGTTGCTGCCTTATGCCAATAAAGGAAAAGGCAAATTCCCCTGAGATTTATTCTTAAAGCTATTTAAACATTACAGCACTTTCAAATACATATTCAAGAATTTCATATGAAGTTTGAGACAGTAACAAAAGACTGCCACTTACTTTAATATCTGGGTCTGTCCCATGGGTTAAATGCCAGGATTCACATGGAGCTCCCCTTTCTCCCTGAACTAATACATGGCTTTCCAGGCACAAGCATTTCTACATGCAGGCAGAAAAGTAGGCAGTACTGATGGAGAAACAGGGAGATCCAGACCCAGACCAGGGCCATCATAGTCACAGCCACTTGCACAACTTAGAGGAAAAGTGCCTGGAGGACAACAGCCAGCAATAACTAATGTATATTGCTTTCTACCTTATCAAGTGCAACAGTGGATATTCTCTTTTGCAGTAGATAGACTGGATGTTGAAAGAAACTTACTGTTAACCCAAAACTGGAGGAGCCCCTGATGTTTCAAATTCCTGATTTCTTCTGAGGTTTTATGTAGTCTCTGAACCTCCATGAATATATTTGGCTCTTAATACTTGACTCTTAAATGCCATTCTTTCATCTTTTCATCTTTTTAAAAATCCTAATAAAAATGGGAGAGTCACAGGACTCAGACCAGAGTAAGTCAAGAGGTCTGTTTTCTCTGGTCATCTGTCCCATGAAGTGGGAGCCAAAACTGGAGGACAAACATGCCAGAGCTGTGCTTGCTAAAGGAACAGGGCCTGGGCTGCAGGCAGAGAAGAAGACAGCAGCCTGGGATTCTTAGCAAGAGAGCAAGAGGGTTGTTTCTGACAGCAAAATGATAAATGCTGTTAAAATAGGACAACACATTTTCTCCATCATTTAAAATTGTTTATCACATTTAGGCTATTCAATTCTGCACTGGTTCTCACAAAAATAAAACAGTTTGCTCAGCTGCTTTTGTCAGGAAATCTGTCCTTGCCTTTTGTCTTGGGGCATTTATGATTTCAGCAGTGTTATCTGTATCAATAATAATAATTATTATATCATAATAGTAATACCAATATCATAATAGTAATACCAAGAGTACTTTTTTCAGGTTTCAGAGCCTCTCCTGTTTCCTTGGAGGTCAAGAGACAGGACTCTGGGACTTCAGTCAGTTCTAAAGAGCCTGAGGCTTGTACAGAGAGCTGAAATCAGGTAAACTGCTGCTGGGAATCAGGTTTGCCTAAGCCTTAGTGTGTGTTACTATCAAATTTCACACTGGCCAAATGCCAGGCACCCACAAAAGCCACTCACTCACCCTCCCCTGCCACAGCTGGGCAGAGGTAACAAAGGGTTCATGAGTTGAGATAAGGACAGGGAAAAAACACTCCAAGGGCAAACTGGCTCAACTTAGAGGTATAAAATGAATGTATTACTAACAAAATCAGAGGAGGATAATTAGAAGTAAAATAAGCACTTAAAAATACCTTTTCTTCCCCAACCCCTCCCTCCTTCCCAGTGACAACACAGGAAGACAGGGCATGGGGGTTTTGGTCAGTTTGTCCCCTGATATCTTCCACTGCTCAGGGAGATGAGTCTTTCTCCTGGGAGACTGTGGGGCCCCTCCCATGGGAGACAGTTCTTCATTGACTTCTCCAGCATAGATCCACGTTGGGAGGAGCAGCAGTCCTCCCAAAACTGCTGTAGTGTGGGTCACACTTCCATAGGGTGCAGTCCTCCAAGCACAGGCTGCTCCAGCCTGGCAGCAGGGACCTCTCTCCACTGGATCTCCCACTGGATCACAGCCTCCTGCAGGCATCCATCCATACAGTGTGGGCACCTCCCCACGGGCTGTGGGTGGATCTCTGCATCCCCCATGGATCCCATGGGCTGTGGGTGGATCTCTGCATCCCCCATGGATCCCATGGGCTGTGGGTGGGTCTCTGCATCCCCCATGGATCCCCATGGGCTGTGGATGGGTCTCTGCATCCCCCATGGATCCCATGGGCTGTGGGTGGATCTCTGCATCCCCCATGGATCCCCATGGGCTGTGGGTGGATCTCTGCATCCCCCATGGATCCCATGGGCTGTGGGTGGATCTCTGCATCCCCCATGGATCCCATGGGCTGTGGGTGGATCTCTGCATCCCCCATGGATCCCCATGGGCTGTGGGTGGTCTCTGCATCCCCCATGGATCCCCATGGGCTGTGGGTGGATCTCTGCATCCCCCGATGGATCCCCATGGGCTGTGGGTGGGTCTCTGCATCCCCCATGGATCCCATGGGCTGTGGGTGGATCTCTGCATCCCCCATGGATCCCATGGGCTGTGGGTGGGTCTCTGCATCCCCCATGGATCCCATGGCTGTGGGTGGATCTCTGCATCCCCCATGGATCCCCATGGGCTGTGGGTGGATCTCTGCATCCCCCATGGATCCCATGGGCTGTGGGTGGATCTCTGCATCCCCCATGGATCCCATGGGCTGTGGGTGGATCTCTGCATCCCCCGTGGATCCCCACGGGCTGTGGGTGGATCTCTGCATCCCCCATGGATCCCCATGGGCTGTGGGTGGATCTCTGCATCCCCCATGGATCCCCACGGGCTGTGGGTGGATCTCTGCATCCCCCATGGATCCCCATGGGCTGTGGGTGGATCTCTGCATCCCCCATGGATCCCCACGGGCTGTGGGTGGATCTCTGCATCCCCCATGGATCCCCACGGGCTGTGGGTGGATCTCTGCATCCCCCATGGATCCCCACGGGCTGTGGGTGGATCTCTGCATCCCCCGTGGATCCCCACGGGCTGTGGGTGGGTCTCTGCATCCCCCGTGGATCCCATGGGCTGTGGGTGGATCTCTGCATCCCCCATGGATCCCATGGGCTGTGGGTGGATCTCTGCATCCCCCATGGATCCCCATGGGCTGTGGGTGGATCTCTGCATCCCCCATGGATCCCCCCTGGGCTGTGGGTGGATCTCTGCATCCCCCATGGATCCCATGGGCTGTGGGTGGATCTCTGCATCCCCCATGGATCCCACGGGCTGTGGGTGGGTATCTCTATCCCCCGTGGATCCCCATGGGCTGTGGGTGGATCTCTGCATCCCCCATGGATCCCATGGGCTGTGGGTGGATCTCTGCATCCCCCATGGATCCCATGGGCTGTGGGTGGATCTCTGCATCCCCATGGATCCCCATGGGCTGTGGGTGGATCTCTGCATCCCCCATGGATCCCCATGGGCTGTGGGTGGATCTCTGCATCCCCCATGGATCCCCATGGGCTGTGGGTGGATCTCTGCATCCCCCATGGATCCCCATGGGCTGTGGGTGGATCTCTGCATCCCCCGTGGATCCCCATGGGCTGTGGGTGGATCTCTGCATCCCCCATGGATCCCATGGGCTGTGGGTGGATCTCTGCATCCCCCATGGATCCCCATGGGCTGTGGGTGGATCTCTGCATCCCCCATGGATCCCCATGGGCTGTGGGTGGATCTCTGCATCCCCCATGGATCCCCATGGGCTGTGGGTGGGTCTCTGCATCCCCCGTGGATCCCACGGGCTGTGGGTGGATCTCTGCATCCCCCATGGATCCCCACAGGCTGTGGGTAGATCTCTGCATCCCCCATGGATCCCATGGGCTGTGGGTGGATCTCTGCATCCCCCATGGATCCCCACGGGCTGTGGGTGGGTCTCTGCATCCCCCATGGATCCCATGGGCTGTGGGTGGGTCTCTGTATCCCCCATGGATCCCCATGGGCTGTGGGTGGGTCTCTGCATCCCCCATGGATCCCATGGGCTGTGGGTGGGTCTCTGCATCCCCCGTGGATCCCATGGGCTGTGGGTGGATCTCTGCATCCCCCATGGATCCCCATGGGTGCAGGGGCACAGCTGCTTCACCGTGGTCTCACCACAGCCTGCAGAGGAATCTCAGCTCTGGCACCTGGAGCACCTCCTGCTCCTCCTTCTGCACTGACCTTGGTGTCTCCACGTTGTTTCCCTCACATATTCTCACCTCCTCCTCTTCTCTGGCTAGAAGAAAAACCTGCAACTTTGTTTTGATTTAAAATATGCTATCACAGAGGTGTTACCATCATCTCTAACTGGCCCAGCTTTGGCCAGCAGCATGTCCATCCCCAGAGCCACCAGGGATTGGCTCTGCCAGACATGGTGATGGCTTCCAGCAGCTCCCCACAGGAATCACCTCTGTGGCCCCCACTGCTACCAAAAACCAAGATGTGCAAAGCCAATACAAGGGGTTAATACAAATTGTTATTATATCAAAATCACACTGGAGATAAGATTGAATGTCACATGAATATTTGCCTACCCACTGTATAAATAATCTCTGCCATCAAACACAAAGATCACACAGAGTTACGGGATTTTTTAAAAAATCGATTTAATTAATGTATAATCAAACAAAGCAAAAAGCCAAGATTAGAGTGTTAAAGCACTTTGTTACAGATGATAGTAGAATGCCTCTCCTTACAGATAAGGTTTTACTACCTTTGGTAAACCACCATGATTTTGCCTTCTATAACAAAGTCACATGGAAAAGAATCAAGTGACCCATAGCTTGGGGATAATGGGGCAGTTGTAAAAACTAAGATAGTCATGAATTATTAAGTGTGGCAAAAATTTTCTCTTGAGGAATCTGATTAATCAAGCTGTTGTAGAAATGCTTGTATAGATAACTATAAAAGTAGGACTTAAATTTTATTTTTGTTGCTGATGTAAATGCAGTCAGACTGCTTAACAGTCAACATAGCAAAAATAAACAATCCTCTCAGCACATTCTTCTTTTTAAGGTAATTTTCTACATTTTCGTGTATAGTACATTTCCCCTATGAGCTGATATTTTTCTCAAAGGTATCTATCGTGAAAAAACTTGTTTTACAAAGTTATTAAGTATATGCAAAAAAGTACACCTTTT
Source organism: Luscinia megarhynchos (assembly GCA_034336665.1). NCBI lineage: Eukaryota > Metazoa > Chordata > Aves > Passeriformes > Muscicapidae > Luscinia > Luscinia megarhynchos. Next base: position 8,622,161 of record JAPFBE010000002.1, read on the forward strand.
AAAATATCAACTTCAAGACTTCTTTTCCTTTAACTCACTGATTTTACACTCTTAGAAACTATACTAGCCAACAGACCTTTTTGGTGCCATGAGTCTTCTATAGCGATTTTGCTTCTCTTATTCATCTCTTCTCCAAATGTGATCATCATAGGCTTTTCGTTTTGGTGGTCTTACACAAGGAATTTTCACTGTGATTTGTTTTCTTTTATTGATTTTTATCATCTCCCAGCTGTGGCTAAAAAATCTGCTACCAAATATGATTGTAGAGGTCAGGATACACTGTTGATTTGCATGCTTGCATTATAACCTTTGTGGTATAATTGCCAATCCTACAGTCTTAGTGAACTTTTTCTCAGCTACCCAGAGGTATTCAGGATGCCAGATAGCACTTCCTTTCTCCTCTATTCCAGTTCCACCCCTTCTTCCTTCCTTCTAGCACAGTTGTAATTATGACATTTATCCACAGTAGCATGTGTTGTAAATAAAGATTTTGATTGCAATTTCAAGCCTTCTATGCAACTGCAATGTCTTCCCTCTCATGGTGCCAAAGCTTCTTGCTGTTGCTGAGCTATAGTTTGTGCAGGTTTTGGGGGTTTGTGTGATTTTTTTTTTTTTTTAGAGGAGTAACAAACACTAAAGAATCCCTGACCTTTGTATGAATACTCTCACACAACAGCAATTTGATTTAAGTGCATGCCATACGATGCAATGAATTCCTTGTGCTCTCTTGGCTGGGAAGAATACTTTGAAACCCATTTTACCTGGACACCTTGAAAGTGCCTTTTTTGCATCCAGTTCCTCTCTGAGTAAATTTGTCAGCAATCCTGCGTGTACTTTCTTTCTTATACTTGAATTTGCATCAGCTGCCCATACTATAAAATTGAATTATTCCATTTATAGGAAGAGAAAGAAGCTTTCTTTTGCTATCTTAGAGGTGTGAGATATTTCTTTTCCCCTGTCATTGCTGGCACCTCCTCTTTAGGAGAGTAAGCTTTAGGAGTATTATGGTGTCTGCTCATAAAAGAAGGTCACTATAAAGGACAAACCTGCAATGGCATGAAGATCTGAAAGCAGAAGACAATTACAGTAAAACATGCAGAGCTAGGAAAGGCCAAAAGTATGAAGTGGAGGACAACAAAAGGGGTCAAAATGGCAGCAACAGTAAGAAGCAGAAAAGATATGAAGGATATATTTCCCCTTTCTTCTTTCTATTTCTGCAATAAAAATGAAGAAAAACAAGAAAAAAAACCCCACAAATCCACAAAGAAATTTAAAAAACACAGATGCAGGACAGGGAGTGACAATGTGTGAGAACAATGAGTGAATGGGAACAATGATGCAAGATCAATCTTATTTTTAATAAACACTTAGGCAAAGTGGAATTACTTTGACAGGTAAAACTTCAAGGCATTGACTTCACAGTAAGACTAAAGAAGCAATGGCTACTGCCTTGTGAGATAGAACATTTGGTTTCAAGCTCCTATCTCACAGGAGAAGGGGATTTGAAATGCAATCTGTACTTCCAGAGTTTTATGCTGTGGGCTGCTGGAATTGAAATCAGATAGATAGAGCTCCAAACCCATTGCTATTTGCACATGTACCACTTCATGATGGAGGAGTGGGGCTGCTGGAAGTGCTGCTAAGCCACATGCATGAGCATGCCCAGGGGACTGGAACTGTCGAGCTCTACAGGATTTGCATGCCTGTTGGGACTGACTGCACCATTTAATTGCACAGAAGCATTAGGTACCTAGATAGTAGTGGGAAGCCTGAGCAAAGATTGGGCAGAGTGAGGGTGAGCAGCTCACATCCCCATCCTAAAGGAGGTGGTAAGGTCTGTGCCTAACTCAAGATTTTAGCAACGTTTGAAAATGCTACCCAATTGCTTGAACTGATCTAACTTTTCTGGGTGCTGCTAGGCTCAGTGTTTGTTCATCTGTTTCTAAGAAGTTGGAAACGTTGAGGAGAGAGCTGTTTTAATAGGCATAGTGGAGTGCATCAACAGATGGAGCTAAGGGAGACTTTGGTGTTTGTATGTCTTATAGAACAAAACACAACCAAGTACAGGTCAGTGACACTGTTGTGTGATTTATTACTTGTGTGATATTAGGGTTTTGTCCATAGCAGGAATGTAACTATGTTGTAACTTAGAGGAAAAAAAAAAAATCTGTTTTTATTTAAAAGTTTTCCACTTTTCCTAGTTATTCTAAAATTGCTCAGCTGTGATGAGCAAAGGAAGGACCTAGTTTCCATTTGTCTGTTACATAAATCTAAAATATGTTAAATGCATATGTTAAACATTTTTCTCTTGAAATTGACCCCCTACAGAAGCACCACAGCTGGGCAGAGCACTCCCAGCTCTGTCAACAGAAATATTACCATTGCTTCAGTGGGAACAAGGCCGAGCTCATAAATCCAGGGTGAAGACATTTCTGTCTCTTTCCTCTGTTCTTGGTAATGTTTTTGTTCTTCTCCCTCCAACATCATGCTTAGTCACCATCAGCAGGTAGGTTGTGTAATATCTATTCAGGGACAAGTGCACTGAAAACAGTTCCATAGGTCAAGGTCATAGCTTTACTCCAAAAAGGAAAATACTGCCCTAAAAGAACACTCTCAATGGGAAAGCTGCTCTGAAGTTACAAAGGTGTCTGTGTTGTATTCAAAAGTCAGGACAACACCAAAGCTCAAGAGCATGTTGCAACTCTGATTCACATTCATTCATGCAGGAAAAGGGCTTCTTATTTTACAGAACAGGATGTCTCAGGGATTATCTTCTCATAAGGATCTGGTGTCTGTAGCCACTAACCATATTCATCCTCAGCACCCAAAATCTATACTTAAACTCTGTAGTAATTAGGAAGATTTCTTTTTTAGAGGTGTTGGATTTTACAGCTCCCTTTAAGAATTTATTTTGGTTTTGCACTGTGATATGGCAACATAAATATTCATAAAGGAACTTTGCATATGAAGAGAAACACTAACCAAATAGTTTCACCATTGTTGCCACTAGAGGATGGACATCAAGAGTGAAACTCAATACTTTCAAACTATATGTACATTGTATGACAGAAAACTAGCCACATGATTTAAACTAAAAAACTTAATTCCAGTAGACTTGTGAGTCTACTAGAGAAAAGAAAGAAAATTCAAGTTCTGTAAACAAAAGTACTAGTTGTTTGGTGGTTGTATTTTTTAACTTATTTTTGGCCTATGAATATTCTTACATGTGAAGTATAATTACAGCAGTATAGTTTTCTAAATGCAATTTGATACATGCAGTTTCACGTTTTCCAACATCCTAATTTTTTAAATTTGAGTAAAGTGAATGGTGTTTGAGAGCACCATTCACCATGGTCTATAGCATATAGGCCTGGCTGAAGTCCCTTGGGATTGTTGCATGCATTTAACTGTTGATACTGTGGTTGTAGAACAGAAACACGTTGGAAAACCTCTGAAAAAACCAGTTGATGATATTAATAGTCTCTTTAATACTTTAAGCAGTTTTATAACTTTTGCAAACTAAGGAACACCTAAATTAATTAAAAAAATACTATATAGTAATTTCTAGTTATTTTTAAGCATTCTAAAGAGGAAATAGAAGTAGTTTCGAAAATCATGAGACCCCTAGGTTTTTTGCATCTGTCTGCCTGATATAGCTCAAACTTGGAAAGACCCAAAGTCAGTTCTGTGTTACCATTTGGTACAATTTGTTTTCCTCAACTAAGGAAAGTCTTTGGGATACTGGTGGGACCAACTAGTTCCATGAACCTGACAGGGTGGCAGCCTCGCTCCCTGAAGAACCTTCCCATCATTTACTGTGTTCTGAATTTCAAAAATTTTGCGTTGCACTTGGAACGAAGCCAAAGATACCTTACACATTAAGTAGCCATATTCTCTGGATTCCTTTTGCTTTTAATGTAGCCCAAAGCAGGGCCTTAGAAGGAATTTTGCAGCAGCTACGTCCCCGGCCTCCTAAGGTCTGGAATTTGTCCCACATGACCTTTCCACTTGGCCTAGCATCATGGAGGGCATAGACCTAAGTAGACAAGGCACTTTGGGGTGTGAGAACAGTCTGAGTTTTGGCAGGAGATCAGTGTCAGATATCAGAGAGTATCAGATGGGCAAAGAATCCAGTAGTGAAGAGCAGGCACTAAAGACAAAAGATGGCTGTGTCTTATAAGAAAGGAAAGAGCTCGAGGGCAGATTGGAGAAGACATTAGATAAAGAATTTGAAGACCAAGAAACTGGATGGACAGGAGCCAAGAGCGATTTTGAGAGGCAACAGTGAGAAAGAAAAGCAGAAGCAGTATCAAGACTTCCTGAGACTAGGATGAGAAGCCTGAAGAAAGAACAACTGGAACCGACTATCTGGGAAGGTACAAATAAACAAGAGGCAGAACTGGGTCATTTGGATTAAGCATTGGGTCATGCAGCCAAACTAATCCGTGCTTTTCCCAGGGGTAGAGGAGGGTTTTACACTAACCTTGCACTTGCCTGATCTTAGTTCAGCCCCTGGCACAAATCACAGATACTGATGAAATGCCTGCAGGCTCAAGGGGAATAGCAGCACATCTGCAACCATGCCTATTTTATCTCAAAAGCAGCTTGGGATATCTACGCCAGCCAGGAGCTCTCCGGTTGCCAGAGGAACCTGTGGAGGCCAGACAAGCAGCCCGGGTAACACACACAAACAAATTCCAGAACATTAACTAAACATGAAACCAAGTGAGCGTGACTTGGCTCGTGACCTGAAGGACAGCATCAACCCCCTGCCTGGCTGCACAGAAAGCCAGGTCTGAGGATAAGGCTCTTCTCCTGAGAAACTCTGAAGAATTTCACTTCAGTATTCATTAGCAAAAACATCCTAACTCCTTTTAAATCCTGAGAGAGGTTGTAAAACCACAACTGCACTCTCAGGTTTTGGAATGTAACACAGATGCTATTGATTGGCCTGTCTCATAATGTTGGCATGGGATGTCCTTCTCTGCCACCTTGGATGTGAGATATTACAAGTTACAGTTCGTAACTGTAAGGAAGGAAAAGCAAACATGTCCCTTGCCTCCATTCTTAACTGGCAGCTTTGTTTAAATGCAACCTCTCCCCTTTGGGGTAATTAGTGCCTAGAACAGCTGCAAAACCAGTATAAGCTGGAAAAGTGCACATGCTAGAGCCACACAAGCACAGAAATATGTGCATGTAGATGGTAAATCTGTTCTGGATTCCTGCTGCTGGCACTCCACAGATAACCTAGAAGTGAAAAACTTAGAAGTGTTATTAAATCTTTAGATTTAATAACGGAGAGCAGTAGGAACTAACATGAATATTGTGCTTTTTTTGCATCAATTCTTGACTGATGCTTCAGAAAGTTTCTTTGAGCTAAATTACCATTTTGACAATACAGCTGTCAGGTAAGACACCCTTCTTGACCTCCATGCAGCAGCTCCAGAGGAAAGAAAAAAAATACCAAAAACAAACAGAAACCCTATACTCCCTCAAAACACACGGCCAAGGATTAACTATCTCCAATGCAACAGTGAGTTGCATTTACAATCTAAGGCTAGGACAAATTGATTTTGAACCAAAACTTCAAAATAAGTTGTCATTAATTAGTAATCTCTAAAGAATGGCCTCTGTCCTTGGTGCCTCTCAGTATTTCCTCATCTCACCAGGTAGAAGCAAAAACATTCCAGATTGCATCAGCTTTGATTACCCTTCAGATGAAGGGAGTCCCCTTTGGCTATCCAGGATTACACTCTATGTGGCCACTAGGACTTTGTCTAGTGACTTCTTGTTAAGAAAGATCAGCAGTCCTGTAAGACTTGAACGCTACACAAAAGATTAAGCCCAGGAAGAGCTGTGGCAAGATGAAAATTGATTCTTAAACATTAAGTTTGTCCTTTCTTCCAGGCCTTTCAGCCATTATAAATTAACATTGAGTGTAGAGGCTCTTAATTTATACCTGACTTCTCCTAGATTTAAGGGGAAAGAATGACAAAACAAATAAACAGCAGAAAAAGAACATTTTGGAAAGAAAGAGGAAGTCTAGCAGACACTATAATGAAGAGTGTGATTTATTGGAACTCTCATTCCCAAATGATGGATGTGACAGCACTTATCCCACAAGTTGCTCATTCAAGCTTCTTCAATTGTCAGTTCATGTTTAACTGCCTCCTCAATGTTTCTAAGTTGACGAAGCAGCCATTCTCTTTCTTTCTTTCTCTGTTATAGAAGAAAAAATGTTATTTAATCAACTTAATCTATTCAGATACCAACTGCTTTCAAAAACAATCTACACAATGGACTTATGGCCCAACTTAATTTTGACTGAAGTCTTACATTTAAGCAAAGAAGTTTTTACTCTCAAAGCTGGCAAATTTTCTTGAGCTTTCAACATACTCAAGAGCAATATGGCACAGAGAAAATACCAACACAGAACAGAATTTGATGGCTTCACACTGACACTACAACCTCCAGAGTCTAACTCTGCTGCCTTCCTATTCTTTCTATGGGCTTTCCACGGGCCCTAAGCAAATAATAAAAATTTCAGGAAGCTGAGTTCTTGTGCACCACAGACAGATGACACCTGCAGAGCGTCTATTAATCTAAGCTTTCCCCAGGAAACCCCTACATTAGTCAAAAGGACTGCTCACAAGATCCATTTTTAATGGCTGTCATTCTTTTTATAAAGCATTACAATTTGGATTTAAGAGAAAAAGGAGTATAATATTTGTTGCTCGAGTTTGAGCTGACTTGCTAACATTAAGAAATTTTAGAATTTAAATTACTGATTTCTTCCTATTCTTAAATATATTCTAGATAAAGATATATTAAAAATATACTTTCCCACCAGAGTACATAATGAGTCGTACCAGCTCACAAACTGAAGAAAATGCTAGTTTGGAAGTTTGCATGACATCCCATTTGTGATTAGCAATGGTATCACAGAGTCTACCAGGTTATGACCCAGTTCATAAACAGGTGTCCTTACTGCTAAAGTTATGGAAATGTTCTATTAGTAAAACTATTCTCACTTTCTATACTAGAAGCATCTGTATATATTCTGCTTTGGTAGAAGTTCGTGTAACTTGGCTATTGAATAACTAAATGAAAGCCTTTACCTGAAGAGCTTTATCAATTTTCTTCTTTTTGGGTTTTGCTACAGGGGGATCTTTTATCCCTGGTAATCCAGAAACAAGCCATGAAGGTGCACTCTTAGGAGTTGCTGCAGCATCCACAGGTGCTCTGGTGGTGGCTTGAGTTTCTATGTTTGGGACAACCTTGTGAGGTGGCTCTTGATTTGATTCATCAGAGGCCAACACAGTGGACAGCCTCCTTCTAGAAAACACAAGCCGAGAGCTTTGGCTTTTCTCTTGACTTTGTTCTTGCAAATCAAATGCTGTTGAAAGCCTTTTTGGGGAGGGAAAGTACGCATCCACACGTACTAAGGATATCTGAGATATTGATCTACTTCGACTTAATTTTGGTATAGGAGATCCATAATCTCTCTTTGTGGCATCTTGGTCCTTGGTTGACTGATTTGTCAGATCTGTAAAAGATGGATTTGTTCTTAAAAGCACTGAATCCACTGGGGTGCTGTGTTTCACCATTGTCTTTCTCAGAGATCTTTTAACATTCAGAATAGAATCATCTTCCTCTGACATCTTGAAATCAGGTTTATTGCCTTAAGAAAATAAAAAGATTGTGTCATTGTTCACACAGAGAGATGCAATGCAAGCTACTTTTTAGCAGCAAGTTGTTAAATCAAATCTGAAGTGTTCCTATTTTCAGATCTATATTCTGTCTTTATATGGAAGTTTTCCTTTATATAGAACAGTTTTCAAGCATTTGGAAGAGCCATGTTGAAAACAGAAAAGGAGAACACAGCTGGTCACACTTCCAACACTTGCTCCTCTCCCAGCCTTCTGCATGAGGAGCTCTAAGTGTGCTAGAATTTTTAAAGATCTTTCATTAATGCAACATCACTAAGATATTCTTTTCTTCTTCCAAATATATAAATAATATACTTTTGGGGTTTCAGCTTCTAATGCTCCTTATGTAGCTGAAAACTATTAGATGGCAGAAGGACTACCATTGTTTAGGAAAAAATCAAGTGCTCTAAAGAGATAGGCAGAAAATTTCCAGATTCACCAATGATCTCTTAATCAAACTGCCATCCTTAATTCCACGAAAGGGGGCTCACAAACCTCTAATTCTCTCCTATTTACTTGACATTTGTCTTAATTGAGCTGACCTCAAGCTTTGATTCTAAAAAAAAAATATTTTCTGTGGAAATCTATTTTCAACTGAATTTACAATGGCAAGGTTGCTTTTATTAGTAGCATTATTCCTATCCTGTTGCAAACCCCCAATAAAAAGAAACTCTACTTCTTACACTTGCTACTTCTTGGGCAGAGAAGCCCAGGATAAAAACATCCAATTTAAGATATATTTAAAATAGATATCTAAATCAGGTGAGCAGTTAAGTATTCCTAGTAATTGTTGAACTCTTTGCTTTCATGAGGTTCCTCAGATATTTCAATCAGGGTGATTGCCCCATATTCTAAGCTGTATATAGATTGTGGCCTTGGAGGGGCAAGACAACAGGACTACCATGAGGCAGGGCCCAAGAAGACAGGGAGGTATATTTGCTGAAGTAAAAGATATTTGTTTTTCCATTCCTTGTCAATGTTTTGTACCTGTGTAGCATCTAAGTTTACTAGTAGAGTTTTAAGTTCACTTTTGTGTTTCTAAACACAAAGGCAGCAAGAGATAGAACAGCAGAAATCAAGTGTTTTGTGGCTTTTTTCCCCTTAGAAAGAGAGAGGTGTGCTCCATAATATTTTTTATTTGGATACCCGTTTCTTCTCTCACTTCTTAGCAGTGCTAGCTTGTATGATACATAGGCAGCATTCAGTCTATACAGAATCTACCTTTTTCCTTTCCTTTTTAGACAGATTAACTTAATTTAGTCTTTATCATAGAAGCTTACATGATTAAGCTTAGAAAAGGAGTAAGGAGTTTGCAGCTACCACTCCATCCCCAAACATATCATCAGCTATATATTTTAATGCTTTCCCCTTCATCTTTAAATGGTCAATTAAAAGCTATTTTTTACTTAAGTTCGTTTTTAGCAATTTTTTTCAACCAAAGCTTTTGGGAAAATATTTTTTTTCTCACATTTCCCTATGCCTTAGAAAGATAAACATGTATAAGCAAGAGGTTTTTTTTCTGCTCTAACACCACTATAGATAAAGGAAAAAAAAGTCTAAAAACAACAGAGACATACAAACTATTTGAGAATATCAAAGCATATCACAGAGAAGGCATTTTGCAGGAAATTTGACAAAATATAGCAGACTTACCAGAACTACCAGGCTCTGTCTGATATCTTTCTTGCCTCCTTTTTAAAGTAATCTGGGTTCAGCTGCTACTTCCCTTCTTGTAGACCTGTTAACCTTGGCCATCCTTTGCTGCAGACACTCCCTAATTAACACATTTAGCATTTTTTGGGAGTATCAGGCATTGCTTCTAACTGAATAAATAATTGAACAGAAATCTAGGATTAATTAATCATAGGAAAATGGGCTAGCCAACTTATCTATGTTTATTGCTATTTAATCTCTGCTCTTTGCTGCCTACTTCAATCACAAATATACTCTAGTGGTTAATTAGCTCCACATGGCTGCTTAAGGCCTATTGGGGATCTGCTGCAAGATAGGTGTATGTTGATGAAGTATATTGCCATCCTGATTTTATTTCTCACTATTTTTTTGCTCAAAAAATACATGGGAAATGAAGGTTAAATCTGCCACGAAAAAGCTCTTCTTTTAGGAAAACAGAAAGTTAGAATAAACTGAAAAACTGTGAGTTTCAGTGTGAATTTCATGGTGTTTGCAGCTAACAGCTAGTGACAGCATTTTATCTTGAATCATGTGTTTTCAAAGTATCACCTCTTAGATTAGAATTCCATTGATTTGAAATGGTATGGTTTAGGTGGAGGACTGTAATTTTTGTCAACTGAGAAGCAGCTGGACTACACCAGTCCTGCATTGCAAGTCAGCTGTGTGGTAGCTGATTGTAAACAGCTGTTATCACAATGCTGTAGAGCAAGAGCAGGTGTGAGGAAGCATGTGCACAAGCAGTGGGGTAGCCCCTTCTCACAAAGCATGACCTGTGGACCTTTAAGCTGATCAGACAGAGCTAATTTCACGGCTTTATGTGGATGACCTGGGGTTGTAGAGTGCATCTAGCACAGACAGAGGGGCAAAAGCACTGATCTCGCAGGAATTTGAACTTTTGGTTCCAGGGAGTCTGGGTATTTCAAACCTAATCATAAACCACTCTCTCTTGCCACATTAATGGTTGTGCTATGAATAGAGAATTGGAGCTACTAGTTCAGTATTTAGAAGTAACAGTCTGTCAGTATATGGATAAAGTTGCTAGGCTTAAGTTATGCGCCCCTAAGGAGCTGAAAGAGAGCTTGAGAAATGGAGGCACATTACAATCACATGGATTGCATGAGTAAACATCTTGGAAATAAATAGTCTCTCCAGGATAAGCTATTTATTTCCTAAACTCCCAGGGGAAGTTCCTACAGGAATATTTTGAGAATTAAACAAAAACTATTTTGAGACACTTGTGGCTGGGAGGGAAAAAAAAAACGTCTCAGTCCTTTATACACATATACCAATCTTTACCTCATTTTGAGTATTTGTAGTTAGTTTTCATACCTTGTGGCTTGGTGAACCAACCCAGCAGGCCAGCCATACTGTGCCTTGCAGGCCTGGCAAGCCAGTTCTTTATATAGTGCAGAGCACAGTGATGTCTTGACGCGGTGTCGCAATGTTTGTGCTGTCCCACTGTACTGTGGCACATAATATCACCTCTGCCAGCAAGGCAGCGATGCAGACAACACTGAGCAGCGTGGACCTGCATGAGAAGCTTTTTGGGGTGCTGGGAAAACTGACATAATTTCATTGGACCCCTTCAAAATGCTTCCAAATCTCTTGGCCTTCCCTCCCAGCTGGTTCTTGGCACTCCTTTCTGTGCTTGTCCTCGCTCTTTGCATCCTTTCCCATGGTATTTCACAGCCTGTGGCTGCATCATATTTATGTCTACCTTTCATGGCCTTTTCTGCAAAACTCATAAAAAACAACCTTCCCTTTTCCTAAAAGTTTTTTCTAGAACCTTGCTAAATATTCTCAAGATACAAATTAGGAGATTTGCAAGTTGTTCTTGCTGTTAATGGTTTATCTTACATCCTACGAATTCATCTCTTTATCAGGTGGTGGCAGAATCTTACATAGAATAGGAAAGACATAAATGTACAGAGATAAGACAGAAAAGAATCCAATATTAATGTAAGAATCAGAGCTCAGCAGAACATCTGCAGTGATGATATTACCTGGGTCTCAGTGTATCTGTAGCCGTGTTCTATATCTGGACAGGAAACACCCAAACTGTGACTTGAGTGACACCTTGAAAGCTTCTTGCATAAATACTGTGTCCTGCACTCAGACTTATTCATTATGAATAATTTTTTCACTAAATTTACATTCCTTGGAATAATCATCTTTATCCTCAGCATTGTGTACTTGATATTTTGAGCAATAACTTCAAAAGTTTGGATACAGCCTTTTGGCCTATGTTTACACACAATTCCTCTCATTTCTTGCATAATACAAGATGGCACTCAATTCTAGCAATATTATTATGTATCTCCATATACATTATGTCAAACTCTCACTGCTTTAATTTTATGTCTCGAAAGATTCTTCTCTTGATCTCATAATTTAATCTTCTTTCTAAATTTCTTCCAAAAATGCAAAACCTACTTAGGTTACTGCATTCCCTTAAATGAAACATTAATTCTTACAATTTTTACTTCCAAAACCAGCAAAAGTGAGGAATATAATAACCACACAGTGCTTTGTTCAAATTTCAGCCCCTTCATTCCAGTTCAAATACACTAATTCACTTTAAAAGTCATGGAATTTTGAGGGAACTTCATCTGGAAAAGGGAAATACTGGAATTACTTTACAGTTTACCAAGGAATAACATACATAGAGGGGGACAAAAATGGACTCCTTTCTCCCTTTGTCTTCTGATTTGAAAGACTGCAACGTCAATTTTAATTTCTTCATTTTCTACTCTGAGGATGTTGCCACACAGTTCTCCTGAAGGCAACTTGTGTTCTGAACCAATCCTTATCTCATATGTTTCCCTAACAGATTTTCTTGAATTGAATATGCAATTCTAGTTTGTGAAGTCACAAATCTTGCATAAATCTCCAAGCTAGGTGCTCTCCAAGAGCTAGGTGCAGTCTTTTCCAGGCAGAACACTAAGAGGTCCTCTCCCTGCTCTTGCAACTAGTCTGATGTTTTTAGGCATAGAGGGTGATTCCACAAAGAAGTATGTAACAAGAAATAGGAGCTGGTAAGTTGAGCTCAGCATTCTACTCTGTCTGATGAGCCATGGTGGAATGACTCTTGTTCAAAGCATTATGAGGAAAAAGGAAGAGCCAGATGAAGTGTGGATATGGTGGTGAGGAGCAATGTTTTCCTAAATTTAGACTCATGTAGAAAGAATAAATTAGAAAGACAGATAAAAGGAGTGGACAAAAGAAAAGTAAAAATGAAAAAGAAAGGAAAATAAATTGTTTCCTAAGTGACTTAGAAGATTAGGCCCAAATTACAAGCTGTTCATGCATGAAACTGCATAAAAATACAAATCTGATTCAATTTGCATAAACTATTCTTCCTGTGTCTGAGTTTTGTATGTAGGCAAGTCAATCAGGAGTGCTCTATGAGTGCTGATCAGACTGAGCACAGTAAAAATAGGAGTGAAACATTTTATTTGCTCATGTGCAGTCTAAAATAAACAGGGAGTCTCATCATGAACTAAATCTACAGAATAGTGCCTCCTTTGGGAAAGCATTATGGTGCAGTGGGAAAATGGAGAAGTGATTCTGTCCCAGCAAGCTCCTTGGGCAGCCAGAGACATTGAAATGGGAAACACTGCAACACATTCTGTGGACTTATTCTCTTCAAGTGCATAAAGCTGCACGGAGGAGGCCAGTGGAACTTCTTGAAAGACCCTCAGCACTATTTCCACTTATTTCAGTAGGAATTACATGTCTGGACACCATGAGTTTTGTGATAGGATGAACAGCAGGGTCAGGCATTATATATATGTGTTTGGAAGACACTTTAAAGTAGAATAGAAAAGAAATTATTAGAATAGAAAGGAATACAATATTTCGGTTGGAGGGGATCTCTAATGTTCATCCAGTCCAACTGCCTGACACTTTAAGCTGACCAAAAGCTAAAGGATGTAATTAAGTGTATTGTCTGAATGACTCTTCAACACTGACAGGCAAAGGGAATCAACCACCTCTTCAGGAAGCCTTTTCCAGTGTGTGACCACCCTCTTGGTAAAGAAATGCTTCCTAATGTCCAGTCTAAACCTCCTCCAGCAAACATGGCTGTGAGCCATTCCCCACGCCCTGGCCCTGAGTACCAAGGAAAAGAGATTGGCACATCCAACTCCCCCTCCCCTCCTCAGGAAGCTGTCAGGAGCAGAGAGATCACCCCTCAGCCTCCTTCTTTCCGAACTAGACAAAACCAGAGTCCTCAGCTAGCAAATCTGCCAGACCCTTCACCAGCAAAACCTTTGCTGAAACTTCCAGAAACCAGGGACAATATGGATCCTTTGTAGTCTGTTAAACAAGCTTTTCAGTGCCTGAAAAGTGTTATGTACAATCTTGCTCTTCAGCAATTCTAAAGTTCTTTTGCCTTTTGGAACACTTTCTTCACGTGTTGTTTATGTTATGGTGGTAATGTGAAAGTGGTACATTTGCAAGTGTTGGAGGTTCCCATTTTTCAGTGTGGCTGTGAAATCATTTACAGAAATTACTTCTTTCTGGCCAGAGGAAAGATCAATGTCTTTGTCTACAGTATCCAGGAACAGACTTATGTATAGCATAATTTTCATTCCAATCTGATCATAAGAGCACCTCATAAGGAGCCTGAGAGGAAGGCTTTAGGGAATCCTGGATAAACAGGTGTAGTGTTTTCATACCCTCTCAGTAAAAATATGGTTTTGTACTAGCAATACACTGAGTCATGATGTGTGCTTCAAGTTATATATTTCTACATGTTTTGGTTATGACTGCTATGACTGGGCCTGTCCAACTGGACAACAAATCTGATTTTGTGTATTCAGAACCATGATCTTGAAGTACTCACTGGGTTTCGTGGCTGCTCAGGAAGTCAAACCCTTATTTAAATGTCTAAATTATCTTCCATATGATTAGTTTCAATAAGAGTTTGAGGAGTAATGTGTCTTGGCTCTTTGTTTCTGAACCATTTCAAATAGTCTTAAAAGCTTTTAAATTTTTCACCGAGATCCACCAATTGCAGGCAATTGGAAGTAGTATTCTAACAGCCAATTTATTTTCTGTAGGACTGAAGAAACAAGTTCCTTAAGGAATATACTTTTACATCTTATAGAAAAGGTCAGTGCCATGTCCTCCCTAAGTTTAGACCAGCTCTGCTCTCAGATAGAGTGCTTAATGTCTATGTGAAAGCAAGATTAGTTTGTACACATATAAAGATGCTACAATGGTAAGATCAATTATAAAAGCTTAAAACATTAAAAATTGTTGTCTCTCTTTATTAAACAAGATCCAGTCTAAAACCTTTGTGGGGGACGTCAAATTTAAAAAAATAAATTTTTTATGTAGAAATCTGGAGGATCAATATTTAACTTCAAAATATCTAATTACCTCAGTCGTAAGAAGTCAGGCATACTTTAATAGCAGCAGAGATCACTGACCTTGATAAAATCAATGTATTACCACTGCCTTTGTAATTGCGTCAATGATTCCTCTCCATTACACTCTTGTCTTTCCAGAGTGCCACTATGTGCTCTGCCTGCATGTTGTTTATTCACCAGTCGGTGTCCTATACACTTCCTACGTGTTTCTACACTCCACAAGTCAATCTGAGTTAATATTCAACCGGGACCTTTCCTCAGTAACTTGCGGTGTCTTTTCTGATACAAGTGCTCCTTTTTAATTATGTTGGCAGAGCTGCTGAGGAGCACATAACAGTATTGCCAAAGTTCAATAAACATACAGAGTAACTATAGAGTTTGGGGGAAAACAGTCCGTGCTGCTTTCATGACCTTTGGCAATAGTATGAACCCGGTTTGGCCAATGCCAGACAAATGTCTAGCTTCAAAATCTCTCAGCAACCAGAAAATGATGGATTTGTTTTACTTTATTGCATCCAATAATGAACTAAAAGTGCTGTGTTTGTGCAGTGCAGTAACATGACCAGACTGAGCGTAGCCCTGTGCAGGAAGTAAGGCCAGGTGAATATAAATGGCTCTTTCCTGTGGCATTAGAATTGTGCAGATGAATCCCTAGGTGGTCTACGTTGAGGGAATGCTAATTTATTGATCAGGGTCCCACTGAAGCAGATCATTTCTGATAGGGAAGCTCATCTGCTTCATCTGTGATGGTGTAGTGATTTATATGTTACACTGCCTCTATGAAAGTCATCATTGGCATCTTCAGAGTGTGCCTTGTAAATGAGAAGGTAAATATTCTTGATAATAATGGCTACTTCATCACTAGCTTCTTCCTTTCTAGTTCTTTATGGCTAAATGTATAATAGTTGAGCAGTGCCTGGTTATAAATACAGGAACAGTGTAAGCCTGGGAGACTTATATTAATGTAATATTAAAAACCAGTTTCTATTCTCTGAACTTTGAGCCTGGAAACCTATGCAAACAACTGCTGAAGTTTACAGCAGAAATAATCTGCACAAGATTGGATTTTAGGATCAGACCAGGACTCCTAAGCAGCCTGACTATACCTCAAGATCCCCATCCTTAAATGCTCTCTTGACAGTTCAGAGGGTTTCATGAGAGCCAAAAATGTCACAGACAATCTCTAATAACGTGGCTCACTTTACAGCTATGACTCTTTTTTCCATTATAATGGCCCAAACAAGAATATGGCCCACGATTTGATACCTGTATAATTGTTTCCTTCCATTGAACATCATGTTCTGCCAGCAGAAACAGCATTTAGGTGACCCACTGCTCCAGGGAATGGCTGCAAAACTGGAAGACTTTGACATAGATACAGTGGCAATGCACCAATGTACACAAAGAACAATGTACACAATGTTCTCATTTTCTATTCTCCTCTTCTGATTTGAAATCGACAATATCCTCTGATAGTATTTTTGGACGAGAACCTCAGTTTCAGTCCTGGGTGGTTTATGCTATGGAAAAGCTGTCTGGAACTCCTCATATCCAAAAGGGTTAGCAGAGGTGTAACAATCTAATGCTGATACTGCCTCATTCTTGAAGCAAAATGAATTCTCTTACTGTCTCTGAAGTGATTTGGCTGTGTAATGGGGCATAGCAGAAAAAAGTCACCAAGTAGTGACCTGAGTCATTAATCCAGAACATGTACTGGCTCGTTAACATATGTGTCTGTGAGTGTACATATTTTATACACAAGTATAAATAGCTCTGTTTGTATTCACATACATAGAATTCCCCAAACAGCGCTTGAAGGGTTACACATTTTAGTATGGAGAGAAAACCTTAAAATACCTTAAATAACCCTTAAAATGTGGCAGATTAGGCAGAATGAAAGGTGAAGGACAGATTTTCAGTTTGTTTATGTCCTTTTGACTTTTGTGGAATCATTCTGATTTCCACTTAGTAAAGTCTGGCACGTTGTCTTTCAGCAGGGAAGGACAGGGCAAAAAAGGGTCATATAAGGCCTTAAACACTTCTCACTAATGCAAGGGCAATCCAAGAACAGTTCCACCATGCTCCCTGACAACGCTCTAATTCTGTACAACTCACACTGTACTTTCTAACCTGCTAGAAAAACAGCTGGGGAGACTGTCAAGCATTTGGATTAAAACCTGTTGCATCTGAGCCCAGGCTGTTGTACATCACAGGGGACCCTGCATTTCCAAGTTATCTCAGGGAACATCTTCATGGACAGGAATGAGGCACCTGAGCACCTCTGCTTCTAGCTTGAGCTGGCCACATGGCAGTCTGCTGTTATTTGGCAGTGGCACAGTCAAATTACCAACTACCCAAACTTAGTGACTCTCTGGTGAGGCATATTACCTGATAAAACTGTATCAGTTTTAAACCAAATTTTAAGTTAACATATGCGATTTTGCTCTCAGGTTGGCTCTGTATCTTGCATAACATAAGCTGCCTGCAAAAGCTACACTTGGCCCAAGTTGAACAATAATTTCTGCCCTGTGGAAAGGGAGAGAGAAGCTTCCCCTCACTGTCTTCTGGTCCATGTGGCTGGTACTTTGCTGTAAATATCATTGCATATTTACTTTTCTCTGCTTGCACAGTGAATGGTACATTTGGCCCAAGCTGGCTTACATCGTGGTGAATGCAGAAAAACAACAAGACTCAATAAGGAGCTGAATTGTTCTCATGAGATTCTTTAGTTCAAAGCAATTCTGAAAGCAGAATTGCAGCCTTTCTAGAGGCATTTTCATGGCCTGAAAACTGAAAAGCTGTAGCAGGACCCTCTGAGAGACAGCTTGGTATATAATAATGAACGCAACTTATTCTAAAAAACAAACAGAAAAAATCCCCAAAAACCTCCTCCCCCAAGAAGCCAAACCAAAATCAAAACTGTAACAATCTCAAACAGCTGTTTATTCAAGCAAATTTTTCCTTTATTTTTAATTTGATTCCAGAAATTATAATAGTGCAAACACTCAGTATAAAAGTTGCAATAAGAAATTTACATTCACATTTAACATTTCAGTCCATTCACTTTTTAACATAAAAATAGGACAAATATTCAATTGCTCTTCTCAATTTAACAATCCTGAAAAAGACTGGAAGATACTCTACAATAATATATTTACATAAAAATAGACCCGTATTATTAATGAAAATCTATCATTAGAAGTTACCCAGTGTTAAGTTATTGTATTGTATTATGTATATACATATATATATATAGTATATAGCTATAAAGATAAAAAGATTATTTATAGGTTCAGTGGGCTATAGCAGTTGGAATAATGACATCTTGACTTACTATTCACTCCTTAGAGTTAGGACTGTCCATTTTACCTATGTAGATGTTTCTTTTGTGATACACTAGGCCTCCTCCTGGTCCTTTTGAAGTCAATGGTCACACCCCATTTAAAATGGCAGAGGAATAGATACTAGAATAAGGCCTAATCTAAAAATTCAATAATTGTTGAAGTTAATATTTTCATTAATGAGCTGTAAACAAGACTAAAAGTTCTACTGAAAACTTTTATGCCAATAAATACAGAGAAGAATATATTGGTTTTCCCATATGTCTGTCTACCTGATGCAAATAATTCTTTTTTTCCACAAAGCCTAAGCAAATATTCAAGTTAGTTCAGAAGCAATGCAGAATTTGCTGCAAACATCTGCAGGTTAAGTAGCTGATAAGATTCCCCTTACCCAGTCTTCTTACTGAATGTTTCAATTCAACCCGCCTTATAATGCTCCAAGCCTGTATCTTTCCTCTAATATTTTAGTGAAGAGCAGTATCCAGACACAGACAACACAGCTGCTCTTGAAATGGTTTTGCATACTCTTTAAATTTCTGGGAACATGATTTAGGCTACCCCACTCTTTCTTATCTTGAGCAGAGATGCTGCTCTGCTTGCTGACAGCAGATTGAAGCCTTATTGCCCAGCTTGCTGCCAGCTGCTGGTGCCTGCACTCCCACCACAGGGCAAGTTTATGTGCCCTTTCAGGTTTGTTGTCATATGTACTGCTTCCTAACAAGATTATGGTAAATTTATTTATTTTTCCCTAAAAATCTATTCTATATAAAAAAATCAACTTTCTGAAAATATATATTCTTTTGAAAAAGTTTGACAACCATGTGACAGAGGCCCTACAGAGGCAGATGGCAAAGCAGGCCTGAGTAGACAGTAAACTCCTCAACAAAAATATGATGGCACTGAACAACTGAGGGTGAGTTAAAGGTAGAAGGAGGGCCAGTTTCTAAAGAAGCAGTATTTTATGAGCTGTAGGTCATATTTTACATGCAAAGAAGACTTATGTGGTGTTAAGAGGCAGGCAGGTATGTCTAGCTCCATCTCCTCTTATTGTTCTGGTATTTATTACATTTAAATATTTATAGGATCCTTAAAATTATGTATAAGCTTATAATGGATTCTCTGTCATCATGTGTAGGCAGACTAATTTTGTTTTTAGAACACAAGCTCTGTGTGGTCTTTTGCTTCCTACCTTAGGCTGCTGAACATTAATTATAAAAACGTTTTTAAATCTTTTCAATTAAAAGACTGGAAAAATGCTTAGTATCTTATTTCCAAGCAGAACCTATATGCATATGCCAGCAGAGCAGAAGTTAACCTCCAGACAACAGAGAGTAGAGTACAAGGACTTACCAGCAGGATAAAATCCAGACAGATGTTACTTGCAACACAAGTTTTAAAGACTGGGATTTTAAGAGATGGGTCAAATTTGACTGAATCTGCTTGAAACTGAAATGTGTGTCCAAATTTAATGTCTGCCAGAATTTTAAAGAAAATAATATCACTGCTCTAAGATTCTCTGCATTGAGTTAATTTTACTAGAAAAGGTGGCTGTTCTTGGATTCTAGTGTTTAGACTAGTAAGCATTGCTTTCATTTTTACTGTATTCTCTAATATTTTTCAAAGCTACTCCTCTGTAATAACCAGAATTTGTTTGAATGCAGAAAAGTAACTCTCCATTTGCTTTGTCTAAGTTCAGTTTTGTACAGACAATTATACTTGTAAATGGGAGCAAGTTATGCAATCTTTCCTTCTTTGTTTTTTCTCAGTAATGTTAATGCAAAGAAAGCAGGAATTCTAAGTGAAGAAGAATCTCTACTATAGCAATTAAAAACATAATTAACATGAAGCAATTTTGATGGCACAGGTAATTAATTTTCCTTTACATTAATTGAAAATTCTTTATATATTGCTTGAATGGCATTTGAAATGTAAGAACAGACAACCTTTGCACCCATGTGCACTAAGGAGCAAAAGACATGAGAAATCACCTAAGTAACTTCAATGTGCCAGCTGAAGGTTTTCATAACTGATGTCACTACAGAGAGATCTAGGATTAAAGCAGAAGGTCAGGCACTTGAAAGTAAGACATGATAGTGTGCACAACCACAGTAATTAAACCCCACTTTAGCCCACAACAAGAACTGTTTGTTAGCTGTTTTACCACCAGCAGGCTAACCTACATCTAGCAAACCTGACAGTTCAGTTACAAGGTGTTCTGGAGAGGAGAGCATCCAGCTTTGTAAAAGGAGTCCCAAACTACTTGAAAGTATTTTCTGCAGAACTCAGCTCACTGTATGTGCTGAGCTTTCTAGGAAACCTATTCTTCTTCAGCTTGGTCCCACATACACCTGTGTATGGCCTCCCTCTACAAACAAATGGAGCAATCCTTGCATCCACATAGCTCTACTGGTAGCAAACCAAAGTAGGAAAGGAACTAATAAAAAATCTTCACAGTGATGCAGAACTTTTTGTTCCTTCAGTTTTATGCAGGTAT
This sequence comes from Luscinia megarhynchos, assembly GCA_034336665.1. NCBI lineage: Eukaryota > Metazoa > Chordata > Aves > Passeriformes > Muscicapidae > Luscinia > Luscinia megarhynchos. Next base: position 8,642,772 of record JAPFBE010000002.1, read on the forward strand.
GTCATGTCTGATGCCACAGAAGGCATAAAATGGGGATCCTAATATAAAGAAGTAGATCCTCCAGCATGCAGTAAGGCACAAGCAAAACCAAGTCCTTTCAAGACATACATATGCATGTTGACCAATGCTAAATCGAATTCCAAGGTGCTTCCTCATGATCAAAAAATAGGCATTAACGGTGACAATCCCCAACTATTTCTAATAATTCCTTCTGAAATTCTGGAAGTAGTTCTCCATGACATCTTGAACATTTTTGTAAATGTGAACTGATACAAAACCTCAGAAACTGATTTGACCATGCAATTAAAAACAAGCCTTATTTTTATTGCACTACTGCTTAAGTACTCTCAGATCAGATACTCAACTTGTCCAATGTTTTACCACTAACTTCAGATTGCCCATTTTTTTCCTTCTTTCCTTTTTTTTAACCTTGCACCAATCAGATTGTAAATCACATCAGGCCACCCAAGCAGCGTGATATTTTGAAGAGGAATTAAAGAGCAACAGGCAGCCAGTCCCTTATATGTACTTTTTTCATTAGTTACATGAATATACCTATTAATGATTTAGATTTGGCCTGAGAACTCAGTAAGATATGGGACTAAAAGGAACAACAATCTAAAAACTGCCTATACAGAGTTCTGCAAAATGGCAGTTGTAAACAGGGTTGGGGTACAGGAGCAGTGTCCAGATTGTCATTATTCACAACAATTACACTATGCTGAGATGTAAAACCCACTGAATTTGAGATGAGTTAGTTTAAGACTGTTAGAAACCCTTAACTACTGCAATGAAGACAATCTTCAGTACAAGGTAGTGGTTTTTCTATGCAGGTAACAAGATGTAACCTGCCTCTTAAGTTAGGATGACAAAAGTACTTGCAGAAGCTGTACTGCTAGTTAACTATACAGTCACCTGATTAAACAAACAAATTAACGCATTTCTGAGTCCTATTATAAAACTAGCTCAAATTGTAAAATGCAAATCCTTATGCAAAGCAGAAAGTATTCACAGTCCATGCCCTTTCCCCTTTGCCACAAGACTCAGTGTTATGCTCCTCAAACACTCCTTATTTATCATACAGCAATTATAAGAGTACTTTGAGAAGTAATCCTGAGTTGAAGTGACATTGATACGACAACTTTAAAATTGAGTAGTGCAAAATACCTTCAGAATTTTAAGTTTTGTTCATCATCTTTATGGTAAAAATCAGATAGAGGATTGGAAATTGATTTCTTATTCCTATGTCACTAGTTGACATTAGCCTCAAGCTGTGGGTTAGGCTGTGATGCCTAAGGGAGGCATCTCTGGAAGTATGGAATCAGCACAGAACCCAGATGGCTCAGAGCCAGATAAACCAAATGAACTTTCTCTAGACAGTTTTGTTAAATACTCTCTGCTTAGCAATATAAACTATTTGGAAAATAAGTTAAAAAATCTGACAGAAATAAGGCAACAAAATTAATTTATATAAATATATATATATATATATATACACACACACATACATACATACATATATATATATATGCATGTATGTATGTATCCAGGAATATCACCTATTTGCATTATGTACTTTTCACATACAATAACTTATTACCACATTAGAAATACTCTGGGTAACGTTAATGGGCCAAATTCACCTTCTTTGCCTTCCATAGTGTTGCACCTGCATACAGCAAAGATGGATTTGACACCTGGTCCTTCTTGATGACAATACTACATCAATTGCAGTATCAGAGAATAACCACTGAATGTCAGATACTACACCATTTTGAACTAGAGTATTGGTTTGCTTTTTATATTACACAAAGTAGTTTATTGCTTCTAATGACCAGAAGGTACCTTATGAAGACAGCTTAGATGTTGATAACACTTTTCATATACTTGTGTTATGGACCTTGAAACACTGAGGTTGGCAGATCACAATCATGAAGTTATTTTTTTTCTTTATTTGCTGTTTGTATTTTGATTTGCTGAATGCACATGCAACTAGTGATTTAACTGTGCCAGAAGTGATATGTCAAAAACATTTAGGAAAACTTACTGTTTTGTTTTACTGGTCAGGCATGAATGGCATGCAGTAGATTGCAAGGAAAAACCAAAAAGACATCCATTTCAAAAGGATATATAATGTCCATGCACATGTAAAATGCCTCTTACAAAAATCATTAGTTTTTGTTAAAAGTGTGCCTTTTTGCTTCTTTTTATACAAGTGTACATGCAATTACCTGTCCAAGCTAAAACTATTTACAAAATTTCATAGTACAATACATCTTTTAAAGTGAATAATACATGAAAGGCCAATGTTTTCTGTTGTTTTGTAACACTGTACAAGATTAAAAATAAGGCATTATAATACAGGTTTATCACAAATTAAAAAAATGTCGGTTTTTCACTGTAATACAAAACTCTAACTTGAAAGAATATTATGGCTAAATAGTCCTCCTGCCTGGGCAGAACACATACAGAATCTGGACTTGCTAATGTAAAGAAAATGCATTCTTTCTGCTACAAGCAGGAATCCAACACAGGAAAATGATTCACGCTGCTTACTAATGTCTTCAGACTCTTCAAAGCACTGAAATGGCACAGGTCATATACTGTTTCCCCTCAAACAGTGACATCCAGCTACTTGATTTTGCCTGACAGATAAATTACAGGCAGAAGTGTGAAAGAGATTTTGGTGCATGACCTACTCTTGGTTACGGTGGTGTAAAATATCCAGTTCAGCATTGGCATTAGGCATTGCTATAACCCGAGGCAGAACTTGCCCTACAGAAGCTCAACTCCTGACCTTTATGGGCATACTAAACTGGTGATTGCTGCAGGCCTTGTGGATACATAAGGGGATGCAGATTCAGCCCTATAGCAAGCCTTATAACAAGCTGAAGCTTTTGGCTCTTTGTCTCACCTAGGGAAATAAGGGAAAAATTGTGTTTGTTTGGTGAAGATAAGGGAGTGTCACTAGCCACAGTGCAAAGCAGCTACAAAAAACTATGCTTTTTACAGGCTGAGTAAAATTGATTTCTAGTCAATGTAAATGGAATATGTTTGGAAATATCTAGCCAGTAATCCAATGGAATGCCACTTTGTAATCTCAGCAGAGAATAATAATTAAAAAAACATTTGAAGATAAAGGTAGTATAGGAACACTTAGAAATTAGCTCTCAAGTCTAAAGATCTCTGACAGTTATATGCTTATATAAAGAATGAAAGACTTCAATTATTACTATTATCTGAAAGAGAGAACATGCAAACTGATGTGAAATACTGTGCTTGCTATTGACAGACACTGACATGCCAAAATGGCATCACTTTGTTGTAGCACTTGTATCTGTTAATTGTTTCAAGCTAACAGCTGCACAAAACAGTGAACAGAAGTGCAGGAGGCAAATCAACAAGCTACTATCCTCAGATGAACACTGGGGACTTTTGGTTGCTGTGGGGCAGACTCCTTGATGGGGCCACAGCAAGGTTACCCAGGCAAAAGTTACAGCTCTTGACCAGAAAATTAATATATGCAAGACAGGAAATACAACTGCATGCAGTAAGATGGACACAACACAAATCCCACAGAAATCCAGGGAAATCTTTCTGATGATTTTCAGAGGTATTGGAGAGGGCCACATACCATCTTAGGACAATTGTCAATAACAATTTTGCTTGCAATCTTCTCTAATTTAGTAGAAGATGTGCATTTATGAGGTTTTTAGAAGTATTACTTTCATGTGTATTTCTCCCTCTTTCCATGTATAAAACTTATTAAACATGTCAAAGAATGCAGAAGAGCTGAGATATTAAATATGTCATTAAAAGCTGTCACACAAGAACTGAAATTAAACAAATGTAGACAGAACAGGAAAATGGGGTAAAACTATATGAATAGGGAGGGAAAGCATAAAGATAAGAGCACAGCTTCATTATATCATGATTTCAACGGGCACTTAGCTTTCATTGTTGAAATGGCTGCTGAATCTTGCCTATCATTTTTACATTGTATTTGACAATTTGTAAATTTGTGCCTTAGCTGAGCTTCATAAATTTATACTGCTCAGTCCAGGACTAGAAAGTAATAGATAGTTTTGCCCATGGTAAACCTGGTAAACCAGCAACAAAAACCAGCAACAAAAACCATAATAAAAATACCAAAAATATTAATGACAGGATAATTATGTTAATGATAATGAACTTAATGTGAGTGATAACTTAGTCTATTTGAAGTTGTCCCTGCCTATGGCAACAGGGTTGAAACGAGATGATCTTTAAGGTCCTTTCCAATCCAAAGCATTCTATAAATCTATGACTTAAAGTCTGGAAACTAACTCCAAATATACCAGCATTGATTCTGTAAGCTAGGACATACACACCAGCTTGCCTGCAGTACCAAGAAGCCATCCTGGTCCACTCAACCTGCTCTGGGAGGCAGAGACCTCCTCCAAAAATGCAGAATGAGAAGCTGTAAATGATGGACTGTGCCTGCCTGATTCTTTCCATTCAACACGAAAAATATTCTTACAAAAGCCACATGCCTTGTTTGCCTGTTGGAAAAGAGGATCAAACTTTGAAAATCTTTGGACCAAATGTAATTAATTATCACCTGCCAATAATTAAAAAATGTTAACATGAATAATCCAAATTTACCTTGCTACATGATCTTCCACTGACATTATCTGGCTGGAAATGGGTCTGGGAAGGAGAGCTGTTACAAAAATATCAGCAGAAGGGACAATTTTTTTGTGCTCACTGTCCACTTAGTCAAAGAAACAATGGCAAGATTCCTATATCTTGAGCCTAATAAAAAGAATAACAAATAAGTAATTTCATTGAAATCTTTTGGGTGGGCCAATGGATGTGTTTGGTCGATGTGTTCACATACTACCATATCTACTGCTAGGATCTGAAGATGGTTTTATTTCATTATTATCAGTGAAATTATACCAAATTGACTGAATTCAAAAATTGTGTAGCATGGACTCTTTGATAGAGGAACTGAGTGATTAATCCTATTGCACATAATGCTTTCCAACTTGGTTAAATATTTAACTTTGCCTGTGATGATTAGGTTCTCATAAACCTGTTAGAGAACATAACTAAGCAGTGTGCTTTACATGAATACCACTGATTCAGTTTAGTTATGTAAATATTTGTTCTTTTAAATCTGTATTCTCTATGTGTATATTTTTAAAATTATTTCAACATCTCAAAACTAGAAATAAATTATTCTAGAAGAATATCTGTGAACTGGGTAGCTCTTAGGGAGATAAAGAACTGCAGTAACTTTCTTCAGCTCAATCAAGATGCATATTACCTGTACAGCACAATTAGGAAGCAGTTCTCAGGTTTTTATAGTCACTTTAATCATAAGACTAACTTTGCCAGCTTGGTAATGAATCCCCTAGCATAAAATTTAATTTAAAACTCTCCTGAAAAATGCTGGAGGCCCACAGTATCCTGATGTGGAGAACAGAAACTCCTGCAACATTTCTTTAACCATTTGCATCTACTGACATAGTGCTGTACATACTTTTAACACAAAAAATTACTGCTCCAATGCAAAAGCTGGTAAAAGGGGACTCTCTCAGAACCTTCTTTCCACTGAAATCTGTAACAAAATAGGCCCACCAAAGGGAAGTATGACAGCTAGCTAATGAAGATTTTCTACTGTACAATCTATACAACTTCTGCATCCTGGGGTGGGATTTTTAGTTTGTTGGGTTGTTTTGGGTTTTTTTGGGCTTTTTTTTGGGCTTTTGTTATTGTTGTTGTTGGTTTTTGATCTTAAGTCTTTTTTCTTTGGCGGGGTGGGTGGGTTGTTTTGCTTGTTCAAAGGAAGTTTTGCGTGCTTTTAGACAATGTAAAGTTTTACTTCTCTTTTGGAAAGCAACTGAGGTTAGTTAGCCTGTGAATCCCTGTCAGGACAATATGGCACATGTCCCACCTCAACTGTGGAACTGAACTCCACATTTCACATCTGGATCATCATTTCAGTATGAAACCACAAACAATATGATATGGGCAGCAGTAGAGAAAATCAGCCACAATACATTCCTTTTTATGCAGATTGAGAGCAGGCCTTGCTCTCCTGGCACATTTAGCAGTGCTCCTCACTTGGCAAAGTTTGACTGTGCTTGTTTCTCAGAATTATAGCTTTCTATAATTGTACAGTTTTGAAGAGTGAGTCTGGACAGAATCAAGGTGTAATAAAACTGTGGCATAAATTTAAAAATCAATTAATATATAAAACGATGTTGGCAAACATACAAATGTCACAAAAATAGCAACAGGATGTTTGCCACCAGTACAGGACTATTCTTTGAGCTGTTTAAAATGGTAAATCCTGGACTTGAGCCACAGGACTTGTGCTATTTCTAAAAGCCTGAAATAATACCATCCTTCTGCTCTTCAGTAAAATCAGCACTGTACATACAGGAATGTTTCTATATTGCATAAGCATATTGCTGTGCTTGCAGGGTGGCTCCTCTGTCTTGCACAGAGTCAAATGACCTACAAAGAGGCAGCGAATTCTATGCTCTACCACTCTTGTAATTTTTTAAATGAAGATAATATATATTGTTCTTTTGCCTAAACTTTAAGCTCAATGGTTTATCTACTTTATATCCTAGTGTAATGGTTTGATTGAAAGCTTTTGGAAACTTTTGGAGCATGCAAGGAGAACTTAAAAAATGTATAGGGTTCTGTAATTAGCTGAATCCAGTCTTCATTAATCTGCCATTGACAGCATGATAAACACTGTTCTCATTGCATTAATTCATGCACTGGGAGCACAGTTTCTCAAAGTCTTGCTGTAGCCCTGGAGAGTCTCCAGGTGTACCACATTCCATGGCTGAATGCAGCTTTGCTAATCCCAGGCCCAACAATTCTGGCTATGACAGAAAGAGAAATCTCTTTGCTATATCACTGCAGGTGGATGTGTAAATAAATACACACTTTTTATGTTCATCTCTATAAATATCTATTAAGTCTACACAGAACTGTTTGTATGTGTGTATATATAGATTAAAACATATATACACACACACATAAATAATTGCTTGCACATTTATCTATTTTTTATCATTTGCTGTTTAAAAATGCCAAGAAAATATGCCTCATTTCCAGAAAATCCCGTTTTGACTTTTCATAACAGAATTGCTAGCCCTTATATGTTCCATCCCAAGAGTTCATTACACAGTCCCCAAGTTCTCTTTGGTTGGGTTGTAGTGGTCCTTCGTTAATGACATGGCCTACGACCTCTGACTTCTTGGTAAAAACTCAGGCAACCATTGCTCTCCAAGTTCACTGCAAGTGGCACAACCAACTCTCCTGTGTTCTATGCCTCCTTCACAGCTGGCACAGAAGGAAGATAATGCAGTGTTTGGTTTGTGTGAGTGGCAGATGCTTGACCTGCTCCATGACCAGGTTTTACAGTAAAGCTAGCAGCTGAGGACACCGATGGACAGCTGGTGCCCAGTTTTGTTTGAATGTTTGCTCTCCCATAAGGGTACATTTTCCGCTCTAAGTTTAAAGACCTTGTTTGGGAATTATTTCCATCAGCCTTTCCTTCCAGGAAATAGGTCAACATTTCACCTTTTCCTTTTACACTGACTTTACCCCTGCACACGAATTCGTAGCTGCATCTTTTTAATATCCGCTGAACTTCTTCTGTCACCTGAAGACAGAAAACAAACAAACCTGTTACTTTTTTCTGTTCATGTAATTGCCCACCCCTCTCCACTTTACTTCTTGGTCATGAAATATGCAGAAACAGAATGGATTAGAACCTACAGCTGCTCACTTAGAATTTTGTTTAAGAAGTAAAGATCACTGATAAAACTGGACTCTGATAGGCAGATTTTCTGGTCTTGAGTTAAATAAATACACAGACAGATTAAGCTCTGTCCAACAGAAATATGTAACAAAATTATAAGCTGTATCAGTTCCAGTGATGTTAATTTATTTGCAGAAGACCTTTTTGATCCCTGGAGGTTAGGCAGGTGTTATTTCGGATAAATGACTGGAGGTGTTCACTGAGCCTTTGAAAGGAACACCATAGGTGCTAGCAGTAGAACAACAATGTTCTCCGTCTGTGTCACCTCTTCAATCCAAAGTATCCAAGCAATTTTTAGAGCTACATAAAATAGATGCAAGCAAGCAGAGATCCTTTCCTTGTAGGTCTTATTTAAGCAAAATTTCTACAGCACAAAGACTGGCAGTGTTAGCATTCTCAGGCTTACCTCCAACTGTGTGCAATGAAGCAGAGAACTCTTGTTTCTTCTGATGGCAAATGATTTATTTGATGATTTAATTGCCTCTAAGGAGTGAAGTGTACAAGATGGAAAACAACTATACCTCTGATGGTGAGTCATCTGGAGAGTGTTGCCCTCTCCATAAGAACAAAGTGAGGCTGCATTCTCTAAGTGTTCTTGAAAATGCAACCACATACAACAGGAGGTATGTAAAGTTTGCAAAATTGTCTTAGGATGCACTCACCTGAATCTTTCCCTGCACTCCAGTACTATCCATCCGGCTGGCAACGTTCACAGTGTTCCCCCAGATGTCATACTGTGGTCTTCTGGCTCCAATGACTCCTGCCACTACTGGCCCAACATTAATACCTAAAATTAAACAACAAGTTTGGTTTTCACTACAGCGTATTATCCAAAGGAAACATGAATCCTGAAAAACAGATCTGGCACAAGTGACTTAGCATTTTTTTTCATACTACAGTAATATATGTTAACATCATAAAACTGAGTCAAGGGAGATTTAGGTTGGATGTCAGGAAATTTTTTTCACCCAAAGAGGGACTGAGCACTAGAACAAACTCTCCAGGGAAATGGTCACAGCAACAAGCTTGGCAGAATTCAAAGAGCATTTGGACAATCCTCTCAGGCACATGGGGTGACTTTTGGGCTACCCTGTGCAGGGCCAGGAGTTGTGCTTGATGATTCTGATGGGTCCCTTACATATTCTATGAGCCCTCAGCATATTCATGATTTTATGATTAAATTAATTCAAAGGGGACTTCTGCAGTTGTAAAAGTCTAGAAACACAACAAAGACATTCCTTGAGATATCTTCTTGGAAATGTAATATGATAGACAACATAAAAATTTGATTCTTCTGTGGATTTTGTTTGTTTAAAGAAAGGAAGAAAAGCAGTGGTAGTGCAGAGTTTAGCTGAAAACAGGACAAATTGTTAATATATATATATATATATATAACTTCCACTGCAGTTGCACATATAAAGCCTTTTAATGGAGGTTTTCCAAGTGAAACAGAAATAGTGGTCTGGAATACACAAGGATTTGGGGTAAGGGAAATGTGTCAGGTTGATTGTTAGTACTAGACAACTCAGATCCCAGAGATGGTGGAAGATGACAAAAGTATATGAAAATTGGTAAAGCATACATTTTTTGGAAACTGCAGAGCTCAATTCTACATTGCTGACTGATTTCAACATCTTGTTTGGAAGATAAAAGAGGATGTTCCTTCTGAGTGCCCTGAAGAGCTGCAGATCCTAAACCCTGCAAGGGCTTTACTAGGCAATTTATGCAGCAGAATGAGGGTTAGATATTTGATCCTCTGTGATCCTGGAAAGACAAGTTATAACAGAGTTCAAAGAGAATTTGGGGTTTATAATTATTAGGATGTACAGGAGGTCAAAGATGTATAACTCTCCTATTGCTGCCTTTGATGTCTTGGTCTTTCTCAATCTTCCACTGCTAGCAACCTGAGTTTTCCTGTTGTCCAGCTCATTCTTACAAGTTAGCCATGAAAATATATAGAAAAAGAAGCTGGAGAAAATGATCAGTGTTATAATATGCAATGAAATGAGAACAGCAGTGGAAGTACCACTGGAGAGGAGCAGGATACATGAAGAAAGGGAAGCAGGGAAACTTGATCTCTAAGAAAGCTGAGAAAAATGAGTGGTAAGACATGTAATAACATGTAAAGGATTGCATGAGAAGGGTTGCATTGTGCAGACCAGAGGATTTGATTTGTTGGAGAAAACAGGACTAGTTAAGGTGATTTGGCGTCTGTGGAGAAAAAGCTCTTTTAATGCCAACAAAGCTTTTGCAGATGCAACTTAACGTAATACAGCAAGACCCAATTTTCAGCAGCTTAGCAATGCAAAGCAGTGTAAGTCACAAGATTGTGTACACTCATAATATTGTATAAAATTAAAGGTACACTTTTCCTTTTCGGGGTGCACAGATTAAGCAAACACACTGGAACTGGAGGGAATTACAGTTTCTTAATACTAATGCACACCATCCAGACTGCTGACCTTTTACATGGATGTAGCTCTCTCACTAATGGAGAATTTTCAGTTTTAATCATGAGTGCAGGACAGGTAATCCTTCGCTGACAGCACAGGAAAAGCCAATGAAAAACAATCTTCTGCTTGTGTGATAAATGCAGAAACGTGACTTACCAACTCGTAGGACAAAGTCATTGTAAGACTGATAGTTGATTTCATCAAGAACGTCAAACATCTCTATTGCAAAATCTGCCAGTGTACTCAGATGGGAATAAATTGATTTTTTAGCCTAGAAACAAAATAGTGTTGCACATTAGATTTGTATGGTACTGAGATGCAGGTTAAATACTAAAGTGAAAAATAATTAGAAGCTCAAACCTTAGATGCCTTAGGAAAAAAATCTAACCAATTTTTCTTTTTGTGTAAGGAAACTTTTGATAGTAGCTGCAGCACATGCATTCTTTATTTCTGCTATTTTTTTTCTTCTCTCTCTCCTTTTGATTTCTGGGAAGAATGGAAAGCAAAGTTCCCATGGTAAAGTGGTTCTGTTGCTAGAGAGCTACAGATGTTTGTTTTGAGTGTGGCAGGGAATATAACCTGCTTTCTTACAAAACTACTTTGCTTGATGATTATTAATAACTATGGTTTCTGCCCTCTTGTCCCTTTGGGGCTTTTGCTGGCTCCCAGCTTCCATGGGGTGCATGCTGTTCCTATTGACAAAACTCCTGTTAGGTTTAATCCTGTGAATTGCAGAACACCCCTATGTTTTTCCATTCCAGGCAAGTTGAAGGATCAAATGTATCTAAATGAACTAATGGTTTTTGCCCAAGAGGGATCAAATAAAATGGTGAAGTATTAACCTGTAAATAGAACCCCAAACATAAGAAAATAATTTTTACAACTTCAGTCTAATTAAATTGCGCAAATAATTTTCAGAGGATATCGTGGATTCCCAAACTTAGCAAGGTTCTAACATAATTCTCAAGATCACGAAAGAAATATTTGCTACAAAGTAGTAAAAAATCTAAGCAGCATATTATTGGAAAGTGCAAAAGAAAGGTTTGCATATTTGTTCTGTAACTCATGCTCTCCCCCCAAGATCTAACCTTGGTTAGTTAAAGAGAGGTTACCAGAATAAACCTTTGACTCAACTCAGTATGACTGTTCTTATGTTCTGCTCTTATTTGAATAGAAATATGAATTTTTGAACAAATTTTCAGAGTGAAAGTGGGCTAAAGGTAGGATATGGTGAAAGAAATGCAGGGTCAGTGGCAGCTTCTGTAGGGTGTTACACAACAGGACTGTGCAAGCTGGCATGAGATGAAAGCTTGCTGAGGTTTTGCCATGATAGCGAGATTTTAAAAATGCAGTGCTAAACAGTGACTGGAAAACCTGAGAAACAGGTTGCTATCTCCTTCATTCACCTCAGTTTGAAAGGGTTGCTTCATGTCCCAAAGCAGGACATGTGGCTAGGAAATTTACAAAAATTATGAAAGTCATCCTTGTGCCCGTCCCAGTTTTCAGGAAGGGTATTTTTATTTGCCTGCCTGGATGTCTAGCATTCTGCTTCTTGCAATATGAACTAGCTAGTTCTACTGTTTTCCAGAACTACCAAAACAAAGGAAGAACAAGAATTAAGCTTAAAGAGCTGGTGGATATATTTCCAACAGACAAGGAAAAAATATTCAATGTCTGGAGCAGGGAGAGAGCAGTACATAATTTTATTTGATTTCTGATTTTTTTTATGTTTCCTCTCTTCCCTTTCTTTGCTGTCTGATGAATGTTCTGTTTTCCTGCAATGCCCTTCAGGGTTGCATCAGAAAGGACTGGTGACAAATATTGAGAGTGCTGCAGGTGACAGATGCCTCTCAATAGGATTAGGGCAACTCTTTTGAACCTGACCTGAAGAACACCACAAAGTTAGGACCCTGGTGAAGTCAAGAACCTGGTGAAATACAGATACAATGAATTTATATTGTGCAAAAGATCTACAAAGAGCTTTGTGTGCAAAGATCTACAAAGTTTTGTGTGCTGCCCTGCTGATATAACTGGCAAGCAATTATTTATTTAAACATCAAAGTAGTTACTGGAAAGACTGCCCAGAGCATCACAGCAAAGTCAGTGTGACAGAGGCAATGTGCATTCACTGTAGTCACCTGCTGAAGTCAAGGTGCAGAAACAGAAGGGCAGTAAAATATGGGATTTAAATACTTAACTTCATTAGGGTACAGGGCTCTTAAGTGTGTAAATACCCCCAGAGAAGAGCACAAGTAACCCCATCCACTGCTTTCTGTTCATGTCCAAATCCTAGTATGAAATTAGTGATTCACAATCAGAGGCTGTGCGAGATTTTCTGTTGAGCCAGGCACACTCCTGGCAGAGGGCAGACCGGAGGCACTTGAGTGTCTTATGGGTCCCCATGGGCACATATGAATCCATAGGACAGCCCAGGGACTGTGTGAAACTGGTAGTGATTGTGCATTACAGGCCAGCCAAGACTATCAGACTTCTAATATACAGGTGTGTGCTGAACAACTACTGGGAAACTGGCAAAAGGATCTGAGTAACTTCTATTCGTTTGCATCACATGAACAGGGGGGAAACACCACAGAAGAACTTAAACCTTAAGTTAAAGTAAAAAATATTGTCTGTTTCATAGGAAATTTTTTTTCTGGAATACAGAATTTTTAATAAATTCTACATATATACAAAAGATCAAAATTTGTCCCAAGATTTAAAAGGAAGACTGAGTACTGTAAAAGATCTTTTGCAGTGATTTAAAATGCAGTACTATCATAAGCTCAGAGCAGTATCTTCTGTACTGGACTAACTCAGCTGACCCTTCACTCAACAACTATAAAATACAAGAGACAAACATGTTTAGGTTTTGGAACATATGCTGCCAAAGTTACCCAATAGCACACTTGTTTTGAAGATTATAGTTCAAAGAGCATTTATACCAGACACAAAAGTATGCCACTGCCTGTTTGCCTCAGATCACACACTGAAAAAATTCTAAAGATCAGTGTTTTTTCCCTGTCTCATGACTCATGAGTCAAAAACTTTAGGATAAACAGATTTTTAAAAATACCTTTTTTTTTTTTTGTAATGTATAGATTTCTAGGAATGATACAAAGGAAGGCATCAGCTGGAAATACTTTACAGACCAGAAAAATAGTTGTGTGATATACTCCAACATGATTCTAAACATTGATTTAAATGTGATCTTGTATTTCATTTAATTAGCAGGGATAATTGTTGCTAAAAAGTCCACAGGGCATCTTCTGGCCTTTTTTGCTTTTGCCTTCTAATTTTGTATTGTTTTGCAATGCTAAACCATATGCACCAATGTATTCAACATATGTCTACAACATATGTACATGTATATCAGAACAAGGGAGAAGCATCTGAAAACTCTGGGCAGATGAGGTGAATGAATTGCTTTAATTTTCATTCTATTCTTATATTATAAATTTTATAAAATTTTAATGTTTTAGTTTTATTAGTGTGATTAGTAATGTGCATCGTATACTCTGTGTTTAATATAATGCCCACAGGATTTTCTGACTTTCCAGATGCTGCTTGGAAATCTAGGAAATCTCTGTTCCAAGATAGTGTCTTAAGGTAAGAATAACTCTCAGGGGTAGTGATGAGGATACAGAAGAACTGTGCCCCAGAGTTAGTGGGTTTGAAATGACTGACTTTTTTTATTGCTGAGTATTTAAAACAGTAAATAGAATGCTAATGGTAGAGACCAAGAAGAGCTGATTTGGAGGGACCAGGTAAAGTGCAGCACTGTACCTAGCACAAAGTTCCTGTCCATGATGGGGGTTGGGAGAGGATGTTTATTTTATTTGTATATGTCAATATTTAAAAATATATATAAAAATTGCATTTGAATATTCTTCTGCTAGCTTTGCAGCAATTCACTGCACTAGAGATTACCTTTCCCTGCATCTTACAAGGCCATATAAGATACCAGGTTTGAAACAATACCCCTCTGATTTAGAGGCTTTTATACACCAGTTTGCAGGGAATTCAAAGCTGTAGACAATGAAATCACAAGTGAAGCAACATAAGCAAATGGCAGTTTTCCTTTTCTGGCTACAGCTGTTCTTTGGATTTCAGATTCAAAATGTAAAGAAGTCATGCAAGTTATCAATAATTTTACAAAATTAGTTGTGTTTCTGATGTTCCTCTGGAAATTGAAGGAAAATTATTCCTTCGCATAAGACTGTTATGTAAAATCTTCTTACCTTAGTTCCTGAAGTAGGCACAAGTCCCACAGCTGCCATATATGTACTTCCAATTGTCTTGATCTTTTCAATATCCTTATAATATTCTTTGTCCATAAGCTTTGTTTAAAACATAAAACTGTTAAATATTACATAATATTTTTAGACAAGCAACCATAGTTATCAGACAATATGTGCAAGTTCACTAAACCATATCATATTATTATGGCCCACTTTGAGGTTGCTGAAAAAACTGCCATTAACTTCTATTTTTGATACTCTTACTATATTAGAGAAATTTTAGGTCACATGCATGTGCATAAAAGTACAAATTTGGCACTTTGGAGAAGCCCAGTGGCTATGATTAAACAGGAGGTTTACAGTACTGTTTTTTAAACAGTTCAAGATACACTGATTTACTTCAGATAATCTCATTGATAGTCATTTGGTAGAACTGATATAGTCAAAAGACAAAGTGTTTAGACCTTACCTCATCAAAATCAGCAATAATTTCATTTAACAGGCGTAAACATTCCACTCCCATATTATTGCCATCCAATTCGATGTAGAAATCATTGAAATTTGGGATGGAAGCAAACATCACTCCCACTTGTGAATATGACTGGTAATAAAGGTCCTGTAGTTCATAAGCAGATGTAATTTTTATTTTAAAAGATTAATCTAAACTAAAGATCATTATTACAATACTTATTCTACTGCTAAGCAATAGCCAGGACAAAGCTATCAGTTTTTCTAAAGAGAAAAACAGACTTCTTAAAATAATATTGAAAGATGTCCTCACTCAAGACCACAATAGAAAATTAACACCTAAGGTTTTAAACCAATTTAAAACAACTTAGGGTTTTTTTCTGTTTAGATATAGAAGCAGTGAGCCAAAATTTGGAGAAAGTTTTAACAGTTATAGATTTTCTATTGTATGAGAAAATAATTACATTTTTTCAATCTTGTTTTATAAGCAAAATAAGAGGTGGACCAATTTTATCCTGCAGTACAAAAGTGGCCTCATACCTTCAACTCTTTCCATGTGCTATAGAGTCCTATATAATATAATGCTGTTCTGTATGGTTAGGTTTCTGCTTAAAAATTTGGAAGGCTCAAAGAAAGCAATATCACTTTTCTCTGCTTCAAATACTGACCCAAACTCTCAACAGCAGTATCATGGACATTACAGCTGCTCCAGTCCTGAAGGTTTTCAGATGGTTTTCAGATGACCAGAAGGACTCTTATAAGGCCTTCTTGAATCAATTTATTTAGTCCCTGCAGCATTTTATGTTAATCTGTCTCTTCCTTGAGTACATGCAATTCTCTGTTTATAACTTTAAATAGATGGTTTTGGCAATGGTAGCATACTTTCCAGAACCAAAATGATAATGCATAAGTGTCTGGCAGTTCCTACACCTCACCATTCAGAACCAAACTGAGCTCATGAAATACTGTGATAAATTCCAATATCCTGCATTGATTAGAAAATGGAAAAAAAAGTGATTTACATGCAAGTACTTGGTTACATTGATGTTGAATGACGACCTTCCCTTATCCTGAATTTTATTAAAATTCCTCAGAGAAGGAGGACTATATAGCAAAACAAATAATCTCAAACTAATTCTTGAACACAAGTTTTTACAAAGCTACTTTTTTTACATGAACAAAGTTTTTTCAAGCCTTTTTTGAAAACATACAGGTGGAAGGTGGCTCAAACAACACCCATACAATGTGCCTTTAAATTTTATCTTGGTTTACCATATTTCTTGGATTAGACATAAGAAAGTGCTGTGCAACATGGGCCGGCAACAGGTTGAAAAGAATTCTTTTGTTATCCAGCTTGACTCTCTCCATATCATCTCTCTCTTCTTCTGCCTGTTGGGATAGAGGAAAAGAGAAACCTTTCCAAAATGCAAAAAATTAGCTGAGCCTATCAAATAGCTTCCAGTAATTCATCCTTTGAAATGAAAATGAACAAAATGTAGAGTAGCAATGTAGATTGAGAACAGTTCTCCTGTACCATGCTTCTACATTAGGCAAAATCCCTTTCAATCCCTAGTAATTCAACCTAAAGTCTCTCAGCTGTTCTCAGGGTTTGATCAGCTAAGTGCATTGGTATCTTCTGTAGTGCTCTGTTCTTTTAAACAGCAGCTTGATGTGTTTACAGACTATGCCAGAATAATCCCATTTAAGTCACATCTGGCCTCAGAGGCCAGTTACTTCCCAGGTAGTTCAACACAGAGACAGCAGTATTTGATCCATCTTTCATACAAGAGAAGCCAGTGAGGATCTCCAGTGTTTAAAGCAAACCTATGTACTTTGCAGTAAAACTGAAACAAATCTGGTGAGACAATAACTTCAACAGAGAAAGAGATTTTAAAATTGAGCATCCATAAGAATGATGTACAATTAACAAAAAATTAAAAATAATTAACATTTCTAGAAATAGTTTTAATTATGTTGGTGTTTGTCATGAAAATATGTATAGTTGCTTCACAACAGAAATTCTGTTACTGATGTGAATGACAGCATTCAGAAAGAGTGCTTAGGAGTTAACACATCTGAGGTCCCTAACCCAAGATTTGGGCATCTTATTACAAGTGCTTGACTCACAGAGTTAGTGTGAGTTGTACAATAGGAAACAATTTTGAAAATCAGACCCCTTATTTTAAAAATATTGAATATCTAGGAATCCCTTTTGGAACCCCTAGATTTGCAAATTCCAGCCTAGTCCTTCGTAGATTTACCTGCAAAATTACTTCTCTGGAATTCACTCCTTGTTCTTAGAGTGACCTCTGGCCTCACACTGATTTCAGTTAGAAAACCACTGATCAGTATCATACTCATCTCACAGAAATTGCAGCTTATTCAGTGTTCCTCAATCACACTCACAAACCATCTACTGTGATCTGATCCCGATGTGATTTTGTTTATCTAATTACAGTCAGTGGAAGAGTGGAAGGCCAAATTCTCAGGCATTGTTGAGAAACCCGAGTCAGAAAAGTCATTAATGAACCTGTTCTAGTCTTTCTTGGTGTCCCATTTATATCTGAAATTTGGTATCCTGATCTGTTACAAAGTCCACATAATTTCTCAGTATCCATTCCTACCTAAGTAGGAGAAAACCAGCCACTTCTTGCCTTCATGTAGTCTAATAATATTATTTCATGTGATTTTTTTTCAGGAAGCTAAGTTTTATTTTCCGTGACAAAACTTAAGAAACAACATTTTTATTCAAGTTACATATTCTGCTTTGCCCTGCAGTTTATTCTGTATTTTTAAATTTCTTTATAAGTAGACAAAATTCTGAAAGAGAACTGATTTTACAAACAAAAATTCTTCAGGAATTGTTGCCTTTTAAAATAAATTCTCAGCTCCTACTCTAATTTGGGTAATAAGAGACAGAACCTGTTCCAGAGGTGAAATATGAGTAAACTTTAAATAGCAATTAAGTTTTGCAAGAAATATACCTGAAGCTTTTATTCTAAGTATCTATCTCCTGCTTGTGATCTGTTTTCTTGACACTTCTTTGCTGTTTAAATTTCACATGCTCCTTTCTTAAAATATCCTTCCCCTATTTTAGTGTTATAACTCTGAATTACTTTTGATCTAAAAACATGTGAAATGGCCTCTGGCATTTAGATTGACTGTTGGAATTCAAGTGTTTTAATAGGAAAAATAAAAAGATTCTTCAGCTGAAAATCCAAACCAAGCTTTTTTCTTCATTTTGCATCCCACTGGAACATGGGAAATTTTATTCTGACAACAGCAAAGAAATTTGTGAACTGAACTGATGATCTTAATAAAATATCCAGTCAGGTCTTCCTTATCCATTCCTCTATTTATTGAACAAGAAATTTGTTGTTACATTCTTCCTAGGAATGTTAAGGTTCTCAGTTAACCTACCAATACAATATGGGGCAGAATACCTTCCTAAAGAACAATACTCTTTTTAGTCAAGGTGTGGAGATTTCTGGACTAATCAAAGAAATCAAGTCAGGGTTGGTAAATTCAGTAATCTGTTTGAGGCATTGTTTGTGTTGTGATGCTCAATCACTGGCAGCTGCTGTTCATTTCTGATGTGGAAATGTGTGATCAAATTCCTCTGGCTTGCCCAATTGTGGACCAAACTGTTCATTTTGGAAGAAATCATTGAAAGGATTCTCCAGTACATCCATCCTTATTCATGGAAACAGCAAGGGTTTCAGAGCAAGGAACAGCTGTGACTAAGAAGTAGCTCTTGAGTGAAGAGCTAATGGCTCAAATCAAACTATCAGTCATGTCTGAGGTGGTGGCAAAATCATCTAAGAGCAGGGAAAAGTATTTATGATGTTACCATTGCTAATGACAGAATGCTGCATTTTCAACAAACCTAACAAGTGTCTCTTCCCTTTTCAGATGCAAAACTGTCAATTACAATTTTGGCTCTGAGCGAGTTCAGTTGCCAAAAATGAGATTGTGGGGAAAAGACTTGAGGTAAAATTAAAGATAACAGTATGGAAAATATAGTGGGAAGTATGGCTGCTACTCCCCTGATGTAACACAGTCAGCACACCCAACTTTCCACACATAGTCCAAACTAGGGGAGGCTAAATGGAGAGTGGGGTGGGCTGGAGTGGGGTGGAGTGGAGACACTGCAACCAGGCTCTGTTAAAGCCCTTGCAGAAGAGGTACTTGGTGGTACTTTTTAGTTGATAAGCCACATAGCAGCTGGAAGCCAAGGGAGATAAGGGAAGAAGTCCTGCTGTTGAATCAGCAGCCATGGCAAAATTACACTCCTTGGAATGACACATATTCCCATCCCAAGGTTATCTCAGATACTACACTGATGTTACCTGCCTCCAAGGCACCACCACCCCTCCCTGGGTAAGATGTATGACTAATGTCACTCAGGCTTTGCATAAATGTAAAGAAAAGTTAAGAAAGAGGAGAAGACTCCATCAGAACTTCTGGTAGGTAGGCTGAACCTCTCTTTTCCCCCATATGGACACCTTGGGATAAAAAGTGTACTCTATGCATGCTGAATGGTTATCTTTAGCTAGCTCACTGGGGATTACAGCTTGTCTGTACAATGCTTTGAATGCATTTTTCCAGTCAGATACTATCACCAGCAATCCTAAAACCTTAACTTCTCACTAATTTTTTTTTATTAATAAAATTGTTATCTACAAACTGTTAATGTAGTTTCTTCAAGGGTGCTAGCAGTCAATGGCAGTAAGTAAAGGTTTGGAGACCCAGAAGAAGGTCTCCATTTTGGTATGTGACCCTGAACAGATCAGTTGAACTCTGATCTAGCACACTAGTCCCTGAAGGGGGCCCATAGCTGGAGGTACTGGCAGACTGCTTGGGCACAAGGATCTCAACTTTCCTGGGTTGTGGTCAGACTACTCAAACACTAAGGGTTTGAGAAAATCGTTGTTTTCACATGAAAAAAACCTTAACATCATGGAAACCCCTTGAAAAATACCATGGCAAATTCTGTGATTCGTGGTGGGTAATGGCAGCAAACCCAAAATAGGGGCAAATCATGCAAACAGCAAAACAAGGGGAGTGCACTTACTTTTTTGTTCCCTGACCTATTTGAGGCCAAGCACCTCCTAGCTAACAGACAGAGAGGAGGACATTCTCTCCATGTATTCTGGGAGAAATTTGCCTTGACAATGCCCATGTGGGGCAATGCAGTGCCCTGCCAACTAAACTGTGTTAGCTCTGCCTGACCTAGCCCCAGAATTAGAAGCAGAACATTCATGGAATTAGCATAGCATTCCTTCTGAGTTACTTTCTCATGCTGAAAAGCAAAGGCATATTATCTTAGACCACACACTGGGCCAATACTGTTGTATTGTTGCTGGTACCCACGATGGAGCCTCTGCATGGACTGCACTTAACCCATCCCCACACCATGCCTAACATCCTGCTTCATTACTGAAGTGATCCCTCAGGAATATGAACTGAAGTGTACCTCCTCTGCTACTACTGCACAGAGCTTGAGTATCTATCCTCTTGCCTTGCACTGCCTAAGACAGCTCTCATTTATTCTGTTCCTCAGGAAATGCTTGGGGAAAGAGGAAATGTGTCCTTGCATCTCTCACAAGGGAGGATAAAGGAGGGAAGGAGAAGTAAAAAAACACTTGGTCTTGTCCAACAGTGAGGATTCTAAAACTACCCCATCACAGAGATAATATGGGAGAGAAGTAAGCCAAATACTGGTATTTTCTGGACCTTTTTCCAGATTCCTGCTTTCTGCCCTTCGGGGAAATGCAATGAAAACTGTCCTTTCTCCTTGTGACTCATGAGCTTCTAATGCCTACTCTTGAGCAGCCGAGATTAAAGGAGGCACAGGCATCATTCTTTCTCAGGAAAAACAGACACTGGGAAGAGAGAAGGAGTACTTGGGGCTGAAAGATTAAAATAGCATAGATCACAGGTATTTACATACCTGGTGGGAATATTATCCAAACAGCTAAATGGCATTTAAGTCTTCATTTATTTGCCTCTGCTCCCATTGGTTAATTAAGGACAGCTGCCAGCATGATATTTATGCAATAGCTACTAGCTCAAGAAACAAGACAGATTATTGTGAAAATAAACAAGAAAGAAAGCACACTGGCATGACCAATATAATTTTTCACATTCTGCTGTTTGCTTATACCTGTTTGGTATTTGTGGCAGCTAGGTCATTTTGTGGAACCCAACTGTATTTTCAGAGCTGCAGTATTTAAAAGCAGGCCTTATTTTTGCACTGGACATGGTGACAAAATTTAAATTTTTTTTAGTACTATGGCTTTTTATATCAATCTAACATCTACTGCATTTTACATGGTTACACATGATCCTACAGTTTTTACAATGCTGATAAGGGGTTACCCATCCTCTGTCTGGGAAGTGGTCTGAGCAGTTGTATCACCAGGCAGTCTAATAAGCTTAAAAATGCTGCAGAAAAGCCACTATGTAAATGGACACCACGTGAAAATACAGTTTCCAGATTCAGTTAAAAAGAATCTGGGCACCAGTGCCATGGGAATCTCATTTTTGGTACCTGAAGATGGCACTACACCCACAGGGAAAAAACATATCACTCTGCTTTTGTAGGGCTAGGTTTTTGAGTGGAAGTGCTAAGACACCTGGGAAGTGTTGCCTGTAGATTGTAAAATTCGTATTTCTTACAAGTGTAATGGGCTAGAAAAGAGAGCAGAATGATATTCTAGTATTCCCAAAAGAATGCAGCAATTGATTGCAACAAATATTGTATTATTCTTGTTCTCCTCCTGTGACAAATCCTGGGTGAATGAGCAACTACATTTTTTGGTAGTTTTACATCTTCATGAATTTATTATTTGTATTTATTTGTCCATTTTTTTTCTCCCAGTTTTGTTAAATAATTTGCATAATCAAAAGTGATTATCAGTCACAAATAAGTAAAATCTCCTATATTTGCTATTCATAGTTATTGTCATATGAGGAAGACAGAGTTACTCAACAATGTTATGCAGAAAATGAAATTCTCCTCCCATTGCCTATTAAAAATATCAAACAACCAACAGATGTTCTCTGAAAATACTGTGATATTCAGAAAGGTTAAATCTGGTGCAGAAAAAAACATATCAAATCAACAATAGCCTATAACACCATTGGTTTTTGGACAGAAAGTACAAATATAAATGTTTTAGCAACACATCATCCATTAAAAAAGTATTTTCCCATACAATGTACATAAACTCTGCTGTGTTTATCACTGTTCTGGTAGTGCAACTTAGGTGGATGGAAATGGGATTGACTTGTGTTGAAACTGTAATTTTTCTAAATTAGTTTTTCTTGTTTGAAACCGCTTTTCTTCAAAGCACTTTTTGCCCCCCAATGGGGTGAAAAAAAATATGTGGAAGTGGGTTTTCCTCAGCTCTTAGCACAGAGCACTGAATATGTATCTCTGTATTCCTACTGATTAGTTTCAGGATACTTTCACGGTTTAAATGTAATTTAGTAGTACTAGACTGTTGCTCATGATGAAATAAAAGAAATCATCTATGAAATCCTTTTTATTGCAGCTTATGCCACAAATTCATCCATCTGAGAACATTTTTACAGGATTAGCCCAACAATAAGTGCTACTAAAAACATGCAAACAAAGTGCTTGAAGCTTCCAGAATAGTGCCTGAGTCTGAAATTCCCCCAGATGTAAGTCAGCAATTGAAAAGCCTCCTAAAATGACAGGCTGAACCATGTTGGAATATATTCACACAATGGGGATTGGCTACTGGGAGATGTGAATCTTCCTTTAGCATTTGGTTCATGCAATTCAGTGTTTGCACAAAGAATCAGCACACTCACTTTGCAAAACAGAAAATCTCCATGGGTCCTGGGCACTAAGTCAATGGTCTTCCTAAAACTCCTGGTTGCTATGTTAATTAGTCCTTGGACTCAATACCATTTACAGTCAATAAACAGAGTGGAAAGCAGAACAGCATTTCTTTCAACATGTTATCCACTATTGCTAACTGTACAGGAAATAGATCTTCCACTTGTAATTAAGAAGATGAAAGGTATATGCCCAGATAATCTAAGAGGCCAAGAACGTAGTCATGGACAATATAATGATTTCAAAGAATGGTAGTAATGTTGATCCCTAAATTCTGCATTTTCTACCTAAACTGATTTTTTCCCTTTCTCATTATTATCATGCAAACCTCCCACACAAGGTGGCACCACATTCATCTTTGATTTGCAATTGAAAATATTTGAAAATGGCATTTGCTCTTCTCAGATGAAAAACATTTTTTAAATGGTAACTGAAAATGCTTGTGGAAAATACTAAAATTCTTGTTTCCTTATGTCCTCTTATTGTCCCTTGGAGAAGGTGGACCCTGGTTTTAACAATAGTGATGATGGCTAGGTATTTTTATATAACCTGTCTCCAAGAAAACAGAAAAAGTGCAGCAGTTCAGGTGCTGCACTGAATTTCAAACTCAGGTGATTTTTTTTCCATCTGAAAATTGTTTTTAGCACCACAGCAAACAGAAACTAGTATCAGTTTATCCAAAACAAGCTTCTGAGGCTGAAAAGTACTGCAGTTATCAATACTGCAGGTCGTAGGACAAAAATAAAATTAAATGATCACACTTAGTTGAACAGTACAGAGTTCATGGAAATTACAGAACAAGATAATTTTAAAGTGTAAAAGAGGGGAACACAGTCTTGGACATCAAGTCAAACAAGAAATCCCACACAGCTTAACTGCTAGATAGAAAAAGTTTTCAAGCAGAAGATAATAGAACTGAGTCATAACTGATTTCTCCATTCTACGTAATTCAGTGGAGCCAGGGATATGTTCCAGTCAACCAGTAACACACGTACTCCAGTCTTGATGTTAAGTGTACAAGCAAGTGCTATGATGATTTAAATGGTCCTCTTGACAAAATAGTTAACAGGGTGCAGGTGAGAACACTATATGACCTCTGTCAGCTACAGGTAAGGATGTAAGGATAACTTCAAATTCCACCAAATAAACTTACATATTCAACTTTCTCCTTCCCTTGGGGGCCAGTGTAAAACACTTTGGAGGTGGGAGTTAGACTGCTGAGACGTGTGACAGGAGGTAGACATATCCTGATTCCTATGTTATGGCTAATATAATTTCAATAGGTTTTCACTGTGTGTATGATAGTTAGGAAATATATTTCCAAAAAAGGCCTTAGTATCTAAAACAATTTCTGATCTTTTTCTTGGAAAAAGTTCCATAGTTTCTTTGTATAATATAGGTTTAGATATTTCCTTTTATCAGTTTTATTTGTTTCTTTTCAGTTTACCTGAATATTGATTTACTTTCACTCCTTTTTGTAATATAAGATAAAAACCCCAGTGGATTTAATTTTTAATCTCATATTTATATTGTTAACAGTTTATTCCTAATGCATCTTAGATATAAATACATTATTTAACTAATGATATACTGGAGCAACTGCAAAGAAACAAAAAAAAATCACTTCTCCAGGAAAATTGAATTTTATAGGTCTGAAGAAAACGAGCTCTAAAATAATCTTTAGCTCTAAAGATAACCCAAATAATTTGTCCTGAAAGTATTTGAAAACCAATTCAAAAAGTCAGACATCATTCTGTGTGCATGGATAAAGTCCTGTGATTTACCTGCACTGCCCAGAGGTAGTCCAGACGCAGTTTCAGGTCCACCTGCCTTGAATGCAGTGCTAAAGCACAAGAAAATAGCAAAATAGCCAGTATTGGCTCATAGCCACGCATATAAAAGGAGCCGCCCCTTGAAAATAAGAAGAGAATAAATGGGTTATTCGAGGTCTAATACATAACACTGCACATTTTTAATATCAGACCCTTAGTTCAGAGCACATGGGTACCTCCTCATCACTAGCTTTTTCTGAAAGGGTTCATCTGGGCAGGGAGATGGGTGATAGCACATCTCATCACTGCATCACACCAACATCAACTTCTTGAGGATTGTAATGTGTGTGTATGCTTTTAATTAGGAAATATAAAAACATTGGAAAGCTCAAAAGCTTAATTGAAATTGGGATTGGTTGGGGGCTGCTGAAATGTTAAGTTTTTAACTGTGTTTTTCTGTTCCATATGATAGTTAGACTGCAGTGTGCTCAGCTGGGATACATTAGCATAAAACTACAGAACAATGGGGCAACAGCTGCCAGCTCCCAAAAGCTGATCTCCTGTTGGTGGATCTTGCTAGATCCTGCAGTTGCTGGGGGGATGTATTTTTTACACTTTACAGTCCTAGGGCAGCACTGAACACTAGAGGACAATTCAGAAATAAGTAGTCAATGTGTGACTACCTATATCAAATTACCCACTGTTAAAATTTGCAAGATACCTACCCCACTGCTTTTCTGTAACCACTGAGTTCCAGAATAAGTATGTACAAAATTGTAACAAAAAGCAGGAGAATCATTTTTGGCAAGGAAGATACACGTAGAAATATTGCCAAGGTGAGAGTCCCCACCACGCAGGAAAGGAAAGCATAGTGGGCTGTGTCACATGGAAGTTCATTCATTGTTTTATTTGTTCCACCAGGAGAAATTATAACTATTGAGCTGCTGGAATTGGTATTCCAAACCCAAGGCATGCAGCCAACCTAGAAAAGACAGGAGAAGTGAGAAGGGAAGAAAGTTAGATACAAAATAAACAGAAATGTAGTTGCTATGGAGGCTGACTGTAGTTCATTTCTAATTGGAAAAAATATGGCTGTGGAGTTCCCACTCAGCTCAATGCTGTATTAAAATCTCCTTTTCCTGCAATGCTCCACTGAGTTTTAGGAAAGAGACACAAGTTGTTAATTAGATGCCAATAAGGGCAACCAATTGAAGTGTGGGCTTAGTTGAATAGTTTCCCTCTCAGTGCTCAAACCTAAGAGATTATCAAACCAGGATATTCCTGCAAAATTAAGGAACTTCAGTTAACATTTTACGTGGCCATGCAGGTGAAAAAGGTTCTTGTACAGAGCACAGAAATAAATGTTTATTTTATTGACTATGTAAATCATGTAAATGTCAATTACTTAAATAAAAAGTAAAACATATTTTGAGTGAAAAACTAAACATATTTTTTCCCTCTCACTGCTACTTCTGCTGTCACATATGTTTCAAATACAAAGACTCATCTTTAATTACCCCTGTCATTTCAGTTATCCAAGGAGTTCCATTTCCTTCTTACACTGGGAAATAAAAAGTTTTAGTATATTTCTTATGGGAAATTTGGGGAAATCTAACCTTCTTTTCCTAAAGACAATGTCATATACATATCTCAGAGCTGTTACCCAAGGAAGAGAGGAATTTCTGGCAAATAGTGCAAGTCCCTAGAGCTCCAGTTTTAACTGCAGTCCAACCTTCACCCCTTACAAAGGAAAAGGATAAGAGTTAGTAAAAGTAGGGAAGAGTGGGATGGTAGTGTGAAATTGATTTAACAGGCACCATCACATAAGCTCTGCCCTGTACTTAAGCATCTGTTTAGAAGTGCTTTATAAGACCTTTTTATTTCATCCCAACTACTGACAATGAAATTTTATAGCATGCTGTAAAGTGACTGCCTTCCTGAATGGTGATTAAACCATGTATTTTAGAGGGGGTTGTATTAACTTAGAAAGATTAGACATAATAAATAAAAAAAGTGAGTTAAACTCATAATGGGTAACACTATGAAATGGGATTGAGAGGGTGAAATGAAAAATCCCTTGAATGGGATTTTGTTCAATGTCCTTAAAAATGCTTTCATGCTAAACTCATCCAAAACCATACACATGCATTGGGGCTTCATCAATGATCTGCAATCCATCCAGGAAAACATCATCTGCTGCACAACAGGTAGTGGAATTTCATCATCTAGCTCTTCTGACAGATGAGAAATCTAGGGGCATTATTTTGCAGGAACTAATAATTTCTACTGATTAAACATTTCTGCTTAGGTTGCAAGTTATTTTTGTTCAGGAATGGGTAAAGTTGTGTTCTAAGTTGTAACTGAATGATCACTGCCTTGTTGGAGGTCAGAACTTCTGAATTCCAATCTGTCTCCCACCGTTGTTCAGCATTGCCTTAGGGCTTACGAGGTTTGTTTCTCATTCTGCTATCTTTAAGTGGCAACAATGGTTCTTGTTTCGTTTGGTCAAAGTAAGTGTCAGATCAATGGAGGCCAACTCACAAAGGTTTTACCTGATCTAATCTCAATCCTGAAGTAGGATAGGCAGAATTTGCTGAGCAGCTAGCCTGGAATCACTGCAAAGCTGGATGCATTTTGTGCCTATGTCCACATTAGGAACATATATACATCTGTGTGCTATTAAGGCTGTGTGTTACACAGATGATGTTCAGGGATTCCCAGAAATGTCTCAACATCAGTAATTCTTGGTTCCTCTCAGGGTACTGGAATCCACAGAAAAGGGATCCTCTGCTCAGTCAGTTCATGAGGATAAGCTAGTTATGTTCTCAGGGCAGGGCAGGTCCAGGCATGAGTGAATACACAAAATACAAAATACAAAATACAAAACACAAAATAAAAAATACGGGGCTTGGCATCTCAGCACCGAAAATTGCTCATATCTTCTTAATTGTCAGAATACATTGTTGAATTTCAGCAGAGAAGCATGATTTGAAACATTTGCCTTCTCAGCATTTCCAGTTGTGTTTCATGTGCTATTTTTGTGTGGATTCTTTCCTTTGAGCACCCTAACATGTTTAATTCATTAGCATTAGCATTAGCAGCCAAAATGCTAAAACTGAGCATTAGGAATTTGTCAAGGCAACCGACTGACAAATACTTAGGTGGAAGTTTGAATACCATTTGAATTCAAGTCCACCATGTCGAACTCTCTGCTAATCTATAGTAAAGGAAGGTCAATTTTCAGAAGTATTGAGCACCTTCACCTCATCCAACAGAAGCTTGCTAGACATTAGATGTGAATGGATCATATAAGCAGCACAGTGTAAGCACCTCTTCTCGTTACAAAAAACTCAATATTTCAAGATCTGTCTCTCTTTTCTGATCTGCCTGAACTAAAAATATCCTCATTATTACACAGAAATATGTTCTGTAAGTTGCCACATAGAAATAGCAATCTGGTTTTGACACCATACCTTGTCTGTCACAAAATATTACCCATTGAACTAGTAAGCAAGTTGAACATTTAAAAACAGTTTTCCCATAAAGTACATGACATCACCAGTCTACATGATGCTAAGGTTTGACAGACAAATTTATATTGGTTTTGAATAGGTATTATCTGTGTAATTGCTAATAGCTTTGCCATTCCTAATTCAATAGGAATGTCTTAGGCCAATGAAAGTTCAAATTGCAGCAAAGGGGTTTAATTTTGAAGAAGCATGCTCGGCAAGTATGAATAATAAAACAAGTAGGAATTAATCAGATGAGAATATGGAACGTGTTTAATGGATCTGCACCAGCTTGTTCTTTAAACAGAATGTGAACTGAAGTGAAACTTGATTCAAATACTCACCACACAGCCTTGAGCCACAGAGTATATTAAGATCACAATAAAAATACACAAAATGGTACGAATTTGTATTGTCAGGCACCCTGGAAAACACTAAGAAAGAAAAAAAAATATTTATAGATAAAATATTTAAAATATGTTTAAAGTGAGATTGTTATTTTTTAGTAATCTATAAAGAGAAGTGAATATGGGATAGAGAAATTTCACCTGTACTGCAAATTACAAAGTTGCAGTGATTGCTGTGTAGTAACTGTTATTCACCTGTTAGTGTGTAGGTGTATTTTAATGGTAATTGCAGTTTTGGGGATAATAAATGTGAAATTACTATTGCTA
Organism: Luscinia megarhynchos; assembly: GCA_034336665.1. Lineage (NCBI taxonomy): Eukaryota > Metazoa > Chordata > Aves > Passeriformes > Muscicapidae > Luscinia > Luscinia megarhynchos. The sequence continues at coordinate 8,671,587 of JAPFBE010000002.1, forward strand.
TACATTATTTCTCACTATAATTAAAACTCTTACAAATTTTAGTTATATGTCTACTCAGGATGCAAATAATATTCTAGGATGGCATTTGATTTTGCTCTCATGGGAAAGATACCCAAAGCAACTTTTGCCATGCAAATTTTCAGCTCCTTTGCTTTGCAAATTGTGATCCAAGAGAACACAGTGTGATAGCATAGAATTTTGGAGTGGTATATGTGTCTTCTGTCATATTAGACAGGCTAAATGCCAGGATAGTTTTAATTATTGTGACTCATAAAAACATTGAATTTGTCAGAAACAGCAGCAGAGAATAAAAACATCTGGGGGGATGGAGTCTTGTGAACATTTTGTTTATCTCCACTTTTACTCAGATTCCATTTATCGCACTGTTAAGTGTCAAGTTCTTGCTGCTATGAAGCAGAAATAGATGGGGTTACCTGAGGTATATCACCTTAAAAAAACCTGAGCATATTGTAGAACAAATAGCTCAGATTATAGGAATCTGAGAAAAGCTGTGTCTCAAGGGAGAAGCTACAGCCATGTCCAAAATTACACTATGAAACAAAGACAGATTATTTCTGCAGTTGTTCATCAGTATCATACAGTTCCAATTGGAAGGGACCTCAAGGGGCTCAAAAGTGCTGTCTGCCTGAGTCTCAGGGCCATTTTTTCAGAGCTGGTACTCCTGTGCCATTGCAAGGCATTATTTCTTCTCAGGGCCTGGACTTTGCATTATCCATTCTGTATTTATAAGATTCCTGTTGGCCCATTCTGTTAACCTATCTAGGACCTTCTCAACAGTCATCCTGCCAGCTTTTCTCACAAAATTGTAGTAGTTTGAAAACTTGATGTGAGTATATTGCCACGTCCTTCTCCAGGCTGTTGATAAAAATCTCTGACAGGATAGGATTCAGGATAAACTCCTGTAGTATCCCACTTATTATTGGTTTCCAGGTAAAGTATAACCATAAAGTGCTATGCTCTGAATGGGATTATCCTCACAGTATTTTACCCATCAAACTGTCCACTCAACTAGACCAGAAACCTATATACAAATGGGGTGGAACATGTGTGGTTTTATCTTCATAAATAAAATACACAAGAGTTTTGTTTGAAGAAAAAAACCAAAACATTAATTCAGTTTGCAACCAAAGCTGTCTACTGCTTATTGAAGAGATAATACCTTTGGTTTGAAGATAATGCTGGATGGTTAAAAGGGACAAAGCAAAATACAGGTTCAAAGTTCACATGTCCTGATACATTGCACAGACAATTCTTTGGTCTGTATAGTACATACATATTTTAAATGTTGACATTCTGGGCTATTGGGTTAAAATGGAAAACAAAACTAAAAGATAAGGTATGGGACATGTCTGAATTAAAATTCTGACACTAAGGAGATTTATACTTCTGACTTTAAGTCATTCTAAGATTGTATCTGCACTTTTATGATAGCATGGAAATTTGGACTTCATTTTCTTTGTATTCTTTTATTTGTGAAATTTTATTAAACAAATAAGTAACGTTAGATTATCAAAATTCAAGGTAACTGGTACAGTAAAATATTATCAAAGTGGTGCAATGAGTGAGGTGTTTAATGCTAAAGTATGGAGAAGCTGAGTATTGTGCAGTGTGAAAGAACAAGTAAGTGCCATAAGACATTAAAATAGGGGAATGATTGTTTTGCCTCTGTATATCTATTATCCACATCATATTAATTTTATTTAAGAAAATTTTTTGCCACAAAGTTTTAAATTGTGATAGTTTAAGGTTTATATTTCTTTGTTTTTCTAATGCTGGATTCTTATGCTATAATCCTGTATAGTATTGAATCTCTGGAGGAACCTGGAATAAATACAAATTTTCTTGACTGACAAAATAAATGGAACACTTCTTATGTTTGCACTAGTCCCAGGGAAATGGCATAAATAGCAGTTACTTCTACAAACTTTGTCTGCATTTCTACCATCTATAGAGAGAAGAACAGAAAATAATCTACTCTTCCCTAATAAAAAAAAAAAGAGATCATCAAAGTTACTCCCAAATTATTTTGTAAGTTCATGAATAAGGTTCTGTTCAGTACCTGATACTCTGCTAATATACTATTTATGTTTCCATGAAAACACATTCTTTTCTTCTGCCAAAGGGCACTTTTAAAAACAAAAATTAGTTTGTGCTAATCAGCAAAGCTGATTACCTGTGTAGGTATTTTTTCTTGATATTTGTCTAAAAAGAATAAATTTATATTAATCCAATACAGATTTCTTTCATCAGAAAATTAGCCCGTATTTTTTTGGATGCTGTATTCTGATCTGGCAGACCTATTTCTCTCCTAAAACACTCAAACGTCCTTCTGCATCATTACTGTTGTGAAAATATAATTCAGGAGAATTAATCATTACTGAAGGTTTTGAAAAGGCCAAGGCTTGTGTGTGCAAAACATTGTGCTTTACTACCAAAACAGCTGCTGTTTTGTCAGGAAAAAATCTGAAAACAGAGGGGAAGTTAGCAGGACTTTACACCCAGATCAGCAGGAATGAAAAGGAGAGCTAGTGTGCTCTGCAGTCAGAAAGGAGTAAAAGTCAGGTTAAGCAGTTTATTTAAACACAGTATCTAGTGGTAGGTGTTCAGGAAAGATTTAGCAAAAAAGAAAGCACAGAATTAATGGCACTGAATGCTACACTGCTGTAACAATCACTCATGCAAAAAGTCTCCTTTCAGATGATTGATCTCTGGTTTTGAAGTGTCTAATACATTACTTTCCAAGGAACTTTGAAACACATAGGTTTGAGACTCTGTGACTCTGTGAAGATTCACTGCTGGCTTCATATTCCAAAGGTCAAACATAGCATGGCCACCAATAGGAAGAACAGTCACAAAATCTTAGATCACTTACCTGTACTCGTGTGACATGTAGATACATAATACAAGCCACTAGGAAGCATATGCAGAACACCAGGAGAACAAGAACTATGGTACTCCTAGAAACAAAACACAATATAAGTAATGCAATGCAACTCAGTAACAGTTGAGAACAAACTGTTCATCTCATCTTCTGTTGGGAGTCCTTCTGAAACAGCATTTTAAATAAATGGTGATAGATGTCCTCCTCCTCCTTGCTGTTATACTAACCATCACAGTGAAAACTGCTCTCAAGACTATGAAATCAATAAATGGTCTTGTAAATGGTCCCCACTCTGACCTCAGAAAGGAGATCAAAGCACCTCAAAAATTCAAATGTATGGTAGTCAGGAGAGACACTTTCTAATTTTAGGCTAGTGCAGAATATTCAGCAAGATGAGCCTTTTAAGAGGAGTGTGTAACTCAATTACTTGGCCTTGGCAGTGGTGTTAACAGTTACCAGATGCCTTTTCTGTCTCATCTCCCTTTCTTAAAGATTCAGAAATCAATGATCATTCAATTCAGACACTTAGCATGTCAAATAAAATCAGACCAGACTGTCTTCTAAGGAAACAGAAAAACTCCCTCCTTTTGAGTCTCCCTCAATGGTTAGACAAATCTTAAGTTTCACAAAGATGCTTTAATAATTTTTAAATTCTTAATTTTCCCTCTTCTTATCTATCAAAATAGGTTTGTTCTTAAAGAGAAGAGGAGTGCAAAATACAAACTTTCTTTCTCTGGAAAACTTTTCTTGGACAAGTACCTTATGGATGTGAGCAAACTGACAAAAATTAGTCCACCAGTGTGAGTGCATTTGATCTCTGCTCAGGCCAGCCATGGAATCAGGGCTGTATGACAGCAGCATAACATGATCTTCACACCTTCTTCTCTAACTTGTGAGAACAAACCAGTCAGTCCAGAAGCCATGTGAGCAATGGATTCAGGCATATATGTATCTGTGCCCTTGACAATTACTGGGGAAAGACTGTTTGTACAGGGTTTCCAACAGCAGAAGAGTGCAATTCTCCTCTAGAGTTTCTAACTGTTTGATATCAAATTCATGTGATAGTTCCTACTGATACAGGAACGGGGAGAATTCTGTGGTGTAGTATGTGTACCCAGAATGGGAAGGTGGCTGGGTGCTGTTAGTGTGGATTCTGAATACAAGTGTTAATCAAGGCATCTCATGCCTTTAGAGAATTCACTTGTATTCTGGAGGGTAGCATGCTAGAAAAGAATTTGGGGGACATGTCTGCAACAACATCTTATAAAGCAGCAATAGCTCACAACTGACAGTAGCGCTGAGTGGGACCCTGACAGACACTTGGGTTGGCATCTCAAAAGGGCTACATTGTTTTTTTAAAAACAAACACAGAATCAGACATTAGAAGAGTTCATAGTCAGGGCTTTTAGCAGCTACACTGCATATGTGCCTCCATAATTGGACAGCTTAAGTTGACAGGAGCATAGCCTTACTTTGACCACCTCCATCTGGGAATACAAAATGTGTCTTTAGCTGAGAAGCTGCTTTGCTCAAATGATGAATTGTGAGAATGGCAAGACCATTGATTTCTGCATACTTATGCTGTAATTGACTTTCCTCTGACATTTTCTTGTCTAGATGATCAACCTCCTCCTTGAAATATTGTGATATATCACTTCTCCCATTAGACTAACATATTACAAACCTTGTCTTGGCTTTTGCATTCTCTTGCCATACCTATAACTACTTGGCAATCTAAATAGCAGCTTAAAGCTCCAAATGCTGAAAATAGGGGAAATTTTCCTCTGCTTCCTAAGTTTTAATTTAGCTCATGTTTGCATCTGTGTCACAGCAAGGGAAGAGCCCAAGAAGAATAGTAATTTGGATGCATGAAGCCACCACTGGAAGACACTGGAAGACAGACACTGGAAGAAAGAACTCAGGAGCATTCAGTGGGTGGCTTTTTAACTACCCCAGTCCATTTTCATAACCTTGTGTGGTGATATTCTGCTGGAGGTTGTGTGTCTGTCAGATCACTACTTAACCTGAATCTCTGTCCAGCTGTTTTTAAGTGACAGTAGTTTTTTGAAACACTATTATATGATTCTTGGAAATTCATCCTAGTTTCAACTACACTAATATACTTTGTTTCTCCTTGTTTAAAACTGCTATGTACTGCAGCTGTGGCTTACTGAAGAAGAAGGTGAAAGACTTCTTAATCATGCTCCAATTAGTCAGCAGTCATTAATCTGGAAATGATGATGTAAATGATGATTCTTTTCAGTGACTTTGAATTCTTTAAAAGAAAGGTACTATATTACAAATTAGTATTTGTATTTTATTAATGTGAATACAGTGTTTTTCAATCTTTCACCTAGAAATAATAGCATATAGAAGTATTATTCTAACTGGGGATTTGTGAATAGAAAAGACCATAATTTAAATAGAATTTTCAAAAGCATTATCCTCTGGCCAGTTCTATTCCCATTGAAATCATTATAGTTAGTAAAAGTAAGTAAAGTTGATTATTAATGTTTTGATATTCTAATTGGAAAAAAGTTCATTATTAAAAATTTTTATACCTTACACACAATTCCATCTACCTCTAGATTTGGAAGTGGTCTAATTATTTTTTATTTAGCAATCATACACATAGAACTGACAAAATATGAGGTAATCACTAATTAATCACTCAACAATAGGCATAGGACACCTCCCAAACACATCACTTGTTATGTTTGCTTTAGTGCAGTCAAGGTTGGAATGCAAGTTATGTGTGCACAGACAAAATAGGCACTAGGCAGTTTATGCAGGGATAGTGTTCATACCAAAAACTTCAATGAATGCTATAAATGCAGGCCTCAATGAAGCTGGATGGGTACTTTCAGCACTTTGTTCCCATTAAATTCTGAATGGTTTTTTCTATGTTGCTATCAATACCTGAAGTACTTAATCCAAAGTAGCATGATTACATTTAGAAAAGCTGCAGTAATACCTCTGTTTGTGGTGCAGAAATGCTTTAAATAAATTAAAAAGATCCACTGAAAGTTTAAATAAACACTGAAATGTATTTTTTTCCTCTCAGTGCATACTACTACAAAAGAAAATAAAAAAAAAAGATCATGAAAAGTGTCTTCTGTGGACAAATGAAAGAGATAACAATTGGACTGAGGGTATGCTAACAGAGTCTCCCATGTGAGAAGGTTCTAACCTAGGTGCCCATTCCTGTTCCAAAGACTAATTTTTGACCTGTGCAGGTTATCTGAGGATGCTCCACTTTGAGTTATGATAGCAAAAGACAGAAACTTACTGTGGTATTATTAGAAGGTAGACAAGGCCAAATAAGGCAGCTAGAATTAGTGAGAGAACTACAGCACTGGTGAAGTACTCATCCTGAAGCTGGTGGTACTGTTGAAGAAACAAAGAAATGAAGACAGTAAATATTTTATATATACCCAGACACCCACACCTAGTCCATTCTCAGTAAGAAAGAACTGAATCCTAAAATAAAACAAGCCCCTACTTAGAGACAAACATGATGGCTTAATTCACATTGAAAAAACAGATAAGGGAACTCCACAAAAGATTTTCTCTTTCACCCTGTAACTAGTCAGAGCTGGTTTAGGCTCACATATAAGTTTATCTTTTTGAGAAAAAAAATTCAGCCACTTTGATCCACAAGGGGGTGGCCCTCCCTCTATTTACTCATTGTGATAAAAGGCCAAACACCCCTTGTTGCTGCTTTCAAGAAGTCCTATCACCTCAGCTGCTCAGGCCAGGACAATAATAAGTGCACTTGGAGGCAGCTGCTAGTGAGATACATGGGCTCAGCTGGGAGCAGCTACTGTCCCTGATTCCACTAAGCTACAGTATTAACCAGAGGAAGCTTTCTAGTGGTGGAAACACGTAAGTATTTTCTCAGAAAAATCCAAAGTTCAGTATCATTTACACTAGAAGACTTTTTATTTTGAAAGAAAAAAGTTACAGCCAAATAATAAATTACTTTGGAAACCTGAAATCGAAATTTATGCTTAAAACCTTAAAAAAATTGGATTCAATATGGCACACAGCATTCTAAATTGAAAGAGTAGTGACATGAAATCTTAGACTATAAAGTGACTTACAATGGAAAAATAAATGCTACTGCTGAATTAATTAAAAAAAAAAAACACTTTTGCTTTTTCAAACACATAAACCAAAGGCTGTAAATACAAATAATTTGTATTCATAAAAAAACCCCACCTACAAGGTAGGAGCAATTGTTGACTGATATGTATGCTGTATGTCTGGGTAAATCCCCTGCTTTCAGCACTGCCACACTGGTGTAATACTGTAACCTTGTTGTCCAGAGATTCAATGTTTTTTTTTTTTTTTAATATTTTCTAGAATTTCTGGATCAATAGTTATCAGGCTACCTATGCATCTTCCTGTCATTAACACTTCTCCAAACAGATGAGGGAGTAGGCAGACACATTGCAATGAGACAGCAATAAGCAAGTGACTCAGGCAGTTTGGAGAAGCAAAAGAAAGACCAAAACACAGGATATATAACAAAGAGTAGGATCCTGACAAGCAGGACAAGACCAATCTTTCTTTTTATCCCCCTCAAGTGTTTCCATGGAAGGTAGAGATAATATCACCCTCTTAACTGAGAGGCAGTCCAGTGGAGTGTTTAAAGACAGTGAGTAGAATTCAAACACTGCACGAAACCCAAACAAAAAACTCCAAAGCTGGCTTATGGTCAGTGAAATCAGTGAAAACAATTTAGTTACTTTACTTTACAATTTGCTTACTTTGTTTTCACGCTCAACCTGCTTGTACTTGAGGGTGATGAAGTTGAGGTCGGCCATCTCGGACTCGGTTTGCCGCGCCTCGATCAGGCGGCTGATGTACCTGTTCACTCGGGTTCCCGGCGTGTTGTGCACAACGTTGTTAGAGAAAGAGGAGCGGTTCCTGAGTTTTTCAGAGGCTGTCCTTAGTGCTCTCCTCTGTCATATGGGTGAGGAAAGAAGAACAGGTTTTATTATTTCATTGCTGTTCGTATTCAAGCTCACAGAGATGATGTGGAATTCATTAAACAGAGCAACTACAAAAGACAGAACTCTTATCTCAGTGTGAATATCACCTTTTGAAAATGCCTTACATGAAATCCTGAAATTTTCAAAACAACTAGAAAACTCCCACTTCATCCCAATATTTTAATCCAGAAATTCTTTTCACACATGGCCCTGACACTCCTGTGCCACTGAGGAAATAATCAGTTTATCCCCTTATTTTTATTACCTTATAAAATGGTTTTATTTTGGTTTGTTTGCTTGACAGAAGACCTGGAGATCTGTACATCTTGAAGACAAGATAACCAGGCTCTTCATAACACAAGAAAAATCCTACTAAGTAACAATACATATTTCAAAAAGATAGTTTACCTTAAAGCCTTGGACAATGACCACTAAGACTGGACAGTAGGCTCTCTTGTTAAGACCATTTAAGTATGCCTCAAGTGCACTTGCAGATCCAGATGGAGCCATCCAACCAATCATCAGAACTAACCTGTGCCTAACTGGCTCCTCCAAGGCTGAGATAGCACAACTACAAGATGATTACTCATGGTCCTTTCCAGCAGAAAGGATTTATCACAGAGCATATCTGGAAGGGATTTTAGACCAGCTGTCTCACTTTTCACAGGGAGCACTCAGGAGACAGTGAGCAGCATCTCAGCCACATTTGGTGGCAAACTTTCAGCTGGAGGCACTTTAATCTAAACCAGTACGGCTAGATCTGTTCTATGACTTGCCAGAAGAGTTTTGACAACAAAGCTCAGGCAAGTTCTACTATTTCTGTAAAGTTAAAGGAATATTTTTTTATCTGGCATCTGCAGAGTTCAAGACAGTTCAAGACATTATGAAATAACAGGTCTACTCAGGAGCTAATAAATCATCTGTCAGGGAGATGTTAAAGAAGAAAACAAAATTTCTCTCTTTAGAACACTCAGTCCTAAATAGCCCACTCTAGAGGCTACACAACAACATATCTTTTTATTCCAGATGGTAAAAAAGATGGTAATCACTATCTAAGTTATCTTGCAGGAATGGTAGTTTCCTTTTTTATTTCACAAGAAATTCTTGGGAGCTCCTCATCAGTGATCAAGCTGTGAACTATAGCAGTTCCTTAGCTTACATAGCTTATATGTATATCTAAATCCTTATGAAAAGTGAGAAGGGTTATCTGCTGACTGATACCTTAGTTTTCTGTTTGTGGAGAAAAATGGACCCTAGCAAAGATAAAGTGACTTTTCAAGTCTTGCTTTGCTGGCTTTATGTGTAGAGAGGAGGTTGCACCACCAGTAAACAATTCTAAGGTTACATTTTTCTTCAAGCTCTCAGATCCCATTACCTGGTAAATTTGATGTAAGTGCTAATTGTTTCAGCATGAAAACTAACCTTAGGGAGATGCATTGTTCAGAGATCTTAAATTGCCAGCCAAACAACTATTTTCAGTGTTTCCAAACAGAGAGAAATTTGTTTTCTTGAAAAAACATTTGTATCAGTAATTGGTAGGGAAATTGAGTTGTCAGAAATACCCTGTTTTGCTCTCAATAAACTATAATTAGTTAGCATATGCATTGCATTAGTTGCAGCAGAAATACATCTTCAAGGATTACTTACAATTCATATTTAAGCCTATAGTGTAAGAAGAAGGGGGACAAAAACAGTATTTAAAATGTTTCTTTGCATTAAAACCTGAAATGAGGGTAGATGAACATGAGTGTTATTCTCATATATGGAATAAATTATATTACTTATTTTTCCATTTTGAAACCGGGTGAACGTTTCTAATCTTAATCAAAACATCTGTTTCTTATATATAATTATTTCCTCTAGGTCTCTTATTTGTATCTCTATTTTTTTTTGCACAGCAGACTTACATCATGCCTTACATATGATCAAAATCCATGTTTATGTTTATGTGTATTTATGTTTCTCAGAAATGTACTGGCTTCAAATCCTTTAAAGACCCCACTTGTTTTACTTTATATATGTGATTTGAGGACTGAAAACTCTAAAGAAACCCTACATTGTAACACAGTGTATTTATGATAGTATCACATAATACAAATCCATGGTGTGTTACATAAAAGTTACACAAGACCAGAACATACTTTCAGTTACTGATACCATTGTAGAACTTCAGTGACAATGTTCTGGCATGAAAAATTTTCATCAGACACTAAAAAATTCACACGGGGATTTTCTTGTACATTATCATATTTATGCACACACATACACAAGACAAAATATAAAGTCTTGCATATGCTTCAAAGAATGTGTGGGTTGTTTTTTAAAAATACTCAAAGATAACAATAAATCACAATTGGAAGGCATTTTACATGGCCAGTTTCAAAATAAAATCTGGAGTTTCTGAAAGTCTTCACTGAAACTGTGCTTTAAAGGAGCTAATTGACTTTTCTCCCCTTTTTCTGCAGAGGAAACACAAGCACATGCAAAACTCAAAATATGAAAGTTTGAATGCTTTCTGAAAGAAGATTTAGACTGGGTCTTCAATAACTAAAAAAAAAATAAAAGGAAAAAAGAAAAAAAAAAGGGTGAAGCAATCAGACAAGATGAATTTACTGATTCCAGTGCTCACGTGCCACCACTCACTGGTGGAGTGACCTGTGTAATATTGCCACCTGCTGTCAAAGAAAATGGAACAAGCAACTCTTACAGTTTTTATCCATAAATTTACAGCTAGATTCATATACAGAAAAGAAGCAAACCAGGCTACTAGTATGTAAAGCAATTTTGATGTATAGAATTATCGGGAATCCAAGAAAGCAGAATTTATATTTGTATTATAGACTTTTATGTTTAGGATTTGTATTATGGACAAAGAGGGGTTTTGGCTAATCAGTTGCCTTTCATATTTCAGAGAATAGAACCACCTAGAGAAACAAAATTATTCTGTTGGTTTGCATTTGCCACCATGAGTTTCAGACTGGGATGGACAAAAGATGCAAACGAATATATGTTAAAAGAATGGAAACAGCCTCAGAAATTCCAATTCCTCTCCAATTCCTGTGAAAAAAGCCCTTAATAGAAGCCACACAGGACACCTATGCTGACTTTTCCAAGAGCAGCTCCAAGTTTGAGGCCTTTTATAATTAATTTTTTTCTTTACTGTGGGAATTAGATTGTTCTAGCTCCAGCAGGAGCACCATAAACTTCTTTATCTGTTGGTACACATCACCCCCTATGTTCTCAAAGATGGTCTGCTTGATGCAGTCCTGGAATTGATGCCCAGAGAGTGCACTCAGCCCACATGGACTACCTTATCATCATCCTCACACGTCATGACGTTGGAGAAAGGGATCTCTGCTTTGAACATCTTGCGACAGTGCATGAGCTGAACAAGCAGGTAGCACACTGTCTTGAACTTCATTCTTTTGGCAGGCTTAATGTCTGAGAGAATCAGTCCAGGAAATATCTGTTGGTCAGAAAAATAATATTTATAACCAAGACATTGCATTCCCATGCAGACTTGAAAGCATTTGCACCCCCTCATGGTCAGAACAATATTCTTATCAAGAAGCAATGCTTTTTGATAAACATCTCACATTTGCAAGTGAAGATTACTTCATCTTTCTTCAACATAAGATGTAAAGAATCTGTTGAACAAACATTATATAAACTCATACTTAACATTCTGGAAACTATTCTTTTCTTAGAAATGCGAACTATAAAAATAGTACATTAATGACAAACTTATAAAAGAGGCAATATTTGCATTTCTTTAACATTAAAATAAATTTTTGAAAATACAGGAAAAATAAAAAGGCATTTGGCATTTTTATTAATTGATATTATAAACAATTTCAGTCTTCTTTCCTTATTTTGTTACTTCAGTTACAGGTAAATTCATGAAAATCTGAAGAAGATAACTTTTGCTTTAAAGATACATATATATATATATACTTTAAAAGGAGGGTGTGAGGCATTGTGGTTATAACTCACATCTTATTTATACAAAGTAAGTGTTATACCACAGAGAAATACTCTCAAAGGTTTAAGTATAATCTATTCCTTTTACCATGGAGCTCCTGGTTCAGCAAGGACAAATATTTTCTTGGTTAACTCTTAAGCAGGTGTTTAACTACTGGTGACTTCAGTAAAGCTCTAGCACATGCTTAGATGCTTTCTCAGGTCAGGACATTGTATCCTCAATATTTATACCAAAATTATTCATGCTTCTGCCTTGTGGAAACTGTTAATGAGAAACATGGCAGGACTCCATGCCTCCTCAGTATGGGAATTCAAGCTTGTAAAATTAATTTCTTCCGGATCAACAAAATAAAGAAGCACAGAGGATATGGTCCTTAGTTTTCCTAGGTACAAAAGACAGAGCAAATCACTCTCCAAAATCTTTATTCAAATGCTCTTAAAGTCCACAAATGACAATGCGAATTTACTGTGCATTATTCACAGTACTATGGTTTACTAGACCCGTCACTTCAGTGATCAAAGAATGAAGAAAAAACTGAAAGTATTTGTTTAATGCATGTTTTCTTGGACAACTAAATTCAGATGGGCAGGGCAAACGACACTGATTATATTCTGAATGGCATCTCAGATATTGGCTTGTTGTTACGTATAACACACACAGCCATGCACTTGCATTTTCTGGAAAATCAAGGTTCTATATTACTGACCTTTCAATACACACAACGATGACCAAAATGTTGCACTTGTTATTTTTTTCCTAGCAGAAAGCCATGTTCTCAACATGTGACAGGCTTCATATCTACAAAGGTGCTTCATTGTGCACTGGAAGCTGACTGAAGGCAGCTAGCATCCCTGCACTGCACTACACTGCATGGTCAGCAGCTGAAATCTAAAAGGACATTTGTGCATCTACTGTGTAGCCAGTCGTGTAAGTGATAGTTTAACAGCAGCCTGCATGAAGAGATTCCCAATATGAACCTTTTCTTTCAAAGGCTTTCTGGCAGAAGACTTACCACTGAATTGCACAGAAGATACTGTACAAGGATATTCACATACTAATCGTCCTTTAGGTATTCCCAAGGACACCAAGTAGATAGTTGTTACGCTTGAGAATGGCAGATATGATCAGTTTTTGAGCTACAATTCCCAACAGCTAAAACCCACTTTTCAGAGAAGTATTTCACTTACAAATCTTCCTAATGTAGCCATAATTCCTCTAAAAGTTCTACATATTTTACAATGTCTCTCTATCAACCTTTTGATACAAGAAAAATGAGCAACTTTCTTGAAACTCCCTCCAGTTTTGCATTTCATTGCATTTTCAGAAATTTGCACAATATCTCAAGAGATCATTAGTTCTTTCTTTGCTTTCTTTGCTTTCACAGTGGACATTGCATTAATTAAGTCAACAAATTTGATGATTTTAAATAAATGAGGATTTTAAATGAATTCAGAGACCCACAAAAGCTTCCTGGCAGCTTTCATTACAGAAATGCCACAGTATAGATGCAAGAGTGGCAAAGAATAGGTAGAACATCTTACTAGCAAAAGATCCAAGAAGGCATGATTGTGAAAGGTGAGCATATGTGCATGACTACATCCTCCTACAAGGATTTGAAGCCCTATGAGCAAAGAAGAATTTAGACTTTCCACCATGAAACCTTCTTATAATAGGTGTGTTTCCGAGAACAACCTGCAACTTGAAAACTTGGAATGGACTCCAGACCATGGCCCTGCCACCAACATGACTTTTCTCCAATCAAAACCAATGTTTTCATTCAGTTTCCTGACTTTATCTTCAAATCAGTATGTAGAACATTTTTAGCTCTTACCATCAACTGGTTTCTTTTAGCTTGGAAATCTTGCAGGCAGTTGTCTTACATCCACAGTATGCACCCTTTATGTGTTGGAAATACAGCCATTTTTTCCAGCTGTTTTGGAGTCAAATACAAATTTCAGCTCAGGTCAATGAAAAAAATGGAGTAGTGTGGAGATCCCCAATCAAAGAAAAACAATGGCAAACTGGTGTGAGTTTAGGAAAGGTTCACCAAAACAATTAGGGTTCTCAAGCGTATGACAAGAAGAATCTGAGGGAGTTTAGTTCACTTAGCTGGAGGGAGAGAAGGCTACGGAGAGATCTACTTGCTGTCTTTAACCACTTAAGTAGTAGCTGCAGAGAAGACAGAGGCAAAATAATCCTGAATACTGGTCCAAAAAAAGCACAAGAAGCAATGAATATGGTCTGTACCATGTGAAATTCCTATTTGATACAAAGAAGTTTAGCTGTGAGGATGATCATGGCTCCAGAGGCTGCCAGTCAGGGAAACACTCAGCACTTACTCCAAAGGTGGATCTAACTGCAAACCCAGCCCTGCTTTGACCAAGGAGGTCAACCACTTGACCTCCAAAGGCCTCCATCCAAATTCAGCAGTGTGCAATGCCAGGAATATCTGTGAACACACCTGCTGGGTGGCTGCTGTTCTTCGTGGTTGGCCAAGAGCACAGCCACTCAAAGGACACTGTGAGCTGGACACACTGATGGCTCTCAGCAGATCCATATAATTTTATTGACAATTTCGGTTTGATTTTTGGGGGTGCTTTTTAGTTGATTTGTTTGGGGGTTTTTTAATCAACTGGTTTCAGGAAATGTAGATTCTGCACTGGGACTGAGGATTTTTCATTACATTGCTATATGTACTTCTCTCTCACCTTCATCTCACAAATCATGTCCCTTTTTTATTCTTGCTTTTACAGCAGAACAACACCTTTGACACAGTGAATTCAGTGAAATATTTAAGTAATCTCAACTTCTGCTCTAAGTCTATGATAAAGTCAGGAAATGCAAAACAGTCTGTTGAAACAGAATTAAAAAACCCCCTCCAAATGAAAAACCCAATCCCAGTGTCCTTAACTCTGCTTTTCCTCTGATCTTGCTCCTGGCCAGCATCACAGGAAAGCTGGACTGCAGCATTCCCATTCCAGCTCATTTTGTCAATACATTTTACTTTCTCGTCTTTTTGACCCTTGGCATCATTTCTAAACGTGCTCACTGTTCATTTAGCTCATAATTTTAGGAAAGGTTGGCTGTATGCTGCAATGCAGCTGACAAATAAGGTAAAGAGCTGGACTTTTCTAACAGAGCACCCTGAAAGCAGCCAGGACTATACACAGCTTTGTGAATGCAGAAAACAAACAAGCACTGATCCAAATCCAGGGAAAACACCTCTGTGTTTGAATGTCATGTAATATTCTGGCAAGTATTTAACTGGTGCCCATTTGAGATTCTCAGAAATGTCAGCAGACTGTTATTTCCCTGACTATATTCAACCTCAATGCATAAAGTGGCAAGGAGAAGAAATACTAATGTCATTCAAAACACATTTACAGAAACCATAAATGCTGTAGCACTGTGTCTGTCTGTGTTTTCTATCTTTAGGCAGGCAGGACCATGTCTCTTGTGGTAGTATTTTTTCCAGGACTATCTTCAAGACATTTTGTTCTAAGATAGATGAGCAAATTTTTTCTTCTTTTCTTTTCTTCCTCCTATAGTTAAAATCATCAGATGTTTGTCTTTCCATTCTTTTCTACTGCCCTTATGATACATTTTACTTACCACACCTCAGCTATCCAACAGGAAAGTATATTAGGGATTTTACCAGAAAATACAGCATCTGTAAGACTAACTTTTAAAATTCAGAATAGTGTGACCACCTTCTTGGCACAGATATAGAAAAACATTTTAGCAGTTGTAAAATCTCCTAAACCAATGTCTAGGAGATCAACAACAGAGGAAAATCTTATAGCAGTGTCCTACATCTTTTCTTGTACAGATTCCACATTTATGGAGGAGAGAATGATGTTAGAGCACGTAGCTAATTCTATCACTGACAGCCCAAATTTTAGGATTTCACACTGATGATGCATTAGCAGCTTCATAGCTACTGCAGGAGCAATCCTGAGGATGTAGAGCAACACAGAAATCGTTATTCTGCTTGTGTTTGCTGGGTAGTAGCACAAGCAATTTATTTCCAATGTTTGGGTTTGTATATTCCAATAACTTGGGCAATGCAAAGCCTCAGGCACAGAACAGCTCCCTGTCCAGATACAAGCTAGAGCTTCCATTAAAAGGCTGTGTGCCTATCTGTTAAATCAGGTGTGCTAAGGTATATCTAGGGTGCTAAAATATGAAACACCCAAATTATGCATTCAGATCTCTAGCTGGAAGAAGCTCTTGGAAGAAGCTGTGACCCATCAAGAGCAAAGACCACCCCTGGACTCTCAGTCATGGTAGCAGTGGCAGCTGCAGGTAGCTGTATGTTTGAAAGAAGAAATCTTCACTGTGTGCCCAGACATGGACTCAGATGCCTAACATGAGGTGTTTCAAATTAGAAAAATTTTGTCAAATACATTTTTGCTTGCAATGTGCTTATAAAGGAAAGAGTTTTTATGAGTAGTGGGTAAAGTTTGTACATCCCCTGCATTAAATTGGCAGCTTTTTTTTTCTGTCACTACTTGCAGTTTAAGAGTCAGAGCTCTAGCAATCCATGAGTGCTGATAAGCATAAAGTCACTTAACTAAAACCATCATCAGAATCTATTTGTTCAGAAACTTCACAACTTACAAGAACTATGAAAACTTCCTTAAAACAAAGTAAACTGAATATTTTTAGTGCAGTCAGATGCCAAAAAAATCCTAAAGATCTGTTAGGTATACAGGTGAATTTACTGGGTCATAAGTGCTCTGTGAAATACACAAATTTTACATGATTGCAAAAGAAGACAATATGAGAACAGTGTGGTATGTTCCCCCAGACCCAACCAGAATGATTAAATCAAATTAATTTTGCAGAGAAAGAAATTTCCCACAAATACAGTTAGAATTTCATTTTGAATGGAAATAATAAATTAATAATATTAGGTCCAGCAATGTTAGACCTATTGCATCCCTCAATTATTTCCTTCTGTAACCTTTTAATCTGGCCAGAAAAAATACAAAAAAAATCTGTTAAAAACTCCCAGTAATACAGGGATTGTAGGCATCAAATTCTTTATTTAAAAGCTCAATTAGAGTATTATTGAGACATGATGGAAAGCACCCCAAAAGCAGTTCTACTTGTGAAACATTCCAGTTGCCAACAGTAAATTAACAATGAAGTCAAAAGACAAACACATGTAGTTACTATGTATTTCATCTGTGCAAAGCAAAAAAGTCATCATGAATCTATGTTGTTTTCTCTCTGCTATATTGCATAATTCCATGCTGGGGGGAAAAGAATTGAATCAGCCACAGGAAAGATATAAGCAGACAAAATCTGTTGGCTGGTGATGGAAAGATATAGAGCCCAGTAATTTATTATAATATAGAAGGCAAATAATCTGCTTCATGCAACAAAGCTATATTGATTAGCAGTAAGGGAGGATGCACTCCAAGACAAAAATACTGCCTTTTCCAGAAGAGCAATGAAAAATTTGTTTGTTTTCCTGTTACTCTGTGGTGATAGGACTGCAATGCAGATGTTTAAAATCTCATCAGTTTATGCTAGATGAAACAACAAAATATTAAAGTGATGTGACAGCCTTTGCCACTTTTCTTGCAGCTGTGGCATGCAAATCAGAACATATACAGAAAGGGTGGTTGGGCATTGGGATGGGCTGCCCAGAGAAGTGGTGGAGTCACCACCCCTGGAGGTGTTTTAGAAAAGACTGGAAGTGGCACTCAGTGTTGTGGTCTAGTTGAGATGATGGTGCTTGGTCACAGGTTGGACTTGATGATCCCAAAGGTCTTTTCCAGCCTGGTTGATTCTGTGTGATTCTGTGTGAATCTCAAGTTGCTGAATTTCTCCCTATTTGATCATGAGTCAGAGAAATTGTGCTCAACCTTTTGAGCTGTAAATCCATCTGCAGTTGACAATAAATTATGCCACAGGTGCGTATTATCAATAATTGCTCTAGATAATTCTGGCATTTCAAGAGCTTTTACATTAAAAAGAATTTTCCAAAGGATGCTCCTAAGCTGCATTTGCTTATTAACAGTCATCAATCTTTCAGTTAATTTTTCCTGAAATTCAAAAAACCTGAAAATAATAATTTCCTCTTCCTCAAAAATTGCTTTAATTTCTCTTTTCAAACAGACAACTGGTTTCTGGGTTATTTTGCTATGATTAGTTTTTGGGCAAAGATAAAACTCTGGTTTCAGCCATCTGCATTGGAATGTTTAGGGCATGATTCAACACAGCAAACCAGATAGGACACAGAGCACCATATCTCTAACCAGCATCCACTTTCCTCTGGCTGGACAACTAAAATAGGGATTTAGGGGGAAAAAAAAAAGTGGTATTGACATGGATTTTCAGAATGGTCATAGTATTGCTCAGACATTTCAGATAAGAAAGCAGGGCTATCCAAGCTGCAGAAAGAATTTTCTGAGATTGCTTGGCATGGCTTTTTATGCACATGGTAAGGCAGAAGAGAGAAATGTCAATCTCTTCAGAGAAACAGCTCGTTTCCAAAGGGCAATTAGATATGGTACTCACTTTAATGGACTTTTCATGACTCTCCATCTTTCTGTGCTATTCAAATAGTAGATGCAGATAACATGTGATTTACACTGCCACAAAGAAAAGATAACTAATATATTTGAATACTCCACTGGTGAGTAACTCACTAGCACATTACAAGAAATTTTGCAGATGATGATTTGCAGCTACATCAGTAGGAAAACTGAGGCAAAGCTACTTTGAGTGATATCAGTGCTGACAATGAAAGAACAAAGGAAGAGGAAAGCCAGATACACTTTATTAAAAATTAAATTAAAATTAATTAAGTTTTAGGCAAGCAGTTTGAAATTTGTAACACGATTAGTCAAGTGAGTTATCAAGAAATAATAGGTAGAAAAAGTTATTTAGCTGGTCTAAGCAGAGTTATAAAGGTCTTGTAAGGGCTCTGAGATTAAGAGATATGGCCTAGATTTTTTTTTCTTGAAATAAAATCCATATAAAGTAATAGTATAGTAAATTACTACACTTCACAGTTAGAATTTTTTGAAACTAAGAGAATGATCATGTTTCTACAGCATGGAGTATGAATCTTGTGAACATTTAATATAATGAATTTTATATATTATATAGAAATACATCTGTTTTTCTATCTGAATCAAAACTCCTTTAAAATCCCAACTTATTTAAGTGTATGGTCAGACTTGTGTCTACTTACATAAACCAAAATTTTTAAATTTTTTCTCAGTGCAGTATTTTTATCACATGACTAAGTATTAATATCCATATAAAATTTCAAGAAGACATAATTGAACTTTACTTAAGAGAAAAGTGACGGCTTCTCAAAAACTAGTAACTGTATTGAGGTATGTATCAGGCAACACATATTGTATTAGAAAGTACTTTTGCATAAGCTTTTAACTATGAAAGTCAGCCAAAAAAGATTATTTTAATTTTAAAAAATCTGCTTTTATAAATCAGATAAATTATTCAAGTGTGTTTAGGAGCTGAATGTAATCCAGTCAATTATGCATAAATATTACTTAATAATAATAATAATAGAATCATAAAATTATTTAGGTTGGAAGGTACCTTAAAGATCATCTAATTCCAAACCCTTGCCATAGGCAGGAACAACTTCCAGAACTTCCACTAGACCCATCCAATCTGGCCTTGAACACTGTCAGGGTTGGGGCATCCTCAGATTCTCTGGACAGCCTGTTCCAGTGTCTCTGCACCCTCACAGTAAAGAATTTCTTTCTAACAGCAAACCAACTCTCTTTCAGTTGGAAGCCATTGCTCCTTGTCCTGTCACTACAGCTCCTGCTGAAGAGTCTCTCTCTGGCTTCCCTCTAGGCACCCTTCAGATACTGGAAATTGCACACAACCTTCTCTTCTCCGGGCTGTAGAGCCCCAGTTTTCTCAGCCTGTCTTTGTAGGGGAGCTGCTCCAGTCCTCTTGTCAACTTTATGGTCCTCCTTTGGGCTTGCTCCACTTATGTGGGGGTACCAAAACTGTACACAGTACTCCAGGTGGAGTCTCACAGAGCAGAGAGGCAGAATCATCTCCTTCCACCGGCTAGCTACTCTCCTTTCAAGGCAGCCCAGGGCACTGCTGGCTTTCTGGGCTGTGAGTGCACACTGCCAGCTCATGCTGAGTTTTCATCCATCATCACTCCCAAATTCTTATCCATAGGGTATTCCCATTCAGTTCTCACCCTGTAGGTGTACCTAACATTGCCCTGACCCAGCTGTCCCTGGCTTTATTGAGCTCCATGAGGTTCACACAGCCCCACGTCTCAAGCCTGTCCAGGTGCCTCTGGATGGCATCCCTTCCTTGCAGGGTGTTGACTGCACTACACAGCTTGGTGTCATCAGGAAACTAGCTGGGGGTGCACTGTCCATGGCATCAACAAGGGTGCTGAACAGTATTGGCCTCACCACTAACCCCTGTGGGGCACCACTTTTCACTGGTCTCCAGGTGGGCAGTAAGCTGTTGACTGCATAGACTATTAGATGATAATAGATTAATATGTTCACTACCAAAATAAAAACTGTAACAAAGCAAAAAGAAATTTTCCCTCAGTGACTGCTTAGCAGTGCTCTCACATTAAACCAGCAAGCAGATCAGATCACAAAACTTAGCTGATTCGACAGAAGATTTAAAAAAATGGGAATAAATTATAAATTTCATATTTGAAATGTAACTGGTACATGAATGAGTCATCTTACACTGTTACTATCATTCTTGGCTAGAGAGACACTGATGAAAAATTTTCCTGTCAGACCAAATATAGAAGAATGTGGGGCATGTGTCTTCCAAACAATAAATTTTTTACAAAACTCCAAGTGGTCTTATTTCTGCTACAAATTCAATATATTCTTGGTCATCTCTTGCTCATAACATTGATTTTCATTCCCCTTAGTATCATACCTGCCTGAGTCAGCTCATGTTAATGTCAGAGATGATATATAAGGAATAAAAACTGCATTTCAGCTGCTGAGCTTCAAGAGGGAGGAATACAATATTAAGCCAGAAGATACCTGAATTGACCAGGTGAAACTCTGTCTTGTCTGGGCTTCATGGGTAGCCTTCTATTTTTATGTCTCTGGAGAAGCAATGAATGAATTGGGGTGGGAGGGAACAGCAGGGGTTTATTTGGAAGGCAATAGCTGTTCTGTAGCTCGTGGTCAGTGATCAGTGTGCAAGCACACACAGACCAGGGCGGGCTCTGATGGACTGTGACAAAGCACAGTGGCTGGCTGACCTGTGAGCCCAGGTCAATCAGCCAGCCAGCACCAGTAAAATTCATGAAGTGTTTCTTTCTTGGCTGGCACGCCACTGATGCGTGGAGAGCTACTGTTAGTCAAGGTGTGGAGCAGCATCTGCCATTTCCATCAGTGGGTAAGATGGCATTTGGATTTATGTAGCTGATGGCAAACCCAGCAGTCCTTTCTCAGCAATCACCAGTTTCTCAGCAATCTTGCAAAGACAAAGAAATGTGTGCTCTCACAGCAGCGTACTCTCATTGTTGCACATTAAACGTGCATTGACCTGGCTTCCTTCCATACGTGATTATCAAGCTTCTGTTCCTCAGTCACTGTTTTTTTTGTAGCAGAACTGACACAATACAGTTTCTCTATGTAAAAGTCACACTAATTCCCTTTTGTGTCTGCTTGTTTTGCACCAACTTATGGAACAATTTCCTGAAATTGCTCTATTTCCTCAATATGAGAGGAAACCTGATACATTATAACAAAAATGGAATTATACATAATGCTGAAGGAGTGGAAACAATAGGAAATCAAGGAAAACAATCTAGCAGCAATAAGCAACACACCTACCTGAAATAAACTCTCCCCTGTATTTTCTTTTGTATTGGGATTGGTTAATTTAGGAAATGCTGATTTCTTAAAATTGCTAGTCCTGATTTCAAGAAAGCCACCAAAAACCACTCACAATGACTGCCAAAACAGAATTTATCCCACTGTTTTTCCACCTGGTTTCTTTCATATTATCTAAAACTGAATTTAATCATATACACCTAAAGAACAAAATATGAAATTGCAAGATTTTCACAGTGGTTGGGAAAATTCCCTCTCTCTAATAAGATGCTTTAGAGGAAATATATAAAATCACTCTTGCAGCAGCCTTTCCAGAATAAAACAACAGGATTTTCAATCCCAGAATCAAATTACCCTGGTGACTGGACTCCCAACATTTCCATAAAAACTTACAGAGTCATCAAAGTGAAACCAAAAAACTGATTGCAGATATAAAATTCAGGATGATCTGTTTCTCTGTGGTTATGTTTTTCTCAGACACTTGATGGTTAAAACCCTCAAATATGGAGTTTAAACAGTTTAAAAATGTGGTGTGTATAAAGACATCACTTTAAAACCTGACCAATATTTTCAGAATTGGGTAATATAATTTTCCCCTTGAAAGTTAACATCCCTGAATTAAACTTATTTGCACAGAGTTTCAGAAGATAAGGGTGCAAAAATCTGTATCCCAAACTCTCTGGCTGAGATAAAAGGCAATAAAGTTTTTCTTGGTGTGTTAAGCATGTCATGATAGATAACTTCAAATATAAGCCTCATCTGATGTAAAAAAAGGTTTACCAAATTGAATGTGTTTAAACAACAGTTATGGACTTTCAAGATTCCTACTGAGGTCACAAGAAACACTTTTCAGTAGAACAAAAGGCTGAGGATGAAAGGTGTGACTATAGTCCCACCTGTTAGAAAACCACTGTCACCACCTCATGACATGCTGAGACCCAAAATGTCACCATTGCACTGCTGGGCCTTCAAGAGTGTTCGAAGAGCTTTCAGGAAAAAAAAATCCAGCACTGTCTTAGCTTTCAGAATAATACAGAACAGTTTTTAAATGATGAAAATATATCACTGAATAAGCTTACCTTCCTACGATGGGATGGCACAATGAAATACGTTTCAATATTATGCTTCTTCAAGAAACTATTCCTTTCATGACCATATCCTGGTTCTACCTCATAGTCCCCATTTAGGCACTCTAAGGTGGTCTTTGTAATGTGAACTTTCCTGGGGAGAAAAATTAGACAATATTGTTTGAAGCAAAGATACATTATGAGCTATTTGCTACTGAAATACACTCCTGTACAGATGTTCATAAAGAGGTCAATAGGTCAAATTTACATGCAAGAGCACAGGTTTGATTTAAAAGTAAAAAAGTTTTGTTTTGTGCTTTTAGCCAAATTGAACATAGAAAAATTTATATTACATCTATTTTCTAAACTTGGGCAAAATGAACAGAAAGATAACTGCTGATTACCCAAACACTTTCAGATTTGCTTTCTACTTTGTAGAAAGCGTCTGCACATCATCTTCTACATTGTGTGGCTTTCTTAAGTTTTTACCTCAATGGCTGCTTGGAAAAACATCCTGCTGTTTGAAACTTGTGACATCACACTCCAAACCTCTCTTGTGTATGAAGCAGAAACTTCTTTTTCTGTTTCACTTCACATGTCTGACTCATATCATTGACCCACTCTATTTTGTAGGCAGCTTTCTGACTCACTTTATTTTGGCAACACAGCCATCTTTAATATTATTTCTGAGTTTTCTTATCCTATAAAAGTTTTCACATTTTCTTCTGCAAGACTCCTTATATTTGAAATATATTTCAGAGAAGATATCTGAAAAGATTTCACAGCTTTCCTCTAATAAACATGTGTTCAGGTTTTTTCCACTGGGTAACTTTAAGATAACGAGCACATAAAATACACTGCCAAAATTATCTAAAGCAGATGTATGCAATAAATAGAAATTCACTCATCACCACCACAAAAAATTAGTTGTTTCCTTTGTCCTTCTGTGAAGCAATCAAGGTCTTGTAAAAATCAAAAAGGGGATGGCAGGTCCCAACCCAAATGTGAGCTAAACACAGAACACCTAAGCACCTTTGCAAATTGTGTGTATTTAAATTGTGTCCAAGGCTGTGCAATGAGTACTTAAAGTTCCAGAACACGCCCTATGGGCTGGCTGCAGGTTTATGTGCTACTGTGCCATTTGCAAATGTCACCAATATCTGAGTTCATAAACAGATATATCTTTTCTACAGCACATGACTAGTGTTGGAAATCTTGTCATGTAAAAGGAGCAAGGCATCCCTCCTCCCCCCTCAAAGAGGTGTGTAAGGGTAAAAAATTCCTGGAATAGCTACAGGGTTTTACTTTTGTAACATGAAATTATCAAAGTCTAGCATTCTTACTTTCCTAGTATTCCTGGTACTTTTTATATTCAGCAACTTCTAGAAACGATGTTGCTTGAAAATATTTTGCTTCTAATCTAACCTATTACTCACACAAATATCAAGATAATTTGGAAAATTCCACAGGATAAATCACGCAATACACTGATTGCTCTTGCCAAACACAATCCTTTTCACCAATAGCAATTACATTGCAAATGCCTCAAAAAAGGAAAGAAATTCTTCACCCGTACAGTTTTCTATTTTTTTTGCTGCAGTTCTTTTTCAGACTTACCCAGGCAGTCCTCCAGCTTCCATTACATTAGCTAGTGTCACATCATTTGACCAGACATCATATTGCCATTTTCGGAGACCCAGGACCCCACAAAGCACCCTGCCTGTGTGCAATCCAACTCTCATGTTGAGATCAACCTCTGTGGCTTCTGCAACAGATCTGCAATGGACAGCACCACAATATTAATATCTAGATGATGACTGCTCTTCATTTTCTCTCCTCCCAAAATTAACACATATATTTATACGTGACAGAATTGAAAGGGTCTTATAAAATCTGAAATGGTATATTCAGGTACTGTTCTCTGCCTTCACTAGTTTCAAAGCCCTAATTCCAAAAAAATAATTTTCTTGGTTATATTTTAATTACTTTTGAAACAAAATCTCAGTATTTCAAAATTTCTTGACCATTTCTGTGAGAAAAGAGGTGCAAAGGGGCACAAGTTGAGATGGCCAATGTGTAAGTAATTATTCTCAACCTACTATATTTTACTTGGTTTTAATTACCCAGTTATCAGAGTACAGGACAAAGAAAATGATGAAAGTAATAAATCCTTGTAAGAACACTAGAGTGATTATAAACACTAATATCTTTCCAAAGCTCCTGTAAGTGTGGCACTGAAACAACTTGTAACCAGTCTTGCACCTGTAAATTAAACCTAATGTTCAGAGATTTTCATTGCCTAGCTGGTAAAGGATGAATTAACCTACAAAACTGTTATTAAAAGAAGATATTTTTGGTGCCACAATAAGGAAGGATTCTTCATTTCTGTGAATGAAGAGCATTCTATGACTTGCACTCTGCACAAAGTTGTGAACACTGAAAAGGCACCTTGAAACTAGCAGCCTTAAATACTACACTTCATGGAATAACACTGTACATAGATATTTTCAGCTCTTTCTGTTAGAGAAACACCTGTCATTCCACAGTCCAGTTGCTTTCCAAAAAGTGATTTTATCTTCGAATAAAGGAAACTGACAATTCAGTGTAAGAAATGATTTTCACTTGATTTTCCTAATTTGAATTTTCCAATGTGTTTAATAGAAGAAGACCTTAAAATGAGACTCTAGCTATAATTTTCCCTTGACCTTCATTGACTAATTTTTTTTTTCAAGTATCATCCAGTTATGCTGGATTTTTCAGACATGCCTTTAGAAAGACTTTTCAACTGCTCCAGAAGTTTCACTTGTTTAAATACAATTAACAGAAAGGTCAGCATAGATCAAGATGTGGGATGTGCAGCAAAGACATCTGGCCTCAGTTTAAATGAGAAACTCTTCACTTATGAAGTGCTGAAGAACATGCCATGTCAGCCATCACTAATGTGAGTAACATGGAGATCTCTTTTTGTCCCCACAGGGAATCTGAGCACAACACATTTTTCAGTCATATTTTATGCAACAGCATAGAAAGGCTTTCTGAAAGATTAATAATTTCCTTGTCTTATTCCTACTGCAAGAGCTGCAAGTCACTCTCCCTTACTCAGTATCTGTTCCCAGTCAAGCCTCGAATATGACTTCAAGGAATCCTAAAAGGATTCCAGTGTTACAAAGCTTTGTTGTGCACAGTTTGACAACATAAAAAAATTTGAGGAAATGACAGACCCTAATAAATAAGCCATCTAACAATAAGCATCGTATCTCCACTTTGTGTCTTGACCTGAGCATGTGTATTATGTCATCAACAGATTGACTTTACACCAAGACCACACCTTGCAAGCCAAAGCCCTTCAGGATTACACCTGGCCTGCCAATGCTCTCCTGCATAATTAAGAACCTATGCAATAATCTTAATTAATGAACCCACCAAAGTCTGAGTTTCTCTGTTCACAAATGAGTATGGGCTTTTTATGGTTCCTCCCTCCTCTTCCATTTAAAATAGTATATAAAACCTCAGACTAAGTGAATGTGGAAAGACAGTGAAGTTCAGACACTGATAAAGTCCCCTCAAGGCTTTGACATTGCTTTGTCTGACTGGGGTAAGTTTAACCTCCTTTAGAAATGTTAACAGAATAACAAAAAGCAAAACAAAAAAGATGAGCAGAAAAATAAAACATAGCTGACCATACTCCTTGTTAAATAAGCTGTACTGTGTAATGCACCAATAAAGCAAAATCTGAAAACACTTCATGTTTTGAACAAAAAATTTCCATAACTAGTCACTTAGTCATAAATCTAAATTGAAAATTCATTTCTACATCTTCCCCAGAAGCTACAATGTGTTTCAGAGGTGCTTTCATTATTAAATTTGAGTAGTAAAAAAAGTTCATGAACAGTTCATTACATTTTATTATTTTATCTTGTAGACCTTTCTGCTCTTTATGCAGATAATTTCCATAAATATACCCCACTGAGCTATAAAAAATGAGAAAATATATAAAGAAGGTACTTCAAATTTCAATTCAGAGCAGTAAAATGATAATGTTCCCAAAAAACATAGACATTTCTACAATAAAATACCACAAAAATGTCCACTGAGGTATTTTAAATTATAATTACATTTCTAAGAAAATATCAGCACTTCTCAAACAAGACAGGAATAGGTAAAAGGAGTTTCTCAAATAAATTATTCATTATAACTTATTCCCTCATAACTTCCTATATTAAAGTTTTCCACGTGTTAACACAAAAGTAGGCCCAGAAACAAATGGATATCAAAGATTGCTTTCTTTTTAAACCAGTTGTGTTTAGAATCTACTCTGCAACTGGCTAAGAAGAAAAAGATCTTCCCTGACAGCTTGAGTTTCCTACAAAGCCTTTAAATTTTAGTGCCCTCCTTATCAACAAATATTTTATGTGCTGCTGCAAGCTGTGAAAATAATTTAGATCACCTATAGAACAGCTCCTACCTGTGCTCCTGAGCACCTGATATTTCCTGTAGTACTTGGCCTAATACAGTGCTCATAACCAAGGTGAGGACATCTTGGATAAATACATGGCATATCAGAGGCACTAACAAATATAATCATTTTAATTTTATTACTAGCAAACGCTTGACAGTCAAAACTCATATGGTAAGAGCAACATTGAACACTTCATTTGTTGCTGTGGAACTTTAAGTGACTCTAGAGTAGAGCAAGAACCTGGTCTGTATTGAGGCACTGACACAATGGCTGCAGAAAATCCCTTGGAATAGAAGCAGAATATAACATTATCTGTTTTGTCAGTTTTTAAGAATAAAAAGCTCCTCCCATAATTATTTTGGTTCTCTTCCCTTGAAGAAAACACTTTGAGGAAGGTGGATGAAATTGTGAAAATTATTATTACTTTATCATACTTTGAAAATTATGTTCTCAGATGATACATTCAGCACCACATTATAGGATACTGAAATAACAGTTATGCAGAATATGAAGAAAATGGAATGCATCAGTTTATACGAACACATTCAACACAGTCCAATCACAGACTCATTGATCAGCCATAGAAGCCTCTATTCCTTGATTTTTCAGAAAAAAAAACCCCACCTTTTGTTAGTAAATATCTCTGGGATGGACTTTTTTGAATCACAGTTCAAGTGATTTTATTTATTTATTCATTCCAGGTAACATGACAAATCTATCACTAGGGATGACAAATTCCAAGCATAAATTTACAGTGTCAAGGCCTGAATTCTACAGCAAAGTGAATAAACTTTAAAAAGACTACCAGCTGGCATCTACCTCTGAGTGAAAGGGGGAAGTTTTTAAAAAGTGACTTTGTATCTCATGGAATTGATAAACAAAGCCTAATAATAATAATACCAATACAATATAAAATGCTGCATTCCGACTTCACTGTCTGAAGCTCCTGAGTTCTCATTTACTAAACATACTTTAAAACAAGTTAGTCTGGGGAAATCTATCTTCTAACTTTGGTTTTTGTAAAGAAGAGAGACTAATTGTGCTTATGCACAAAAAATGCAGAATAGGTCCCTAGCTATTGAACAACCCTAAGTAAATCTGGCATTGTCTTAAAACCTTGCCTCTTACCCATCTTGCACTCTCACCGTGCTCTGACCACTAACTACACAAAAGACCTAAAATCTATGAATTCTTTAAAAAATAAAGTCCTGAAATGGCCAGTTATCTTCTACCACAAACTCAGGCTAAATACATCTAGATAAAATACTATAGCTCATCCCCCTAAAATTGCAAAGTTGCTGATGCTGCAAGGGGCCTCTGGAAATCATCTAGACCAACATACTTGCTGAGAGAACAGACAGCTACAGAAGTCTGCCCAGAACTGTGCCCAACCGAGTTTAAATTTCTCGAAGGACACAAATGCCACAACTTTCACTGGAACCTCTTGAGTATTTAACTACCTCTGCAATAAAAAAAAGTTTCTCTTCTACTGAAATTTAATTTCCTGTTTTTCAATTTGTGCCCATTTCTTCTCGTGCTGGCGCTGCATGTCACTGAGAAAAGTTTAGCTTTGTCCTCTTTGCTCCCTCTCACTAGGTATTTGTCTGCATTGATGAGTCCCTCTGAGCCTTCTCTTCTGCAGGCTGAACAGTCCCAGTCCATTCTTTTCTAATTCTACTCCTTTTTTAAAGTTTATATTATCATGTCAGTAGCCAATAAAACATACCTGAAAAAGGGAACACGTTCATTTCTAGTAGTAAAACTGAAACATTCTAAAGGAGGAAAGTTCCAACTGCTATATCAATATCTTACTTGTATACATGAAATACAGCACAACCAATGAATTAAAGATTAATGCCAGATTTAAAAGAAGATGAGAGCATCATCTATTGCTTTCTAGGGATTTTAAAAAGCCCTGAACAAACCAAAAGACTATTTGAAAATGTGTGCAATACCTGTACATCTAATTACACTTCTAAAGGTCAGGGCTTCCTTATAAATGTAGCATCCATATACTGCTAAAAGAATACACATATTCTTTTAGGATTTTATATTTTCATAGACTATCATAAGTTATAGATTAAGAGATTGTGAAGTATTTTAATCAATTTTACAATGCTTACAAGCATGATGAACTTGCATTGAATAAGGGAGAAAATGAATTAATTTACCCAACTCTTCACACTCTGAGAGAATTTTTTAGTATGTTTAGCAAATGAAAAGAAAAACTGAGCAATACAGTAGTGAAGAAATTTTCCATCTTTATTCATTCCCTCCTACACAAAGAAATAGATCTCCAGCTTCAGCTAAAAGCTCGTTCACAGTTCTCTCATATCCATGTTTTTTGCCTTGGCAAAATAATGATCAATGTAGACCTCTCAAGCATAAACAAGAATCTGAGCAGCAAAGTAAATTTCATGCCACATTTCTGAAAAGTAGAATAAATGAAAGGTTTCAACATAACATTAAAAGGAAATAATCAGCAGGCTATGATTTTGAGATGACAAGCACACATACAACAGGCATACATCAGGACTGGTTTTTAGTTTACATACTAGTGTGAAAAATGAGCATTGTTTATCACTGCAAAACAACAAATTTGACTCCTTTCATTGTGGCAATAGGCAATGGGGTATATTTTCTTAATTCTCATTATCCTTTTGCCATCTATTCAGTACATGTATGTGCCTCTACATACTCAACTTGCACACTTACTCCTTACAGTGATTAAATGGAGTGGAAAACCAATGTCCAGAGTGGCCATTCCTGAAACCAGAGTCCTGTGGCCTGAATGCAAGAGTGTGACTTGCCAGGTGAGTAGTGCTAGCAGACACTGATGTTTTTCTAAGAGCACACTTGCTGAGC
Source organism: Luscinia megarhynchos (assembly GCA_034336665.1). NCBI lineage: Eukaryota > Metazoa > Chordata > Aves > Passeriformes > Muscicapidae > Luscinia > Luscinia megarhynchos. The sequence continues at coordinate 8,701,695 of JAPFBE010000002.1, forward strand.
TCCACACAGGAGCTGTTGCAGCACTCCTGTCTGTCACCATGCATGGTACTTACGTGATGGTGTCAATCATATCCAGTCCCATTTCAACACAGCAATGGGCATGATCTGTTTTGGGCTGGGTCAGTCCTGATACGCAGTAGTAACAGTCCCCTAGGATTTTTATTCTTCTGCAATGATTTTCCTTTTGTAAAAACAGAATGGGAAAAGTTTTACTATTTATATAAATATATTAACAGGGTAAAAATCTTCTCTAATACTATGCAATAATTCAGAGAATCTTTCTGTGATTAAATGAGGTAATTTACAGTCTGTGAAATCTGGGTTCCCTGTACACAACTGGCACACACATTTGTTTATTTATTCTTAAATAGACACATATATACTGGACATCAGCCCTACATTGTTCAAAACACATGGGTTAACACTAATTAAAGATATAGTTATGAACAAATGTTATTGCCTTGCCTCATGCTAGGTTACTATAAATTCAAGATTTGCAATGAGACTTCATTTCTGTATGAATCCAAACCAAAGGATTGAGGCCAAACCACCACTGAATATTGGGAAATGTTGCATTCTGAGAACTTTTTTTTTCAAATTCAGTTCCAATTCACCGGGAAAGATTATTTATTTATCTGTAAAGGTACACACATTTTTGCATTTCCTATTCATAAACCACAGTTTGCAATACAGCATGATCAGTATGACAGTCTTGCAGATGAGAAGCTAAGTCATTTTGCATTACAAACAGGTTTATCTGCTGTTTGCATGACGTTTAATTTCTACAGCCAAAAAGGTTTGGCTAAAACTCTCCCATTTAAAAAAATACAAAATGATGGCATGTGATAATTGCACATCCATCTGAGCAGAAAGTTAATTTCTAAACAGAGAGCACATAACAAGATGCCTTTAAAAGACCAGTACCTTTAACTAATAAACTATGAGGAGGCATAAAGAGATGATGGTATCCTTTGTAACTAGACTATGGCAACTTCTACCCACTTAGAGTTTGGCACAGAAAAGCAAATAACCTGATTAAATGAATCAAATTTACAAAGCTGGGATTATTACAGCAAGCACTATGAAAAATTAGCTGTTGTGAATGTGATGGGAGGGGATTCACAAAAGTCTGATTCCTTTCTCAGCAATGTGCAATATCGACTTGACTTCAGCAACATAGAAAGGGGAAAGAAAAAAGAGGGCAGTGATAGTGGAATTTAAAATTTCTGGGAAAAAAAAATCCTAATCATAGAATCGTACTTGTGCAGTTTCTCATGCAGGCATGTATCTTCATCCAGTCTCCTGCCTACAAGAATTAAAGCCTTCCTGAGCTGACCACGTTCTCCACATCATTACCCACATTCCAGCTCAGAAGCAATGATTATTCCTAGCAGTGATCCTTTTCTCTCAGACATGTCACCAGAATTTGGGGCTTGTTGCTATACACACTTCCCACTGCAGGCATTCCCATGCCTCTCTTCTTTGTGAATGGAACTCAGTATTGAACAAGTACTATAAAACAAGAACTACCTCTGTTCATGCATGGAAAAAGGCACTGTTTGGAAAATTGGCTGGCCTACTTCTTTTTATAAATTAAGCAGCAAATTCAGATCTCAAATCAAAGAAGAGAGCTGCCTTTTGGGTATGCTAAAGTAATAGAAAAGACTTTTCCAGTTGTGACTACTTAACATTTGTTCTTCTGTACAGCAGGATTTTAAATATATCTCTACTCACCATTGCCAATATATATTTTAATGAATACAAGCATAATTCTTTTAGGATGACTATCACCAGGGCCCTAACACTATTTCTGCAGCCTACAGTCAAATCTGCCTCACCAATTTTATTCATATTTTTGAAATCCTTTGCTGACTGGTAATATATAAGTCAAATAATTATTGATGCACACAAAGTAATATGCAGATCTCAAAATCTACATTGGCACAGAACAGTCCTTTTAATTCAAGGCTTTTGGACACTAATCACTATATCTTTTAGTGGAAACCACAGTTTTTCACTAGATACCACTAGATTATACTGTCAAAAAAAGGCTTCCCGCCACCCCAACCCACTTTTGGGCAGATCTTGAAGCACTAGAGTGTACTCAGTAGTTGAAGCTGAAGCCTGCTTTCCAAAATAAATTCAGTTTTAGCCCATACTTCAAAATCTTCTGTAAGGCCCTTTTCATCTTCAAATTTGGTATGCATGATTTGTGGCCAGGAAATGCCTATTTGACCCTTAGGAAAGCTATCCAGAAAAGCCATTTCTGTCATCTGGAGTGAACACATAAATGTTAACCAATCAGGGATTTCTCCTATCACTGTCTACTTCATAAATGGCTCATTTCTAATGACTTGGTAACAGCCTGGTAGACAGTTAAAGAAAGAAAAAAAACTCAAACAAAACAGTTTCCTCTATTACCGCTTTTCTGAGTCAATTTCTTATTTGTGCAGTACAAAATTAAAAGGAAGAAAATAAGTGCAATAGTATTTGCTGGAGAGATATTTATCTGGATGGAAGACAAATGGCTAAATCACCCACTATAGCCTGTTTGTTCCTTATCAGATATTATCCTCACTATCCTGATTTATCAATTAATATACAGTAATCTCTAGAAAAATTGTTTGTTTTCTTTTTCTTGATATGTGAGGTAGACTTCCAGGGAAGAGCCACAGTGCAGCTTTGAAAAAGCCAGGAGTGTTAGGCAAATTAACAAAACAATCTCCTTCTCTTTCATTATTTCCTCAGCAGCTTCCAAAAATCCTTCTCTTGTCAGTATTTTTCATATTTGTGATTCTGATGAATTAGTGCGTCTTAGTTACAAATTCCAGTCACAACTGATACAAGCAATGTCTGTTTAGAAACAACAGATAATTTGGTTTTATGCACATGATAAAAAGCACTAGAGATTGTCAGCACTGCATTAGCCAGGCAGCTTGCCCACCTGTGGTGCCTTCCTAAGGCGTTTCCAAGTGGATCTGCAGAAATCCCTCTGGCACAACTGTCAGTCACAGGGTCAGTCAGCGTGTAGGGGAAGTCCAACCCAGAAAGCAGAGGGCACTTCAAAGTTACTAAGAGCTTTCTTCACACTTTCAGGAAAGCACTTCATAAAGCAGTTTATTCTATCTGTCTGTTATGTAAAACTGGGGGTGGGGAGGGCCGTTGTTTCAAACAACTCTGAGGTTTTGTTGTTTTTGTAGTTCTTTATTTAATGCATTTTGCATAAAGGCTGAAGTCTGTCAACTCAGACTGAAAAACTGCAAATTCAGAACATTATCTTCACATCCTTGTACCATATAAGACAAGTGTTTGATATACCTAGGATAAGGTTATTTTCTAACAAAAAGAGAAAAGATTTTGCAGTTTGCAAAAAAAGCTTATACATATATAAACATTTATATATGTTGCCTTAAAGAAATAATAAAGAAAGTGTCAGACTTCTCCCAGCAAAATCCATAAGAATGACGGTCAGATGTTCTCTAGAACAGAGAGATCATACTGAATAAGTGCAAAGTCTTTTAAAGGAGAATCTTGCTCACATGTAATATTGCAACAATCCTTATTATCACTGCTGGAACTTTGTTTTTATTGATAGGTTATCCAAGTAAATAATTGTTATGTGAATAGATCCTAAATCAGTATCAATTTTTGTTGCTTGTAACTCTGTCTGGTAGGAGAAGAGTTTCTTTAAAGCTTTTATTTATTTTGGAGATGGCAAACGCTAATGCCGGAATGAGTCCCTGGTCCTCCTTCTGTCATTGCAACAATCTATGCATTTGTACATAGTCATGTGTCATCATGGTATGTGGTACCTATAAAAGTGAGCCAAAAAGGAAGGTCAGGTAGAATATAACTTTAAAACACAAGATTGTAAGAGTGCAAACGTTGAAGTCTGTCTTCTCTGTAACTCCATTGACTGCAGTGGAATGGCGCCAAGGCTGAGGTTGGGTAACTTAATTGCAATACATTTTATGCTTATTATATGAATCCATTTCTTTGTCTGCAAGTCTGAAAGCAACCTTGTCTGCAGGTGTGCTTTTCAAGCTTTTATTGTCCTAACCTCCTGGAATCACAATCTATGAGTAGGCAGGACTTTATTAATCCATAAATTAGAAAGACCTTTTTTTGTCATTCCTAAAAAAACCTGCCTCATATAAGGTTCAGAAAGTTTCTTTACCATACCCAGTCAATGTGGATTTGGTCATGCTTTGCAGAGTAAGAGAAAGGATCAATAAGGCCTGCTAAAAGATGCATAAGTAATGTTTCCCATTCCCCCCAGCTCAGATCCTACCAGACTTACACTCCCTCATAATGACTTTAATGACTCATAAGGACTTTAGAAATATTAAGATTTTGTTTTGCTTAGCCTACATAAATGGGAACAGGAGTTTGATCACTGCCTACAATGCTTAGATGATTGCAAAGCTAGAGTCTTAAAGAAAAAAAAAAAGAAAGTAGAAAACCACAGCCCATACATGTTCAGGTTCAGCTGTTTAAATGTTGGGGCCAAAGGGAAGAGATTTGTTAGGCCTGGACTTATAGATGGCTTTATGGTTTCAGGGCAAGGCTTTGACATCCTTGCTAAACATCAGACTTCAGCTGGGGTGAGATCTCTGGATATTGACTGGGCATAGCTGCAAATTAGTACAGGAGCAGCCCTACACACAGCAGGAGAGTGGGATGAGATGGGTGCATGGGCAGCATGGGAAACAGTTCTGGAGCTCAAAACCCCTTCATGCCTCTGTGGAAGGAAAAACATTGCCCTACTCTGAAAAATTCTCACTAGCTCAATATTTTCTTCCCACATATTGAAGAGAAGTCACGGATAGAGGGAAACCAGTAAATGCAATTTTCTGATGGCTCAGTTTTCACTGAGGTAGAATTAACTCTGGGACAAAATGGTGAACTATGAGGGCTGAAGAAGGAACACAGATGAACTTTTAGCTCTGTTGTCAAGAACTTAATTGTTGTGGCCAGGCAATGCCAGAGAGAGGCATGGTTGTCTTCCCTTACAGATGTTCAATGAGACAAAAGAAATATCAGTGCCCCTCAGGAAAGGAGTCTTCATGGAAGTATTTGTGGGTTTTTTCTCCCTCGGTATTTGTCTTCTCTTTTTCTTCCTTCTTGGATTATCAGTCACTTTCATTTGGAAAGCCCTATTCCAACAGCTTCCTTTGTTGGAGAAATCCTCTGAATTGCCTTTATCAGGTAGGCAAAGGGGATCAAATTTTCAGTCCATATTAATCAGCATGGCATTATGTGTTCCCGGGGAACTACACTAATTTATACCAGCTGTCCCTCTTATCCTCAGAGACCCAAGATATAATTCAATAATCCAGGCTAACCACATGACAGCTACAGACATTTCTTAGTTACTACTGCATAAAATGACTACTGGGGGAAAATATTCAAAGCATTCTAAAACTCCCTGAAGACAAAAAATAACAACGAAATGCATTCCTTATTTATCTTTCTTCACAAACCTAGAACTTCATTCTGCTTCCAAAGAGGTCTTGAGAGAGGACAAAATAGGATTTACCAGTGTTACCACTGCATCTTTTTTCCAATGTGTATAGCATGTGCAGCATATTTAACATTTGCAGCACTTTCTGCCAAAATGCTATTAATCTCAGTAGAAAATTGGATTAGGAAGCTTTGAATCACTCTTGAAGTTATCATTTACTACAGATGTGTGTGCACATGCAAAAGACTTGAAGAAAGAATTGTGTCTTCTGCTACATCCTCTGGAGATGAAATTATGTCTCTATTCAATTCCATTACAGTTGTTTATTAGATTGGAACAAAATCATAAAAGCCTGCATATTAGCTATCATACAGTACAGATATATGCATCCATCCATATATATGTGCACATATGACATGCAGACTCACAGTTCTGCAAGCTTACCTACACCCTTTTGCATAGATCCACAGCACATGGGATAAAGGCAGATTTTAATATTCATTCTCTGCAGTACTAACCAAAGTGTCTCAGTCTGATAGCTGTGGGCCAGATACCAGTTTTGAGCTCCCCCCTTCCAAAAGATTTGAATACAGACTGGTAGAAGATATTTGGGTGTTGATACCTATTTCTGGAATTACTAATCCACTCTTTCCTTTAAGCAGAGACATAGTGACTGTCTTACTGCTCCAAGTGCCTTTGGAAGAACATAGTACAGTCTTTGGCTGCTATGAAAATGATGAAGGACAAATCACCCTCTTTCAGGGTCATAAAAGGCAGTGAAATGGATGGTGTTAGCTGGAAGGCTGTATAAGGTAACTAAGCAATGCTGTACCCAATTATTAAGCTCAGTGCATGATGACGGGAAGAGACTCTTTGTAAGTCACTGCTTTACATTTTTTGATATTGACACTTTCTTAATATATTTAATTCTCTTAAGGTAAGGAAGTTAAGTTAAGGAAACATAAAAGAGTATTTCTATTTTTTTCTCTCAGCTGTAACAGTTTTGTGCATCAAAGAGCTTTAAAGAAAAACAAAACTGAAAGCATTCCATGGAAAGTACAACCGAGTGAATGTCTCCAGACTGCAGCAGTATTCTCAAAAGACAGCTACGTGCAGAAAAAGAGGAAAATATAGGTTTAGATTGGCATGAAAAAGTCTTTAGAACTCTACCTCAACACCCCTTTGGAATTTTCAGTTTAAAACATTTTGCTCCTTTGTCCTATAGGCCTTGGTAAAGTCCTTGCTGACTTTTTTATAAGTCCCCTTTTATACACTGAGAACCTTCCTCTTCACACAACCCCCCAGTCTTTCTTGACAGGGGAGATGTTCCAGCCCTCTTGTCATTTTTGTTACTATCTTCAGGACCCACTCTAAGAGATCCAGGTCTCTCTTGTGCTGAGAGCCCCAGAGGTAGATGCAGTTTACTCATCTGCAACTTTCATTAATGACAGACAATAATTTCAATTACCACATTTCTTTTTTTTTCAGTAAAACAAAAGAGATCTAGCAACATGTTTTCTCTGAGTAGCATCCAAATCTATTTTAATAACTATACTGAATGTGGGCCACAGTGTAGGAGATTATTGAAGCCATCTTCTCAGATAAACTTCATAGTCAAATCCTAAGTGTAATAAAGTGACATGGACATTACCACTAGCTCTGTTACACTGCAGTGTGCCAATAGTGATAACACACTTATGAAAACTGTGCAGCCTATTAGAAAATTCCATTGAACCCTACAATTACTACATACATATTTTACCATCTTCCCCCCAGGTTTTGAAGTGTGGGTTTAAAAATTGAAAGAACTATTTTAATAACCTTTTAATGGAATAAATCTTGCAAATGGCAACTTTATAACTAACATTAGTTCTTGTACATCTGCTAGTCCCAGCATAAAAAGCTTTGAGAATGAGCTAACTGCAAAACCCCATAGAGTTTAATTTAGCAGAGTAATGGAGACATTGCAATAAGAGTTAGCATAGACATAAAAAGAAGAGTTTCTACAGTGGCAGAAAACATGAAAAGGAAACAAATGCAGTATAGGAAGTATAGAAGTTCCACAGAAAATTACTTGATAGGCTCTGATTGAGGAAAGCTGTCCATCTCCAGATGAGTATTTGTAAGCTTTCAATTTAGCAATGTGTTTGTGAAGTCATTACAAATTATCTACCATCATGGGAGCCACATTATGCATGAAAAAATGTAGAATTATTCAGGATAGCTTTAAAAAGGACAACATTTGTTTCAAATGCTTTCCCTCCATTTTATTGACAATTACATATTCTGATCTAAGATGACCTAACTTTTGCCTACATTCTCATTCTTACAACAAATTCTTTCCTTAATTCACATGGAGTGTAATTTTACAAAACTAAAATGTTAAAATGTTTTTAGTTCCAGAGAGCAAAAACCTATGCAACAGTTATATATATTCATTTACTTGGAAATGGAAAAGGATTTAACTGGCATATTTTATGCAATCATCATGACTGACACAGATGATTGTCTCCTTCCTAGGTTTTATGAAGTATCCTTTCAGATTCTGTCTTTTTCTGAAGATATATTCCAGGAGAAGCAAGCCTAAAACAAATGCACTATAAAATGCTGAAAAATTAAACTCTAAATTCAGGAAATGGTTAGTTTTCCAGATTCCAGAAATACTCTTCTCTGTGCTAACTGCACAACAGGTCCAAACAGTAAGTGCCAGTACATATGCCCACACTTCAAGCACCTGAGGCTGATTGGAACAATCCAGTACAGTCCTGCACAAAGATGCAAACTTCAGATTTGCAGTATACAGACTCAGGAACAATTGGTTAATTTACTACAAGCATAGAAATTATGACAAGAATTGTGACAAAGAATTAGCATACCATGCACAGTATCCTCTTACCTAAAATATGCTGTAAAATAGGCAAGACCTGCTCTCTGGGGTTCTTGCCCATTTATACGTTCCTACAGTACTTAGAGTGTGTAATGTTAATTTTTCCCCTGGAAAACTATCCCCAGACAATTGCTTCAGCTTCACTTCACACACACATTGCTCTTCCCTGATCCCTACAGAATTACAGGCATATTTTGACTAAGACCACTTGCATTTAAGAAAGTTTACTCCCTTAGGTCTCTCCTAAGAGATGTCTCCAGATGACTGTTCAGAACTGAATTTAAACTTATGTAGTGATTTTCCTCAGTGGGATCCTGTGTCTGTGCTGACTTTCATGGGGAACTGAGGAGACAAGCCTCCTTAAAATTAGTGTTTATAAATATCCTGCCCCACAGTGCACACCAATTTTCACAAAGAAGGGTTACATGCTGTAAGTTTATACTTACACTTTCCAGGACTAATTTACCCATCTTAAACAGTCCACAAAACTTTGTGCACTTTATATTTTAAAAATTCATCATAATTGTCTTAATATGAACTAAAAGCATTATATAGATGCAATATAAGATATAGATGCAAATAATATAGATGCAATTTTTTAGGGTGATTACTTCTAAGAAAATCTGGTTCAATGCTCACCAAAGAACTGACTTTTCCTGACACAGTTTAAGAAACATACAAACTGATTAAAAATGTTATCTACTGATTCTTTGCCTAAGGCTCAGAAACAATGTTTTTCAGTTCAGTATCTTTGAGCTTGAACTGGTAGAAAGAGACACTTCAGTAACGTTAAAATATGTAAAGCAAAAATTGTTAAATGCTAAGAAGGCAATCAAGGAAGGATACTAAATTAAAATAGAAAGAAATAAAAATAGACTCAGCCTGTCAATGCCTGGAGGTATACATAACTGTAAATGGAAAGAACAAGGAAGTGGTGTGTATCAGTCTACCTAATAGATACCAAAAGTGGCATGAAGAAATAACAACTTTCATTCAGAATATTAAAACCCTCTGCTAGTGATGTCCTTTGAAAAGCACCTAAAATTTTTTTATCCTTGTCAGCTTGTAAATGAAAAGTCTTAGAAGTCCAAGATGCAGAAAGATGGAAGCTGAAAGGGAAATAGCTGAATCTCTAAAGACAAATAATTGATTCTCCATGTAGATTAGATGCAGAAAGTATGTGAGAAAAAAAATGTACCAAATAAAAAAGCAATTAAAGAAAATAGAAACTTCTCTAAAAATCAAACTTCTTTCATTAAAATTCAGGATGCTGTATAACTGCCTCCACTTTTCTATTCAGATGACATATTACAAGTCAAATATTTGGGACATGTCTAAACTGCATCAAAACTTAATAGAACTTTGACCATGACAGCATAATGCAAATGATTATATCTCATTAAAATTTGTCACTCTTACAGGTAAGCTGAAGAATGACAAACTGAAAGCTAGCTACAGTATCAAAGGTTGATTGCAAGGCATCTGAAGACCTCATTCAAAGACCAGTTGCCTGCAGCATTTATTGATAATATGTAATGCAGAATGACTATCAGCAGGGCCAAATCTGAGCCTGCACAAAGCTACTCTGGTTTAATGGGAGGAAACCAAGGAACTTCATAGTAACAGCCAGAACTAAGTAAACTAAGCCTGAGCAGCAGATAAAATCCAACAGAAATCAGTCCTTTTGAGTTGAACTATTCATGGGCCTTATGAAAAACTTCACCAACTCTGTGTTCTGGAAGGTGGCTTGTTATTGTTGGGTCCCAAGGGAATCCTAGCATGGACAAACTCACCCAAAATGCTTCCATCAGGGTGCCTAAAGACAGTGACATTATAAAACTTCAGTAACCAGACATACAAATGAGCCCTGGGGAATTCATAACAGCATTTTCCCATGTGGATTCTCTGATGTCTGTCTAGGATGAAGTCACACTCCTGCAAGAATACTAAATAATGACACTCATTTTTGTTTATTTTTTTGAGACTCACATTCCTTCAAAGTGATTGAAGTTGGCCTCAGGACTCAAAAGTTACAGAGGAGACCTCAAAATCCTATATGAAATAAGATTACCTGAGACTTTTTCTTTAAGAAACCAAACAGTGTTATTGTGAAAAAGAAAACAGAATTCATCCTAGGATTTTCAGGGAGGCATCAGGACAATGCTCGTTGTCATATGGGTCAGTTATGTAGTACTGCAAGGAACAGGGCTTTGATTTGATGATCCCCATGGGTCCCTGCCAACTCAAGATATTTTATGATTTTAAGTACTGTATTCTGATTGTCTCGTCCCTAGCACTCTTCCCAAAGACTCAGTGATTTGCAAGGTAAAATAACATGTGGAAGATAAGTGTTTAAAAAACATACTTTCTCTAGAGGTGAATAGACATGAAAGGACATGATAAAAGTACAAATAAAAAGTATTTTTAAATGATAAAAATACAAATGAATTCTAAGAGGGAGTAGTAAGATCAGGATTTTTCCCCCCCTCTCTACCAACAGAATGCTAAAGTACATTTTCAAAGGAATTGAATGACTTTATAGTGAAGCCTAAGGTTCACTTTCAGAACTCTGTCATGAGTTGTAACTATATCTGAAGCTATTGTGATTTTTTAAAAAAAGGTGCAGCATTTCAAAGAGAGCAAAACTATGTGCCTTACAGAAAACAATCCCCCAAAAAACCACGAACCAAAAAACATCTAAAGAAACAACATATGGAAAGAGAGAAATAACTAATGTAAAAAGCATAAACCAGCTTCTAAGTGTGAGAAGGACAAAGTTTAGCAGAACTATACTGTCAAAAATCAAAGTTTCACTATTTCTACAACGTGTCAATGTGCTGAAATGCCAAGATTCAGGAAATATACACTGCCTTATATTTATTATACTTTCTACTGTGCTGATGGGGATTCTTTTAAAGCATTATATTTTTAAAACAGGGCAATTGTTTCAAGAAAGGTAGTCATAAATTGCACCTTCCAGTTGACATTTCTTCCTAAGAAACAGCAGCACACAACAGGTACACTCACAGATTGCACTTTAGTAATCCTAGGGGCCCTACCTATCCCTGTTACACTCTTCTTTAAAGTCTCTGTAATTTTCTGTTTAATCATTCTGAATACTCAAGCACAGCAGAGTTTTAAAATCAGCCCAGCCCTCTGTTTTGACCTAATAATAAATACCTAGAAGCTGCTGAGATCAGAAGAGATCAGAATCCTCCTGAAAAACTGTGCTTCTCAGAACCTTCCTCTGACTGCTGAAGACACAATTACAAGTTCTCCCTTAATCACATCACAAGGCACTAAGGAAAGCATGTAGGTCCGTCCTTAATCACACCTCAGTGAAGCACAGTCTGAACTAGATTAACCCTAAGTAGCAAATCTTCCTCACACAGCTGAAAGAAACCATGAGATTATTATTATTTTTTTTTAAATTTGAAAAGGAACCCTGGCAGGCTGAACAGGAAAACTGAGGCTTTTTTGCTCTTCTGCTGTCTCCCAACTGCTTCTTCCATGACAGGCAACTCACATCTGCCTGGAACCACTGGTGTCACTGACAGCACTGCAAAGGGAGCAACCACAGTAGGGCTGCCCTGTCCCTGGCTTCAGAGCCATGACACACCATATGATATCTATTTCTATTTATATATTTATCTGTATATTTCTATTTCTGAGTGCACGTGTGTGATCTTGTGTTATATTGCAGTACTTCCCCATTATTACATGGCTCTATTTCATGGCTATAAAGACTCCACAAATGACAGCATTATAAGTTTTAAAAGAGCTTGTTAGATGTCTGGTTGACATATAATGGATAAAATTCAGTAATGAAATTAAAATGAAATCAAAGTAAGGAGGATATTTGAACACTTAAACCATTTAAACTCTCGCAAATTACTATCCAAATGGAAGTCCATTTTTATTTCTAAGGCAAAATCTATGAACTACTCTGGGCTGGGGAGCTGTGCTCTCTAGGAGACACTGGCAGTAGCTCCAGTAATGAATTGGTTACACAAATTCATGCCTAAACCCCCTAGAATTCCATTGCATGTCTGCTAAGCATCTAAGTTAATCTTCTGCTTTTCTTGGAAAAAAGGGAACACACAAGTTTTTTTGACTTGAATATCTAGTGCACACCAGAACACAGCACTCCATCAAAGGATAACCCACTTAACTAAGAATAGGCCTTTCTCAACCCTAGCACCTTGTGGAGCAGAAGGTTTCTTTCTCCTTGGGGTCCTTGAGAACTGTTTATCCAGAGGGAGATTTAGGTGCTAAATGTCCACATGCTTTAGATCTCATGTGAAAGACTGCATCAAGGAGAAGTCAGTTTGGACTGAAAAAATGTGGATGCTATTTATGTCAAGGGCCTAAACAAATATTTTCTTTAGGCTGCTGCACAGAGTCTGAAGACAAAATATCTAGACAGTAGAGGAGCATAATTTATGTGGAAGAGTTACTTCTCAGCAATGAAGGTTTTAAGGACAGCTGGCAAATAAGATAGATTTGATGAAGTTCTGCTTTGTTCAGGGGCAAAACACATTTTCAGCATCTTGTTAAATGTAATTTGAAACAAGATGTGTGACTTTTCCTGGCACAGCAATTCCTCTCATTTCCCATCAAATGGCTCTTGTCAAATTAGGCTGCTTGGAGTTATAGGCTGGGAACATTTCTCTCATTTTCTCTTCCTTAGGGAATCTAGCACAATATAAGTGCAACAACAAAAACATAGGCATCAATTTATGATATGGATCCTAGTTTGCCTACAATAACTTCTCTGAAAAGCTACCATCATTTCTGTTTTAAGGTGTGCTCTCTATGAAGAATGAATTTTACCCTCTAGCCTCCTATTATCACAGAAGGTTTTATTCCACACTGCCAATATTAATATTTTCCATTTTTCTGAACTTTTTTCGATGAGGCTTAAAAATGTAAATATTGAAAAATTTTCTCTATTTTGTACAAACAAAGCCAATGAAGAACACTGATGGACTGCATGAAGGGGAAAGAAAAGTGTATTTAAAAATAGTACACTTATTTCCTAAACAAATAAAAAGATTTTTTTTTTCTCTAGACTATTAATAAAAGATTGAAGCTTTCAAAATTCATGACATGTGGGGCTAAACCAGTCTATTACAGATTTCTACCAAGTATAACTGATGCATCATTTTTCAGCAGGAAATGTAAATTAAATTGAAATAAGAGGGTTGTACTTACTGTAGCTAATTCATCAAATTTTCCAAAAAGCTCATTCAGCAGTTTCACCAGCTCTTGGGCAGTGCATTGTGATGCCAAACTAGTGAACCCCACAATGTCTGCAAACAAAATGCTGTAAAGAAGGAAAGAGAGACAGATAAATCAGTAGAGAAGATACCTTCACATTCTTATTACTCTCTTTCATAGCACAAATGTGACCCAAAGCACAAACTCCAAAAAGTCCTGAAATAGTATCAATAAAATGCCAGTTGCAATTAAAAAAAAGGAAAATATTCAGAAAAAAGGGCTTTAGTCTGGTGCTCTCAACTGTTGTAGAGAACTCTCAGATGCTTTCAATGGCTACATACCCACCTGGCAGATGAGGCAAAGCACCTCATCCATGGAGTGCCCAATGAGTACTCTAGGAGCATGGTGAACAATTTATTCTCTTTGCAGCTATGACTCCTCAGCTAAATTGGTTTCACAGACAGTTTGGCACTGCTGGAGTTCCACAGCCAAACAGATAAACCCTGCATGAGGTTTACTAGGTACTGAAAGGCAGGGGTTAATAACTTAGGTGCAGTAGCTCTGTGATGTGGTCTTACAGTAGCTCCCTGTGAGGAGCTAGAATCCACAATGTTAAGCCAGTATTCTCTGCACTGTGCTGCCTGGCACAGGTAAGTGTCCAGCTTTCATCAGTATTAACAAGGTTTTAATGTCCAACAGTTTAATCTGCTTTAACAATCCCTGCTAGTCAGTGTTGATCAAGGGAGATAATTGAACTGAGTGCAGGTACCATTGTGATTGAGAGAATAAAAATCCTTGTGTAAATCAGAAAACTCAAGAGAGTGGTGCTGTGATCCTTTCAACTCTTTAGACTCCTTCTGCTGGTAGAAGCACAGAACCAGGACTGCATTTATCTCCAACACCCAGACTAGAAATGTCAAATAATTAATGAAAACACCAATAAACCATCCCATGATATACAGCCTAGGTATACTTGACATAGGGTTAAATTTAGTTTGCTAATTGTAAGTTGAATTAACATTATGTACTCCCATCTGCCTCAACAGAACTTCACTCTTTAGATTAAAAAGCAATGCTAGAAAAGCAGGTCTAATCAATCTACTGTTTTCCACTCTTCATAAGCAAGTCTCAATACTCCTAACGTGTTACAAAAAAATGGCAAATACAACTCCTGACTCAGACCCTGCTTCTATAATTTCATTTAAGCCAGTTGTTTAAATCCCTTGTCCACCACAGCAAGTAAGTAGCATACCCCAGCACAAAAACAACTCATCCAAAGTTCAATGACATTGGTCTGCAAACAAAACCTCTATGTTGTCATGTTAATCCTTGGGGCAGTGTCTCCATCAGTACTCAGGAGAATGCATTATAAAAACATTGCTCAAGATGGCCCTGGTTCAAGGAAAAAATAGTTATTCAATTTCCATGCCATTTAAACATAATAAAAAGGCTTCTTACAATAAAAAAAAAAGTCAGCATTTAGTTAATTTTACTGATTCATGTCTCTGCTATCCTAAAAGTGAACCAGCCAAGTGATGGGTCAAGTAAAATAGATTAACAGTGTTCAATAACACCAGCAGAGTGACCTGCATATTTGGCCCATGAAAGCAGCTGTGGGAAAGCTACAAGGCATGGGAGGAAGTTTTACATTGTGAACAGATTTTTGGTGGGAGGCTGATTCTCTGTGACATTGAAGCCACAAGAAAACTGTTTCTTGTGGAGTAGTTTCCATGGCATGGCAAGAGAGACTCCTTTCCCTAAGTGAACTGAAGAAAGACTATTTTAGAGGTGGCAAACTGACTGAAAGTCCCAGGTTTTGTCTCTTTACGTTGTCAGTGGGAAAGAAAAGAGGGTGTTGGGGAAGAGAAAAATACTGAAACTTTATTCTGATTTTCTTTTAATTCTGTTAATAGAGTTTACTTTATACCCTTTAAAGTTTGAGCCTGCTTTGCTTTCCTCCTAATCCTTATCTTGCAGCAGAAAATGATTAAATAATTCTAGTGAGTGCACTGGCATTTGACCGGCATTAGACCCACTACATTAATTGGTGTATTGGCCAGGAAACTCAGATAGGTGAACCAAAACCACAACACTTAATCAGTGTTTGTGTCTGGTTTTTGAACTGAAATCACCACACCCATTTCTGTCCATCTGTAGCCTTTTCCCACACTACTTGTACTACAAGCATGTGGGGCAGCACCAACACATACTCTCATTGTACAACATCTAAAAAAATTAGAGTAGCATCTTGGTCTGCGACATGGAGTCAAATTACCCAACTGATGCAATAAACTTTTTTATGTTCTACTCAGGTTTTTGGAAAGTAAAGGACAAGAAGTTCTTTATGAGGAGATGGCAAAGTCAGTCACAGGAATTGAGAACAGAGAAGAGATTTGAGTTCTTGCTAAGGCCATGAAATCATAACGGAACTAAAGAGAGAAATTGTAAGATATACAGTGCTAGAATTCCAGTCATAAACCTAAGCTGTTTCCAGGGCCATATATATTCAAATATTCTCAAAGTCCAAGTCCCCACACTGTCACTGAAATTCCCTTTCCTCTGTTTTGGGTATATTATTAATACAGAAATACTGAAAGCTTTAAATTTAGGCCACGTCTAACATACTCAGAAAAGTTAAATAAAGCAGCTACAGGAGTGACATGAGTTTTAAAGCATATTAATCACTCCAGCAGATACACTCATTCAAGAGCAAAGTAGTCTTACTTCACAATAACTAAATCTGTAATTGCTATGGAAGTCCACATCCTCAGACAGGACTAAACTAGAGTAAACTAAGATTACCTTATTTATGCATGAAAGATGCCTCATAATGGTATGGTATACAAAGGAACACTTCAAAATGATTGCCAAGTAATTTTATTTTTAAAAATGCAAATGCTGGCATATATAGAAACAAGAAGTAAGAAGCTACCAATTAACAATTGTTTCTCTTAATGACCATTCAGGGATGTAACTGTCCTTTCTTTAATTCCACACAATTAAACAATTTGATTCCACAGAATTAATAATGCCATTGGGCACTTTGTGGAAAACCAGAAAAAAAGAAAGTAATCTCCTTTAATTATTCTTTAATTATTAATTAAAGAAGAGAAATGAAAGTGGAAGAAAATTGGAAACAAAGGACAAAAGTGACTTCTGCTCGCTCAGCAGCATAGCTTGCACATGACTCAAGCCCTGCTTTTCCCTACAAGCAATGTGAATGTGCTTAGGAAGGCTAGGCAGCTATTACAGTGTTCTAACAGCTGCAGAGTAATAGTCACAGAGGCTGGTGTTGCCTCATTGCCCAGGGGCCACAATCTCACATGGCACAGAAATGAGACTGACTAGACTACAGTTCTCCAGATTTTCTGCTTTCCCCTTTCTAAAAATGAGGGCTATAGTTCCCTATTTCCAGTCATGAGGGACTTCACCTCACTGCCATGACTTTTCAAACATATAGTGGCTTAGCAATGTCATCTGCCAGTTCCCTCAGAGCTCACAGATTAATCTACTCGGGTCCTATGAACTTGCACAAATTCAGGCTCCTTAGATGGTCTTGAACCTCATCTACACTTGTTTTTTTTTTTTGACCAGGGTGGCATGGCTGGGGCACTTGGTGTTGAAGAATGAGATGCAGAAGTTGTTGAGAACCTCAGCCTTCCCTTTGGCCAGGGTAGCCAGGTCTCCTATTCCTTATTGGAGAGAATCCAAGATATCCCTAGCCTTTCTTTTGCTTGCAACATATCTATAGAAGCCTTTCTGCTACCCTCATTACCCATGGCAGACTCAATTCTATCTGGGCGTTGGCTTCCCTAACCTTGTCCCTAACTTCCTGTATAATTCCCCTGTTTTCTGTCCTTGTTTCCACTTCCTGAAAGCTTCTTTTTTTTTGCTCTGGGTTTGCTCAGCAGCTCCTTATCCATCCATGATGGCCTCCTAGCATTTTTGCCTGATTTCCTTTGTGTCGGATGCATAAATCTGGCCATAACAGAACTCCCAAACTCGACCAGCCTAGAAGTAAACGAGTCCCTGGGTGAAACAATGGTAGTCTGGATTCCAACTCAAACAGGGGACCCCAGCCAATTCCATTCAATCCTGAATGCAGAGAAATCAGCTGGTCAGTGAGCTGGGTGGTGTTGAAACCTCCACCAGGCAGTTGATCAAGTTCGGGAATTTTGAGCCCCGTGTTAAAGAGGGCGTGCATCAATAAATCTGGGCTGTGTTGCATGATCTCAGTGTGCTCAGTCATGTGCCTGTCTCCAAAAATGCAACCCCAATATAACAAGTGGTGACCTGCCAACAGGATTGACACAGCTGCCACCTGTAGAGCAGGGCACTCCTAATCCACCAGTAATAATTAACATACCTGTATTTTCTATCTCAAAGCTTTGTACACATATCTTTTCACACAATACCACTATAATTAACAACAACTGACACGCAGGTTTGCATAAATGTTATTTTTCCGAATATATTGGAGCATAGTAGAGCCAAATAAAACATTAATTGCAGTGTCTAAAGACAGTGAATGTGGTTAAATATCCCCTTTGTGTTCATAGCTTTAAATTATAATGAGCGGCAAAGTATTATAAAGAAAAGTGCTAAAAGTTTCCATAAACTCGCAGATTTTAAAGAAGTGTCTGAGGGCTAAGTCTGTAAGAAGAGAAGTGTTTCATTAGTAAATTTCAGTTGCAGAGTTTTCTGACTATTTTCCACCTGTCACTTCTGTTTACAATGTCTATAAAATAATTTTCAAGCTGAAAATCACTAACAACTACCTTTCATATTTGTTCATAGCTAAAACATTCATGCCAACTTCTCTTGAAGTCAATAGCAGGCTCCTGAATATAGCAAGTCTGTCACTGCTATCACTGAAATACTAATTTGCATGTTTTCTTATCTTTGAACCAAAATATGTCCACGGCTTTTAATATTGGGTTTTTTGTAGCTAAGTATGCAGATGAAATAATAACAAAACTGAAGTCACTTGAGATTACAGAAAGGTTAAAAACTATACATGAGAAGGTATCAACAGGAACTTCTAATTAACAAAAATGGTTTGTCCTGCAGCTTCAAGGTTATGCCCTTATATTTTTTCTGAAGAAAGCATATTAATTAGGATGCATGATCATCCCAAAAAACATGTTTAAATTAATTGGAATTGTTGATTAACCCATGTATACTGTAAATTAACATTTCCCTTTTTTATTTTCCTTGACTAACCCTGACTCATTGTAGTAAACTGTTTCCAAAAAGGACTTGAACTGATACATACATTATGTTCATACAATATTCATGGTAATATTCACCTGGACTTCATCATCTTACAGTGTTGATGCTTACAAATGCAGATACAGATGATAGAACCAGTATTTGACTGAACACACTTTGTAATAACTCTAGATAATAGCAGCATAACACAGTTTTGTCACTTTCAATTTGATGATTAATCATAAATCCTTCAAAGAAAAATATACCATGCAAAGTAAAATCACAAAGTTATAAGGAAAATGCACAAATGCCTTTCACTGCTTTATAGAATTTTCTTTGACATGATTTGATTTTTCTAAAACTTAACTTGTAAAGCTACAAATACATTCTAAGGGTCTTATTAAATTTATTTCAAAGGGATTTCAGATAGCAAGATTAGCAGTAACATTTTGCATTTCATTTCAATAGCTCTTGTTAATTTCTTTTGCACATAACTCCTAAGATATTAATTTCTTTAAAATATGATTTAATTTATACAGAGGAATGTTACTATTTCAGTCTACAACTATGACCCAAAACTGAGTTTTGCAAAATGAATGCTCATGGAAATAGTGATTTGACAACCTTTGGTACATATGTGTAGAGGCATCTGAGCCAGAACCCAGAAAAAGCTGACTCACTGGCTGGAATATCTGGAATGCCTTTCCAGACACCCATTAGAGGTATGTTTTTTTTCAGCCTGGAGAAGAGAGGGCTCCAGATTGACATATCAGCCTTCCAGACCCTAAAGGGGGGTCTACAACAGAGCTGGAGATGGACTTTTTATCAGGTTCTCTACTGATAGGACAAGTGAGAATGGTTTTAAACTAAAACTGGGTAGATTTAGATGAAATGCAAAGAAGAAATTCTTCACTATGAGGGTGGATCAGGTTTCAAAGAAAAACCATGGATACACCATCTCTGGAAATATTCAAGCTCAGGCTGGTCAGGCTTTTGAGCAACATTATGTAACAAAAGATGAGCCTGACTTAGACACAGAGACTGGACTAGATGATCTTTAAAGGCTCTGTCCTACTCAAACCATTCTATGATTTAATGATTCCAATGTTTAATGGAAGTTTCCTAAGGATTTTTTTTTTTTAGAGCTACCTAGACTATTTGGGTTGAAACACCAACAGCTATTTCTAATTTGTTCTGGTATATAAATTCTGAACAAAAGCAAGCAGCAGTACAGTGAGCAAGTTCAGGAAAGAACAGTATAAACAGACATTTTTCTCCTCTGTCACAGAGACAGACTGGGTCAGCACTGGCATACGAGTTACATGCATCATTCTCTCATACTCCTTGACAATCAGAAACATTTCTGGGTAAAAACAAGCCCAGAGTTATCACTCCAGGACCTTGTGTATTGCTGTTTTCTCCCCCCATGATTCCTGCAGGTAGGCATAGCACCTGCACAGTGACTGCACCACAGCCAGGGGCAGCTGCACCTGCTAGACCTGAGTGCAGAGAGCCTGTGGCTTGGTTTGAGGGATTTAAGCTGCTTCCCAAGGGTGAGTACTGACAGAGCAACTCTTTTCTATGTCACTCTACCGGGCATTCAGAAGGAGAAATCCTGCCAGGTTGCACAAGAGATCTGACAGCCCATAGGTAGCAAATGTTTGCTTTGAACAGTGCTCGTTCACGTGCTTTGTGCACTTGAATAGTCCTGCTGTTTTCAATGGAGCCACTTGTATAAACAACTACTCTGCAAAGTAAGGAGGGGTTGTATGCCCTGTTTTTTATTCTCATTTGGGCCATTTGTTTAATTAAAGTACAACTTACAGTAAACAGGGTATTTTAATGGCATATGGTGCCTCAGAAAGGAACCTGTAGGACTCTTTTTGCCTCTAAGGTCAAACATAAGGTAAGTTTATTATTAATTTCATGTATTACTCACTCCATTGTTTAAGAAAAAATGCTCTCTAAAATTAAAGGAGGCTGTTAAAAATAAAAACAAAGGCAGACTGTGTTTTTTACATGATACTAATTTACAAAAACTAGCTCACTGTGAAGCCTTACAAGTACAGAAAGACTACATACAAAAGTTTGTTAATAGACATCATGACCACAGCTTTTTAAAACATTGGAATGCATAAGATAAATTAAAAAAATATTTAAGTTCTGATGTTTTCTGAAAGACAGGACAGACTAGAAATATTTGCTCATAAGTATCTGCAGATTGTATTCTGGCTTCAGATTGAGTCTCAAGAACCTCTAAAATGTCATAAGGAATCTTTTTATTAGTAGCTTTGAAATCAGGCAGTGTGTTTCCTAAAATTAATTTCTCTTCTTACAAAGCATACAGGTCTATTTCACACTTGTAAAAATAAGGCTAAATGAAACTTCTGTACCAGAGGCTCAAGAAATTTTTATCTGTTCAATGTTCATTTTCTTTTTATCTCTTCAACACTGTTGGAGTCACAGAATGAAGCAAGAAATTGTGTGGTCATACAGGAAGTCAGCCATATCCTTTTCCATCCATGAGCTGAAACAGCTTTATGAATATCTAATGTCCATTCCAAAAGAGACAAACAACAAAATGTGTTGAGATTTCCATACAGGGCATGTATTTGAGATGAAACCCAACTTAAAATTTTCATAATTTAATTATGGGTCCATGGAGAGATTCAGTCAGGACTAGTGAGTTTTTACAATAGACGCTCTACCTACATATATGATCTGTAAATTTCTCATCCCTGTAGGAATAAGGAAACAAGGAATTATGAACCTTAAATTTATCAACTTAATCTTAAAAAAGCATGTCTCCTTCATGTTACAAAGCATATTTCTGAGCACCACTGAAGAGCTGGTCTTTTGGGTAGCTTTTACACATAATTTGACATCTGGTTCCCGCATCTTCCATGGTGTCCTTATCTGGGACTACTCCAGTAAAATAACACTTGTAATGTGTTGAAACAGCTCGTGGACTGTATACAGACTATTTCCCTCTGATAAACCACAGATAATATATTAGTTGTAATTATTTTGGTTTCCTGGTTTTTGAATTTATTGTCCTTGCTATATTGGATGTGTATTTGCATATCTTGCTTTGCATGGTCCATTTGCATTAGGTTATTTGTCTCCATTTAAAACACATGCCCTCATTTCTTACTGCACAGCAATTCTGTTCAAAAACTACAAGGTATCAGATGTACTACAGATCTGGGAAGAGCTGATCAAAGGATGACACATTCCTCTCCAGAGGCACAGTGAGTTGCAGGCAGTCATTCAACAGCTCTTGGGTAGTTGATAAAATATTCACCAACTAATTGATAAGCCAGGACTGTTGTCATGGTTATCTGAAACATGCCTTTTTCCCAGTCCCATTCACTTATTACAGAGGGATGTGTATCTCCATTGTAACGTGCTTTTCTGGGAGGAGGCAAAGAAGGCAGTTGTATGAATGTCTTATTTTTCACATGAAACTCTGGCCTACTGGGACGTGGGATTTATAGGACACCACTTCACCCATTTGCATTACTTAAATAAATGGCAATACAATTTCTTATAAGTACAGATGATGAAGGAAGGTCTGCTATTTTCAGTTCTCTTCCCTGAGGATATACCTGTGACATTAAAATGACCCCACCTTACTTGGGCTTCATTTGCTCCAAAAGCACCTTCTTAATGTCAGAAAATGAATTCACCTCTCCAAAGAGGGTACTTGGATTAAAAAAACTTTTACAAACTCCACATTGAAGCAGTGAATAAGCCAGAGAAGTTTTAGTAGTTATGTGAAAAAAACAAGCCATTTACCTCCTGAGGTTACATTTCAAAAAAATCTTAACAAAAGAGAGGACTCAGATGCACTACAATCAATTACAAAGTTGTTTAAGATGACTGTACCAATATAATGAATGCAGGGACTTGTGACACATGCAAGATATAAATATACTCATCATGATATAATTATCAGTGTTACCTTGACCCTGAACATAAGGGCAACCAACAGTAGTATATATGTGTTTCATAGCATTGTGAGGATATAATTTTTAGATACAATTTTTATAAGTATATTAAGGAATGTGATCACTAAAGGGTTGAAGTAGAAGACACCCAAGCATCAAAACCTGGCATGGCTGAGACTTGGTTAGTAAAACTGACTGTAAATAGACAGATAGGTTATCATTCAAAGATGGAAGACTGGCAAGAAAAAGAAAAAAAGTGCAAAGGTGTTGGTGAGGAGTGCAACAGAAAAAAAACATGCGATATAAACAAGGATAAGTGAAGGAGTAAGACAGCTCACTCAGGTTTTGAATGTGTGCTTCAGGAGCTCTCGAATCAGACTTTGACAATTGGGAACCATCAGATACTGCAAACAACATCGTCATTTTCAGTATCAGCTTTGGGGCAGTGTGCACTTAGAACAAACTTTAAACTGATTGTTAAAGGCCAAGTTTTGTATGCAAACTAATGAGATTAATATTATGCAAGATTTAATCATTAACATGAAGTAAACTACTAATTTTTAATTCAGTAATGTTAAATATTACAGTGCAAAACTAACTTAATATGGCAGACTTCTGCATACTCCTATAACAGATATCTCTGATTCCCTTAGTGATAGGAATGCTTTAAGTTGCAACAACTTAGTCACTAGGAATTGGTCCTTGTATATATTAAAGCTCAATGGGAGGTAGAGTAAATCTCCAGAGAAGAAACTTAGTGGATGAGGAAGTTTACTCCTTTGCTACATGAGTACACCATGCAAATCAAGGCAGCTCTGTGGCATCACAAACACTGCACCTTGTTTAGTAAAAGGGTGACACCAACTGAACGTCTTTGATGCT
Organism: Luscinia megarhynchos; assembly: GCA_034336665.1. Taxonomy (NCBI): domain Eukaryota; kingdom Metazoa; phylum Chordata; class Aves; order Passeriformes; family Muscicapidae; genus Luscinia; species Luscinia megarhynchos. The sequence continues at coordinate 8,725,309 of JAPFBE010000002.1, forward strand.
GCTTTTGATGTGGAAGCAAGGCAGTAGTGTGATAAAACACAGACAAGGTCTTTAAGGAATTTGTTTTGGAGGCAAAGAAGAATAACAAATGAGAATGCACTTTAAGAAGAAGCATTATAAATGACAGCACTTGCACAGTCAACTACTGAACAAGAGCAAGAAGTAGAACTGAGCCTTAGTCAATAATCTCTGGGGGATAAGGCTCATGTGGTGTGGACAAATACACATTTCTTTTTGTTTACATCACATTTTCTGTGTTTCTATGCTATTGCCCAGGAAAATATATTAATTTAGAAGCAATTCATCTTAATATCAGAAAAATATAAATGTGTAAAAACAACCATGCAGAATAAATACTCCTGTTCACCCAAAACATAATACAGTACAAAAGCAATGACTAGTCATTTGGAAAAAGTTGTCAGTCTCCTGGCACTACTATTCTAAGATGTTTATTTATTCAGACTTATCTCCTGAAAAGATTATTAAATCTTCCTGGTGCACCAATTCTTCTACTTTGTATGAATGATAAATCTTCACTGTATTGCTTTTTTTTTTCCTCTGAAACCCGACTGCAATTATACATCACTGTCCTTGTACTAAATACTCTTGGTTCTTTAGATAATTTCATAGGCTACATCATTCCTACCTAACATTGTCATGCCTTTGAATGTAAATCTTGTGGAAAATCCTTTCAGGAGGCTTCAGGAAGTCTTCCTTCATTTCCATTGCAACATTCCTGGGCAAAAGGCTCATCAAGAGACGTTCCTAAAAGAAAATATAAAGAACATAAGTTTTGTGGTATAGTGTGTGACTATTTTCCAAAAGTTTTAAACTAGCAAACTGGACAACCTTCTCTTAATCTGCTTCATTAAAATGTCTGCTGCATAAATAATATGAACTATTTATCTCAAACTCTTGCAAACTGTGTGGGTGTCTTTTCTTAAGTCTTCTGCATTAAAAAAAAACAAAACAACAACAACCAGAAACAACAACAAACCAGAAAAAACAAACCTACACAGAAAAAGAAAAAGTCAGCTTCAAGAGAATATAATTGTCTATATTTTTCATTAACATCATAGCTCTAATAATAACAACTTACTTTATTCTTAGCAGCATTTATCTGTCTGGCTGGGAAAGACTTCCCAGGATCATTTGCTCTTCTTTTGTGTGTCCTATTTCTTCCTGGATATAATGAAAGTGTTACATTACAAGGACTTTGACAGCTGGTTATTAAGCAGTGAGAGTAGATGATGGATTTATCAGTGGACAGTAAGCACAGTTTTAATGGCATTTTGGCCAGTGTGGCAATGTCTTTAATGAACTACATCAGTACAAAACCCTGACTAAACACATCTTCTTGCTATACTCGCAGAGAATGATTTTAGCATGGGTCACTGACCTACATAAAAAGAGTCTCTAATATTATGGATCTTGTCAGTATTGACTATAAAGTCCCATGCAGTTTTTCCACATATTCTGGCCCATTCACATGTACCATCTGGAAAATCTGCAGCTGCTGTTCTTAGGTGTTGTAAGGTGTCCTTAGATACCTACTCAAGTTGTGTTTTCACCCAGAAAATGCTTGCCACTTAAAATGCATTTCTAAGTTTATCCATCAGACATGCTAGTTTTAGCCATGACAACAGTCTGAATGAATTCACATAACCACATCTGATCTGATTCAGGAATCTCTAGTTCCAGACACCAACAGGTGAGGCTAGAGCAAGGAAGGCATACCCCTGGTGGAAGAGGATTAGGTCAGGGAGTAATTAAGCAAACTGGATAGAAGTAAGTCCATGGTCCCTGGGTGGACACATTCACAAGCTCACTGAGTGAGCTGTCAGATGTTACTGTAAGGCCACTCCCAACAGTCAAACACGGTGCCTGGGAGAAGTGATGCAAGACTGCAGAAAGTTCTCTAGCCAAGAAGGACAAGAAGGAGGACACAGGGGACTGCAGGCCAGTCAGTTTCACCTTGGGTCCTGAAAGTGATGAAGCATCTCATGCTGGAAACCAAGGTGGTTGGACTAGATGACTTTCCAGAGTGCCCTTCCTTCCTCAACTATTCTGTGATTCTGTCATCTGACAATCTAGAGCCACTATAAAGGCAGCTGCAAGATGCCACAGAAGTGCATATTTTGACCCAACCACGTCCTCCTTTGCTTTAATCAATATTAAATAAATGAGAAAAAGTAAGAAGAGGATATCTGCAAGTGCTTTTGTGTTGCTAACATGTAGACATTCACCAGATAAAGCCATCAAATAATACTAAATTTTTATTAAATTTTTTTATTTTATTTTAACAGTTTGTTCTGGGAGACACATTGAAAGAAGTAATAAGTTAAACTTTGTAGAACTGCCCTGGTGAATTTTAGAGTAAAGTTCTGTCATATGTTTGTGGTGGTCCTATTGTCTTGAGGCTAAGGATCATCAGCTCTCTTCCCTACTCTTCTTATATATATGTAGCAGGACATTACCCCCTGCCACAGAAGAGCTTATCTGCTATGTCCATCAGCTGGTGCATAGGTTGGGACATTCTCCTCCCCACAGGAACTGGTGAGATAACCCAAGCTGAACAGATATCCAGCAGCAGTGAGTAATCTCTGGCACCAGGAAGGTGATTTCCCAAGCTGACAATAAACATCTCACCTTGAGAGTGAGATGTAGAAAGATAAACTTGGAATTCTTCACTAAGAGACTCATTATTTTACTGACTATAAAAGCTGCACACATTTTCACAGAGATACAAGCCTCCTGCACACACCCTGGAAATGTGCAGGACTTCTCCAATGAATTCAGATGCAAATTCTGTGGTTACCTTCCTGGGAATTAAGAGGAAGGATCCTATGTGTGATCCTATGTGCCCCATCAGCAATTGGATGGTAAGCTACATGGAATCCAAATCTACACTATTTCTTCACTAGCTGTAATACTAAGTACCTCAGTTGTGCACTGTATGCTATCTGCTACTACAGTTTCTTTTCTTTACCCTGTGTAATATGTCATCTGTTAAAGTCTTATGTCTCTTAAATTTGTGTCAATTAAATAAATAATTCATTTTGTAATAGACCTAATTGACCATTATTAAGAACATTTGAACGAGAGTGATCTGGGGTGCAGGCCACCTCAAACAGAGCTACTACCAGAAATCTGAGTCAAAGGCAGGACTTGTTTAAGATCTCCTCTACATTCCTAACAATGTACACCAAGAATATTGCAAAGAGTATTATGGAATAAAATATTTGTTGACACTTGATAGATATAGCTATTTCCAAATAACCAAAGTATCTCATATCACTAAAAAAATGGTTATTTGCTGTAAATTTTAAGTTGATTTAATTAAGTATTCTTATATTTCTGGAGCAGAATTTTATTTGGGAAACCCAAATTTTGGGTTACAATACAAAATAAATATTTTGTCCAGAGTATCTTACAAAGCTCTGTTGACTGCTACTTCTTAAATTTGATTTACTGTGTTAGAGAAATAAACTGAGGTTATAGAATGAGCTGACCACCTCTCAGACAATAGAGACCCCATACAAGAGAGGAATTTGTACTGATGGCTAAATTCTCTGGTGGTATAAATGATGCTGCAATTTTATAAATACTGCTCTGGATGAGAAATTTACAATGCCCGATAAGGACTAAATGTTCCCTGTAGCTTCTCTTACATTGAACACATTAATCAAGATCTTCATCATTTTGCTGAAATAGATTAGGAAATTCCAAAACTGTTATGGAGAGAGTGGATATTAGACTTCTGTTTCCTAGAAAGTCAGACTTAACCAGACAAACAAGCACCCACAAATTATACTGACAGACTCCTCCAGAGAGCAATGCTAACTGAATAGTTCTTCTACAGCCTGCAAACACAATTGCAATATGTGAATAAACAGCTCACAGATAATGTCTGCAGTGCATGGCAAATAACATGGAATCCAGGGCAGTAATAAGAATAATTTCTGTGAAGGCAGCATTGGAGAGCTGTAGAATACAGCACCTGACAGCTCTGAAATGTTCACATTCCAGATGTAATAAGGGAGGCTACAAAAATAATTATTCCTGTACATGTTAGGTTGACTATAACAAGACCTGAAGGAAACATATGAAAATCCTCTATCAAATGACAATGGCTTGCTTTATTCATTAGAGATGAGAAAAAGAATAAAAAATTACTACTGCTGAAGAATTCTAGAGTCTATACAAAGAAGGTTGGTAGCCTCAGACTAATCAAGTGAGGAAAGACTCAGTCATGGCTTTCTCAAAGGGCAGCCATTGCTGACCTTTCAGACTGAGAAGGGAAGCAGCAGCGTGAATGTAAGGATTTGTCCCTGAAGGGGAGACTGGAAAATGTTAAAAAGAACTTGCGAAATGCAAAGTATCACAGCACTGAAAGGAAATGAAAAACACCATCCAGCTCTCTAGGAAGAATATAACTCTCTTCTATTTACAGCAAAATCTCATCTGTCAAGCAAAGCAGTATTGCCCTTGAGGTCAGCCTAAGGAATACTGAAGGACTCAGAGTTTTGGAGCAGCACGAGTGAATTCATGTACACAAAATACAGCTGTTGGAAGGTTTGGGAAGGGGCTCTGCCTAGATCTTTATTCAGCAAGTCCTACTATTTTATGTCCAGTTTTTTAATTTGATCCTGTATGGCTGATCTGATTATAAAAATAATCTGGAAACCAGTCTAAAAGGAAAACTGGCTGTGTAGGTGTGCTGGATTTGCACACATGACATTTAGTGAGGAAGGAAGGAGACATTCATGGAAATTATTTTTTTCTGAGAGCTTCCTCTATGTCTCTATGACAAAAATCAATCAAGGGTTAATTTTTAGAATTACTAACCTATTAAACCACTAAGAAGGTGTCTTGGGTTGCAGTACAGGATGTGGCAGAAATGTGCATTCTATCACCATTTCTTGAAGCTGGGTGGGGCAGTGATTTCCTTATCTCCGTGGCACATACTATCTGCTAATGGGTCATCTTTAAAACCAGGTGGGGCAATCATCTTTATCTTTTCCACAACCCATCCTTCCTCCAGGGAGATATCATCTGCTGCTGGGCCATTAAGCCCATTGTATGACTGATAAACTTACATCATCCCATTGAGGAGATGCTCCAGTCAGGGGGAGTAGCCAACCCTTTCCTACCTAGATAAAAACTGAGATTTGGAACACCAAGGCAGCCTTCTTTCCATTGAATTCCAGAGGAAAACTGGACCTACTCACATCATCTCTGGACCTTCAGAGGAAAACTGCACCCTTCTTCCACTGCTTCAACTGAACCACATCTGCCACTGCAGGAGGATGCAGCCACCATTTAATGGGACTGCTACCAACACCCTGACTGACGGGGTGTCAGGTTGTATTCTGACTCTGTCAGTGTTTTGGGATCATTCTTTGTAATACTGTACTTTTATTTTAATTTTCCTAGTAAAGAATTGTTATTCCTAATTCCCATATCTTTGCCTGAGAGCCTCTTAATTTCAAAATTATAATAATTTGGAGGGAGGGTTTTACATTCTCAATTTCAAAGAGAAGCTCCTGCCTTTATTGGCAGACACCTGTCCTCCAAACCAGAACAGAAGGCTGAACAGGCCTCTGTGAATACGCATTTTAAAGCGAACAAAGCCTGAGGAAGGTCTCTTTCCCTTCCACTCTGGAGCAGGTAACACCAGGCTGGGCCAGGCAGGGCCGGGCGGGCTCTGACGCAGGGCTCGGGAAGTGTCAGGGCTCGGGAAGCCCGATGGGACCTGTTTGGAAGAGGGGAGGGGAGGCTCGGTTGGCTGCTGAGACCCCAGCCCACCCCATGGGCACGGCCAGGGGGCCTGTGGCTTGGCTGACATGCTGCTGCCAGCCCAGGCCTCACCAGGCCCAGAGCAGCTCTGGGCAGGGCCCATCCCGCCATGCTGCTGCCAGCCCAGGCATCACCAGGCCCGGAGCAGCTCGGGCAGGGCCCATCCCGCCATGCTGCTGCCAGCCCAGGCATCACCAGGCCCAGAGAAGCTCTGGGCAGGGCCCATCCCACCATGCTGCTGCCAGCCCAGGCCTCACCAGGCCCAGAGCAGCTCTGGGCAGGGCCCATCCCGCCATGCTGCTGCCAGCCCAGGCTGAGCACCGGGCCCGGAGCAGCTCTGGGCAGGGCCCATCCCTCCATGCTGCTGCCAGCCCAGGCCTCACCAGGCCCAGAGAAGCTCTGGGCAGGGCCCATCCCGCCATACTGCTGCCAGCCCAGGCTGAGCACCAGGCTCGGAGCAGCTCCGGGCAGGGCCCATCCCGCCATACTGCTGCCAGCCCAGGCTGAGCACCAGGCCCGGAGCAGCTCTGGGCAGGGCCCATCCCGCCATGCTGCTGCCAGCCCAGGCCGAGTACCGGGCCCGGAGCAGCTCCGGGCAGGGCCCATCCCGCCATGCTGCTGCCAGCCCAGGCTGAGCACCGGGCCCGGAGCAGCTCCGGGCAGGGCCCATCCCGCCATGCTGCTGCCAGCCCAGGCTGAGCACCGGGCCCGGAGCAGCTCCGGGCAGGGCCCATCCCGCCATGCTGCTGCCAGCCCAGGCATCACCAGGCCCGGAGCAGCTCCGGGCAGGGCCCATCCCGCCATGCTGCTGCCAGCCCAGGCATCACCAGGCCCAGAGAAGCTCTGGGCAGGGCCCATCCCACCATGCTGCTGCCAGCCCAGGCCTCACCAGGCCCAGAGCAGCTCTGGGCAGGGCCCATCCCGCCATGCTGCTGCCAGCCCAGGCTGAGCACCGGGCCCGGAGCAGCTCTGGGCAGGGCCCATCCCTCCATGCTGCTGCCAGCCCAGGCCTCACCAGGCCCAGAGAAGCTCTGGGCAGGGCCCATCCCGCCATACTGCTGCCAGCCCAGGCTGAGCACCAGGCTCGGAGCAGCTCCGGGCAGGGCCCATCCCGCCATACTGCTGCCAGCCCAGGCTGAGCACCAGGCCCGGAGCAGCTCTGGGCAGGGCCCATCCCGCCATGCTGCTGCCAGCCCAGGCCGAGTACGGGCCCGGAGCAGCTCGGGCAGGGCCCATCCCGCCATGCTGCTGCCAGCCCAGGCTGAGCACCGGGCCCGAGCAGCTCGGGCAGGGCCCATCCCGCCATGCTGCTGCCAGCCCAGGCTGAGCACCGGGCCCGGAGCAGCTCCGGGCAGGGCCCATCCCGCCATGCTGCTGCCAGCCCAGGCCTCACCGGGCCCGGAGCAGCTCTGGGCAGGGCCCATCCCGCCATGCTGCTGCCAGCCCAGGCCTCACCGGGCCCCGGGCCCGGAGCAGCTCCGGGCAGGGCCCATCCCGCCATGCTGCTGCCAGCCCAGGCTGAGCACCGGGCCCGGAGCAGCTCCGGGCAGGGCCCATCCCGCCATGCTGCTGCCAGCCCAGGCTGAGCACCGGGCCCGGAGCAGCTCTGGGCAGGGCCCATCCCGCCATGCTGCTGCCAGCCCAGGCCTCACCAGGCCCAGAGCAGCTCCGGGCAGGGCCCATCCCGCCATGCTGCTGCCAGCCCAGGCCCCACTGGGCCCAGAGTGGCTCGGGCAGGGCCCATCCCGCCATGCTGCTGCCAGCCCAGGCTGAGCACCGGGCCCGGAGCAGCTCCGGGCAGGGCCCATCCCGCCATGCTGCTGCCAGCCCAGGCTGAGCACCGGGCCCGGAGCAGCTCTGGGCAGGGCCCATCCCGCCATGCTGCTGCCAGCCCAGGCCTCACCAGGCCCGGAGCAGCTCCGGGCAGGGCCCATCCCACCATGCTGCTGCCAGCCCAGGCTGAGCACCAGGCCCGGAGCAGCTCTGGGCAGGGCCCATCCCACCATGCTGCTGCCAGCCCAAGCCTCACCGGGCCCGGAGCAGCTCCGGGCAGGGCCCATCCCAGCACAGATGCTGTGGTCCAGGGGAGGGGCTGAGCCGGGACCCTCACCCCCTGGAATGGAATGCAGCCAGAGTAGCCATCACTGTTTCTAGCTGGCCCCTGCTATCCTGGCCAAGCCCCAGACTGGCTGCTGAAAGGCTCTCTATGGTATATAGCTCCGTTCGGCCCCCGGCAGGGATGGCATGACCATCTGCAGGCCTCAGGCAAGGTAGTCACTCTTTTACTGCCCAGAACGAGACTTGCAGACACTTTGTTCTCTCTCTTGAGTGAAAGAAAAGGACCCAGATGAAGACATGCACAGAAAATAGCATAGAGATATTGAAGTCAGGTAAGAAGGAGGAGTCAGGTCCCAAATGAGAGAATGAGGAGAGTTGTGAACCAAAATGATTTTTTAAGCTATGGAGAAGTATCTGATAAATCAGACACTCTTGTTTCCCTATAACATATAAAATGGTTATGGGGTGGAAGAAATGTTTGAATTGGAGCCATGAACAAAGGCATTTGTGTTGAAGTAAGTAGATGTGGAAATAGCTGTGATCTCATGAGAAGTTTGAATGGACAGGAGAGAGATGAAGACCCCTGTTGCCCCCAGGGATGAAGAAGAAAGATCTCTCTTTTCAAGAGAAGACGAGAGCCTTTGCTTGAACTTCTAATCCTTAAACTTATGTGCTCCATAAGTTGACATGGTCCTCAATACAGTTGTGGGAAACTGTCATTCAAGGAAAAAACTTTCTCATAGTTATCAGATTTCTATTCTCCCAGGTGGCAGATCACTGTGACATCAAGGCCAAGAGAAAACTGTTTCTCGTGGAGAAGTCTCCGTAGACTGAAGAGAGAGTCTCCTCTCCCTAAGTAAACTGGAGAGCGTTTTTTTTCAGAGATATTAAACTGACTGATTTGTTTCTGTACATTGTCAGTGTGAAAGAAAAGAGGTTAGGGAGGAGGATAAGTGTTCTGAAAATTTTATTCTGATTATTATTTTTTTTCTTGTAGTTTCTGGTACTAAAGTTTTCTTTATACCTTTCAAAGTTTGAAGCTCTTTTGCCTTCCTCCTAATCCTATCTAACAGCAGGAAATGAGTAAATGATTCTAGTGGGTGCAGTGGCAATTTAGCCAGCGCTAAACCTACCACAATAATTGGTGCATTGGCCAGGAAACCTCAAATTGGCAAACTCAAACCACTGCCAGAACTAAATCCATTAGTAGGATAGTGCATTGAATGGAACAAGTGACAAAACTAATGGAAGATCACTCACATTTATGGTGACATTCATGCTTGAGTGATTGCTGCCTCTAACAGGGATGGGTGATGACAGGAAAAAATAGAAAAAGTAACACAGGGAGCACTAATCAAATAGCAACAACTTTTACCAAAATATAACAACATCCATGTTGCAAACCACCTAATTGGTCACAAACTATTTTGTGTTGAGGTAGCCTCAACACATGATATATTCCTAAACACACGGTCTAGTAGAAACAAAATGTTTCTATGGTTTATTCGTTCTCAGTGGTTCACAATGTTTTTAGGATTATTACATCTGTTTTCTACACAGAAAATTAAATTTTGGCCGAACAACCAACTTACACTATTTTTAGGAATTTGTACACTCTGTTTCTGCTGTAAATCTTCACTCAGCATTAAAACGGTCTAAAGTGAAATCACATGCTGAAAAAGAAATTCTTTTCAGAGATTGTAATTGTCAGTCAATGATTTTGCATTCCCTGCAGAAATCTCACTAAGAAAAGAAAATGATAGATGAGGACCTCGATCTCCTTCATTCACAACATTTTACATTCCCAGTCCTGTTCTGGGATTTCAAATGCCAAACTAGGATGCCTCTGCCAATTGTATCATCCTGATTAATAATGATTACTGCACTACTAATGAAGACTTAGCTATTTTTAAAAGGACAGTCAATTAAGAAAAGCATATAAATTTCTTTCTCCTATCACTAGAAAAAGAAGAAGGAATAAACATTCATTTTGACTCCAAGGCAAGTCAAAATGTACATACCAAACCAATTAAGAATTGCTCAGCGTTACCTTGGCCCTATTCAACAACTAGGACAACTAGGGAAAATATGCCAAGGCAGAGAAATAGATAAGAAAAATTGTTTCCCATTGTTAATGGACAAAAATACCCTATGTTACTGCTTGGAGCATTCTCAACCCTATTTACAAGTACATAATCCTGGACTGCAACTTTCATTCTGGGTTGGACTCAAGGAAAAACTTTAATAGTTATTCAAGACTTGACTAGACAAAGCCACAGGTGACCAGACCTGGTGTCGCTGGCAATACTGCTTTGAGGGGTGGTTGGGCTTGATCATCTCCAGAGGTCTGCTTAGACCATTGTGTATGGAAGTGTCTCCCTTGGTACAAAAGGACCAGGAGAGGAGGGTGCCTGAAGTCTCTGGGGCAGGCCTGAAGCCATCTTGGTATCTCACCACACACAAGTGGGGCTTTTAAAATAGAAGAGGAGCTCAAGAATCACCACCCTCTAGGAGTTGTGATTTCTCATTTCTGAGAAGGCAGAGGAAAGAAGCAGGCAAACACTACTGAAGAAAAAAAAAACACCATCTGCATGCTCTATTCTGCCCCAACACTCTCTTCAACATTCTCCAATTTGGAGGCTTCTCACCACATTCCCTCTTCTATTCCCATCCCTGCCCTGGACAGCCTCTCCCACCAGCATCCCAGCTCTGCTTTTTATGGGAGTCCCCAGTGTATTCCTAATACATTTCTCATGCCTGCCTCCAAATGAAGATGCTTGTCCCCTTCCCATTTTGAAAATCATACTATTTTCTCATTTTACTGCTCATTCCAAACACTTATCAGTTACTCAAAGTCCTTTGAAATTTTCACCTTGATTTAGAATCACTTCACGCAGTTGCCCAAACATTATGCAGTTATTCCTATTGTACCAAATGATTCATTTTGACATCTGTATGGGAAATGACTGTGATACATTTTCAAATTCTTTCAGCAGGCTGTAAATGAACCCATACTTCCTTCATCAGAAGAGAAGGTTCAAAAGCATATAAATATCTTAAATGTTCCTCTTCTTTCCTTCCAGTTGCCCAGTGTGCAGTTTAAAGGCTCCTCACAAATTTCTACCCCAAAAACTGGGTACACTTGCTGTGCTTCCCCATGCTAAGTTGTATTCCTGTAGTTCATCATGTGAGATACAAAGAAAACAAAATGGAAATACTATTTATAGTCAGAGCAGGCTACTTTATCAAAGGAAACAGTTGTAATTTTTTTTGAGATAAGCAATCTCGCTGAGAGAAGCAATCAAGAGAACTGTACTCTTGCCTCAGAGCTGCAGGCTCTTGTGTTTCTCTGGTTTCTTGAATCTCATTGCTCACTGTCCTGTCATCCTACTGTACATGCACATCTTCTGAAATTCATTTTGAGAATGAAGTTACAGCCTGGAAGGGCCATGTAGAAAACTGTACTGGTTTGCTTATTTTTCAATCCCATGAGAACAGTGCTGTAGTGGTTGCAGCTCCATCTCTTCCAGCCAGCTTCATTAAATTCCTCCTGAACTGCTCCTTCCAGTCAGCATGCTGGCATTGCCTTCACCCATCAGGAGTCTGGGCCCCACACCTGGATGGCAGAGCTCTGCCTTTTGGAACTTGCTCTAAATAGAACTTGGAGACTCCCAATCTGTCTGGGTGGCACTCCAGATCAGTGTCCTTTTTCATCCTCCTTTGCACTGAACCACATTTTTCAGGATAGACTTCATGCCCATATTACCTTATCTTTTGGATTTTCATAGTGACTTTAGGAAGAAAGGAAGTAAAAAAAAAATAAACATGTGAGAAAGGTTTGACATATTTGTTTCTTGGCTGAAAAAACATGAATATTTTTGTTTGTTATAGTAACCATCCAACAATGATGACAAATAGGGAAAGGAGATCAAAAAAGAAAGGAGATTTTGATCATCTGCTCTCCAAAATTCTTCTACAATATAGAACATGACATTAACTGAACAATTTTTACAGTCTCTCACAGATCTTCTTTTGTTATTGCTATACTTAAGAGGAAAGTGCCACCATATTTAAAACCAAATTTTTCTCCCTGGAGCAGACAAACATCAGACATGGATGTAAAATATTCATAAGACTTTCTGAGTCAACTCATCTATATAATTTTGAGATTCAGTTTCTAGTTCGTCAGCAGTAACTCCAAAGTATATCCTAAATATTACCACCTGCTACCTGAGTATGATACCATGATCAATTTTGTAAAATTTTAAAAGCTATATCTTAGTGGGTTCACAATCTCTGTCACCCTTATATTACACTTCAGCCATTTAAATCCTCTTTAAGGAAGAACAAAAAATAAATAATAAATAAAAGGAGAGTGAAAAGAAAACTAATGCAATGCATGGAAGAACAATTTTGTGTACGACTACTAGGATTCATTTATACTTTTTGTAAGCTGGAAAACAAAAGCAGCAGATTTCATTAGTAAATTATTGGAAATTCATCTATGCTATGAGCTTTCTTGAGCTAAGTACAAGAAATAGCACTGTTAAAGATGGTGATCCTCCAGAAGCCACAAGGTGGCAATGTTTCAGAACAGTCCTGAGATTTCTACTTATCAGCAAGTCATTACTACAACAGTAATCATAAAAGACCATCCCTGAAAGAGCAGATACCTAATGCACAGATTCTGAGTGGTAAGAGAATGGCTAACACACAGTTATGGTAGATGATCAATACACCCTGTGTGAACTGCATGATGCATCCACTCTGAATACACCTATACCAGACCAATTTGACATCTTTCTATGGTTGATTATTTTTGCTTTAAATAAAGGAAAGGAAAGATACATCAGCAGAATAGTGTTTAATGAGGCACTGATAGTTTCCACACGGAACATAGTCACAATGGAGATGGTAAGGCCTTGGGAAATACTTAGAATATGAAGTCTTGGCTAAAACAGAAGGCAATGGGCGACATGGAGTGCAGAGGCATTGGAATGGAGAGTGGGGAAAAAGGAACCATAAAACTCCTTGAATGTATAAAATTCACAAAACAGCATTCATGAAGCAGCATGATAAGAATGACAAAAACTCAGTAGCACATTGTACATTTTAGGTACCATCTAGGAAAAACACATGAGCTAAATAAGTGTCAACGATTGAAATGGTTCATGTCTTAAACATTGCTATGAAGGAGTTTTATCCATTATAGCAAAAACTGCATAAAGAAACTAGAACCACAGAAGCCCCCTCCTCCTTGAAGATGCCTGGCTGGGACTTTGGACTGTTAGATAAGCCACCCAGATATGATAAAGGGGACACTATTGTTCAGTCATCTTAGGTCCTCCCTTGCACAAACCAGCCCAGCTGTGAGACCCCCAGCCCCACAAGTCACACCCAGGACACTCACGTGGGAGGCAGCTGAGGGGTGTCATAATCCATCAATGACCCCCAAGGCACACCCCAGACTTATTCCTGAGGCCTTCACCACAGGACTGCACATGATGCAAAGGGATGTAACAGACACAGAGTCTGCTGCAAGAGACTCTGTCAAACTGCACTCCCTCCTCTCCCCTTGCCAGGGAGGTACCTGGGCATTCCTACCCAGCCTGAGCATATCTTAATCCACTGGATTCTGTGCTTTTCAGAGGGACCTCCACCACCCAGAAGACCAGCTGGAAAGGATCAACAGGATGATGGTGGGATCCACAGTGGTGATATTTTCTTTATTCTGTCTCTGTCACTCTCTTTCTGTCCCCCCGCTTCTTTTCTATTTCTTTCCCTTCCTTTCTCTCTCACTCTCTCTCTCTCTCTCTCTCTCTCTCTCTCTCATATTTGTTATCAAATAAAATCCATACTTTTGACTTTAACAAATTATCTTTGTTGTAACTTAATTTGGGCAGAGGAATTTCTAATAATTTTAAAACTGGATGGTAACAGTAAGTTGGAAACCTCTGCATGCAAAGAAACCCCAGATACTCTCTGATCACAGAATATTTATGGAATATATATATGACCCTATCCTAAAATGCCAAGTTTGATTCCTGAAAGGACTAGAAGATTAATAGTAGCCTAAGTTCAGATCAGCTCTACAAATCTTGTTCAAATAGGAAAAAGAGCTGAGAAAGGTTATGAGAATAAACAAGAAAACTGAAAGCATAAAAAGCACAAGCTGTCTTCCTAGTTATCCTCATATCTATTAAATCAGAATTCTCTAGAAATACATCAATAAAGATTAATCATCAGAAAGGCTAGCTAACAGTTGATACCAGATATAAACTGGCAATGAATAAATCACACAGCATCCAAACTACTGTTAGTCTTTTTACTTTCACCTTTTATCTTTAATATTCACTCCCTCTGAAAAGTCACTGGCAATATCCAATGTGTCTACAAAACTATTATAGAAACTTGACAGGAAAAAGATTATACTCAGTTAATAGAAATCTTTCTACTGGAAGTAAACTTGAGAGAGAAAAAGCTGAATTCACACAACCAAATAGTGCCTTTATAGTTAAGGCATATTTATTTGCCTCATTTTAGTGAAGGCAAGTAGCCATACAGATATAATCAGACCATTCTCTAGGAGCAGATAACTTGAAAGCTTCCTTATATTTGGCAGGAAAGAAGGAAAAGCATTTCTGCAATACATTGCCAAGGACAGGTATTTCTCCACTCCAGCAGAGTTAGCTTAATAAGTATTTTTGTTTCAATCATGCTTCAGTAGGATTTTAGTAAGTAGGTTCTTTAGGGTATCATCATCTTCGTCAATGAAGATGAAAGTGTGTGGCACAGAAGAGCCACTGAATATACTTTTTAAAATCTTCCTGTGTGGAAAGAAAATATTTTGCCCCTTGTCCTGAAAAGTCAGGAAGGCTAGTTTTCATCTTCCAGTGAAAAGATCCCTTCATGGAAGCACTGATTTCATTTTCAAAACAAATGCATAGGTAGTTTGAGCATATATGTTAAAAACAAAAAAGGTACACTTAAAGCAAAATTTAAAAAAATTATAATTGATTCATTGAAAATATTTTCTGATTCAAATAGAGAGAGGTCTTAAAATTATCACAAAGAGCACTAATCACCTACTAATGTCATGATCAGAGGGGACACAGAAGTCCTAATGCAATTCCTAGGCTGGCCTGCAGATGAGGCATCTGGGAGCTCAGGTTTGCTAGAGGCTTAAGTGCCACACAGAGTCTGTGTTCCATCACGAACAGGACAACAATAACAATCCCGTTATTGTATTTCATTTCCTGAAATGTTGGGCAGAGGGACTCACAAGCAGAGTCAGCTTTAGCAACGCTGTCCCTTCCAGGGTAAATGGAAGAGCAGACAGATCTTTACTGGCTTACCCATGGTGTACCAGGTTTCCTCTACAGTTACAACAGCACATCTTTACAATCCACAGCCCTGTCTGGCTTGTTCCACCAATGTAACATCGAATATCTCAATTAGGCAAGGATGTATTCCTCAGGAAGGGAGTGTCAGAGAGCTCAGCCTTCTGCAAGACAGACACATCCCCCTCTTGTGCCCTCATTAATGCTCCAGCCCCCAGCTAGTGGAACTTTTACTGAAAAACATGCTACATGTTACAGCTCAAGTTGGTACTGGGGCTGCCTCACTCTCTGAATTTCCTCTGGCCCATCCATGAGGGCAGGAAAAATGAAATCTTCAGTAAAGATAAGCTTTTTGATTGCTAGTGATAGATACTGAGCCCACTAGTGCATGTAAGCAAACTAAGGAATGAAAAAACCCCAGGAACCTGAAGTCAATAAAAGTAATTTTAGAATCTAAGAAACACATATTCAGTGGACAGCAGTTAGCATTTCCTTTTTCAAAGACTATAAATGCCTTTAGTACAGCAATAGGAAAGAAAATCATGGCATAAAACAGTAAAATGGAATAGATATCTGAATTTCCAAAGACTAAGATATAAATATAGTTTGCTTTGAGAAATCTAGATGTTTTTCTAATTTAGGTTAGAAAAACCTAAAAGCCTTTGTCCTTTGCAGCTTTTCCTCATTTTGTCTCTTTACAGAGCAGGGAAGTAGCCTAATCTCATTGCCTTCCAGAATGGAAGAACAAGGACCAATCAGTAATATGCTAAGGAAGCAAACCACTTAAAATAGCAAGTGTGACTCAGATTTAGTTCATTATTTCCTTGTCAAACTGGGAAATTCCTAATCAAATGTGCCTGAAGGGGAGCTAAACTCCAAATGACATAAGTCTATATTGAAGAGGTAATGGGGAACAGAAACATTGCAAAGAATTTAAATCATGCAACAGACGGAAGTTCATTTAGAATGGCGAACCTGACAAAAATACTGCCTTAGAATGTATTTTTTTGCCAGTTAATGGGGTCTAGTCTACCTCCTTTCCTCCATAGACTGCTGGCCAAAGGAAACAGGCAAAAAATCCACAAGAACACGTGTGCCAGCAGCATATACTTTCATATATTGGAATGAAAGTAAAGTGCCCAGCTCACTATCCTGTTCAAGGAGATAATCTGTGCTTAAGTGGTAACATATCATTTGGCAAACTGCACGTGTGGCAATGCCAGCTGCTGTGACATGAAAGACCTTGGAGACAAAACAGTTGGTCTATGGTGGAACCACCCTGTGTTTGAAGACTGCCACAGGAAAAGTGCCAAACTTTTGTAGTGTATTAGCTAACTTGTTTATTATAGCCAAGATTGTTCTTGAAGTGAAAACAATTTTGTGAATAGCAATAAAATATATGTAAGAGGACTTTTCTAATGACATTTTAAAGCTTTCTTTGAATTCCTGCTGCTGAGGGAAGAACATCAGTATTCATTACTGAGGTTGCTTTACTTCACCACGTGGCATCCTACTAAAATGCATAATAACATTGCATTAGTGTTCACACAGCTCTTCTGTCATGGATATTGCTCTAAATTTAGAAATCAACTGTAAGAAACTTTTTAAAATTATTTGTCTTACAATTTAACTTCAGTGTCTAATGCACTATAGCCAGTGTGCCTAATTATGATAATTTGCCTTGGCAACTGTTAGCCATGATGTTATCTGCTGAAAACTGTTAGCTGCTTAAAATTGCATGGCTGCGTATTTTTTAATCATCTAATAAGGACAGGTTTGTGTTAGCCTGTTCACACCCCCCCTTCCTTCTCTCTAATTGAAAATACACAATGCAAGTAGAAAAAATAAACTGAAAAATTCAGTCAAACACTAACATATTTGATTGACAGTTGCTTGAAAGAGAACATATTATAAATTTTCCATTATTTATTCCAAAACTCCTAACGGCCAAAGTATTAACAGATTTAGAATTATATAACCACTAATTTTTAAGTTACCAATTTATCACAGAATCATCTAGGTTGGAGGAGACCTCTGAGATCATCAAGTCCAACCTCTGGCCAGACACCACCGTGTCAATGAGACCATGGCTCTGGGTGCTTCATCCAGTTAGTTATTCTGAACACCTCCAATGATGGAGACTCCACCACCTCCTTGGGCAGTCCATTCCAATGCTTGACAGCCCTTTCCGTGAAGAAATTCTTCCTGAGGTCCAACCTGGGCTTCCCTTGGTGGAGTTTGAGGTCATGTCCTCTCATCACTTGTTACCTGGGAGAAGAGACTGACTCCCACCTGGCTACACCCTCCTTTGGGCAGTTGTACAGATCAATGTCTCCCCTGAGCCTCCTTTTCTCCAGGTTAAACAGCCCCAGCTCCCTCATCACCTCCTCACAGGGCTTACTCTCCAGACACTTCCTCAGCTTCACTGCCCTTCTCTGGGCACATTCCAGCCCCTCAATATCTTTCTTGTAGTGAGGGGCCCAAAACTGAACACAGGATTCAAAGTGTGGCTTCACCACTGCTGAGTACCTGGGGGCAATCTCTGCCCTGCTCCTGCTGGCCACACTTTTGCTGATACTGGCCAGGATGCCATTGCCCTTTTTGCCTCCTGGGCACACTGGCTCGTGTCAGTCCAAGACATCTTCCTGCTTAGCCTGAATAGGAGTGACTACATGTTAATGCACTCTTTTTTTATTTTTATAAATCTATAAGAAATCTTTATAAAGAGATATTTAAACTCATGCATATATAAATTTTCGACACCTTGTGGCATAAAATGGAATTAACAAATTTAATTGACATATTTAATTCACTTTTTTCACAGAGTTAATAGAGTTAATTTTCTTCACAGTGGCTAGTAGGGTGCTGTGTTTTGGATTTGTGCTGAAAACAATGTTGATAACACAAGGATGTTTTAGTTATTGCTGAGCAGAGTTTACTCAGAGCCAAGGAATTTTTTTGCCTCTCACACCATTCTGTCAACGAGGAGGCTTTAGATGCACAAGAATCTGGGAGGGGACAGAGCTGGGACACCTGACCCCAGCTAACCAAAGGGATTTTCCATAACACATGGTGTCATGCTCAGCATATAAACTGGTGGAAAAAAGAGGAAGGAGGGATGATGATATTCAGCCATGGCATTTATTTTCTCAAATCACCATTACATGTGATGAAAATGCTTTCCCAGTAATGGCTGAACACCAGCCTGCCAATGGGAGGCACTGACTTAATTTCTTGTTTTGTTTGCTTGCACAGCTTTTCCTTTAGCTATTAAAGTGTATTTATCTCAACCCATGAGTTTTCTCACCTTTACTCTTTCTATACTCTCCCCCATCCCACCATGGAGGGAGAGAGGGAGGGAGGGGCTGAGCAGTGTGTAGTTGTGCCTGGGGGTTAAACCACAACATTTACTAACATCAGAAAGCTTTCAGGAGATGAAATAAAATTAAACCAAATATTTATAGTAATGATCAGGCCTGTTCTTATGTGTGGTTTTTAAAAATGTTTTTATAGACTTTTCTTAAGTTTCATTTTGTAAAATAAAGGCATGCAGCTAGAGTAATAAAATTACAAGGCAGCTAAAATATATGAGCCCTATATAATTTACAATTGTGTGTTTTTATTGTATGTTACCCACTTTACTATCTCTTTCTACACTTTGGAATAGCAAGTCTAGTAGCAAGGTACATCTCTCTTTATCCTACAGCTGTGCAGCCCTAAGTTGAGGTGTCCTCTTGTAACCACTAACAAAGAAAAACCTCATCTTACGTTTAACAAAGAGTTCAGGATGGAAGGGTTGAACAACCCTTGGATGTGCCTGTTACTACTAAGGATTACCTCCTGTAGGTCAAAGGGTCAGATTGCAAGCCTCACTTTTACTTGGCCAAAGTCAGGTAAGAGGAGTTCTGGTGGCATGCCAAGCAATGCAGCTTCTTGCACTAATTGGATTCAGATGAGGCGTTTATTCTACAAACCAAGAGGTGCCATAGATCTGTAAAATTAAAACATGCTTATTTGTCTGCTATACCTTTCCTTTTAGGGGGTTGCAAGCAACTCCTAATGACTTCAGGTTGAAGCTGAAGCCTCCACCTGGAGGTTTTCATTTCATCTGAGTAGCCCTCAGTTTTATTATTTGCTCTATGAAGGATAGACACATGGACGATTATTGCAGGACCTGAGACTAACAGCTGCTGGTCAGTAGAAAGCTTCTGGGCAATTATTATGTTTGGGAGAGAGAAATGTGCCTCCATGTCTCTTTTTACCTGAGAAAGCTGGAAGATGGGCTAGGCATGCCATGCCTTTTTTTCTGCATAAGGATCTAAGCAGCCACACGGGGCAAACAAAGTGGACAGCGAGACAATTTCCAGTCTCTGATTTGGCTGAGACACTGGTGGTCAGCCTGCACAAGTGGCCCTGAAATCCAGTAGTTCAAACTGACAGCCTGAAATTGCAACACTCCTTATTTCCTGTTTTTTTCTGGTCCTAGTAAGAACAAGCAGATTTCTGAAGATAGAGTTTCCTGTGTAAGACTGTAATTTGATGATGGAATAGATACAATTTTAAGCTGCCCTGTAACACAGAACATAGTGGTAATGTGGTACAGGCTCACCCTGCTAGCTAAAATTAGTCCACCTATGTTTTTCGGAGATCACACTGGCTAGCTTTTGCAGAGGATCAGGTATCATCACACACCTTTCACTTTGTGCAAAATCAGTATCACTTCCCTGCTGCACACTAGGTAATTTGACAAAAACATGCTTTTGCATCCCCACATGATCCAGGTGAAATTTTTGCTGCAGGGCGATTTGCTGATGCATTCAGCCAGTATGAACGGTTATGGAAACAAGGCCTGTATTAATGATAAATTTCATATATCCTTCTGCAATGAAAAAAAAGATGCAAGATTCTGAGAATAAAAAGTATGGGAAACTGTGAGGAGAACCTGATAAGCATGTTGTCAGGGACTCTAGAAATTACTTCTGCCTGGGGCTGTGCAAATAACTAATTCCTCAGTTGGGTTGCCGAATTGAAAGGATAAAAACCTCAGCAAACTGTTATCCACTACCAAAATAAAATCCAACATGATTTGCTTTATTCAAAGTTAATCTAATTTTTCCCTTTCTTCATAAGGGCTTGAAACTAAATACAACAGACAAAACCACTGGAGGGTTTCTGTAGGTGTCATCTTTTTACTCAAACCGAGGAAGTAGTACACATATCCAAAATGTGTAATGTCTAGATCAAATTGTTTTAAAGGGGAATCTGAATGCAGCAGAGAACTTGAAAGCAGGCACCCTAAGCAGCAGTTCAAAATACTGTGCAGTGAGAGTCATGGTATCTTTTTTTGACACCTTTTCCATTTCTATGAATAGTTATTAATCAAATCTCTGACTCAGTGGTGACCCAATTACTGCATGGAACATTAAGGACATTGCCCTAAATTGCAGAAGACACTTGGAACGCAGACACATATGCATGTAGATATTTGCACACACAATTCAGCATTACATAAGGAGAATTTAGCTAGCTGCACATGATCTTGTGAACATGTATGGAGGAACTGCAGACCACCACCAAAGTTCTAGCCTGTCTCCCAGAACCAGCATTTCTGCAGTAGTCTAGCTGGAGTGGCAGTCGTGTGGTCCTGAAGCCAGAGCTGGCTGTCTCAGCCCCATGCTTCCTAACTCCCAGTCATTTTTAAGTGCTTCTTTCAGATTCTTATATTAAATAGATATAAATTTCATGCATTGTAGTGAAGTACACAACTATTTCTTGAAAGACAAGTGCCACCAATAAATTCATTTCTCCAGTCCCAATGGTTTGAAAAACTAGATGTGATTTCACAATTAGTTTTTAAGATAGCAAATCCCCCATTCTGGAGACGTTGCTATTTTCCAATTGATTTTCCATTGTCAATAATAACTGTGAAGAAGTACAAAAGTAACATTTAGGAGTGAAGGAAAGTTCTTCCTTCAAAAACAGGTGGCTTGAAAGATGGTCTGTATTTTGCAAACATACTTGCAGGTACTTATTAAATTAAATAACCACTGGAGATATTTAAGGTGGTTTTGTGGGCTTTGAAGATTTGCATGAAGTCAAATCTTTTCCCAGCCTACCTTATGTGAAAGAAACAGACAATTTTCATACCAACCTGTGCTACAGCAAGTGCATTTCACCAAGGCAAATTACATGTTTTATCCCCAAATTTGATGCATGAGTATGCATAAAAATATTCTTTTTGTCAGGGCAAGAAAAGTAAGGAATGTGATTAAGATTTGTTACAAGGTTGGCAAGGCTGGGGTAGGATACAGCTTCCATACATCAGGAGACCAAAGAGATGACAGGTCTTCAGCTTGGAAAGAGATGAGTTAAGAAAGTTTACACTGTTGTGAGTGGCATGGAAGAGGTTCCTGCAGGATGATTACCAATGTCACACAGCAAGAGCTGGAAAGCACAAAATCAATTCATCAGACAGCAAGTCTATGACAAATAAAAGGAAGTTGTTTCTCACAGCATATACTTAGAATATTAACTAATATACAGAGTGATGACCACAAAACTGTGGGGACAACAAAACTACAAAGATGCTGAAAGAGACACTTGGAAAATGAGAGTCTACAGGTCTTTAAAGACAGTGGTCGAGTCGCTTTTGAAGTTAAGATAGCTTCAGAACACTGGTATCTCTGCTTGGAGTACAGCTCCACTTCAGGAGCTAATACACCTGAAATTAATACATGGTGAGCCACATCTTCCTTACTCGTGCCCCCTTCTTAGTCAGATGGCAATCAGTTCAATCAAAGGAGCAGCAGACTCCTCCTTTTTCTATGTTGAATAGATCCCCCATTCCCCATCCCTGCTTGCTCCTTTCTTTCTTACTTGGGAAGGGGTGAAGTACTGCTGGAAGATCAGTTGGGATGTCTTAACACCAGGAGTCCTTCAGGGAGCTGGGTGACAACGCTTTTTTTGCTGTATGGGCAAAGGAATTAAGGAAGAGGACACAGAGAGATGGTGCAGTGGGAGTGAGGGGAAGTGCTTACATGCTCTGACCAAGCATGAACAAAAGAAACAGAATCATTCTTAGCTGTTTGCTCTGCAGAGGATGGCTTGCTGCTGAGATTTACAGAATTTATAGATAACAAGAGAAGAAGTTTATCCCACATGGATGATTATAACTATTGGCTCATTATGTAAAACTTACTTGGTTCTTGGCCTTTGCTTCTGGTGGAATTGCAATCTAACATTCAGCAATGCAACAAGTGGATGATGCCCCCGTGAAGGCCAGTTATTCATTGTGACCACAGAGAATAGATAACAGGGTGAGCATTACAGTGAATTTTAAAATAAACAGAATCTGTCTGTTCCTTTTCTCCCCAGCAACACTTTCAAGGCTGCTTGCATGAGTTCAAAAATGTGCCAACGCAAGACATTTACTCTTGCTCACAAAAATAGTTTTATCAAAATTATCATGTGGGACTATTACTACAAATACATCCCATGAGGAGAATTCACTGTAAGTAGGACACAGAGGAAGAAATTTCACTTACAATTTCAGCTGTGGTATCTGTCTCACACAGTCAACACTTTAACTCCAGAGAGCTGTGTGTGTGTTCAAAAGTCAAGAGCATTTTCTTTCCATTCCAGTAAGAGACTTGCACAGAAATATCAGGGAATAGTTTTACCATTTTGGGTTACAATTCTCAGTGTTAAAGGGGTATGTTTTTTAGGGTAGAGCATTTGGATGTGACAAGAAAAAATTCAGACCTTTTTAACATGTAATGTTGATACTTCAGAGAACAAAAATACAGGACTGATCACAAAAATTGAACTAGGTCAGCAGTGTTTCTTCTCCTCTCAAAATACTCTTGAGTGTTGCCAGCTGGAAACTCAGAGTATGTTATGCCACAGCAACTGCAGAATAATTTTGTAGGCTGCAATCGTGTCTTAATTCTCACTCTGGTTCTAGAGGTATGCTAATACAGTGTGAGAGCAGCCACAGAAAGTATTTTGGTGGTACTTGTGGCAGCTAATTAGCATATTTCACATAAGCATTGAGTTTTACACTGTGATGCATAAAGCTAACTTCACAAGTGTAAGAGCAAAGTTTATTCTCTTCCTTGACCTGTACACTGCATTGAAAGAAAATTCTTACCTAGGTATATTATCAGCAACAATAATGGCATTTATGTGTAATGATAATGCTTTTGTTGTGTTTCTACATGCATGGATAATATATAAAATAAGACAGATTGCTAAGTGTTAACAAGAGAAACACAAAATATCAATTTTGTTTTCATGCTGGATCCCAGAAATACGTTTTCAAAGGCACAAATGGCAGACTTGTATAAATCCCATGGAAATTCATTTAATGACACATTTATGTCTTTAAAAAATCTGCAGCTTTGGATTACAAAAGGCCAGAATTAAATCTAAAGGCTTTGATCCTAATACCATTTTTACACAGCCAGCAAAGATATGCAGTGTTCAAAGAAATGTCTACTTATTACAGAGTATCTTCAGCTCACAAAAACATATTCACTTAATTCATAACAGAAAGTACTTATGGACCCCCATTACTCCACACATAGAAATTACAAATGAGGGGCAGTAAAATCCTGTGGGGTACACATCTTGTTGGATATATAACCACCAAACTACAGAGGTATTCCAGTGTCACCCTCTATTATCACCTACACAGAAAGAAAAATCTAGTCCAAACCTTACAGACCAACTGATCATAGCAGGTTTAAGCCTCAGATTTTTCCCTCAGCCTTTTTCCCAGCATGGAAATGAAACTCGAGATAATTTTGGTGAGGAGGTAATATGAAAGGGGATCTTTATTTGAAGGCCTTCAGAGGCAGCTATGAAAGATGCCCACAAAATCCCACCCTGCTACAGGGTGAATACACATTTATAGGTTTTAGGAAATTAAAATAATTGATAAAAAGCACCAATTAGGAGGACAAGTGGTGGTGCAACTCCCCCTCGAGGTCCAGCCCCTTCTCTGGAGCCCCCCTTTCAGCACTAGCTGTACTTTGTCCAGAAGAATGTATCTCTAAGAGTTGTTCTAAACCATGGTTCCCAGGAAGAACCAAGATAGCACAGGGTCTTTTACCTCCTGGGGCTTGGAGCTCTGGAATTTGTTTTGTCTTTCTGTTTAGGAAAATGCAATGGGAAAGTACTGGGAAAACTAAACACTAGTACAATATGTGATAGAATTACAAATATATGTGTGAAGAATAGAGAGAACATATAAAGGAAAAAGGAGGCAAAACCCAAATGGCATCAAGATCTGTGAGTAACAGCAGCAAGGTTCACAATATAGCACTTTTTCTTCCTATTGTTTCCAAATATGCTTGAAAGGCTGATTGACAAAATTGTATTAAATAAACTATCAAATAACTGAGGTGATTTTTGAGAAGATATACTGATTGCTATCACAGTTATTATTAGTGTCACAAAAAATACTATAAATATTCTTTTTATCAATTATACTTATTCAGTTACCAGTGCAGCTCCTTATGCCCAAAATGCTGACTTCTTTTATGGGTGTCATGAAGGCAAACAGGTTATAGCACACTCAGCGAGAAGAAAAGCATTTACAGCGCATCTAACACCCACCCAAAAACATCCGTGCAGATAAATAACACCAATCTTACATTACAACAGTACATTGGCTTTGACTCAGCCCCAGAATAGATCCCCTCTGGCACTGGAGCTGACAGGAGCTGTGGAGTCAGCCTGCACCTTCTCTGGGCTCTGGGGAGGAAGACCTGGAGCAGATGGGGAAGCAGCACTCCCTTTGCAATGGAGATGCACACATGCCCTAGCACACATTTGGCAACAATGTCCTAACCCATGGTTCACATAACTGCAGACATCTCAGGAGAAACAGAGAAAAATAAATAAGGCTTAGAAACTGACCTGTTTTTCATTTTCATCCTCCAGTCTCAGCCTGTCCTCAATGCAGTTCCTGGCCTGAAGGAATGCCTTCCTCTGAGCCCTTTCTGTCAAAATCCTCACAAAGACCCCATACAAATTTACACTGACAAAAAGGATTGCATTGGCCACAAGCTGTAAGAAAGAAAGAAAAAATAAATGAATATTTAAAAATACAGATTTTTATTTTGCATTTCTGCTCAGCAAAGATATATTAAAAAAAACTTTTTGAAAACCGTGCCTTGCCAGCCACATCACTGACACCCCTTCCTGCAGTGAAACAATTATAGTAGCTATCACAAATCTGGACAAGCAATATTGCATAATACAGAATTTTACAACTGCTGGAATTAATTTCTTTTATGATTGTCTGTAGCTTGTCATCTTCATTCATTACCATTTCTTTCATCAGCCCATTGGCAGACCTGTCCATTTAATAAGGAGAACAGTATCATTAGTATTTATTCAAAATACCCTGAAAACAGAAATTGTTTTCCTATGCTTTTGTAAAGTTAGGATAATTTTTGTCCCTTTTTTAACAGTGGAGAAGAAAGGGACTGAAAATGCTATGAATGCAAAAAATGTGTGCCTAGGTACCCCAAGCTTTCATATTGTGCAGTCTGCATTTGGAAAATCTATTTCTCTTCTCCTATCCACAGTTAGCAACCCCATTGTACTTTTTGAGAAACCATCCAAAATATTGTTGATGCTATCCTGCAGCAGATCTCTCAGAAGGTGCTGAGTCCTTCCAAATGATGGCCCTCAGCACAACCCAAGGCCCACAACTATGCAATAATCAGTGACCATTAATTACTTGGGAATTACTTCTATAAACAGTGTTTTTATGAAGGACACAAAAATTACTCAAATGCCCTTCTGGGTTTTTTAAATGTTTTAACAATATGTGATCAATTTACTTAACTGCCTTAAATAACCAAATAGTGGTTTGTACACAACCTCCCTATCAAAGGCAATTTCTGTCCAAGTTTTTCACCACATCACTGAAACACGTCTTCAGATCACAATTTCTGCAATGCAATGTGTATTTGGTTAAGAGAAAACAATGCTTTTTCACCCAGTGTGTTTTCAGTCCCAGTATCCTTATATGTCCTAGGGCCTACCACAACATCCTGATAAGGATTCATGGCACTGACAAATCCCCAAAAATCAGAAATGAGCCGGCATTTAATCAGAAATGAGCTTGGCCAAGAGTAACCAAAATAAGAGTAAAGAGAGACATCACAGCAAGTAAGACAATTCATGCTAAGTTCCTATGCACCTAAAATAGTTCAAAAAGACCATGTAACTGGGATTTGTTTCCTAATTCAAGGTATACATTTCAAGGTAGTACACCTCTACTGCTTCATGATCTACTAGTGGAAATTGGAGAGGAGACCATTTCTTTTGTTTGCACAATATAATGAATCAAAGTGTGCCAACAACATAATCAAGTTTTAAGAAAAATAAAACCACTGATATTGTTGTAGAGAATGTTTCCTAACAGGACTAGTGTTGAAGGCTTTATGGGGTAAGCCAATATGGTAAACAAAGATAGAAAATGGCATCCCTGATGTTTTTGGAGGGACTTTGGGAAATGTTCCGCTCTGCAAAAATAAGCAGGAAATTCTGATGTGCAGAACTAAAGGTAATGAACCTCCCACCTCTTGTGACCTCAGAATAGTGGGAAGAATTGAAAGATTCATTCTGGGTCAGTTCTCCAGACCTGCATGGATTCACAAGACCTCTAAATTTTACCTTCAAGCATGGTTGTTATTAGTCAAGAGGACATCAACAACAAATTCCCTGCAAACATTCTCACCAGCACAAAATCCAAAGTTAACCTGTCACAATAAAAGGACCTGTGCCTAGCACTAGTGGTACTTTTCCTCTCAGTTTTCAAGAAAGAAACAATTATCTCACAAGAGCTAAAAACTGTGAAGAATGTGTTATAACTTCCTCCAGAGAATGACAAAATGCAGGTTCATCTGCATTCAGATGAATTTTAATCTCATGTACCACTTACTTATATGCTACTTCTGATGATAATACAGATAGTAAAACTTTGAAGATGAAATGCAGTACATGAGCATATTATTTCATGATACAGGCTGAGCATAAATAGTCTGCAATTCCTATCCTGCTTTATCTTGCTTGATCACAGAAAACTGCTTGATGTACATCAATATTTATCACAAGTTAACACCTACCAAAATGAAATGACTGTAGAAATTCCAGTAGAGTCCTATTTTTAGAGACATGAATGCAGCCACATTCACCTTATCCCTGCATTTTATCATGCCAAAATGTAGTGACAACAGTGTATTTTAAAGCTAATTCTTAGTGCAATGGTATAAAAATAGAAAGGATTTTTAAAGGTTGCATTCAAAGACAGTGAAGAGAGCCCACAGAACGAACAGAGCTGACAGCTACAGACAGTGACCCTGTCCATACACAAAACAGCTGCTAATAACACAGGGTGAAAAGCTATCTTTTGTGCTGATATCAGAGAGGCTCAGGACATAAATAATTACCTCTACAGACAACAACAACAACAAAAAGTCAACTCAGTTTCTGGGTTTCAACTGGAAGCAGTAAAAGACCATATATTGCAACAACCTGCCAGCTGTTCTGGGACTATGGTTAAGACTTCACTCAAGCAATAGTGATCACCTGGTCCAGGGGTAACCAGTAGGTGGGTTCCTGCTACTTTCAGGCTCAGCAGGGTAAGTCATTTTCTGACATGCTTTGAACAGTTTAAGATAAAACAGAGGCTTAGCTGTCAGCTCTGGCCTGCAGGGAATCAGGAAAGTGATAAAGCAAGTAAAAGATTCATAGATTTCAAAATGTGAGAAAAGAAAGTAGGGCAGATTGTCTCCTGAGGTAAGAGTTCCTTTCCTCCACAACCTGCTTCTACTTAATTACTATTTTTCCCCCAATTGCAACTAAATGCTAGTCTGTCTCTCTAGGTTTCTCAAATGTGTGCCATTTTCCAGTCCTTTCATTCTAATATGTACCTCTATATCTATACACAGACATGCATATACTATATATATATATATATATATATATATATATATATATATATATATATATATATATATATATATATATATATATATATACACACGTATATATTTCATACATTATATCCCATAATTCCAAGAAAGATTGTGAGACTTGCTGTTAAAACTAAAGAATACTGAAGAGGTACTAAGGCATTCAGGGCTGCTGAGATATCAAGGATTTTCATTTTAGGTCATTCCTACATTATTTACTATACTACTGCTTAGTAGGAAAAAAAAGTGCTCTTCAGGTTACACCATCACCTTCTATTTATAGAACTACCAACAAACCAATTTACTTGATGCAAAGCAAAATGATTTGAAGACAATTTTATGCTGTGAGCTTTTAAACAATGTTACTCTTTCAATTTGCAATTTTCAATTTTTTTTCAGATTAAAGGTCAACTAGAATAAAAAAAGGTATCAGGGTCATGAAAGAATGTTTCCAAAATCACCGTTTTTGCTGTTGTCAGTGGATCTTGTATCATGCATTCTGCCTATTGCAGCATTTCAGTAAGAGCATCCTGAGCTTTAAGATGTCTGCCTCTCTCTCCTGTTCATTTCTCTATTGCATTTTTTGGGTCTCAACTTACTTTTTGGAAGGGAACTTGAACTGTGCAATACAGCACTACCCATCAAGGAGTGAGCAAATAATGCTAGCAGTAGCCATGTGTAACATGCATATGCATACACAGAGCTCAGGAGTTTAATTCAAGATCTCCTTTTTATTCCCCAGATCCATCTCCCTCTTCTTGAGTCTCCCACAGGATTACTTGAGAGACTCTTTGAAGAGTCTTTTGAAACTTTTTTTCCCCTATTCCAGATAGGATTCATTCTCTCCTTTTTCTTTCAAAGCAAAAATGCTCATGTGTGCATTCATGGGTGCACTTGCTCTTTCTCAAATAAACAGTGAAAAATTCTTCTACATATTATTATTTTCCTCTTGAGAGGACTGTTTACTCAGCAGACATTCTGTTATCAGCTTAAGAGTTGCATAGTAGATGGTTCAAAATTAAAGCTGGTTTTCACTGTGGAGTAGCTTTGTCTCAAAATGTGGCTGTTTCACAAAGGTGTAAGTGGCTTCTGGATCACAGAAACTTTTTTTCACTTTCATATGAAGTGGTATTCTTATGGATGGTTATTGAAGTGCCCAAATAATCAAAGGCCAAATAATAAAGGAAGGATACTTCAGAAGATTCCCTCAGAAGTTCATTGTGCTTTCTAAAGTGTGGACTTGTGGTGCAAGTAGGACTTCAATAGTTACCACTCCCAGAATTATAGTTTAGAGGCTAATATCAATATTTGATTTATTCCCAGCAGCATGAGTTCTCATGACAACCCATGAAGTTGAGTGGAACATTTAGGAGATATGGCCAACATTTCCATATGAAAATTGAATTTGCTGGAAAAGGAAAGATCAGTGCAATTCCTGTGTATCTGAATCCTTAGATACCTGATGAGAGGTATGGTAGGTCTAAACTCTGCTTCCAGTTTGCTCCATTAATTGAATTTTACTGCAAGTAATTTCTGTGTTGCTATTGCTGCTTCTGTTAGAATAATGCAACATTTACTCATTCTGTCAAAATACTTTGACAATGTAACATTTACTCATTCTGTCAAAATACTTCGAGATATGGCAATGCAAGGCATTACTTTAAAATATGAATGTCTATTGTGAGGGATGTCTCTAAAGAGGGAGTCGTGAGCAGCTTACAAAAATGACTCAGTGTTTCTATCATTAAAACCTTTGAAAAGCAAGGCAAGACTGTGCTCATGAAAATTGTTGGTATCATGAACAAGAGTTTAAACAAAAATAGTTTCTCCTGTTATGGAAAATACTACTACCGTTAGAGCAGTGCTTTATTTAAAGTGCTGTACTGTACAGAGGAGAATGCACAACCAGCTCTTGATTCTGACATGGTTTTGTTTAGAAATTCATTTAATCAACTCACTTTGTAATATTTTGAGCATGCTTAATTTCTAAATCTATTCCCTCTGATTGCTGAAGCAGTGTAAGAGAGGGAAGAGAACTTCTCCTTAGTTCTTGACAGTGTCCCAAAAAGGACACCTTCCTACCAGAGGGGGCAGTAAACAATTTTTCTCCAAATAAATGTGTTACCATTTTGAATAAACATCCCTCTGTTGTTTTTGTAAAGTTTTGGTTCCAGCTGGCTCATGTCATATGCTAAGGAAATGCTGTTCTGCTGTGCTATTCACCATGGTTTCTGTGTTCATTTGTAACCTCCTGAATCTACAGCATACTCTGAAAGGAGATTAGTGAGCACTGATTTCAGTGATAATGAGTGCAGATGTTACTGTTGAGGAAAAGAATCTATAACCATACAAGAAAAGAGAATTTTTTACAACATCTAGGATACTTAGTCCACTAACCACAGCCAGTTTTTCTGAAGTGTGCATGCACAATATGTAACTGCAGAAATCCACTCTGTCTCTCCCTTTGCACACCTGTTTGACCAAAGCAGAAGACAAAATTTAAAGTACATTGTTTAAAATATATGCCATACACCTTTGCAAAATGTTCCCTCTACGAAAGCAGAGTCGTTGAGAGCCATCAAAAACACCCAACCTTAAAAATTTCACTTGTTCCATCTTTCTCCAAAGGAATGCCACTTCAGCTTGGAAGCATGCTCAGAGAAAAGTTAGTGCACATCCCTCTCACGTTACAGACTGTTGGCTCTTTATCTTGCCCAAAGCATTTACCTCTGAGATTAAGCAGCAGATAATTGTGACAGAGTAGCAGAAGTAGAGCTGATGGAATAATAAATTTTGAATCCTAAACCTTATGTAGCACTGAAACTTAAAAAAAAATTCTGATAAATGTAACCATGATGATGTAAGATACCAAATATTTATTTTGATGAAGCTGCAAAGTGGCAGCTATCTGCTCATCAATACCCTCACTCAAGTATATGACATGAATCTGTGACATTAATTTCAGGCTCCTTATTTTGAGATTCTTAAACTCTGTGCCTTTCTTAGGGAATTTCTGAAAGGAACTCACAATTCTATCATTTATACCTTTCCCAATAGGAATAAAATTAAATATTTTTTTTTGATGCACCAAAGACTTCTGGGTTTGGGGGTTTTTGGGGGTTTTGTTTTTGGGGTTTTTGTTTGTTTTTGTTTTGTGTTTTGTATGTTTTTGTTTTGTTTGTTTATTGTTTAATTTTTTGGGGGTTTTTTTGTTTGTTGTTGTTTTTGGGGAGTTGTTTTGTTTTGTTATTTTCTTGTTGGAAAACCAGAAAGCAGCATTTATGCACAAGAACTTTTGTTATTTTCTGCATTTTTAATGAAGAAAGAAAGGATTGGAAAAATACCATACAAAATACTTGCAGGTAACCTACAATAGAGCACTGATATATGAAATTTTAGAAAAACAGAAATAAAGGACTGGATGGAAAATACAGGCTGAAATACCTTTAAGCATAACTTCTAAATTACTTCAAACCTTTCCAAATAATGAATGACTTCATAAAAGCTGTACTTCTGGGAAAAAAGGAAAAAGACCAAACACACAACAATTTTCTTTTGCAAATTGTTGGTAGAATTGCAACAATAATGTTTGAAACTTGCCAATGGTAAGCACTGGGCTGTTGCACTTCAGATATTAAAAAAAAAGAATCTAAAAATGGTATTATTTGTCTCCACCTGATCTCTTTTTTTTTGCATAATGCGTACCTACTGATACACATCAGTTTTATTGACATCATGTGAACATGATTAGTTATTTCTCTTGGTCTCACATGTGTATGCACAACCCAAATTGATGTAAGCATGAACAATCTCCCATATATCAAACTAGAACTTTAGACAGGTAACTGGAGGTTACTTCTACATAAAGTAAAACTCCCTCCAAAGCCCACAGAAGTGGGGCTATTCAGAAGAGAATATCTGAAGAATATTACCTAATTTCCTAGTCATCCATATGAATTTCTGTGTAGACAGGAGACCTGGCTTTCCTCAGGTTTTCAGTATGTGAGAGGCTGTGAATGCCTCTCAGAGAAGATGTGACAGATGTGATCCCTCAGCTGCAGCTTTCTCTTGCTCCTATTGTGTACTGCACTCCAGAGTGTGTAAGGTCCACATCACAACACATACCTTGAACACAATAATGTGCTCTCAGTCACTTCCATCTGTTGAAAGATGACACAGTGAGCCACCCAGAAAATGGCAACACATTCTTGCTAATGCCTTACATGTCACATCCCATGTATTTCTTAATTCTGAGAAGATACAGGCAAATGTTACTGACATGGTTTAGGAATGGTATTCCCCAATTTAGTGCTCTCACTGAAACACTTCAAACCACGTGAAAATACTCCAAATTATGTGCAAGCTCTCTCACTCACTCCCTCCTTCCCCTCCCAGTCCTCCTGCAGCAGCTGGAGAGGATAATTGGAGGGACAAAAAGCCAAGATCATTGGTGCAGATAAGAACAATTTACCAGAAACAGCAATGAAATAAGCAAGGTAACAGAGCAATATCATTGACAGAGTGCACAGGAGAGGCAAATGATTCACATGCAATTGTTCACCACCAGCAATACCCTGAGCATGGGGAAGGAGCCTTTCTCCTGCCCCTGGAAATGGTGGGAGGTGGTATAGGATAACCTCTGGGCTCCAGCCATGCCTCTTGTGGCTACTGCCAACATTAACCCTCTCCTAGCTGGAACCAGGGCAGTTACTTGTATGTCTTTTCTGATTTAGCTCTTGCTTTCTTTTGCAGTGTATTTTAAACCATCACAGAACAAATAAGCCCTCAGTTCTTCAGTATACTGGAAATGTACCAGTATACACTTCTGTACACTGGGCAGTTTGCTATGGGTTTGGATTTTTTTGGACATTGCAATCGCTCCCAAGCACTATGAATAGCTGCTATGTATCACAAAATACTTGGAATATGTTGCCAAACCATTTAAAATAATTTCTACAGAAACTGTGGCCAATATTTTTATTGATTTATGCTTGCTATTAACTTCACGGAGTCCAGATCATCAGCCTCTGAAGCTGTTCTATATCAACCCGAATTCTCAGCTTTCTCTCCTTTTCATGTTATCTAATATAATGCTATGGTTTTCAATTAAAGCATAGTGTAGCAATCTGTTGTCCAAAATTTACTTGTATTTGCTATATGCAATACATGACTCCTTTCCCCCCACCAGAATCAATCTGAATATCTTTTTTTTTAACTTGCAGTAACCAAATACATCAAGATTGTGGGGATATACAATCCAAGCTAGTATGAAATCTTTAGTGGTACCATAGTTGCTAGGTGACTGGACCTTCAGATCTTAAGTGCAATTTTTCTTCATTTGAGTCCTGTGCACGGCTGGGAAACAGCAGCTAGTGGCCTCAGTCTGGCGCCTGGCTGCTGCAGACAGGAAGCATTTCTTATCCAGAGCACAGCTCTTAGACTACAGGTGCAGAATGGGGCCATGGCTTCAGCTCAGCAAGGGCAGACACATTTTCACATCGTGCCTGCCCAAAGAGGAGGAGGGTCCAGAGTGGGACAGCTCCTCCCCAGGCTCCCTTCCCAGCCCGCTGTGCACCACACCTGGAATGAACCCACTGCTGCTGTGGCATCGTCTGGTTACACACGTAAAACACACTCCACAGTGTCCCCCTGGCAGGGCCTGGCTTTTGGGAGACAGACAGTCGTGTGTCGAGCCCCTGCACCTTCTGACAGCTGGAGCACACTTCCAGCTTTTCACTTAGGCCCTCTCACTCAGCAGCTTTAGTTTCGTTTGCAAAGTTTTTCTGTGAAAACTCTGAAGTGCTGTACAAAGTTTTGCCAATGAACAGTGCTGGGGCACAGGGCTATTCTGCCAGCCAGTGGCAAAACATGGGGTTTTCTGATCTGAGCTCTGTTTTCTAGTGTTCAAGCTTGGACTTGTCAAGCCTAGGAACTGTGCTGCTGGGGATGAAATACAATGTGCTGCACAACCACTGAACCATCTGTCTGGTACTGAAATGGTGTTCTGTGCTGTCCACAGGCTATTTCCAAAGGGGACTTCAATTTTTCACCTGGAAAGTTGGGTACATAAAACCTTGGAAATGCAACACTAATCCCTAAAACCTCTAAGTGCCTTTTATGAATTTTTCAAGGTCTGGGAGACAGCCATGGATACAATCAGGTTCCCAAGTCAGTGTGTACCAGTTAGGTATAAACACAGAAATATCACAGATGAGAAAATAAACACAGATTCAATTCAAGCAGCTGTCCAAATATTACCCTGTAATGAACTCATTGCCAGGAAATCATGCTGAAATGTATTACTTAAGATCCTATATAGCAAATTCAAGTAATTTTTGGTCACCCAAGCAGTGTCAGGTACACAGTTCCATATCAAGTATGGAACTTCATATTTATTCCATGCCACTAATAAAAGTTTGCTCCCAAAATGTCCAGTAGTATACAGAAGTCTTCAAACAAATCACCTCTAAATTAAATTGAATGACTAAACTGTGAGGACTTGGTTCTCCCTCACTGGTGAAACACCTGGTCCTTTTCCAGATGAATGGAGCCAGATGGAGATAAAGAGAAGAAAAAGTGCATGTCCTGTTGCCCTGTCTGTGCACTGTTAAAATGAAAACACGACTGCACCAGGACTAAACTGATCTCAGTCAGTTTCCCCGTGCACCAAAAAGATTGCCTGCTAGACCTGACAACTCTCCTCTTGTGCCACTTTTTTCTGGTGTCCGTGCAGACATTTGATGCAGCTGGTGAATAATGTCACTTCTGGTCAATTGTCCTGAAAAGATGAACGTGTTTGCCTTGAGGAAATCATGTTCTATTACACAGAGCCCAGTTACTTTCCTACCATTGTGCTTTACAACTGCAAGAGCTGTCTTTACAGATAATGAGATTTTCACTCTGCAGGGTCATTCAAGCTATAGTGTCTTCTGTCACTGTTGGCATTTGAGAGCTTTAACACTGTCAGAGTTGTAAAGGAGCAGCTTAAGAAGAGATGGAGGATGTTAGCCATGCTCTTGTTCAACTTTGAAAATTATTGTTGCAATGAGAAGCCAGCCATACAATACGTCACTAAGAAACTGATTAAATAAGAGACTGACAGGAGATTTAACAAAAAACAAATTCTGGTCACATTTGCACTTGATGGACACACTGATTAGGAACACAAGAGAATATTCCTCTGTTTAATTACTGTAATTAACAATTTAACCAATCAGCCAATTTTTTCATGAGAAGCCAAAGCAATTCTAAAGATTTAGGATCAAAGGACCAAATCCTACTGATTTTCAGTTACTGATCCTACAAATCAAGTTTATTGCTGGAACCTCTGCATGGTAATGATTAAAAATAGTTTGTGTGCTAAAAAATGGAGGCATGATTCCATGGTTGGGAGTTTGGGTAGCACTCCAAACTGATTCATGCAAACCTCATTGCTGGATCAGGACCTTAGAAATAACAGTATGCCAATTTTGTGGGCAACAGAATGTTTTAAAAGACATAAGGGCACAAGACTAATAAATTCTTGTATTACATGATTGTCTTGCTGTGTGTACATTTTCTGGTTCTGTTTTAATGTAACATCATTTAAATGCAAAAGAAAAAAAATATTTTGGGGAAAAGTCAGAATATTGTGAATGCCAGTCATATAAAAACACAGAGTTGAACTGTGGAAATAAATTAAAGGATTAACTCAAAAACTTGAAGGTGTAACAGGATATAAATCAAGGGGGGTTTTTTAGGAAAAGGATTAAATTGCAGAAAAGCCAAAATGAAAAAAAGTAAAAAGTAAAACAATGAAGTGGAACTGAAACATGCCTACTCTGAAGAGAAGGGTGGAAGAATAATAAGGGGGCTAAAATTAGAGATAGGATGCCAAATCAGTACAGCCTTGAAGACTGTGCTATTTTTTTTTATTTTTTTTTTTTTTTTGTGTGTGTGATGTAGGCTATTTTATTTTCCTATTTTAATTTTCTTTCTTTTTTTTTTTTTTTTCTTTGCCAATGTCATATTTTGGTCTACCTTGTAAGAGAGGGGTTTGAGCTATCCTTCATTTAATTGAAAGAGACAGGTAAAGATGATAGACTGCTATTCTTGGAATTCTGAACAAGATGCCTTTCTGGTTTGTTTTTTTTTGGGCTTCTATAGCTATCCAAATACTCAGAAACTCACCTCAAATTCCATTTAATTTCTTCCTGCCTAAAAACCCTCTGGTGGGTCTATTTTCTGCTTTGAATGTCTTTTCAATTCTGGTTAGCTTAAGGTTGTCCATCAAATTAAGATTGTATGACCTTAAGAGAAATGGTGCTATTTCCATGTACATATTATAGAAGATTACAAACAGCAGAATTTTATGCTCTGGAAAAGACAAGAGTGGTATTTAACTGAGCTATTGGGTATTCTGAATATTTCTTTTTTTGCTCCAAAACAAATGAGAAAAGAGAGATAATATGTTAAGCTCCAAAGCAAGCTGTTCACTGGTAACAAAATAGTAAAAGTCAATTGCAACTACTCTAATATGTCATATTATGTCATATTATATCTCCTTAACTGTACACAAATTCCCGTCTTGCTGATTTTTTTCTTTATTGCACAAATAAAGAAATAATAAATTTAGAATAGGACATGTACTCTGTGGTGCTGCTGTACTTTTGCCTTCTTTTAGTACAGGCACTCCTTGTTGCTTGACCTCAAAGCTGCAGAACACATTTGGCTATGTTTGCAACTGCAAGTAAAATGCCCAACAGGTGTGCAGGTGCATTTGGAAAGAGGGGGTGCTCAGGATGCCCACAGTAAGTGCATTTTGGAAGAGTTACTTTGGACCAGCTCTAGTTTGCCCAGTTTCCAGTGCAGTTTCTGCTCTTCAAGACACAGGATGCATTACCAGAATACATACAAGAGATTAGGCTTTTTCTTCACCTCCACCTCCTTCCCAATACAGCAAAATGTAGAGATCACTTTTTTAAAAGATTCACTGCCCTCCAAGCCTCAAAGGACTTGTATCACAAGGGCTGCACAGGTAAAGAAAAAGATGATACATCACAAAGCTATGTGCTGAATGATGCTAATGAAAATGTGTTTAAGAGGAGTTTATAATAAAAGCAGATATAGTACTGTTAGTTATCCTATGTGTGTGAGAAACCTACAATATACAGAAGAACCTGAGAGATATTAATTACTCCATAACAAAGCTTTGATGCCCAAAGGAAGATTAAAATACTTCTTACCTAGTCATTCAAAAACTTGTCAATCATTTGAGCATATTCTAATCTCTGCTGATAAAAGTAGACTCCTGAAATAAGTAGTTCCTAAATCATTATATGATGACACCAGAAACAATCCTGGAAATTACAAGTGTTCAAGAGGGGATTTTAAAAAAGTATGTGGTACTGAAGTAAAGCCTCATAATAATTGTGCAGACATTTAGAATTTTTTAGACCAGAAATGTAAAGAAGTAAATATTATTTCGCAGCAAATAAGACACTCTCCATTTTTTCACCTTTTTTTTCCTTTCCATACTTAATAATAGAAATATATATGTAAATAATACATTTTTGCAGCAATTACATATTTGTTACGTTATTTTTTATGACACCAAAAAAAAATTGTCCTTATTAGATTATTCTAATGAAGTCTGCTTTACTGTTATCATTAATATTTATGCTTTTATGTACATTTTGAAGTGTAGCTAAAAATAATTTTAAAAAATGTTTTATGCCAAAACCCTCAAATATTTTGTGTGATTGTCCCAATGGTCTGAGAAAAGTATGCACTTTAACTGTCCATGAATCCTTCTGTGAGATTCTAATTTACACAGACTCATTAGTGATAGTTCTGCCTTCATAATTTAATACCAGTGATCTGATGCTAATTCCCTCAATGAAGTCACCTGAAGTACTTCATAAAAGAGCATCAAACATTGAATCATGTCCTATCTGAAAGGTGTCAGTGTGAATTCAGTGAAGACCCTTAAAAAATGGAGATATTGCTTTAGTGAATTTGAAACAGGATGAGTTTTTGCAAGCAAGATGAGCATCAAAGAAATAAAAGATGAGTGAAAACAGAACAAAAGAACGAGATGGAAAACCACCTGCTCAAGAGTACACATCCTTAGCAGATGAAGTAACAGATTACTTAGACTAAGAACAGTTGCAGGGATAAACAATGAAGCAAATGAAACAATAAAGCCAATAGCTTGAACCAGTTAAGTGCCATCTAAACAGTGTAGAAAGTAGGTTGTCAGACCAAATAGGTGTATGCTTGTATG
Organism: Luscinia megarhynchos; assembly: GCA_034336665.1. Taxonomy (NCBI): domain Eukaryota; kingdom Metazoa; phylum Chordata; class Aves; order Passeriformes; family Muscicapidae; genus Luscinia; species Luscinia megarhynchos. Next base: position 8,763,762 of record JAPFBE010000002.1, read on the forward strand.
CCAATACAGAATGGGGACTGGGATGAATTAAAACTGACAAAGAAAGATCATGTTAGAAGGCAGAAGTGGTTATTATTATTGGTTTTATATAGGGAAAATGTGACAAAAACTGTGAAGAACAACTGAATCTGTAGGAAAAGCATAGTCAGGGAAAAGGCAATGCAATACTTAAAGGAAAGTTGTGCCTGTGAACATGAAGTCTGTCTGTAGTATTTTCATTTAAAAATTAATCTGAACTGACACAAGGATCACTACTTCTGTTGACTTTTAGGTGTCTCCAGCAACTTTTAACTCCATCTAGAAGCTGGAGTATCTTTCATTAAGTTTAAATGCCAGATAAAACACTAGTCAGATGAAATCTATGATGTTCAGACAAAGTTCTGTCAATTTTAGAGATATAACCCTACTGTTTACATTACACAAATAAAAATTTCCCCAGTGCAGTTACTTTTACTAAAACCCCAAATGCATACTCTATCATCAACCAGATAGTCTATAATAACTAAATTCTGACAGTAGTCACTTTACATGATCTGGTTTATTTTTGTATCTACACAAAAGTCACAATGATAGTAGGCTTTCTGCTTTAGTAACTTAAGTTTCCACACTGTGTTCTAAAGACTTAGTTATTATTGCCAGGCTATCTACATGTCTCTAATATTTTGAAATTTATTTTAAATTCTGGCTTTTATTATGTTGCATTTGCTATATTGCCTTGGTTTGGCATATTGAGAATAAAAAACCCAAACACATTTATTTAAAAGAGGAAAATTTTCATATTAAGTAACTAAAGGGTCTATTTTGGTAAAATTAACTAAGCACAAGAACTAAGATTCAAGTTTTAAAGAGATCTCTAAATAACTTTATTAATGCTAATATGTTTGCAGTTGTGTTCAGATTACATAAATTATATGCAATTCTACCCTTAAAGACCTGTGCTAATAGGGATATTGAGTGAGATATACTTCCACTGAAAGGCACTGTGTAATGAGTTCAGTGTAAAAAATACACCAAATAATCACATTTTTGCCTGCCCAAATTACCCCTGTAGGTTCAGTGGATTGTAGGAATCTGCCAGCTCTTAAGCAGCTACTGTGTTTGCCTCAAGCAGCAGCTTTTCAGCAATGCAATAGGCAAAATAATTCCTCTAAATCTGTAAAATCTCACAATGCCATCAACTGGACCAATATCTCTAACTCATCACCTGCATAATTGAACAATTAATGAAACCCAGTGGTTGCTGCCTCCAGTAATCCATTATGCAGCACCAACTCACAACTACCATCCTTTGAGGTAGGGAGCACCGTGGCTTCTCTGGGGGTGTTTTAGTGAGCAGTGAGTGCACAATATGGCATGGTATTTTGAGTAGACTACTGATGGAAGTAGGATACAAGTGTAAGTGGAACAATAATTTGATCAGCAAAGCAACATTTTAGCAAAAAATGAGTCAGTTTATTTAGGGACTTATAATTTCTTTGTGCAGTCAGGAGAGCCAGTCACTGACTGCCTTCCAAGGTGCATGTCAAAGGGTTGGACACTGCTTGTGTGTCTCCTGAGGAGAGCACAGTGCTGCAAAGACAGCACCTGCTGGGCTCTGGAAAACTCTTTATCCAGGGAAATGCAGTCTCTCTGCCCGAGAGACTTGGAACTCTCTCTTATGAGAGTTTATCCTTCCAGGTGCAGTGCTGTGCTCATATTGCTTCTGGTTTCAGTGCCTGAAGAGATTATTGGAGCTGTGTGCTGCATCCTCATTAGAGCTGCTATGAGCACATGAAATGGGGAGTGGTGGGGGAAGGCATAAAAGCAATGTGAGCCAGCTGAAGCAGAGACTGCACTGATGCTACTTTTTGCTGACTCTTGCTCCTGTCCTGAGCCAGCAATCACAAGTTTAAATGGCTCAGGGAACTCACCTGATTAAAAGCAACCCACTGTACAAATAATCCTATTTGTCAAAGTTGTACCCCTTGAGAGATCACATTCTTTTCAACACTTAGCAACATGAGAATCACCACTGCATGAAAATGTGTTCCAGCTAAACAAAATGAATTAAAGCAAGATGCCACAAATATTGCTATTAAGTCATAAAATGTTGGCCATGGTTATTTCCACAGCAGTAACAGCTATGAAGATGCTGACATTAAAGATGTTTAGTTTATTTAAGATAGTTACAGTGGTGAAATAACGTAGAAAAGGGCTTCAAACATCTGGTTTATTTAATAGCACAGGTGCAAAGCAGAAAGGTGGAATGAATAGCCTTTGCTAAGCCTTCTCTTTCAAGAAGGTCCTCTTCAGGAGATTAGTCCAGAGTGTCCTGACTCAAAAACAAACCTCCATTCTGAACCTGGCAGTGATATCTGAGACATTTGGTTCCCTGACTGCACAGCTCTCATCCATGCTGCCCACGTAGAAAAAGGAAACACCAACTATGGGCTCCATACAGTGACTGACTCCTGCTACTATGTTGTCTATGGACTGGAAAAGTTTTGGATCCACTGCACTGGATCTACATTCTGAAAAGTTCTAAAGGCTCTCCTTAAAGATGGCAATATGCAGGAATCACAGAATCAAAGAATGGAAAATAGTTAACTCCAAAGAGAATTAACAATTTGTATCAGAGGTACAGTCTGAATGCTACAGCGGAAAGCTTTGGGAAATGACATGGAACTAAGGGTACAATGGAGAAAAACTTTGATTTCCTTACAAAAATGTAGATGTTTCTGGGAAAGAAGCTCCGAGAAGAATGTTAGATTTTCAGTCTGTGGGGAGTTTTCTGTTGGTTTGTTCAGGGTTGTTTTTTTTTTTTTTCTTTTATCCCTAGCTGAAAGCAAAGGGAATTTTATTGCTGGATTTCAATACGGTTGGGCCTGAAGTATTTAAAAGCTACAGAGACTACCATCTAGTCTGCAGTCATGAAGCCACAAGTAAAAAAAGTAAAAGAGATGGTTACAAACAAAAAATGCTCCTGTCCATGCTCTAAGCATAGATAGACAGACAAGCAATAGACAGCCTGCCCACTCCTGAGACCTAAGACAGGTGGACAAGAGCAGTACTGACAGTTAGCTAGTGTTCATTTGAAAAAAAAAATAACAACAAAAAACCCAATGAGGTAACTAAAATCCAAAACCCATAAATCAACCATCCAATGCAGAGGATGGAAACAGTATTTAGTATGAGCCAGCTAGGAAACAGGTCAAGCCAGCCACCACTTTCTAGGACTGGCAGAACTGCAGACCAGCTAACTGCAGTACATTTTAACAGACACCTAATCACTGCAGAGATCACACAAAGAGTTAAGAAGTGAAACAGTCAAACCCACAGTCCCCAGATGGAGTAATTCTTCACAAAAGATCAAAGCTCAAAATCAATGTTTTTAGCAGTTGCTGAAGGTTATGAGTATCATGCAGTATTTTGATGACATTTTTCTATTTAAATAAGCACCCCAGGAGAAGAGTACAAAAATCAAATGTCTCTTGCAAAGATATGTCACACAGTTCCAATTCAGCAATATTTGATTCAACTTCTGCAAAACTTTTAATAAAAATATCCTCACTTTTTTCCCACATCTCCAGCTTTCTTTGTCAAACAGCAGTTTGCTCTGAAAGTTTTTACAGTGCAGTGGCACTCTGGCAAACCTGGTGAGGAATTTGGATGTGTTGTGAAATGGGGCATGGCTTGGAACTATTAAGAATGCTAATGCCAGGTCCATCAACTGTGTGCCACTGCACAGACAGGTGTGGGGCACTACCTCTGAAAAAACAAGCGTCATTTCACAGTGTTTTGTACAGCCAACATGATGTTTTCATATATGCAAATACGTGATAGAATCCTAAAATGCCACTGCAAAACGCTACATGGGAAAGGACCAAGACCAACACCAAAAAGAGATCAGGGAGAAAGAAATTAAGCCAGCCCTGTAACCCTGTCAAGAGATTTGAAATAGCACAGTAGGAAATCCATAGGAGAGCAAATCCCTTTCATCCCGTGCAGTTATCCCTTGTTACATAGTTGGTTTTGGCCATGGCCTTTCAAGCTGTGAAGTCCTAGACACTTCTCTGCAGAAATTAGAAGTTTGCCTGGGTATAATATGTTAATTAATAATTCTGAGTTATCTAAAATGGAAATTAGACTGCCAGATATGCTCCACTAATGATCCTTTTAAAGTCAGAACAGCATTTTCAGAAAAATTATTTCCTCACAAATGTAGGTCAGTCACTGTACTTTACTGATCAGATAACTGAAATATCTTAACCTACTTAAAGGAGTTTAAATTTAAACTTACTTCCAAAGTCATCCACTGCAAAGTGGTATGTCTCTGTGTGACTCCATGTTCTGTGCATGTTATATACACATGGATGTTTTATATATGTGTATATATACCTATATGATCCTAACTCCAACTTAGTGTGACATTCCAAATATTATCATAAAATCAAAATATATAAAATATAAACCATCAGTGCAATAGCCCTTGATTACTTCTAGCTGCTTTTAATTACAACTCAACCCAAATTTTCATGTTTCTCTGACATATTGCCCAATGTTTTACAGATTTGCAAGTGAATGAGAGATGCTAATGCATTAATATACAATACACCTTGACATGCTTTATCTAGTTTTCTGTTTAAGTGCAATCCATGCACCAATAGGAACACATGCAATGTGCTTATGTGAGTGTACATCATGATACTCTACTCCTGCAAATGATTCTCACCTTCCTAGAAATACACATGCTATGCTCCTAAATGCAGATGGTATTAATCAGAAAGGATTGAAATGTTTACAACAGGGATTTAACATTTTTGTCAACATGCTTCTTGTTTAGTATTAATTAAAAATAGGCAAAATAAGGGCAGTGCTTGCCAAATTAGAAATCGAAGAAATATAAATCTAAAATTTTTGCACAATTTTGCTTCAAACACTTACTCAAAAATATACCCATTGCCAAGGGATTTATGATGCACCCCCCCATTAAACAAAGTCCAGTTTTTATACAGCAACCATCCACTCACTCTAATGAACCATGACTTTTAAGTTCTACCCTTGTTTTTAACATAAGAAACCAGAGGATGTCTAGTCAGGGTGAAGAGAGTAGCATTGCAGAATTGTCTACAGTGTACTGTCCAGTTTGAGGCTGTTGCACAGGATGTTGGTCCTTGTAAGAACTTCTGAATTAGAACAGAATGCAATTCACAGTGCAAAAAGCTAAGTTCACAGAATGTTGAAAATATGAGCTGGTTTGGTAGTCCTTGAAGCAGAACCACTACAGGGCACAGACAGAAAGTTCCTACCCCACCACTGACCTTCCATCTCAGGGGCAGTAATGGCTGTGGTGAGTAATGTGGCACCACAGATCTGATCACAGAAGCACAGAACCATGTAATCACAGAATCACAGAATGGCTGGGGTTGGAAGGGATGCTAAACATCTACTTCCAACCCCTGCAGTGAGCAGGGAGACCTTTCACCAGACCAGGTTGCTCAGAGCCAAATCAAAACTGGCTTTGAACACTTCTAGGAATTGTCCTAGTTTTGTTCAGGGCAGGATTAATTTTTTGCAGTAGATGGGAGTGGGGCATGGCTGAGGGGGCATGGCCAAGACTCAGATATTATTAAATTATTACTATATTATTATTATATTATTTGATACCACCTCATGTCATTGCCAGGGGCAGGGGAAAGGGACTCTGGCTTCAGAGGAAAAAGACATTCCTTCTGGTGGGAGAAAACATGGTGGGTGCAACAGTCCAGTAATGTTTTATTTTGCATTAAATAATTTCTTTTGTCTTGAGCACTTTGTTATTAATATTGTTGCTGTTCAATTTCTTACCTCATTGCTGCTTCCAGGAAGTTGTTCTTATCTCAGCTTGTCATCTATGCTTTGTGTGCCTTATATTGGAAGGAGGGGGAAGGGGAGAAGCTTGTGGTCTTTTTAGTGGGAGTACTAAATTGGAGAGCACCATTCCTAAACCATGACAGGCATCTACAGCTTCTCTAGCAATCTTGTTCCAGTCATACCACCCTCACAGTAAAGAATTTCTTCCTACATCTAATCTAAACCTGCCTTTCTTCAGTTTAAAGCCATTGCCCCTTGTTCTATCACTCCACACCCTTGCAAAAAGTTTCTATCCATCTTTTTTGTAGGCTCTGTTTAGGAGCTGGAAGGCTGAAATTAGTTTACCCAGAAGCCAGCCTTCTCTCCTCCAATCCCAACTTTCTCAGCCTTTGCACGTAGGAGACATGCTCTATCCCTCTAATCATCTTGGTGGCCTCCTCTGGACTCCCTCAAAAGTCCAGAGCTGGATGCTCTGGAGTTCCCTGTAGGTGAAGTTTCACCAGAGCAGAGCAGAGAGGCAGAATCACCTCCCCTGACATACTGGCCACACTGCTTTTGGTGCAGCTGAGGTCAGTCATGCTCTGCCTGCTCACCCTGCCCCTACCAGCACCAGTGTGGCCAGTGTGCAAGGGCAATGACAGTTCATTTCAATTACTGAACTGCACGGCCAGCACTCAAAGCCATACCTACATACACAGCACATGGCCACTTGGTGATGATTACAGGCATCATTATCATTAAACCTATAATGTCTTGCTATTAAATACACAGAACCATAACTGCATTTAACTTTTGCTGCTGTGGTAGATCAAAGTGCAAGATTTGCCACAGCCTGACATAATTCCAAGGACCTGAATGAATTTCGTTGACAGATCACCCCACTATGATGTAGAGAAAAGAGGAAAAGAAAAACAAAGAAAGGGAGTGGGAAGCAATTTCCAAAACCTGCTACCAAGAGTATGGATATCAGTCAAATATCTAGGAAAAAGCCCTATCAAAAACAACACTGAACATTGCATTTAAAAACATGTGTTTAAAGAAAGACTGGATATGGCACTCGGTGCCATGGTCTAATTGAGGTGCTAGGGCATGGGTTGGACTCGATGATCTTAAAATTCTCTTCCAACTTCCCACTTATTCTGTGATTCACCCAATGATAGGCATGGTAAAGCAAGCACAAAATTGTGAGTGGGTAATAGACCATAAAATAAGAGTTTCTTTGATAGCTAAATATACCACGTTCTTGACCATAATCTCCATGAAAGTAACTGTGATATAAAATTCTAGATATCCAAACACATATCAAAAGAACACAGACACACAGAGAAAGTACAGCTTCCTGTTCTCTAAGACATGAGTAAAGACCTCCCTCAGCTGTTGCAAACAGTTTAAATACCTGAGGTGAGGTTCACTTCATTCCAAGCAGAAAAACAGCAGAGCATGGCAGTCATCCCCTAAATAGCTGGTTCATTGGATGCTTCCCATACACCTCTCAGTTTGAGATCAGCCTTCCTCCTTTCTGCTACAGTCCTTCTACACTCTGGCCTCACTTTCTGCTGCAAAAATCTTTGTACTTAGGCAGCTGTAACCATTCTTTGAATTTCTTTTCCTGGAACAGATCAGTGCCAGAGAGATACATGTGCAGCAAACCCTTCAGCAGAACCAGGAGTGCTCTGCTATAGTGCTCACTGCCAAAAGCATACCTTCAGAGGAAGGTGAGGGACATGGTGCCACAGTGCCTGATAATAAAACTAACAAAGAATTATTTCCAAAAGACACAGGAAGCTGTGTCAGTTCTTTACTCCTGTGAAATCAATTCCATTCTACACGTATGTACATACATGTGCTTTAAGGAAACATGGATGCATTAATGATACAAATAGTATGATAATTTCTTATCCTAATTCAGTGCCTTAATAATTACTGTTTACCACTAAGCAGAAGACATTTATCTGTGAGGAGGCCAAGATATCTAGGAAGAGTCAAGGACCATCTTTCTGGTTTTCACCAACACACCACCCTGTTCAACAAAATTCTGATGCACATCTTTGCTGGGGAATTTTAAAAATTTCTTTTATTAAACTTTCTGGGCAACAGTGCTGAAGAGGTATCAAAAAAAGGAGAGCAGAAGGTTTTTGGGGGGGTTGCTATTTCTGTCTCATTAAGGTCTGTCTGACCTTCTCTTCCACTTTCATTTGTCTTCCTGGCATTTATTTGCATGGAGGTTACTAAATGAGGGGTGGTGCTATATACAGTTGAGTGGGACACAACTATTTATTTATTTTATTTATTTTAAAATAATAGATTTATTTTAAAATAATTTATTTTAAAAGTTTTATTTTAAAATAATATACAGACCATGTTGTCTTTAGTATAGTTTGAGAAACCTTATCCTTTCAGGAGCATACAAGCTCTAATGCTGCTTCTAAGTGGAGCCAAACAAAATTTTAGAATATTTTCTTCTCTTTCTCTAAAGGGAAAACATCTTCATACCAACTTAACTCATCCAGATCTTCAGTTCCCATCATTTTAGCACAAAAACTTAACATGTACTTCTCATAAGCTCTGTCTTCAGTCCATTGCTAATGCTCTGGAAATCCCTGGCCCTGATGCTGTATTGCTTGTGCTCATCAGTGTGATTAGGAACAAAAGCATAAGCTGTGCAGTTGCAATCACATGATAGCCCAGCCACAACCCCTCCTGGTAGCAAAGATAGTACTCATCTCTGTGCTTCTGCTCGACAAAATCTTTGTTTCCTCTCTGTATGACCTCATCATAGAAAAATATATTATTCTTGCTACTTAGCATATATCCAGGGGAAAAAAAAAGTATTTTAAAATATTTTCAGTGTACTAATTCAATGTATTCTGGGGATATTTGATAAATAGTTGTAATCAAACATGGAGCTAAAGCTGCTGGAACTATGATGGTAAGTGTACTCTGGATCAGGGAATAAAGGTAAATGCTTCATTATGGAATGCCTAAGCATACCTTTCTCTCCTGTTTCAGTAGGGTCTCATACTTCATGAAGCTCCTATCACTATACTTTACCACCACTTCCCGAACAAACAGTTGCACAATTGTGCTGGTACCATTTTAGTATACATGTCTGATTGTTTGGAACCAGTGTTTCCTGTCTTGACCTTTGAAACACAACATCTTACCACAGTCTAATAATTAACAAAGGCCAGTCACAAACTCAGTAGCTCTGCAGTGCACAGCTGGTGTTCATGTTCACACTGAGGGAATCACCAGCCTGTGGTGCTCATGGAGACACCTGTGGGGACTCCAGGGTGGCCCAAATGGCAATGCAGCAGCAGCTCAGACCCACGAAGCTGCCACGAACCTCCTATGCAAAACGAGACTTCAGGCTCATAAAGCTCTTTCTGAACCTTTCTGTCCAATTTCAAGAATTGACGGCTAAAGTTAAAGGCTTAATTCTACCAAGGTCGTGGGGAGTTGCATGATGAGGCATCTTTTGGAAGTTTTGGCCTAATTGAATTCAACAGGTAACTTGTTCTGCACACGAGTGATCCAAGGGTATCCACCTCAGGTGCAAGTAGGAAGCCCAATTGTTTTTTGGTGGAACAGGGAGAGTTGGACCTCCTTCTGCAGTGGAAAGGCAATCAAACCCATGTGTCAGAGTTTAACCACCTTTGCTTTGCTTCACCCACTATATGCCCTCTGTAATAGGGACACTGGACCCTTTATATCTTCATCCATTTGTATTTCACAGCTTTTGTGTGTCCTTCCTGATGTGGTGGCTGAGAGACAGCAAGAGATTCCCGAGCTGTCATTCATCAAACGAAGCTTTTCCGATAAAAAAGTAATTTCCTGCCTATTCTTGGCACTTGCTTCCATGTGAATTGGTTTACATCATCACCCAAGGTTTTCTAAAAGTCTGCTGGTAAAGACCTGATTATGGAGAAGTTGTATGAGCCAGCTGAAAGCAGTCAGCCATGTGCTGACTTGAGTGCAAAACCACACATGCTGTTGGGTGACTAATTGTCTCAAGATTGTGTAGGGGCCTTAACCTGTGCCTTGCAGTCTAAGTCTCATTGAATATATGGATAATGCACTATTCAACACATGATATAGTCACTGTCATGTTTTAAATTATTTCTAAAGGGATATTTCACCATCATAAGGGTGAGTAGAAGGTACTTTTACTTTTACTTTATTAATTATGCTTAAATTATTTTACATTTACCGACTAGTTTGGTGAAAAAACCCAAGCAGAAGTTTGCCTCTCTGTGAGAAAAGAACCAAAGAATTTGTTTCAAGCCTCAGAAATTAAAATGCTTTAATCCAGTGAAACACTGTAAGCAGCCAGAAGAGCAATTATTGAAATCTGTACTTTACTCTTCCTTAGGCTTTTCTACTCAAAATCCATGACACAGAAAACATTCCTACAGAAGGTCACAGAGTCTAGCCCTGTGCAATTTTCTACAGATTTCCCAATGTGCTAGTCTTGTGTTAATCCTCATCTGAGCAGTGTGCATGAACACACTGAAATCAACATTTGTACTGAGGGAAGAAAAATAAATGAAGACAATAGCTACCGGGTTCTTTCTTTCTCCTATCACCAGGTGGGGTAAGGAAGAGAGGAGATAAATATGGAAAGGGAAAATCAAAGTAAGAAAAAGTGAGGAGAAAGATTTAAAAAAAAAACAACCAACCAACGAACCAACCCTAAAGAAAGCAAGACATTGATGGACAGTGAGATAGAAAATAATGGAATCTCTAAAGCTGTGTGAACGAACTTATTTTGAGGCAGCTATCTTAACAAATAAACAGAAGTTTTTATTTCACTTAAAATTAGAAAAAAAGATGAAGTAACTCTTTAAAATATACTAATGAGTATACATGATTAAAACAACCTTCTAATCTGGGTCATTGTTCTGTATAGTACTTGGATATGCATGAATGCATTTGGTGCAGAGTTATGCAAATATAGCTGAGGACAAGATCTGCTTCATTTCCAAAAATTACTGTGCCTAAAAAACCTCTTTAATTGCACAATAATAATAAAGTTACCACAGTTTTCACTATGTTCTCTAAATCTTACCAAGAGTAATCACACTTCAAGTACTTGAAATACATTATCCAAAGCTCAATCAGAAAGTCACTCAAATAGTGTCTTTTGTCTCTTTTTTGGTCTTGACTTTTAATCTATCATCTTTTAATCATTACAGTCCAGTTGAGTCAATTAATACACTTCTCATATGCTACAATGATTGCACCATATAAGAAGGGTAGAATTTACACACTGTCTGTTGGTACTGTATTAATTTTTAATTAGGCTATGCAAAAGCCAAGCTTGTAATGCTGTTATCACATGGAGTAGTATGTCACAAAAAGGCAGAACAACAACAAAGAATTCAGAGCCCAAAGGTTGAAAATGCTGTTGGTTATTGCAAACAATTAAATTGTTCAAAGAGGATGTTAGTCAAGTGGTGTATGAGTGCACATGGAGATTGTGAAAAAAGGTCATTAACACAATCACCTTTTTCACACAGAAAGTACACATGTTGAGTTCAATAGCAAAGAATACATTTTCTCATAGCCAAAGACCAAATGCATTCTGTTAACCAAAGAAATCCCCCTTTCCACAACTGGATGGCAATAAAAGCCTGATGTGAGTTTCAGCAGTGACCTCCCAACAGGCAGGAGTGGTAAAGCACATTGCACTGAGAAGGAGTTGTGTGTCCATCCCTGGCTGGGTGATAAAGGAAGGATCCTGCTGCAGCACACTAGGAACTCTGCCAGGTCTCTTATATCACACCAGTCATATTTACAGCCTAAACCTCACTTACAAGTGCAGTTGTACCATATATTCCCATGTCTTATTTCAATAGTCCAGATCTGAATAAAGATAATAGTGGTGTGTTTTCACAGGGGGAATATGATTTTGAAATTAAAATGCTTAAGTGTAAAATAATCTTCCAGCAGACAGACAAATGCTTCTGCTTGAGAGAACAGCATTTATGAAACAGCAGGCCCTTTAGTTGCCCTGGAAACTATATTTGTAAAGGGCTGTAACTTATATTGTCCTGGAGGCTTTTAACATTTGCATTAAAGCTTCAGAGAACAAGAACTGTCAAAGTGTATTTATTCACAAAAAACCCAAACTTCACTTTAAGAATGTTGAGTGCTGTATTTTTTTTCCCTGGGAAATGATAAATGATCTTTCAAGAAGCAAACAAAAAAAACTCAAGAAGTTTGATATGTTTGCTGAAAGTCACTTAGGATATTGCACTTGCTGGTCAGGGTTATATAGAGAACTTCAAACAAAATAAAAGGCAAAAAGAATTCATAAAAGGAATAACAACAGTTTATAATTTTCAGCATTTTCTGTTTGCTGCTGTCCAGCAATGATCCTTAGGTTGCATCCAGAAACTTCCATCAGATTAGGACATACTCTGTAATCATAGATTTAAGAAGACATCCTTAGGAAGAAAATATAAGATGCAGAAAACTAAAATTAAATATTGTATTTCAAATACTTAGTGACAAAATGGTCTTTGTTTTAGGCCCAGAAGAGCCTTTTATTTTCCAAGAACTATGAAAAATAACCCAGCCTTTCAGCTATTATCAGAGCTTCACAAACTTACCCTGTACTAAACACCTTGCAGAAAGTGCCAGCACATTTCCTGTTGTTTTCTGACCTTAAGAACAGTCTATAAGGAAGTCTTGATGCTCATACTAAAGCAAACCCACCACTGAAGTTTCTGGGTGAAATGCTTATTGCAAAATGAAGCAGAACAGTCAGAGAGGTACTGTTTGATTTTTCTCATTTCTGCATCAATTTCTATTCTTGAAAAGTGTAAGGAATGGAAGCTGCTCCAAGATGAATCCTCTTTTGAGGGTCTTGCACAAGCAGGAGTTGATGACATGATGAAGAAATTTATATTTATGACTTGTGTAAAAAAATATCCAAAAATATATCAAAAAGAGAGACCTTTCCCCTGGTCATAGATATGCTTAGAGATGAGTTGAGGGAAAAGTTTTATAAAGTCTGTGCAAGAACACTAACAAGGAAAAGAGACAGACAGAATGAGAAATTGAGAGTCCTCTGACTCATTTCCTTTGGGAGAGAAAAACTGAATGAGAAAAGAAAGAAAATAAAAAACAGGCAGTATATTTATTTCAATAACTTTCAGAATAAATATGCTTTGTGTAGGTGATTGCACGCTACAGCCCATTTGCAATATTCAAATGCATTATTCAAATAGCAAAAACCAAGCACAGTGAAATCTTCACAAATGAAATCAAAGAAAGATGAAAATGGTGTTTTTTCACAGTATTTTATAAAAGAAAGTCACTTATATTCCTCACATCATAAACTTCTTATCTATTCTTTAAATATTTTGATTTTTATGCTAAAGTATGCTTCAACCATGATTTTCCATTGCTTAGTGTAAGTTTCTTACCATTTTGATAATTCAACTACAATAAAGTCTGGCATAATGTCATTTGTCTTTATCATACTGTATCTCATACAGAATATATAGATATAATAAATAGCCATTAAAATGTCCAAATTATGGACGTTTTGTCCCAAAACCAAGATGGAAATTAATTCAAAAACATATTTGTAGTTTTCAAGAGAGATAAAAATGAAATGAAAAAAATTTGATTGTTTTGAAAAATATATAGATGAATAGCTATTCTCACTTGTATAAAAACGTGTCATTGCTTTGGGTAAATAAATTCAACCTTTCATTTACATCTTATGCAGTTAATAACAAAGTCACTGAAGCAAATACATTAAAAAAAAATATTAAGTGGCTCATAAACATGCTCCATTTAACTGTAACATGAAACTCCTCACTCTTTTATGAACATCCTGCCCCGAGTCATGCAGACCAGAGGAAAAGCTTCATCTCAAAGTAATTGAAAAGAAAACATGACAGTATAGCTTAGCCCAGAGGAAACAGAAATATTTTAACTATTCCTTGAGGGCATTATGATGCTTCAGATGAAGTCCTTACTTATTAAATTCTTGCCCTGGTCAACTGCAGCTGAAGTCAGGACACTTCCAATCTAATCTGACCTCTGAATTTTGGAAAATCATCTCACTTCTCTTCCTCTTAGACTTCTTCCTGTTCTTTGCTATGTCTAGCAGAGCAATACAAACTGCCTGTTGCTTGTGCACTTGGACAGCAAGCAGTGAGTTGAGAAACTCGTCAGGGTTGACACTTGTAGATATTACCATAACATCAATTATTAAATAATAATAAGACATAGTGAATTTCAGCCCAGAGTTTGATATGTAAGGTTTGTGAGCAATCCCTTGGTTACTTTGTGTTAGTGTTTTCAAAGCTGTAATGAGAAAACAGCCATTTGGAAAGAAGCACCTTAGCAAGTTTCTTTCCTGAAACACAACTGCAAAGTAAGACTAGTTTCAGGATATAGTACTAGTGTATTTTATAGCACTGCATCACTAATTTTCAGCAAGCACACTTCTGTGCTTTCAATGAACTTGCTGCAAGATATCTTTATTTGAATACATTCAACAACATTACTATGCAAGACCTCTTCCTGAAACACACAGCAAGAAAAATTGAAATAGGTTGTAAATCTTCAGCTCCTGATGTGACTGGATGCAGTAGTGCTGAACAGCATAGATTATTACAGGCTATCATCTTGCTATCAAAATTAAGGCCTTCTTTGCGGGTCTGCTTTGTAACTCAGATATTTAGAAATAAATATAGCCAAAGTAATAGTGTAAGATAGAATCTGCCTGTTTTGTATTGGGAGAAGATACTTTCTATCCATTCCGAAAGAAACAACATATTCACATTCCAAGCTAACGTGCAAAGCCCATTGACTTCTCATATCAAAATTCCATATAAAATCTTCTGTACCCAATACTAGGCACATTACCTGCTCCAGAACTAACACATTCCATGACTCATTCACTGGGGCCAACGTACTGGTTGATAAATGATCCACTGCTTTATGGACACATGAAATTTTTGAAGTTTTGAGGCATTTAAAAATGGCAACTAGTAGAAATCCAAATTGTTTAAACAACTTTATTTGCTTCTAACCATTTTTAATCGTAACTTCTTTTTTTTCAGTACAATTTAGCAAATTAGTTCCTCTATATACATATATTTTTTAGAGGGGGGCGGTCCTTGAATTACTTTTCAAGTGTTTTTGAAACATAAGAAAATAGGATTTTTGGTCCTTAACAGCAATTCATATTTTCAAATTGCTTAATAAGATTTGGAACCTAAGCTGAAAACTGTTCCAGGATCCATCAAAGAAATCCACTGTTTTAACATCTATACCAAATCAACCAACCAAGTATTTTACAAAGATCCATATCTAAATTAAGGCCCATATGATTAGTATAAAGTTAAAAGCTAGGCTGCATTTACAAAAGATGTAATCAGGCTAACACTATTCCTGCTGAAGTGCATGCAGCAGTAAATACAATGTGGCTGGTTTACCTGAGGACCCAAACTGACAGAACAGTAAAAAAAAAATATTATTGGACCTTTTTTTTTTTCACTAGTTGCTCATTTCTACTCCCAGTCTCTTCCTGCCAGCAGAGAAACCCATGCAGGTGTGATGACAACTTTGGAAAGCATCCATCTGGAAGCCCATCCTAGCTGGCTGGTTCTAATTCACATTAGCAGCTTCCCACTCCACTCAGTGCAGGGATTCAACTGTTACTGCGTGGTGGAAACTGGTGAAGAAGGGGGAGTACATACATCCATGAGACTACTTTTTTTTTTTTGTGGCAATGATGACTTAAAATATCGGTTCAGAGTAAAATTAGTCTGCTAAAAGCTGGTTTCTGGAAACCCATAAAGAAACAGCTGGCCTTTTAACTGTTGTTTAACCCAAATCATTCACCTATGAGACTGCCTTCCTACTATATATCTGTTATTCCTGGAGTTTGGGCAAAGTCTAGACACTGCCTTTCAATGGTAGAGATTTCTGGTTCCTATTAAGAAGATATTACCTGAGCATCACATGTCATCACACCTATTAATGGCTTCCAAATTTACTATTCAGGACATAAAAAGCAGATGTGATGACATCACCAGTTACCACCAGGCTTCCTGACCCCTCCTCTTATCTGATCTGTTACCATTTTAGTGCCACTTTATGATCCACAACATAGAAAGCTGTGTTGACAAGATACACCTGGCTGTATTACAGAGTTTCTAAACTCACAGGACGAAGCTTGACTGACACATTCCCAAAAGGATGCCTTAGGTGGGACAGTACAAAGTACTACTCACCCTTAGGAAAGGCACAGGGATAACTGATCTAGAATGGGAGGGACTGATTTAGGGTCAATGTGGCTTTTGCTACTGTAAGAATAATGGTATTTACCCAGCACGTTGAGTCAAAGACTCTGTAATGGCCCAGAAGTAGGACTGCCTTGCTGTTTGTTATACATGCTAATTGTAGTTGCAGAGGCCCTGTGAACTTAATTCCACATAAGACATACACACTACCTCATAAGCAATCTTAGCAAAACATTCATGTCTGCCCACAGACCAAGGAATCAGCTTTAAGCTTGCCAGGCTTGCTGAGTTACCAACACTGGTGGTTTATAAATAACTCACATTCTCATAGCAGAAAATGGACTAGTGGCATCAGTCATTCTTACACATTTTGGTAGATCATCAAATTATCTTTCAATACTAAAGAAACTTGAGCTTTACAAACCTAAATCTGAAATGTGGCTCTACAGAAGAAAAGACTTTTCCCTCATACACCTCCAGTCTTGAATCCCTTAGTTGCAACAAGGAAGAAAAAAATCTCATTTCCAAGGTCTGTACCATTGAATAGAGCTATCTCCATTTAGGATTGTGCACAGTAAGATCACTGTAACTCAGCACTGTATCATTTTTAAAAATACATTTTTTTAAAATTACAGCTTCAGAAAAAGGTTTTCAGCTGTACAAAGTAGCTGTAAATCTTTCATTTTTCACTTTCTTTTCTATTTTTATAAGTGGCAGCAGCTATCACACACAAGGGAAAAGGAGCTGAGATAGCTGGTATATCCCTGTGAAGAGAATTTCTTTGAAAATGTTAGATAATGGTTTATTTATATGTCAAATCCTTATGTTTAAAGAGGACCAGAAACTCTTAGCAAAATTCAAAGGCATCTTCAGGGGCATGTAAGACATTTTGTAGGAAACATAATTTCTCCCTACTTTAGGTATTACATTTTTATCCCAAGAGAATGAAATATTTTTATGAGTAGCTAAGCTCAGTTTTTCAATACACAATTGTGCTGAAGAAATGACACTTTTGCAAATGATGGCAAAGACATTTGGAACAAAGGTGCATGACTGCAGACTCGCTAATGGACAAGAGAGACAAGGTCTTGGGGCTGACTATTGTGTACCCTTAGGGGAATTAGGAAAGATCACCCTCCTTTCTGCAGTAATCTCCATCCCAGAAGAATGTTCTCTCCTTTGTTTCTGCTTGATGCTCCTTTTTGGGGATCAGCAAAAACCTGATGGGGACTGGTTGCACAAAAGCATCAGCAAGAAAAGGAAAAAAGCAAGCAAAACAATATTTAAATTATTACATTCCCTGATGATACACTAGCACTGCTACAAAAAT
The DNA here is from genome assembly GCA_034336665.1 of Luscinia megarhynchos. Lineage (NCBI taxonomy): Eukaryota > Metazoa > Chordata > Aves > Passeriformes > Muscicapidae > Luscinia > Luscinia megarhynchos. The sequence continues at coordinate 8,781,195 of JAPFBE010000002.1, forward strand.
ACCAGTTAAAGACAAAGAATAATTCATGGCTTTACGAGTGGACAGTGCCCATTTCAGTACCTCTGTTCATTCTAACTGTAAAATACAAACTGTTAATTTTTCCAGACCGTTCTTCTAAGACTCATTAGTAAGAAAAGTGTATTTTTCTTTGCCAATAGACAAGCTAAGAAAATCCAGCAAATGATACCCACTTTTTCCTCTTAAACATCACTATCCTTTTCAGTGATGGACACTCCAGAAGCTATTTTAAGAGAATTCACCCTCAGAAAATCACTTCTCTCCTACCAAAGCCATTTCAGCCCCTGTGTTAACATTAATCAGTGAATTGTGAAGTGCAGTTTAGAATAGGAAACCCCTCTTCAGGCTGTGGTCTCTTCAAAGACAAAAAACAGACTAATCTTTTTAATAGTGTCAGCAAGAAGAAATGGACTATTGATAAAGCAGTTTATTTTGACTAACAGATGAGGCAAATTAACTCAGCTGCAATGTCCTCAATCTACTGCTGCCTAAAATAGAGAGAGCTGCATGGAGAAGGCCAAATAAGCTGCTGTAATCTTTCCATCTGGGGGAACTCAAGCAGCTATCACTCACCACTGTCATTTACATAACTGGTGGAGGAAAGAGGAAACTCACATACTGAACATGGAGATAGTGGTCAGTTTGTTTCTCTGTTTTGAAAAGCATCATTATTCCTTATACTTCAAAGCATAAAGGAATGACAGAGCATTCATCGTAGCTAATCCAACTAAGAACTTACAATCAGGGTTCTTCAACTCCCACAGCCCCTGCAGTGACAGCTGATTTGCACTAAACCAGCATGGACTGGCAGAGAGATCAGCACAACAGCTTGCAGGGTGCAGTACCAGGAACCACACAGGCCAGTGACCAGGACTCTGCAGAGACAACCTGCAGTGGTGGAAATTTGATCCTGGTACAGCCTCTGTCCCTCTCATGCTTGCTTGGCCATAGTTTTACACTGCCATTACTACTTTCATGTCATTTCACAAACAAGCAGATACTGACTTTCTATATAGTTCACATAAAATGATATACCTGTTTAATTAAAACATCCTGGGAAGAAATTATCATAGGCAAAAAGAATTTTTGGCACATCAGGTAAATCTCCCCAAAGCCTGTGAGATGTGGAAGAAGGAAAGAAGAAGAGAGAGAAAGAGAGAAAGAAAAAGAGGAAGGGAAGGAAGGGAAGGAAGGGAAGGAAGGGAAGGAAGGAAGGGAAGGGAAGGAAGGAAGGAAGGAAGGAAGAGGAAGGAAGGGAAGGAAGGAAGGAAGGAAGGAAGGAAGGAAGGAAGGAAGGAAGGAAGGAAGGAAGGAAGGAAGGAAGGAAGGAAGGAAGGAAGGAAGGAAGAGGAAGGAAGGAAGGAAGGAAGGAAGGAAGGAAGGAAGGAAGGAAGGAAAAGAAAGAGAAAGAAAGGAAAGAAAGGAAAGAAAGAAAGAAAGAAAGAAAGAAAGAAAGAAAGAAAGAAAGAAAGAAAGAAAGAAAGAAAGAAAGAAAGAAAGAAAGAAAGAAAGAAAGAAAGAAAGAAAGAAAGAAAGAAAGAAAGAAAGAAAGAAAGAAAGAAAGACATAGACCTCTTTTCAACTTCCTGTGGGCAAATTTCATAAGTCCTGCTCAAGCACAATATTCTTTTTCAGCCTGATGATATTCAAATTAAGGACATATTTTATGTACATCTCTTTTTAAAGCTGTGTTTATTAGTGTTATTTCATTTTCTAATTTTGTGTGGGTGGATAATTGTTTTCATCTTCTAAGAGGTAATAATAAGCATATTTATGGCAATTGACAAACACTTCTACACTGTAGTGTATGAATGAGTAACCCATGAAAAAAAAACCACAACTGCCAAGTTAAGCACTCCTTAATTTTATGTGCTAACCACTGTAAAAAGTCAATTATGTTTACCTCTATGAAGTTGTACAGGAGGATGCACAAACATTTTGTTACTAAACCAAATAATTAACATCTTGCTCCAGAACAAATACCTGAAAGGTGATGTTAAAGTGAAATATTGCTCAGTAACATTTTTCATACTAGTCACACACTTCTTACAACACACATCTCTGCATGACAAAGGATTTCTGTAGCTCCCGAACTAGAGCTAAAGAAGTAACTGTGTTTCTTGTGATTTTTTTGCACTTTATTGCTTGCCTTAGAGCCACACACTAGATCTGTATTTCTGGGATTTTTCACTATTTCAAATACTGATGGAGAAAACAGCTTTTCTGTATATATAAAGTGCTTGATGATTATATTTCAGGAATCAGCTCATGTGGTAAATTCATGTAGAATATAAACAGCTGGACAACAAAGTAGTAACTATGTTGTATCCTCAAATTCCTCTAGGTATGTATCTTAAAAATTTGAACAAAGCAAATTTCTTTCAGGAAAAGTTTCCCAGAGGAAGAAAGTAATAAAGAAAATCACATTATTTGGAAATTTTGAAAAAAAAAAAAAATTACATTTTATTCATTGATAGTCCCTCATATCCATTCATCCATCAGAGTCAGCCAAAGACAAAGCTCAGCTCCAAATCTTGAATGTCTCTCCTGCTTGCACTCTTTTTCCTCACCTTCCCTAAAGCCAAGGGTCTTATAGGAGTTAATACTGCCTGAGTTCTTCCTGTCATAAACCACAAACATTTCAAGTCCTAGAAGAAATTTTCTTACAGCATTATGAATTGAGCAGAACATGCAGTCTGTGTGAAACCATGCCTTTCCCACACTCATAATAGACTTTCTAACACTCATTCCCTCTTGGCACTACCAAGAGCTCACAAGGCACAATAAACAATGCTTTTTCTGGCTCATCTCTGGTTTTCCATATGTGCCCCCTGCATTTAGTTCTGTTTGCACCACTTCATGGTAACACAGAAGAGAGATGTAAAGACAGGAGTGTGTGGCCTTTTGCATCTGAGAAAGTTAAAGACAATAACTAACCATGATGGACAGAAAGACATTATTTTATGCTAGCTAATGTTCTCTGGAATGTCAAGAGAAGGAATGCACTGCATCTAAACTGACAGAATCAGATGGTAGAAAGAACATTTCTGTTCTAGTTAGTAAGGTCCATGTACAGACAAGCACACATTCAGGGCTGTGCTTGAAGTAGATGAAAAGAAATTGAAACCTGCAGTACCTACTTGTTGTATTACACTGGTTATGTCTAGCAAAGCACTGCACAATTCTAATAACTGGGGAAAATACTTAGAAACCTGAATGGCAGAACATATCCCTATAATCAACATTTCATTATAGGAGTTTAGCTTTGAATATGTCCAAAATTGCATGTTCTGGAAAAAAAAATTAAGGAAGAAAGGAATATAAACCCTTGATAATTTATCCTACAGAATGACTAAAAATCTTGAAACCCAGTTTGGCAGCCTCTGAGCTCTGATCTGCACAAACACACATGAAAACTACTTTTCCATACACAGTAAGCATGTAAATTAAATGCAGTCCATAATTACTAATATTATGTGCAATTTTTTGCTATAAACTGGGGTCTTGGCAATAACATGTTTACCATTTTGGAATGAGAACACCCTTTGCCTCGCTTTAATAGCATTACAATAAAAGCAGTAACAAGACATGTGGAGACAATCTAAACCACACGTGTTAAAGGAATGCAACCATATAGACCTGTAATACTGGATTGCCCTTGCTCTTACTGTATTGCCAACTGTCAGTTAAAGAAATGTGAACATGAAGATGGACAGATCTGGCATTAGCTGTGTTTATCTCACATAAAAGAAAACTGTTTTAAAAATTAAGAAGAAACATGAAGCTGTAGAACAACAAAGGAAGTGAAATGCATATTATCAACATTAACATGAACATCCCCTTCCTTCCTGTAAAAGACTCCAGATGCTGCCAATATAGGCAACACCAACAGCAGAATGAAAGCCACCACCCTTAGAATTTGAAGAAGCAGGAGGAGAGCCTAATGGCAAAGAAAGTGGGTAGAAACTGAGTGTGTAACTGTATTAGCTTAGTTTTTTATTATTTTTTGAACATTTTTTAATAGAAGACCTCTTTCAGTAATAATGGGATCTTGCCTATAAATAACAACTAAACCTCTCAGATAAACTATTATTGACTATGTCTCCAGTGTCTCCAATCCATACTATTCTTGACAGTTTCTCAAAGGCTTCCTGTTTCTCAACCATGCAGAACCATCAGATGCTGCTCATTTTTGGAAAACCCATGTAGAGTAGCAGTGTCAGCAGTCTGCAGACTCAGGGAGCCAAGGGCATACTAATCTTTGTGTGGAAAAAGATCCTGAGCTCTACATTCCATAAAAAACCCTACACTTCAGCCCCTAGATAAAATGACTCTGGTCAAGACCTGGCAAAGCTTATTCCACAAATTAAGATACCACTTCGACTAGGAAGGAATAAAAACCCCAAAATCTTCCACACTTTTAACAATCTTTCAACATGTATTAAATATGAAATTAAACTTAGAGTTACACACAGATATTGAGAAACTCTAAAAACAGCATTCTCCCATCTTTGGAAAGAGAGAAAAATAGCGAATTCAAGCAGATTATTAGTGGATACTTATGTCTGCAATTCTAGAGATATTCTTGACACCAGTATTTGAAAAGCATCACAAAGAATGAACTAGTACAGTCCCTCACCAGTATTTTACATGCATGAAGTAGAAAACTGGAATTTTGAACTGAATATTAATGACAATGGAGCTGAGCTGTCTTTGATTTACAAGCCCTTTTATTGGACTACTAGACTCTGCCTTCTATGTGAGAGACACAGGTGTGGAGATTAACAGTTCTGTCAGTGATGTGTTCATTATTTACCTTTTAAACTCTAGCAGAAATAAGATTAACTTTGGCATGACAGTTCCTTGTGATATTCTATAATACTAACACACTGACCTGCAAACAGTTAAGACCATCAAACAAACTTTTAAGTAATAAAATAATGATTTTAAATAAACTATACCAATTTCCCCGCACATTATCCTTTACAGAGTCTATCAAATCCCAACTGAAATTTTTGGTATTTGCTGAATCAATAAAAGTGCTACCATACAGATAAATAAATACATGCATAAAATCAGTTTTAAATGCAGGCCGCACCCCAAAAAAGAGAAAACAAAACAAAACCAAAAACAATAAAAAAGAAAACAAAAATCCCCCAAACAACCAAACAAAAAAAAACCCAACAAAAAAACCACAAACCCAAACAAACCAACCGAAACCAACATTTGTTTCACCACACTTCCAAAAAAAAAAAAAAAAAAAAAAAAAAAAAAATATTGTGCTAGTTTATGATAGCACCATTCATTTTTCTGCTCTGTTACTCATGCTGTAATTCCTCTCTCACAAAAACTTCTGTGATGTGTGAGGGTACTTTGGTGGTGTGTGGTTTGGTTTTTAGTTTTCTGGAAATAAGCATACTTTTTTTTTTAAAAGGGGACAAAAATATTTTGAGGGCCAAAAAAGTTATTTAATGGTAAGACAAGAAATAGTGCATATGCCAGCACTGAGTAATTTCTATGAGCAGCCTTTGCCTTCCTTACCCCATCTGGTCCTCATGTCTCTAACACCCACTCACTGCATTACAATAAATATTATATTGAGATCCTTGGGGCAGGATTCTGTATTTCTGTAAGGGCTCTGAAGCACTAACATATATCTGGGATCTGTAGAGGGAAAAAAATACAAAAAAAATAATAAGAAAAAAAGAGACAAGCGTCCAAGCTTTTAGAACTTCATTTGTAAGTTCAGCTATCTGTGGATACATTGTCAGCTTTTATGGCAGGAGCACTTTCTCCTTGATTTTGAAGGAAAGGAAAGAGTCCAACTAACATGATCAATACCATATTGGTTATATACACCATTTATGTCCTTATCACAATGTCAGATAAGACAAGCAGCACCAGCTGTGAAGTAAGCATGTCTTTGACATGATCCTGACTGGAATCAAGGTTGCCCCCAAGTACTTTGCATTTTTTTTAGACTGCACTTACATATATTATATATATATGCACATTATATATACACACACACATATATATATAATCTATTATTATACTTCTATTTAGAAATGAGCAGAACATATTAGTAGATTGGAATCTTTGACGTGATGAACAAAACACATTGAGTGGAAAGATGAAGCTTAAGTTCTGTCACATTACTCCTCTGACTCTCATTACCTCCCTGTAATTGCTTTCCTGCTCTCCTCTTGCCTTTATACATACCTGTGTCTCACCTCTGGCATGGCATGCCATGATCTCCACAGATCTACTTTGCTGCCAGAAAACTATCACTTGCAAATTAAATGTACTTTACTCAACAGAAGTCGAAACAAACTTCTGCCAAAAAGAGGATTGGTTTTACTGTGTAGAGAATTTGTGTACATTTAAAAGAATGCAAGTGTAAAGCATGCCATAGAGCACACTCGAGTTGTGATGTGGAACTCCTGAAGTCAGTGAGGTTTGTGGCAAAGATTTGCAAATGGGCATTCCTCAGACTTCATGAAACAGAAGATGAGCATCTAAAAGCTCACTTCAGATAAAATCCCTTTAACTTAGCTATGCCTGTTTTTTTAATGGGTTGAACTTGAAACAACGAACTGTTTGGTCTTGCTGACAAATTTCCAGTTTGACTTCAGCGGAAGTTAATAGATCTGCAGTCTCTTAAAGCTCAGGCTAAATAAAAATAAAATTGATTCCCAAGTTGGTTCCCTGCCCAAATCACAGAGTTCTTTAGCAGAATACCAGTCTCAGTGATTGCTGCAGGTATTTCTGCATTTTTGGATACTTCAGATATCCATCTAAAAACTTTAATTCATCCATTTGCTCAGGGGTAGGGAGCAAGGGGTTGGGAGAGAGAACATGCTATTGCAGCTCTGCATAGGGCAGTCCTGCTTCCCTGAAAGCAGATCCCAGTCATGAGGAAAGGTCCATTCTAGCCCTTACAAAAAAAGGCTCAGCTAATCTCAGGCCAAGCAAATAAAATTAGGATGATGCAGCCTTTACTTGTCTTTAAACTTCCAACCATTGCAAAGTTGTTCTTTGGAAAAGGAAAAAACCACTTCCTTGTAAGGGAGAACCCCTTCCATACATGGAGATGGTCTTCAAACCAGAAGACTTTTTCCTTGCCAATATGCCACAAATCAGTGTGCATTTCTGTGCGACACAAGTTCACAGACCAGTTATTTTGCTTGACTCTGAGCTGGATTCTGCCACCTGTTATCAGCAAAGCATACTGCTTTGGGGATTGCATACAGACCATTGAAATTACTCTGGTGGGGGAGATGCTGGTGAAGAAGAAACATAGATATGTTACATCAGATGTTAGTCAACTATTTCTACACATTCTCAAGCCAGTTTCTTGCCTGTTGAATAAGTGAGTTAAAACAGGGTGAAGGGAGAGAGTTAGAAGATTTCTTCTCTTCAAAATGTTTCACATTCACGACCTTGGTTAGATAATTTAGCGAGCAGACGTTATTGTCAGCTTCTTGATGTTACTCATCTCGAGGAGCAGATGCCACACTGAGCTGCAGCTTGGCATCAAGGAAAGTCTGCCTGTGTGTCAGGGTAGCCAGGGCAGCCTGGACTCCCACAAGGACTAATTGGCACTCCAGTCAAAGGAGCTATCTTCAGCCCTATTCAAAAAGAATATTCTAGTGTTTTTAGCATCCTTCCAGATGCTTTTTAGGAAGGCTCTTCGTGCTCCTGCATTTCATCAGCTCTCCCCTCTCATGGAAATTCTAAATCACATATTTAAAAATAGACCATCAGATTATCTGGGTAAATCATAAAGCTCAGCTTATCTCCCTCTTTCCCTTCAAAATATACAATTTATTTTGTCCCTCAGCTCAGCAGCATGAAGCCATCAATAATCCTGTTTGTCTCAGTAACCCCACTCAGTGATTGTCCTGGTGTATCTCTATTCTGTGCATGTATGTCACACTGGGGTGTGTGTGTGTCTGTGTGAGCATGGAAGAAGGATCCAGGAATTCACAGTTCTGGGCACAAAGGTGCTGTGTTTATGCCCACGCCAACTGTGTCCGTCCTAGCATCACAACACAGCCTTACACAGCCATGGAGAATAATATCAGCATTTTGCAGAAGTAACGCACCAAGCACTTCAATAATGTATTAAATTGTTGTTCAACACCAATCTGGATGACAGGAGCCCTGTGCTTGCTTCTCCGGAGGGCAGGCATAACCAATGCATGCGAGGAAGGACACAAAAATGTTTCAATTCCTTTCCCAGCGGTTCAGGAGCAGCACATAGCAGAGCCTTCAGCGGCAAACCCCGACTGCCAGCCCACACATTTCCTATCCGCCTATCTCCTCATCCTCCTCCCCCTGCCAGCGCGGCCCACCAGGCCACGAGAGCCGGAGAAAGCCCTGCAGGGATATAAATAGCTCCTCGGGGGAGGAGGGGAGAGTGCAGCAGCGCGCTCCTAAAGATGCTCGCTGCAGAGGGAGGTTTTGCCGGATTAATTCAGCGGGGAAAGGGAATCGCTGGGAAGTTCACTGCCATAGTAGACAACGTCTGTGGCAAGGGGGCAGCAGCTGCCGCGGGGAAGCTGAAGGGGGGATGCCCCGCTTGCTGGGAGAGCAGCGAGGTGGGGCTCCCTCTGAGTGTCCCACCTATTTCACACGGTCCCCCGCGCAGCCGGGCTGTGTACAGGCACGAAGGCTGACACGGGCAGCGAGGGTACGAGCCAGCTCGGTGGAGGTGCTGCTAGCACACGCAGCTTACTGTGAGCGCCAAGTTTGTGCGGAGCCCGGCGCTGTCACCCGCTGACTGAGCGTGCGGCGCTCTGCACCTGCCCCACGAGCGGGGCGCGGTGCCGTGCCTCCCCTGCCCCGTCCCCCGCTTTTCCTGGAGCGGTCCCGTCTCCCCAGAGCCGCCCTATGCCCCTGCCTCCCGGAAACTTTCGGGACTAGCGGGGCGGACGCCCGAGGCGCAGCCAGGTGCGCGCTCGCCCCCCGCCCGCCGGCGGCAGCCCGGCTCTCCTCCCCGCCCGGCTCTCTCTCCTCCCGGCTCTCCTCCCGGCCCGCTCTCCCTCCCGGCCCCCGCCGTGCTGCAGCGCCCGGCCCGGCCCGGCCCGGCCCCGCTCACCGTCCTCCAGAGCCGCTGCCGCTTGGCACTGACGGAGGTGGCGGTGACGATGAGGTGGGAGACGGACACCACCAGCCCGAAGACGATGGCCAGCAGCGTCCGGACGGGAAGCAGCGAGTAGGAGACGAAGGTGACCAGCATGAGCTGCCACATGCCCTGCTCGGGGGCGCTGGGCGGCTCCATGCCGTAGGCGCCGAGAGAGAAGGGGCAGCAGAGGAAGGAGAAGGTGAAGCTGAAGAGCAAGGTGAGCTTGACGATCTGCTGCAGCTGGGTGACCTGCAGGTACTTGACATTGGTGACGATGAAAAGGGAGAGGAAGATGATGCAGTGCACCGGGTGCGAACCTTTGGAGATGGTCAGGCTGGGGCCGGAGAGCAGCTCCACCAGGGCTAGGCTGGCAGTGAGCACGATGAGGACGGCCAGCGCCTTGAGGGTGGACGTCTGCTCCAGCTTCAGGTTGTAGCTCTGGAAGAGAGCCTCCAGCTCCTTGCAGTCAAACTCGTCCTCGCAGGCGATGGCATCCAGCAGCAGCAAGGGAGGGGGGTCCCCCAGCCCGGCTCCCGCTCCCGACGCCGCGGCAGCCGGCGGGGAGCAGCAGCAGTGGCAGCACTTCTTCCTCTTGGTCTTGACTTTCTGAAACGGTATTTCCTCCATGTCAGTGCCATTCATAAACCCGGGGAAGAAATGCTCCTCCAGGTGTCCCCCGCTGCCGCTTTGCCGCCTCGCTGCTCATAAAAGAGAGGGTGGTGGGGCGGGGGGGGGCTGCTCGCAGGAGCCGCGGCCGCTCGCCCCCCGGCAGCCCCGGATCTCCGCCGGCACCGTCCGAGCCCGCCGGCACCGTCCGCGCCGGCAGCCGCCCCCTGCGCTGCCGCCCGGGAGCCGGGGGTGGCTGGGACGGCGGGAGGAGAGTCTCACTCGTGTTAATGTGCCAACCTTCCTGCCTGCAGTCTCGCTTTCCCCTCCACCCTCCTCCTCCTCCTCCTACTCCTCCTCCCCTGGTGCTCCAGGGATGTTAATCTCCTAATGACACCAAAACACCATCCAAAGGTTTGGAATCAAACAGAGGGAGGGGTGCGGGCAAAGGATGGGTGGAAGCTCAGAAAAGGGGAGACGGGGATAATCAACAGGCGGCTTTCCCTTCAGATAACGCTATTTGGAGGAGCGGGAGCTACGGAGGAAAGCATACGGTCTCCCGTGAAGTGGGCAGCATTAAAAAATAAAATAGCGACTAGGGGTAAAAAAAAATTAATCCGAGCCAGAGGTCTGGAGGAAAAGTGCTGCGGAGGGGCCGGAAAGAAAGAAGGAGGCAGGGAATGGCAGGGCGATCCCCTTCCCAGGTTCGGGAGCATCTCACCGGCGCTGGGGATGGAGAGGCGCCTGCGCGCCCATCGCTTGGGAAGCCGGACACGTCCCCGCCGGGGCTCCGCGGCTCGGGGGACCCGCCGTGCCTGCAGAGCGCCCCGCGTCCCTCTGGCATCGGCCCATGGCTGCCAACCCCGGGCAGCTATTCATATGTATATATATGTATCTATATATGCATCTATATATATCTCTATATATATATATATGTATATCTATAGATATATATAGATATATATAGATATATATATCTATAGATATTTATGTATACATATAGATAGATACATGGATATATATAGAGAGAGGTATACACATACTTCTACGTAATATATATGTGCGTGTGTGCATGAAAATAGACAAAATTTACATATAAAGGCATAGCTATACATGCAAATGTAGGAATACGTGTAAATATACACTTGTAAATATGTAAATATCTGAATATGTTAGTATAGGTGCATCCTGCTTCCTTTCAGAAATAAAGTAGTATCTGACTGAATAAATATTCTGATGTTGCCTGTTTTGCCTCCTAGCTCCGAAGCAGTGGGAGAAAGTGTAGTGAATGAGAAGATTTCCAGGAGAACACATTTCTGTGGGCACTTCTGTCTATCTGCGAGTACAAATCAGTCAGTGGCTGTGGAGGCTTACTCCTGTGAGAGGAGTTGAATATCACCCCACTCAAAATTGTATTTGGTGCCTCATCAAGAACTTCGGATGTGTTGTTTTAGAAAAAATACCCCTCTAGTTCTGCCTATAATGCTCCTATCAGATACTATTACCAATTTGCCACAAAAGAATACACTGCAATATGCCTTTTTTGGTAACAACTGCATCTAATTTTGGGATTAAGAGGCTGACTTCAATCTCACCAAAGACTAGGGAAAGGACACTACTGTTTCTTTTAGGTTTGGGTCAAGCATTTGTAAGATTCAGGTCTAGGAAAACTCAAAACAAAAGGATTTTGGTTATGATCATTTGGCTTTTCAAAGGCAGGGCTGAGATACCTTCCAGAATCCAAGAAAAATCCTACTGTCATGCATAGGTTGAATATCTAATCGCTGATTTTTGTGTCAGTGATGTCCAGTTCTGGTTCCAGATTTGTGCTGGAGAGTGTTAAGATCAACAGTAGTCAGGGATTCTTTAAGATTTGTTATGGCTGTGAATTATGTTGGTACTTGCCTTCTGGATAGTAAAGTAGCATTGAAAAAATTATCTGATACATAATCTAAGGCAACATATTTTTTATATTAATATTTTAGTATTTTGTGTCAGTCCATTCCCTAAAGACTTATATGCACTCATTCTTTTGACTCTGAACAGACCTCATCAGGAAAAGAGAATTAATCAACATTGCTAGAGTTTGTGTATTACAGTTTTAAAATATTCCACACCTGGGACAATGTTACTTTGTGTTCACGGGATGCAACTCATGATGGTTTCCTAGACCATGACTTAGATCCTCAAACACTGCAGAACTGTAAATACTAGTGATATTTAGAGTTCTGTAACATCCTTCCAGAAGAAAGTAAAGGGATTGGATTTGCTGGCCTGAGTACTGGAAAGAGGAAGAGATGTTTAGCTGAAATGAAATTAAATCTGACAAACAAAAAGGGGCTTCCTTTGTTTTGCAGGATCTCTCATGTGTTTGAAAAGCTTAATAAATTAATCTCCTCATTCCCTTTGGTGCATTAATTCACTTCAGTCACACATGTATTAGACAAACACACACTGTTGTGTTTTTACCTGTCCTCAGCTTTTTCCTGAGCTCATATATCCTGAGGGATAAACTAATATTTCACATCTCACAAAGTATAAGAGGTGGCACAGAGTTGCCCAGCCCTAGGAACTATTCACTGCAAGAGTTGTCACGCCAGCAGTTATCATTTCTCTCTTCTGGCTCTCAGCTTGCTGCTGAGGAAATGGAAGGTGAGTAATTCCCTACAGGGCACCCTGTGGTTTGGATTATTTTCATGCTTCTTACAGCCTCAGGTTGGGTTAGTTAGTGCATGCATAAAGCAGAGAAAGATGATGCATATGAAACATATACATCTTCATTCTTGCCAGGTCAAGGGGAAGCAGTGAACTGTTGAAGCTTCATCTTCCTGAGATGCTGTAGGAGTATGGAAATGCCACACGGTGATTAATGAACCTCTGCCATCCTTTATCCACTGTTTCACATCATGGGGCAAATACTTCACCATACCCTCCAGAGTGAGCAGCCCAAATTTTAACACCTGATGTCACAAATACAGAGAGGAAACCTCAAAACCTTTGTCTGAGACAGACATATTATTAAAGCAAATAGCCAGCTATAAAACTGCTGGAATGCACTTGACACAGGACCATATTTTTTGACTTATCTGCTGCAGATGACAGTAGTTTTTGTGTGGTTTTTTGAACTATAAACAACACTTAGTGGATAGTAGTGAACTTCTGGTTAATTTCTAAGGAAGATATGAGGTTGGTTTTGGTAGTTATTTTCCCAAAAATTCTGGATGTTGGCCAGAACTAAGTCAGTTCCTTCTGTTGGATGCTCTTCCATTTGTAATCAGAGACTACTCTGGGAATGAATGTAGTATTGACAGGAAAAAGTGACTAGAGCCCAGTTTTATCATATTCAGAACTGTGAAATCTATCACTTTTTTTTTTTTTTTTTTTTTTTTTTTTTTTTTTTTTTAAGAAGCAAATTGTCTTGGTTGTTGGAGTCACTGGAAGTGAAAAACAATTTTTATGGGGAGCCAAACAGTATATGGATCTAGGTTACCCTGAGTACAAGTCTCACTGCTTTTTACTGGACCATAGTCTTGAATTAAAAGAGCTGCTCAGAGTTTCAGTTCCCACTCAGTACCTGCTCCCCCAATCTGTTTTTATTTACTTTATACTCACGGATTCCTCACTCAATTTTTTACTGTAATCTTGTTTTACTTTACTGAACTCAGTACTTGCTTTTCATATCTCATCTTCTGTAACAGTTTCAAGCATTCACTGCCTGGTACATTAGGTGGAGATAATTTTTAACAGCAATACCTTTAATAAAACGGGAGCTCTTCAGATTCAGGACAATTCTAGAATGAAGCATAATGAAAATTTTGCATTGATAGATTTTTTTTTTTCTTGTGGTATTTTTTGTCTGACCAATGATTGCAAGGATTTTCATCTTTTATCCATATTTAGTATTGCTTACCTGTAACAGAATGCCATGCTCTATCATCTGAGACAGGGACAGAAATCTCTTTTTCTTCTCACTGCCTCTGACAGTAAGACTGAAGACTCTGCATAAAGCTATTGAGAAATTTCTGCAGACTCATTCTAGCAGGCACAGCTTCTTAATGCCACCACAGAAATCTGTCTAGTGAGAGAAAAGCAGTGATATGGCCAGGACAGAAAAGGTCCAGCATAAAATGGTAGGAATGGCCAGGTTTTAATATAAAAATTGAACACTGTTTTACTCCTCTCATGGATCTCTGAAATAGATTCCCAACTTCTTCTAAATTTTGAGGAAAGATTTGAAAAAGTGAAAGTATGTTGTTCCAAATCATGCACAAATTTCATTTGAAATCAATCCAGGGACTCCATTCACAGTCTTTTTTCAAGAAATGTAGAATAGATTTCTGAGGCTGCTGAAAATGCTGGAAATTGTCTGAACAGATCTCGTAAGCATTATAATGACTGTTCCTTAAAATTCTTTGTGATTTTAAAGTTTGACTTATGGTACATGCATTTTGGTGGAGAATAAATGAAAGAGAACGTTCTGATACATACCACTTCCACAGTTAAACAACTTTATCTGCAAGTTTGAATTCACCTAACAAGAGAGCTTCTCACTGACAAACCTGTGCCTTAGCTTCTGCTCAGGTCTAACAATAGCAGTTTTGTTCAGTTTCCATTGGATTGCACAGTGGTTTTTTCACTCAGATTATTTTAATCACTATGCTATCTGTATAGAAGTCTATCTAATTGTGCAATCTATTGGAAAGGGAAAAAAAACAGAGGAGAAAAAAATTACATTAAGGCCTTGACCTCAAGCCACTTGTCAGACAAGACTGCTGCTAAAGCAATTAGGACATTTGACAGAAAAATAATATGGCTAAAGTGGCTAATTTGCCAGCAGAGAAAGGGGATGGGTTTTCTCCAGACCTCTGCTGAGCAGAGAGTACTGGCATTAAGAGCATTTTAATCCTTTACCTCTCTCTTCTATTTTAAGCCTTCCAGGAGAGCATGAGATTTCTGTGACCTACTGAACTTCTATATTAATACTAATGAATCTCTTCAGTGAGCAAGCAATGTGCTTTCCAGCCAGGATGGACACATAGCAGGTCAGCCAGATCCTTCCAGCTTTTGACCAGTCATTCATTTTCTCCATCACTACTGTATCAACTCTGATTTATTTATTCTTCATCTAAAGTTAGAGCCATCTAATGTCAATTATAAAGGCAAAATTTCAGGAAAGAAGGTCGATGCATTTTTATGAGGAATTAATTCACTATTTCTGTTATGTTCTCTAGTAAGCCACAGTTCTCAGGAGCTTTCCTAAATACCACACCCCATCTGGCCATGCTTCTGTCTCACCACTTCCTACTTTATCCTCCCTGTTACCTCAGAGAAATGTCAGGATTTTTCCTTCATGAGCCTGTGGATGGTAGGAGGGTAAAAATGACACAGGAAAGGTTTCAAAGCTTCTTTAAAACAATTTGTTGTGCACTTCGCCAAGGGGTATACAACAGTGATATGTATTGATTAAAAAACATCAGCAAAACAATAAATCACAAACCAGCTGCAAAACCTACACTTGCATCACCTGCTTTTCTTGTTTCATTTTAGATGTGTAAGTGAGAGCAAGCTCCTTTTCAGCAGAGAATGACACAGTGCAAGGTGCCAGAGTGCAGCCGTGGATGTTCTGGTGCACCCTCATGGTGCCAGGGAGCTCCATGCAGAGAGGAATCAGCTCAGTTACTGAGCTAGTGTCACAGCTGGCCAGCTCAGGCTTCAAACTATATTTACGTGTCTGTGCAGTAACCAGGCCTGCATACAGCTTGTTCAGGGCTGCCACAGGATCTTTGCACTGCAGTCTGGAGACTAGAAATATCATGTTAGCCTTCAGCAGCTGACAACCTTTCCCCTGGTTTCCTTTCAGTAAGGTGGATCTTTCAATACATTGGTTATCTTCAGAATCACATTGCTGTCCCAGGCTAAGAAATCACCCAAGCAACTGTGTGGGTTTCCTCTAGGAAAGATATTACCCTTATCTTTCCTAGTCAGCTTGGTTAACAGACATTTTCCGAGCCAGCTTCACAGACAATATATAAAAAAATCCCAAACAAAACCCAACCCCCAAAATTACGTAAAGCTGGATCAGTTCTCAGGCAAAACACAAATATTTTTGAGTTTTCACAGACTTACTTTTGCAAATCCTTTCAGAAAAACCAAGGAAAAAAAAACCAGAACTGAACCCCTCTTCCCCAACATCTTAGTACTTGTCCCTGCAGTAGAATGATGAAAATTTCCCAGACCAATTAGCAGATTTGGTGGAAATTTCTGTTATGCTGATGATCTGATTGACCTAAGCTTTCTTTAGAGTCCTTTAGCTGTAAGATAAACTCAGTAGAATTCAGACCAAGGTCAAACACTCCATTCTCATTTTAGGAGTTCTGCAAATGTCTGGCATCAGGGTGCTGGTGGTGTTTAACAACATTACATTAATCTGCTGACCCTGTTCCATGAAATCAAAGGAAGTTTTGATATTCACTGCAGCTGTATTAGCCCTGGAATTATAACTGTGCTTATTTCCCAAGGAAGGCTTCTCTCTATATTGATACTGCTGTTGCCTAAGGTAAGAGCATGGCTATGTTCAGAGCCTGTATTATTCTTGTTTGCCTAATGGAATGCAGTTTAGATGTATTTAATGATTTGTATAAGGACAAACATTTTGTTTAGTGTAATCCCTTGAATCTCTTGAAAAAAAAAATACAAGATTTATGCAAAAATAAAGGCAGAAATTATAGCTGTTTATAATACACTGTTCACTCATAGCCATATTTCTGATACATTTTTTTTAAAAAAAATATATTAAATAGTAATTCATATACAGCAGACATGTTTTCCTCCTCTTTTAGTTATCTCTATGTTATGTGGCACACTTCTGATAAAGCATGGTATTATAATTTATGAACTGAAAGTTTAGGAAACTTTTTTTTTTTCTTTTTCTTTCAATGATGCCCCTATCAGTTGCTCAGGATTTTTAAAATCCCATGTATATTTTCATTATGTCAAGTTTTTCCTATTGGTAATATTCAGAATGTGCCCTGCTATGACTTTTCATCACAGTTCACTCATTAGAAGTTCTGTAATAGCTGCCTCAAGTGCCTTAAGTGCCAGACATGAGGCTCTCTTCTGGACTTCTGATTTGGGCAGAACTTCACACCAGTTTCATTTGGGAGTTTTTTTTTGAGTCAGTGTTCTGACAGCCTGCATATTTTCATCCTTTGCAGAGCCTCCTGTCAAAGAGTGAAAAGTACATTGACAATATGAATTTTACAATAACAGTAGAAATAAATATATTGTAGTCACTTCTTACTGGAGAAAATAATAGCTTCTTTCTACTAATTTTATTGTTTTCTGATGATAACTATAAAGCCTAATAGTTTCAAGACAGCATATTACAGACAATTAAGAGTGTTCTCTGCCAGTTAGTATTTGTACTTTATCACTGAATGGAATACAGATACAGCCTTTTTCTGTTTTTTATAAACGTAAGGAAACCATCCCCAAATCCACTGGAATTTAAAAAAAAAGTAATGATGCTTTTCAAATAGAAAGATAAGCTTGTTACAGAAGGCTAAGTCCCAGAAGATACTTATTAGAGATTCACCTCCTCTAACACTCCCTTGCAAAGAACAGAGTACCCAGAAACAGAATGTATCAGACATTAAACTGCTGCTCCAGATGATCTCCACCAAGGGCCAAGATTCCCTCTCTTTTATTTCTAATCTATGTAATGGGATTCTTCACGTAAATCCTGCAACCAGCAGCAACTAATTAGGTCAAATTAACAGGACATATGTTACTGGGTCTATTTTGAGTTTAAATCCTCAAGATGGAGCTACCTTCCTCTTTAAGGTAACAACCACTGGGTGTTAAAAGCAAAAAGACAACTTTGTGTTGTGGTGTGTTTACTATTCCTTTGGTCAGAGCCGTGCTCAACATTAAGGGCAGATTTCCGGTGGACTTCAAAGCTATATTTATTTTCTTATCACCTGTGCTCCCCCTTCATCCTGAACAATTTGCATAAGCCTGCATAATGCTACTTAGCTTATGCCTCACTGCTACTATTTATAGATGAACTGGAAATTCAGCTTAGTAAAGCAACTTAATTATTTTCTGATTCCCTTCTTTCTTCCTGCCTACACACCGTGCATGTGTTTTTGTGCGTGAAGGTGTGAAAGAGAGATCATGTACTCAAAAGGAATTTTGAGTGCTGTGTTACTCTTCTTATTAATTATTGGGAAAAACAAAATTTTCTAAACTGATGCAAAAGTAGGAGCCATAAGAGCAATCCCAAATACCACAGGGATTCCAGTACGTGTGTGTACACCTGTTGTGTGTGCATGTGAGTGGGTGTGTTTGTAAATGAGAACTAGGATTTTTTCCTTTTCTCAAAAAGACAAAAAAAATGTTTTACATTTTTCTTGTTACACATATTGAGAGTTATGTAGTCAAGTCAGGTGCTGAAATGATTAACAGTACATCTCATACATGTCATATGGTCTTCTTTTGGTTTTCTGTGTTATTATATATTTGCTTAACAATCTGTTTGCTTTCAAGTTTGTATTTGCAAATTAGGTTATTTCTTTAAAAACCTAGAGGTGAAATTAAAAATCTCATTGAATATGGAATATCCCCGGTTGGATAGAACCCATAAGGAAATAAAAACAATACTTATATCTTAGTTAAAAAGTAGACATTTTTTTCACAACATTTTTTTTTCAAAAATTGTAAAAAAAAAATTAATATAGATCTGCTTGCCTAAATAAATTAATTTTATATTTAATGAAGCTAATTTTGTAGCACCTTAGCAGTTAATCCCTGAGAAAGCTTCCTCTCCCTCAGATCTGATACCACTTTAAAGCAGAGAGAGGCATTACTCCAAGGAGACCTTACCAGTGTTTTTTACTCTGGACTGAGTAGCACAAGCCTGAGTACATTCATTACAGATTGAGTCTTATCCTATTGTCTGAAATACATCTCACTTCTCTAAACAAGGTTAAATGCTATTTTTCTTCCCCTAATCCTGTTTAGCAAGTTAATGGGTAGTCTGGACAGTTTAAGTATTCCAGTTAAATGGGAGAAAGGTCACTGCAAGATTACTTAAAAGGCATCAGGGGATGCTAACAGGTAAATGCAGTTTTCCAAAGGATTTCCTAAAGGGTTTCCAAAGGATTTTAGGGAAGGCAACTCAATACTACCATTAAAATAAAAAACCTCTAGGAGTTTCCAACTACCATTGCAGTGATAAAACTGAGTTTATTCTTGCAAGTACATTTTACAGTTTTTTCCCAGCACTGACATACTCTCTTGGCCTCGCACCAAACTCACTGAAGCTGAAAGCTGATGGGAAGCTTCAACTTCATTTAGCCCCAGGTGCTGCTCATCAGCACCCAGCCTAAGAAAAACCTCCCTGACTTCAGTGGTAACTTATCCTACAAGGCTGAACCCAGAGGTTAAGGAAGCTGACTGGTGATTTTCCAACAACTCTATGGAAAAAACTCTATACAGTTTTATGCCCAGCTTGTAAGTTTTCAGCCTTTGCATTCATGATATATCTGTGACTGACAGACCTCTTCAGTGAGATTTGCCCCTGCAGTTAGCAAAGTGCTTGCAGAGGTCTGTGTGTCCAAAGACAGATTTAGCCTTGAAGAGAAATGCCCTATTGACCAAGCAAAATTCTCACCTGCAGATTTTGGGGTTCTTTTCTGCAAGAGCACCAGGGGAAACTTTCCAAGGGCCTGATGGGGAGAAGAAGCATCAATAATCCAAAAACTGTTGAAAGCACTTTCTGAGGACGTAGATAACTCAAGTACCATCCCTGATGGTACAGAGATTTCATGCACCATCTCACAAACAGTATATGCTGGGGACTGCCCTGCTGGAAAGGAGCTTGGCAGTAATGGACCTGGGAGTCCTGTTGGACACCAGTTTTCCATAAGCCAGTAATATGGCTTTATGGCAAAGGTGACTAACAGCATCCTGGGATGCACTGCAAAAGCTTCTGCCAGCAGTTCAAGGGATGTGATCCTTTCCCTCTTCCCAGCACTGGTGAGGTCGCATCTGGACACCTGTGTCCAGTTCTGGTCTCCACAGTACAAGAGAGACATGGATGTACGGAAGAGAGTCCAGTGAAGGGCCACACAGATGGTTAAGGGACAGGGAGAAAAGGCTGAGAGAGCTGGGACTGTTCAGCCTGAGAAGAGAAAGCCCCAGGGGTGTCTGATCAATGTCTATAAACACTTGAAGAGAGGTGCAAAGAAGAGGGAGCCAGGCTCTGTCCAGTGGTGCCCACTGACAGGACTAGAGTCAATGGACAGAAAGTGAAACACATCAGGTTCCCTCTGAACATCAGGGAACACTTTTTTGACTGTGAGTGTGACTGGGCACTGGCACATACTGCCCAGGGGGATGGTGACATCTCTGTCCTTGGAGACATTCAAAAGCCAGGAGGACACAGCCCTGGATAACTGGCCCCAGGTGGCCCTGCTTGACCAGCAGGTTGGACTATATGACCTGCAACATTCCCTTCCAATCTCAGCCTTCTGTGATGCTGCATTCTGTCACATATGTGGGGAAGGGACTGTTAATCACTCTGGTACAAGCCCAGTCCAAGTGGTAGGCTATGAGTATGTGCAAAAAGTGTCTCCTACATTTTCTACACCATGCTAAAAAGAAAACCTAAAATAAGTCTGTCAAAGAAAAAGAATACTTGAAAATGCATGATCTGCCCTAAAAAACATAACTAATAATTGCAAAATATGGAAGTACAGCTGCATTTTCTAATACACCTGATCCTGCAGGGTTATCTGTATTACAAACTTCTCATGATATTAAAGAACAATTAAGGGACCAATTACTTTAAAGCTGCTAGCTGTTCATAATCATAGCTTCAGTGAAGAAAATTCCTCAATTTCCTCTGGCAAAACTGGTTTTCTCAGAACTGGTAGTTCTGAGAAAACAGGTGAAAACCTCTGATCCCTAGAAAATATGCCAGAAGAAAAGAGGTATGGAAATATTATTTTAGCACTCCATGTTCACACATCAGTTAAATGGAAGATTTAAGGACTGTGACGTGTGGATAGGTTAACTTGATTGTCAAATCACTCATGGGATCTGACCTAGAGTGTAAAAATTTGTGTTCACAAGCAGAGAAATAATCAAACTGAGCACTATCAAATTGACCTTTACAAATTCTGAAATATCCCACCTGGAAATTATTCCACAGCCTATCTTTCAAAAGTTTTAAAAGTGTAATCAACTGATTTTGTAGCCTTTGCACTTTACAGAAGTATGAATATTATTTCTCTTTTATATATATTGTGATACATGGCACTTGCAAATTTTCAGTGTTTCTTCTCTCCCCCTACTTATTCATCCCCATGATTAAGCTAATAAAACAAGTAAAAGAAATTAGATGTGAACAATATTAGATATATTCCCTCACTACGTCTGAAAAACATTTGTTTTGGTTCAGTAACCAAACCAAATCCTCGTTTCTACCTCAAATTACTGTGTTACTACAATTTCAGTGAAATTTTTCAGAGACTCTTTTATATTTAATGATTCTTTTCACCTTTTATAGTATTGCAGTTATACACAGTAGATGAAATGCCCTCCTAAAATTTCAGTATTTGAAATGGTTCAATGTGACTTTTGAACAGATTTGGAAAACCTATTTATCATCAAGAAGAACTTTTTTTAACATAAGGAGTTTTATGCATATATTTTTAGTAATGAGTACAAGCTATTATGCCTGTCATAATACAAAGAAGATCAGCTGGTATTATTTTCATAAATATTTAAAAGCTAGCACACCTACAGTGTAGCCTAGGACAATTATAGTAGAGTCACTAAAAAAGGGAAAATCTATATTATTTTAATCTAAATAAACTTTGTTAAAATAGAAATGGACATGAGACACTTGGGCTTTATTTTGAGTTAGCAAGTTAAACTCAAGTTTAAAGATCATTAGAATAAATACTTGCTACATTTTTCTTCTCTGCCTTTTTAAACATAATTTAACTAGATCAGTTTAGTCACTTGCAGTTTGGAAAAAGTTCTTCTGATACAGTGTAGAGACAATTTAAGTGAGGATTCATACATACCACATGTCCCAGGAGGCTGCAATCAGGGTGCAGTCTTGGGCATGGCTTTGATCAAGCCTAATCCAGCTGAGTATGTCCCTTTTAGCTGTTAAAAGTCCCTTCCAACCCAAACTATTTTATGACTTCTTGGCTGTATGTTCCAGCTGATGATTCTGATAAGTACAGACAATATCAAACTTGGTCTCCTGTATCCAAAGGTGAGAACAACAGTCAGAATTGGGATTCTGAACCACAGTAGAACTGTGTGGAGGGAAATGTAAAGCATATTTAGAAATAGTAAATTGCTCCAAAAGCACTTCCTTTTCTATTTTCCTTTGCTCTTCCAGTTTTCTTGTGTTTATAAAGTTCAGTTGGTTAGATTCATCATAAAATTTAATTTTACCTTAGTCAAGAAAAAAGAAGTTGAGGAGCCTTTTGGTTGCCTTTTTAGATATCTCCATTTATTGCTCACTTAACTCCATAGCCTTGGACAGGAAAACACATTTTGTTCACAAAGATGCAACATATCACTAAAGGGAACAAACCCCTTTTTCTACCTTCTGCTTTGGTATCATTGCTGTCTCCCATAAGAAACTAGAATAGTCTGTTGGGAGATTTGCCAGAGGAACAACCCTATGTATATTTAATGTGGTTGCTAAATGGTATTGTGCTTATCATTTGTGAATCACTGGAGCTTGCATCTGTTTCTTGTAGCTGGGACTGAAAGGGTTATTTTAATGGCCCTTTAAACTCCCACCTGGCTATTTTGTTGCTTACACTAATCTATTTGTAGGTCCATTACCTCATAAGGGAGGTAAAAGCATATATTCCTTTCCACATTCCACCTAAAGACACTGCAACTGTCCCCCACATGAAATACACAAAGGACTCACAGCAATAAGCAACTAGTTCAAAGTGGTGAAATGGTGGAATTCCTTCAGTCCTTAGAGTCTACATCCAGAACTAATGAAATGTAAAGGAGAATAAAATGTCCTAGCTTCCTAAGAATGATGTGAAGTCTGAAATGCCACAATAATAGTTTTGTTTTTTTAGTCTTGGCAAAAGGCACAGAGAATATTGTTTACTCATACAAAAATGTTAGCATTAAACTATGGCATTGCAGATATTATTCTTTAGGGTTAATTACTTGTACTTTAATAATACAAAAATTAATACCATAGAATTATGAAAGGGTTTGGGTTGGAAGAGACCTTTAAAGGATATCTAGTCCAATCTGCAGTGAGAAGGGACATCTCTAGATCAGGCTGCTCACAGCCCCACCCAACCTGAGTGTTTCAAGGAGTGAGATATCTACCAATTTCTGGAGAAATGTGTTCCTGTGTTTTAAAGGTTACTCTCATTGTAAAAAAGAGTCTACCATAAGCACATCTATACAACCTTTTTTAAAATTCCAAATTTAATCTTATTTTCAGTCTATTTAACCCCACGTGTTTACCTCTTGTACTTTCACTTGGCAATGAGTAGCAGCCTGGAAGACTGCACAGACTTTGACTAAGTGTTTGTTGTGAAGCCATCCAGTCTTGATTTGTCAGAAGCACAAACTGGTGAAATGGCTCTATCACAGTTGAAAGAGATACTGAGTTAGAAGTTACATACAGCTTTCCTGCTTGTTGCTTTGGGTAAGCTTACATCTCATCCAAAAGCATTGCTTTCCAATGGCCCATAAATATAAAGTACAGCAATGTATGCAACACTGCACTTAGCAGGATGGTGAATCCTCAAAGCAAAGATTTTCAAGGATACAAAAGCAAACTTGAATAACAGGATTTCTGAAAATGGTCTGATTTAACCTCTTTCTGTTCTTGCTCAGCCCTCACCAAGAAAAGAATGCACTGAATTTTTCCTTTTCAGCTGCATATAAATCTCCTTCTCTGAGGTTTACATCTGTTGTTCTGCCATTCTGATACAGAAGAATTTATTTGCAGAGGTCTACTTATCTTTAGAGAGAAGAGAAAGGTTCACATCCTTTAAGCAACAGGTGGCTTGCTAAGAAATTATAAAAAAGCTTCTCAATGTCTGTAATACTAATCAAACCAGCAACCTACACAGCCTAAAATACAGGTGGACAGCCTTCAAGGCACAAAATGTACATAATTTATGCAAAACTCAAATGAGTTTTCCATGAAACTGAAAAGACATCAGGAAGACTTCTTCAGAAATGCTTTCCATAGTTTAGAAAGATCTGTAGAGAGATCTGAAGAAATTCACGTGTGAATGAGTGTGTTATACCTTAAAAATTTACTGGGTTTGAACATTGAAAGAGTAGGAAACACTGGAACTGCAAAGGCAGCATACACAGAAAACAACCAGGAACAGTGTCATGAATAACCAAAATGTTTGGCCATATGTTCTAAAAGATGAAAAGAACCTAAATAAAGGAATATGAGTCTCCCAACTAGTAAAGCAAAACATTACTGCATATTATTGGAAGCACCTGTGTTTCAGAAAGGCATTTCTTTTCAGGAAAAAGTGTAATAGATGGAAATTAGCAGAGATAAATCACAATGAAGGGCATTGAGTTTTCCCTGGATTTGAGATGGTGGCTGCTGACTGAGACCCTAGTGGTATCAACTTTACTTTTTATGATTTTGAACTATAATAGACTATAAAGGAAAAGACCCACAGATAAAAATCATCAATATGCTGTTTGTGTTACAGCTGCTAAAACAGTGCTCCAGAGCCTAATGGCAGCAGACAAGGTCTATAAATCTTGTCACATATAATGAAAAGCAAGAGTATAGAGATGTGAGCAAGTGGTTAGAGTAAATTTAGGTCATACATACTTCAATATACTTTAAAGAATGCTATCTACATGTTCCAACACTATCTCCTCCTCAAGTTGCCCCTTATCAGTTTGCAACAGCTAATAAAGGGCTAAAAGAATATTCTGTTAAAATGTTGATTTTGTAAAAAAAAACCAAGGAAGAAAAAGGGATTTCAAATAATCTGCCTTCCCTTTTTCCCTGTGTCTATGCTGTTTAGAGTCAAGTACTGATGGCAAAATGAATGAAAACCATGGGCTAGAATTACTAAGTAAGTGTGAGGTTTGCCATGAACACATTTAATTAAATAATCCACTCAAGTCTGGTCATATTGTGGTCTTCTGCTATGTGAATGAGGAAAGACTTAGAGATGTATTGAAAAAAACAGAACTACAGGGAAGTAAAACAAATGCATCAGTTTTTTAAAACCCTGTCAATACCATTATTCTCTGTTCTTCTGACTGAAGAATTTCTAATGGTATATTCTTATAATTGCAATGATTTTGCACTTTATTCCTTAGAAATTCAGCTTAAGAAGACAAGAACAAACTGAAAAATATCTATGATGCTTTTAAGAATCCAGTGTTCTGAAAGGTAAACAAATCTCCCAATATGGATAAACTAAAACACTGGAAGAGCAATGGCTTTGTCAATAACACTTCTTTAAGTGCTGGAAAACTTGTGAATAAAAGAAATTTTAGAATCCTGTCTACCAAGTCACCTTATATAGGGTGTAATATACAAGGAAGTAATTTACCTCAATTTAAGTTTTGAATATAGGGAAATTATTTTTAAAATTCATCTGTGGTTTCACAGGTAGTGGTGGAGCCCCTACTTGATCTTTCTCTGCATTCAAATAAAAATAAAAAAAACATTTTCCAGACTGCCACAACAACCTTTCAGCCCATTGTCTCAGATTGCATATCTAGTTCAATGTCACTTTCCTGGTTCCCAAAATTGATTCCTGTTTCTATCAGTTCATATGCACCCATACCTTTACAAGAAGCAGTGATCTAGAAACTATGTTTTTAGGTAGGGCAATACAGAGAAAGGGGTATATATCTGTGCTGGGGTGGATCAGAGACAAGAAGAATAATGTGCAACATGATTTATGCCACTTTTACTGTATGCTTTCATAACTACAAGTTATTCAGTGAAATGGAGGGAAAAATTAGAGTTCATTAATCTTTGGACACTTGTTTGATATAATGACAATTCTTGAAATGCACTCACTAACACTTATTACCAGCAATAAAGGGATGGTTTTGCTTCATTTTTGTATGTGCATATATTACATGAAAATTATCAGAGAGATGTGTCCGTGCCTATTAAGCTCACATAAAAAGCTTCAAATAACAAAGCAGCCTCTCTTTAAAACAGCAGGTTTTTTTTTCCTTTGGCAGAGATCTTATTATGCTATTATTTTATCTATAATTAGATGTATCATATTATTAAGAGCTGACATATTGGTTGATTTGTTTTTTATGAATTTATCAGAATACAAAATACTGACAGTTTTGGAATGGTGGGATAACCCCTTTCCCATAGAAGATGGGGCTCTGCAGCCTCGAGCATGGCTTGAAAGACCAAGGGAAGATGGAGTCTGCACAAGGCAGGAACAAAGAGAAGGGAGAAAAACCTGAGGTGGAGTCTCTCCCTTGAGCAAAGACCACCAGGTGAGACAGAGAGCTCAGTTCCTGTGCTTCCATCTTTTAAAGGGACCCTGGTAACCCCTCACCTGCCCTGAGATCCCAGTTGTTTTCCAGCTACAAGTGTCTTTTTAGGACAGTAAAAGACAGCAACAACTTTGGGCATATATTGGGAATACAATAGCATTTTGGATTATCCACATCAACCACAATCTTCTTAGAAACCTCCCTTAAGATGCTAGGGCCAAACCAGAAAAAAAGGACTTATTTGGCTGATATGATAACATGTAGTGAACTGGACAAATGAGACTTCATTAAACCTGAATCTCAAATGTGTTACATCTAAGTCTGTCTGACAAAGAAGTAAAATTACAATCAGAAGTAAGCTTTGTTGCCAGAAGAAAATCAATACACTAACTTGCCTACATTTCTGAAACTAACTTTCTAAGCTGTATTTTGCAGGGCTACAGTGCATACAGAAAAAATTACTAGTCAATGGCCATTTTGATTCACTGATATTACTAATTTGCACTGGCTGGCACACATCCACATTAAAAATCTGGCACATAATTCTAAAGTGAATCAATAAAAGAGAATCTCATTCAGAATGTTATGATTTCTATAATTTTGATAGTTTATCTTGAAAATGGATCTTTAAAATAAGTCTTTGACATCAGGAAAGAGCCAAATTAGCATAGTCCAAATTTGGATGTCAAAACTGCAATCTTTGTTTCTCTCTTCATTTTCACTAATGAAAACTGTGAGTTCTAAATCTTAAAAAGGTTCCCATTTTTCCAGACCAATCCTACTGGAGCAGAGCCACGTATCTTGTTCCATATCAGACTGAAGCAACAACAGAAGACTCAGCAAAGACTCAGTTCAACTAATCAACTATTAACAAAGCTACAAGTGTTGGTGGTGTCCCTAATGAGATGGAGCTACAGCAACTCATCTGATGGTGCATAGGTGAGCACCGGGTTGGAAAAGACCAGTAAAATATCTCTGAAAAGGATGATCAGAAAATCACAAGGTAACAAGGTCAAGGTTGAGTTTTCTGATGACAGCTGAAATTTCCTTCCACAGTAGATTCACACTGCTTCCTTTTCTTTCAGCCTCATTCAAACTGAAGAACATTTCATTTCCTAAGCCTTGAAGTTGGTGGAGACATGTAAAGTTCCTTTGGGAAATTGCATGACTTTGAGAGACACTATGGTTTGCATAAATGAAAAAAAAAGTGGCAGATGTAATTGCACCACTGATTTTCTCTTTATCCTTATGAGGTTAAAATCTTTCTGTGTTCAGAGTATGGATAATTTCTCAGGTAGGCTGTACCTAAAGCCTTATCTATAGGCTATGCCTATGCTGTTCCCTTCTTGTGCACACACAGCTGTAAATACAAGGAGTCTGTGCACAGGCTAACTGGGGTGTCTGTAGACAAGCATGGAAAAAGCTTGCTCAGGTTACAGGGTTGCTACAGTAAATCTTGGGAAAGAATTACTGCTAAGCAATTCAAGCTCAGGCATCCACATGTTGGAACCAGGCTGAGTAACCAAAGGTGATAAAGTTTTCTGGTCATGGAGGTGAAGTTTCCGGTTTCTTCCTTACTTACTTCTAGATTTTCAGAGCTTTCATATTTGCTCCAATATCTCTTGACTAATAGTGTTTCTTTAATTTTTCTCAAACTACTCCTTTATCTCTTTTTCTCTCTAATACCTCCATTTATATTGCTGTTTGTTGTCCCTTATGGTCCAAGGAGAGAGATCTGTTAGAATACTTATCATCAATATTATTAGAGGATATTTTTTAATGTCCCCATTTGTTTGCAATTTTATTTTGTTCTGGACATAAGGCTACATGCTTGCTTTATTTCTAAGAACACAAAAAACTTGCCACTTGTTGGCTAATAGAACAGATGCCATTTTCCCCCAACATTGATTAGCAGCAGTCATTGCATTCTGCATAATTAAAGGCACTGTAAATCTCTTTGACCTTGGGGTTTATTCTTCGTAGCACAGGTGCAGTTTAGGGGGGTTTGTATTGGGGGTTGTTTCCCGGGGAACGAAGGAGCTGTATATGTCTGATTTTGATTTGCCCTGGAGCATTATGACTTTGTGTTTCCTGCTCAGGGTGCAACATGATGGCTTGCAACATCAAGGCTACAGATCTTGTCTTCAATGACACAGTGGAGAGATGAACCTGGAAGACTGGTATCTGTAACATGAAATGGTATCTGTAGAAATGGTATCTAGAAATGGTATCTGTAACAAATGGCATGCTGCTATTGATCATATAGTTAGCATTTCACTTGGAGAGAACAGAAATCAACATAAAAATAATTTGGTCCAATGTCTACTACGGTCAGAAGTACCAGAGTGGAAGCTACAGTAACTCTATTTAACTCAGCCACAGACACGGTGAGGAGTCATAGAATCATAGAATGGCTTGAGGTGGAAGAGACTTTAAAGATCATCTAGTTCCAAACCCCCTGCCTTGGGCAGAATACCAGTTTGAAAGCAAACCAGTGAGAGATTCCAAGTCAGAACCACAGTTTAATAGCAAAATTAAAATAAAGGCAGAAAACACTGGCTTAAGCTGACAGAGTCAGAATAAAGCCTGATACCCTGTCAGTCAGGGTGTTGGTAGCAGTCCAATTAAATGGTGCTGCACTCCTGTTGGAATGATAGATGTGGCTCTGTTGAAGCAGTGATCCTCTAGAAGGGTCTGGTATTCCTCTGAAGATCCAGTGGTGGTTATGGAGCTCTTGTCCTCTGGGAATTCAGTAGGAAAGGCTGCCTGTGGTGCTCCAAACCATGGATCATATCCACCTAAGAATACTAGGTTCCTCCCCTTGGGTGGAGCATTTAACAATGGGATGATGTAATTTTATCAGTCATGCAGGGAGGCTTGATGGTCCATTAGCCCATAGACCCAGAGGGAATTACCAAGGATGAGTCATGGAGGAGAAAAAGAACCCTGCCCACCTGTTTTTAACACCTTATGAAGAAGGCAATAGAAAACATATTTTTTGGTTACATCTTACACTGTAACCTAAGACAGGCAGGGACATCTTTCAGTAAACCAAGTTGGTCAGTGACCCAACCAGTGTGGCCTTGAACAATTCCAAGGACAGGACATGGACAATTCCTCTGGGTAACTTGTGGCAGTGCCTCACCAAACTCATCAGGGAAGAATTTCCTCCTAACTTCTAATCAAAACCTAATCTCATTTTTAAGCCATTCTGTCTTGTCCTGTCACTATATGCTCTTGTGAACAGCCTCTCTCCATCTCTCTTGCAGGCACCCTTCAGGTACTGGAAGGCCCTAATTAAGTCAATCTGAAACCTTCTCTTCTCCAGATTGGAACAATCTCAATTCTCTCAGCCTTTCCTCCCTCTAATCATCCTGGTGGTCCTCCTCTGGACTTGCTCCTTCCTGTACTGGGGGTCCTAGCCAGGGATACCAGGGGTTGCCCCAGCCCAGGTGCAAAACCTTGCTCTTGGTCTTGTTAAACCTCATGAGATTCCCATGGGCCCACTTCTCAAACTTGTCCAGGTCTCTTTGGATGGCATCCCATCCTTCAGGTGTGACAACTGCACTACTCAGCTTGGTCTCATCTTAAAACTTGCTGAAGGTGCACTAGATTCCTTTGTCTATATCATCAATGAAAATACTAAACAACACTGGTCCTAATACATGCTTGTTTTGGTTTCACACTGGCCAAATTCCAGACACCCACAAAAGCCACTCACTCACCCTCCCCTGCCACAGCTGGGCGGAGGAGAGAAAAAATTAACAAAGGGTTCATGAGTTGGAGATAGGGACAGGAAGAAAAACACTCCCAGGGCAAAACTGGCTCAATTTAAAGATACAAAATGAGTTTATTACTAACAAAATCAGAGGACGATAGTGAGATAAAAATAAGCCCTTAAAAACACCTTCCCCCAACCCCTTTTCCTTCCCAGTGACAGTGCAGGGAGGCAGGGCATGGGGGTTTTGGTCAGTTCATCACCCAAGATTTTCTGCTGCTCAGGGAGATTTTCTGCTTCCCTGTGAGACCATGGAGTCCCTCCCATGGGAGACAGTTCTCCATGAACTTCTCTGGCGTGGTTTCACTCTCACAGGCAGACAGTCCTCCCAAAACTGCTGCAGTGTGGGTCACTCTTCCATGGGGTGCAGTCCTCCAAGGACAGGCTGCTCCAGCCTGGAAGCAGAGACCCCACTCCATCGGGTCTCCCACTGGATCACAGCCTCCTGCAGACATCCATCCATACAGTGTGGGCACCTCCCCACGGGCTGTGGGTGGATCTCTGCATCCCCCGTGGATCCCCATGGGCTGTGGGTGGATCTCTGCATCCCCCATGGATCCCATGGGCTGTGGGTGGATCTCTGCATCCCCCATGGATCCCATGGGCTGTGGGTGGATCTCTGCATCCCCCATGGATCCCATGGCTGTGGGTGGATCTCTGCATCCCCCATGGATCCCATGGGGCTGTGGGTGGATCTCTGCATCCCCATGGATCCCATGGGCTGTGGGTGGATCTCTGCATCCCCATGGATCCCCATGGGGCTGTGGGTGGATCTCTGCATCCCCATGGATCCCATGGGCTGTGGGTGGATCTCTGCATCCCCCATGGATCCCCACGGGCTGTGGGTGGATCTCTGCATCCCCCATGGATCCCATGGGCTGTGGGTGGATCTCTGCATCCCCCATGGATCCCCACGGGCTGTGGGTGGGTCTCTGCATCCCCGTGGATCCCATGGGCTGTGGGTGGATCTCTGCATCCCCCATGGATCCCATGGCTGTGGGTGGATCTCTGCATCCCCCATGGATCCCATGGGGCTGTGGGTGGATCTCTGCATCCCCCATGGATCCCATGGGCTGTGGGTGGATCTCTGCATCCCCCATGGATCCCATGGGGCTGTGGGTGGAACTCTGCATCCCCCATGGATCCCCATGGGCTGTGGGTGGATCTCTGCATCCCCCATGGATCCCACGGGCTGTGGGTGGATCTCTGCATCCCCCGTGGATCCCCATGGGCTGTGGGTGGATCTCTGCATCCCCGTGGATCCCCACGGGCTGTGGGTGGATCTCTGCATCCCCCATGGATCCCATGGGCTGTGGGTGGGTCTCTGCATCCCCATGGATCCCCACGGGCTGTGGGTGGATCTCTGCATCCCCCATGGATCCCATGGGCTGTGGGTGGATCTCTGCATCCCCGTGGATCCCCCATGGGCTGTGGGTGGATCTCTGCATCCCCGTGGATCCCCATGGGCTGTGGGTGGATCTCTGCATCCCCATGGATCCCCATGGGCTGTGGGTGGATCTCTGCATCCCCATGGATCCCATGGGCTGTGGGTGGATCTCTGCATCCCCCGTGGATCCCCATGGGCTGTGGGTGGATCTCTGCATCCCCGTGGATCCCCACGGGCTGTGGGTGGATCTCTGCATCCCCCATGGATCCCATGGGCTGTGGGTGGATCTCTGCATCCCCATGGATCCCCCACGGGCTGTGGGTGGATCTCTGCATCCCCCATGGATCCCATGGGCTGTGGGTGGATCTCTGCATCCCCCATGGATCCCATGGGCTGTGGGTGGATCTCTGCATCCCCCATGGATCCCCACGGGCTGTGGGTGGATCTCTGCATCCCCCATGGATCCCCATGGGTGCAGGGGCACAGCTGCTTCACCGTGGTCTCACCACAGCCTGCAGAGGAATCTCAGCTCTGGCACCTGGAGCACCTCCTGCCCCTCCTTCTGCACTGACCTTGGTGTCTCCAGGTTGTTTCCCTCACATGTTCTCACCTCCTCCTCTTCTCTGGATAGAAAAACACTGGTGCCCCCACCTTTGTTTTGATTTCTTTTTAAATATTTTATCACAGAGGCATTACCATCATCTCTAACTTTGGCCACCCACAGCTTTGGCCAGTGACAGATCCATCCCCAGAGCCATCAGGGACTGGCTCTGCCGACATGGTGGAAGCTTCCAGCAGCTTCTCACAAAAGTCACTACTGTGACCCCTCTCCACTACCAAAAACCAGGCCAATGCACAACCAACACAAGGTCCCAGAGGGACACCACTCACTGATGTCTATAGAGTCTCTGACCACTAACCTCTGTATGTGCCCATCAAAAAAATTTCTTATCCATCTAACAGTCTACTCATCAAATCCATCTCTCTCCAATTCAGGGAAAAGGTTGTTGTGGGGGCACTGTGTCAGAGGCTTTACAGAAGTCCAGATAAATGATACCTGTAACTTTTTGACCTGGTACAGAGAAATTGGTTTGGAGTGTTCAGTGATGTTTGTACAATTCCATTTTACATCACAGCCATGGGAGTGGCTTCAGCAGGTGGAATTCCATGCCCAGAAATGGAGGTGGGGCCATTTTGTCTGGCTCACTTCAGTGAAGGGATCTGAGGACCTGGCATCCCATGCCTAGCCATTGTTTTTCCTGCACTTCCCATCCCTCTGAGAGGTTTTTGCAGGACAAGGGGCTGAGAAGAGGCAATGGGGCTGCTGCTGGGGTGTGGTGCTGAAGCTCTGAGAGGCAGCCAAGGCCAGTGGGGCTGGGGGCAGAGTTTTGCAGTTATCAGACCATTTCCCCACATCCCAGAGTGACAAGGACATGGAGCAACAGTGCCAAGACTAACCAGATGAGCCAAAAAAGAAGTTCAGCAGGGTGGCATTGAATTCCACAGGTAGAGAGACACCCATCACCACCTTCCCACTGCTGCCCCAGAGAGGGAGCAGGAAAAACACCACTGCAGGCAAGCAGCTGCTCCAGGCAATGCCAGCACCCCCATCTGCCACTGGAATCATCCCATAAGCCCCTGCCATCCCATTTTTGCTCTGGAGGGGGGCCATATGGGCTGTCCAGGGGTTGCAGCTGTCTTGTCTTTTGTTCCAAGGGGAAACATCCTAACTTGCTTGTTATCATTCCCTCTTTCTTACATTTTTCTTTTGATTGCTGTGTTTATTGCTAATTTATTTTTATTTTTTAGTAAAAAGTGTGGCTCCAACATTTTTTTAATCTTTCATGGTTTTGGTTTTGTTGTTTTCTTTTTCCCTCCACTGCTCTGAGGGAGGGAAGGAGGGAGGGATTCATGCCACCTTGGCCTTTTGCTAGCTGCAAAACCATCACAGTCTTCCCTCTCCTACTGATGTACTCACTCCATCATAAATGGCCCCTTATTTGGTCAGGGAAGACTTGCCCATGGTGAAGTTGTGCTGTCTTTTCTACATCACCTGATTGTTTTCCACGTTCCTTAGCATGGCTTCTAGTAGGATCTCTTCCATCCTGTTTCCAGCCACAGAGGTGAGGCTGACAGGCCAGCAGTTCCCAGGGTTTTCCTTTCTACCCTTTTTAAAGATGATATCCAAGGTGTCCCCTTTTTCCAGTCACTGGGACTTCACCAGACTGCCATGACTTTTCAAATATCACGGAGAGTGGCTTGCCAACAGCATCAGCCAATTCCCTCAGGACTCTGGGATGCATCTCATCAAGTCTGGGCTGCATCTCGTCGTCAGGAATACATAATTCTCATAAGAGTATGCATTTGAGAATATTGGAAACACTAAGGAAGCAGATTTTTCAGGAGCCAAAGATCTTTTTTCCTGGAAGAGCTCAGCTTGGCTACACTCTATTTAAGCATCAGAAACACTCTGTTCACACTTGACATGCTTGGAATGAGTTTAGGAGACTTACAATCCTTATGGCAAGGGTGGCATTTTTCCTTTGGGAAAAAAAAAATTACTTTGAAAATAAATCAAAGTACTAGGAAAGGTTTTAATCATATTTCCTAGTCAAGATACCGTATCATCCTTATTTCTTTAAAACATGCTACTTAACATCACAGTCTATCACAGAGAAAACCTGGAGTGATCTTTCCCAGTATGGAGACTATTTTGTCTCATGACAAGAGCCATGAAGACAGTGATATTCCTCAGTGAGACCCAGTGAAAACGTGATACATGCAACAGAATAGTAAATCCCAATCTTTCTCATTACTGCCTTTGGAGAGTTAGGAAAAAAAAATTAGAAAAAGTAAGAAGTAAGGAAAGCATTTCACTTACAGATTAAACATGGTGAAAAGGAGAGTTATCCAAAACCAACAGAATAAAGCCCAAGGATAAGGATGATTCAAAGTGAATGTGTGGTTAGGACAAAGCATCAAAACACTGAAAGACTGGCTCTCAGTTTGGAAGGGGACCAAAAGAAGTAGAGGGGAAGGTCTAAGGAAGTTTAGCCCTGAGGCTTCCTTTTAGGTATAAGCTGTTTAAAATTGTGAGATGTTTGCTAGTCATGCAGAAGCTGCACAGACACTGTAGATATTGGCCAGAATAAAAATCCAGACAGCTTCTGTGTTGCTGAAAATTTTTAAGAATTCTCCCTTATTGGCAAAGTTTCCTTTTCCATCAATTCCCCCATCTTTAAAAGCTGACTCTCCACTGCACTTGAGCTGATTCCCAGTATTCAAGTTCCTTCTTTAGTGCTCTAAATTTGGAGTAACTACATATAATTTTACTCAGTTTGGAGTTGAACCTTGTGCAGGCCAACACACAAAATCATCAAGCAAAATTCAGTTCCTCCACATCCCACCCATTCCCCCAGGAGACAACTCCTGCATCCTTGCATTCAGCACATATTTCAGTAGAAGGAAAAAACCAACAAGTCTAGTTCACTGACATCACTAATCTACAGTGACAGCACAAGCCAAGCAGACATTGGCAATATCTATTCACTCAGAAAACACTACAAAAAAAGGTTATGGATA
Organism: Luscinia megarhynchos; assembly: GCA_034336665.1. NCBI lineage: Eukaryota > Metazoa > Chordata > Aves > Passeriformes > Muscicapidae > Luscinia > Luscinia megarhynchos. The sequence goes on from JAPFBE010000002.1 coordinate 8,816,229, forward strand.
GAGGAAGAGAATTTAAGAAGGGAAATGCTGTCTAACATAGTATTAAGTACTTCTCTTCCTTTTTTTGCACAGCAAAGTCAAAAAAAGTTAACATATCACTAAAATATGTTTTCTTTTGATTAATAAATACCTTTCTCTCAGCTTCTGGCCTGGAAAACTGGGTTCATTATATGCATAGCATCTTTCCAGTGACTGGCACCTGCATAATGCATTCCAGCATGTCTGTGTAGTGCAGGGATGACTGCCACTACTGACTCACATGAAGAAATCCACTGGGACCCTGCCAACACTAATACATTAACCACTGATCAGCAGCAGCATTTCACAGGCTGGCTACATTTGGGCTCAACAGAGCAGTAGTGTGTGCTAATAAATATACCTAGGAGCATATGAAAACACAGGTTGTGGAGACTCCCAGGAAACAGTGGACCAAATGCTGCATGTTTATCTCTGATTAATCTGCGTTAAAGCTGAAATAACAAAAACTAGGCATAAGCTTGGTTTTCCTAATTACATTTGATTAACAGAAGAAAGTTCCCTAAATAGCAGGAATAAACCCTGTTCTGTGTTGTACTGTGTGCCATACAGCATGGACAGTTTAGCAGGTAGAGACAGCATATCCCAGATATTCCTGGATAGCAGAAAAAGTTTGAACTTATTATGTAAATTAGAACCCTGTATTTCTTTCAGTTTATGGAAAAGACTTAGATAATTCAAAACAGAAAACAGGAGCCTTCAGAGTCAGATGTGATCCTCTTGTCACTGTACACAAACCTACACTGAACTTTTGTCACATGCATAAAGCATGTCACAGATGCTCTTGTTTGACAGCATAATGTAGAATGATGGCATAGACCTGAAAAAAAGACTGACAAACAATAAAAGATATGCACATATGTGTATGTATCAAAACCTTTGTATCAAAACCTTTGTTTCACAGGGGCTTGAAGTAGCTCTAGTGACATTATTCTTTTCAAAAACTTTCTCTTTTTTGCATTACTTTATTCTTTTTCAGTACCAAACCATATTACTATGTTGGTGCCTTTTCTTTTTTTGGGTGAATCTGATGGTGTAATACTCTGGAAGAACTTCATTTGTGTGAAGGTGCTCTTCTGTAACACAGTAATCAGATTTAAAGATGAAGGTAAAAGACCCAAAGACCCCTCCTATTCTTGTAGTCAGTGTGCATCTGCATCATGGCATCAGCACTTTCAGATATTAAACTGTGACAAACCTCACGTGAATTTGCAACCTCCACCTGATTGGTAACTAAAGTCTCGTCAGCCTAGCCCTGGACACAACTTGAAAAGCAGTTTCACACACATGAATGCATGCATGTGCCTGCTGTATCTTCACCCATTAGTAGCACCAGAGATAGCCCACATGTAAGGTAAAGAAGCAGATCTGAAAATGGTAGCCAAAGAGGACAAAAATCATCACTGGCATATAAAGATTATAGCTGGCTACCACTATAGCTATTCCATTCACTGTCCTGCATCTCATTCAGGTATGGGTACCATCTGGTATTTTAATTTGTCCTGTTCTTTAGTTTGTCAGTGCATTTATTCACTATTAATTTTAATTTTTCTAACATAGCTTTGGGAATAAGGCCTGTGTCTCACACTGTTTTTCATCTGCCTGCGTGTGCACAACCTGCAATAATTTTGTAACATTCAACCATTTTAATGCTCTCTGGGGCAAAAGGCTCTATTAACTCTGTAGCTTTGGGGGAGAAAGGCTCCCTGGTGTAAAAAGTAACAGTTTGATTAAAATGTTTGTTTGAGAGAAAAAAGCCTCAATATGAGCCCACATTTTAGTGGCCATCAAAGAATACACAAAAGAGAGAAGAAACTCAGGCAGCATGCACATCTGAGGTGCACAAGCTTCACTAGTACTTCCAGAAGTACTCAGAGTCAGCACTGTGCTCTGAATTTATCATTCAAATGTTTATTAAAGTCTGCCTGTAGTACCTTTATTAACCAAACAGCTGTAAGAAGGAAACGAGGCTTCTTTGAGGAGACCTCTGTTCCATAGAATTATGTGGCTGGTTTCAGCTACAGTCTGATCCCTTAATTCTTCATCAAATTACTCCCTTATCTGCTTTTCAAATTTTGCCTGAACTGTTGACAAGCTTTAATTAATTGAATTGTTTTTCTGCCCTTTTTTTAGTGCAATCACAGTGGTAGCTCTTTCCCAGTCTTCCAGAGCTTATTAATTTAAGATTTATTCCAGTATTGAAGTATTTCCTAAAGAGGCTACAATTTGCATGAAAATCTGAGGGATTAAGTTACACATCATTCCCAAATGCCCATCTTGGACAGGGATTTTGTATCTTCTGGAACTGCAAAATCATCAGAACAATGTATGTCATCCTTACAGGCCAAAAATACACCCTCCTGCTCATTTCAAAGAGATGTCTCTGTTTTCTTCATCACTGGACCAAGGATGCTAAAGAAATGTCCACTGTTGATAATACATCAAATACCCCTATCCCCAAATGATTATGAGCTGTTTATGCCAGTACAGTGAGTACTACCAATTATAAATTCTTCCCCTCTGCCTCCAATCTGCTCCCCACTTACTCTGTATTCTTGCTAAGTTATTCATAGCCTGCCTCTTATCCCAACTGAAATGTTGCATTTCCTGACACAGTGTTCTGAAAGGGTTGCAGTGACACAACTAGCACAAACTCTCCATCCCTCTCAGTCAACCTTTGACAAGAGGGGGCTGAGCTCCAGAAAGACACTTTTGTTAACACTGACTACAGTGCCATAGGTTGCAGCACAGCATGGAAGTTTTGCACAGTGCTAACTTCACTGTACCAATCTGTAAACATGCTCCTTGTGTTTCCTTCCACTTTAAGACCATGCTGCTACCATATGTTTAAGAGCACAGTGTGTTCCCTGAAGGCAGCTGTTCCTTAGTTTTAAAATTTTGTCCGAATTTACTCAACTGCTGATAGTACAGAATTAAAAGAAAATATCCATACATAGGAAGGTTCACTGTAGGTGTTTTCTGGTTACCTTCTCCAAAACCTAGTTCTTGCTTTTTTTACAGAAAGACAATTCCATGATACTGTCTGTAACACAAAGAAATAGGAGCTTGGTTACAACTATCACTTGCTTGCAGCAACCTTTCTGTTTAAGGAGTCTCTTACAGTATAAGTGTCTGTGACACTGGTTACCTACTGAATTGGAACAAAACAACAGAATATGGATATCAGCTACTTTATTGCATAGCCCAGCACACTTACTGCATAGTCTTGGAAAAGATGCCAGAAAAAAACCACAACAAGAACATTCTTTTTCCCTGTGTGTTCTTACTTTGGTTCCTAGGTGTGATAAAATTGAGATCTAGACCAAATACTGTAAATTCAACTCTGATTTTGTTTGTAACCTGAATGTTCTACCTTAACCCACAATTGGGCACAGAAATTAAAGATGGAAGTAAAAGATTTTCTTTAAAAGCACATAATTTCTATGACATTGCTAGCACTATGCTGTGTAGGTATTGAATGGAAAAGATTTATGAAAAGCAAAGTTCCCTTGCTTATTCCTCTGCATCACTTTCTGTGTTCCTGCTGATAATAAAAGATGTTGTGGAGAAAACTTAAAACAGTACTTGCTGGCTGATCCAGAAAGTTGTGCAAAAGATAAAACTGTTGACAGGATTATAGTGTTATCTGTATATTACTAATTCCAGGACTGTAAGGATTTGCCTTTCAGTTTGGACTACCTGCTATGAAAAGAGAGAAAACACAAAGGCAAAAAAAATTCTTATTCCCCCTTTTAAGTTTTTTATAACCAGTGTGCTATAAATCTTAAAGCTACAGTTCATGGAGTTCAGTGACTGCATAAAAATCTTTACATTAGGGTTTATTCAATAACAACAACAAAATAGCCTTTTTAGTGTCAAAGGAAGTTTACAAACCTGCCCTAAATTCTCTGCAAATTGAAGTAGGGAAATGGCAATTGAACAACAATAACAGGAAAAAATAAAAAATCACTGATTTGAGTAAAATTTCATTATTTAAATTCTCCAGGCTGGAAGCACCTGTAAATTTCTTTTTCAGCTTTCTTATATGCAAGCACATGACAAGTAGTCCTTGCCTCTTTCCTTCCAGTCTGTGACTGTTGAAGGCACAGTCCAATCCTGCTCCTGCTGGTGGTGAGAGAGGTGTAGCCACAGGCTCTGGTGTGGGCTGTGCAGCTCCTCACCCATCTCACCTGCATGGACCAAAAGCCACGATGGCTGGTGCTAGTGAGAGGCCTCAGTGTGCTGGCTCACATCCTCTCCCAGGCATCCCAGCCTATCCTTCCACTCTGGTTTTCTTTCCTTAGGTTAGCATGGGGATCAACTAGTGTGTTCTTCACACAGACAGGTACACAAAACGGGTGTTCCACATCAGACACCACTCCAGCTTCCAGGGTTATCAGACAGCCAGTCACCAGCAACACCAGCTGATCTGCTACTGCTGCCTGAGGACCTGCAGAACACCAGTTCAAACCAAATGACACAGACCACTGAATGTTTCCAGTGCTGGCAGAACCCTCAACAACCTAAATAAAGAGCAGGGGAAAATGTCCATTTTCAAACAGTCTCCTACACAAAGATGGACTTAGCTAACTCTCTTTGGATGACTACAGACTTTTCTTGAAAGTACACATATATGCTGTAACAGCAGAAGTGCAGTTTAGGTGTCTTGTTCTTTCCTGTGAGAATCCAAGAGTCATTGCTGATTTGCATACAGTGAAGCAATGTTTTACTAGCAGTTCTATAGTGGGACTTATCCTTTTCTCAGGGCAGGAAGGGGAAAAGCTGCAGAGACAACAGAAGTCAGGAAAGGAATAGAAATGTCCAGATTCTGATACCTAAGTATAATTACAAATATTAATACAATTAAGCAATTATCTTCATAGGAGCAAAAATCCTTGTGTTAGCATCAAGTGTCATCAATTAGTTTAAGTTAGCATTACATTTTGGAGATTGGTCTTCTGAGTCATTTGCCCTATTGGAAACAAGCAATAGTCAGTAAAGTTATGGGAACATGGGACTTTGTTCAGAATTTGTCTGCTTCAGTTTAAGTCTACTGCATACTTTCCATCCCTTACTGTCTAAAAAGGTTTTGTGGAATATAAAGGTTCTGATCTGAGAGCTATTGTGTACAAATTAATAAAAATGAAAATTTACTCAAAGAGTAGCTTGATTAAAAAAAAAATCTTGTATATTTTGCAAGTATCTTTTTGTTATTCTCAATTGATTACCTAATTCTTTCCAGTGTTCTTGACCTCTTCTAATTCTCATTCAGGCCTCAGAATCTTCCTGCACGTTTTCTAGCAAAAAAAAAAAAAAAAAAAAAGGTACTAATTATATCTAATGAGGTACTAATGAGCAGTCTCACGAGCTATTTCTAAATATGGGCACTAGAAATGCAAGTGTAAAGACCTGATCAGGAAATTTTTATACCATTACTCAAAAACAGCTGAACTTGGAGGATTTCAGGTTTAGGCAATGATCTGGGCCTGTTCTTTTTCTTCTTCACCTTATTTCCTTGACTGTTTGGCAAGCTGGAGGGTTCTGCAGCAATTTATAAGGCTAGATGAATTTTGCAAGGTTTCTGAAGAGGGACATTAGGCGTGACAAATGGCCAGCACTGTCACCACTGCCACGGAGGGTCAAAGCAATCCATCGGCCAGGTGCCCTGTCTGCATCTCCTCTGTTCCAGCTCTGTTCCCAGAGACAATCTACCAGAAAGCCACAAAAACATGCCAGCAAGCTTCAGTCAAGATCTTGAAGGAAAAATGTCCCTATGTTTCCTACCGTAGAACTGACTCCTTTATACCATAGTAAGACACCAGAAACCATCTCCTAGAATGGTACTTCTGTCTCAGCTATTCTTTCTCTAGAATAGGAGAAATAAAGAAAGTAAAATAATCAAAACAAACAGAAAATATAAACCAAATGAGCTACACTGTAATGGATCTCCAAATAGAGAGGAAGCAAGTCTTCTTATTTCTTCATTGCAGCAGACAAATTCAACCTCAAAATACCTCTTTGTCTTTTCCTTTCCCTATAAATACATTATGTCACAGACCACAAGGGTAGGAAGATCATAGTGGGATTCTTTCTCTTAACTTTGTTCTTGTTACCTTCCCCTCCACCTTCCTTGCTTGTACACTGTACTGCTCGCTGCTCACAGAGAATTGTTAAAATTTTATTTCCTATTAAATTCCACTCTACCACTGACAGATGACATATTTGCAACCCAAAATGTATCCACAGAGCGGATATCCTTGTTTAGATCCAAGTTTGCAACAGTTCATTAGTCTTTTTAATTGAAATTATGTAATATTTAAGCCCTTCACTTTCACAGTATTATCATAAATTGTGGTTACTGTGAATCTCCAGCTATATAAATACAGGATGGGCTAGGGAGTAGTTTTTGCCAAAAAAAGCAGGCAGAGTTTACACTAGAAAGGAAGTCCAACATGAATTAACACTCTTAGATTTTCACCAAGTTTCCTCCCAGAGACTGAAATTATAAACCACAGTTTTACAAATGAGATATTTCTGGCCTATTTCAACTGAAAAATAGCATCTACTTTGGGAAAACACATTTTTAAGGAAGATGTATGAGAAGTGAACAAGTACAGAGGAGGAAACTCAAAGGCCTAATGAAGTGGCACATACACAAAACAAAACAAAAAAATGAAGATGAAAGGAGTCACAGTCTCTGTGAGTGCTTCAGAGGGGGGAGGGAACAAGCCTCACTCAAACTCATGACAATGGGCCAAGAAATAACAGACCTTAATCAATTTATTTTAATAATATTCAGGGACTAGTATTACTAAATTAAGGATAGACACCTAACCACAGTTAGGAACTATACAAAATGACAATTTCTATTCTACATAGCTTACTTCTAGTTATAATCTGACAGGAAGGTTATGGATTAAGAGAGAAAGTTAAGCATGTGTACTAAACTAAAATGCTCAATCTATTTTCAAACTTAATCAACATGTTTTCACAATACAAAAGTATACATAGCACCAACTCTGCCACTAAAGGAATAACTAATTTTGAGAGTGGTCTTGAGAGAGAGATCCAGATTCCTTTTTTGCAAAATCAGACTCTGTCTGTTCTCTTGATTTTCCACAAACCCACCAACCCAAAACGAGCCCTGTGTAGAGAGTTCAGATGCTGTGATGGAATATGTCCATGGATATTCAGGCATTCCAGCAGAATGTTGCTTTCAAATTTGAGCTCAATTTGAGATCAACCAAATGGTGATCATAACACAGAGACATTCTGGCACAAAAATGTAGATAGCAGTACATGAGGTTTACTTACAAGGCAAATGGAAAAGAGATCTTTCATCAGTAACAGTTATAAGACAGCTTTTTTCAAGCTGTTTTTCCTAGCAAGATTTATGCACATGCATCAACTTCACATGCAAGTTTTTAGAGAGGCAATGAAAACTAGATTTGTAGATTTTGTCAACCTGTGATCATGCTTTCTGTTTGATAGTTAGATTTGGAATCTCTATTTTATCAGCATTTCTGCCTAGACTTGAGGAACAGAAGGCAAAAAATCTCCTATGAATGAGGAATCAACTCCCACAGCTTTCTAAAGGAAGCACAGTTTTCTGAAGAAAATAAACTATTAAAGTTGGAATTAGCCCAGCTTGCTCATATGAATCTGAACAAAATCTTTCTGGTATCTTGCCAGGTTTTTATAAAGTACAGAATCAACCTCAAACCTGAGCATCTACAGTGAGGGGGCAGATTCCTACCTACCCCTGTGTCAAGGTGTAGCATTTGATCAAGTTCAGGAAGCTTTATCTGTTTCTACTACCACTCTGTACTCAGCAGCATGAACAAATTGGACAGAATTAGGATGCATCTCTGTATGCATTTGTCTTCCAGTCCGTGCTTATTACCCAAAAAGTTCTCAAACTTAAGTGAAAGTCCAACTGATATAAAGAAATCACGATATTCAATAGATAAGGCTGAGTCTGAGTTATTTTAAAGTGTGTTTTGCCCTCAGAACACCTTTAAGCAAGTCAAAATTTAATTATTTTGTTAGTACTAAGCTGTCCTTGTAGAGCTTAAATCAAAGAACATTGAGAAGATGGATTTAACTGGAACAAGGCCCAAGAAATACTGGCCCTCAGCAGCTTCCCTCTAAATAGTTGCTGTTTCTGGAATGGGAATTTAATCCATTTCCATTTTTTACAGTCATACATACCAATCAAATGGAAGAGATTCAGAGCTGTGCGTGTCACCTCATGCACATCTCTGGGACCACAATATCAAAGCCTCTGGCCTCCTGCATCTCCCTGGAATTAGGGCTGTAACTTCAGCACAAAAGCAAAAATTATCATACCCAACAGGAAAACTGATTAACCAGTGCCCCACTGCCTTGCTTTCATTGTTTTCAAGTAGGTATTCCTGTTGGTATGCATACTTGTAAAAAAACCAAAACTACGGAATGTAAGAGAGGTCTTTTCTCACTGTCTGGGCTTGAGACAATTTAAAAAGGTAGATACTCTAAAATGAGCTACCTCCCCTTAGTTTTAACCAATCCTTTTCTGCTAAAAAGGAGAAATGAATTAGAAGCAGATATGAGTGAAAAAAATGAGTTTTCTGGCAAGCAAAACAGCAGCAGGAAAAAAAAAAATAAACAATGGAGTCTATTAAAGCAGCCCCTGCTCTGCAACACTGCTTAATGTTAAGAGAAGCATGAGAAGAGAGGGCAATGAAACAGCCTTGTGTAACAAAAGGGAGGAAGGAGAGTAGGAAAGACAATAACAGACACAGGGATAGGAGGGGGTGCAGACAAGAAGAAAAGTGCTAATGCAGTGCTTTGGTGCTCTCTGTATTAGGTTAGCAGAGCCAATCTGCAAGCCATCACTGCCCATACCTACTTGATGGAAGTGATGTGAAAAACTCCAATCTATGACTTTTTTATCTCCTCCTTTCATCCTCAAAGATAACTTCTTATGCTCTTTAAAGATGCCTGTGCTTCACTAGCAGTTTAAGGAAAAACAAAGTGCTTTCCTAATTATTCCCAGGCATGCATCTAGGAGAAGGATGTCAAACTCCCAGTCTGCAAGTTGCAGCTGTGGAATGGTGTCTTTCAGATCCCACACTTTGGTTCCATCTTTGCTGTACTAGACAATGTCAAGTTAAGACCCTGGTAAGCAAGACTACAAAATGCAGTGTTTATATAGTGACAAATGTTGCTCTGGAACACTCTTCAGGTATATCTAGAAACAAGATACTGATTTATTTCACTGCTAGAAATTTCTCTTTTAGTCTCTTAGACATAGAGAAGACAATCAAGGGGATAGAAAGCACCAAAAGAAAGGTTGTTTTAGATCAAATTCTTTAAGACAAAATGTGGAATAGACCATTTCACTACCTGCAAAGATCACTGATTGGGATCAGGTTGTGAAGAGTATACCAAAGCATGAAGAAAAGAGCAATTACTCTTGTTCAAACATGAGCAGTTTCATTCTGTCTGTCTCTCATCAGCCCCAGCACTTGTACTTGCAGTGCAAGTTCTTTCTTGGCAGGACATGCACTGCAGAACCTCACAAGTATCTTCATATCACATTAAAAGTTCATGTCATGGCTCAGTATTCTTTCCACAATAGAGTGAAGTTACATTCTCATCAGGCTGTGGATCACATATTTGCTTCTGTGCTGACTGATCTTAATTCTCATTTCCTTATTTAAGTACCCATAATCAGCTGCTTTAATATTGTGCCAGCAAGACAGCTGCATAAGAACTGATTCATTTCTTTTCATACCTTAACTTCCACTAATAACAAGCTATCACACAAATGTCACTGAATTAAACATCAAAAAAATCATGTTATATTCCTTAGGAGGGGAAATCAGATCACAGAATACCCTTTTGTGATGGCCAAGATAATTAGTTTAGAACTTTGGCAGAAGACAGAAAAAGATATCCACACTGCCACCACATTAGACAGCAACCCTCTCCTGCAGGACCATGCTCTTCTCCATTTCATACATGCAGGGACAGTGTGTACTGGAGTTTTGGTTTTCCAGCATCTGGAGAACATGGGAAAAGAGGGAGAAGAGGAGGAGAAAGAAGTGTGGAGAAGGAGATCTTCTAAAAGAATCTTTTATTTTTGGAACATAAGCAACAAGATCTGGTGCAGCAGACATGGGAATACAAGGAAGAAGGCCTGGAATCCACTGACAGCTTCTGCCCTGTGTGTGTCTGCATGGCTTTGAACAAACCAGGTTAACTAATGTCCTGCTTCTTTTGCACCTGGAGGTTAAAAATTATGAAAGCACAGTTTGGGGGAGAAGGAAATGAGCCATTCAGCATCAAATGAAGACAGGCATGGCTCCTCTGCACCGTGGTGCTGCTGGCCTTGGTGCTGCCACTGGCAGGAGGACATAGGAGAGATCCCTCATCTCCCACTCGCAGGGGGCAGTGGCAGCAATTTTAAAGGTTGCTCGATGAAGTGGCAGCCAGAAAGCACATTTCAAATGACTGCCTTACTGTATTAAAGGCCTATTTTTATCCCGCCATTTAAGTTCAAGGACATTTCTTTTGCAGTTGTGGAGCTCTCTGCTCCCTCTTTGCCCTAAATTATTAAAAGAGAAGACTGAGCCTCCTTCTTACAGGCAAGTGCAGCAAGATTTGGAATGAGTAGCATATGATTTTTTCAGGAACAGATACCTAGAGGAATGGTACCTTCTATCCAAACAGCCCTGGAAAAGGCCATACCAAAGTGGCTATTGGCAACACATCAAAAGGCTGCTTCACAGCTGCCTCTTCTGTCATCCAGGCTGCAGTGCCTTGGAGAGTGGAGGACCAGAGACAAGTATAAAATACAGTACAGACAGCAAGCAGTCATGTATTCTTGCCAGAGGACTTTGACAGACTCCCTACATAAGAAGTCCAATCCTCCCTCTACACCCAAGGCTGCAGCAGTTTGGATGGAGAGACCTGAGTGTTCAGAGAAAGCATTATAGGTACCTGAGACCTACACACAACCTGAACTCATACATTATATCTGTCCTAGTAGTTGGCTGGAAAAGTGGTTTGAAGTATTTTTTAAATGCTCCCAAAATAATATGAGAAAACATCTACTTTGATGTCATTAATGTGCAGCTCCCTCAGCTTCTCCTTTTCTGCTGTTTTCATGTCTGCCCCAATGCTGCAATGTGGATCACTACTTTCTTTTTGAAAGGTGTCTGATGCAGAGGTAGGCTATGCAAAACCCAGATAGCTCCTCCTTTTTTTCCCACTTTAACTTTCACACTCTCCTTGATCTCTCTCTTAGAACCTCCAGAAAAGAGTGTTCATTAAAGTTCATATTTCCTTTTTTGACTTTGTAATCTAACGTCACACAAAGACTAGATAAAACCATGAGCTGCAATGGCCTTGCCCCATGCTGTGAAATATTAGTACCAGTAAGGCCTCTAATACATTTTCATGAAAACACCTTGCCTTGATAAAAATTAATTCTTTATGCTAGGTATGTGCCAGACCATCTCAAGCTACATCCAGCAAGAGTAACTTTACAACGTGTATAAAATAAGACACTTATAATATTTTACTTAACTGGATATTGACACATTGATTTGCCATGGAGCTGGCACATTGAAAGGCTAAAGGACATAGAGCATGTCACCTGTCCCTTTCCTTTTTCAATGTGGTGTTTATAAAAGATCACTGTCTTAGTTTTGAAGCAGAAAAGAGTTGTTTTACTTAAATAATGTCAGTACCAACTTTTGTCATTATAGACATATATGAGGATCAGAAATCAGAAACAATTGGCCTGAACAATGCATCCTCCAATCTAAGTACAGAAAGGAAGGAACAGAATTTTAAAAAGAACAATGACTGAATGGCTGTGGAAAATAATGTGTGAATGTATTTCTTTCATCTTGGACAGAGATCTCCAGACATCCACATCAACCAAATAATCTACTTTCCTGTATGTTAGTAGGAATGAGCACAGAGACAGATTGTACCCCTCCAAAAATAGGGACAAAAGGGTTGTATGATCTCAAGTCAGAGGTCATACACTTCTGTGGTTAGTGATGAGAAGAAAAAAAACCTTCATTAAAAGACAGAAAGACAGTCATCCTATAAGAAAGCCAGCACGTCCTTTATAATTTTATGACCAAATATAATTTTTAAACCATCCAAGTGAAGATTAATTTTCCCTAAGCAGAATACAGTGGGAATGGATGAATAGATTATTTTTCAGAATAGGTGCTGTGTCAATTACACACTTTTTCTTTAGCCTGATATTCCAAATGTGCCTCATTCCCTTGGCATGGACTTAAAAATTGGTTGGAAAAGTGAAATGAAAGTCACTGAGCAGCTTTCAATCTCCATAAATATCTATGTCTTGTTGAAGACAGGAACAAGAATTCTTCTGTATGATTTGCTTGTCATGCAAATTATGCTCATGCAGCATTTTTTAATGGGGAAACACTAAGGGAGATGTGTTCTCAAGCACCAATTTGTGCAGTCATCTGCTGCTAATTATCTCTTCTGTTTCTGGGGTACTTTCCATGGGAAAGAGTCCAGGTACCTTATGGACATAATTGAATTAAATTTTACAGTAGTTCTGTTAAATAATGAAGCACTAGCTTTTCCAGCCGAAAGTAATGAAAGTTTGAGTTATTTGTCCAGATCTGATATTTTTTTATAAAGTTCACCCCATCTGGTGAATTAATCTCAGTCTGTTTTCAACCTGTTGACACTACACTAAACCCAGGAGCTTTGTGCTGATGAAAGAAAGGTGGCAGTCTCTGTCTGAATATATCAAATGACAGAGAATCCATCAATGCTTTCAACATTTCTTCTTCTGACTAAATACTACCATTGCTAAAAAAAATATATGCTATCTTGAATTTATAAACCTTCAGGTTCCTTGTCCTGACAGGTCCAAGAAGCCTTTGGTAATGACATGTCCCCATGGAAGCAGAACTGGTTTCTTGGAGACGAGGTGGCCTAGTTCACAAAGTGATCTCTTTAAAAACCTTTATACAGCAAATTAATTTTCCAATATTCCTGCTTCCTGTGTGAGGAGTGTTGTTTTACAGGAAGGACTTTACATTCTTCCTCCTTCCACTCATTCAAACTTGATCTGGAAGTGTCAAGAATGTTCCCTCATTTTAACTCTGTACTTCAGTTACTATTAGTTTGACTTTACCTGTGAATGCAGGAATTTAATATTGTCACTGTATCTCCTCCAGATTATATTTTTCAAGTCTTTCTCCTTAAGATAGTATTTTCTTCAAAATTTAAATCATATTAATATATTTTAATCATTTGCTGCAACATTTCAGTAAGTTTTTCTCAAATTCTGGCATAGGGATTTTATAGGTTACCCCAATATTATTTAAGTCAGTGCATTTTCAACTGTGTCTGCAGCAATAAAACCATCTCTTTGCTCTCCTGCTTATTCACTGAAAATGCTCAGCCCAAGCATTACAGTGAAAGTTGAGGGCACAGAGAAAAATTTTCCATCTATAGCTGATTAATCATGTTATGTCAAATTCTTTGAAATTTTTGTTCTGTAAATACTATTCATATTAACTGTCCTATTTAGATAATAGAACTATCCACTGAAGAAAGAATAACTTATTTGACTAAGAATTATAGACATATCCCTGCTCTAAACAATATGATAACATACTTCCTTTTTTAAAAATGCAATTGTAACTAAAGGTGTTTATTTTAACAGTAGCTTCCTGGCTACAAATAGACAACTCTCTTTATTTCCAGCCTATTAGTATCCAGTCCTGTAAGTTTACAGTGTCCATAGCATCCTGCACTAGAACAAGTTCTGATTCCCAACAACAGCCCTCTTATACTATATGTGTGTATATATACATATATATGTATGTATGTATTTCACCCAATTTCTTGATTATAGAAAAAATTATAGAGGATGCCAGATAGAAAAATGTATGTGATAATTTAGTGTCTAAAACATTTAGATATCCCAAATCCTACTCTTGAATGGCTGGGAAGCTTCCTTTTAAGCATATTTTATAATCTAATACATATATGGAAGGCCTAAAAGGTATTTCTATCTGAAGGGACATTTTTCATGACCTAACTACTAAAAGCTAGAGAAAATTGTTACAGAAAACATGAACCCTGTACTTTCAAAGAAAATAAGCATTAAAATAAAAAGTTGAAGTACAAACCATAAGAGCATTATTTAATTGAGACATATAGAAGGAAATGCACTTATTCTTTAGCCTTTTTTTGGAGGTACAAACACAGCAGTTCAATAAGGACTTTTTTACTCGTGCCTAGAACTGCACTGGAAAGGATGAGAAGGTGTAGGCATCAGTCTGAGAGAGATAATGAAATGACACAGTAGCACCTCATAGGCACACATTGCTTTCTATCTCTGCTGGGATATGAAGGTTTTGCTATTTCATGGAAAAATCTGATCCATATGATCTTGCTACTCTTCTGCTGGCACTTGTGCAAGATTTTGTGAAAGCTTGAGAATAGAAAAAGGAGAGACAGAAAGGCAGACATGTTCCCCTCTGTTCATCTGCTTAGAATCACTGCAAATAAGGTCAAAGCCCCGTGACTACCCACAGATCTCTAATTCATTGGGGTGCCCCATAATCCACTGTTGTACAGGCATTTCATAGAAGTATTTGATTATGTCAGTATCCCAGTAGGGGTGCACAGGGATGCTCCTGTCTTGTGGTTATGTCTTTGGCTGCTTGTGCTTGATCAAGGTATTCCCTCTTCAGCCTCCTTCACTTCTTGGGTAGTCACTGTAGTCCTCCCCATACCAGGCCCTGTCAAGCCTGGCTATGTCCCCAGCTTCCTTCAAATATAGTTTAGAGCTCTCTCAATCAGCCCTGCCAACTCAAGAGTTATGCTCCTTTTCCCCCTTTGAGACAGGACCCCATTTGTTGCTAGAAGGCTCAGTGTATAAACTGATTGATGACCAAAACCCCCCAAATTCTGCTGGTAACACCAGTCTCAAAGGCAGGCATTCATCTGCATTGTCTACCTGTTTCTTGCTCCATCATTCCCTGCACCTGGCAGGACAGAAGGGAGTTTGGAGACAGAGGAGCTATTGTTTCATTTCTTTACTGGACTTTTATTAATAATTACACAGTTCAAATATTCTACTGTTTATCAGTCATTCTCAGTAGAACTATGATGAATTAATTTAATTGGTCTTCTAAATTGTTATTATGGGAAAAGAGGTATATGTGAGGCAACTAGTAAGGAGTTCCATAGCACTGTTTATCTTGGGCATATTAGTGACACAGCTGCACATGTATAGAATCACAGAAAGGGTTGAGTTAGAAGGGACCTTAAAAATTACTTGTCCCCAGGTACTCTGCTTTCGACAGGGACACACCTTCCACCAGATCAGTTTGTCCCAAAGGCCCATCCAGCCTGGCCTTCAACACTTCCAGAGTTGGGGCATCCACAAGTTCTCTGGGCAACCTGTGCCAGTGCCTCACCATCCTCACAGGAAAGAACTTCTTCCTCAGTATCTAACCTAAACCTGCCCTCTACCTTCTATCCTCTACCCTCAGTTTTAGTTTAAAGCCATTACCCCTGGTCCTGTCACTACATGCATTTGTAAGAAGTCCTCTCCAGCAATCCTGCAGGCTCCTTTAGGTACTGAAAGGCTGCTGTAAGGCCTCCTCAGAGCATTCTCTTCTCCAGGATGAACAATCCCAATGTTTTCAGCCTTTCTACAGAAGTCTTCTGTCTGTCTAATAATTTTTGTGGTCCCTCAAATCTATGTCCTTCCTGTGCTGGAGGCAGGTGCAGTGTTTAAGGTGGGGATAGTCAATATATTTGTCCTTCTGTGCTGTGAGCTCACATGTTGAGTTTCTTGTCAACCAACATCTTCAGAAGTGCTTCTCCTCTGGGCTCCCATCAATCCAGACTCTGCCTGTACTGGCACCAGGGGGTTGCCCTGAGCCAGGTGCAGCACTTTGCACTTGGGCTTGAGTCATGGTTTAAACCAGCTGAAGTGAAGCCCCACCCAGGTGCTGCCCTCCTCCCAGCCCCTCTAGTGAGAGACAAAAGGCAGAGTTCCCAGGCTGAGATAAGAACTATTTACAGGAAACAGCAGTGAGATAAGAAAATTAATACTAACAGCAACATATTAATAACAAAGTTATAAAAAAGAGCATGATTTGCATACAAAATCAATTTTTTTCCCCAAGCCCAAGACAATGAAAACCAGTGGTGGAAATTCTTTCCAGTTGGGATCAGTGTTATCCCACCACTCCATTTGCTGCTTGCTCCCCTGGAAAACCAACAAAATGCCAGAGAATCCTCTGCATGCTGTTTCCTCCATCTGAGGCCAGGGTCACCTTCATCTTGGAAGTGAAAATCCCTAACATTGGTCCCCTGGCAATGATGTAAGTGGGTACAGAATAACTACACAGACAAGCCCACACAGCCCCAGGGTCTGCACCCTCATGGCTGCTGTGGAAAATTGTCCCTGTTCTTGGCTGAAACCAGGATACCTTGCTGAACTTGATGAGGCTCACACAGACACCCCTCTCCAGCCTACCGAGGACCCCTGGAAGGGGAGCTGGCTGTCACACACCTTGGTGCTGCTGACAAGCTCGCTGAGGCTGCCATCAACCCCACGCCTTCTCACACAGGGTGGATGGCAGCTGAAGCCCTTCCTTAGCCCAGTCCCTCAGGACCTGTGCATGCACCCATCAGGCCCCATGGGCTTGTGCTTCTTCAGATTCCTTAAATGGTCTCAGACCTGATCTCCTCCTGCAGCAGCAGGTTCTACATTCTCCCATTTCCTTCCTTTCCCTTGTGGTTCAGGAGGAGTGCGATTATCGAAAGTGAAAATGCCTTTGTTTATAGAAAAAGCTTCACTTATTGAAGAGAAACTGTACAGAAGTCAAACAAATGGCCTTATTGACTGCTAAATAAGCTTGTTCTGTTCACATCTGGTGGGAGAAAGAGAAAAACTAAAAAACACCAAGATTCTAAATACAAAAAGTCCACTGAGAAATGATATTACTTGTTTATCTTTATATGGTGTTGTCAAGACAATATTGCAAATTATTTTCAAGGACTTTTTATAAATCCTCCTTCAAACTAAAGAAAGACACAAATCCTAAAACAAGCATTTTGTCCAATTAAATCAGTTGTGAAGTTTAACAAAAGAAACAATACGAGCTACAACCTTTCTCTCTGGCTCTTCTCTCGCTTGATTTCTCACCATTCCAGCTACGAAGGCTTGGCTTACTCAGATGGGCAGATGTTTCACATTGTGAGAAGCAGACCGTGTACAGCATGTTCCAGAAGCACCATGCACTGCACTCAGGTTTCCCTTTTGGTGCTGTTTGGATAGTGAGACACTGTTACACTGATCCTGAGGGCTGTCTTTCCTTCTCGTGTACCCTTCCCTCTGAACTTGGCTAAACCATCCTGAAGTTTGTTCTGGCTTCATTAAGAACTTCCCATATTTTCCCTAATTTTCAGTGTGACTCTCCTTTGTATGGAGAGAATTTATATCCATACTACTCTGTTTAATGAATGAATGAACAAATAAATAGATAAATAAATAGAAAGATACACGTATTATCAGAAACATGATTTGAATAAAATTAACCATGGTGTCAGTATTTATATTGTTCAAATAATTACACACTGTAACAGTTGCACACTTTATAGTTGATCCTGGATTTACTTTAGCATTAGACCACTGCTTACTGTAGAATAATATCAATTAGAATTAGAAAAGAATTGGTGTAACATCTTGCTTAGGTTTGCACCTGAACAAACAGCAGGTCCTACAGGGATTATTCTATCTGAGATTCTATTACAGCATTACATTGCTTAGATCCTTTGAAACTCTTACATGAATTTTAAAAAGCAGAGTTATTAAATGTCTGTTGGATGGAAGCAATAAGGAAAAAGAAAAAAAAAGTACCTGTATAAGAATGTTAGATATTATGATATCTATTTCTACTTTTCTGCTGTTGCAGAGAAAGAAATACAATTTGATGTGCTCAAAACCTACAGATCATTTTCTGCTTGGTCAGTGAGTTGAACTAGTTCATCATGAGACTTACTATGTGTCTTATTGCAGATGAAATAACTTTAAAAAACAGAAGTTCAGAGATAAATTGCCTATTCAAAAAAGTTGAGTCTGTTTTGATTTATGAGTAGACTGGATCTACTCATGTCTAGGGATTGAACTAGACAAACATTTATCTCTTCTCCATTTCTCCCCTTGGCCCAGTCCTTCTGTCTTGGTCACATGGCCCTATCCTAGCAAATATTTTAGTTGTCATTCTACTCAAGTCCATGAATAATGAGAACATAATTTATTTTATTTTTATAAACAAACAAGCAAACAAACAAACCAAATATATAAACAGCTCTCTTCTGAGTTAGCTGTCTTTTGGGATAGTCTGTTGAATTGTGTGTTGAAAGGAAATGAACACCAGTGGATTCAAGACAAGTGAAGCTCTGGTTGCTATGGTCAGGAAATCCAGTACACAACTCTTACAGCCCTTGGAGATGTGCAAAAAGATCCAAAACACACCCAACGTTTGTGCTAAGCTCATCTCATTATAGGTCAAGCCCAACAATGGGGCTAGATGGCAAGCACAAATCACAAGCTGCTGGCTCTGTGGCAATACACAACCTTGGTAACAACCACATTTCATTTTTTTTTGTTTGTTTTATGTATTCTCCTGTTTGCTCATTCATATCTAGAAGCATTGATTTTTAATCCAAACTGACTGTTATACAGAAGCATTTCAATCTACTTTGGAATAAAATTTTTAGTCTTTATACTCAGCAATCTTCTACTCCACAGGGGGCTGAGAGATCACGTTGGCAGGCAATAAGGACTCTCTACATTTTGGCTGGCTATAAACAGTGAAATTTAACAGAACAGTTGTTCTTCTTCTGTATCATGGTGAATTTTGTTCACAAGTAAAAATCACTCATGTTTATGTTTCAAAAGCACTAATCCAAACAGTTTTTTGATGTGCTACAAAAAATTTACACCATGTCAAAGTTGCTTGCTAGGTATATTAACAACACTTCCTATGGGAAATGTGAGTTTGATCACCCAAATGTCTGCCTGTGCTGCAGTGAGAGGTGGTTGGAAAGGTAAAGTTGCTTTTTCCAAGCTGCACAGCTTTTTCCAAGCTGTACACATGTACACAGCTCAGAGCTGAAAGCCTTTGAGGAAATGAGTGACTTACTAATAAAGGAGATAATTTGGCCTTCGTCATTAGCACATGTCTCCACTGGTGAGCTGCTGCTGCAGCTCAAAACAGTATTGATTTAGGATAACTTTTAAAGTGCTTTGTTATCAAGTGGTAAGTACCCAGGGCAACTGAAGACAAAGAGCAATATAATTAAACTCTGATGCTGTGTCACAGCACCTCTGAGACCAAAAACTCTCCCTGAGAACTTCTATTCGAGTAAAAAGGAGATGCCACTTAATGAACTTTGTGGGAAAACCACAGTAGTCATAAGTTGCAAGAGCAGACTACAAGTGAGGAATTGTGAAGAAAGGCAAGTAAAGAAATGCTGCTGTAAAAATGTAGGCACAAATCTGTCAAGATAAAGGCAGAAAAAGGAGGAAAATATCTATGTAAGAAGATGGGGAATATCAAAATGCACAACCATCTTTGTGTAAATCAGTGTAGTTCTACTGATGTAAAAGGAACTTCCCAGGTTACCTAGCTGAAAAGATTTGCAATTAAAAACTGTCATTCCACTGAAAAAAATAGCTGTATTTTTAAAGGTGTGATTATTTTCCCCCTTCAACTCCCATAAACCCTGTATCAAAAGCAGCTGAAATAATTATATTTGGTTTTAAATTATTACATATAAGCCACTAATACTTCACCATTACAGTCCTAAAGTGCTTCACTCTAATGTGACATGAACTTCATACCAACTTATATATTCTCTTATTGTCCAATATCAATATTTTTCTCCCCTGCTTTAACAGTAAATTACCTGTTAAAGAGCTAGCTGGTTTTGATTTAGAGGGTAGCCACACTGAGTTACCTACAGCAGCTTGGGAAATTCTATTTCCTCACCGTTCAAGGTTTGTATTATGTCTTGAGAGCCTAGTAAGTATTACTATGTGTTTTTTCTAGCAGTAAGCCATAGAAGAGAGCAAGAGTACAATACCTGCATTTGAGCTGCCAGAATTTCATAGTTATTTTAAGAAACTGAGTGAATATCTATCATTACTGGTTCTCCTCAAGCCTCTGTTCAGGCCTCACTGCAACAGAAGAGAGTTTGAGGGGATTTGGAAGCAGGAAAGCCTTTTTCAGCAGAACACATCTGCAAGGGCAGAGATTTTTTTTGTGAAGGTCAGACAAAACCTTGCAAGAGCTCTGCTTAAAATTGTCAGTGTCAGACTGTCTGTTTTAACAAAATACTTCTTGGGTTCCCTCAAAACTCCTTGCTACAGCTTATCATCTTCCAATGAAAAATCCCACACTGAATCCCTTGCAGCTTTTGGCTGAATACTTCTCAGTGTCTCCATTCACCATTTGAAAATTTTAGTGCTTTGATGCTTAAACAAGGGAAATGTCAGTTCAGTCACTTGATACTCAAATACAAGCTAATGAAAATTATAGAAAAGCAATATAATATGCTTGAATATGTGGGAATTCTGTGAGGAAAAAGAGAGCACTTTCAGTCTTCCTGAGTGTACTACAGAATTAAAAAACTGCAACTATTATGCATGGGGAAAAATAAGATAAGTGCAAAATCCCTGGAGGTGACTGGGGAACCATTATAATAATTATTATGATATAATTATATCATTGTAGTATTAAAATTATATTCATCAGTGATGCAGTGTAGCCCTGGATCTTTCACCAGGCCTGACCACCCTTCTCAGAGCAATGCTAAGGCAGACACATATTCTGGGTGTGGAGAGGGGAGGGTTGTTTAGCACTCATGTGGTGTTGGTGCTTGGAGGGTGTTAGGGTTCAGCTCTGTCATGGTTTAACCCCAGCAGCAACTCAGCCCCACACTGCTGCTCATGAGTTACCTCCATGGCAGAGAGACAGGATTGGAAAAGTGAGAGAGCTCATGGGTTGAGGTACAGTTCAGTAGGTAAAGCAAAAGCCACACAAACAAGCAAAGCAAAAGAAGGGATTGATTCACCACTTCCCATGGGCAGGCAGGTGTTCAGCCATTCCCAGGAAAGCAGGGCCCCACTGTGTGTAATGATTGCTTGGGAAGAGGAACACCATCACTCCAAAGGTCCCCTCCTTCCTCCTCCTTCCCCCATCTTTGGATGCTGAGCATGATGTCATAAGGTCTGGAATAACTCTGTGGTCAGCTGGGGTCAGCAATCCCAGCTGTGTCTCTCCCAAATTCTTGTGCACCCCCAGCAGCCTCGCTGGTGTGAGAGGCAGAAAAGGTCTTTGCTCTTTGTAAGCCCTGCTCAGCAATAATAAAAATATGACTATGTTATCAATGCTGTTTTCAGCACAGCCCCAAGCCACCTACTATGAAAAAAATTAATTCTATGTCTATCCCAGCCAAAACTGCACAACCCAAAGAAAGCCAGTGCATGCACCTGAGACTGTTTGGTGATGTGGAAGAAAGCATGATGGGCAAGGATGATTAGGATATTTATTTCAAGAGCAAATATCCAATTAAAGCTAGAATACTTATGTAGAGGTATTTTGGATACCCTTGGCATTACTGGGTTTGGATTTTGTAACTAAAGCAACAAGAGTCCTTTTCTATACTAATTACAGCACTGAGAGCTTTTTAACATTACACCTTTTTAGGCTGAATAATCCCCATGGAGGGAAATACACTCTGGATTTTCATAATCAAACATATTTTAATATAAGTGCTGTATGGCTACATATCATAACCACTATAATATTGCTGTCTGTTAGAGGTGTCTGCTGAGATACTTCTCCAATATTTATTTTAATTCCAATAAAGAAAATGCATAGTTTTCTCAATACCATGAATAGCTCTGTGTGGAGGGGGGTTAACAAAAGACTATGACTTTCTAGTCCAGTCTGTTTTATGATAGCAGTTACTCTTAGGTAACTCCCTTGCCTTCCTTTTATGCTTGTGGTTATCATTGACTATTAGTGATTCTCTAAAAATGAATTTCCATACCTGACAGATAGCCTTTTTGAGTGTTAACATCCAAAAATATTAAAGCAAAACACTAAAAGGCAAAATTAAATTTAAAATTCAAAGAAAACAACAATATATAATTTAAATTATTTTTAACTTTTCATTGTGTTCTTTTAAATCTGTGAACAACATGGCATTCTGTGGTTATACATTCCAATATATGTTTCATTTCACAGTGCTTCCAATATGTTGAGTGGTAATTATTCAATTGCTGACAGTTTATCAGAACCTTAGCTGACAGTTACCAGCCACCAGCATCTGAGTTCACTGGCCAAATTTGGCACATGCACTTTGTAACATCATTTTTACACTTTTATGCATTTGTCAGTCCTTTCCCAGCAGCTAAATTACCCCACAGAACTGAAGCTGACTCAGTGTAGGGTTAATAAGGTGGCACTAGGAACAGATGAAGAGGAGATTATTTAAGAATTATTGTTGAGGTAGGCAACAAAATCAAACTTATGTGATTTCAGGTAGACAACCAGAGTGTAAATCTGGGTTATTTCTATCATCTCTTCCTAGCAGTAAAGTCTAAATTCACATTTGTGGAAGGAGCAAAAATGGTAGTTGAGTATTTTTCCAAGTATTACTTGTGTATGCTCTGCATTGTCCTAAGAAAAATTAAGAGACCTGTTCTGCATAGTTAAACACTCAATACCTTTCTTTCTTCCTTTCTTTTGATCTGATATAGTCTGTGGTGAAAATATGTGAACTTGAATAAGAGTTGCATATAAAAGTCCCTGCAAGATTACAGAGCAAGTAACAAACTTTGATGCTGAATGTGCTCACTTGAAATGCATGCACTTGAAAAATTAGCTTCTTTTTCTGCAAATAATAATTCAAAACAATGTCTCTGTTGTGGTTTAAAAACATATAAGATTCCAAATAAAAAATCCAAAAGACATACCTAAAACGGTACTTAAAATCAGAAACTAATCAAATTGACAAAAAGAAAACAAAAATTAATGTTTCTCTAGATCATCAAGTCTGTCAAACTGCATCTGTGATCTACACAAAATAGCACTGAGTATTTCCTCACTGGCAAACAGCAGAGCTGAGCCTTTTTTAGGAACACTGTGATTGCAAATACATTTGGAAGTCTGATTTCTCTCTGCTTCTTCCAGCATATGAGGGCAGTCATGCAAGGTACACTGAATGCTGACAGGCAGAAGGATGGCTTGCTTTCTCCCTCCCTCCCCCCAAAGCATTTCACTTTGCTGGAGAGTCTGTCACAACCTTTTCTGCACAGCTACACACACTGGTATGACTGTATGCATTCAGGATTGAGTGGCAGGTGGGTAAGCAGAGTCTCTGGCTTTGCCTGGTTCTGCTCAGTCTTCACTGGCTGCTCTACTTGTCCCTTGCCCTCTGAAAGCCTTTACTCTCAAAGACAGGCTGGCTTACATCTGACTTATCTTGAAACCCTGCTGCCTTTCTTTCACCAGGCTTGGCACAGCTGAACTGATCCTTTGAGTTCAGACCATGTTTATTGACTGGAATTTTTGTCCTGCACAGATAGCAGGTATGCTGGTGACAGGCATCACAACAGTACTCTTACCTTGCTTAGTATATTTTTTTTTACTTTTATTGTATGTTTTATACTCAGAGTGCAAAGAAGGATTTTTTTTTCCCCCTAAAATATTTGGTTACTAAGAAGATACAATATTTGATTGTCATCAATGCACACAGTAGGGAAGCAAGAAAAGTAGAGTTCTTGGAATCCTCAACTATCTAGTAACTAGTCTCTTCATATAACCAGGTGCACAAAGCTGAGGTCTGATGTATTTATACCTGCCTGTCTGATTTCTAAATGTTAAGTGCTTGTAGGACCTACAAGAGCTGGTGTGAAATGACTCTGCATAAATATCCAACATCTGTTCTTTTTAAAGCCTTGGCCTCATAAACAAATTAGAACTTCCAGCAGGTTCATACACAAATATAATTCAAGAAGGGTTCCTGAGAATAGAAAAAAATGCAGGTTGTTTTTGTTTTATTAAAATTCCCCCAGTTCTAAGCTTCAGGATGTGTACACAGACTTTACCAAAACACAGTTTTTAAAAGATTAGCAGCTACAAATAATGGAAGGAATAAGACACAGACTGTCACGGGGGTACATATTTTCCATGCATCACTTTGAAAAGCTTTAGCATTTTTTGAAGATTAATCAGACTAAAATTTTCTTTTCATGACAGGTAGCTCTATTAGTGTCCATTGCAGAAAGCTACTTAGAGCCTTCTGATGTACTGCAGGTCTTATAGCTGCAGGTAATCATTACCTGTGGTGAGTAACATAATCCACAGCCAGCTGCAAAGGGGTTTAGCACACAATACCAGAACAAGCAGCAAGACCCTTAAAACTGCTGGGGCTCATTTGCCATAATAGCAGCTCGTACCATGTGGCTGCAACCTAAAAATATTCCCTCCTTGACACATTCTCCATGCAAAGTTTAATGTACCTGTTTTCTGGTGAATCTGAATTTACTTTGTCCAAATATGATAAATTTTAATCCAATGTAAACAAGGCATCAATCCACATTCTGCAAACATAAATCAAGAACAATTCAGATGCTATTATAACATTAATATACTTCTTCCTGCTTTCACTGTACACAACACACCATGTGTATCTGTATGTGCAATTCATTCTAGCTCATCTCCATTTACTAGAGGCTTGAATGGTGGCTGATAGGAAATCCATTCAAGCACACATCACTTGATAACATTTAACAGGCAGCCTATAGAATTCAGGTTATCTCATCTGTCATTAAAATTCTAGACTCAAATATTATGCTCAGATCCACATGCTTTGCAGTGAACTTTATGGGAAAAACAACAAACACAAAAAACCCCACTAAAGAAACAAGAAAACTTAATAGGAAAACAAAAACAATTTTCTATATCCAGATATTTCCATATGCTTTTTTGTTTCCTCACTGTTTATGATTTATAATGAAACCTAAACAAGAATGAATACATTAAAAGTCATGTAACCTTTACAGTAGTTAACTTTATGTTGACTAACATTATAAAAATGATTACAAGATGTCTCTGTTGCCCATATGGGCACATGAGAGTAAAGCTAGAGAAGGATTTGATTTAGCAACTTTATAATAATAATTTTTAAATTATTATTTCCCTCAAATATATAAAATAGTTTCCCTTTTCATTCCTTCTGAAAGTTCTAAGAGTTTACAGTTTAAGATTCTTCTCCTGAAGAGAAAAAAGAAAAAAAGACAAAAAGAATACAATTAAAAGAAAATTTAAAAACAAACCAACCAACCAAAACCAGCCAAGACCCAAAAATTAAAACCAGAAGAGTACAGGAGATTTCTACATGTGAAAGTTCAACCACTTGCACTCTGTGCTATAACCTCTTCAAGAAACTCAAGATGTGGGGAATGATGTTTCCCATTACACCAGCTACAGATCTTTAAGATGTACAAAAGTGTCAACTTATGGCCACTGTGACCTCCAGAAACCAAAACATCATCTGAGAGGAGGCTGCCAGTATGACACTGAAAAAGACAGATATTTTTTGGTATTTCCGAACATAGCTCATACTTTAAAAAGTGTTTAGGAGAATTTTGGGTCAATGACGGTAAAGCAATACCAATATTTTATGTGGGACTTCAGCTTAGAAGGAACTCTAAAGAAACAAAATTATGATTTTAGTTTTATGAATGTGTAAGTCGGATTACAAGTTCAACATTTATGTTGCACAGTTGAATTCTGTTCACAAGTGGGAGAAAGTTAATAAATTGTTACTAGAGTTTATGGACCTATACAGGCAGATATTAAAATGGAAGTACTGGAAAATACAAGTGTCAAACTGTTAGCCCCTCATTATTCAAAAAACCCTAAGTAGAAAGAAAATAAATCTTAACAAGAAATACTTTATTTCTTTTAGCTTGCTTTCTTTTATAACTAGAAAAGCTGCTTAAGTAATTCTTGGAGGAGCAAACAATCTAAAAGTTAATAAGGTAAAAATGGGATTTTCTTTAGACAAAGGACAAAATAATTTTGGATGAAGTGCTTTGAGTTGTACCTCCAACCAGTCAAAGGTCATGAAGCAGGGGCCTAAGACCAGCAATGATGGTTATATGGGAATAAGCAGCGCCCTGCATCCCTTTCTTTGTAGTTAAAATAGCACTGAGCAATTAGTGCTTCACCACCACCATTCTACCTACAGAGCATGGCATGGTGTCAGTGCACATCACTGGGGGCTGGGGGACAGTTCTGCCAGTTTGATTAAAACAGTCAAAGTAGATTTGAGGTCTTTGAGGACAGCTTCAGTCTCAGTGTGGTGCATGACCATTCTCTGTCTGTGACTATCCATATAATGTTGGAATGCTTTTCTGGCTTGGTTCTTCTTGTCCTCAATTCATATTTGTTCAGGGACACAGAGCAGAGCCAGATCAAGGGTTTGGGATAAAGCCAGACAGAACTTGATTAACTCACTTGATTATAACTACAGTAATATCCATAATAAAGACTAATGCATTAATTAGCATTTTAGAAGACAAGAAATGGTGGAGATATTCTTCACTCCATCCTAGAAAACAAATCCATGTTTAGCTTTTGCCTTCATCAGCTTGTGTATTAGCCTATGCTTTAGCTAAACCCTTCAATTTTAACAAATGCAATAGTTTTGACAGGATGCTTTCTGGATGCATTTTGTGTGCCAGTGATTTAACAGCACGACAATGCAAGGTCAGGCTTTCATTTTCATGCCAGAAGCTTCTGAGAGTCATGGTAAAGACCCCACTACTATATTTCCTTGGGAAGGGGAATACAATTTCTGAGCATCTACTTGGTTTTTAAGCAAATTCGACTTCATACATGAGGTAAAATGTGGTCACCCTCACAAGTAGTGACAGAGACAAGCAGAAGTGCTTAACACATTCTTTGCATCTGTCCATAGATGATGAACCATGGGGGCTTCAGTGCCCTGGGCTGGAGGACCATGACTACCAGAATGATCAACTCCCAGCTGACCCTGAAGTTGTGTGGGATTTGCTGCTCCAGCTACAAATCTGTGGTGCCTGATGGGATTAATCCAAGAATCATCCTCAAAGAACTGGCTGATGTCATTGCAAAACCTCTTTTGATTTTTGAGCAATCTTGGGAATCTGGAACAGCACCAAGCCTGACAGAGTTCAGGAAACGTTTGGACAACACTCTTGGGTACATGTTGTGACTCTTGGGGTGTCCTGTGCATGGCCAGGAGGTGGGAGTCGATGATCCTTGGATCTCTTCCTACCTGACATACTCTGTGATTTTGTAAGTCAAATGTTTTCCCTAGGTTTCTCCACAACATCTTGCCTTGTTAAAGCAAAGAGCTAACTGCTAAGTGCTCCTATTCAACAAAGGCAGAGAGGAGTTGTGGACTCGATGTGAATTGCATCATGAAAATGGAAATAATCCTCTGTGCATAGAAACCATGGTTTTTGAATAACGCAGGTATAGACAGGCT
Organism: Luscinia megarhynchos; assembly: GCA_034336665.1. Taxonomy (NCBI): domain Eukaryota; kingdom Metazoa; phylum Chordata; class Aves; order Passeriformes; family Muscicapidae; genus Luscinia; species Luscinia megarhynchos. The sequence continues at coordinate 8,843,895 of JAPFBE010000002.1, forward strand.
CATGTGAAGTACGAATCTCAAATTCTCCATTTATCAAAACAAAACAAAATGAAAGCAAAACAAAACCTTACAAGGAAGTGTATCTTCTGACCATACAGTATGTGTCACTTCAAAGTCTTTCAAGTTCTTTCTCATCATACTTACCTGCAATGTATCCTTTTATGACACAACAGCATTTTCACATTCAGATTAAAAACCCACATCTTTCTTAAGGCCCAAAGACTTTGAAGGCAAGATTCTGGCTGAGTCATTATCAGTATGATGTTTACCTCAGTACATAGCATTCAAAGAACTCTTCATGGTCCTACTCACCATTCATAATGAAAATTTCAAAAGCCTGTGGCACTATGGTGTGCTCCACTTACTTCATGTCCATATCTGTTACAGGCCACAAAACTGTGTAGTCTGCATATGCATGTACAATAGTTTGGAATGATAAGGAAATAAAGAATATTTTACACATAGACATACATTTTACAAATAGACATACATGGAAAAACTCAAGAGAGGGCTTCATGGCACTTTCCTCTGTATGTATTGCAGAAGTTTTGATGAAAATAATTGCAGTACTCTAAGATCTGCTTAAATAAGAGGCAAGGAAATCAGTGTTTCCCTGAAGCTTGGAAGACCTTAGTGTCATCTCTTCTCACACACATTCAACCTCTCAGCAGTCTCAAAGACTAGGCCTTTTGTCTCTGTACTTCAGCTCTTCCACTTAATAAAGAGGATTTTCTTTATTCATGGATATGTCTGTGATAAAACTATTCAAAGATTTCAACAATTAGATATCTTAACTGACTCTTAGATATGTTAATTGCTAGGATAATGTGTTTGCAGTAGATCAGCATGTATTTTGGCCAAACTAAATATTTCAGGAAGCTTTCTAAGGTATTGGATTTAAAAAATCTAGAATCCCACAATATCTAGGTGAATATTTAGAATACAGCTTCTCTGAGCACCTGCAATAGACAGCCTTCCCATCAGACACTGAGCAGGCATAATGGGCATAAAAGTGCAAGCTTCAGACAATTTGTCCTTTAGCTCCCCATTTTGCAAAATTTTTGCAGACCTAATTGCACACACCTTGGCAGCCTCATAAAATTTGTGCTTAACTCTCTATGCTAAATGCCTTATGAACATACTGTCTTTTTAGAAATAGTTATAGAAGTACTTATAATAGAAGATAAACTTACACTTATTTAAAATGATCCTTCATAGATCATTTAAAATACATGTTTACCTCTTAATTAATTTTAAATGCTCCCTAGTATGTTGTAACACTCTTCTTAATATGGGGAATATATTGTGTATGTACACCTTCATGTGTGAGAAAAAGAAATAAAACAACCAGGAGATGTTTTGCCAAAGTGAAAGTATTTATTTCAATAGCATGTCAAACTGATATGGAGATCATCACAAGAACAGAGTCAAAAATACCTGGTACTCCAGACAAAGGGTGATTCACTCTGGAATTAGGCAGAACCCTCCAGTACATTTCTAGAAGTGTTCAAGCCTTAGCTGGCATGCCCCACTGTATGACACAAAATGCTGAGGACCCAGAATTGACTCTATAATATTTCTTCTCTAGTACATTCCTAAAACCTGCAGCTAGTGCAAGGTGCAGAAAACCTTAGCAATACTATTTCTGTGATATCCTGGTGATAGTAAATATTAAAAAGAATCTCACCCAACTGTGCTTCTCTCACAAGCTAGTTCCATTCAAAGAATATCAAACATCAATATAAATAAATATTCACAAGGTGAAAGCAGGCATTCTTGCTTTTTCTGCAATGTTCTGTGCACTTGAGTTCTTTAGAAGTCAGACTTAGTAACTAATCCCAATACAAAAAGGAAAGGTTCCAGTTTTCTCCTTTTCTCTAAAGGCACCCTTTAAGATAAAAGTAACACTAAAGAGAGAACAAAACTGAAGGTGGGTGCAGCAAAATATGTCGTGGAACATATCACAAGTGGTCCATGTCTGCCCTTGGTATTTGCTGTGATTTCCTCATTCCCAATCCCATTAGTTCATCCCCCCCTGAGGATGTCACACTGCTGCACTGTGTAGAGGCAGCCCTGGCTCCCAAAGGATGCTGAGAGCCCAGTGCTGGCCATCAACCACTGCACTTTGCCTTCACCACAGGACTGTCTCACATGCAACCCTCTGCCTCCACGCCTCCACAGCCACTCCACCTGGTGCTGTGAAGCTTTCATTTTCCTTGTTTAGCAATTTCCAGTCGAGAATAGAGCAATTCATAACTGAGCATCTCTGTGTGCTTTTTAATTATGACAATGTATACTATAAAAATGATAAAACTATTCTTGGCAGTAGCTCCATAAATATGTGCTATCCATTATTGTGGTGGGACTTCTAATTGCCAGAAATTAACTATTTGACATCAAGAACCAATGTTAATTTTATGTCAGTGGCAGAGAAATGTCCATGCTAATTATGAAGTGCAGAGAATTAGAAAGGATATTCAGTTATTTGTCCTTATTGATGATTATTGATGACTATTTGATTATTTATCACTAAAATTTTGTAGGCTAATCATTCCACTTGCCACCAAAAAAAGTGCTATTTTCATTGACTCAGCATGATTCATCATCCATGTTGAATAAGGGAAGAGAAAATGGACACAAAATCCATTAATACCTACAACCAGCAAAACTGGAATGTTAATCTTATGATTTGCTCTGTGTGATGTATCTTTGGACAGTCAGGTCTTTCAGAGGACTCTAGCTGAGTAGAAAGGCTCCTTACTGAAAAGCAGAAGGCAAAATGAGCTGAACAGTAAGGTCTGTTTTGCAGCAGATTTTACTTACACTGCAGAAATTGCAGAGTATCAGCACTTCAAAATTATAAACATGTGCTGCACCTGGTTCCTAAACAAACAAAGCACAACATAGGACTCTCCCTTGATGACTTATTTTTGATGAAATCATTGAGCCAAGGCAGAAAGCTTGAATTACAAAAGCAGCAGCCTGAATAGACTTGCTTATTCCTGCTACAATTACCTTTTCTCAGTGAAGGTTGCCTATTTTATCAATAGCTCTGTCAACATTTTAAAACCTTCCCAGAGTAATTCAGATTGTTGAATGTAAATAAGCCACCTGTTTTCAGAGATAAAAACAAGATTATTTATTTATTTATTTATTTATTTAGACTGATAAAGAAGAGGTCCTGCACACAAATGAGAAAACATTTCCTGTCTTTTTCTTTAACCTCTGTTTCTGGCAATTCAGATGATGCTCTAACTGGAAAATAAGTTTGCAGCAAAGAAACTCAGCAATGCATGTGCTTAGCTATATAACATCAGATGACTCCTGAGGCCACCCAGAACTTGATGTTTTGTGCATGTGTTGCCCTAACTGTTCACTGCAGCACAAGGGATCTCTAGGAAAACCATGACAGGGTCTTATCACAGAAGATGGCAATATCAACCCCCTCCTTTTCAAGCAATGCTGTCAATATTACAGGAAGAGTGTTGCCTCTCATGATACCCCACGGAATGCAGATGCTCCTTTGTCACTGGTGCTGTGCACTGAGGATCTCCTGCTCTGCCCAGAGCTGCTTGGGAAATATGGGGCCCAGCACAAAGCAATCTCTTCTAGGGTGTAAAGCTATTTGAGTGTCAGAAATGCTCACACATGGTTTTTTGCTTTGGTGGACTATACCAAGCTCCTCTTTCCTTACCGCTCAACATTTCTTGTTGCTATAAGACTAAATACAGATTCTAACGAAAAAGGAGTATGACAGACTCATTAGCATAAATATCCTTGTCATTTTAACCTTGTGCTGTCAGAGCCCTTCAAGTTTCATCTTCCTGCTGCCTCCTTTTATTCTTTCTCATATCTACACTCATATCTAGTGTACTAGACTCATATCTAAGTGGGTAACAGGGTAGATTTTAGTTCACATTTCATAAGCCCAAAACTGACCTCAGTTCTATGGAACTCTAGAAAACTCATGTTTTCTAGACATCCATGCTTGACTATAATTTATCTGCAAAAAATGAAAACTTTATTTTCACTTTTCATTATATTAGAATGTACAACATAAAGCAAATATATATATATATATAAAAGCATATATATAAAAATAAATATATATAATAAAAGTATATATATGATTTATATAAACATATATGGGTGTATATATATATATATTTATATATATACACACACACACTTTTATACTCCGGGGCAATTTCTATCTGACTTACAGTATGTTTAAGCAAATGACTTAAACAGTACATTTTGCAGTGTGAAGGAATTTCATAGTCTTTTAACCTCTCCAGTCTCAAAGCTAATTTCACAGCTCCCAGTGGGAGCTTTGTCATTGACTTCATCAGAAACAAGCTTCATATTTGTAATAAAGACATCCATAAGAAATCATTTACTATGTTTTTAAAAGTTCTCCTATTACCTTTTATGCAAATTAAATAACTTATATTTACTGTATTCCAGTATAAAAGTTTAATTATTTCCCATTTATTTTTCATATGTAGCACCATAAGATTCTACAATAATGACAGGCAAAAAATACTTCAATGTTTCTCACAAGTGTTGGAAACACACAAACAACAATCCTACTATCCTTGAATCAGTAAGTATTATTTGAAACACAGATTTTGATATTTCTAGCATCCCACATGGTCTGGGGCATGTTCAAGCAATGTAGAATCATTTTACATAAGTTACATAGGAATACTGTAAAAGATAACTATAGTGTAATAGAAACCATATTTTATTATAGATAACAGTTTCAGGCAAACAGCTTTTTGTAAACACTATGGATCAGTTTAGGTGAACAGACCAGTCATTGCAGAAGAGGCCCTTGAAAGAAAAATGAGCAGATGGTTCCTTGGCACATGATATATCACAGTCTTCTCATCTCATGATGGTGGGAGATTGGGAGAGGGAGATTGAGAAAAGAAAAAAGTGTTTTGAAGGAAACCAAGTACACAGCTATTTCAATTGAAAACTACATGCAATCATGTTCAGAATTTCCACTTGATTCCAACATTTCCATGGAGATACCTACCCCAAATATTTTTTATGTAATTCAAGAACTGTAGCATTTCAAGAGTAAAAGAGAATGAGACTGGCAATTAATCTCATTCTCTGAGGTTGTTTCCCAAGTGTTGAAGTAGTGTTTTTGAAGATATGCAAAAGCATGGTAAGGCAATTAGGCACCTGCCATACACAGAATCTGAGGCATTTGTTAAATATCACAAAGTCCGAGTTTCTGTTATGTCCAACCACTAGAAAGCAGTGGCTAAGGTAAAAAACCTATGCTCTCTGAGCTACTCATGCAGTTCCTATTTACATGCATATTACTTTCAGAGACATAATCAGAAGTCAAGTGGTATTATGAAGATTAAGAGTGCAAAGGAAGAAGAGTGATATTTATATGAGAAATACAAAATCTAGCCAGATTTAAAAGGTGAGAGCTCTAAGGTCTGCTTTGACATGCCTTGGTAAACTTTTTAGCTGGTGATCACAGACACTTTTGTCATTGAACCATCATGGCTTTTTATTTTGTTTTCTTATCCCCTCAACAGATACACTTAACTAGGAGAAGGAGATAAAAAAAATTAAAACATTCTCCCTCAAATGTGTAATTTTTCTAGATGAGAAACAAGTCTCAAATCTCAGTTTTATCTGGAAAGATTTCTAGTAGATGTTCTTAACTGATTTTTTGAGATAATGGCACAGAAAGAAAAGCTTTGAATAAAACCTTTTCTACCATGGGAAAGACCAAATATTTAATGATATCCGCTTTTTTTTTTTTTTTTTTTTTTTAAGAAACCAATGGAACCTTAGCTAGTAATGTCTTATCTATTTACAAATTCAGAAATATTTCTTTCCATAGAAAGATGGTAAGCCTGAGAAGACTTATGGTAGAGGAGATTTGAGACATATATTAAAAATGTAAAGGCTTACTTGAAGTAGGTCAAAACAGCAATCAGCCTGAGTCTTTAAATCAGAGCTCCAGCCTGGTTTTCAAAATTTCTTTGAAATGGGTGAAAAAGGGGTGATAACTAACTTTCCCATTGAATACCAATATTCAAAATTAAAACCTTAACATGCCCATTCCAGGCATTGCCCCAAAGACATTTAGATGTATTTCCTGAGACACAAATTTTGTATTGTCTCAAGGTACTCACACAGCTCTCAAAGTGCAAGAATATCATTCTCCAAACACCTTAAGCTGTCCTACTCCTCTAGCTCAAGCAGAATTCAGAATTCATCAATTATGTCTGAAAGATCAAGGACATCTGCAAATCATGAGCTGGCATGCAGACTCTCACAGGGCAACCATCTTTCCTTGTCTCCTGACCTGCAGGCTAATATTTTGCATAGCCAAGAATCACAAAATGTCCCACAGACCTGAGGGAATGAGTTTTGGGGTCATCTCACTAGAGGAGTCAGTACTCCATTGCTGATAGAAGAGTAATTTGGGAGGAGTAAATTGGGCTCTGCAGCCTTTTTGCCTGCTCTGGACTGGTATTTTAGATTTAGTGGATCCTGAATTCTGTGAACTAGGTCTGCTGACTGCTGGTTTTTTTGGCTGTTAATGCACAAGCTCAGCTTAGCAGTTACAGCTCCTGGGTGAAGAACTATAAAAGCTAGAGCTGCCTCCCCACCATTGGTGCTCCATTGCTCTCAGTCTCTCCCACACTCACTCAGAGGTAGGAAAAGCTTCTTGTGGCATCTTTTACAGAATTTACGGAAGACACACCCCCAAGATAAGGTTAAAAATTTCTTTGGCACAAGGGTTCTCAATTCAGGGAGTTTTTGAAAATCATCAGGCTATCTAATACACATTTCAAAACCAATGAAACCATTATTTTTTTCAGAAACAATTAAAGATTCATCACTACACAATTTTGATTCATCCATACCAGCACTTAACCATCAAATAGGAGATATTTTCTTCCTCTCTCTGCTGAATACATAGCTATCCACACAGGATCAAAGAGCTCCAGCAGGAGAGCCTCATTTGCATTGTTCTATCAGCAAGGGATCTGTAGCCCAAGCTAAAAAATATCCTGGCCGCCAATACTGAGGGAAACGAAGCATCCCACTCCAGCTTGCACTTGGCTACTCAAGTCCCACTTTTCCCATATTCTCTTTCACTGTTTATTTCAGGCAAGCCCCTCACAGGAAGCGTGCAGATGCCTTAGGTTGGGAGGCTGCATGCTGGAGTGAGCTTGGTATAGCCAAACCACCACGGTTATAATCGGTGTATAACCAAAGATTTCAACTGCCAAAGGAAACTGGAGCTGTGAAATGTGACTCAGGGAGAATGTAGTTTAATCATTAGAGTGCCAGTTCTAGGAAATTCCCTCCGTGTAACAGTGAAACTCCATGACTGTGTCTCCTCACTACAGACGGGTAAGTACAGTTTCTACTGTGAAAAGAAAGCACTGAATTTCACATCAGCTGAGAGTGTGCAACAGCAACCAAAACAAAATTAAAAACTTCTGTTTGACCTAATGAGTGGCTAAGACAGCAGATATTTTGAAGAAAATATATTTGGCCTGAGTATGCACATAGAAACAGCTTTTTAATTTATCACACCAAGTGGAGATACAGCAAGTCTTGCTGAAGGGCCAGATGGCCTGGGTTCTTAATTGGTATATGCAATTTGTTGTTCTTGCAGAATAGATCACTCTCATCTTCACATAATGAGATACTTTTCCACAGGTTTCACATTAAATTACTGGGAGCAGGCAGTGGGAGTACAGTTGCTGTAGGTGCAATGGGTTTTTCATTTTATTTATCACTACCTTAATTTCGAAAATTCTACAACAAACAGTCAGCCTATCAAAAAACAAGTACCCCTAGGCATTTTCCTCATGCTAGGTACTCCAAGAAGTCAGGGAGAAGCTATCTCTCAAGGCAAAGGAAAAAGTGATTGTGTCCTTAACTTACTCTGTCTCCAGTTATGGGTAGATTAAAACCCTCTCTGGAAGAAGATTTCTAAAGAAAAATAACAGGGAGCTTAATTGAAACATTCAGTGAAACACCAGCCTCATTCTGAATCTGGGAATCTGTGAGAGCAGCATTTTTTTGATTGATTGACACTGAAGAAAATTAGACCTTTCAAATGCTTTTAATTCAGCATTGTTAGTTTTTTGGGCTCAGAATTTGTGTATAAGGTAAGACAGGGTAAGAAGAAGAAATCTTCAACTCCTTGCATATTGTTCCTAGCTTTTCAGATCAGTCAGGGTGTTCAGAGCTTAACTACAGCACAGATGATAAAAAAGCCCCATGCCACCAGAAATACTACCATTTCTCACTTCTTTCTTGCCTGCCTTTCCTGTTATTTCAACCAAGTCTTAAAAGACTATACCCAGTAGCAGAAGTTGACTGCTTCTCTTGAAAGAAGGGGACTGAGAAAGGCATTTTGTGTTTTGCCCAAGAAATAAGCCCAGTTATATTGCCTCCAATGGCAACTGCAAATGTGAGGTAGCAAAGTATATTTCACAGCTAATGGACAGTATTCCTGTAGGTGCACAGACTCAGATGTGGAAGAAAGTCTGACAGCATAAGCCCAATGCTCATGAAAGCTAGCAGAAGCCTTACATCAAATTCAATATATACTAAACATGGGGATCTTTTTGTTGTTATTGCTCAAGTAGTTTGCACTTTTGCTCTTCTGGTGCACCAATGGAATTCACCCAGCCTCCCTCTGACAAAATTTTCTAGATGAAATATCTGCTTTCACATTCCAATTTTTGCCATCCCAGAGTAAATCACCTATTGCTGAAGGTAGCCCTGAAGATATTACTAGTACCTATATACACTGAGGAGTATTGTAAATAAAGAGTATCACAAGGACATGTTAATACATACCAGAAGTGGTATCTTAGGACAGACATCTTATTTATTTCTAAACAGCTCAGATCACCCTTATGATGAGAGACTTATGTTAGGATCTTGCTAACTTCCACTGTAGAAGAAACCAGCAGTTAACACTCTCTCACAGTCTTCTTGCTTGATTTCAACAGCAAAAGCAAGTTTCTTATGATTGGAGTAAAGGGATATGAAGAAACAAGAGCAAAAGTACAGGAAGTTATAAGTTAAGGAGAAAGAAATAATTCTGGTTTGCTTTGGTGTCTGCTTTTTCTTTCATACTAAGTAGGAAAATAAAAACCCTAAAACGCACATAAACTGATATAAAAATGGGTATATACTTTTCCTACTTGGATCTTAATACTCCCATTGTTCCACAAAGAGAAAGTTTTTAGTTTAAGCCATTCTTGCATACACTCCAAAAACTTCAAAAGGAAAGCCTTCATAATTGAGCTGAGATGTTCTTTTCTAGCGGCTGAATGGCTTGACACGGTGATCTTTACAGTGCTCTTCTACAGTAAGCTGTTTTGTTCTGCTCAGTTTAGCAAGACAGGATATATATCTTGTCTCTGATAGTTCCTGTAACAATGAGCTGTCCAATTCCCAAACTGTTTCTTCCTCTTTACTCACAAGGCCATAGCATTGTGCATGTAGATGGTGGCAGAATATGGATGAGCCAAAACACAGTAACATTCCAGATTTTCTGCAACCAGCATATTCCTTACAGTACAACAACAGGGGAAGTCATTACTATGTTTTCTATGCAATAAAAAGAAAAAATTTCTGATCCAATATTAAAAACTTTATTTTGCACAAAACCTAACAGATAATCTATTCCTGAGTTTTGCAAAAGATCTGTTGCCATACAGAAAGGAAATGCACAAAAAATGAGACCCAGATTAAGGAAATCTCATTGAAATCTAAATATTGATATAAATTCTTATACAGATTGATGATTCTTGGGGTACTGCTCAGCTCCTGACATCTCTTGGCATATTTGACTCTAAAGTGTCAAATCAACTTGATCTCAACATTTATACTGGTTGTGCCCTACGTGTATCCTCATATTGTCTTTTACACAGATGCATTCTCAATCCTGGAAAAGGAAATATATTCCTTAAAAAAAGGTTTTGTCATGTTTCCCAAAAGTTTCATTAAGACACCATGGAGATCTAGAGATAAAGGTCAGCAAATAAAAATGGACAAATGAATAGTTATGTGAGGGAGAATGTGTAGTATCTAAAATTCCTCTCTCCCAAACAAGTAATAAAAAATTTTTGTGGGCATTAACCTGGCTGGCACATTTTAATTTTTTTCCTCTCTATTGTGCCTTTGTTCTAATCTCTTTTAGACCCTCAAAGCTCTGTAAGAGCATAGATATTTCACTATATTTATATTGCAGAGTTAATGGATGATCTCAAGAGAATATTTAAGCATGCTAAGTCCCACAAACAGTGCCTGTAATTATTATTCTTGCTAGATTAACTTGCATTTGACTTCATGCATCTCCTTCGTGCTTGCAGAGATACAATGTCAAAATAGTCACTGGCAGATCAAGTCTTTCCTAAGAGAGTGGTGAGAAACAGGAACATGTGGGCCAGAGAAGCTGTGGATGCCCCATCCCTGGAAGTGTTCTAGGTCAGATTGGATGGGGCTCTGAACCACCTGGTTTGGTGGAAGGTGCCCATGGCAAAGGGGTTTGTAACTAGATGAACTTTAATGTCCATTCCAATCCAAAACATTCTAAGAAAAACATTAATTGTGCTATACCAAACACCTCCAGGACTCATTCTTGACTCAAAGCTTTCTCAAATCTTACCACCCTTGTGCTTCTGAGCAGGTACTAAAGGCCCAGTTTTATATACAAATATATTGACAAATGTATTTTTATATATGCATGTATGTACATTTTTCTGTGAAAATGTGCACACATGTGGATAAATAATGCAGATAATAGGTCAGATACATATGTGAAGACAATGAACTCTACAGTATGCTCTGCCCTTGATCGAACTCTACAAAGTTTGAGAACATCCCTCTTTGGAAAAAGCTGACTTGGAAACTTAACAGCAAGGTCTTTCAACCTTTAGAAAAAAAAAGAGGACAGTAAATTATTTTTCTGTCTTGCATATTTTAAGCTTTAAAACTGTTAACCACTTAGTTTCTTATTCCAGAAACATGAAGTTTTAGGCAATGTTGTTGTTGCTGTCTGGTAAAATGAATACATTTTACCATAGGGTCTTAGATTTTAGCAACATTTTCAAGCTTTATTCCTGGGAATTCCAATATTTATTTGTATAACAAATAGCAGAGCTGAGACAGCACAAAAGCAAGAATAGCACAACTAGCAAACAAAGCTGAGATACCCAAATCCTGCTTTGCCTTAGCCTTTACCAACAAATTCTCTGAGATGTTTCTGCTGGGAGATAATGTTCAAGGAAGACAAAATATACCAGGAATGGAAAAGGATTGATTGAGGGATTGCTCAATAAATTGCAAGTCCATAACTCCAAATGAGATGGATCTGGGGTGCTAAGAAAGGTGTCACTGTGATACTCTATCCTCTTTGAAAGGTCATTTAATCAGGGAAGGCCCACAATGGCTGAAGAAAAACAAATATGGCACTCATCCTCAGAAAAAATGTGAAGCATGACTCAAGGTTTTGCCTAACATTCATGCCCATAAAATCATGGAATGTGTATTCTTGATGCACATTCTGGGCAAGGAAGAGAAAAGTAACCGGAGTGGTAGCCAATGTGCATTTACCAGGAATTAATGTTGCAAAATCAGCCTGATTGCCTTCTAGGTGAAAGGACTAAATTTATACATGAGGAGTGAGAAGTGAATGTCAATTACCTTGACAAGACCAAGGTTTTCTAGATGATCTCTCAGATCATCTTTAAGACCAAGATAGGTTGACTACTACATGGGTAAAAAATGGTGTAAAAGGGTACTGGACACTGGTTAAAAGCCAAATACCACAGGAATCTATACTGGTTTAATATATTTATCAATTACCTGGAGCAAATGGAGTGCCCTCTCATCAGGTTTGTACAGTATTCCAAACTGAGGTGAGCTGTGAAGTATGCACAGAGACAAGGTCCATCTGGATGGCTGTGGAGCCGCTCCTTCTGGCAGCAGACGAGATACAACAGATATAAACTGAAACAGGAGAGTTCCATTGGATGAAACTTTTCCCCTATGAGGAGAACAAAAAGTGGAACAGTATACCTGGAGGGGTTTTACAGTCTCCAACCTTAATGGCTTTCAAGACTCAAGTGGATAAAGCCTTAAGAAAGTCAATCTCAAGTCAGCAGTGGCCCTGCTTGGAGCTGGAGGTTGGATTAGAGATTTTCCATGCTGCATTCCAGCCCACTGTGATTCTGTTTGCTGCCTACATATGGCTGTGTAACCACCTCCACCTTTATACGGATACACATTGAGTCTTTCTGCTTAAGACCATAAAAACACTGAGAGACTGTATGGTCTCTATAGACACCCATTGTCAAATATAATCTACTGACCTACAAAGTGCCAGAAAAAAGCTGTAGCTACTGAACTGCCATTCCCTTTTTTTTAAAAAAAATTCCCTCTTTGTGGAATAAGAAGGTTATAAATTTTACAACTAAATTAAGTTGTCATTTTCCCAAGGAAATATTAAAGAACACTGGAATCTTTAGAACTGAGTAAAGAATTCGTGTTCAAATAAGAACAAGTTTAATGGAATTTTCTATTCTTAACAGCAAGGAGGTTTTTACTGAATGCTCTATTTTTCTCCACAGAGACTGTGTCAGTCATCTGCTGCATGAATAGAGTAAGTAGGGAAAAAGGAGACATTTTCCCAGGAAAAGATGACTTATGAATACAGAACTATGGTTAGTTTGATTTTAAGAAATTAACAGTAATGAGGTGGGTGTTTTATTAAACATCAGTGACACATTTGCTTAGCTACAACCTCTTCCTACAGACCCATGTAGCTCAGGGACCCTACTCACTTGCCTTGCCTCCCACTTTCCTTCTATGTGGCATCACCACTAATCTTGGTGCCATTCAAAGGCAATGTCTCCTGTCAGTGCAGTATTGGGTTTCAGACATTAATTTTAAACATATGAGTGTAGGAGGCTTTGGCCTCAGAAATTCATGGTTTTCTGAGCCATCCAAACCTCCCAAATACAGACTGGGCTAAGAAATCACTAAATACTGCTGTTCTCATTAAATTGTTACAGTGAGCAAAACAAACAAAAAAGGGCATACAAAAAAAAGCAAAGGGCTTTTACAAATTACACATCAAGAACAGTAGAGCTGCAGGTCCACTTTTCTGAATTGTTCTCCTGGAAAGAGTGGGAATGTAATTGACTTCTATCCTATCTCTCACTGATGGGTAAAGCCATTGACAAAGAAGTGCCAGGAAAGTAACAAAACAGCACACCTGCCAGAATCCTGAAGCCTTTGCAATCAGCCTTTGAGCCAGGTCATAGCATTTAGAAGGCAGCAGCAGCAGTAAAGGACTGTCTCCCCCTGGCAATGGATTGGCTGCTTCTTAATGCTGAAATTAGTCAAACTCCAGCAGTCAGTGCCTCAGGGTTGCTGTCCCATTTAAGTGGCATTTATAAAAAAGTGCTTTTATGGTTGTACAATGAATTACTGCTATGAGGACCCAAAGAGTAGTAATGACAAATTGTTTCTCTACTAAGGACTAGTGGCAAAATACTAAACAGAGTTACAACTGCACTGCTTCTAAAGAATGCATGGATTCATTTTTTAGTGAGAAATCCTGCCCTATGCTGGTTTGGTCTGCACATGGAAACGAGTGACTTGTGAATGCACAGAGACACTGTCCATATCAGATCAATTATAGAACCACCTGGCTGTCCTGGAAGTCCAACAGGAGGCCTGCCAAGAGGCTCCAGGGGCAAGTGGACAACAGCATCCTTCTGGGGCTGGAGGCACCTCATGTGCTGCCTGATTTCAGCACTTAACAGCTGAAGCTGAAACAAGACCCTGCATAAACACTTCCTACCACGAGGTAATTAAATGGCAATTAACAAGCTTATAAATTCTACTGTGTAAATTCTTTAGATGTCCCTTCCAAGATACAAATTTTTTAGTTTTATTTGTATCCTGGTTCTATTGTTACTCAGTGATATTCTCGCATCTCCAGCCATAGTTTCTACTGTGGCTTACCTGGAAACCAAGTAACTCTGGGCAAAATTCCAGCTAGAATAGCCCCTAGGAGAAATATAGATTTACTTGTCAAACTAATTTGTAACCAGGATTTGAGTATTTTGAAGGAAAAAGAAGTAATTTCATTTTTTGAGATGAAAAGGGAAAATAATGCTATGCTTGTACAGCAAAATCTCTGTAGGCAATGTTAGGCCTTAACTGTATTAGAAAACAAAAAGCAGAATGAAAACATCACAAAAAAAATCCAAGTTAACCAAATTCAGGCTTAAACACCACATAAAAAATGATCTGCATTAATGCATTTCAGATTTGATTTTGAAAAATATTTTATTTCCAAAATTATTTTTTAAAAAAATATTGTCTGCTTTCCACATTACAGAGTGTTTCCCATAAGACAATGTCAGCTTGGGAGCTTATAAAGATTTTGATCACTTTAATTTTAAGAACATGAATTTTCCAAATATGTTATTTTCTGTATATTTTCTTATTTTGAAAAGAAAATCAGATTGTAAAATAGTTTTGGGTTTTTTCTCTCTATATCTATTTTTCTATTTAAATAAAAATTGTGGAAGTATGGAATGCTCAGTATTTTGGGTGCATTTTATACATAGTCAGTGAGAAATCTGTTCTTCCTCCCTAGCCTTCTTACAACAGTACATGGCACTTTTATTTTTAACTTAAATTAGCAGGGGTCAGTCTTAGTACTGTAACTGTATTGCCTAGACTGACATGGCTTCAGTCTTTGGAAATTTAAAAAAAAATATATAATTGAAATGTGTCTGTGAAATATTTTAGGAGCCCCTACTTTCCAGATCTTCTAGACAGTTAAGAGCACATTTCCTAATATGTTTGTACTCCAATACTACATTTCTTTATTGGCTAAAGTGGATTGATTACTTCTTATTTATTTATTTTTTAGATGCCTTAGTTCCATATTTCCTACCAACCCAAGAGAACATTTCATACCAAATTGTCTCAAAATTAGTGCAAGGATTTAGGGTGCTCCAAGACTGATGCCTGAATAAGGGCATGTCTGTGTTAACACCATTTTCTTGGTACAAATTTGCCAGTGTTAGAACTAGAAAAGAATACATTCATGTCTTTTCTTGGAAATATCCAGATTTATATTTATCTTTCCTGCCTCTGACATGCTCTTCTGGTGCAAGTGGAATTTAAACTTTATTTGATATTAGTTTGAAGTTAAGTGCTTTATTCTAAACAGGGGAAATATGATTTATTAATCTGTATGTGAAAGACATTTAGCACAATTAAAATCCTATAACTGTCCATGTTTTTGAATACTTCCTCAGGAGTCATCATTTCTAGCAGAAGACATAGGTTATAACAGAGCAAAATGATAGTAGAGGAAAAATAGGAGTAATGTTTTAACTCTAAAAAAAGGCCAAGTTTACTTTGAATACATCTCTTTATTCACAGTCTGATTCTAAAGTTACAGAGGCTGATGAAAAAGTTCTCATTTATTAGAAGGATCCATGGCATTGGTCCTCAATTCTAACCCTTCAATCTGCTGGGTGATCTGGTTAACCCTAGATTTCTAGATGAAATTTCTAAATATATGAAAGGTTATTGTCAAGTATAAATACGAAATTCAACAGAAAACACAAATTTCCTGTAAGCAGTAATGTTGCCCTTTCTACACATAACCCATTGCTTCCTTTATTTCTATTAACGTTTTCATATTACCAAATGAAATTAAGACAATTAATGGGATAAGATGGCTCCTGGTCTCAATTCTGATCCCAATGTTCTAAGCCTTTGTTTAATTAAGGGGATAGTGCATTCCCTATGTAATTAATCTGTGCTGGTACTGCAAGAATGGCTATAAATTTCTAGCCCATTACTATAATATTTCCATTCTTCAGTATATGAAAGGTTCATATAGAAATGGAAGTCACCAGGTGATGCTTAAAAGTGTTTCTAAATTTGATGGGAGTGGTGCACTAAAACAAGATTATTGACTCCTAGTAACAGACTTTAAGGTCAGTAAGGAGTTATTGGACATTTTTCTAGGTCAGGGGCTCTTAGCAAAGAAAGACATTTCACTCCATGTTTTACACATCTTTGGACTAAAACAACCACAGATATGGAAGCATAAATATTTTTGGTGAATTGTCAGTATCATATTGCTGATTTGGTGGACTTATATTACTGCAGTCAGACTTAATATTCTCCAGGAAAATCAGCAACTGGTAGAAGCACTGAGTGTAATGAACAACAGTGAGGATGCCCTTACTTGCCTCCTCTTATTAATAAAGCCTTAAAGTAAGGATATGTCCTTTAAAATCCAAAGTATAGTATAAAGTGATGAAAACTGTGTTGTTTAGTGATCAGGAACCAAGAGTATAAGGTCAAGATATTTAGGGTTTTATATACACTTTATAGCTTATCCCCAGTTTAACCTTGTGGGCAGGTCACTCAATTCCACCTGGATCAGTCTTGTACAACAAAATGTAAATGTCTTGGGTCTAAGTCTAACAAGAATTCAGTGAGTTAATTAAGGGTCCTTGCAGAGAGCAGATGAGTGATCACCAAAATCCCAGTTAAATCAGTTCATATTGAAGTCATCTGTCCTCCAAAGGGCTCGAAAAACATGCCCAAGAACCTTGAAAAACTTAAATAACTTTCTAAAACAGGTTCTTCACATTGCCTAAAGTTTGTTTTCATTCTAGCTATGTTTATCACATTTTCATTGATTGAATGCTCCAATTTGTCCTCGCCCTCAGCTCAGTTGCTCTACATGTGTCCTCCACATTTCTGAGTTACTTCCCAAAAACGATCATTCAATAGGAATAACTAAGGAAACCTTGGAAAGATCACTGGATTTTGGTTCTTTTGTTCATATATTCACATTAAACACACTGCAGTAAGGAAAGTAGGGTTTTTTATGCTAGTGGAATGTAGTTTTGAAGTCAGAAATGAATAGAAATTTCTCCTTCATTGTGGGTTAAACACGGGCATGCGTGCTCAGACACATATGCATAAAACAAAAATAGCTCAAGAAAAGAGACTGAGGTTTTGAATATGTATAGAACCATCTATTCATGACAGCAATCACAATGTTTGTTATCTTAAGGTGACAGAATGAATAAGGCTTTACTGAATTTGGGTAATATAATTTAATAACATTAACACTGTTCTACAAACGTGGGATTTTGTAGTATCACTTAACTGGTTTATGTAAAAAAAAAAACAAAACAAAAACTGAGTGAGTAGAACTGATTTTGCATGCATATATATATATTTTTTTAAATCACTCTTGTCTTCTGAGAGGTTTTGCTGGTTTTGGCTGAGGTAGTTTTCTTCATAATAGCTGGTATGGGGCTATGTTTTGGATTTGTGCTGAGCACAGGGTTGATAATTTAGAGATGTTTTTGTTATTATTGCTGGGCAGGACTTGCACAAAGCCAAGGCCTTTTCTGCTTTCATACTGCCACACTGGCAAGGAATGTGGGGGTGCTTGGGAGGAGACAGAGAGCCAGGACAGGTGAGGCAAACTGACCAGAGGGATATTCCAGACCACATGACATCATGGTCACTAAATAAAGTGGGAGGAAGAAGGAGGAGGGGATGTTTGAAGTGCTGGCATTTGTATTCCTATATAATGGTTCCATGTGACGGGGCCCTGCTCTCCTGGTTTGGCAGAACACCTGCCTGCCCATGGGAGGCAGTGAATCAATTCCTTCCTTTTCTTTGCTTGCTTGTGCTCCTTTTGCTTTCCTTCTTAAACTCTCTTCCTCTCAATCCATGAGTTTTGCAGCTTTTACCCTTCCAATTCTCTTCCTGGTCCTACTGGTGGCGGAGTGAGGGAATGGCTGTGTGGGACTTGGCTGCTGGCTGGGGTTAAACCATGACAGAAGTACCACTCAAATGAGTAAAATTTCAAGATGGAAGAAAGAGAGCATACTATTCACAAAATACACAATACTTTGTCACTGGAAACATAAATCTGTCTCACTTTAAACAGAAAAAATATATCTTGGGCTAAGATGTTATTCAGCAACAGAGATTGTTTGTAAAAAAAATAAGAATATGTTTGTGAAGATGTGAGGTTGTTCTTACCCACATGAGCTCTAGGGTTTAACAAAAAGAAGAGATTTGTTGCCTTGGGAACTATGGTGTCTCCTCTACTCCCTGCAATAATTACTTTTTTCCTTTTTTTTTTTTTTTTCATTTTGTTTTTTCCTTTAATTACTTGTTGCCTCTTCTATATATACCTACAGGAACACAGGCACACACAAATAGACTGTACCACCATTTTCAACACTTTGCATTCATACATCAATCATTTTGCAGTGAGGAAGAGCTGATGTCTGACAAGAATCAAAAAGCACATTGGAGAGGGTGGAGAAACCTACATGACTAAACATGCAGTCATACTTTGTAGGCACATGGAACTGGCAAATCTTTTGATGATTTGGTTTCACTTGGAAATTAGACACAGTGCTTATTCCTACACCAGTGTTGCAGATTTCACAAGGGCTTCTACTGCTAATTTTGTTCAAAGTATGCCAAATTAGTTAAAAATAAAATTAGTTTAAAATATAAATATTTAGCATTAATCTGTTTTAATTTGCTCTGAAACAGCCTAGGAAGTGTTTCCTCTTTTACAGAAGTAAGGAGTTGGAAGATACTGGTATAATCCTGTTCTCACTAACCCTGAATAGGTTTAGTATGCTTCACCATACCTTGCATGGCCATAGATTTTGCATATCAGATAGAAGGGAAAGACAAAATTTTGTAAGAAAATCCACTATTTAATTTTATGACACATTGCATATTTCCATTAAAAAAAAAAAAATTGTAAACTTTTAAATAGTGTTAATAGTCCCTCTTTCTCCTCTACCACAACTCTTACCTGCTTGTTAAAAAAAGCCCTCAAACGTCAGAGTCATAAAAATCAAACATTACAAACTTCAGAAATGCCACAATTAGGGGCATTTTTTGCTTTCATGTGTTCACTTATCCCATTCACACTTGTACACTGATGCTAGGAAATAAATCTTTGGTACTGTCCTGTTTTCCTCACAAGGTGTCTGCTCCTCCCCACATACCTGAAATGATATTCAGTACAGCTGGCTTCTTCCCAGTGATCAAATATCCAGGTTTTTACTTAGCATACACTATGCTTTCAAAGCAAAAGTCCAATGAAAGAGAAGAACTACAGAATTCATGGCAGAATCTATTTCTCCAGCTTCTGAATCTACTGATGAAGATCTGGTTTGGTCTTGACAGCTTGCCACCTTGTTGGCTTCTGTTGGATCCAAAACCAGAGTAATTTCTTCCTTGAGAGAATCAGGTTTCACATTGGGGGTAGAACCTCTCATGAGTGGGTGTTTTACAAAGGAATGAGGTCTTTATTCAGTTACAGTCCCCATGCAGGTTCAGGAAAACACAGATCCCAGGTGCAGAAGGTACAGCTTGGAGCACATCACCCAGAGAGCCTTCAGGGCCTCCATTAGAGCATCTCAATCTTCTTCATGGACTATGGAGAGATGGAAACTTCTTCAGTGCAGGCTCCCTTACCAAGGGAATCCTAACCTGGAGAAGTTAGTGGAAAAGATGGAAATGAGATAACTAAATTAGTTGTCCAAAAGTTGGTGCTCTGCATATATTCCCTCACAGTGCAATTACTCGTCAGGATTATTGTTTGAATGTGCCTCTTAAAATGTCATTATGATGCACAATCCAAAGAACAAAATTTAAATTCAATAGCTGTTGCTATAAATTTAGTCTGCACTACCTCAGAATACTCAAAGGAGTAAGCAGAACTGCCCACTGTCTCATCCCAGTTCCTTACAGCCCTCTTTCCATATACTGATTTTGGCATCACAAGCTTTTGTGCTACTATAAGGTAGAAAAAAACAAGAAAAAAGCACAAAAGTGGTGTTGAGCTCTTCATGTTTTTCTGTACACGTTGATGTTGTCAGACAATAGCAGAAGTGCTCCTGTTGCCTCAAGGAGGTGAAAAATTGAGATAGCATTAGAGTTGGAGTGTGAAAGCATGAAATGGAAGAGGCAGTGTAAATAATTTATGAAGTTATGATGACCTTCTTGACCATATGTTCACCTGCTTCTCATTGAGGATGATGAAGCACTGGAACACATGTCCCAGAGCTGTGGATGTCCCACCCCTGAAAATGTTCAAGGCCAAGTTGGAAGGGGCTCTTAGCAGCCTATTCTAGAGGAAGATGGCCCTAACCATGGCAGGGGGGTTAGAACTAGGGGATCTTTATTGTCTCTTCCAACCCTAACTGTTCTATTATTCTATGATTTTCACATAGAAAACTCTTTATAAATAACAAGGAAATGCATTTCATTGACATTATCAGAGAAACAATTTAGAAAGTCTCAGAAAATATAAAGGATAACAAAAGGCCAGCACCCCATGGCTATTGGCTAAAAGCATAACTCAGCCACAATACTTCATAATAATCGAGTCATTCATTTAGTTAAGTGCTATGTCATGACTCATCATATCCATGAAGCAGAAAATGCAAGGTAGTGTAGTATTTATATTCACCAAACAGCACTGTAGAAATGAAATCAAAACTGTATTGAGTAAATATATCCACAAATCATACATATAGGTAGTCTGTTAATCCAGTAATTAAATTGAGGTGCTTTAAAAAGTCAAAGCAAAAATGATATAAAGTGACAAGCCTTGCAGTGATAGTCTCTAGAACTTCTTTTCAGTCTTCATGTTTATGCTTAGGAAGTGGAGAAGAGAGGAGAAAGAAAAGAAATTATTTTGATGGATAGGCATTACACATCTTCCTGGCCTGCCCAGAACACTTAGATCTTACACATTAGTGTCTCCTAACAGATTCCAGAGCTCTGGACATCTCTGGTCATGGTTATGGTCAAGTCTGCTCTAGGTTAGTCCTGCTTAAGCAGGTGAGTTTTATCAGATGACTTCCAGAAATCCCTTCCAATATTAACCATTGTTTGATTTCGTTATTTGATCACATGTGATTTCTTATCACAGTGCTAAGTCTTGTATCGTGTTTTTGCTTGAAAAGCAAAGTGCAGTGACTAAACATATGAGGTCACAGTCCTCCCTGCTGCTGTCTACAATAATTATGTTATTGCTTCAATACAGCTACAGCTTCATCCAGAGCTAAATTTGGGGTTTTATTGCAGAATTTTAATGATATACTTAAATTATTTAGAAGGAATTCCAGTATTTCCCAGAGTTTAAGAGGAACAGATTGCCTTTGGAAAATACTGACACTAGCAGTAGCAAGACACTATCTTGATTTCATGGTACTTTAAACATTTTTATCCACCACTGCCATTGATTTGAAATGCTAAGTCCCACTGGAGGCTGATCTTGTAGCATCTCAGTTAAGAAGTATGAGAGTAAGATTTTCAGTCCACATTTGCTGAACCAGAAAATACAGCCACTTCAAGATAGATATAATCAATAGGCCAAGAAAAGCTTCAATCCCCATTAGTAAACATGTATTAAGGAGGCACATGTGCATACAATCTGTGGGTGGTATTGATGGAAATGTCCAGGACCAATGGGATCTGATGTAGTCTCTAGGGGAGGAGAATAAAACATTAAGTGCTCTGTGAGGAACACATTGAATTTCTGGGAGTGACTACTCATGAATCACAAGGTCTTTCAAAATCCTTTTCATAAATGCAACTGTATAAAAGGTATAAAGGCAACATTTTTAGTTGACCTAAATGTATTCCTATGTGATATTTTAATATACAAGGTAGAAAGGCTATGTTATTTACATCACAGTAGAACACATAGACATTTTTTTAACCCATAAAACAGTGGCATTATCAGCATTTTTAACTTCTGCAATAGATATTTAACTTCTGTAATAGAACACAAAAAGAAAAGAGGAAAAAAAAATTTTAGCAAGGCAGAAACACAGCATATTAAATTTTTTCATGGGTAAGTTAGCATTGAGTTCAAAATTGTGGCAATAATATTTCACTAATAAAAACAAATTTTCCAACACAGAAAAGGCATGTTTATATTGTGTTTTATTTAGATTACAGGAAGCTACAGGCAACATTGTGGTGATCCATAAAATAACTTAGTTTATCTACTAAAAATACTCAGCTTATACTATTTGACAAAAAAAATTGCAAGCTGGTTTGGTATTATTAACAGGGCTTCTACATACCTATAAAGATGCATGCTTTGAGTCTTCCTATAACAAAGAAGCTTGTTTTTTGCATAAGTAGCATGAAATTCAGTGTACTTGTAGTTGTCTTGCATACCCTTTTTATAAATGTATAACTTTCTAATATTTTTTTATATCAGTCATTATAACCTCCATTTTTGCAGCCTTCATAAACCCTCTTCACATATGTAGCTTAGAATGCAGAAGATGTTTAACTTTTTTATTTTGCAGAGGGAAAGTAGAGGTGCAATAGTCTAAGAATCAGGCTTTAAAGGAACCCCCTGGGAAGGAAATAACCAATATAAGTGTTCTCCATCAGAAAAGTTATGATTCTCTTTAGGAATACAGAATCATTGCCTCCCTCTGTAGTTTTCTCTGTCAGTGTATTTTGGATATTATTTTCTACTTTACTTTTTTTCTTTTTCTCCACTCTTTTTCCTTTATTTTATTTTTTTTTTTCTGAGACATAGCAGAATATATGAGCTATTTGCACCATTTTCTTCTGATAAATGGATGTGAAAAGATAGTAATCATAATTTGGTTATTTAAAGTACAGAAACACAACTATTTTTTCAATGCAAAACAATGTAAACAGTGCACTGGCTTCCAGCCTTTAATTAGCATTTAAGCACAAAACTGTAAATAAATTATGTACTTTTTATCTGCAGAACAGACACTAATAAATTAATTGCTGTTTTTTGGCTGCCATAAGTGCTCCAAAAGATAATTTTTATGAGATATTTATTATCTGCCAATCTATACATTCCATAGAATTAAAAATAATTCTTTTACTATATATAGCAAACCATAAAATGTGGTTCAACTTTAGCAATAAAACACAACACTCAGCAAGGCTTTTATGTTGTTTATTTTTGAGTTGGGACTTCTGCAGGCTAGAGGTTTGCTGCACATCTATTTAATAAATGGACAATAAGAAAAAACCAAAATAATTCTGGCCTAGTTTGTCTTGAAAGGGGTATGTGAAAGGGCATGAAATTTTATTAGGAAGATTATTGACTTATTGCATGTGGACTTTGGAAATGTAGTGTTGATTTGACACAGTGATCTTTTGTCACATATATCTGCCCCAACAAAAGAACAGCTAGGTTGGATGTCTGGTAGTCAGCCAAGAGATAAAGAGACAGCAACAGTTTTCACAGACTTTGCTGCAGGTGGATTTCCTTCTTGTGTTGGGACCCCAGTTACACAAGAGATCCAGTCACCACATCAGGACTTATCCCTGGGGTGCTGAGCAAATAATTTGCTTTCTTGTTGCATGGGAACAGGGCTTGAAGACTTTCCCACACAGCCCTAAAGAAGCTTTATGGAAACAAATGCATTATAAAAATGTGTGCACCTATATATTAAGAAGGAAATTTTTAGGTGGACTGCTTACCTCACCAAACAGGAGAGTCTCATTTTCTTTTATTTCTGCTTAGGGATATCTCCTCTTACAGTCAGTGCTGCAGAATGCAAAGCATTGTTTTTGATGAGATGCTAGACTTTAAAACAGAGAGACTCTCCAAGTCACAGGCTAACAAAATTCTAGGCAAATCCACATGTCTCAAAAGTTAACAGCAACTGTACTTTCCAGGAAGTACAAGGTTAAATCTGAAAGGTTTAGACCTCTGTACAAGTGCAATGAAGAAATAGGAACATCTTCATCTTCCATTGACTTGTGAATTCTTTTTGTGTGACTAGAATAGACAACAAAATAACTTGTCTCCTGCTCAGTGTGTGTCCTCTTGTACTATCTTCTCCAAGCTATTTAGAATCCCCTATATTTGCTACATGAAGTTACTCGATCTAGCAGCTACTTGAAAAAAAAACCAACAGACTTTTTTGGAGGGGAGGCAGTACTGTTAAAGCTCAATGTTGACTGAACTAGCCAAAAGACAAGAGTCCAAATCTTGCTCCTAAAACTTTGAGTCTGCAATTGAAATTACTTTCTGTTTCTTCCCCATGCCTTTAGAAATGTTAAACACTACTAAACTCTCTGCAAGTCTAAAAAAGCTACCCTGCAAAAGCAGATCAGAAGCAAAGAAAAAAACACAAATCTTTCACGCACTTGGATATTTCACTTGCATAGTTCACTTCAAGAGAACTAGATTTCAACTTCTTTACCAATACTAGATTATAAATCTTCATGGTAATAACAATAATTAACAAAAAATAATCTCTTCATTCATACTCCCTTTATCAGTTTTCTGAGGTGAAAGAATTTTAGAATGGTTGAGGCAAGAAGCAAACTGTAGTTTATCATGACCAATGCCCCTGTCCCAGACAGAGTCAAGGACAGTAGGTGGCTCTGGATGTCATCCAGGGTTTTGAATGTCCCCAAGTATGGGGTCTCCAGAGTCAATCTCAGCAATCTGGACACCACTGGCAAGACTTCAGCTCCATCTTCTTTAATCCCTCCCATCAGGTATTTAAGTACATTGCTAATATCCCCCTTATTCTTCTGTTCTCCAGGCTAAATATCCTCACCTTTCCTTGCTTCTCCTCATAGATCAGCTACTCTAACTCCTTCATCCCCCTTGTGGCCCTCTGGTTTCAGTATGTCTGTGTCTTATAGTGGCAAACTCATAACTGGACCCCGAACCCCATTTGCAGCCTCACCAGTTTTCTGAAGAAATGTCTCTGTCTTTTCCTGAGAAAACCTACATCCGTTCCCAGTTGCAGTGATAAATACCAGGTCACCTTCTCAGCTCAGGCAAATGAGGGAAGTTCCACAGAAGGGAAATACACTGAGTAGTTACAGACTAGCTGAAAAGCTGCCTCAAAATGTCATGATTTTAGGCATTTTCAAGTAGTTTCCTTTCTAGTCACCTTGTGTCTGGTCTAGCTTTGGTACATGCTAGAGTATTTGAGCACACATTTTGTTCACTACAAGTTTCAAATGAAACCTTTTAATGAAGGGTTGAACTGATTTTCAAATGCAACTATTTTATTAATTAAACTGCTATTTTCTCCTCTACCTGCTACCAGCCTCATGTTTTCATATTCCCACTTTTTTGTACAGTCACTGGAGTTCCTGCTTTCCTGAGCATGACAATTACCTTTACCTGCACTTATAAAATACCACCTTCAGCATTAACTTTATTAGATTATTTCTGAAGAAGCAGTAGATCAGTTTCAGCAGCACCATTCTCATCACCTCAGCCAACACCCTCAGGCCAGTCTTATTTTAGTTTCCAAAGTTAATAAAGAAGTAGCAGTGATATGCCTTTTAGTGAAGGTACTAACTGAATTGAACAGGTTGACTGTGATTTTTTTTTCCCTGCACTAATATCTGCTGACAGTCTTTTTGTTAAGTCTAGTCTTTCCTGCTCAGAGATTGTGCTTCAATAGCTTTGCTCTATCATTAATGTTTTTTCTGCCCAAAGTCTTCATTAGTACATTTTAGGACTGTTGGTGCCAATTGTGTAGTGCAAAGGGGAAAAAACAGAAGTTTATGCTAGTAGCAAAACCAGGCTTCCATGGAGCAGGGATTTACAGTGAGCATTTTTTTGGATTAGTGCATAATTGACAAGTACAGTATAATGCTATCTGTTATTACAAATTATTTACTGGCACCTATGTGTTTGACATGTAAGAGCAACAACTAGGCTTTTAAACAAAACACCGTAGTAATTTTTTTGGAAATAGATTTCCTCTGAGGGTAAAATTATAGCTCTGACCTAAATTGTACTGCTTACTACTACTATTTCTTCTCTCCAGTGGACAAGCACTGACTCCCAAATAAGGAACTTGGTGTTCCCTCTGATACAAATGTAAGCACAAAGAACTTTTCTCAAGGAGTTGAGTGGTGCTGTTTTTATGTTGCACAAGAGTCTAGCTCAAAGTAAAGATGGTCCTTGTGATTTGGAAGGAAGTTTAAAAATGCTAAGTACTGTATAACCATCCTATATTCTTCCTGTTTTGAAAATATTTGAGAGAATTTTAGTATTTTAATTTCAACATCCATTACATAACCTTTCTACAAAGAAGACAATGTTATAAACAAATCCTGGTACTCTTGTTCACCTAAAGCAATATCAGAAGAACCACTTGCATATGGAGACTGGCAGATAAAACCTATCTTTAAGGAGTTAGAAAAAGGAAAGGTTGTTTAAGACTGATACCATAAACAGAAGATTTTTTGTAGGTGAAATTCTCAATGAGTCATCCATGCTAGTCATGGAAAGAGATATTAAGGGCTAAGATTTCCAAGTTCTATAAAAGTTAATGAACATTGGTAAAAAAACCTTGATTCTCAAACCTTGTTTTTCCCTTGGATTTCCCTAGGGAGTTGTCAGTTCTCAAAACTGGAAACAAACAACAAAAAAAACCCCAAGCTGATATAACATTACTTTTCCAAGCAGTGAATACTTTAGATGCTAAAGGAATATTTTAAGTATTAAAAATATGTAGTACCGAAAGAAAGAAAGGAGAATCAACCTACAAAATGCAGCCATCACTAAAGGGTTGTTTATACAAGGTGAATCCCTGTTTTACAGCACTGCCTCCCTGTCGTGGTTTAGGAATGGCACTCCCTAATTTAATGGCCCTCCTGCCATCCCCAAGACTCCTGCAAACCAGACATCCCTTCTGGCAGAGAGCAGAGATTATGGGTTGAGATAAGAACAATTTACTGGAAACAGCAATGGGATAAGAAAACACTGTAACAGCAACCATATTAATAACAAAAAGTGTATGAAAGAGAGAGCGAGGAGCCCAACTCAGCCACAGCCACACCACCCAGACCACTCCCTCTGGCTGAGATCAGTGCTACCCCACTGCTCTGTTTGCTGTGCTTGCTCCACCCAGAAAGAACATCCTCCCTGTTCTGGCAAGCAAGAGAGTCCCTTTCCCCTGCCCCTGGCCATGATGTAGGATGGTATTGAGTAACACAGTGTCTCGTACACTGTGCTCAGCTCTGTGCCCTCCTGGCCACTGCGAAAAATTTACTCTGTCCTTGGCTGAAATCAGGACATTCCCTTATGTTGCTGTCACTCTAAAATACCCCGAAAAGGATTATTATGAATGTAGAATCCATAATCACAGAAATTTTGGGAAAAAAATTAAAAAATGAGGCTTAGGCAGGAAAACTCATGACATTGTTCATTTAAGATGTCCAGAACTGCATGTTTTTTTTCAGATGCATAGCAGTTAAAGATTTTTTTCTTTTCATCTGCTTTCAATGGACCTTTTAACACTTGCCAAACTAATTAACAGTTATGCATTAAATGTTATAGATGGAAGTTTTATTTTTCAATATGTTCTGCAGAGCATTTTTAGCAGTGCAATTTCTGTACAATTAACTAACTTAGTTAGACCTAACTACCATTTCTTTTTAAACTGCACATCCTCAATCAGTTAGCCTTTGTAATATTCAGAACACTTTTGATTCATGCTTAATTCAGCAATATGCATATTTACATAGGAAATACTATTAACAATAGCTGTTTGTTTTTTGTT
Organism: Luscinia megarhynchos; assembly: GCA_034336665.1. NCBI lineage: Eukaryota > Metazoa > Chordata > Aves > Passeriformes > Muscicapidae > Luscinia > Luscinia megarhynchos. The sequence goes on from JAPFBE010000002.1 coordinate 8,871,572, forward strand.
TATGGTGTGTCCACATTCTGTTTACCTTGGCCTTTGCTTCCAATTCAGAGACAGGCAACACTGAGAGAATTTCTTGCTCTAGTAAAGTGAGGAAGGCAAGCTCTGAGATGTCACCACATGTTTAGTGCACCGTTGTAGCTTTGTTGGAGGCCTGAGCTATACAAAAGCATCATTAATTACAGCAGAACGATAACCAGGAGAAATTGTGCTGGTGCATGTTGTGCTATATATGCCATAACTAAAGATGAGTTGGCAAAACAGGATTATATCTTGACTGAAGGGGAAAAAAAAAGTGTTATTTACAAAACAAATTAAGTATGTTCAAACATAAGCCAGTCTTCTCATCTAGAGAAAAAGGTTTTCAAAGGCATTATGTTTTAAGAGTAAATGGGGGCTCAATTCTAAACAAAACAATTGAGAGGTAAACAACCAAAGGCCAAATCTGAAAAAGGACTTAGGCAACATTTTCAATGTAGGTGTAAAAGCATGATTGCTAACACCACTGAAGTAGGCAGTTAGTATTTAATTTGTATTTGTTTACAAAACATATCAGTACTTTATTCACTTTTAAAACCCAACAATTGCTTTCTGTCTCTTTTAGTTGTTGGAGCCAGTGAGTGGCAGATACACCTAGGCTGTTTTCTGCATTAGCCACCTGAGGTGCCAGCCGAACAACAGCAGCCTAGATTTCTGAATGTATTAAAAAACCTGGCTGGTACTCTGAGGTTTCAGGAAGGTGGAAGCCACAGTCTTCTATGGCAGCTAATTACCCAAGATGCCTTTTGTCAACCATTCAAGGCGAAAACTCTGGATTTAAGTTCTTTTGAGCAGAAGAGGAAATGGGCAAGCCTGCTGTACTTAGGGTTTGGTGCTCTGGATGAGAGCACTGAGTGTGGGTGGGACACAAGGCCTAGAGAAATGTAGCCTAGTGCAAACTTTCATGTCAAACCAGTAATGTTTTATGTGGTTCAGCAGTTAAAATTTTCACTAGTTTAATGGAGAAGAAATAAAAAAGACTGAAGTTCTGGAAGGAGCCTGGGTATTATATTAGAGGGTGAGGGCATAAATCAACCAATAAGCTTTGACCTTGAGTGCTTGTGTATAGCCAATACAACTATACTAACATGGTTATAAAGTAAAACTTTGACAATGAAGAGCTGGATGGCTATAAGTCACCTGTTACAGATCCAGTGCTGCATAAGATATTCCATATTCTCTTTTCAAAGGCATGATCCTACTCAGGAATATATGTGGAAATGGTACCATTTTTCAGTAGTAAAAAGGACACATTTGAGGAGTTTCTTTTGAAATACTTTTTCTGCAGCAAGAGACTTGATATCTATAATTCATCTCTCTCCTGTCAAATTGAACTGGTAGCATGCAAAGTAAGAAAATCTTTGCATTGTGTTGAAATAATTCCTTACTTTAGCACTGAAGAGTGTTAAATCTGCATCATGCTTGCTTCTGCTTTTCAGACACACAATATGTTTTATAAAAGACTCTAATAGCTTTTTAAAATTTGTAGAAAGATAAATCTATTAAAGGAATCAACATATAGGCATATAATACACAAAATGCATGTAAAAATTCTGCATAAGTCCCACTTCAGATACCTACCTCTTTTATTGAATCCAGCTATGACTCCTAATGCCCTTATGAATTTACTACTCTGAAGTTCAGAGAATCTTCCTCTTCTAATAACCAGGCCATGAAACAAGGATCTGCCACTCTGTGTGATAAACAGAAACAATAGAGGCAAAATGATGCTGCTTCTTGTGATGGTTCAAAATCACAAAGGTTCAAAATGGCTAAAAAAAAATCAAATGAGCTACCTTCTTCCTAGTTTGAAGAATCATCTATTTTCAATATACAGCAGTGGAAAACAACACAGATAAGACCAGTTGGGCTAACCAAACACTTACTCAATATATTTCAACCAGAAGTTATATTGTCCTGCAGTTCTGTAACCAGAAGACTGTGGATTTAGAAGCACTTTTTAATTGTAAAGATTTGCTTCCTGCTTTATTTTACCTTGCTGGAGCACTTAATGGTGATGATCTTTACGAAAATACATATGTTAGTTAAATATCAGTTCAGGCACAGCACAACAATATTTTGGTATTAGATCCAAGTTAAAAACCAGGGACAAAAGGAGGAAAAAGCAATATTCTCCCCAAAAAAGGTTATGTTTATTCATGGGAACAGCCAAATTTTCATAGCCTTGAAAGATGTTTTTGCAAATATAGTGTATTTTATTTGTGCTTTTTAAGAACTGGTTTTAAGAATTGTCCATTAAGCTCCTGATTTCTTATTCTTCATCAAGAAATTCAGAAATATCCTTAAAATGAGAGCAAAATATGACCCAAGAAACTTTGTGTGGCTTTATTGTATCAATGCTGCTTTATTTTATCAATTGTTTCAAAAGGTGAGAGAAGAGGCAGAGTCCCTGTTTACAGGTATTGTAAAAACTCCTTTTCAGAAAGACTATTACTCTGTGAGAGGAAAACCACTAAAGCTAGTAAGGTTTCTGCTGGGGATCTCACCACCATGTTATCAGTCTGATCCCTCCCCACTCCCCTTTAATATCTTATTCATGCTGCCAGTGTGAGCCACCCAGCTTATAGAACAAACCAGAAAACTAAGGCAAAATAGTGGACAGACCATTAGAGTGAACAAAATTAATTTTGGCTACTCATTTAAGGAGAACAAAGATGGAAGTAAATAACAATATATGCATCCAATTAAAAAAATTAATAGATCTAAGAAATTTTAAAATACCAAACCTATATCTGTACCTAATTAGGAAGTTAGGTAATTATTTTGCCTGTTGAACCAGTACATCAACATGATACACGACACAATTGCATTTTAATAGGATGCTTGTTCATTTTCAACCAGCCCAATGAATGATTTTTTTGTCTTTTCTCAGTGAAAAGGTTGCTTAGAAAGTGCAATGTCGATACATTAAGAGCCTTGTGTAAGAGCCTGTTGACTCCTGGGATTGCTGAACTTTGCATCACCAGAACTAAATACCTGCTTGCCCAAAATGAGGTGAGGAGCATGGCTGAGACAGTGCTGTGCTGGGTCAAAGTTGAAGACCATGTTCAAGAACAGACTCAATTTTGTCTTTATCTTAGTCTCTTATTCACTGTCCTTGCTTGCAATAAAATGCCTCTTTTCCTTTATTTTTTTTTTTAAGGCATGGTAAAAAATGAGATTTAGCTATAGTTTCTGAAATGGCTCTGAGCATCAATATTACTATAACAGAATTTTTTTTTTTTTTTTTTTTTTTTGGTACTCTGACACCTTGTATTTTCCTTTGTATAAACTGAACGAGTCTGGGCAGTTGCAATTCCATGAAGTACAGTTAACTTATGTAATAGAAAAATGTATGTGCCTATGCATTAAATTGTTTCTTTCATAATACTTTGGATTAAAGAAGGATCTCCAGTGAGCAGGTAATTGCAGTACAAGACTGAGTATCTTGCTTTTATACTTCATTGCTTTGTACTGTACTGCCAGAAAGCTATTTTTAGATCTGCTCTGCAGTTGCACAGTTGTAGCTTATATCTTGTCTAAAGGAAGCAAGGTTGCCCTACTGAGACTTTGCCCTTCTCTCAAGGGTAAACTAAAATCCATTAAACTTAAATACATTCTGTAAACCCTGCACATTAATGGCTGTGATGGAAATATTATGTAGTTATTTAGAACAAGATATCCATTTGGGAAAGTGAAATAGATAGGTGTATTTGAAAGCTATTGCCTCTCTATTCTCCTCCTAAATTCTCTGTCTTTGTGCCTAAAGCTTGAAAGTTTGTTTTGCTGGCACCATGGCAAAATAAGCAAATGTGTCTCCATAGAGCAGATCCCTGCTGCCTATAACCCCACAACAAACAGTTTGTGAAAATTAGCACAGGCATTCAACCAGAACCTATATTGCCCCAAAGAAATCCAGAGAAATATTTCTGATTACAGGGAATGTTTTTCAAGCACAAATGCTCATATTAACAGGAGATAAACAAATAGTAGATTTGGAGAAAAGTTCTAATTTAATCTAACTAGATATAGTTAGGTGGGAATAAACATATAATTATAGAGGTAAGAAAGAATCTACACATGCCCATGATCATGCAGACATGCACACACACAGAGAAATGTTTAAATTGACTGTAGACAAAATGAAGATATTTTATCCTGACTTTGCTCTTACAAATTTCGAAAATTCAAATAAATATTATTTAAACATCAACCTTTATATTGGTTTTAAAACAATGAATTGAAGATGGAAAAACTGGAAGGGAGTATGCAGAAAATCTGAATAAGAGATTCCTTTAAGACCTTATGTAACATATCAGCCATGCTGTAAGATACAGGAGTGTCTGAACTATATTATACAATCCTAGTTATTCTAGTATTAAACAATCATTTTCTCTGGTCTTCTAAAAGTCTTCTCTTCTGAGTCTGTGCTATGCATCCAAATGTTCTTGAGTTAAAGCTCTAGTATTACATCCAAAAGCAAGACCCAGTGACTTACAAAGAAGTATCTAGCTGAGGTATTCCCTGCCAGTCTTAGTAGGGATCCTACACTTTAAATCCACTTTGATGGAATTTATACACACACTACATGCAGGAAATGACCTTGCCAGTCTTTCAAATAAGCCCTTCTGCCTCCCAATGAACTTAATCAGCCTATGAATTTGTCCTTTACAGCTTATGAAGAAAAGCAGTGAGAGGTGCAGTAACAGACAGCTAGTTATCTTGCAAGATTTGATGAGGTCTGCAGCCAGCTGCCTTATAAAATGCAAAGAAAAACAGCCATAGCAAAATTCTTAGCAGTAAGACTTGAAGTTTTTGTGTTGAAATTGTAGCTGTAATTCTTCTGGCTCAAAATTCTGAAAAAGACTATGACTTCTCTGAGACAAAAGAGGACAGACAGCAGCCACATTTAGGTTTCTGGGCTAGGAAGCTGAATATGAGCCTTTTGCTTACTATAAAAGAAGGCAGATATCATGAGTGAAAAAGATAGTAGTAGCAAAAAAAGTGCATAAATGTGTGTGACAACACCTTGCCTTGCTTTTTATAATCACTTATTCCCTATCTCCATTCTCCTTTAACCAAATCTGAGCACTATCTGCATTTTGTTTGCATATACTTGGGGAAAACAAAAAATAAAAGGGAATGTTGCATGATGAGTACACAGGATGGTATTGCTCAGTGTGAATAACAAAGCAAAGCAGGACATGGCACTTGATGGATTTCTTGGCAGCTAGATCTTACCATGAATGTTGGTTTTTTTGAACTTCGCACCACAAGTGACTCTATTGCCCTTTCAACAGCAGGAATAAAAATCTAGGAGGTAATTTTTATTCAGATAATTATAGGAAAAAATCAAATGTACCCTTGAGAACCTGCCTATTCAAAATTAATGACATTAAACACAGATAATCTTGTACTGGAATGGCACATTTAGGATATAAAATGATTTTTCTGAGTTTACATGGAACTTCTAAACTCAGAGAGACCTGTGAGAAAATGAGAAAAAGGTGCTTTAAAGAATTTGAAACAGTTGTGACTTTAGTAACATATATCTCTTCTGGCAGATAGAAGCATGTATTTTATATATAAATGCCCAGGATACATTTTACTCGAAGTTCAAAGCCCAAGCTGTCACATTTCTGTGCCCATTTGCTGTGTCTGAAAAGCAAGGTTCGTGTGCAAACAAACCTTGAGACAGGTACCTCGAAACAAGACAGGTAAGCAGGGACTAGGAGGAATTTCAGAGATGCAAAACTAAAATATCCCAAAAGATTTTAAAAGTTTGTGTCAGCTTCTGTCTGCTTTACAAAACTTACCAAATTCAAACTATCTAGTGTGCATAAACCAAATAAAAAGTTTTTCCTCTCCAAAAAAGGGCTCACCCAAAAATAACACTTTTGCTGCTTTGGCTATTCCTTTCTATTCAAACATACACTACAGACAGGATTGTGATTGCCATGATTAGAAACACCATCATCCCATCATCATCTTCCCTAGTCTTCCTTCCCACACTAAATTTGTTTCAATGCTTCCTTTGATGTAAGAATGTATTTTTTTTCAGTGAGAGTCCTCCTGTTCCCTGTGCACATCATATGTCATTGCTTAACACGTGCCCAAGAGTATCCCCTAACTTCCCAAGTGCTGTCTACTGGCACCTTATCTACTGTTTACATAACTGCATTCCTGGCACTGGGCACCACCTGTACTTTGCATATCTAACCATATAAAAGAGTACAGCACAGCATCCTTAAATTGTCCATCTTAATTTAAGAGTTTTCCTTGTTGCAGTTGTCTATTCCCTTTCAACCTTTGGAATTGTAAATGAAGAATTGTTCCAATTGGTCAGACTAAGAACCTCCATGGTGGGGCAAATTTTACCTGCCTGACCTACACTCTGGGCACCCAAAGCTCAACCCCATTCCCCCATACTTTGCTTAAGACAGTTTAAGAGGCAGATCCTCCAAAATTAGTTACTTCCCCTTTAGTTTTAACCAATCCATTTCCACCAATAAGGAGAGACAAATACAAGTAGATATGAGTGAAAAAATAACAGTTTACTAAAAATCGAAAGAGCAACAGGCAAAAAAAAAAGCATGGAGAACTAAAATACCAGACTGCAACAAAGCAGGACACTGAAATGGCATGACCATCTAATGAGACAAAAGAGGGCATGCAGTTCAAATAAGCACTATCACCTTCTTCTTTATCAGTTTTGATACTTGGTATCCAAAACTTTGTCTCTTCTACTAGGAAGACCCTGGAGAACTTTTGTTGACAATGCTTCTTCTGTGATGACATTTTATTTAGGAATAAAGTAGTTCCTATAACCTGCAGAAAAAATTTAAGCATTTTCAAAAAATCCATTTTCACAAAGTCGGAATATACAACGTCGGAATGTACAAACATACATATACAAAATGTTCTTGAAAATTCTTTCTTACATATCCAAAGCAATTTTTTTTTATTCTCAGTAAATCATAATATTTTTCTTCAATAAGAATTGTTCTCCATTTTAGCTGCCTTAAGAATGGGACTTAAACAAAAAATAATCACTTTCTACTACAAAGCTGGAATTTTTAAGTTTAGCAATTTCAAAGAGGAGTTTTACAAAACCAGAATATTTTTTTGTGTTATTATTATACTTTTTGTGTTGCCAGTTGGTGAAGTCTATTCTCTAGCACCAGACTTCTTCATGACCCTGCAAAAATACCTTAAGGCACTCACCTCAGCTGTGACAGTTCCAGAGTGGAACCAAGCATTTAAAAATTAGTTTGAATGGCAAACATTAGAGATGCTGGAGATGCAAGAGCTGTACTCTAGTCCCCAAATGACCACAACAAACTGTCACAGGCAGAGAGTAAAGCAGTTGTCAAGTACTTGCACATGAAGCCTCATCTTTATAAATACAAACTCAATGCCCCTTTCTTGTGTAAAGAAGAATCCCTTTGATATGCTATTATTTGAGATCTATATGGCAATATCTATTCAAATATTTCCTAAATGTGCCAATTTCCTTGCTGAGCAGAATATACACTAAAAATCCAGCAATGAACAAATCAGATCTGTGGGGGACAAAAAAGGCAAACAAATAAAAACACCCAAGAACCTGAGCAGTCTTTTCAGTCAGAGGCTAGATATCCCTTTAAAAAGATAAAGATATAGATAAATATAGATAAATAAATAAATAGATAAATATATCATAACTTTCTGGATTTTTTTTGTTTGGTTGGTTTTTGTTTGGTTAGGTTTTGTTCCTCCTCTTCAGCATTCCATGTGGCCAATCTCAGATCAAATTTCTTTTGCAACACTTCTAGTGAAGGTTTTTCAGGGTTTGGGCTGACCCTGTAAAAACAGTTCCTTTGGGATCTTGTCTCAGTTGCCACAAAGGAAAAAAAAAGTCTTTTGCAGACCATATTTTTAATTATTTAATTAAATATTTTTAATTAAAATGTTATTTATTATTTAAAGCTCTTTTTTTGGGCTCTTGCTATATTAAAGTTGCACTCAAGGCCTGTCAGTTAGCAACAAAAATTGGCAGAAAGACAGCCACTGCTAGATTTCAGAGAGGTTACCCATCCTTCACCTCCTTCTGTGAGAGAATACAACACCCAGGAACTGGAAGGCTAAACCCACTGTGCTCTTTACTTACCATGACTGATGCCATGGCAGCTCTCTCCCACATGAGACAGTGCTGCATCCTTAGCACAGAAGTGTGCTGAGAAAAAACCAAAATGCCACAACTGACACCACGAGCATTCCAACGGGGTGAGCATTCTCAAATCTTAGTTTTGGGAGCTAAATGCAAATATGAAATATTAATTTATGCATTCATTCTTCAGAAAAACACACTCATAATTTTAGAAGCACCAGTGTTTGAAGAAGAAAGAATAGGAATCAGAACTTCTGTAATTTATTAATAGTCATCAGGAAGTGGTTTGATGCAGTGATGTTGTTTTGCAAAACACATGCTATCAACATTCTCTGGCATATGATGCCAATATATTTGATGCAAATTTTGCAAAATGGATACATCAGTGTAGAACTTTTACTTTTCAAAGTCTTTTTTATATACTTGAAAGAAATAAAAGCGTAAACATAATTTTTATAGTGAATAACAATACAAATATTCCTTTTCTAGACCGAATAGAATTTTATACATAGATGTTAAAAAAACACCCAACATTTTATAGAAATATATGCCAGCTGTCATGGGGAGGAGAATCCCTGTAGTACCTAAGGGCTGGAAAAGTATTCTTTGTTGCTGCTACTTGAAATAGCAACTCGAGTTTTTTGACAACAATTGCAACCAGTTGTTCTTTGTCTTGGGTGTTTTTTTGTGGGGTTTTTTGTTTGGTTGGGGTTTTTTTGGGAGGGGGGGTTTTTTTTTAAACAAAACTCTATGCTGAAATGTTTCTTTTGTGTGTGATTCTAAATATAAAATAAGTAGGGAAATGATCTCCTCATGTAATTTGAGGAGGATCATGATCTGTTTGTTGCTGGATGCTGGTTGGAGTGACAGCAAACAAAGATTCCATCACCTGCTTTTCTTTCTTTGCCACAAGCATTACCATAAAAAATGGATCACATGGGTTAAAGAGCTTGTTCTTATCATGGATTTTACCATTTAAATATACTCTATAATAAGACACCATGAGATTTTTCAGAGAAATTTTCATTGTTTCCTTCAAACATCTCAGGATATATATGCTGTATAGGCTGATTGTGAAACACATTGCAAACAAAATCCCATTTGTTTTTAAAACTGCATATTTATTTCATATGCTATTGAGTACTTTCATTATGTAGTTTCCATACAAAAGCAGGGAGAGGACACTAAATTCCTATAAAGTTCTGCTTTAGAACTGCGGGACTGGGGAGTTCCTCTAGATTACAAGGTTGCTTCTTATGTGTGGGCTAGACTATTTATAAAGTCACAGATTTTTACCAAAATAAGTATTTTGAGCCTGGCACTAAAATCACCAGAAGTGGACAACTGAGGAAAGAATTAGTAACACCATAATACTCAGAGAAATGTATATGTGTCATGTTCAAAGCAGTAACTGCAGGTATTGTGGTTTTTTCAGGATTTTCCTAAGGGCTAAAGCATGAGAAGGTATCTCCTTATATAAAGAACATCATGTCTTGTGTTAACTCAAAGAAATCAAAATTGCACATAACAGTAATTTTTCTCTTTTTTAGCTGACCATGGAAACACAAAGGTGACTTGCAATCACAAAAACTGTTCCGTGCACTTGACATGGTCTGCTGGTGAACAGAGTTTTACACGTACCTCATCTTGGTGATGGGTAAGAGTTTATGTAGGACAAAATTGCCAACAGCTCTTTCCTTTTCCTTTTGAGCCCTGTTCAATGTCTTTAGCTTTCAATTTATTTCCTATTTCAGACTGTAGTGTGCAATTTTCTGTCTTTAAGGGAAAAGGCGTTTGATGGAACAGATGCACATAGTAGGAATATCTTGGGTCTACTATTCACACCTAAATCTGTTACAAAATGATGAAGGGAATATCTGTTTTAAAGACTATAAATGGCGTGTAGAATGACATTTTTAGAATTTTTGTCCTTCCTACCTGGTAAAGCACACTTGCTAAGATACACTGAACTTCATTTGAGTTAGAAATGACTATTGTGTTTTGTTTTTATCCTGTAAATGCTTTCAAAATTTATTCAAGGTGACATGCTTTGATCAGGATTCATTTTCTCTGAATGCCCCTGTAATACACTTTCAATGACATAAATATGTACAAAGTAAAACCATAAAAGATGTGTTATCTTGTCATTTTCCCTTAAACAGTATTCTGCAGATTGTTCAGTTCCAAAGCTTTGATTTGTGCTGGAAAGACTGAGCTGTGCATGTGAGTAGATATTGATTCTGAAGAGCAAAAATCTTCATTAAATCAAATGTCGTTAGCTACCCTGAACATAAGGAGGCAGAATCCATGACAATCTGGCTGTGTTTACTTACCTCAGAGTAAAAATTCAAGTAAATGTAAGGAAAAAGTCAGTCAAACTTGCCACAGAAACTTGCCCTGGTAGTTTCCCAGTACACCTTCCCAGCAGTCTTTATTCAGGTAGCTCCACCTGTGTCAACAGAAAAACCCAACAGTTTAAGCATTAGGGTCAAACCACATTTTTAGACTTTTCTCAATTATTGTCCTTGCCTATGGCAGGGGTGTTGGAACTAGAAGATCTTTAAGATCCCTTCCAGCCCAAAGCATTCTATGATTCTGTGGTTCTTTATATGTAAGGTTTGTACTTTCATCCATGCTTTTGAATTATTTCAATTATTTTGTGCATTAAAATTGAAAATAAAAGCAGTAGTAGGCTGATAGCATGTAGTGACATTTACACTAGCTCTGAAAGGTTGTGTTTTTTCTGTAGCATCTAAATCCCACAACTCATTGTTGTGATGCTTAATTGCAATCAACATCCTGTTATATTAATTGTATGTATTATTTGAATAATGTTGTTATGTATTAAGATACTTTTTCTAATTTATTCCTTTGCCAGCCTGACTACTGCTGCAATTTTATTCTCATTACCACAGTATGATTTTTATTGCTCAGAATTACACAAAAAAAAGTGTAATACTTATTTTTGAGAGAAAGCAATTTCTCCTTTAAAGGTTGATTAATACTCTAGGATAATAGAAGGGGAAAAAATTCAAACACCTTTCAAATTCTCAGATTCAGAAATTTTGTTGAACATGCATCAGTATATATTGTGAGAAAAAATAAAAGAAACATGAAGTTATTTGCACATAATACAATATTTCTGTCTTCATCATTCCAAAAGGAGCAGATGATTCCTCACTGCCATCCTTAGGCATTTAAATAAAGGTCTAAAACTAGAAATGTAGGATCACAGCATACTCAGAAGAGAGAGGCAGGTGTCTACAGAATTTGTTTGAGGGCACCACCTTTGTGAAACTTGCTGTTGACTCTTTCCATCACTCCAAATAATTTCTTGGAGCTAGAAAACTCCCTCTGTGAAGTGCTGGAAGATATTTGGTCACTAAAGTAAGCACTTGTTTTAGGTAGTATATATTCACCTTTTTCCTCCCACTTAGTGTTAAAGTACAGACTTCTGCTTCTGCATACTAGACAAGATGTTGCACTTAAAAGTATTTGAGTGAGGAAAAAAGGGATTGTTGATCTTAGCTCAAGGGGTTACCATTTCTAGCATAAGTAGTGTCTCCTCCAGACCTAAATGACTCAATAATTCAGACAGTCATTAACAGACCCTCAGCCCAGGAGGAGTCCACACTGGGGTATGTTTGTCCTGATGGACTGCAGTCCACCACAGTGGATGGAGCAGGTGAAAAGTGTGAGTAGGCAGGAGTGGCAGAGAGCAACTGAGCTAAGTGGAGAAGCTGATTTCATTTAGGGGATGAATTTTATCCAGTGGGACCTTGACAAGTTTAAGGAATGAGACCATGCCCTGCCTGTGGGTCAAGGAAAAACTCAGTATCAATACAGACTAGGGGGATGAATGGATTGAGAGCAGCCCTACAGAAGGCAACTTGAAAATACTGGTGCATGTAAAACCTGGCATGTGCTGGCAACCTGCACTTGCAACCCAGGAAGCCAATGGTCACCTGGATTGCATAGAAAGAAGCCTGCCCAGTGGGTACAGGGAGGTGGTTCTCCCTTTCTCCCTCTCTATTCTGCTCTGATGAGATCCCCCTTGGAGTACTGCATCTGGCTCTGGGGTCCCCAGAATAGAAAAGACACAGACTTATTAGAAGCAGGTCTAGAGATGGGCCACAGAAATAATTAGAGAGTTGGAACACCTCTTCTGTAAAGAAAAACTGAGAGAGTTGGGGTTGTTCAGCCTAGAGATGAGAGTTTTTGGGAGACTTTATTGCAGCCTTTCTTATAAGGGGCCCTAAAGAGGCATTGCAAGCAAGTCAGCAAGAGGCTTTTCACCAGAGTCTATAGTGACAAGAAGAGGAAAAATTATTTTAAACTACAAGAGAGTAAATTAAGATTGGATATAGATTTTTCTTTTTTTTAAATGATGATGGTGTTGAGACATCAGCACAGGTTGCCCAGAGAACTTGTGGATCTTCCATACCTAGAACTGTTCAAGGTCAGGTTGAATGGGACTTTGAGCAACCTGGTCTAGTAAAGTATGCCCCATGGCAAAGGAATTGGACTAGATGATTTTTGAAGATCTCTTCCAGCCCAAAACTTTCAATTATTCTATGAGTCTTTTAATTCAACTCTATTTTTATAGGCAATTAATTTATTTTCCTCAAGCTGGGTCTGGTTTGCTCATGATGGCATTTGATACTTGATTTCCTTGTCCTTGTCTCAACCTGCAAGCTTTTGTTTGTCTTATTTCTCCCCCAGTCCTCTTGTAGAGGGGGGTGAAAGAGCAACTGTGTGGATATCAGCCAGCCAAGATCAACCCACTGCACCACATCTCTTGAAAACTGCCCAAATTAACCTTAACTGATACATCCGGAATTATAGATCTCAAGTAAAATTTTGGCTGCAAAATATTAATAAGAGTTTTGCTCTTTTATTAATAATACTCTATTGGCTGTCATGTCATCTGTCCATTTTAACTATCAGTTGTGCCTTAGTGTTTTTGTTAGAAAATGTTGCACCTTTACTGCCTATAGGGAGCTTTGCCACCTATATTGTGATTAACTAATATTTTTACTAGTTTAAAAAACTGGCATAAAGAAAATCCTTAAGGAAATCCTTGAGTGGTTGATGACAATCCCTCCATGATCGTTGTGTGATGAAGCTGGGGAAAACTATTTAACCACGTTGCTCTATGTAATGTCACTGAATGAACCTATATCAAGAAACTTAATTAAAATTGGCAAACATGTTAATTTAAGAACATTCAAGCACTTCAGTTTCTATCAGTAGTCTTTCTTAAAAACAAGACAAAACAAAACATAACAATATCTATGCTTTTATAAACATCCAGAAAAGAAGCTGTGAAATTCTAAAAAAATTTCAAAGTTAGGGAAAAATCTTATTTCATGAAATTATCTAGTGTCCACTAAAATTCATGTGAATCTTCAATTTCATGGTTTTTCTTATGTTTTTGCTATATGGTTGTTTCTTCTCCTGAGCAGAATGTTGCTGTGGAAGCTGCTTTGTATGAATTTGTACACACACAGCTTTTTTCTTTGGGCACTTTTATAATTCTGCAGATATTTCAGTCAGATGTGTAATTTTATTCTTAAAATTTTATATAAATGAAAAGAAGCAAAAAGGCCTATATTGACTGTTCAAGTTAACACTCAGCCCCCAGGCATGGCTTCAATGTGTATTAATCTACTCATGATTACTCCAATTCCTGTAGCCAATGTTTATACTAGCTATACTTATACTTGCACATTTTCTCTGTAAAAGAACAAAACCAAAACATCTTAAAACCTACATATTGGAAAGATTCACCTAATTTGGATCTACATGTACCTCCTGCCATTTATTTTAAGTTCTTTATGAGCAGAAACAGAATGAGTGTAATTGAATGCATGAAGACAGAATAATTTCACTGAGCTAAGCATATGATAGCAGGTGCCTGGAAAAATTGCTATGACAGTGTGCTGAGGAAGACATGAAAACTGCATTCTCTCATGCAAATTAGGAGGCAGAGAAAATTAATATTATTTCTGTTATTCAATCTTTTTTCCCGTAGCTGATTTGCAGGGCATGTTTGGAGGGAATTGAGGCTCAGAAAAAACATATTGTCAAGGAGAGGACCAAAATGGATGCTTTGTCAATAGTAAAACTATAATATATATTGAATTTTAGGTTAGCAACAAGCATATATTAAAAGACTTGGCTTAGATCTTCTCTTTTGCATTTAAGAAAAGATTCAAATCTGCCTAAGAAAATAGAAAAAAAAATCAGTGTTCTGTGGTTCAGTTCTTTAAAAAATCCTTTAATGTAAGAAACTCAATATAGTTTACTCTTTTTTTTTTTTTTTTTACATACACTGGAGATAAGCACTGGGCCTTCAAAAACTAGGCTGATCACAATGTATATATGTAGGTTTGGATGCCCATATTTTCAACTGGTTCTCTCATCCAAAACCTTGAAGTATGATTTCCAGAAGCATAATTTTAGATCTTGTCATTTGAATAAATTTTTTAGTTCTTCTGTTGAGTATCTTCACTTTGAAAACCACTATTTCCTTGAATTCTAAGCATACAAATGAAGTATTGGCCTACAGAAACTGTTTTTAGGCTTACATGTTCAGTGAAGAACACAAGCACAGACAACATCTCTCAAAATTAGACAGCACAAGAATAGGTGTACAAGAAGATATGTGAGTAAGCTCAGGATACCTACTGTTTGCAAAAACATCAGTATAAACCTAATTAAACATGTAATTCATCACTTCAGCCACACTTTTAAAGCTATGTCATAAATTATCATACCCAGTGTTATTTGAAAAGACAGACCCTATTTAATCACACAAAATAGTGAAAACTTTGTAGCTGGAGAGTGGAGGTGAAGCATTCCATCTCCTCTGAGTAGCCACAGCTCTGCCCTGGACAAAGAAAGAAGCTGCCCAGCACAGTGCAGCTCTATCAGGAAAGCTGTGCCCGGTGTGGTAGGTCTAAGGAGAGTTTGGTTGCAGCCAATTCTGTAAGGAAAGAGCTGTTCTGCTAGGGAGGGAGGGCAGAACTTCACAGGGACTGTGAGAAAGCATCCCCACATATCCTGCCTGGGATAGCACTACACTGATATTAGGTATTTGCTTTCAGAATATGTCTGTTGTTTAAAAATTTCTTTGACAGGTTATTTTTAAGTTACGAGACATTACACTTCTTTGTAACCCACATAGTTTCTGTCTACAATTCTCAGTTTAGTAGGATAGTCAGTAGTTGTTTAAAACACTGTTACTGGATATATCAAAATTTTAGTGAAATTCAGTCTCTAAGGGAATCAGATGTTTCATCTGAAACATGGACAAGTCATAAAAAAATCAAGGGAAGATATTCCTTCTCTCCCTGTGCCTGTACTCCCATCACACTCACACACAATTTTTATCCTACAGATAATTTGAAGGCATTACTGTTCTTTTGTTAATGCAAGAAAAGTGAGTTTTAAAATACATATTATAAACAAGTTTAGTTTTATTTGATAAGCCAAAAGCTAAGGTTGCATTGCTAGCAAGTTTTCATCATATCTGAATAAGCACATTTGGCTTGCAGCTCCTCAGAGAGATAATTCACTGAAGAAAAGTGAATTTCAATGGCCTCAGCAGATGTTTAAAGTTCTGCATGTATGAGAACTGAATAAATATTTGCATGAATATGGAGTGTTATAACCAAGGAGTTCTTAGTTAAATTTTGGTCTCCTTACTAATATTGGTAAAGATAACAGAACTTTCAAACTTTCAAAAGCAGAATAAAAGAACTTTAGGAAATCTAAGAGTTACACATAACAAATATGGAATCTTTTAAATAAAGCAACTTTCAGAGCTCCTGGGAAACCTGTAGAGCAAGTCACTTGAAGCAACAGGGATGGCAATGCTTGTTATCAGGCAGATCATGATTAGGCTGATTGTGTATCATCCTATACTCAACCCCATAGTGTTGTTTTATGCTGTTATGAAAAGACAGAGCTGTTCAGAAACAAAGACAGGGCTGCTGCATTGTCTTTCATCAGATTCTCCTCGTCCTCTGTCAGATCTGATGTTGTGCTTTAACCCCAGCCAACAACTAAGTACCACACAAGCTGATCACACAATCCTCACTTCCCCACATGTTGAAGGGGAGGAGAATAGAAGAGAAAAGATAATTCTCCTGTGCTAAAATAAGAACAATTTAATAATTGAAACAAGCAAAAACAACTACGAAACCCCCAAAACCCAAACACCAACACCAATTTATATATTGAGCATGACATTCTACAGTGTGAAGTATCCCTTTGGTCAATCTGGCCAGCTCTCCTGGCCATGCTCCTCACATGTGCAGCTCCTCACTGCCAGAGCACAGGAAGCTGAAAAGTCCTTGGCTCAGGGTAAGCTCTACCAAGCATTATTCAAATACTGAATCCAAAAAACAGCACTGTACCAGCTACTAAGAACAGAACTCTGTCCCTACTGAAAACAGAAAACCTGCAGATAGTAAGGCATCTAAATAAAGAGTAAGGCTCTTATATTTCATTATGTCCAGATCTATCTCATGTATTTCATTTGTTCTGCCACTGTCCACAATCTTGGAATTGGACTTTAGCACTTTTGAAAAGGATAGTTGAACAAAACAGCATTTTAATCTAAGGACAATAGAACAGAACAACATAACCTTGGAGAAGTAGATAAAGAATGTAACATAAGCAAATAAAAGTTATGCAAGAGAAGTGGGATGCCAGCTCACCTCTGTAAGATTGACCAAGTAGAAGTTATGCAAAACAATTATATTGTACTTGCTCAAAGGTGGGGGTGGAGGAACAGCTACCTAAAAAGGACACTGGCCTTTGAAGACCAAAGAAGAGCCCCAAAAAATCATATTGAGACTTCTGGTAAGGGGTGGGACTATGTAAAATAAAGTAATATATATGCATGAAGGACACGGGGAGAGCTCATGAATATGTAATTAATGTTTATGATGAAAGCTCTGTTCACCTGACACTTGGCACACTCAATTAGAGGAAGAATTCGCTGGATGACCAGTTCACTGCAATAAAGAATGCCTACTTTTTAATACTCAAAACAGTGTTAAAAAATGTCTATCTGGCCAATTTTGGTATCAGCTTCGAATCTGTAAGTTACAGTTCTGGATGCAGCTTGAATTCAAAACTGTTTAAATCTTCTCAAATTTCATTAATTCCATCACCAGTGATGTCTCAGAGTAATCAACTATAGGACTTCACTGACAGACACTGCCCTAATGCTAATATTTAATGGCTCTTGATATTAAATGCTGTCCACGTGGTGGTGTAAACATTGATTGTGTCCATAGGGAAGCATGAAGACCCAGCTATTTCTTTAAAGAAACTGGTTATTCAGAGTAAGTGGGGTTTTGCCAGGTGTCTTCCTGGCATGCAGCGAACAAAATATTCCAGTTTTAAACAATTACTGATTCCACCAGCTCTTATTTTGTATAATAAACTTCAGTGGCCAAGGAGATTTTTCTATACAAATTACCAGAGTTGAGCAACAAAAATCTGTGACTGTTTTGAAAAGCAGGGGTTTCTGAATTTTCTTTGAGAGCATCACAATTTTTTAATTTGAATGGTTATTCATGCACTCATAGAAGATGAACTTAAAATCCTTTGCAGAGACGAGATCTTATAATTCCAGCCCCAGGAGAAGTGGCAAAAGCAGTGCTATAGCATGTGTCATCATTTTCTTAATGTAGCTGCTAAAGCCACTATCCATAGGTCCTCATAGGGGATGTCTGCTGTTTTCTCACTAGTCATTTCTTTTTCCATTTCCCTAGACATTTTTGACATTGAGAATTTTTACTCGCAGGTTGTCGTTGTCTAGGAGATGGGGTATAAGCCTTTTCAACAGAAACTCTAGAAACTGTGAAAAAGAGAAAGAGAGAAAATGAGTAAGAAATTGAAATGACAGCTTTGGTGATGGCTTTTTGTTCATCTAGTCAACTGTGCTATAGTGCTGCTGAATGAGCAGTTTCCACTGTACCTCAGAAAAAATATGAAAGAGTTCTGCGTATTTCTTTCCTCCTTGTAGTGCTGCATATGATGTTTTTAGTGGTGTTTCAACCTGCTGAAATTAAATTGTTATCAAATGTCCTTTATAGCAGAAATAGCCATTGTCTATGAAGTTCAAACAAACTGTACTCCATGCAGGTATTATGAACATCCACATAGAAAATGGGATGGTACATGGGTAATAAACATGCTGCCCATGCTTTGATAGGATGCAATTTATCTGAGTTTAAAATTTAGCTCTGTGGGGGTACAGAGGGGCCATTGCTTTTCTGCCCTTTGTGTTTCTCTTGTTGCATGCTTTGCTTCAGAGGTTCTAAGGAAGAAATCTGTAGTCCTCCTCACAAAAATACACACATCCCATTTGCATGTGTGTTTGGCCCAAGGTGCTGGATGTTGTTTTGACTTTCTCAAGGAAATTGTATTTGTGTAAATGATTTCATAAAGAAATGATCATTTCATGTAAAATGTAAGCTCTGATTTATTCTGCCTTCAAGAAAGATATTAAAATACACAAGAACTTTGCATTCACTTAATTGTACAAAACAGCAGAGTTGGCATAAGCAAAAAAGAAGTCCAAAAGCAAAAAGCTCTAATCTGTCTACAAAAATAAGAGATGTATTTTCTGCTTTGAAATTCTACTAAAGTTAGTTTTTCTTTTTTGTTCTTCTTTTCTTTCCATCCTTTGGAGAAGATCACTTGGGATTTAGTAGAAAAGTGAGTTTTAGTATGTGAGAAATAGCTATCTGCTAGAGATTTACAATGTTCTTGGAAAAATACAAATACATTAACTTTATTCAATGGACAGGGAAATGGAGGCCAGCAAGCTGGTAGCTTACCCAGCAGAGCTGTATCAGGAATAAAAGTGGGCATACTGAAACCACAGCTCCAAATCTTATCAGCTAGGACACTTTCTTGTCATTTGTAGTGACACACAGTCATGCATTTTTTACCTCATTTTTCCCTTTAGATAAATCCCTGTTGTGTTTCTGCTGTTATCCCTTGAAGTATTTTCACAGCATTGTGTTTTTTTACCCTGCTCTTAGTACACCACTGTCATTATGTTACACTGTAGAGCTGCATCCCAGCTAAACTTGTTATGGGATGTCTGATTATGAGCACTTTGGAACCTGTTCATTTAATTTATAGCTTTAATGTTCTTTGAATGCAATCTTTTATAGTGAATGAATATTGTAATTGATTCACTGTGAACAAAATGCTTGAATTAAGTTCTTTCCTGCTGCAGAGTCTTGCCTTGAGATTACAGGCCCTGGAACAAATAGATAAGTAAAAAAGGGATTCAAGAACATAGCAATGAGCTGATCAATATTATGTGCATGCAAAATTGAGTAAAAGTTAATAAATTCTATACAACTGAAACCTGGGATGCTGTTTCAGCTGCAAGGTAGCCCAGAATCTTCTTGGATTCTTTATTATGTCTTCTCTTTACGAAACAGAGACATGGGAGGGGCTGGTGGGTGTGAAGGTTTGGTGACCTCTTATCTGTACAACACCAGACCCTTCAGAAAAATTAAGCAAGTTGTAATCAAAGTATCTAATCAAAATGCAAATCAACTGCTTACTTAAGTATTCTCACTGTATCAAGCCTACAGAACTCTGAGGTTGCCTATTAGCCTATCAACTTTTAGATTTTAGAGAAAATTGTCGTCAAAATGAAGGTTTGCTCAACCCATAAATTCACAGACATTCCCACACTGATAAAGCGACTTTCTGTTTCCCTGTCCCTAAGAATCCAGAAACACAGGATGAAATTAAATAGCTTTATCAGCTAGTGACCTTTGCAGCTCCTCCTATAAATTGCATCCATCTGTGCAGCAATGAATGTGAAATGGCATTCAGCCCCTGCTCTGGTCAATCCCCTATCTCCCCATTCTAAAATTATTCTTTTGGTCCGTCTTCACATCCCATTAAAACTGAGCTTTGTGAACTAAGCCTTATTTTTTCAAAGCACTTGTAAAGTTTTTTTTAAGGTATCATTGGAAGGAAAGAAGACAAAAAGAAAATAACACTCCAAAACACTCCAGTTTAAAAAAAAATAATCACTAAAGAGTGCTTATGAGATGTGACCTGAGTTTGAAATCAAAAGCTCTTAGGAGACCTCCCATTTTAGCTCTGTGAGAGTTCCCGTGGTGGAGCTTTAGATTAAAGCTTTTAATGAAGCTCAGTTGTAGAGCACAAAAAACACAGGTCTATTATTGCTGTTTTGCTGAATTACCATTAATTTCATCTGATAGAAAATCAGCAAAGAACACTGGATTAACAGTAGCTACAAGAGGCCGATGTAATTTAGGCACTAATTTGCACAGCATGGAAGTTCCACCCCCACCACATTTTCTGGTCCCAGCCCTCTAATAGGTGTGAACTCCCTGGCTTCTCTTTTCAGCAACCCCATCCATGCTGGGAAGTATCAAAGCCCTTTAAGTAGGTAATGGCTGCTACATGAACAGTAATGATTTCTATTCCCATTATTGCTTAAGACAGAAAAAAAGTAAACAAAGAAATTACATTTTATTTTATTAAAGCACTTATGCATTTTCAATACTGTGGTTATCTTATGTTCCTCCAACCAAGCATAGGTTCTCGAGAGAACAAACTTTATTTGAAACAAATCTAACATCAAGTGTCTTTAGTCTTATTTTGAAAGATCACAAATAAATTTATAAACTGCGAAAATATACCACCTCCTTACCTCTCAATTCTGGACCAAAACATTTAAAAATCTGAAGATTGTAACAAAAAGTAGGATTTGTTTCATTTGTTTGAAACTAAAAGAGAGGCTCAGTAGGTAACAAGCAGTTACTCAGTGGCCTGGAAAATAGGCAAGCTCTTCTAAGACTGCACAGAATCTGGGTGGTATTGAGTTAACTGCCTTCACAGCAGCTCCTGTGGTGCTGTGGGTGTTGTGGATTTGTGCTTAAATCCAGTATTTTGGCTGCAGTTAAACACCATTTGCACAGCATCAATGGTTTCTCCTTCCCTGTTGTGCACCCCCATCCCTCCACAGAGAGTAAATCAGAAAGGAGTTGCTGGTTGTCTGAGACAGCTGTCCCAATTTTTTCAAAGGGAAATTCCACAGCATATAACATCACAGTTAGCATCAAAACTGGGCCAGAGAAAGGAAGATGTGGAGCTCCTTGGTTTCCCAAGGTGGCCATTACATGGAGACTGTCTGGGCATCAGTATGCTCATGGGAGATGGCAAATTATTAGACTACATTGTGTAGATTTTTTTTTTCTCTCCTTCACCTATTAAATTGTTCATATCTAGATCTATGAGTTTATTAGTTTCAGTCTTTCTATTCTCTCCCCCATCCTACTTGGTTGGGCTAGGGGAGGGAGCAATGAGTTTCTGTGTGTGCTTAGCTGGGGCCAACTCATCACAAAAAAGAAAGGAGGCAGAAAAAAGTAAAAGAAAAATAATTTCTTTTGTAGGAACAGTCACTTTCAGCTAAAAGGGGACTAGTTCAGAGTGGCACAGATTAAATCCTGTGTAGCAGAATAGACAAATAACATCAAATTAAAATCACTACAAAATGAAATTTGTTTGCCTGGAATTTTAGTTCAATGAGGGAAAAAACCACAAAACCCAACCAAAAAAGCCAAACTGCAAAATTGAAACATCAAAATGTCTGGCTACAATGCACTTAAGAGAAAATGATTTTGTTCTTTTCCAAAATATCTCTTGTATTTTGTAATTCCTGTTTTACAATGTGCAAAGATTTAAGTTTAAAGTCCAAATCCAGGCAAAGGTTTTGATAGTTCTGTCTTTTTACTGCTATTTTTCATTTTCCAGCTTTACTGTGCTGTATTTCACTCAGTGTCTTCCTAACTGGCTTCCCTGTCACTTAAAAGCTAAACCTCAAACAAGAGCCTTTTGTTCTTGGTATAAACAGAAGGCCAATGTCAAGAAGTCATGTAACTCAGGAAGTAAGTTTAAACATCAGTGTGGCAAAATTACCAGTGATCATAGCTCCAAACCACAAAAATTCCCAGTTCAAGCTTATGTTCATCTTTAATATAAATGTATTAATCTCCAGCATGCTCAATGGGACCTCAGCTGATTCTGTGTCCTTTCCACCCAAGGCTTTTCAGAATATGTCTATTTTATTTTTGCCTGCTTCTTTCTCTCAATCTAAAATCCTAAATATCCAACAGAGGCAGTTTCATCTGCTGGTACCACAGTACTTCATTGGGAACTTCAGTGTGTTTTTACAAGAGGTCTTAGAACTTCCGTGGTATTTAACCCAGACACCATCACTCATTCATGGTGCTTAACAGCATTTCTGTTCCCTTAAATTCTTCCAATATGCAAGATGTAATTCTCCAAGAGTGTCTCAGAGGTCTATGTCTTATTGAAACCCTTCCATACAGGAAATATCAGAGTGAAAAATGTTGTCATAGTCCACTGCACAAAATTAAAGAGTAACTGAAGGATATACTGGGAAAGATTAATTTTTGGTTGTGAATGGAAACATTATATACTGAGATACCACAATCACAGCCACATCTTCATATTAATCTTCCAAAGAGCATTCAAAATTAATTAGAAGTTCAAGCACCACCATTCCTTCTGGAATATAAATGTTTTATTTCAGCTGTAACCAGAAAGATAATAACCAGCACAAGCATATGAAGGGAAATTATGTTTCAAGATGACAGTGCTCAGAAGCCCCAGTGCCTTTACACTGCTGAAGCAGAACAAAATTTTTCTTTCACATGGCAGCCTGGATTAAAGCCATTCCTGGAAAGAAGTGCATTCTGAACTAGTTCAGAGTGAATGACTGGCCTTAAACATGATTCATGTTTGTGTTAAAGTTCTGGCACATCAAAAGTTTTTGCTTCCAGCTTTTTGCCAAAAGGAGTGGTTAACACTCAGCTGCTTTATTTATTCTATTTCCCCAGTCATAGCCTGAAGTTTTAGGGAAGCTCTTCTGAAGCTGAAGCCTTCAGAGTCTAACTACAAGGGAAAAGGAACACTTTTCAATCACTAGCTCACATTTTTGACTTCAACTTCTTGCTTATCCACACACACAACAAATTAATCTGCTTCATTCATGTAGGTCAGAAACTAACTTGGGCAAGACATGTCAGATTAACCCTTTTCATGGCTGTGTGACTAGTACAGAATTGTCACTGTCAGCGAATGCCTCCAGAGCTGCTGTAGTGGCTTGGAGCAGCTCAGGGTGCACACTCAGTTAATCTGACTGGTGGAACACCCAATGTTATAATTTTTTAGGCTTCAGTGAAGGAAATCCCGAAAAATAACTTATAATACACTTATCTTAGAATGACATTTACAGAAATTACAGTTTTTAATACTTGTCAGATTTCCAGCTCTCTTGAGTACAAGGAAAATTAACGTGATGGAAATTGCATAGGGAAAGGTTTATTTGTGGAGTTGTGTTGATATCCTTATTTACAAAGCTGAAGAAAAAAACCTGCAAATATAGTTTCACTAGTGGACCTTTAGCATTGCTGCCTTGGCCACAATCTCAAGTTACTAGTGGATGGGAGTAGGGAAATCACTGGAAAGAGCAAATAAAAAGAGGGGAAGGGTGTGTTCCCCCAAGCATCTTAGAATGCTTGGGAACCAGAATCTAATCTGTGTCTCCCATCTCTCTTCCTCTCGTACTTCCATGTGTTAACTTCATGATGGATATGATTCTGAAGGCTTTAGCCATTTGAGAGGAAAGAAAAAGGAATGGCATATAGTTTCACATATAAAGTTAGGCATAATAATTAACAGTATTATTTTTTTAATAGTACATAGTACCATCAGTTTTAAAGCTAAGAATTTCACAAAATATACAATTCAATCTCTGTGAAACCTCTTCCAGCAGGCTTCTGGAGTGATAAAAGACAGAACTTGGGATAACATGTTGAATTAGATTCCACGTCCAGGTTTACTCTTTGAATGCATGTGGTGTAGACACAGTAGAGGACTATTTCCTAATTCATGAATAGAAGTAATGAAATTGGCTGTCGAAAATGACCATGGAAGAACTGAGTTGAATAACTTATTGTTGTCTTGGGGACAGCTCAAAGCAGGCAGCAAAATAGGCATTTTGCTGTTACTGTTATTGTCACCTCCAATGGCTGCTAACCCCAGTACTTCCAAGTACTCAGGTCTTCAAAACAACATGAAGCACAATGGTTTATGAGCATCAGCAGCAAGATCATCTCTCAGCCATATCTTGATCCTGTGATGAGTACGAGTCTCTGGTCCCACAGCTGGTTCAGCAAGCAGAGTCTGCAAAAACCTTCACAGCGAGGGATGAGGAGCTCACCTTGCCCCACCTGCAGCCCCAATTCATCTCAGAAGAGACTGGGGACCTTGAATATTGAATGTTGCTGCTCAGTGACAGAATGCCTACTTGATCACTGAAGTCCTCTATTTCAAGATGGTTGCTAACTAGAAATGCAGATATTCCTCTTGAGTTTCATCAGTCAGAAGCAAATGCACATTTACTTGACTGCTAAAGAGCCTGACTCCAGTCATTAACTTCTGCCTCGTGTTTGCCCTCTGTGGTACTGGGAGCTGCTAAGCTCCCAGCTGCTGTGCAGTAGCACAGCACTCTGCCTGCCTCTGCCTCTCTCCCATTTCCAGAGCTGGAGGGATGGAGCTCTGCAGCTGTGTGCAGGGTCTGGCTGGGATGAAGTTAACTCTAATCACATAATCCCACATGGTGCAGTGGTTTGGATTTGTGACTGGAACAGTGATGGTAACACACCTATCTTTCAGCTGTTGTTAAGCCATGTTTGCACAGCATCAAGGCCTTTTTTCCTCCCATTCTGTAGATGTGGGGTGGGGATCTACAGGAATCTCAGAGGGGACACAGCCAGGACAGCTGACACAAACTGACCAAGGGGAAATTCCATACCGTACAGTGTCTGCTCAGCAATGAAAACTCAATGAAAGGAGGAGGAAGAGCTGATCCCCAGTGCTATGGTGTCAGTCTTCCCAAGCAGCCTTTATGGAGGCTGAGGCCTGGCTAATCAGGAAGCAGCTGGATGTCTATCTTTAAACAGGAATAGTGAATTAACTACTAATTTGCTTTCTTTGTGTGTGCAGATTTGTGTCACTTATTCAATTATTTATCTAAGCCCACAAGTTTTTTCACTTTTATGTTTCTGATTGCCTTTTCAATCAATCTCACTGTCAGAGAATGAGCTACTGTTTGGGCAGGTAACAGCTGGATGGAGTCATCCCAACACAACCTGAAAGAATACATTAAGAATATACACTTCCATGAATATACACACACATCCTGCTTCTTCTGCCTGCCTCATTTCTTAAGGTCCAGGTCTCCAAATAGCCCTTTCTACTTGTGGGACACATAGACACTGTGCAACAGGAGAAATCAGCCTATGCAATTCAGATCAGGGAAGTTTTCCATCCCATACCAATGTCAGATACATTGGTAATCAACTTTTCTTTACTTGAAGAATCAACTCAAATAGCAGCTTAGCTCTAATAACAGTAAATGAATGTGCACTTCTGGTAGACAAGCACTAACTGAGTGACAAACTTATTAAACCTCTGGTTAGTGGCTTATTTCTCACACAAGCAAAAAAAATAAAAGTCATAAAAGAACTTTCAGTTTTGTCTGTCTAAACCTGCTTCTGTAGGTCTAAACACTAATATCACCATCCATCACCTGTCACATACTCAAATAGCTCTGTATTTTTGTTGCTTACGTATAGCTTTAAGCACATGATTCCTACAAACTCATTTCACTCAGTCATTATTATTATATTCTTAAAACTGAAGAACAGTTCTTAAACAGGAAGGCTCCTGGAAAAGGGTTTCACTTCACACTGACTGCTGTATGGGCCCTGACACAAGACTGAAATTTATGGGGAGGGCTCTTACTAGAAGCAACAGTACAAATACTGGCAGAAGAAAATGTGATACCAAATTTCTTCATATTTTATATTAGGACAGGCAGTCTTTGTGAAAAGTTGTTAGAAATTTGTCCCATTTGCTAAAATAGTGGCGAACCCAGATTTTCTATTTTTAAAAATAGTGTACTGATTTTGATTGGGATAGAGTTAACTTTCTTCATGGTCATTTGCATGGTGCTATATGTTTGTATATGTAATCAAAACTGTGTTGATAACACACTATTCAGCACTGCTTACATAGCATCAAGACCTTTTCTGTTTCTTATGTTACCCCTCCAGTGTCTCAGACTGGGGTGGGCAAGGAGTTGGTAGGGGACACAGCCAGGAGAGCTTGTCCAAATTAATGAAAGAGGCATTTCATGTAATAAGATGTTGGACTGAGTGGTAAAAAATGGAGGGGTGGGGGAAGAGAGACAAAAGAGTGACATTTAGAGAGATGGTGTTTTAATTTCCAAGTGACCATTATTCTTGGTGAAGCCCTGCTTTCCTGTGCAGGCTTTGCTTGCATGCTCAGATTTTTCTTTACCCATTAGTTTTCTCACTTTTACACTTCCAGTTCTCTCTGCCATCCTGCTGCATGGGAGTAACCAAGCTGAACTGCCTACAAGGGTTAAACAAATAACACCAATTGTTTGACAGCAAATAATAATTGCTTTACAAGTATGAGACGTATATCATCCTGAAAACCTGAAGAATTTATCCAAAAAAAGGCTCCTTTTCATACCCTCTACATGCCTTCAGAACTTAAACTGCAGACTAAAAAAGTTTAGAAAGCTGGTCTCAGCTTTAGGAATTTTACTTCTCTCTATATATATTTCTATATGTGGAGATATATCCAGAGAAAGAGAGATGACATAATCTTTAATCTGGTCAGTCTCCTAATACACCAAAGTATCATATCAATAATTTTTGCCACATCAGTTTAGAAGTTGATAATCTCTATGCCCTTTACAAAGAATTTTCCAGGATAGCATGTCCCAGGCTTCATGTATACATATATTGCTTTGCATGTGACTCCATCACATCTGAACATAGACTTTACCACCTTTGAATACAAATATTCTATAAGGAGCATGGTATTTTTTTCTCTGATCATAAAACAATAAAACAAAAAACCTTCAAAAAAACAACCTGGTTAACAGTCCTAAACAAAACTTACAAATTTCAAAGCAAGTATGAAGAATTTAGAACACTATTTTCTTTTATACAGCATTTCCTTTTTTTATTTTACATGAATAATATATCAGCTAGTCTTTTATTTTACTCGTCTAACAACCCTGTAGATAATCAGATAACTTCCTAGAATCTAAGAAAAAAATGTATATTTATTTCTTGGGCACAAATGGAGGAGGAAGACTTCTAAATCCAGTAACAGCTTCTGCTCATGTCTAGACGTGACTGAAACACAATGAGAGAAGGATCAGAAGGTCAAAATGTTTTTCATTTCTTGGATGGAGCTGTTAGAGGTTTGTGTAGGTAAAACTAATATCAGAATGTAGAAATATAAGAAAGAAATTTCAGAAATACTTACCTGAACTTTATCATGGAAGAAATCAACATCTAATAGCAAACCTGCCTCTAACTTACCCTGCCAATAAATCTGATAGGTAATGCAATAATTTTGCTGAATGACAAATATGGCTCAAAGTACACCTGTTTTTCAAGCATGTTTTCAGTTAGGCTGATACAAACATTCAAAATCCTGGATCAGTTCCTTGATCTGTTTGACCATGCAGCTCTACAAAAATTAAACCAGCACAACTGAGCGATTGTAAAGAAACATGCAAACAGTGAAACACAGAACAGTTCAAAGTGGGCTTGACTCCAAGGAAAGAATTCTCTGTAATGATATTCAATGAGACCAATGGGAATTCATGAGTTTCCCCCCTCTAATTGAATACAGAGCTGGTTTCAATTAGAATTCATAGCCCATGGCATTAGTGTTATCATCACTGCAAAATCACATTACAAAGGGCATAAGTTATTCAAACTAAGACTCAAAGTTTGCCATAGTTTCAAGAAGGGGACTGCAATTAGAGTGTATTACTTGGAAGCTATTAGATTAAATTACACATTCACATTCCTCTTAAAGTTGGTGGATTTTCTAGACTGAAAGAAGATGTTAGATTCAATGCTAATGAAGCAATATTAACTAGGTAGTAGTTAGGTAAGAAGAGTGAGCAAAACGATTATTGTGTCATACATTCATTTATTGGTGAGAATCAAGACTCAATCAAAATTTAGAGGAACTTATCTATACAAGAGCTTCACTTTAGATCAAATTTTATTGCCTTTAAAATATTAATTCCTGAAAAACACAATATAAGCCTCCATAGAAAAGTAAATTAGGAAAATTTTCTCGCTAAGTAGAGACATTGGCATCACAGGTTATTTTCCCAAGTTTATTATCTACAGGCTATAAAAAGTAAAATGTGTTAGCCATTTATTCAGTACCACACATCAAAAAAGCCCAATTCAGAACATTTTTTTAGGAAAGAATTAATGGTGAGAAAAAAAAACAACAAACCAATTTTCAGAAGGAGGACAACAATATTCTTCTCAGTTTAAAATATTAAGAATATAAAGAATATGTGAAAAGCCCATACCCTGCTCTCAATTCTGTTTGCATGTAAAGGTCACACACTGAAGACAATTTGGATGCCATGTTTTTTAGTTTAAAGGCTGTTGTGGGTTTGTTTGTTTTGTTTTGCTTTGCTTTGTATTTACCTTTGAAGGTTTTAGCAATATTCAATTGTTTATGCTTCACAAATACACAAATAGAATCACAAATATAGGGGGTTTTATTTCAACAAATCCTTCATTGCCAATCTTCAAAATGATACATGGAGCTTTTTGTAGTCTTAGGTGTATTAAGTATAAAACAAAATGCTAACTGGAAATACACGTGCAATCTCACATTGGCTGTTACATCTTATGGAGATATTCCCTCATGATGAGTAAGAGTTTACTGAAAATATGGTTATGTTGTGCTGTGTATTACCTGGAAATTTAATTTCAATCAAACAATGTCACGGTCAACTCTGTGTCTCAGCAAGAATGCAGAGCAGGGTTATTAACTGGCATTTTTCTGAAAAAAAAAAAAAAAGAAAAAAAAAAAGAAAAAAAACCACCAACAAAAACCAGAAGAATAATTAATCTCAGAAGTGCTCACAGAAAGTGAAATGATCAAATTACAGTAAGTAAAGAACTACTGTGGAAAAGTATTCAATTTAAAATTATGGGAAAATGTATTACTTATTATATATTGCTTTTAAAATGCTCTTTTCCTGATAGACAGACCAATTCCACTCCCAAAATTTAGCATTAGCAGTTCTCTGTTTACTGAATAGAGACTGTCATTCATGCTGGCAGTTAGTATGGTACTATTTTGGCTGCAGTTCTCAGTGGAACCATTTTCACAAGCACTTACTGCCTGACACTGAGGAAAACACTAACTGAGTACCTCAACACTGCACACCAAAGCAAAAAGACTTTTTTATTAGGGTAGTCAAGAGAGACCCAGGGCAATTTGGGAAATGTTGCTGGAAAAGAAGCAAGAATTATGCATTTCTTTGTATGCAAAAGTGAAACAAAATTACTTGTTTGAGCTTGGCAATGTTTGGAAACAAGTTCTAGATGCATGCAGCATTGTTCATCACATTAAGTGTCCACAGAGAGAAACAAAGTGCTTTGTATTCAGAAACTGGAATGTATTTTGGCTTTCTGCTGCATTTTCCCGAATCTACTACAAGGCTACCTATTTTGTTTTCCAGCTACTTTTGCAAATCTCAGGGCATGTTTGCTTTTAGAAATAGACACAACAGAAAGGGAAAATAGTGTTCCTTAGATTTGGAAAATCTGTGCGAGTCCTTACATCACTGGGGACCAGTGGCATAGCAATGACTGCAGTAGCCATTCTTGGTGTTTAGTGGCATCTGGGGGTCCATCCTGGGTCTAGTCCTGCCTAATATCTTAATCAATGGACTGAATGATGGGACAGCATGTACGCTCAGCCAGTCTGCAGGCACAAGACTGGGAGAAGCAGCGATACCTCAGAGTTGTGCTGCCGTGCAGAGGGGCTGGCAGGCTGCAGGGATGGGATGACAGGAGATCCATCAGCCTCAGCAGAGAGAAGTGCCAAGTCCTGCTCCTGGGCAGGAACAGCCCCACACACCAGTGTGTGCCGAGGGACACCCCCCTGGAAAGCAACTGGGCAGAAAATGCCCTGGGGTTCCCAGCTGAACACGAGTCAGTGATGTGCCCTGGCAGCAAATGTCACTGGTATCCTGGGCTGATCCAGTCCCTCTGCTTAGCACTGCTGAGACCACATCAGAGTTCTGTTTCCAGCCCTGGGCTTTGCAGTGCAAGGGAGACATGAGTGTGTTAGATAAATTCCAGAAAAGAGAAACGAAGATGTTCAGGAGGCTGGAGCATCTCACTGGTGAGGAAAAGCTGAAACATCTGGGACTTTTCAGCCTGGTGAAACAAGGCTCAGCAAGAAGGTTACTAATTTTTGTAAACACCTGAAGAGAGGATGAAGACAGACACAGATTCTTTTCACTGGTGACAAGACCAGAGACAATGGCCATAACTGGAAACACAGGAGGTTCACTGTGAACAGCAGAAAACACTTATTGTCTGGTGAGTGTGACTGAGTACTGCCACAGGTTGCCCAGGGAGAGTGTGCAGTGTCCCTCTTTGGAGAACTTGAAAAGCTCTCTGGGACACTGACTCCCTGTGGCCCTGCTTGACTGGGGATATTTGACTAGATATCATGCAGAGATCCCTTCTAACTTCAACCATTCTGTGATTCTCTGACTAGGATACACAAATTTTATTACTCTGAAATAATTTCATGGGATTAACATAGTGGTGATTTAATATTAGATGTTAGCTCCTCTGCAAGATGTTCCTGAAAATAAGATCTATTAGAAGTTGAAGACAGAGATATAGTAATTAATTGTTTCTGAGGCTTTTAAAAAGGACATAATCCATTTATTTTCATTTAAACAACTGAATACCAGAATACACTAAAATATCTGCTATTTCACTCCTTTCTAGCAGATTCATTAATATGCCGAACTACATAAGAAATTTCAAATAGCATCTTCTCCCAATATGATTTTGCAATTTTTACCACCTTACCAAAAATTTCAGTGAAAGGAAAGCTTGACTTACAAGGAGAGACTAAACTACCAGAGTTTTCAGCCAGAAGGAAAATACCAGCAAGAAAAAAACTATAGCAGCTTTCATGGACCTGAAGGATTAATGAAGTTCCATCACCCTGCCTTTGCAGAGTAAGTCAAAGTGTGGTTGTGGAAAAAGGATGTTTGTAAAGTTCTATTTAATGTTAGTTTACTGGGAAGCGTTGGACTAGTTTTGCAGTCTATGGAATTTCATCACAAGGGGCTTGTGATTTTTCTTCCTCTCTACAAGACCAGGTCAGGCAAATAACTGCCGGGAAAAAGGATGCATAATCTTTTTAAGATAGAGTTGTGGTACCAGGTGACCTTTGGAAATCTCTTTTACTTTTTTTCCCTTATGAATCTATGCTTCTACTTCAATATTCTATGCAATATGAGAAATTCTGACAGAGCTTTTAAAAAATTTAAAAAGGACCTTACAACACAGAAATACCGCTTTTCCTAATTTTGACCCAAACTGGAATCTGTGTAGCAAAATCCTTGTCACAAACTTGTTGAATATCTGCTTAAAATGCATTCCTGCTCCCTGACAGCTGGAATCTTGGATCTTCTAAATGGGTAAAAGATACTGGTTCTTGCTACAGGAGTCTGCTTGATTGTCTCTAAGTGAATTCAATTATAAGTCAATAGCTTCTTTGGTCTTGCAACGAGAAACATAGAAATAATAGCTCTATACAATTCATTGTACACAAAATCAGACAGGTTTTGTTTCATTTAGTTTTATACTCTTTAATAACTTCAAAAGAAAACCACATTTTAATGAACAGTTACCAGGTGAGACATTGATTTATTTTATGCAATACTGCAATTCTTGTGTCCCCTCTGACTATGGCAGACAGAGTAGGAGCTGCAGACAAAGTTTATTAGAGAAGTCCTCCCACTGAATGGAAAGGTGCAGAAAGGACCCCTTTGTTTTCTAAACTCCTTCTGAGAGGAGCCTGGGTGCAGCTGGATCCAATCTTAGCCCCAGACTTTATCAAAGGTTTAAGCATAAGGAGTTACAGAGGCGTGAGGAATGTTTGTACAGCTTTGTCCTTTCAAAATTAAGGCTTGCAAACCAGATATATTTCTACAAAAACTGAATGATTTAGTGTGATAAACGATTTGGCAAAAAGATCTTGATCAGAATTATTTACTGCAGAGTATATAATCTAAAACTACTAGTATAGTATAGTGTAGTGTAGTGTAGTGTAGTATAGTAGTAAAGTGCATTATGTCAAAGCAGTCATATTAAAGAAATAATATTAAAGCTAGCCAAACTCCCCCAAATTCCCAATTTTAAGTAGAGATTTATGCCCATACCAATGACTGTGGGCAAATCTCCTTCTCTCAGACTCAAGAAGAAACCTTGAGGGGCTTCCTCATCCAAAGGAAGAATTTCCACACACACTTTCAAGAAGGGATATGTAACAGGAACCTGCCATTTGAAAGTGGAACTGGACTTTTGGAGTGTAAAGTGGTTGACTGAGAGTCATATGTTTCCACACCAGCTGTGACAGATTAGCATTTTTATATGAGGATGCTTTACAATATCTGCCCCACTTTCACCTCACTATCAAGATGTTTAACTTTGGGATGGATGAGTCACTGGTTTTAGCATAACTCAGCACCAAAAGCAGCATGCCACCCCCTCTCAGTTCACCAATGACAGCTTTGCAAAACAGGACATTTTTTGAGTTGTTTTGCTCTGTTTGTAGCAGAGCATCGTGCTACACTGACAATGTCACAATGGAGCACTTTGTACGAGGTTTAAGGCTGAAGGTGAAGGTTTAAGGTTCAGTCTCAAA
Organism: Luscinia megarhynchos; assembly: GCA_034336665.1. NCBI lineage: Eukaryota > Metazoa > Chordata > Aves > Passeriformes > Muscicapidae > Luscinia > Luscinia megarhynchos. Next base: position 8,904,696 of record JAPFBE010000002.1, read on the forward strand.
ACTGGCCATGATTTTACCCACCATCCTGTGGTTTTCTCCACGTTGACTGTGAAACCCCTGTTACTGTGAGCAGTTGTGACACTGCCATGGTGACCAGTGATCATCTTTGCTCCACACGCCCTCTGTTCTGGTGGATTTTTTTAGAAGCTGAGAGCTTCAGATGTTCAGTGGTAATAGTTCTTCACTGAAATGTTATTGATCGTGGCAGAACTTTTGAAAGGTGTTTTTCTCTGTGAAGTATAAAAGGCACATCCAGCACAGACTATCATCTATTAGCTTGTCTTTTTTTTTTTCCAACCTTGCTGTGCAGAAATGCTGAAACATGCTTAGAAGCATTACATAGCAGGAGAGACCAGTCAGGGGAAAACTAGCAAGATGCTAACTCTTATTTAATAAAGTTTTAGGGACCTGGACTTAGACACTTCACATGCAGTTTTAAATAAATACATAAATCACCATCTTCCTTATTTCAGGGGGAGTCATCGAAACAATCTTTCTCAGGGACATGGAGCTACACCAGCATTTTAGCATGGCAAGACTGAACACTGGGCTCCAAATGTGAGATGCTGTCATGGCCAGTAATGTTATATTTGCATTCCCAAAGTCTGGCTGCATCTTTTTTTGCTACAACCCTGATGGGTAGCCAGCATATCACAGACAGCATTAAGCTACCCAAAGCTACTCATCCTAGTACCTGACAATCTGCACGTGTACATCATTAACTACAGCACTCTGTAACACAAGCTTCAGCAGGGGTCTGCTCGAAGATGTCATTCCATGCCATGACTTTGACTTTTTCTTCCATCTAGGCTGTACTAAACCTGGCTGATCCTACAGAGCCACTTTTTAGGACAGACATTTTAGTAAAATTTTTATTGATTCTAATTGGTGCCATTCAAAATTAAAGAAAGAAATAATGCCTTTTCATAAAATTAAAAGATTCAAGAGAGAATGTACTGAGTTTTTCCTTCTCACATTGTAGATGGAGAGAGCAAATCTTGAAATGGAGGAAAAAAATTGCCCTTTTAGTAGCTGAATTCATTATCCTTGTTTCCAGCTATTTCTGACTTTTTTTTCTTTCTGAGCAGTGAACATTCAAAAAAGTTACTCTGTTTCATCTTCCACTACACACAGTTTTCAGATAGTTTCACCACTCTATTAAAAACTGTGGTGCTATGCTATGAGATTAAAAAAATATAATCCAGCCATCACTGAGATCATTGTTCCCATATTCTATTACTGGTTGGCAGGTGGGCAAAACACCTGGAATGAAACTAATATAAATTGGAAAGAATACTTAAAAGGCACTAGAAGTGCCAGTAAAGCTTTAAATGTTTCACAAAAGCTGTGATCCGTACGCTTTGCCTTCAGCCAAAATCCTCTCAAAGTAAAATAGGCCTAAAAAAACCCCTCTGCAATAAATAGATATCTCCTGGAGGTATTCTAGCCAGCAAATCTCCACCTTTGTGTTTTGAACAAAAGCTTCAGAAAAACTTTGAAAAATCCTCCATGAAAGATAGAAGAAAATGGGAGAAGTTTTTTTTTCTACCTCTGTAAGTTTTTCTAGTTTGCCTCACTGAAGATCTATTTTAATAACAATGTCAGGCCAATTTGGTGTCAGCATCAAGTTCCAAAATATATATTACAAAAGTGCTGCTTCTCAATCCACTTCTGACACCTTGAGAGGCTGCCTAGAGCAGAGGCTAGACAGTGTTAAAGGAATAAAGCAGGCATTTATTAAAAGCCCTTCAGAGGAAACCCCTTGGGCAGTCCAAGAACCCAGCCGTGGCTCCAACCAAGATGTACAGCAGGTCCTGAGTTTTCACACTGTTATAACTTTTGGTCCATTTACATATTGGGGCTAATTGTCCAATTACAGCTCCAGGTTATGAAATCCCATCCTCACAGATTGCTCTCCTCAACTCGCTGTAGTTTAAACTTTTTAGGTCTGAAACTGCAACGGTGTCCCTGGTCCTCAGGCTGGAAAAGGATTGTTTTGTCCAACTAAACTTTCTATGAAGTTCAGAGTTATATACTAATGCAGTACAGAATCTGGAAAATATGAAACCTAAAATTTAAGGCATCACTTCATGCTATTCTCATAAGAAATAAGTTTTAAAAAAACATAAATGTTCTTCTATCTCAGCACAATGATAATGAACTTTTGGGAAAAGACAGCATGCAGAGAAAATAAACTCATATCTATTTTATTATATTTATATTTGCTACATATACAAATTATAATATTTTCAAAGGAGATATTGGTAAACCTAGATGCACTTATGTTGTAGGGAGTCTTTGTTTTCTGTTGTACAGGATGGAAAATTCCTGGCATTTTAGATTTGAGGTTTAATAGCAGTATTTTAAAGTTCATCCAAGTTAAGTGAGGTACTATATGACTGTGGAATAGTAAAGGGTAAGAAGTGATCTTCTCAGCTAAAAATCAGGTTTTTTGCTCTGAAGAAAAGGTAAAACTTCAGCAAACTGGGAGCTAAATGACAGATGAGATAATAAAAGGTGACTCTACTAGAGAGAGATAATTCTGACATGATGGACTTACTTTCTTCAACATGTCATTTATGTCCATACAGGAAACTAGAAAAAATAATCTCCTTGGACATCTCCAAATGCCTCCTATCATGCCAAGCTGGAAAATAATGGTGAGGTCTGGGAAGTATAGGTGTCAGATATATGAAGTAAAGGAGCAATTGGCTGAAGGAGGAGCCCAAAATGAGTTATACCAAAAAAGGAGTTTTGAGATTGTAAGGCATATGACAAATGAATTTGTCTAGAATACAATTTGGGATCAGTTTCATTTACACTTTCATTTAATGATATTGACAAACTAGTCAGTATACAGTCATGAAATTTGCCATCACTGTGCACTTGGTGGCCTGTCAATACAAAGGAGTCTTGGAGAAAGAACAGCTGACCTTGAGGACTGGAGCCACATAAATGGATGAACCTCTTTGTTATGAAACAGAGGTTCACAACCTTGGGAAGAAATAATGAGCTGAGAGCTCACTAACTGGCAGCAGAGATAAAAAGGTATACAGACTACTTAAATTAATCACAAAGGTGAATTGATGAAAATAAGCTTGTCCCTGGCTATTAAAAAATCAAGTACAATCACTAACTAGCAGCAATGCCTAGAAGGCATAAGGAACTAAGAGAACAAGTGTAAGAGAGATAAGTGACAGGAAAAAAAAAAAGAAAAAGGAAATGGAGAAATCTCTTTGAACCTTGTCTTAAAATAAGAAATTCAAATGATCATCGAATGAAATTATCAATAAAAAGCTCAATAAGAATATACATTTACACAATATGCACAATTAATATTGTGGATTTTATCACATGAATTAATTCTTTGTGATGTTTTAGATGTCAGAAATATGAATGGAGTATAAGGTAGCCAAACTGGATGCAGGATCCCAAGGAAAATTCTTTTACCTATGCTCCTAAAGTAACATATTTTTCTTATCTTTCCCAGTGTTTATTTTCATAGCCCATTCCCATTCTATATTTTAAAATAAAAATCTTAGCATGTTAATTTCAATTTTAGTTGTGATATAATCATAGATGTATGCACATACATGTATAAGTGTGTATATAATAGATAATAAAGCAAATCATCTGCACACTATTTCAAGAAGAAATTGAATCATAGACATTGAAATCTAAAAATCTTATGCATCATATTATGGGGAAATTAGTCTACAAGCGTAGATTATATTTAATAATTTTAAAGGAAATATTAGTCATTCTACTAAGCCTCATTAAAATGAAACTTATCTCACCTTGCCCCTAACAAAACAAATCAAACCACAATAACCAATAGAGGGAAGATAAATACACAAAATAAAACACCAGAAGACCAAATTGAGTACCAGACTATTAAACAGAGTACTAGTACCTTAAGGCATATAATTTGCTGTATACAATATATGTCCTCCTTCACCACAGAAGGTATTTTAAAAATTATGCTAAATAGTATTTTGTTGGTTTTTTTCCTTTTCATGTATTAATCTAAGACTGTCCCATCTCCTTATCCCCACTTCCCTTTACACCACCACTCTGTTATACATACTAGGTTTTGTGTTATACGCAATTACATATTTCCAAATTAGCTCTCTAAATAATTTTCTACTACACTTACAGTACCTAGTTTAACCCAGCAACACACCCTCTAAGGGTGTCTCTGCCACTGCTGCAGGCTTTGGTTTTTTACTTTGAATAAGTATGTCTATGATAATGCTTTCTTGCTTGCTTGCATTTTGTTAGATGAGGTTGCAAATTTCCTTCCAAATTGCAGTGCTTGCAAGTACACCCACATGCTTAAGCTGATAAATGAAATGCTTACTGCACATGATTATTATGAACAATTTTAATGAGACAAAATTCAGAGGAAGACCAAGGAGTTCTGCAAAAGTTTAATATATGTAACACTGCTGCCTTCAAGGAAAGCTATGAATTTGTAGTACGGAGGGAATCAAGGTCACAACAAACACAGTGAGACATCTGGATGGGGAACTCCCTTGCCCCTCCTGATCCAATAGAGTCACATTGAAAAGTAAAGAAATAAGAAATATCAGACTTAACACCAGGAAGTACAGCTAATTTTCAGTAAGAAACACAGCTCTGCTAACGAAAAATCTACACACCTCCCCAAAGCAAGAAGTGGGTGATACTTTATATACTTTATAAACCCTACCCAGTTCCATCCCCAATCAATCTTTTTTATTTAGTTAGACTTAACAGTCCCAGCTAATATTTAGTTGGGATTTATATACTTTAGTATCAAATTCTTTTGTGATCATTGTTCAGACTCAAATTCTGCCCTTCAAAGTCTGCACCTGGTCCTAGTGCAGACTGAGGAGAGTGACGGGTTAAATGCCTCATTTTTGCTGCAGTCTTCTGGCTGCTTGTGTATGTTAAGTAAGTGGAGCATGAAACAGAGCAACCAAGAAAAGGAAGGAGAGAGCGGGGGAGGGAGAAAAGTTTCCTAACCACCTACTAATCTGTCTGCTGTTAAATACAACAGAGTCTAAATTTGGTGGGAAATTCCATTGCTGGATTCTGGATTTTGCAATTATAAATTGTCACTAATGCTCCATTCAAAGAGTCTATCAAACATCCATTTTGATCACAAGTGCACACACAAAGCATTTCTTAATAAAATACAAGGATGATATTAAGGACAAAGAAAAGGAAGAAGCGATGAAGGACGCACAAATTATTAGATCTCTGTAATAGCAGTGATTTTATAAAATAAAACTCCTAAATTATTTCAAAGACAACAGCAGTCTGGAGAAGGTAAAAAGAAAGCAAAAATTAAAAAGGAATTCCTGCCACAGCCCCATCCCACACATCCCAACACTTCTGCTCAAATAGTCCCCATTTCCATGAAGAATGAGCAAAGTGCCTCAGATAAAAGGCATGTCCTACTACACCTTAAATCCCAAATTAAAACCAGTAGTTCTTTTACAGAAATATGGAACATCTTTTTTCTCGCTATTCTAATGCAAGACTTTTTGTGTGTGCATGTTGGTGGAGGGAAAGCAGAGGGGCAAGCACTGATCTCTTCACTCTCATGTCCAGTGACAGGACTCGACCAAATGGCATATAGCTATGACAGAGGAAGTTTAGATTAGAAATCAGGAGAAGCTTTTTCACCCAGAGGGTGGTTGGGCCCTGGAACAGGCTCCCCAGGGATGTGGTCACAGCACCAAGCCTGACAGAGTTCAAGGAAGAATTTGGACAATGCTGTCAGATACATGGTGTGAATCTTGGTGTGTCCAGTGCAGGGTCAGGAGCTGGACTCTGTCATCCTGATGGGTGTTTTACAGCTCTGTGTATTCTATGCTTTTATGAGGATCCTTTCAGGAGGACAATTTGCTTCTATCTCATCATACAGAAGTATATGCATAGTGATGCTGTGGAAAGTCATCTGTGGTAGGCAACAATTTTCTCCGATGAAGCCATATTCACTTCTTTGAGTAGAGAGGTTTTGCAATTTTTTTATTGAGATTAAGGTTAAAAGTCTTATTGAGAGGAATGGAGTTTTAAATAAAATAAGGTAACTGGAGCATTTTTACTGTTTCAGTTAGCGGAGACCTGACATCAATGAATGAACAGGGATTTCTCCAGTATCTTGCATCACTTTGTTTATCCACCTTCCATCTCCAGTTTGTCTGCTATGGAGTGCTGTTACCCACTACATTCTTGATACATACCACAGACACTGCAAAGTGTCTGTGTTTGTGACGTGCCTGAATGTCAAATTAACCAGAACCACAACAAAGAAGCAGGAGACAGGGAGTCAAAGACAGGGAGAACATTAAAAACTCTTCTCAAAAGGATCAATATACTAAGGGTTCCCTCGTATCACATGGCCAAATGAGGCTTGAGCAATCCCCAGGCTGCTCCCACTCCAAACTCTTATCATACAGACACGCATATTTATCTGTTGTCAGAAGCTTGGGTAAATTCAGTCATGATATCAATGAATGGATAGGAACTAATGTAGTCTTTCTCTCAGAATATGATACAAAACTGTGCCAGGCTAATGGGGAAAACAACAGTCCTCCTAGTCCCTCAGTAAATTTAAGAATGCATGGAGCCACATAACTTGCTATTTTTAATTTCAAGATAATTAAAATACTCCCCACAGCCTCAGAGTTCCCAGTGTCTCCCACAGGAAAAATAAAATAACCTTCCTTCTTTTTAATTTTTAATTCTCAGTTGTTACACTTCAGATATAGATCTAATATATCAAGTAGAATAAATAGGTCACCACTGAGGACACAATTGAGGTTACCATCCCTGGGGTTGACCTGTACTGTAAAAGCCTCACTGACAGTGACATTGTCCCACATCTACATGACATACTATGTTTGCTTATAAAGCAACTACTGATGCATAAGCAAATCAAAGGTTCACAGTGTGAAGTGAGGGAGCTTTTTTTGTTTGTTTGTTTGTTTTAAACAAATCTCTTCTGGAATCCAAAATCAGTCTTAGGAACAGGTAGATAACAACACCATTAAAATTTTCTATACTGTCAAAATAAATGCAGTTCAAATTCAGGGAAATATACCAAGATATTTTTAAACTTAGGAAAGCAATGCATGTAATGAAATAAAAAAAGACATTTTTTTAACTGATTTTAAGAACAACTGCACAAATATTAAGAAAAACCCTCTTCAAGAATTTGAAGTGCTCATTCCTAAGTCTTACAAAATCATTAGAAGAATGATAAGCCAAGTATTTGCAGACTCTTCTAGTTTTGTTTTAATTGTTCAAATTATAATCTTACATATTATTCAAAATGTGATAGAAATATTAAATAAAATTAAGCTTAAGTCAGACCACTGAGGAACTCAACCTGAAATATCCCCATTTAACTCACAACTCCTCCCCAGGAGTGCTTTTTCATGGACTATGTACTCAGTTTATTTCAGTTTTTTAGATTGTATTTCTGTAGTTTAAAGAAACATCTAAGATTATATAATTATAAGTGAAGATACAGTGCTGCTTGATAATATTAGTCTGCCAGAGAAAACAGAGCTAATTAACACTATTAGACCTTTAAGGTGACATGCATATATTGTCTATTTGAAAAAAATAAACAAGTCTTTTATTTTCTTATGTGTTTGATAATTCATCTTGGGTTTTTACCAGAAATCTGACTTTGATTAAAATATTTGTGTTCTGTCTTCCCTCCTTCATTTATATCATGCTTTTGTTTCAACTACTTATATCACTAGATTTTTCCCTCATTCTCTCTGTGTTTTGCCCAAAGTTAGCTGCTGCTGCAGTGTAAATTGGTTTAACTGTTCCCATGTATTTACCAAGATATCTCTGGTACTTCTAACTTGTGCAAATCCTCCTTGATTTAATTTTCCAATATCTTGCTAGATTCGGGATAATAAATAAATGGAATCTATTTGGAAAGAGATTACAAGTCTTTTCCCCTCCTCAATTGTAGTGCAGATTCACCTGCAACCTGCAAGAGTCCTTCTGCTGACTGCAAACTGCCAAATAACAGCTAAACAGCCACCAAGTGCTATGAAAATCTGACATGACTTTGTCATTTATGTTATTTATTTATATGACAGTCAATTATTTGGGATAATTTTTTTTTTCAGTCAGTTCTTATAGAGCAGTACAGTCACCTTTCACTTCACATACGGCCTCCTACTCTTTTTTAAAAAATGAACTTGTTTATGTAAAACTGCAGCACTTGTGTCAGCCTGGACTGTAGAAAAATATGGATTCATTAGGCAGTAAATTGAGCAGCGTCAAAAGAGGCACTGAAAGGTTCACATGATGCCTAAGAACGTTAGGTATCTCTAGAGTGAAATTACACTTGTAAAGAACAAATAATTAAAATACTGAGCACGTTAATGTATTTCTGAAGTAATAGTAGCAATTAAACCTTTTCATTAAGTCATTCAGAATCCATGCTTTTCCAAAGGGATGTTACAAAAACTCATTCTCAGGTTAATTGAACTGTGTAAATCTAATATTGTAATTTTTATGGCAATAAAAATTATTAAACTGCAATTTATAATATAATAATTAGAAAAAAATCACACAGCAGCAATAAAAATGTTTTAAACATTAATAATCAATTATAGGGAAAAAAAAGAGACCAGATGGCCAAGTTATTCAAAGAAAGAGTATTAATTTAGATGTTTTGTTTTGGTGGCAACAGGATTATTGTTAAAATTAATGTAATAATGCCATTTTTAGCAAAAACAACAAAACAAAAAAAAAAAAAACAAACTGAATTGGATGCTCAGAAACAATTTTACTTTAAGTATTTTCTGTAAAATAATGTAAGATACTCCTCCTGTCTTGGAAGCATCATCTTGTTAAAACCTAAATCATTCCCACCAGCCTGTATTAGACCATATCTGATGGTCTCTAGTGGCATTAAGCAAAAAATGCATTAAAAAACCAGTGAATTGCAGATATTGCTGTAAAGATGACACATCCCTCACAAATCCTGTCTTTGATGAGTGTTCTCCATCTCAGTGGGCAGAACACTTTTACTTGTCTGTGCCCCTGTTGTTCATAACAGATTGATGCAGGCTAGAAAAAAGTTCACTGTGACAAACGTAAAGAAATTAGTGTGAATCCAAACTACCAGCTAGGAGTTCCTCTGATGTATTTCCCGAGGCTGGAGTAAACCCAGGCTCATTTCTGTCTGAATCCCCTGTCCTGCAGTGGGGTGTACCTTTAGATTTACATCATGTACTGCATCAAGTTTGATACACTTGAGAAATTACTAAATGACAGTACTAGTGCATAAAGGGAAGCATGTGTAAGAATCTTTGCAGAATCAGGACTCAGGAGAAATTTACCTTTCTAGATGATAAATTTGGTAGTTACTAGGCACTAATTTAGAATTCAGAAGTACTTGATTTTAAAGCACCAGTTTTAGTCCCAAGTACCAAATGGTTTCAACAACGGGAATTATTATTGGCCCACTGTTCCCACAGCCAATGATTGCTGATTTTGTATCACGCTTTGATAACTAAGTTTACAGGCTTGTAAATAAAAGATGGTGTAAAGGAAGAAGAAATTGAAGCAATTAATCTGACTAGATGCCTTGGAGTACCTTGAGAAGAAACAGAAATTTCTCACTAATAACCAATTGTATTAAATGAAAAATATCATGTGGAAATCTTTGAAAACTAACAAAATTGAGGAAAATGTATATCACAATTAATCCTTCCCTCCTGGTAAAGAAAAAAAAAAAGGATCTACATTTCATTTGTTTCCTCAAACTATTCAAGAAGCATTTAACACTCCTACATCTCTACCCAGTTGTCTTAGCACCAGGTAAGAGCATCCAAAACAAGAAATTTGTAGACGTAGAAAATTCCCATCTTATCTCAAGTTCTTGCTTTTGTTTGGGATGGATCAATTCACTTCTCAAGTGTTACTCCTTTACATTCTATGTCTTTCCTGACTCCTGTGGATCAAGCCCATAAAATAAAACAGAGCTGTCATGACTCATATCGGGCTCATATTTATGGCTGGCAAAGGTACATTGAATGTATTTGTCTTAGGAGACTAAGGTTCACCTGTAGTGCACATCTTTAATAATTTTTTTTTTTTTTGACTTTCAGATATTTGCCAGACTGGTCAGGGATACTGTTCTGTGTATACAACAGCATTAGTGAAAGTCAAAAGGGCATATAAAGGTGATCTGTGAAGATTATCTATCTGTACACAGATCTAAAAAGTGAAGACAAATCTCCTACAGGGGTATCTTGTGTTACTTCCACCACAACTAGTTTTGAATATTTTGCATGCTGAATATAGTTTCTGAGTATCTCAAATTGATGAGGCACATTTTCTATTCGTATCAGAACTCCATTTTTGAAATATAGCATTTGTAAAAAATTACATAGTAAAGTGGTATGATATCTTGTTATGCATTAAGCTGGTATTTACTTGACTACAGAGAAATAGCAAGACAGAACTAAACAAAGACTGAAAGACTATAATGCAACGAAAGACATAAATTATAATAAAAACATAAGTAAAGCCAAGAATATGAGTAGTTTGTCTGCTTTTTCCATGTTTTTGATATTAAAACCTTTTTCCCAAGATGAGTGTGATAGGTTGATGCTGGCCAAATGCCAGTGCACCCACGAAAATAATTTACTCATTTTCCTCTGCTATAGTTAAGCAGAGGAGGGGGAAAGAAAACTCACCGGGTGAGATGAGGATTAGGAGAAAACACTTAAAGGGCAAAACAGGCTTAAAATTTTAAAAGGTATAAATAAAAAATAATTATGAACAGAATTAAAAAAGAATGATGGGAACTGAAATAAACCTTTAGAACACCTTTTCCTCCCTACCCCCTAGCCCTTCTTTCCTTCTCAGCAACAGCTCTGGGTGACAAAACATGGAATTTTTAGTCAGTTTGTCTCTTCTAAAAATCTTCCTTCAGGTCACTTAGGGAGAGGAGTCTCTTTTGCTGTGCCATGGAGTCCTTCCCACAGGAGACACTTCTCTGTGAACTTTTTCAACACAGCTTTAATTTTCACAAATAGCAGTCTGCCTGAAATCTGCAATGTGAAGTTTCTCTCACAGCTTTCATTCTTCCCACAACTGCTTTTTATGGGACATTAATTTATAGGGTGCAGTTTTTAAGGATGAGCTGTTCTAAAGTTACTCTTCCTCTGTCTCTGAAAGGGTTCTCTCTCTCTGTTCAAGCCTTTCACCAGGCGTGACTGCCTTTTTCTCATGGGCTGTGGGTGAATGCTGCATCCCCCATGCACTTCATGAATTACAGGGAACAGATTGTTGTATTGTATAGGAGGACTATGTTGCATTGTAGTCCTCGCCATGGCTTGCAGAAGAATCTCAGCTCCCAGTCTTGGAGCAATTCCTCCTCCCCTCCCTCCTCTGCATCATCCTTAGTGTCACCATGTTGTTCTCCTCACGTGTCCTCACTTTCCTCTTCTCTGACTCAGGAGAGAATTGGTGTCTGTAGGTTCGTTTGTCCCCAGGTTCTATCAGTTGAAACAGTTTTTATGGAGCTCTGCAGTGCTGAAGGGCTGATCTTGTCCAGGCTCTGCAATTGGGGAGTAGCTCACCAACGTCTCTCTCTTGGTCACCTGCTCTCTGCCGGCCCTGCCCAAGCCACACCAGCTGCCGGCTCCACTCTGCACCTTTTCTTCACATGGGACGCCAAAAAAGGAAAAACTGCTGCCGCCGCTTTTGCCTTTCTGTCTGCAGCATAGCTGGTTAAAAGCAGCTCAGTAAATTAAGTACATTGTGAGCCGTGCCACGAGAGCTGCGGCAGTGTGGCCCCATGGTTGCTCTTGGTGCCAGGATGGCCCCTGGCAGCCACACCGGGATGAGGTCCCCCCACCTCATTTTAGAGAGCAAGAGAGCTTCGTGCTTTTTTTTCGTTCTTAACTATGTTATCATAGAGGCATCAGTAGCTTCTCCAATTGGCTTAGCAGTGTGCCAGTTCTCAGAGCCAGCCAGGCTCTGGTTTTGCAGGGAGGAAGCTGATTGCAGCTCCTCACAGAGAATCACTTACATGGCTGACATTTTCCATCTACGTGACAAATCAACTAATGCCAAACTAGCACAACGAGCTACTAGACTTGCATAGTTGGAAGTATAAAATCCAAAATTTACATCTCTACAAAAATGAAGAAATGCTTCAATGTCCTTCTATCCCATGCAACATTTAAAGTATCTATTGCCAATGATGTTTTCTCTGAGCATTGATAGTATTGTTTTTTAACATGCTAGCAGTGGACAGTACTTTCCTCTGGTAACTTAGAGGTTTTTATTAAAATATCCTCCACCTCCTGCAGAATTTGTAAATGCCATTTGCGTTAGCTATAATGAACACCCTCAAGATGATTTATGAACCACTAGCCTATATCAGGACTAAAAGTGTAGAATTGGAAAAGAAATCATATGGAAGAGAGATCACACAAAGGAAGATAGGAAGAAAAGTTCTCTAAAAACACAGGTGCTTGGAGAAATTAATAAGGGGCCTGAGAAAAGAACTAGAAAAGCTGCCATATTAATTGTTTAACATTAACTCACCTTCTGGTGACTCAGTTGAAGTAATTATATCTAATAACTTCACCTCCATTACTCTGGCTTTAACTGAAGTAAGTAGCTTTGCAGGGTAAAATTTTCCTGAATTGCTAAATAGCAGACGAGCTACAACTTGGGTACATTATTAAACATCCACCTGAATCAAGAAGGAAAAAATGGATAAAAGAATGGACAAAAATGTGTTATTGTACAAGTACAAACATACTTTTACAGGTATACTGTCATATTTATTTCCAAAACTAAAAAAAAACCTAAAAAAAAAAAAAAAAAAAAAAAAGGAAAAAGGAAAAGAAAATTTAACTGTATTGCACTTATGCGGCGTGGTGTTACATGCCAAAAGAAAAAAATTAAAGATTACTTGGGAAATTATTTATTCTTTAAGGTCCTAAAACATCAATTCTAACATTGCACTACCTATGTCCAATAGACATATCCCACATAACTACTATAGAAATTATTATTATATCTTTATTTCCAACTTCTTCAGGATATATAATTTTATGTTTGCTCCATTTTCACTATCCTCATTCTCCAAGCTCTCTCCAAGGCCTTAGGTGAAACACTCTGTCCATCTCTACCTGCATGCACAAGGCCCTGAGAGTCCTGTGCGCTCACAATTCCCACGCACATGGGCTGGGCCTGATCCCTGGCATCTCCTCCGTGGGCCGCGTGATCGCCCTGCCCATGATCTGCTCCAGAGCCTTGCTGTGCCCCGAGGTCAGGCTGGCAGCCCTGCAGCTCCCCTCACGCTCCCCGCAGCCCTTCTTGGCCGTGGCGCTCACACTGGCACCTCCAGGCATCTGGGGCCTCCTGGCTGGGCAGGAATGAGCACAATAAAGGATGGGACAGTGGCCCAGCGAGCTCTTCCATGGGCGCCCTCAGCACCCTGGGGAGCTCCGGGCCAGCCCCACGGACTTGTCAGTGTCTAAGTGGCTCCACAGGTCACTGGTGACTTCCCCCGGGATTGCAGGGGCTCTGGTCTGCTCCCCATCCTGTGTGCCAGCTTCCAGGAATTCTTGCCCCCTGCATATCCCATCTGGCTGTTGAAGGATGATGCCAAGAAGGCATTCCGTATCTCAGCCTGTTCCTGCCCCTTTGTGAACACATTCCCCTCATTCCCATATCCATTAAAGAAGGGCGATTATGCTTGGAACTCCAGTGCAGTGTTCCTAATCTTTCCTTAGCAAAGACTTTTTATTCAATTTTGCAGTAGGGGTTGTTTTAAGTCCAAACAGGTTTTTTTGCCATTCTGATGATCTTTCTACATGGGGTCGGCACCAAGGACTGTGTCACATGGTGGGTGTGGGGCTGGAGAAAACACTTTGACATGGCACAGGGCATCTTAGGGGATTTTTAGGGGAGGAACACACAAGCTGGGACAAGAGAGAGATGCAGGTCATTGGGAGAAGGAAAAGCATAGCCAAGTTGAGGGGCAAAGAAAGAAAGAAAGACTTTTGTGACCAGGGGCATCTCCAGAGACGCTGCCAGTCATTTGGGTCATGGGGCGTCCGTGCCCACCAGGCCTTTGTGACACAAGGAGGCATCGTGCACAGAGGCCATTGTGACGCAGGTCAGTGTCATGGCTGTGGGGGCTATAAAAGCCTGCAGTGGGTGGCCACTCCCTGGAGAGCAGCAGCAGCTTTCTGAGGAGGCAGCAGCTTTCCTGTGGACCTGTGGTCAGTGTCTGGCAGAAAATTCCCTGAAGATGTGGAAGCAGCAGAAGGCGAAGGCCCAGGGCCAGCCCCGTGAGTGGCAGCCTCTGCTGTACAAACGGCATGGGCCAGCAGAAAGGCAGGGCAATCGCCTGTCACCCGTGCAAGCCACACGTGGTGTGTCCCTCTGCACTGGGAGCCAGCTGGCTTGGGAGTACCTGGGAGAATATGAGAGAGTGGAGATCAGGAAGGTGCAGGAAGGGCATGGCGCCCACACATGCAGCGAGCTGTTGAAAGGCCTGAGCCCATATCTGCATGAGAACAGGCCCGTGGCGTCCAACTGGAGAAATTCCAAGTGGATAAGTGCCCGTCAAGAGGCAGAGGGAATTCCTCGGCCAGCCCAGCAAGCTGCGCGTGGCAAGCAGCTGTGCCCAGACGATGATGAGGAGGCCATGCTGCATCGTCTGCAAAAAAGGAGACAGGAGGTGCAGGAGCTGCGAGAAAAATTCTATGATGAGAGGCTTAGAGCTGTCTTCTCCTCCCTGGAGAAAGACCAAGAAAGCTCCACCAACTCCAGGTGTATCCTCCAGGAAGCACCAAGCCCCAGCCTGGAGGCAGCAGCAGACTCCTCGAAGCAGCACAGCGCCCGCAGCGTGACCAAAGCATGCGCAGAGCAGAGACACCAAAGCCGTCTGAGCTTGTGTCTCTTGACCAGGTGTTGGCCGAGCTGGGCCCTGCCTCTGGTGACTCGCTGTCCTGCGACGCTCTCGTCAAGGAGCTACTGGAAAACTGGGACCCAGAAGAGCTCCCTGACAGAGAAGCAGCAGGAGAGAGAGACAGTGAGCCACAGAGCACCTTCCTTTGCCCACCAGAAGACACAGAGGGATGTGTCGTCAGGGACGGGCCGAGTGTCACCTCAGAACTTGCTGCAGACTCCCAGGGGACGCACAGCATGGCGGGCCTGACCAAAGTCTCAGCAGGAGAGGCACAAAACCATGCAGATTTGTTGGCACACCTGTGCTCTTCCTCTGGCAACTCTCCAGCCAGCGATGCTCTTCTGAAGGATCTCCTGGAAAAGTGGGAGGAGGGAGAGTTCCAGGACAGAGCAGCAGCAGGCCTGAGGGACAGCGAGCCAGAGAGCGTGTTGTCTCTCCCACTGCAAGAAGAAGAGGAAGAGACAGCACCTTCTCCTCTGGCCAGCAGTCGGCCCTCTGAGGAGGGGCACAGCGAGCCTCTCCCCACGGCACTGCCCCCAAGACGCCCGAGCTAGGCGGTTTGCGCCTCTCCTGCCGATGTCGCAGCCGAGCCAGAGCCAGCAGGGAAGCAGGCTGTCTGTGCCCAGGCCGTCCCCTTCCCAGGAGAAGCCCTGCGAGGATGGGGGGCGCCCGGCAGGCTCTGCCCGTGCTCCGCCAGGCCCTGGCAGGCAGTGTTCCTGCTGGCCCCCGCTGCCGTGGCCCCTGTCCCGCAGCCCCCGGCCCCGCGGCCATGGCGCTCCGTCGCCAAGGCGGCCCGGCGGGCTCTGCGCCGCCTTTTCTCCTTGGGCTGCCTCAGGGGGCAGCCAGAGGAGTGAGCCCGGCTGCCGGCACCAGGACCATGCCCCAAAGTGCCAGATAACCCTGAAAACTCCAGCTCCTGATTTTTCCTGCTTTCCTTCTCACCCTCATCTTTCCCATCCTTATCTCTCCACCCCACATTTCCTCTTCAATAAAATCCTCGTTGTTAACTTTGGTCCATGGTCTTCTTGGCACCTTGATTCAGGCAGAGGCATCTCGCACTAATTGCATCTCAACAGGAGCTCACATCTGCACACAGCACTTGAGGTGTGACCTCCCTGGGGCCCAGCACACAGGGACAGTCACCACCCTGGCCCTGCTGGCCCCACTGACACAGAAGGCCACAGGGCCGCAGGCCTCCTTGCCCGCCTGGGCACAAGCCCGCTCAAGTTTTGCCGTGATTGTCCAGCACCACCACCGGAGCCTTTCCTGCTGCACAGCCTTCCAGCTGTGCTGTCCCCAGCGTGGAGCACTCTAGGGCCTTGTTGGGACCCATGGGCATGACCATGCCTGGGTCTTCTTGTATCTCATCCTGCTGGCATCACTCCATAAATCCTGTCTGTCCACATCTCCCTACCAAGCCCTGAAATCCTCCGGAACATTGGCACTTCCACCTGCTTTGGTGTCATCCCAAACTTACTACTGAGAGTGTGCCTGACACCCTTGACCTCATCAGCAGGGTAGGAATGACCACAATAAAGGATGGGACAGTGGCCCAGCGATCTCTTCCATGGGCGCCCTCAGCACCCTGGGGAGCTCCGGGCCAGCCCCACGGACTTGTCAGTGTCTAAGTGGCTCCACAGGTCACTGGTGACTTCCCCCAGGATTGCAGGGGCTCTGGTCTGCTCCCCTCCCTGTGTGCCAGCTTCCAGAAATTCTTGCCCCCTGCATATCCCATCTGGCTGTTGAAGGATGATGCCAAAAAGGCATTCCGTATCTCAGTCTGTTCCTGCCCCTTTGTTAACACATTCCCCTCATTCCCATATCCATTAAAGAGGGGTGATTATGCTTGGAACTCCAGTGCAGTGTTCCTAATCTTTCCTTAGCAAAGACTTTTTATTCTCTTTTACAGTAGGAGTCACTTTAAGTCCAAACAGGTTTTTTTGCCATTCTGATGATCTTTCTACATGGGGTCGGCACCAAGGACTGTGTCACATGGTGGGTGTGGGGCTGGAGAAAACACTTTGACATGGCACAGGGCATCTTAGGGGATTTTTAGGGGAGGAACACACAAGCTGGGACAAGAGAGAGATGCAGGTCATTGGGAGAAGGAAAAGCATAGCCAAGATGAGTGGCAAAAAAAGAAAGTAATACGTTTGTGACCAGGGGCATCTCCTGAGAAGCTGCCAGTCATTTGGGTCATGGGGCGTCCGTGCCCACCAGGCCTTTGTGACACAAGGAGGCATCGTGCACAGAGGCCATTGTGACGCAGGTCAGTGTCATGGCTGTGGGGGCTATAAAAGCCTGCAGTGGGTGGCCACTCCCTGGAGAGTAGCAGCAGCTTTCTGAGGAGGCAGCAGCTTTCCTGTGGACCTGTGGTCAGTGTCTGGCAGAAAATCCCTGAAGATGTGGAAGCGGCAGAAGGCGAAGGCCCAGGGCCAGCCCCGTGAGTGGCAGCCTCTGCTGTACAAATGGCATGGGCCAGCAGAAAGGCAGGGCAATCGCCTGTCACCCGTGCAAGCCACACGTGGTGTGTCCCTCTGCACTGGGAGCCAGCTGGCTTGGGAGTACCTGGGAGAATATGAGAGAGTGGAGATCAGGAAGGTGCAGGAAGGGCATGGCGCCCACACATGCAGCGAGCTGTTGAAAGGCCTGAGCCCATATCTGCATGAGAACAGGCCCGTGGCGTCCAACTGGAGAAATTCCAAGTGGATAAGTGCCCGTCGAGAGGCAGAGGGAATTCCTCGGCCAGCCCAGCAAGCTGTGCGTGGCAAGCAGCTGTGCCCAGACGATGATGAGGAGGCCATGCTGCATCGTCTGCGAAAAAGGAGACAGGAGGTGCAGGAGCTGCGAGAAAAATTCTATGACGAGAGGCTTAGAGCTGTCTTCTCCTCCCTGGAGAAAGACCAAGAAAGCTCCACCAACTCCAGGTGTATCCTCCAGGAAGCACCAAACCCCAGCCTGGAGGCAGCAGCAGACTCCTCGAAGCAGCACAGCGCTTGCAGCGTGACCAAAGGCGCCGCAGCAGAGACACCAAAGCCGTCTGAGCTTGTGTCTCTTGACCAGGTGTTGGCCGAGCTGGGCCCTGCCTCTGGTGACTCGCTGTCCTGCGACGCTCTCGTCAAGGAGCTACTGGAAAACTGGGACCCAGAAGAGCTCCCTGACAGAGAAGCAGCAGGAGAGAGGGACAGTGAGCCACAGAGCACCTTCCTTCACCCACCACCAGACACAGAGGGATGTGTCATCAGGGGCATATCAAGGGACACCCCAGAACTTGCTGAAGACTCCCAGGGGACGCACAGCATGGCGGGCCTGACCAAAGTCTCAGCAGGAGAGGCACAAAACCATGCAGATGTGTTGGCACACCTGTCCTCTGCCTCTGGCAACTCTCCAGCCTGCAATGCTCTTCTGAAGGATCTCCTGGAAAAGTGGGAGGAGGGAGAGCTCCAGGACAGAGCAGAGGCAGGCCTGAGGGACAGCGAGCCAGAGAGCGTGTTGTCTCTCCCACTGCAAGAAGAAGAGGAGGAGACAGCACCGTCTCCTCTGGCCAGCAGTCGCTCTGAGGAGGGGCACAGCGAGCCTCTCCCCACGGCACTGCCCCAAGACGCCGAGCTGGGGGCGGTTTGCGCCTCTCCTGCCGATGCCGCAGCCGAGCCAGAGCCAGCAGGGAAGCAGGCTGTCTGTGCCCAGGCCGTCCCTTCCCAGGAGAAGCCCTGCGAGGATGGGGCGCCGGCAGGGGCTCGCCCGGTGCCCGCCCAGGCCCTGGCAGGCAGTGTTCCTGCTGGCCCCGCTGCCGTGGCCCCTGTCCCGCAGCCCCCGGCCCCGCGGCCATGGCGCTCCGTCGCCAAGGCGGCCCGGCGGGCTCTGCGCCGCCTTTTCTCCTTGGGCTGCCTCAGGGGGCAGCCAGAGGAGTGAGCCCGGCTGCCGGCACCAGGACCATGTCTTATGACGCCCGCTAACCCTGAAGATTCCAGGTCCTGAGTTTTCCATCTTTCCTTCCCACCCTCATCGTTCCCATCCATATGTCTCCACCCTACATTTCCTGTTCGATAAATCCTCATTGTTATCTTTGATCGATGGTCTCCTTGGATCCTTGATTCAGGTAGATGTATCTGGCACTAATTGCATCTCAACAGGGGCTCACATCTGCACACAGCACTCGAGCTGTGACCTCCCTGGGCCCAGCCCGTGGCACAGTCACCACCCTGGCCCTGCTGGCCACACTAGTGCTGACACAGAAGGCCACGAGTCTGCTGGACTCTGTGCCCACCTGGGCACATGCGAGCACAAATTTGGCCAGCATCACCAGAGCCATTTCCGCTGCGCAGCCTTCCAGTTGTGCTGTCCCCAGCCTGGAGCACTCTAGGGGCTTGTTGGGACACATGGGCAGGACCATACCTGGCCTTCTTCTGTCTCATCCTGCTGGCATCACTCCATCAATCCTGTCTGTACATCACTCTATAGAGCCTTGATATCCTCCGACACATTGACACTTCCACCTGCTGTGGTGGCATCCCAAACTTACTACTGAGCGTATTCCTGATGCCCTGGGCCACATGAGCAGGACAGACCCTGGGAACAGGAGCAGGCCTGGGCACAGGCGACACAGCCAGTGACCAGACACCAGATGCAGGCAGCACCATTGCCCAGCACTCTGTCACGGTGTGACTTGGGTTTGCCCACCTTAATATATTTAATTTCTTTTAGAGACAGGACCCAGGAGTAGAGACAGGCAGGCTCAAAACTTAAAAATGTACAATATGAAATTTATTAATAACACCAAAAAAAATCAGAATAAGATTCCTAGATGATTTCCTCCTCCATTCCACATTTCTTACCAACAACATACAGAGAACACTTCAGTCAGTTATCCACCCAAATAATCATTTCAGTTCACTTAAGAGAGACAAGTCCCTTTTTTTTTAGTTATGGCTCAGGGGGTGTCTTCACCTTCACAGTCTGCCTCCGCCCAGGACTTACAGAACTATGAATTTCCTCCCATCTCACAGCCCTTTCAGAGCTGTGTTGGGTTACGATTCACACATGGGGTACTACTTTTAAAGGTAGGCTGGTGCAAAAAACCAAAATTCTCTTCATCTCCTTCTCTATCAAATGTCTCTGTTCATATTCCAGTCCCAAAACAGAGAGCTCAATTTCCCCAAAGCAAAAAGTCTTCTTCTCAAGCACCCCAAACCTCCCCAAATATATTTCACAGTTTAAAGGAATTTTAGTGAAGCCAAAATCCCCTCATAGCCCCCAAAAAAGGTTTTCAGCTACTTATCAGTTGCATCTTTTTAATCTCTTCCCATCAGGAATTTATCTTCATTCCGCTGACTTCTGTTGACTCCATGCTTTGTTCCTTCTTATTCAGGAGAGCTCAGGAGAATCGAGAATCTTATCCAGGCATAAAGAAGTTAAAATTGTATCCAGATCGTGAAGAAGCCAGGCCAGGCTGTTGCTGGAAAAACTCTGAGCCACATGCATCATCTGGGGCGTCTCTTCTCAGAACGGGGTGGGGGGGAGGAGAGCCTTTGGTGGCTGCCCCATGCCCCCGCTCCGCCATGCCACGTGGAAAGGGTACCAAAGCCGAGCCGAGCCGAGCCGAAAGCCGCACGGGGCCGGGGGCCATGCGGAGCACGGAGCCGGGACGGGGGCCCCGGCCAGAGCCACCTCCCCACCCGGCAGCCAGAAACCGAAAGAAAGCAGTTAACTTCATCCAATGAGATTTGTGAACGCGAAATAACCTTCCATTGGTTTCCCGAGCTGTCCATCACCAAATCAGCTCTGCGATTGGTGCCAGCAGCTCACAGGGGAAGCTCCAAGGGACAGGAGAGTCCCCCTCACTCCCCAGCCTCATGGAGCTGAACCTGAAGTGAATCCATCCCTCCCCAGCACGTGAAACCAACACACACTCTCTGCACACACCCATCCTGACAGTTCTTAACCCAGCAAAGGGTGTCCCTGCCCAAGGCCTGGGCTGACGGCTTCTCCACCACTGTGCTGTGACAGATGGAGTCAAAGGTTCGGCTCAAGGCCAGGATAACTCCATCCATTGCTTTTCCCTCAGACCCGACATGGCTCACCCACACCTCAAAGGATCAGGCATTGATCAGGCAGGACCTGACTTTCCTAAATGCACATTTCTCGGGAGATCCAGATCACGAGAGATGTGGTAACTGAAAGAAGTTTTCAAAGATACTTTATGGCATTAGTGTCATGGAAGGGTGAGACATTAAAGGTATTCTATTTAATGCCCCCAAAATGAGAAGCAGCCTAATTCCTTGTCCAATGCCTTACAGTAGTTTATTAGCCAATCACATACTTCTATGAAACTTGGTAAAATCTTTTGACACCAATAATAAATTGCTTTCCTTTTTGTTGCTTTGCTGAAATCTGCCATTTTTAACCATTTGTGTAACGCTTCAAAAACCAATGTTGATACATCTTAAGCTTCCAATTAGCTTTATACCAGGTTGTATTGCTTAACATTAAAATCTTTTATTCTCCTACATAAGATAGTGTTTTGCCTACACAATGCTTATTTCCGTTTGTTTGAAGCATCTTTTTCCTTAAAGTAAGAACTCATGTACTTGTTTTATGTTTGCTCCATTTTCACTCTCATCATTGTCCAAGCTCTCTCCAAGGGCTTAGGTGAAACACTCTGTCCATCCCTACCTGCATGCACAAGGCCCTGAGAGTTCTGTGCACTCGCAATTCCCACGCACATGGGCTGGGCCTGATCCCTGGCATCTCCTCCGTGGGCCGTGTGATCGCCCTGCCCATGATCTGCTCCAGAGCCTTGCTGTGCCCCGAGGTCAGGCTGGCAGCCCTGCAGCTCCCCTCACGCTCCCCACAGCCCTTCTTGGCCGTGGCGCTCACACTGGCACCTCCAGGCATCTGGGCCCTCCTGGCTGGGCAGGAATGAGCACAATAAAGGATAGGACAGTGGCCCAGCGATCTCTTCCATGGGCGCCCTCAGCACCCTGGGGAGCTCCGGGCCAGCCCCACGGACTTGTCAGTGTCTAAGTGGCTCCACAGGTCACTGGTGACTTCCCCCAGGATTGCAGGGGCTCTGGTCTGCTCCCCACCCTGTGTGCCAGCTTCCAGAAATTCTTGCCCCCTGCATATCCCATCTGGCTGTTGATGGATGATGCCAAGGAGGCATTCCGTATCTCAGCCTGTGCCTGCCCCTTTGTGAACACATTCCCCTCATTCCCATATCCATTAAAGAAGGGTGATTATGCTTGGAACCCCAGTGCAGTGTTCCTAATCTTTTGTTAGAAAAGACTTTTTATTCAATTTTGCAGTAGGTGTTGTTTTAAGTCCAAACAGATTTTTTTGCCATTCTGATGATCTTTCTGCAAGGTGTCGGCGCCAAGGACTGTGTCACATGGTGGGTGTGGGGCTGGAGAAAACACTTTGACATGGCACAGGGCATCTTAGGGATTTTAGGGGAGGAACACACAAGCTGGGACAAGAGAGAGATGCAGGTCATTGGGAGAAGGAAAAGCATAGCCAAGATGAGGGCAAAAGAAAAGAAAGAAATCACTTTTATGACCAGGGGACATCTCCCAGAGAAAGCTGCCAGTCATTTTGGGTCATGGGGCGTCCGTGCCCACCAGGCCTTTGTGACACAAGGAGGCATCGTGCACAGAGGCCATTGTGACGCAGGTCAGTGTCATGGCTGTGGGGGCTATAAAAGCCTGCAGTGGGTGGCCACTCCCTGGAGAGTAGCAGCAGCTTTCTGAGGAGGCAGCAGCTTTCCTGAGGACCTGTGGGCCCGTGTCTGGCAGTGACAGGTAAAAATCCCTGAAGATGTGGAAGCAGCAGAAGGCGAAGGCCCAGGGCCAGCCCCGTGAGTGGCAGCCTCTGCTGTACAAAACGGCATGGGCCAGCAGAAAGGTAGGGCAATCGCCTGTCACCCGTGCAAGCCACACGTGGTGTGTCCCTCTGCACTGGGGAGCCAGCTGGCTTGGGAGTACCTGGGAGAATATGAGAGAGTGGAGATCAGGAAGGTGCAGGAAGGGCATGGCGCCCACACATGCAGCGAGCTGTTGAAAGGCCTGAGCCCATATCTGCATGAGAACAGGCCCGTGGCGTCCAACTGGGAGAAATTCCAAGTGGATAAGTGCCCGTCAAGAGGCAGAGGTGAATTCCTCGGCCAGCCCAGCAAGCTGTGCGTGGCAAGCAGCTGTGCCCAGACGATGATGAGGAGGCCATGCTGCATCGTCTGCGCAAAAGGAGACAGGAGGTGCAGGAGCTGCGAGAAAAATTCTATGATGAGAGGCTTAGAGCCGTCTTCTCCTCCCTGGAGAAAGACCAAGAAAGCTCCACCAACTCCAGGTGTATCCTCCAGGAAGCACCAAGCCCCAGCCTGGAGGCAGCAGCAGACTCCTCGAAGCAGCACAGCGCTTGCAGCGTGACCAAAGGCGCCGCAGCAGAGACACCAAAGCCGTCTGAGCTTGTGTCTCTTGACCAGGTGTTGGCCGAGCTGGGCCCTGCCTCTGGTGACTCGCTGTCCTGCAATGCTCTCGTCAAGGAGCTACTGGAAAACTGGGACCCAGAAGAGCTCCCTGACAGAGAAGCAGCAGGAGAGAGAGACAGTGAGCCACAGAGCACCTTCCTTCACCCACCACCAGACACAGAGGGATGTTTTGTCTGGGACGGGCCGAGAGTCACCTCAGAACTTGCTGCAGACTCCCAGGGGACGCACAGCATGGCGGGCCTGACCAAAGTCTCAGCAGGAGAGGCACAAAACCATGCAGATGTGTTGGCACACCTGTGCTCTGAATCTGGCAACTCTCCAGCCTGCGATGCTCTTCTGAAGGATCTCCTGGAGACGTGGGAGGAGGGAGAGCTCCAGGACAGAGCAGCAGCAGGCCTGAGGGACAGCGAGCCAGAGAGCGTGTTGTCTCTCCCACTGCAAGAAGAAGAGGAAGAGACAGCACCTTCTCCTCTGGCCAGCAGTCGCTCTGAGGAGGGGCACAGCGAGCCTCTCCCCACGGCACTGCCCCAAGACGCCGAGCTGGGGGCGGTTTGCGCCTCTCCTGCCGATGCCGCAGCCGAGCCAGAGCCAGCAGGGAAGCAGGCTGTCTGTGCCCAGGCCGTCCCTTCCCAGGAGAAGCCCTGCGAGGATGGGGCGCCGGCAGGGGCTCGCCCGGTGCCCACCCAGGCCCTGGCAGGCAGTGTTCCTGCTGGCCCCGCTGCCGTGGCCCCTGTCCCGCAGCCCCCGGCCCCGCGGCCATGGCGCTCCGTCGCCAAGGCGGCCCGGCGGGCTCTGCGCCGCCTTTTCTCCTTGGGCTGCCTCAGGGGGCAGCCAGAGGAGTGAGCCCGGCTGCCGGCACCAGGACCATGCCCCAAAGTGCCAGCTAACGCTGAAAACTCCAGCTCCTGATTTTTCCTGCTTTCCTTCTCACCCTCATCTTTCCCATCCTTATCTCTCCACCCCACATTTCCACTTCAATAAAATCCTCGTTGTTAACTTTGGTCCATGGTCTTCTTGGCACCTTGATTCAGGCAGAGGCATCTCACACTAATTGCATCTCAACAGGAGCTCACATCTGCACACAGCACTTGAGGTGTGACCTCCCCGGGGCCCAGCACACAGGGACAGTCACCACCCTGGCCCTGCTGGCCCCACTGACACAGAAGGCCACAGGGCCGCAGGCCTCCTTGCCCGCCTGGGCACAAGCCAGCTCAAGCTTTGCCATGATTGTCCAGCACCACCACCGGAGCCTTTCCTGCTGCACAGCCTTCCAGCTGTGCTGTCCCCAGCGTGGAGCACTCTAGGGACTTGTTGGGACCCATGGGCATGACCATGCCTGGGTCTTCTTGTATCTCATCCTGCTGGCATCACTCCATCAATCCTGTCTGTCCACATCTCCCTACCGAGCCCTGAAATCCTCCGGCACATTGGCACTTCCACCTGCTTTGGTGTCATCCCAAACTTACTACTGAGAGTGTGCCTGACACCCTTGGCCTCATCAGCAGGACAGACCCTGGGAACAGGAGCAGGCCTGGGCACAGGGGACACAGCCAGTGACCGGACACCAGCTGCGTGTGGCACCATTCCCCAGCACTCTCTGCACACACCCATCCTGACAGTTCTTAACCCAGCAAAGGGTGTCCCTGCCCAAGCCCTGGGCTGACGGCTTCTCCACCACTGTGCTGTGACAGATGGAGCCAAAGGCTCAGCTCAAGGCCAGGATGACTCCCTGAACTGCTTTTCCCTCCGACCCAAGGTGGCTCATCCACACCTCAAAGGATCAGGCATTGATCAGGCTGGACCTGCCTTTCCTAATCACACACTTTTTGTGAGATCCACATCACGAGACACGGGGCAAGTGAGTAAATTTTCAGAGATGCTTCATGGCATTAGTGTCATCGAAGGGTGAGGCATTAAAGGTATTTCATTTCGTGCCCCAAAAATGAGAAGCAGCCTAATTCCTTGTTCCAATCCCTTATGGTAGTTTATTTAGCCAATCACATACTTCTATGAAATTGGTAACATCTTTTTACACAAATCATTAATAGTTTTCCTTTTGTGGCATTGGGAAATCATTTTTAACCAACTGTGAAACACTCCACAAATGTACATAAATACATCTTAAGCTACTGATTAGCTTTATAGCAGATTGCATTGCTAAACCTTAAAAATATTTTTCCCTCTTCCACTTAACATAGTGTTTTGCTTACATAATGCTTATTTCCATTGGTTTGAAACACCTTTTCCCTTAAACTATAAAACTCGTGTACTTGTTTTATGTTTGCTCCATTTTCACTATCTACATTCTCCAAGCTCTCTCCAAGGCCTTAGGTGAAACACTCTGTCCATCTCTACCTGCATGCACAAGGCCCTGAGAGTTCTGTGCGCTCACAATTCCCACGCACATGGGCTGGGCCTGATCCCTGGCATCTCCTCCGTGGGCCGCGTGATCGCCCTGCCCATGATCTGCTCCAGAGCCTTGCTGTGCCCCGAGGTCAGGCTGGCAGCCCTGCAGCTCCCCTCACGCTGCCCGCAGCCCTTCTTGGCCGTGGCGCTCACACTGGCACCTCCAGGCATCTGGGCCCTCCTGGCTGGGCAGGAATGAGCACAATAAAGGATGGGACAGTGGCCCAGCGAGCTCTTCCATGGGCGCCCTCAGCACCCTGGGGAGCTCCGGGCCAGCCCCACGGACTTGTCAGTGTCTAAGTGGCTCCACAGGTCACTGGTGACTTCCCCCGGGATTGCAGGGGCTCTGGTCTGCTCCCCTCCCTGTGTGCCAGCTTCCAGGAATTCTTGCCCCCTGCATATCCCATCTGGCTGTTGAAGGCTGAGGCAAAGAAGGCATTGCATACCTCAAAGTTTTGCTCATCATTTTTGACCATCCACCCTCTTCCCCACATCAATTAAACAAGGTCGATTTTCCTGGGAACTCTAGTGTTTGTAATCTTTTTTAACTAAGACTTTTTATTGTCTTTGACAGTAGTGGTCAGTTTAAATACAAAAGGATTTTTTTTTTGTTCTGGTGATCTTTCTACCATGCTGGAACACATTCTGGGCTGGGTGGGAAGAACACTTAGGCTCATCACAAGGCTTGCATGGAGATGTTTACAGGAGGAACACACAAGGTGGGACAAGAGACATATGCAGGTCATTGTAAGGTGAAGAAGAAGAGTAGGCAAAGTCGAGGGACAAAGTCTTAAAAAATCACTTTATGTCAAGGGCATCCCCAGTTGAAACCACCTGTCCTTTGTGACTTGGGGCAGCTGTGCCCACCAGGCCTTTGTGACACAAGGGGGCATCATGCCAAAGAGGCCATTGTGATGCAGGTCAGTGTCATGATTGTGGCGGCTATAAAAGCCTGCAGAGGCCGCTCCCAGGAGAGCAGCAGTAGCTCTCTGAGGAGCCAGCAGCTTCTCAGGAGGCAGCAGTTTCCCTGCGTGCTCGTGTCTGGCAGTGACAGGTAAAAAACGCTCAAGATGTGGAAGCAGCAGAAGGCGAACGCCCAGGGCCAGCCCCGTGAGTGGCAGCCTCTGCTGTACAAACGGCATGGGCCAGCAGAAAGGCAGGGCAATCGCCTGTCACCCGTGCAAGCCACACGTGGTGTGTCCCTCTGCACTGGGAGCCAGCTGGCTTGGGAGTACCTGGGAGAATATGAGAGAGTGGAGATCAGGAAGGTGCAGGAAGGGCATGGTGCCCACACATGCAGCGAGCTGTTGAAAGGCCTGAGCCCATATCTGCATGAGAACAGGCCCGTGGCGTCCAACTGGAGAAATTCCAAGTGGATAAGTGCCCGTCGAGAGGCAGAGGGAATTCCTCGGCCAGCCCAGCAAGCTGCGCGTGGCAAGCAGCTGTGCCCAGACGATGATGAGGAGGCCATGCTGCATCGTCTGCGAAAAAGGAGACAGGAGGTGCAGGAGCTGCGAGAAAAATTCTATGATGAGAGGCTTAGAGCCGTCCTCTCCTCCCTGGAGAAAGACCAAGAAAGCTCCACCGAGTCCAGGTGCATCCTCCAGGATCCATCAAGCCCCAGCCTGGAGGCAGCAGCAGACTCCTCGAAGCAGCACAGCGCTTGCAGCGTGACCAAAGGCGCCGCAGCAGAGACACCAAAGCCGTCTGAGCTTGTGTCTCTTGACCAGGTGTTGGCCGAGCTGGGCCCTGCCTCTGGTGACTCTCTGTCCTGCGATGCTCTCGTCAAGGAGCTACTGGAAAACTGGGACCCAGAAGAGCTCCCTGACAGAGAAGCAGCAGGAGAGAGGGACAGTGAGCCACAGAGCACCTTCCTTCGCCCACCACCAGACACAGAGGGATGTGTCATCAGGGATGGGCCGAGAGTCACCTCAGAGCTTGCTGCAGGCTCCCAGGGGACACACAGCACGGCGGGCCTGACCAAAGTCTCAGCAGGAGAGGCACAAAACCATGCAGATGTGTTGGCACACCCGTGCTCTGCCTCTGGCAAGTCGCCAGCCTGCAATGCTCTTCTGAAGGATCTCCTGGAGACGTGGGAGGAGGAAGAGCTCCAGGACAGAGCAGCGGCAGGCCTGAGGGACAGCGAGCCAGAGAGCGTGTTGTCTCTCCCACTGCAAGAAGAAGAGGAAGAGACAGCACCTTCTCCTCTGGCCAGCAGTCCCTCTGAGGAGGGGCACAGCGAGCCTCTCCCCACGGCACTGCCCCAAGACGCCGAGCTGGTGGCGGTTTGCGCCTCTCCTGCCGATGCCGCAGCCGAGCCAGAGCCAGCAGGGAAGCAGGCTGTCTGTGCCCAGGCCGTCCCTTCCCAGGAGAAGCCCTGCGAGGATGGGGCGCCGGCAGGGGCTCGCCCGGTGCCCGCCCAGGCCCTGGCAGGCAGTGTTCCTGCTGGCCCCGCTGCCGTGGCCCCTGTCCCGCAGCCCCCGGCCCCGCGGCCATGGCGCTCCGTCGCCAAGGCGGCCCGGCGGGCTCTGCGCCGCCTTTTCTCCTTGGGCTGCCTCAGGGGGCAGCCAGAGGAGTGAGCCCGGCTGCCGGCACCAGGACCATGCCCCAAAGTGCCAGCTAACTCTGAAGACTCCATCTCTTGATTTTTCCTGCTTTCCTTCTCACCCTCATCTTTCACACCCATATCTCTCTATCCCATAATTTTCTGTTCAATACAATCCTCGTTGTTAACTTTGATCGATGGTCTCCTTGGCACCTTGGTTCAGGCAGCTGCATCTGGCTTTAATCGCATCTCAACATGGGCTCACATCTGCACACAGCAATCAAGCTGTGATCTCCCAGGTGCCCAGCACACAGGGACAGTCACCACCCTGGTCCTGCTGGCCACACTAGTGCTGACACAGAAGGCCTCAGGGCTGCTGCCCTCCTTGCCCACCTGGGCACATGGCAGCTCAAGGTTGGCCACTCTTGGCCACCAGCATTCGAGACTTTCTCACCTCGCAGCCTTCCAGCCGCTCTGCCCCCAGCCTGGAGCACTGTAGGGGCTTGTTAGGACACATGTGCTGGGCCGTGCCTTGCTCTTCTTGTATCTCATCCTGCTGGCATCACACCGTTCCTCCTGTCTGTCCACATGACAATGTCGTGTTTTGTTTGGTACAGTGAAGATTCTTGGACTGTAATAACTGCAATTAGAAACACATATATTACATATCTTTCAGTCCTAAGAGCTTCCCATACAGATAATTTTCTTTTTAGCGATAAATGAAGCAATATCTTCTCTGTATATAAGACAAAAAAGTGGTAGAGTTTATTTCAATGTGGATGGTGACAATAATATTAACAAACTAAGCTTAAAACTTTAGTTAATATATGGATGGTGGGATTTTTTTAATTTGAAAAGCTCACAGAATTTAGGTTGAACAATCAAAAAATTCTTGAATTTCAAATTTAATTCAAAACTTTATTAGAATGATAATTACTAGAGCTGTTTATCCCTCACTGTTTTAATGCTTTTTTGTAATAATTGAAATTATCAACACTCCTTAAAATTGTTGTAGCACCTTTATGGAACAAGATCTCTGATCAACCTGTCCTAGTGAAAGGTGTCCTTGATCATGGCGGGTGGGTTGGCACTAGATGAAATTTAAGGTCCTCTCCAACCAGGTAATATGATGATTCTATGGTAATACCCATATCTAAAAAAGCTTACCTTTTAATTTTAGTTATAACACAATGATGAGGATAATAAACTGTTCAGGGTGGTTGAACATGAAAATAACACAGCTTGCAGCAATATGCTTAGGCAATGCCTTGATTTTGATATTTAGAGACACAATGACTTACTCTCAGATTGTTGGGGTGTTTACCCTTGAGTCACCTCCACATTAGTTTAAGAAGGGAGTACTAGGAGATATTTGAATGAAAAATTGAGAGATTTTGTAAGGCAGAAATTCAAGTAAGCTGATGCACCAATATACCAACAGAGACAATGAGAGGCTGAGGGAGAAATGGGAGATCAAGACAGTGATATAATGTCAGAATGACTGAGAAGACACTGAAATAATTGTGTACTTGTGTTTATTATTAAATGTTAAGGACTCAAGCCTCTAAAATACAGCTGATTTACCAGTGTATTTAAGCATGTGCTTTAGTAATATGGATGTGCAATTATAGATTACTTAGTCTGTTTTAATTTTATAGCCTATGCATTTTAGAAACTATTAGCTCTTGGATTTTCTTGTAAGTTCTATACATGTAGCTTATGTTTCATTTACTCTGGCTTTATTTCAATTTCTTCTTTTTTATCTCACTGCATTTATATTTTTCACGACTTTGAATTTTGTTCATGAATGAGGAATCCATAAATTTTATCAAATATGGTGCTAGCCGTGTCTATATTTGTATGTGTTCCTTATTTCTTTGAAGACTCTCCTATCTGCATTATGAATGTATTTTTAGTTGTCAGCTCTTACCCTTTAATCAATTAACCAATTCTGACTTCCAGTTTGCAATGCCATAAACATACACGTGCTATCCCATAGTGTGGGAAATGACTCCCTAAGTAAAGCAGAGGGGTGGGAAAGGGGTGTGGAAAGAATGTTAATGCCCAAAGCCCCTGTGGAACAGCTGGGGATGAGTCAGATTGTACCTGTTAGAGGCATGCACTCTATAGCAGAAACCTCACCACATTTGGAGGAAGAGGCAGCCTAGTTCCTCACCCAAGCTGTGGCACCTGCAGAGTGGAATAGGCATTGAGGCCAAGACTCTCTTCATCTAGTTCAAAGCCCTGCAGAAAGACAGAAATAAGTATTTGATTCCCTAAAGATATATTGAAAAAAAGAAAAAAGAAAAAAGAAAAAAGAAAAAAGAAAAAAGAAAAAAGAAAAAAGAAAAAAGAAAAAAGAAAAAAGAAAAAAGAAAAAAGAAAAAAGAAAAAAGAAAAAAGAAAAAAGAAAAGCTAAGGCATTTATATAGACATATAGATATAATGAAGTATATGCATGTGTTTCTACAACCCACCAATAAAAGCTATGCAGTGTCTTGTGGCTTTACATTTCCTGTAGGTCATCATCCTTAACCGAAGACCGGTATAGAAGTACCAATAAATAACTTACTAGAAGGATGTGGATCAATTTATCAGCTAAGAGCTGAGTTTAAACATGTGAAAGACTTTTGTAAAGAAGAGGGTGAGAGACTAGAATCATCCTGTAGCTTATTTAATGTTATGCTGCACAACTCTCAATGTGTGACTAGAAAAGTGACCCTCCCTTGGGAGCAGCCAGAGGGTATAAAAGGAACCGTGTCACAAGCTGTGGGCTCTTCTTGCTGCTTGCCTGGCTCTGGTCTGTTTTAATCCTTTTTGCCCTTGCTCTGATTTGCTTTTTGGCTCTTTTGCCCTCGTTTTTGCCTTGCTGACCCTTCTTGCCCTGGGCCCACTCATCCTCCCTCTCTCTGGGCGCTCAGCCGGACTCTGGCTGAGCTTTGAGCTTCCCTTCCCCTGCTGAGCCTCCCTGTGCTCCTGCCCGTGCCCTGCCTGCTTTGTCCCTGCGCTCCTGGCTGCCCTGGCCTTGCCCTGCCGATCCAGGCTGCCCTGTGATCCCCAGCTGGGCCTGCCCAGGGCTGTGCCCCAGTGCCCTCCCTGCCCTCGTGTCTGTGGGAGCAGGATCTGTGCCCGTGGAGCTGCCCAGGCTCGCGGGGGCAGGCACACGGCCCCTGCCGTGGGCATCGATGGCACACCCGCCCTGCTGGGGTAACGCCTGCTGCTTCTCTCTCCTCTCTCTCCCACCACCCTTTTCCATTTTCCTTCCTCCTTTCCTGCCTTTTCTACTCTTTTTCACTAATTGTGACCAATTAACGGTTCTCAGATGAACTTTTTTCTCGTTTGCCTTAATTTCATTTTAGACCATCCATTTTAAAAGAACTCCTCACAGTTCCCCATAGTGGAATGCAACAGTTGTGCAACATTAAATATAAAAATTCAGTAGAAAAATTTTGAGAAGTTCCATGCCTTTTTAAAAGTTGAGAAAAATGTTAATCTTTCTGTTACTAAGATTTCTTGTGAATAAGGTAAAGGAGTTATATCAGAAGAAAGGAGATGAGAACTCATAAATCACAATTTGAAATTGAAGGAGAAAAATCCAATTGTAGCAGATGTGTAGTAAAAAACTTCCATATTTATCATTAACATTTTGCGAGGCACTCTATGGAAATGAAGAATTTTGGAATAGAGGGTTTTTCTACAATAAAATTTTGCTGAGATAGAACATCAGTTAAATTGAAGGTAAAGAACAGTAAAGAAAAGGGCTATAGTAAACTAATGCTATATATACATCAGTCCCCACCAGTAACCACAACGCCACATACAGTCTTTACTTACTGACATTCAATGATGAGATTACACAAGTATTAGATGCTCCAAAATATTAATTTCAATCACACATAGTCTTGATTGTTGAAATACATTTCATAGTCACTGTTCAATTGACATTAAAAAAAAAAAAAAATCCCCAAAAAAACCCCAAAATCTCAAACGGTAAAATTTTCTCATAATAAAGAAGTTAAAACCAAATGCTATGCTTGGTTTTTTTTCCTAAACAAATATCCTTTATGACATAAGCTTATGATACTTGAACTACTGGGCAATGTTCCTCTCCAGAAACATTTGGACAAAAAAAGGACACGACTGAAAAAAAGCCTCTTAAAAATTTACACACAAAATTGTTTTCATAAATGTGGAGGTGGGGATCTAATAAGTTGAAAAAATATGTGGAGTCTGAGTTTTGATGGGTTGTAAGATGAGTTGTCCAGTAGGAAACCACAATGGACTCTAACAGTTCCTTGATTTTATTCAGCTCTCTTCATATGCCAGCCCTCAAGCTGCAAAAACAATATGTATGGAATCAGACAATATTGGGAATTCCATCTAAAGGAAGTTTGTCTTAAATATAGGGAAACTTAGATTATATACTTAATTAATGCCATAGCATTTCTATTAAGCCGGTGAGAATAAATGTTTAGGCAGATATCTTTGAAATTTTACCCTTAGTATAGAGGATACAAGAGCAAAACAATGGCAGTTCACAACACAAAATACTTAAATGTTTCATAATTTAAATTTTAACTTCACTTGACAGATTATTCTTCAGCACTGTTATTCCATTTGATGTACTTGGGTAAACTTTATCTCAAACTACATTGAATTCGACAGAAATATCTAAGCCAAAGAAGTGGGTATAAGAGGAGGCAGTGTTCAAGAATAAATTACTGTCAAGGTCTAGGTAATGGGAGAGAGTGTGACATCTAACTGAACTGCCTCTTGAAAACAAAGGTAACATGGCAGTCAGGAGCCACACGCTGGAGCATGACACACAATTGGATTAATTGCAATATCCCTCCATTTCAAAATATTTCAACTACTAACATTTTAATTAGTCCACACATACAGCATAAATGTATATTTAAAAATATACACTGATCAATGAAATGGGGATTTGGGCTGAAGTGTTTTCTTTTGGACTTTTTGTTTTTCCCTTTTAAAGCATTAATTTTCAATAACTAATTTTCATTAGTTCACCTTCTTGAGGGCTACATTGCTGTCAGTATTATTATAGTGCCTTGTCCCATATAGAGTACAGAACTGGCTAACACACCCTGGTAAAACTTGTTTTTTGTGTACGCACACACAGTGACACACACACATTCACACACGCGTATTCTCATTTTATAACTCCTAGCCAAACGTCTAGATTCTATCAGAGACCTCTTAAAGCAAGTCAGAGGTCATTAATAAAAAAATAGTATTCAGTACCTGAATTGGTACCAGGAATGCTAGTGCAAGGGTTTGCAAATGTTGATTGAAGAGCCAGCAAGGCTTTCCTGAACCT
Source organism: Luscinia megarhynchos (assembly GCA_034336665.1). NCBI lineage: Eukaryota > Metazoa > Chordata > Aves > Passeriformes > Muscicapidae > Luscinia > Luscinia megarhynchos. The sequence goes on from JAPFBE010000002.1 coordinate 8,938,441, forward strand.
CAGGGTGGCTTAACCTCCACGGTGAGTCTTGAACAACAGCCTAATTTCCCTTCTTTCATAAGAAATAGGGGTTTTTTACATGCTGAAAAACACAGGAAAACTAAACAATGCTTGGTAAACGAAGACAGATGAAGGAATCACTCCAAAACTGCACTAGAGGTCAAACCAACTGATTAGTATGGACACAGCCCTCATGATGGCCATTAGTTTCCTCAGAAAGAAGACAAGCCAATAATCTACCACACAGCCCTGTACTACTTGACCTTACCTGAGTCCTCAATCTAGATCATCAGCACTAATTCTGGAATGAAAAAGGACACTACAACATTGGTGTTTAGAAAGAAAAGGATCTTTCTGAGCTTGCTTTTCTAATGTCTAAAAACGCATAGTTAAGATCTCACTGTTGCTGAGACATGCTTTAAAAGAGAAGATGCATAATAAGCCAATCTCTAAAATTGCCCCACAAATAAACAGTTTCCAATCTTAAAATTTTTTAATTGTCAATGGCATCTTGGCTGAGTTATCAATATTAAATAAAGCAACCCATGCACACAGGCTCATGTAAAGTGTCAGCCATGCTGTAGATGCCTTTTATCTTCTTCCTCAGCTTTCCCAGTTCAACCTAATAATCTGTGCCCACAGGTCTTTAGCATACCTGCAATTCCTCAGGATCCTAGCAGTGAGCTGGTGCCTGGTTCATCTTGCAGGCTCTTTGATTAAAATGTTACTAATCAGCTATCACTCTCTTGCTGCAAGACAGCCTGTTCATCTTTCTGTATGTATGCAGCAGTAACTATCATAATGTTCTTGCAGTAAAACCAAAGAAACCTACATAAGTGTCAGAAGAAGAAAATCTCTGTTTTGCTGATAATTTATATTTAAATTTATTTATTTCCTTGTCAAATTAAAACTGCAGCTAAATTCCATTTTTTTTATCAAAGTAGGTCATATTGCTTTCACAAGTATTTTGACAGGTAATCAAATATAACTCCTTTGAAAGGAAAAATAAAACTGTATTAGATTGACAAGTCTCATTTCCTGCTGATTCAAATTTCTCTACGTTCAATAAAAGAGCAAGATTTTAGGCCAATCTAAAAGTTCCAGCAACTTAAAAAAAAAGCTGCATCAGGATGAATTGGCAAAGTGACCAACTATTATCATACAATTTCTCTAAGAAAACTGCATATTCATACATTCATGCATATGCCAGCAGTATTTTTCAAAACAAGAGCATAGGAATACTCCTTACAAATGTAAACAAGCCAGAGTATCAGAGAAAACTCAAAGAATAAATAGCTGGGAGCTCTGGCAAATCATAGAGTACTCTAGTTCACAAAGACTTTGCTTTGCAAGTTTGTTTCAATTGGATTGTCCTCCAAGGAGAAGATGCAGAAGAATTGGTAACTTCAGTCTCTCTTTATTCTCCAAAGACAATAAATTCTTCGTTCTTGGCTAAGTCTGAAGTAATTCTATTGCAGCAAATAAAAGGCAATGCCTTACAAAAAGCGATTCCTGACACTAATGAAGATGTGAGTGTCCTGATATAACCTCCAATATATTCAGCATTACTGTAATGAAATAAATTTTGTAATCAAAGCATGAAATGGCTGTGTAAAGACTTTTTATTTACTTCTTTTTATTTATTTAGAGCCAGAAACACTCCTTTAGATGTCATGTCTATCTCCACATTGCCCTAAGATTTTCCTTGAAAGCCTAGATGGATAGTATGCATTCACAGAAATTTTTAGGCACCCTAAACATTTTGATAGTTTGCTTTATTATCTCTTTATAATCTTCTTTCATTAAAATATCAGCAACATTTTAAAAATAGGCATACAAATGGTTCTGCTACTTGTGTTTCATCTCTTGTGAAGATCAAACTGGATGGAGCTCTGAGCAACCAGGTCTAGTGGAAAGTGTTCCTGCCTATGGCATGCAAGGTGGAACTAGATGACCTTTAATGCCTCTTCCAACCCAAACCCTTCTACGTTTCTATGTTTATATGTAGTATGTTTTTAAGGCCAGGTAGTGCTTGTACAAGTCTGCTGGAACCTGCATACTAGCTGGTTAGTTCTTCCCACAGCTGAGCAAGTGTACATGCAGGGGTGACACATCCTCCTTTCCCTTCTCACTCGAACCATCCTGGTTAAAGTAAAGACCACAAAGATAATAAGTAATACTTTCTTTAGCTACAGAAAAAAAAAAAAAAGAAAAAGAATAAAACCCCTTTGACAAGTGGGTAAGGAGAAAAAAAGTAGCTTTGGATTTCCTAGCATCTCTAGAGACACACATTCTCTCTTCTTCTATGGCAACACTCTCAAGAGTTTTCCTGAATTCCCTTAAAAATAACAATTTCAAATAGTGTGCTTTCCAACACGCAACTTCTTGAAAATCCCACGTAATCCATCCAGATTCCTTAGCATTCTCTGGAAGCATCCTGTAATCAGCATTGTTTATTAGCAGCACAAGTTATGTCATGAAAAAAAAATACTTGTTTACTCCTGTTGGCATGAGAAAGAGGGAATGAGGAAGAAAGGGCAAAATAAATGCTTTCTAATTTCATGAGCATTATAATGGACTAGTTTCAAAGGATGGGAATATAAACTTTCAAAATTTAGCATGATAATTGCTAATTACTTACACTGTTTGTGTTGAATATGTCTACCATATTCAACACCCTAATTTGTTTAAACTTTATTTAATCATTTGAGAACTGCATAGTAGCATATTTTTTAGAATGCATATCTCTGGTACAGGCAAGGTTTGGCAGGTCTCTATCTGTTTTCTTCCATTCAGCCAATGAAAGAAAAACAATGATAAATAATGCAATGTTAAGAGATTTTAAAAAATTTTTAATGATTTTGGTTTATTCGTTCTATTCATCAGCTTAAATTTTATTTGCCTATCTCTTCCTGGAGGATCATACCCCTGCCTTTTCCTCTAGAAGTTTTTTTTTATTTTACTTTCACTTTTGGCTTACCTAAAGATGGACTGAAGTAAATCAGCAGATAGGATACTTAAGAAATACACACATCTCTTTTTTTTTTTTTTTTTCATGGAGCAGCCTCCACATTAGAGTTTATTTTTTGAAACCGTACCTTTATATTAATAGAAGTGGTACTACTGAAATTTTGTCTGTTGGAGAAACAGTAAGACTTTTTTTTTCAAGGCCATGCAGTATAAAAAGATTCTGAACATTTAAAACAAATTGAAGCAGGAAATACCATATGGTGTGAAATGGTTGTCAAGTTCTCTTTCAGTTAGTGTACTTAAAGTGACAACTAAATCTTTTATCAAGTGACAGAGAGCAATGTTTTCCTCAGCTGAGAATTCTTTTCAGGCCAATAACAAGACAGAGTTCTGAAATGCAGATAATTCAACTTCTCCACTTGTGTGAAAAGGCTCTGCTCCTATTTTAGTCATTAACTCCAGCAGCACATCTTTCTGTTTTGCTCAGATGTCACTGTAGTTGCATGACCAAGAGTGGGCAGATCCAGAGCTGTGGGTAAGTCAATGCTGTCCTTTCTTTGGGCACGAGGTGCCATGAGCTACACTCAAACATATCAAACATCAACATAAATATCAAATTTATATCAAATATGTCATTATCAAATAAATATCAGCATTTGATATCAACATATCAAGTAGAGGCAGTTCCATTACCCCTATTAAAATGAAATCATTCCTTCCCACATCGCACCTGTAGCTATTTGTAATACTATTTTACTCCACTCCTAGAATGAAAAAAAACCCAACAAAACAAAATAAAAATCTCGACTAAATTTTTAAAGCAGCCTGCATGCAAAACTTATTTTTATCCCTGCTTGCTTTTACTGACTGCCCCATCAGACATAGTCATCTACCTGTTGCACATTTTATTCTGATTATCATCTTTCAGTGCTATTAAAACACTATTTTGTTGTTCCTCATTTTTTCCTGTTGAAATATGAAGACACCTCTCAACACAAGTGGGAAGGCTACATTTTGCTGTCAGGGGATAAATACTCATTACATGGCACAGCATTTGTCTTTTGTGAGACATGGGTAAAACCATTATTGCAAAAGCTCCAGAGCATGCCTCAGGCATACAAAATAGCATGTCTGAAAACTTCAGTGTTTGGACCAATGCAGCCTTTGTGGAAATAAGTAGCTTTAAGAAAAGAAGAAAATGCAATATTGTACACACCTGAAAGGAAGAGGGTATGTATGATTACATTTAGAATTTTTTCCCAGAAAAATTCTGGTCAACACTTATTTTAGCTCAATGCACTTTTCCATCCTTAGATAAAAGATGAGTGTAATATATGACTCAATCAGGAAATACCTATAGGGGTTTTCAGCAGATATGAACTTAATAAAAGCACATACTGCCAGGCTCATGCCAGGCAAAAAAAAAAACACCAAAAAACAGAAACAAAGAAAAAGAAAAGAAAAGAAAAGAAAAGAAAAGAAAAGAAAAGAAAAGAAAAGAAAAGAAAAGAAAAGAAAAGAAAAGAAAAGAAAAGAAAAGAAAAGAAAAGAAAAGAAAAGAAAAAGAAAAGAAAAAAGAAAAGAAAAAGAAAAGAAAAGAAAAGAAAAGAAAAGAAAAGAAAAGAAAAGAAAAGAAAAGAAAAGAAAAGAAAAGAAAAAAGAAAAGAAAAGAAAAAAGAAAAGAAAAGAAAAGAAAAGAAAAGAAAACAAGAAAACCCCCCAAGCAAATAGGAACATGCTTGCCACTGTTGTCAAGAATTGCTTTCATGGCACTGACTTTACTATCTATACCATATATACTAATCTCAGTGACTCTAGTGCTTGTGAACTCTCTTAACTTCATCTTCTTAAGGGTATTAAAACCTGGTTGCATTTGAAAAAAAAACCCTATGGCACTGATGAGCCATTTCATTTTTTCCATTATCTCTCAGTGGTCTGGAAAAATCATTTCCATTTAACAGACATTGGACACCTCAACCTTCTTTGATGACTCATTAAGTTATTGCAACTCTGCACACTTTTTTTGAACTAGACTCCTGCAAAATTGTTTTTAAAGGTCTTTATCTCTCCCCAATTTAGATGTGTGTAAAAGACACTGAACATTTTTGTGTCACCTAAATTTCAAAGAAAACATTTTTCAAACAACCTAACAGATGTCTGTCTTTTCCCCTCTAATTACATTCCTTTAGCATCAGCACCAAAGCTGTTACTCTTTTTAAACTTAGGGAAGTAAATAACTGTAGACTCTAAGAAGTTACTATGTGGTGACGAGATAAATGCTGACATATTAATGGAAATTACTGCAGATGTTTTTTATTTGTGTTTTAAATGGGTTACCGTTAATGACAGCAAAATTTAACATTCATTTGGCCAAAGCAGAGAACATATACATAGTTGCTTTTTGTTTTTTTTTTTTTTCTTTTTACAATGATTAGTTGCTAGAATGAAAGAGGAAAAATAGAGGTTTTAGACCTGGTTCCAGAAACCGCAGTGCAAAGCAAAATGTCATTGAGAGGGACAGCATCAAAGTGCCTTAGTCATTCTCAGTATTCAACAGCCAGAAATTTTTCAGAAGAGTGATCAGCTATTGCTGATCTTTAAAGCCTTTTAAGCAACACAATTTTTAATGACTTCCGATCTTTCAATTATTATGAAAATGGACTTTTCACTCTGTTTTGAAACTGCAGGGCATCAAACTCCATAAGCAACCTCTGTTTTCACTGTGGGACAGTTGAGAAGAAATAGCACATCTGAAGCATTCAAACTCATATCTCTTTCCTGCTAGACAATAGTCCAATATTGCCTTTTACATGCTGATTCTTTCATCATCTTGCTGGTAAAAACTTTAATGACTGCAAGCATCCTGGTCTTACATATCCAGATATTTCTTTCAGCCCTTTTCCCTTAGAGAAGGGGTTGGTCAGACCAAAGGACCACCTAACTCTGTTCATTGTAGCATGCCACAAACAGCTGACAGAGGATAGGTAAAATCAAAGGAAATAACATACAATACTTGCCACTAATTCCATTCCAGTCTCTGGGTATTTTTATGTGATAGAATCATAGAATAAGCTGAGTTGGAAGAGACCCATCAGGATCATAGAGTCCAACTCCTGGCCCCACACAGGACACCCCAAGAATAACACCATATACCTGGCAGCATTGTCCAGATCTGTCTTGAACTCTGTCAGGCTTGATGCTGTGACCACTTCCCTGGGGAACCTGTTCCAGTGCTCAACCACCCTATGGGTAAAGAACATTTTCAAAATATCCCACCTAAATCTTCTCTGGCACACCTTCAGGCATTCCCTCAGGTCCTGTCACTGGTCATAAGAAAGAAGAGGTCAGTACCTGCCCCTCCACTTTCCTTCATGAGGAAGTTATATTTTGCAATGAGCTCTTCCTCAGTCTCCTCCAGGATGAACAAGCCAAGTGACCTCAGCCACTTCTCATGACAATTCTCCTCCAGACCCTTCATACTTGAGGCCCTTCTCTGGACACGTCTTTTTTGTATTGTGGATGCCAAAAACTGTCCCTAGGACTCCAGGTGAGGCCACCCCCGTGCAGAGCAGAGCAGGACAACTGGCTCCCTTGTCCTGCTGGTGATGCTGTGCCTGGTGCACCCCAAGACACCACTGAACCTCCTGGCTGCCAGGGCTCTGCTAAAGCATGTTCAAACTTCTGTCAACCAGAACCCCATGACCCTTTCCACAATGCTATTCTCCACCGTCTTGTTGCCCCCTCTACACAAAAAAACCAGGGCCACCACATCCCAGGCACAGAATCCAACACTTCCCCTTGTCAGTTTCTCATGGTTGATGATTGCCCATCTCTTTAATTTGTTGAGATCTCTCTTCAGGGCCTCTCTGCCCTTGAAGGAGTTGACAGTTCCTTCCAGTTAAGTGTCATCAGAAAACTTAATTAGTATTCCTTCAAGTCCTGCATCCAGGTCGTTCACAAAGATGCTGAAGAGAACCAGGCTGAGGATGGAGACCTGTGGAGCCCCTGTAGTGACAGGTGACTAGCCTGACACCATGCTGTTCTCTGTAACTCTTTGTGCTAGGCCCATGAGCACGTTGCTCACCCACTGCATGCTGTGTTTGTCCAGCTGTGGGCTGGACATTCTGAGACAAAGTTGGAAACTCTGCTGAAGTCCAAAGAGGTTACATTAACTACCTTTCCTAGATCAAGTGAGTTACCATCTTATAGAAGGAAACCAGATTTAACAAAAACAGGGTTTGCCCCTCATGAAGCTGTACTGGCTGGGACCAGTGATTGCATTGTCCACCAGGTGTTTTTCAATACCTCTCAGAATAATCTTTTCCACTATTTTTCTGGTCACTGATGTGCGACAGGTCTGCAGTTTCCAGGGTCCTCCTTCTTGCCCTTCTTGGAAACTGGGACAAAGCTACTAATGTATTAAGGGAAATCAGGCTACTTCTAATCCTTTCAAGGCATTGTAGGTACAGTGGAGATGCTGAACGTGAAATTGATGAAGAGATAAGAAAGGAGATTATTTCTGATATTTTCTGGTGAATTAGTGCATGCCCATGCTATTCTGCTCCTTTCCCCTAGCAGATGGGAGAGCAAAGTGCTTCCAGCTATGAGACATAATGCAACTGCATTCTCTGTCCTGTCTGCTTCATCACTCTTCTTTCCAAAGATATATTTTCCTTCTCAAGGAGAGACAATGAACAGTACTGAAGATAGCCCGTGATGAATGGAATGATAGCAAACCACTGTGGTTATGACACTGACCTTATCACTTCTAATATTCTCATTGTTGTAATCAATCATCTTTCTTCCTTTAGAAAGTTTTTCTTGTCCGTTTACTGATTTCTTCTGTGATCAAGCACTTTGAGTCCAGTACATTTACCCAATAATTTCCGTGTTGCACTCGGTGTATTTTAGAAAGGAACAGATCTAGGGATGTGTGAAGTTTGTTTATTTACAGCTCCATTTCCTCCATGTAACATTTTGCTATACTCATCAGTTTTATTTTTATTAGTGAAGACAATGAACAGCAAATTCAGCACAGGCTTGGACCCTCTCACAAGTCTTTACTCACCTTTTTTGCAGTTAGGAAGGGGTCATTGTCAAAACTGCTGATAAAGGGTGGGAAGACTCCTATAAATTCCCTGTTGCTTTGCAATACTATAGGTAAGTTCTCATTTTTCACACATGCAGAAGATTATAGTAATGGAGTTTGTTCTTCATCTGAAATAAATTTCAGTTATATTCTTACCTTCAGATTGGAGGGCAAAGGCTACCAGGAAGACATTCCTGTGCATGGAAAATGTTTTCATAATTTGTTTCTGAATCCAAGTAGGAAAATACAACTAAATAAGGCCTTAGGAAACAATAAAAAGTTCAATCATTTTCAGTAGCACTGTTGACAAAAATTTCTTCTAGTTCCACCTTAAAATTCCTCTTCAAAAAATGTGATTGTAAAGGAGTCAGTTCAGAGTAGTCAGACAACAGGCCAAGTCTACAGCTTTCCACCTAACCATTTTAATGTCACTCCATTGGTTAATTTGTCTGTTGTTTCATCCTCTAGAAAGGGTTAGCACTTCTGTGTTTTGGTCTGATCAGTAACTAATATTTCAAGGTTAGAGAGAGTGATCTGCCAAGTAGTATAAATAAATACCTTATTTTTTTCTACAAGAACATTACCAATATGGTGTTTTTAAGGAAAAAGAAAAAATATCCAGTCAGGATGGCCATGTTTACAAAAACACTAAGAAAAAGCAGTCAAAATAATATTCCAGATGGTTTGTATACCTGCTACTTTTTATCTATTAATGCCAAATAATGGAGTACGTGAAAAGCAAATTTTGATTTCCATAGGAACTTGACAAGCTCCTAATTTCTTTTACCACCTTTCCAGCAAAGATCTACACAAAATGTGTGATAAAATATGAAATATACCTATTACCAAATGTTGTGTAGCAATTCTAACACCAGATGAACATTCTGTTGCTTAAAAAACCCTCCAAAAAATCAACCCTGTAGGCTATACAACAGTTAAGTTCTGCTTGCAAGGCTCACAGAAAAAAAGAACCACAGGTGATGAATTGGCAAATTTCTCCCTACCATTTTTTTTTACTCTCGACTACTTCTCTGGCTGTTAAAATGTAAGAATGGAAACTACAAGACCCTTCACTTTCCATGGCTGGCACATCTCATGTAACTGTGGGGAGTTGTCTTAGAAGAACAGAAGGAATACCACGTATGAGGATGAAGGAAAAGCAACATTAAAATATTCACACACCAACTTAAGAAAAGCAAACCTTCAAAAACATAACTTTTACCTCAAGAAAAGTTTCTTTAGACAAAAAAACAAACAAACAAAAAAAAACCAAAAAACCAACCAACCAAAACAAAACAAAACCACAAAGTTAAACAAGAACCACAGTCTCAAACAAAACAGATATTTCCCAGCTGACTTGGTCTGTTGATACTTTTTCGCTTTTCATGGTACTGCATTTATGTGATGTTTCTGGACTGGAAGAACAAGGACTTTAACAATTAGCATTAGAAGAAATACAGTCCACATATACGTTTGTGCCTCTTCTAAGGCCTATTTCTTCTTCTTATGTGTTGCATTCAGTTGTGCTTCCAACAGTATTCCTGTTCCTGAGTATTCCTCAGGAGCAGAGTATTACAGCCAGTGAATATTACGGACATATTGGACACATATAGATACCTAAAAAAGCACGCTGATAATGCAGTGAAGAGACAGGGACAGAGGCAACCATTAAAGTGAAAGAGCAAATATCCATTGCCCAGCTTCTCTGCTAGAAACTTCCATAATAATTTGTAGAGACAGATGAAGAAAAGCTTTTCATCGTCATTTGAACTTCATTTTAAAAAATGTTTAGACTACGCACCAGGAGGAAAAAAATTCATGTTTTTCTTTTTCTGCTTAATATCTGAAAGATGGGGACCATCAGTTCCCATTCAGCACGCTATAGCAAAATTACACTTACTTGAAACAAGGCAGCAACTCAAAAAGCCAGCAGCAAATTCTCACTTCCATGGACTTCAGCAGAGAAATGTTTTCATTTACACTTTTCAGCTACTCTTATTGAAAAGAGTATTAAATAAATATAAGATGGGAATCAGTGGCCAAGTGTGCTGAATTGTATATTCACCATAGCTAAATGTGCTAAATGTTTGATGAAGGATATAAATAATTAGTAACATACACACACATTTAAGAAGTTTCTTTTGCTCAGGCATGCATATATCTAGCATGAGTCTGTCATGGCACAATGTGCTCTCTTTGCTACTTCCATTCCTTACCCCTTTGTGTGGCTTATCAGGGGACCATGCTCTTTTCCTGTGCCTGTAACAGAAGCAGTGGCCCACCATTTCACTGTATCCTCTTTAATTCCTTCCACTATAGCATGGATGTATTGATGTTCATTAACTGCTCACTGGGACTTGTATGTAGGGGAACACAACATAATCCATTCATTCACATCACCACTGATGTCATTCTTGCACAAGCATAATACCATACACTTATTTCCCAAGCTCTCTTCATTTGCCTGCTCACAATCAGTCTCTAAGGCACTTCTAATCACATCAGGCCTGAACTGAGAAAATATAAGGAAATTATTTTGATTATAAAGGCGATAGGTGTTTTCATATGCATACACATAGATACTCATAAAATGGGTGTTACAAAATTCTCTACCACACAGCATGCAGATATCCTGGCTGAAAGAATATTTTAAGGACTCAGATAAAAGAGACTTGTAAGCATGAAAATATTAGAGGTATGCTTTAGCAAAAGTGTATACACTTAAAACAGGAAATTGATTGTGTATTTAGTCTAGCAATCTTTATATTCAGCCTGCAATACAAAAACTAACTAAACTGTATAAACATCTTCAAATATCTTAATTATTCTAAGAAATTTGCATATGTACCATAATTTACTAATTTACCTACCATGAATTACTATCACCTTGATCTGGCAATGATAGTTTTAAAGATAAAAAGGAGCCTTCTTGTATATTTTGGTTCAGTTTGTTTTGTTTTGAAGTTAGCTATTCCAGAAGCTGCACTTGAAAAGAATTCTAAGAGTTCTAATAAACCTAGGCTTAAGAAAAGGGCTCCCAAAGGCTTGAGAAAAAACCTCCAAAGTGATGAATTTAACTGAAAGGCCTCAAAAATGAAAAAAAATTATTTTTTTTCCTTTTTTTTCCCTAGGGACATGACAGTCAGGACACATTCTGACTAAAAGACAAACAAGGAAGTGCTATACAAGGGATGTATGATTGTTATCAAGAATGGGTTTGCTCCCCCATTTACTTTCCTTGCCTACAGCTGAAATGGGTTGCTCTTCAGTTAGACTACTCTAAGAGAACACCTGAGATCCTGTAAATACTAAGAGTATGTACATGGAAGAAACTTAACACCTCCCCATCCTGGATGCAAAATATTTATTACATCATCAGGAACATGATTAGAAAAGTCCCAGTGCAGTATCACTCTATAGCAATGAAATTTTATATGGATACCCAGAGGTTGTTGGCCAGAGTTATTTTATGTATTTCCAACCACAGAAGATGGTTGGAGATATTGTTCATTCTATCAGGTGACAAAAGTGAAGTGAATAAAATGTGGACAGTTCTATAACCACTCTTACTCTTGGGAAAAAAATATAAATGCCTTGATCTCTTTTTCTGCCTGAATTCAAACAAAAAACCTATCATGAGGGTTACACTGAAACACAGAAAGCAATCACTACTTACCTGTCTGTATGCAACAAGATATTAAGCATCAAAAGCTTTTGGAAAGGTTAGGATTCCTCAGAAGATTTTTTACCTCAGTGAAGATCTAAAAATCATAGCTCATGGCTGGATCATTTTATAATTTTAAATCATGAGAGATTGAAAAATAGTTTCAAAACAAAAAAGCATGGGGGGAGTGAACAGATGGATAAAACACCCCTATTAAAAGATCTGAAAGAACATAGTCAGTGTTCTTCTAAATAAAGAAACAAATTCAATGAAAAACCTTTGGATGTACAGTGCCATCAGTTCTGTTATTAAAAAAGATAATCAAGATTAATATCAAAATTTTTATCTCCTGTAGTGTAGAAATAAGAAATACGCAGAGAAGCAATAATAAGCTGCACTAAAATAAGAATTCCATATACAGAGTGCAAAGATACAAGGTGTGGGGAGTGGGTGTGGGGGATGACCATGAGTGATTTGTTTTGATTTTAATAAAGTACATAATTTCTCATCAATGTCAGGTTTGTGTCGTTGCCTCATGAACAGGCTCTGTGCATTGAAAAGGTCATGGAGTTTGCTCATGCCTTAGGGAAGCCATTTCACATCTGAAGGACATTTGTGAAGATCAGATGCAAACAAACGACAAAGTATATCTATTTCCAGTCAGTCAGAACAGATTGAAAGTATGCAGCAAAATTTCATATGAAAACGGCTGAGCATGGGAAAAAGCAAAGATGGGCATGTGTAACTAGGGATAAGCATCCCATTACCAAAGTTCTAGCTTTCATCAATTTGACATAGTTCAATGTCCCCAAAATATTTCTTTCTCCCCAACTCAAAAAGTCTCCAAGTTATCACAAAAATGTACAATAACAGGGATAGTTATAAAATGTGACCAACAAAGTCTATGATTTTCTTTATCCCCTGGAGGATTTTTCCTTATTCAACTTAATCCATTCCTCCCTGGTCCATGACAAGTGATCTGGGACTAAATTGAAGCAAACCCTCTGCCATTATTAGCACAAAATAATTTAACACCGTGGATGGAGCATCTTATTTACACAGGGTGTCCACCCTGGGACCTGGACATCCACACAATGCAAACCAGACTCTAATTTTAGCAATATCACACAACTCTTGGCTTCCAGAAATGCCAAACAGCAGAACACCACAAAGAGTCTCAGAGAGTACATCCCAATCAGTAGTACATGACAATAGAAATGAGACTGTCAGAAACTTCAGAAGTCTTGATATTGATTCAAACAAGATCTCAACATCTTTAGCATTCACAGAATGCTTTCTGCAAACCTTCTAAGAAACTCTAGTGAAAGCCAGTGAAAGGATTTTTATATTGTTTCTTTTTCTGCAAAACATGCTTTGAAATACAGAAAAGCTGTCAGATGAATCTGTTTCAGATTGCAAACAGCTACTGCAGAAAAACAAGGTCTCCCCTCACTCCACAAACAAGTATCTTTATTCATCTGATTTTAATTCTCTCTTGCGTTTTCTGAGATTTTTGAAGATAAGGAGGAACCTACTAAAGTACAATTATGTCCATTTCTATCTATCAAATATGCCATACATATTAAAGAAAGGTGTTTAGCCTGCATGTGGTAAAAATTTCTGCCTCTGCTTTGCAGACAGTCGTGCTTTAGCAGTAGTGATCTGACACATTCCATCCATTTGAATTCTGTGCACTTGCATATGCACTTCTACGCCATTCATTGTCCTCAGGGGGCAGACAGCCCCCTCAAACTTTCACCAGTTAGTCAGGTCTTTTGAGTAACTTCAAAGACTTTTGATGTTACAAGCTTCTTTGGTTTTATGGCATAAATCCAGGGACCATTTAATCTGAGCATGTTTCTAAAAGCACCTGAAAAATTGTGCGCTAGATGCAATACAAAATTCTATACTGAAATTTCTTACATTATCCTGGGTACACAGCATATACATAGTAGTTTAAAAATATGTTTGATTTTATGATATCTTATTGACCCCATGATATAGTAGGTTTTTCCTCCTAATCCTCTGAAAGAGTAACTCCACCTTTTTCCAGGACAATGCCATCGAAACATGGAGGAAGTTACATTTTTCCTGTAATTAGAATTCTAATTGCAGCATATGCAATCTGCATGAGTTTTGTGGCCTGATATCCTATCTCTTGCTACCATCATATGATCTCAAAGAGAAAAAAATAGATGCATACCAGAAGAAATTAATGTAATTATCTGAGAATTTTTTCAATCTATTGAAATGCATGCTTAGTGACCCCTCGAAGCCCCTAGGAAAATACCAAATGTATCTTAAACAAATTGTTTTCAAATGGACCCAAATGTTAGGCTTCTGATGTCTGCCTTCCTCTTTCCTCCTTTGGAACTCAGGACTTGTTTCAACTCTTCATCGTAAGAACAAAACAAGCAATAAAGAAGCTGTGACAAGACACATGTTCACTGAGAAACCATGACTTGTTGTCTGAAAACAGCTGTACAGGTTTTCCACTTATCTTTCAGGTGTGCTAAAAGACCTAATTCTTGAGGAATGGAAGTCAATCCAATTGCATAGGGAAATTTTTGACCTGAATCAGCCCTCACAGTTCAAGGACTAACTGATATTTTAAGAAAAAATTGCCTTTTGTTTAAGATCGTGAACAGAAAAAAAAGCCCAGAAGCAGCAAAACTTACTAAGACAAATTTCCCCTATGAATAGTTATATCAGTTTTTAAGAATACAGAATCTCCCTCATCTTCATGAATACAGAGAAAAATACTGACTTCAACTTCTACAGAACACCTGCCCTAATCCATATTATTTTGTGTTATTCTTGAAAAGAGATGAAATCTGTTTGTTTTCTTCCAACATCCATTCCAGTGTTACTCATCCCACAGAAATTTGTAAGGGTAATGCAGATTGATTTTCTATTAAATTAGTTGCAAAGTAATGTGCCATTAATTCATGACTAGACTCTCTAGAGCCTGGAGCTGCATTTCTGAAACTAAAGGATGTTCACTATCCATTGGCTTCACAGATCTGCCATATACTGTCTTTATTATCTAGTCACAGTCCATGAAGTCAACTTTTACCAGTATTACATTTTCTATCCCATGCTTCCATGTTCTGATTTCTATTAAAGAATTTTTTATCCTCCTTCTCAAGTCAGCATCAGTTCTGGTGAATAACCACCCTTCACATACTTCACACTCTTCACATTTTAGTGATATCCAAACTCCCCAAATTAACAACCCATGACAAGGCATTTCTTTTGCAATATTATCTCTTCTGGAGTTCCATGCTTGTTACAGAGATAACTTGCCAAAACAAATAAAGCAAATTATGTTTAGTACACCCATGTTGTTTGCCTGTAGTGACAGCATAAGTCCTCATTTTAAGCAGTTCTGAACACGAATGGATGCCAAGAATCAAAGCTGTTCCTTCTCTGAAGCTTTTTTGTAAAACAGAATATAATTTCCTTATCTGTCCTCCAAGGCTGTTTTCACAACTACATTAACTGAAAACCCCAGGGGTTTTAGAACCACTTCCCTGACTCCCCGCTTTCCCCAAACCATTTCAACAGCCAGGCAGCTGAAACACTGCCCTGATTTTTGAAGTTGAATGAGAAATTATAATTGTACAACTGGTTTGTAAATTAAGGTGTTCTAATTATCACAAACACAACTCCAGAAAGCAGAATATAATAAAATCACTACTGAGATCAGAAAAGAAATACTGTACTTTTTATATTTTTTACTTCTAATTTCCACCTTCAAAAATGGTCACATACCCTCTTATCCATCATTCTTTTGAATTTCTATTTCATTTAAACTACGATTAACAATATGTTTTTCCCTGTCTCTTCCTTTGTTCTCTCCTCTTTCACAGTTCTTGATGTAGGTTTCTTCAATCTGTGTTAATGTCAGCCTGAAACCACAGCATTCCCGTCAGTGACTCCCTTGACAAAGCCCAAGCATCCCATTTCTTGCCTTGCTTTTTCCTCCTACTGTTTTTCCATGGCATGCCTGAGAGTTGCTGTCTCAGTAGCAACATTGGAAAGCTGCTGTTTCTCACAGGCCATAAACACACCTCCTTCCAGAAGACAGGGCAATGAAAAAAGTGGTGAGGGAGGGTCTGCATTCCCCCAGGTGGCATAAAATTTAAAATGCAATCCTCATGAGCTAATTATGCAATTTAATTAACAAAACTGATGTGCAACTGACCAGGTAAAGAGATTAGAAGAAAATATTTTTTTAGTTTCTTCTTTTGCTGTTAAAGAAGAGTTGGTGTTTGGTCATTTCAGGTTGTTGCTGTGTTCAGCAGTATGTGCAGTATGTAAAGCTTTTTATTGTCATGCTGTCATTGTGTTGTGAGTTATCTCAGTATTGGAAAGGACACATTCTTTCTTCCCCTCCATACCTGTCATGCTGATTAAAACGCACAACCTGCAGCAGAGAAAGCAATTTCATTACAATGATTTAAAGCATTTGTTTCTGCAATGCTCATGATGAGGGAGTTTATTTCTTATTTGTACAGACAGAAAACGATACTCTGCTCATTTTATTATATGGAAAATAAGGGATTTAATTATAATTTTAAGTGAGATGTGATTATATAATATCAGTCTCACAACAGGTACTAAATAGAAAGATTACATAAGAGAAAATTCCAGCTACATTTTTTGCAGGGCTTGGGGGAAAAAGGTCATCTTGAAAAACACAGCAAAAATTATTTTCCTGAATATTAATGTGAGGATTTATATTGTACCAAGAAATGACAGCAAGTTTAAGGAACTATGATGGCAGCAATTTTTAGCTCTCTGAATATTAATAGCTTTATTTTCTAGTCATTGTCACTGTCACATTATGTAATTGTGGAAGCAGACTCTACCTCTTACAAATAGGCATATGTTCTCTTCACTGGAAAAGCAAATCCCAGGCATGTGCAATGACAGAGCTGGGAATAATGTGTGCTTGAGGAGGGTAGGAAAGAGAAATGGAAGTCAATTTTTTCAGCCATAGGCTCTGAGTTACACAAAATTCTCTGTGAACATCCCTTTCACTGAAGAACTTTCTCAGATCTTTGAATGTGCTCTGGCACACATTTAAATTGAAATCTAGACTGCAGTTAAGCATTAAGTTGCCAAGACAGAGAATAGATGTCACCAGTAGATCGTTTCCTGTTATCCTTTCAGTAAGAGCACTTGACATCAAATCAGGGCACGTCCACTTTGCTGGGCTGCTCTACAGTGAACTTTCTGGAATGGTGCCAAAATAATGCTGCAGAAGAAATTAAGTCAAATAAAAATATGACAGATGTATTTCACACACTCTGGCCTGCATTATTTGCAGACCAAGACTACAGGAAAACACTTGCATAAAGCAAAAAAAGGAAGGAAAGGTAATTAAGCTTTTCATTCGGGTTTTTGTTTGTTTTTGAGGTTTTTTCCGGTTTGTTTTTGTTGCTATTGCTCTTTTTTTTTGTGGTTGTAAATTTTGTTTTAAAGTATTCTAAAATGCATGTTAATCTGGGTTTCTATTCCTCATGTTAAGTGCTGATGTGTATATTTTGTTTTCTGCAGATTCAGCATAATTCATTCCAAGATTTCATAGCCTTTTACTCTCATGCATTTTATGGAGAAGAAAAAATTTTCAGAGGGCCCAGAAAAAATAAAATTTACAAATCATGTGGCCAGAAAATGCTGTTTGTCACTTAAATAAAGAATCGTCATCAATATTTTAGGAAACAGATTCCTGCATTATTCAGAGCATCAGACTCATAAACTACTGACCAAGTTACAATGGGCTATTTCACTGGTGCTATTCAATTTACAAAATTTGCTTTCATTCAGGCTAAAATACTACAGAAAGATAACAGCTAGAAAATTAAGTAAACAGGAAATAAATGGTTTAGCTGACCTGAGGTTCCAGTCAAGATAGGCACATCCAGTTTCTTACACTGGTAGAGTATAATTCAGTTTTAACCCTTTATCACTGAGAGTTTCTGCCAAGAATGTTTGAAGTACAAAAGCACAGCCTGACCAACTAGCAAATGCAGAATCAAAAGAAATGTGAGAAGATGTCTACATGCTCTAAAACTGGCATGGGGAGACTCCTGTATGGTCTAAATTTCCTGGAGTAAATCCTGACTTGATTCTTACAGTCAAAAAGAAGTAAGTGCATCTACAAAGCTTTACCAATCAGGACCCAGTGTAAAACTGGGAATCTGAGTTCACAGCTCTCTCTTTTATGTGCTTACCATGGAAAATCTGAAAGTAACTAATCTTATTTAAACTGAAAATTATTTACTTATATCATAACTCTTTATCAAAAAGATAAACAGGTAGGCCTTTTTCTAGAAGACAATTCTCTTCCAGTTTCTCCATTTATCTTCTAGAAAAGAAATTATGCTGGAAAATATGTACAACTATCTGCATGCTGTAGAAAGACTTCTGAACTAGTAGTTTTAGCATACCTGAAGAGTGCTATCCAAACACCTAACTCTCCTATGAATGATTTAAGAAAAATTATGGGCAGGGATATTTGCTATCTACTGAAATTTACTTACATTTCTCCCTTTGTGTGAAAAACAGTGAGACTCCTTCATGTTTGCTTGTAGGATTTCTTAGATAACTGTTTTCTTAGGAGGGTGTGTCCAACACAGAATCCAAATACATATTTGGCAACATGTTGGTCAGGTATTTAATAACCTAGTATCCAAAACCCAGAGTCAGGGTTGTAGCACCCTGGATATTAGGCTTGATATAAATAGATGAGAAAATCCTTCCTCTAAAAAGCTAGATCTGCAAATAAATTTCAAAACACTAACATATCCCGGTATGCAATGATAAAAATACAAAGGCAAGCTAACATGCCAGGTAAACAAAAATAAAAATACACTGTAGATATAGAGAAAGAAATCTGATGGTTCTGTATAATGGCTATTTATATTAATAGCCTTTTGTTTGAGCACCGGGAAATCAGTTCTTGTTCCCACTGGTAAAAGAAATATGAAAATGATAGTAGGTAACAATAATATAGGTGTGGTACTTATATCTTTCAAGTGACTGGGAGAAGAAGGGAAAAGAATAAGTTTGGAGAGAAACAGAGAAAACATGGCAATTCAAGTGGTGAAAATCAAGCAGCAGCTATTGCTGCTCACCCTTTCCTGCTCATACATAGTGGCCAGGGTATAATGATTGGCATATGTAAGTATAAAAATCTCCAGCAAAATTAGAGGAGGGATGTTGAGAAGTTTGTAGACAAACGGCAATGGGCAGAGGTTGGTTGTCAGATTTAATCTTAAACATAGCCTTGTTCACAGAAGCAACAAGACAAGCAGAAAGCATATCAATCCTTATTTAAGTATTAAATCCTGGATGAAAGAACTTTAAAAAGGTGTCCTCAGCCCAAGAGGAAAATGGGGCAGAGCATCCAGCAAAAATGTTATGACTAGCTAATATGCATTGCAGAGTATAACATAAGGTATTAGACAAAACCCGCCTTACTTCTAGTTTTCTTTTTCTCTGAAATTTAAAGAAAGACATGGAAAAGTCAGGGGTGTGTGTGTGGTTTGTGTTTGGTTTTGTTTGCTTGGTTGGTTGGCTGGCTGGTTGGTTGGGTCTTTTTATACATTGTCTTATCTTGTTACAAGAAGTTTGAGCATTTCCTTCTAATAATTTTGATACTGTACAACTTCCTAGAACTGTAATACCGTGTTTCCTGAAGAAACTAAATGGCATCCAGAAACTCCCATTCATTGCAGTGAATAGACTATGAGAAAATACAGACACAGTAACAAAAGATGTATTGGTACATTGCACCACATAATACATCCATATGAATTAGTCCTGAAGTGTATTTACACTGTTCAATCAATTACTTTGTAATTAAAATTGCTCATTTAACTAGAAGCAGGAATTAAATGCCTGAATTGCTCAATTATTAAACAGAAGGGAAAAGACTAATACAGTCATTACTTACAAGCAATCCAAGACAATAAATTTTATCTTCGGGGCTCTTAAGATGTACATGTAACCAATGCAATTAAAATTCTCAGATTAATTATTTATGTCTAAGGTTGTAGTCATTCTTCTACCCACATCCATACTTAGGCTGCATTTCTCCACTAAGGATGCAGTAGTTTAGCTGCTGCCACTTTTTTTCATGTAATTACATTGCTTTTTCAGATAAGTGCTTCAGTGTCATAGACATTTATATAGACTTCCATTTAATTACAGGGACAGGAATAATTTACATAACAAGCCCAAAATCTGGTTCAGACCCTGTGGGCCTTTGAGGCAAGAGGAAGTGGAGATATCCCCAACAGTGAGATGACAGCTCTTGGGAATTGTGGTTCAAGTATAAGTTTGACATTGATTGGAAGAAGTGGAAGCAGCCACACCTTGTTTCTGAACCACTGGAAACACATACTAACAGTGCAGTGCATGCCAGTGCATCTGTGGTTTAAGGAGAGTGTGAGCCCCTGGCTTAGTGGGGCAAAGCACCCAGTGAAAAAAAACAGAGAAAAGCTGAGGTGTTGATAGAGTAGCTACAAAGACAAACAGCTATAAATACTAACAAAGGAGAAAATCTGCTCAGTCAGGAGACCTGATTCATGCCTCATAAACTCAGTCAAAACTTCCTTTAAAGGGAGGTAGTTGGCAGGACAAGACATCTTGATGAGTGCAGGATAACAAAGTCAGCAACCACTATTCCAGAAAGAGCCTACCTACTATGCCTACCTATGTTGTCCACCAAAAGTAATTCCTTCCTACTTAAAATGATCTTCTCTGAAAGATCTTCCATGCACACAATCTCCTGGACAGACCAGACCCTTGCTGGAGCTACCCAGATGACTTTCTGCAACACCAATCACCTTTGAAATGGGACTACTCCATCATTGATTTGTCCCATTGCTGGGAATGGTTTGGTGAGTGTTGTACCAGTAATATTTCATATTTTATATACATATATATATATATGTATGTATATATATGTATATATATACATTTATATATATATGTGCTCTCACAGATAAAGGCTTATAAGTATATACTTACTTCACTAGTTGGAATTATTAACTTAGTTGAAATATGCATATATATATTTGTTTTACTTTTGTAGTATATGCTTGCTTTCCTAGTGGTAAGTAAAATATAGTGACTTGCAATCTATATTTACTAGTGTTAGTAGTGTGTAAATGTGGGAATACTTTGTAGAAATTTGTAATAAAGAAATTCTAAGAAACCCAGGCTTCTGTGACTTTGTGTTCTAAAGAATCCTGAGAAACCCATGGTCACAATCTGTACCCACAGATGGGATAACTCTCAGGGGTCATGTCTGTGACTGCCACAGGTTCTTGAAATCTTCTGTGCCTCAGTTTTCAGTGGTAAGACTGTCCTCAAGCATTGGAACATTACCCACAACAAAGGAAGAATTAGGGACCACTTAATCCACCTGTACATACAATAGTCCATGTGCACCTGAGGGCTCTGAAGGGTGCTGGCTACTGTCTCAATCCTTTGAAAGGTCATAGAAATTGGGATGCTCCTGATGACTGAAGAAGGGCAGACCTCACACCCATTTTCAGGCAGAGCAAGGCAAGAAGAGGAATTCAACAAACTACAGGCCAGTCAGCCTCATCTCAGACCCCAGAAAGATTATGAAGCAAATCCTGTTAGAAACAAACAAACAAGTGATAGGCATAGCAGAAGTTTAACAAGTAGAAATCATGGTTGACAATCCTCCTTGCTTTCTGCAAGAAGACAACTGATTTTTTGGATAAGGGAGGAGATATGCATGTAGTATTCCTTGATTTAGCAAGGCCCTAGCAAGGCTGGATAAATGGGCAATAAATGAGAGATTGCTGCACTATCACATTGAAAGGGTGGTTCAAAGTCCAGCAGCCAATAACCAGCAGGGCTCCTCAAATCAGTCCTGGAAGTCCTAATCTTAGTGTCTTCTTTAACAACTTTATAATTGCAGTCGTGCAGTGAAGGGATACAGAGGGTAGGAAGGAAAGGATGGTATGATGAGGAGAGCATGTTGCTCTTCATATGACAAAACAATTGAATATCTATGAGCAACTTAAAAACAACAGGGTCAATTTTCAACTCAATGCTACTTCTTTTGAAAGAGTACTTTAAATATATTCCTCATTTCTGTCCTGTTGAGGGAAAAAAGGTAGAAGTGCCAAGTGAAGTGAGAAATGGATGTTACTCCCTGAAGAATTTTGTTAAGATAATTTGCTCTGAAAGCTTCAAGCTTTATTCTTGGATCATACATTTAGAATATTTTAAAATCTGGAATTTATATAAAAAAATACAGAACACTACAGTGATGGAAAATAATTTATAATTTCCTTACAGGAAAAGAAGAGATTTTCCCCCTCCTGTTCCCCTCTTCTCCCATAAGTGGTCAAAGAAAAACATTTCAGGAAAAAGATCTTTAAGTTCTTTTCATGCCTTGCTTGAGAAGTTGGCTGGTTTTGTATAGAAATATCTTCTGATCTGCATAAGAGCAGCCCAGGTGCAGAAGGGGTGAGCACTCACCACTTACCACTCATGACTATCTACCAATAAGATAGGTTTTGAGCCACATAAGTGAAAGGCCCAATGAGCAGATCCTGCTAGGTGGGACAAATGCTCTTTATTTTGCCCATGTCCTCCCTTACACAGCCAACTCTGTCCCCAAGAAAGGTACTGGGACTTTCATACTCGCGAGGACAGATGTGGGCTGAAGGCATTCATCCCTTCCCATGGGGCATAACTGGCTCAGTATGCTGGTGTGAGAGGCAGCTGCCATGTCACAGGTGTCCTAAGCCACCAAGGGCTCCTGAAATGCCCCCAGACACCCATTTCTGGGCCTCAGAACACTGAAGACCCTTCTCTTCTGTAGGTCTTCATTTATGCAGCAACATTTTTTATTATCAGCAATAGCCATTACAGTATTAGACAATACTGTTTTCTCCTCAGAATGAAAGTGTTAGAGATTATGTTTGAAAATACCAACATACTCAATTCAAAAAGGGCAATGAAGATAAAGGCTGGTGGAGATAATTTATTTCCTGATAGAGTTTATTTTCATTCCTGTCATGGATTCAGTGCTGAGCAGCCATCACTGGTACCCACAGAACTAAGAGAAGAGAAATATATTTTTTGATTAGTGGAAAACTGTCAGCTTGGGGCCAGAAAGGGAGGGCAGAAAAATGCACAAAGTAGTTAAAGAGTTCTTAAGCACACATGTTACATAGGTTACATTGCTGATATTTTCTAAGAAACTGAAATGCTACTCATGGGGACTGTTTTTCTTAAAAGTGTATCTATATTTTATACCTGTACTCTCACAATATAGAGCAAAATTTTAATTTTTCAATGTCTTTGTAGGCATATGCCATGGTGTGTTTTGAAATACCAGGAAAAAAAAATAGATTACTTCTCTTTTTGTTGATGACACAAGAGCAGGGTTGTTTGTATTATAAATACAAAGTTCTTCAGTGTTCATATGAACTCACAAGTGCAGCTTGGAATGAAAGCAGTGAAACACAGCACTGAAAGATAAATTTATTCATGACTGTTTGCAACATTTAGAAAGTAAGACCTGTTATCTCTTATCATGATTATGAGTATGTTCTCTTTATTTACAGGGGGAAAAAAAGCCAGTAGTGAAAGACCACATCATTAGTTGCTTAAGATTTAATGACACTCCATAATACAGGACAGACTGTAAGAGTGAAATTTCAGGTTCATAAGTTAGTATTTTGCATGTACTTAAAATACTGGAATATGTATTTTGTATAAATTTCTATTAAAATACTACATAAACTGTTAGTAAACCATAGTCACACCACTAAATATAGTTTGTGTCTGACTCATTTAAATAAATATGAAAGCTCAATATACAACCAAACTCCTTTGCCATGGAAACTCACTCCTGAGCTTATGACAAATTATCATAAAGTTGCTAAAAAAAGGACAAACAACAAAAGCTTTTTTTCATTATCCCTTAGCCAACTAAATTTACTTCTCCAAACTGGTCATCTGGGCTAACAACAGTAAGAAAGCATTTCACAGCAGACAAATGACAAGCATTAGCCTGATTTGCCTTCCTTCAGAGTAGCTCTAAAAAGAAAACTCTTAAACTCACTCTAGCCAAGTTTTTAAGATCTGTTCACACACCCACTCATCACATCTGCTGTCAGCTCCACACTTTTAAGCACTGCCTCAAGCTGCAGCCTGAGTGGAGCACCAAATCTGGCTTAGCAAACTGCAGAGTATTAAAGATCTTGCAGGCAGCTCGAGCTTTGTGCACCCCAACCACCCTTCCCCACATATCTGCTAGAACTCTTCCCATTCCCTGTGATTGTTAGTTCATGAGCCAGTGCATTTTCCTACCTATTGCCTCTGCAACGAAGCCTTTTTGTTTTGTTTTGTTTTGTTTTGTTTTGTTTTGTTTTGTTTTGTTTTGTTTTCAGGGGGCTGTGACTTTAATAATGTTTTCTTTTTGCAGTGTTACAAGACTTAGGTTAAGCACCACACAACCCTAAGGAAGAAATAGCAGAGTCTATTTATGCTGCATGCCACAAATGAGCCTTCCTTCTCAAGTGCAAGCTAAAAGCCTGTCCCTTTGGGTGCCATATGTTTTTGGCCCTGCAAATTATACTCAAAAGGTTTTGTTGCCTTATTGTGAGTTAATGACATCTGTCAATTCCAGATGTATACAAGAAAATAACTGCTTTAGTGAGGAACAGCTTTGTGCTCAGCTTTCTGCTCTTTGGGCTATTCCTAAACTTAAGGGATCCTCTGTTAAGGAAATCAGGGGTACCTACAAAAAAATAACAGACTGACTGCTTCTTCTAAGATTTAGCTCTCTGTCAGACTGCTCCTAGAGAAAAATTGCTTCAGCATTCCATTTTTTTCCCTAAATAATCAGACTAGTTCACCAAGCCAGTTTGGTTTGTTTTTCACTTTTTCAGACTTTCCATTTGAAGGCTTTGAAAGCTTCCAAAATCCACCATTAGGTGGTCTGTTTCTAGAAGAGTAATGTGATGGCTGTAATGCTAGGCTGCCAGTAGATCAGATTCCTGGCAAGAATTCTCTTGTCAAAAACAGCAATCAATATGCTGACTCACTGCTCACTGGTCATTGGGACCAGCTTTGAAATCCATAATACCATTGTAGGGCCAGGACTGGGGCTCATTTTTCTAAGACTCCTTGGCATGGAGGTCTGGCCTGAGGCTGCAGTAAATTAACTTCTCATCTTGGGATGAACCTGAAATGGAATAAGGTACTCCTGTTTCAGACAGTGAATTTGAACTAGCCCTTCAATTTCCAGCAGTTGCAATTCCTGCTCTGGTGTAGTTACTGCCACAGGGAAATATCCATTTTTGGTATCTGGTCTGGGCCATAAAAAGCAACACTGTGCCTCAATTTTGCAAGATTTGTAATATATACTTTTCTCCCTGACTGAGGACTGATAAATACTGAATACCAAATTTGGTGCAAAAACCCAGATTTGTAATTAGCTGTTATTTCTTTTCCAACAAAGTTTTATATACAGTGCTGAGAATCAGTGGTAGCAAGGAAGTCACAGAAGAATTGCTTCTCATTTGGACTACTTTCCCCAAGGGAAGATGAACAATGAGACAAAATAGGAAGGGGCAATGTTCTTTCCTCCTCCCCCTGACCCAGCCAAAACACTAATGTTTAAGGTAAAACTGCATCAACCTGTAGCAGACTGAAAGCATAAGTTTTCTCTTCATTATCAAACTTTTCTATCAGTCCTCTCTGAATTTTCATTCCCTACATAAAGAATTTTCACTCACTACATATACTTCTCATGTATATTTTACAGGCTTTTAAAGTTTTATATATATGTGTATATATATAATTATTTTTTTCCATTCCTGGAGAAGGAAGATTTTTTGCAGGTTTATTACAACATGCATCACTTGACTCCAAACTCTGAATTCTTAATCCTATGCTTGTTTTAGAAGTAGCATTTCAAAGAATTTACTGGTAGGGAAGTTTTCTTTATTAATTTAGTGTTCCAGCTGAAATCATGCTACAGTGTTCCACTGCAGGTTATATTTTCATTTGTGAACAACAATAAAATATTTTTATTGATACTTTATTCCTTTATCACTTTCTTCAGACCTTTCTATTTCAGAGCATTATTTCTTCAATTTATTTTCAGAATACCTGTTTTCAGTATGAAAAGCAATCCCAGTATGGAGAAATGTAACATTTCTACTTCATTCACCATTTCCTGGAAAAAAATTATTTTTGATTAACATAATGCTTACTATTTTTATGTTGATAATCTTAATCTTTGTTATGTTAATTTGTTGAAAATATACTGTGTCCTGAAAATATACTGATTAAAAATATATAATAAACAGTTATGCATGAATCATATTACTACTTCAATATATATACTGAAGTAGTAATATGATACAAGCATAACTGTCTATTTAAGTTTAATTACATAGAAAATAATTGAAAGTGCCAGATTAAATCTCAGCTCATTTTCTAAACAGTGTGTTTTTCTAAGCTGTGGAAAATTAATAGAAACTTTCTCACAAGACTGATGGTATTTGTGGTTTTACAGTAAAATATGAAAACTGCTCTTTTTGCTCATTTACACTAATTTTAGATTTATTTCAGACTTAGCTTATTCATCACCTTGAGAAGTGCTGATTGGTTGGTAGAGGTATGTAAAAAAATCTCCTAAAGGAAAACCATGAGCACAGTTGTCGTGTCATCTATCTTTTGAACATTCCAACACAGAAATTACTTTTGAAAAATTTTAGATGTTTGCTCATTATGGTTATCTGTCACTTTCCATGGTGTTAAATTTGATGATTTTTCTGCTTTAGGGAGGCAGTTGCCTTAAATATCCCGTGCTCTTGAGACTGTAATATTGACTTAATTTCAGGAAGTTAGTGGGTCAGCTTCTGACAGAGATTTTCCCTAAAATGTTACCTTCATCAGCAAGACAATATGTGCCTCAGTTCCTTAACTGTTATCCTGTGCCTTCTACTAAAACAACAAATGCTTACTGTGGGAAAGTGCAGCTTCATGAAGAATAAATTGACAAACTTTTTTAGTCCTTGCACTCTCATAGAGGAGGAGTCACCTGCTGCTTCTTTTTCAAGGTGCCTTTGCCTTCTAGCAGCTCCCAAGTCTGTGTTTGGTGACTGTCAAGTGCTAACACAGTACAAAGAGCAAAGAACAAAAGAAAAATTCCTAAAACAATCCAATTCAGGCTTTGTGCCTTGCAATATTGTTGAGGAACAACAGAGGTGAAGTCATTGTAGCTCCGATTCTGCAATTCTTTCAATCAGTCATCTGAAACACCTCAGGGGAAAAATGTTATGTTTCATCCAACCCCTCCTATATCTCAGCACATAGTTATTGCTTTAACAATTTTCTATTTCCTAGGTTACTTCAACATAGCTAGCTTTTTTTTTTTTTTGAAATATTTAGCTGCATTGCTGGTATACAGAGACAAACCAGAAGCCAATAACAGCATTTTATTGGATCAGTAAGGGAGTTATCCCCGGGAGAATTTCTGGAATGGAGGCCCCCTCCAGGCACCAGAGTGAAAACATGACAGACATGGCACTCTGAGCTGGCACCTGAACATAAGAGAGTGACAGAAGCAATCAGGGGGCACAGAACCAGGCAGGCCCCGAGAAGCTGCAAACAGCTGGGAGGTTTTTGCACACATACAAGAGCAATGCTGGAATGCACAGAATCTGTTGTGGGGAGCAAGTAAAATTCTTTAGGGTTTAAGCAGATTCTTTGGGGATTTTCTGGGAGAGTGTATCTGCCTGAAAAATGCCCTTATGGCTCTCACCATAAAACATACAGCATGGGCCTGAATTCAAGAGGAGAATTTCTCTCCCACCTCCACAACAGTTTTCAGATTTTAGTGTCTGGATATGTCCTCTCAGTACACACACACATATATACATTTATAATAATTTCATTTTAACATAACTAAGATAGAACTAAGGTACCCTGGGTTTAGATCTGAAAACATCAAAAATTGCTTTTCATCCCTGAGTTCTTATATGACAGATTTTGACAAAATTTCTGGTGAAATGATGTGTTTTTCTCCACAGCTGCCCATGTTCAGTGAATCAATCATAAGGCTTCCCAGAGAGAAGCAAGTAAAGCCATTTTCCCTGTGAGTTTGTTTTTCATTTACATAAATAAGCAATGTATCCCTTAACTATATTGTTACAGTTTATTTAGATTAATCCCTCAGTATATATAGTAAAGCATTTAGTAAACTTCACCATACAAAATGTCTCTCCCAAAGAGAGATGTTATACAGCTCCAGTCACCTAAATGCTAAGGTATGCTAAATTTTAAGACAATCCACAAGAAAATGGAAGAAAAATTAATGTTCAAGCAAAACAAAAATAAGCTCTGCCAATCAAAGTCAAACCACTGATTAAAGATTTTTTGGGTAAATAATTTCCTATTTTTGTTGTGAATGCACCAAAGCTTTCTGAATTGTTTCACATTACTAAACCAACTAATTGATTAACTAGTACATGATATACAGATAGGAGGCAACTGAGACATTACACAAGGAGATGTTCAAAAATTCATTTTTTATCTTGTTCTTATTCCAGTTTATAATTCTGGGTAAATTTTCAGCCCTTGAATCTGTTTTTTTGCAGCCAATGTACCCCAGGCTGTGCAAGAAGAAGCATGGCCAGCAGTGTGGAGGAGGTGGTTCTCCCTCTCTTTTCTCTTGTGAGACCCCATTTGGAGTATGGCATCCAGCTCTGGCATCCTCAGCACAGCAGCAGGGACCTTCTGGAACAAGTCCAGAACAGAGTAATGAGGATGATTACCCATAAGAGAGCTGAAACACCTCTCTGATGAGGAAAGTCTGAGAGATCAGGGGTTGTGGTCTTTCAATACTTAAAGGGGACTTATAAGAATGAGAGAGAGGGACTTTTTCCAAGGCCTCTAGGACAAGAGGCAGTGGTAAACAGAAAGAAATTAGATTTAGATGGGATATAAGAAGAAATTCTTTATTGTGAGGGTGTTGAGGCACTGGGACAGGTTGCCCAGAGAAGCTGTGAATGCCCCACCATAAGAAGTGTTCAAGACAAGGCTTTAAGCAATCTGATCTAGTGGAAGATGTCCTTGCCCATGTCAGAGAGGTTGGACCAAGGTGGTCTTCAGAGGCCCTTTCAATCCCAAAACACTCTGTGATTCTCTAGTCATACATAAAAGTTGGTGTTGCTCTGCTTGTGCATCTCCTGGCAATACACAGTCAACTCTGCAAGTAGCTGCCCCAGGGGGCATGCACCTGCTAGATTTGGCTCAATTTCCTTAAGTTTTGTGATTTAGAAATTACACCAAAATTTATTGCTCATCTTCTTATCAATTTGATCACTACCTTCTGTAGGAGGGCTAGAGTGTAGCAAATACATAGTGAGAAGTCATCCAAGATATTATGGCAACCATTATTCACAATTAATATGCAGAATCACTGTAATAATCTAAAATGGAACAAATCAAACAAAGTGAATAATATCTCTGATGAAAATAGTATTAAAATAGCCAGAATGCTTTATCACTATTTTTACAGTACTAATTAATGTCCAGAGTACTGAATAATATTGAAACTACCAACTGGGCAAGGCCCTGCAATATTTCTTAACATAATCCAAAAAAAGAACACCCCAGAGCTGTGTCAGGCCAGATTTTTGACAGAGTACTGATTCCTCTTCCTTTTGTCTCAGTGTGCTGCTTTCTTGTTCAGTCCTTGCAGGGTTTTGTGGCTGCTTTTTCATGGAAATGAACATGTTGAAAAAGTTTTGCTTTGTAAGAATCTTCTGAAAGTATTAACTTCTGGCTGTTTGTTTTTGGTTTTTTGAATAGTGATTTCTCTGTTTTCATGATTCCATGAAACAGTAAATAACAGTAGATAAAATTTAATGCTACAGTTGGCTTCATTTCTAACACAAATACTCTACATCTTCAATATCCAAGGCTAGGTTGTCACAGAGCACCTGCTGGCTGATGAGAACAATAAAGAAGAGAAGAAAGAGATACTGTATGTAAAATCATTCCAGAATGACCTTGTCTAAGGAAAAGTTGAAAGTTTCAGCTTGGAGAAATGAGAAGTAATGTGGAAAAGTTTACCTTGCTGATCCTTAGTGCTTCAAATGGAAAGTACCAGCCAATGTAACTGAGCAGCCTCAGCACCACTACTTTGTGCTTTTCAGGAATAGAACCTCAGTAAATAGTAAGGGCTGAACTCACTGTGGGAAAATCTGGGGCTGTTATGAGCACTGCATTTAATATGAGCAACCAAGGTAAGTAAAAGAGAAAGCTATCCCTTGTTACTCAATGTGCTGTGATCATTCTTTTCCTCCAGTCTAGACTTTAGACTTTCATTTTCAATAAGTGTAATGAAAAAGAACAATGTTTTTTCTGCTTCAGATCTCAAGCCCAGAGATTTTTCACAGACTCACAGAATGGCTGGAAGGACCAATGGAGGCCATCTAGTCCAACCTCCCTGCTCAAGCATGTTACTCACGATTGTGTCCAGGCAACTTTTGGATCTCTCCAGAGAAGGAGACCCCACAGTCTTTCTGGGCAATGTGTTCCAGTCATCTGAACAGTAAAGGTGCTCTTCCTCATGTTCAAGTGGAACTTCCTTTGTTCCAGTTTCTGCCATTGCCTCTTCTATTACTCAGTACTACTGAGTAATACTGGGAAGAGCCTGGTTCCATCCTCTAGCCACACTCCCTTCAGATATTTATTGCTGTGGACCCCTCTCAGTCAGCTCTTCTTAGGACTAAACAGACACAACTCCCTCAGCCTTTTCTCATAAGTGAGGAGCTCCTGTTCCCACATCATCTTTGACCTCTACTGGATCTGCTCCAGCAGCTCCATGTCTCTGTTGTACTGAGGAGCCCAGACCTGGACGCAGTGCTCCAGCTAAGTCCTCACCAGGGCTTTCTTGTGCAGAAAGATTTTATGCAGAAAGCTCTTAAATTCTTAAATTAGCAATATTTTACAAAACAATTCTTCTGCAGTTAAGGCTTTCTGTGGTCAAAAATTCATGGTGCCTTTGCCCAGATATTTTTTGCTGTTGAAGATCACTTCAGAAACAGTGAGTATATCAGCAATGTATCAGAAACATCAGGGAAGAAAGCTGGGTATGAAACTGTATTTTAAAATTGTGTCTATATTTTCAGTGTTATAAACCTCTTACATTCAAAACCACGCTAACTTTTTTTCCTCCCCTTCCACCCCAGCCTGAAGTAATGAGGCTCATTTAAATGAGATTTTAAAAAATAATGTATTTTAGATTTTTTTTGTTAGACTGGATGGTTTATAAGCCTTAGTCTTCTCATTTTCAAGTTTTCCCTCTACAGTTATGAAATCTAAGTGTTCATATTTTTCATAATGAAGGCTAAGGTTGCTCAGCAATCTTATATCTCCAGGAGTTAAGGATTTAGAAAAAAAACATCAAATACAACAAAATGCATGTTAAAGTCAAAGGAGTTGGCAAGACCATGTTTTAGTGGCTATCTAGCAGTAAAATCATGCTGAAAAATTTGTTTATTTATAGTGGATGAAACCCATGAGTATTTACAGAAAAAACATTAAATTTACAGTAATAAAAGCAATCAAAATACCCATTCTGTGACTTTTCTAATCAAGGGGATTCTGCTTCTCTGTTGATATATAAGCAACAATCTGACAGCAATTAAGCTTATATCCTATATCATTGAAGGCAAATGAATTTTGATTTTGCTCAGATTGTCACACCTCATTCTAGTTGTGTTTGTGATAGCCAGAATTAATGGGTCATATGAAGTCAGCCAGATGCTCAGAAGAGAAATGCTCTTAACTGACTTAGTTTTAAATTCACATAGGACAGTTCTTACTTTCTTATAGATACAGCATACTTTGTCACTCTTAATGATTTCTTGCTTTAAACCAACTAGTCTAAGTCCTCTTTGGAAAGTAAGATTTACTGCAACTTAAAAAAGAAGCTTCAGACATCACAAAGTGCCTTATCAAAATATATTATACCAATGCACAGAGGAATACACAATTATAAGCAATCCAATAACCTGTTCTCATCGAGATATTCTATCAACAATCATAAAAGGCCTTTAATGTGCTTTGAGATTATAGTGAGGCTGATACAGGTGCACAGTCTTTTTTCAAAAAACTGTATATTCCAAGGTAGAAGAATATTCTTTATACCAACTTTCTGATGCTAAGCTTTGACAGAACAAAGACTGCTTGAGAACAATTCTCAGTGGCAGTACATTTTTAAGCAAGCTATGGTGTTAAACATGAGAAGGTGAAAAGCAGCTTTATTTTTTTTTCCCTACATATAAGCTCAACCTTCAAGCTGTCAAAGTGCCTTAACTTTCAGTAACTTCAAACTTAAAACATGCTTTGATATTTTAAAAAGTAAAACGTGTGGACAAAACCCCACTGAAGTATAACACATCAATATGAAAGTTGCTAACCTATGCTCAAATATAGTGCAGGAAATAAGGGGTGAAATTGCTCTCTTTAGGAATTGCACTTAGAAAGTCACAAATAGAACAGAATCACAACCCACCTGATCAGGAGATTTGGGTCTTTTTAGTCTTTACCCCTGTTGGCCATTTTCTCTTCATGTTGGAAAGAGAGAAATTTGAGTATTTTGCCAAAGATGTTCAAAATCTGTTTGTAATCTATCAAATGGGTATGTTGAAACTCCAGACAAGTCCTCTCAACCTGTGCAGAACAAATGCAACATCTGTACAGAAAGGATTTTCCTAATATGGACCTGCTGTTTGCAGACAAAGAATTTGTGGGTGGCTGGAGGCCACCTTGGGCACAGAGATCATGAAATGGTAGTTTAAAATTCTTGGAGAAGTAAGGAGAGGAATAAGGAGAACTGCTAATGTGGAGCTTCTGGAGGGCAGACTTCAGCCTGTTTAGAACCCTGACTGAGAAAGTCTCTTGGGAGCCACTCCTGAAGGGGCAAAAGACTCCAGAAAGACTGGAAACTTTTCAAGGAATTCTTAAATGTGCAGAAGCAGACCATCCTCATGTGTTGAAAGATGAGATGATGGGGAAGAAGACCAGATGAGAGCTTTGTCTGAGAAAAAGGAGAAACATAAAAAAGGGGAAAAAAGGAGAGTTTATGACCATTGGAAAAAGGGGAAAGCCACTCAGGAGGACTACAAAGATGTCATGAAATTGTCAGGGAGAAACTCAGGACCAGAGAGCAGCAGGAACTTATTATAATTGCTACCAAAAAAAATTCAAAATAATATCAAAAATCTTCCAAAACTCAATAAAAGCAGTTTATTTTAATATATTTGCAACAAAAGGATGGTTATGGAAAATCTCTATCCTTTATTGCAGTGGGGAACAAAGCATGAGGACAAGACAAGCCAGCCTCCAGCTGTGTCAGGAGAGGTTTAGATTGGATATTGTGAAGACTTCACCAAAGGGGTTATCCATCACTGAAGCAGGCTGCCCAGGGTGATTGAAGGGGCTGCATTACCTGGAAGTATTTAATAGACATGCAGGTGAGTCACTCAAGAGCATGGTTTGGTGGTGTACTTGGCAGTGCTGGGTTAGAGGTTGGATTCTGTGGTCTTAGAGGTCATGTCCAGCCTAATGGATTCCATGATCCTCTATATAAAATATGCATGGTATATCCATTATATATGCACTGCAGAGACATTCTGAGTCTTCTGCACTCATAACCCACATTCTGGCCATCCAGATTACTCAGAGGCATAGAATAAGTACTAGTACTGCAATTAAGCTCAAATTTCAATAACATATAACCTAGCAAAATCCTGAAACCATTTCTCTGGTTCCTGAACTAACATAATGATAAACAGACACAACATACTAAAGATTGCTTTGGTCTTTGAGCTAGGATAATCCTAAAGTTAATAAAATAATTAAGTTATATGATAATATGATATATGATACATGTTCTTACCTCATCAAAGTCCATTCAGATGAATCTAAGACAAATGTCACTGCAGTTAATTTCTAAGTAGTTATCCCATTAACTTTGAAGGACTAGATCAATACTAATTGGGTCTAATGCTGGAAGATATCAAAAATTCAATGTATTGCTTCACCTGGCAAATTCCTGTATCAATCACAAGATACTGACAGAAAGAATAATACTGAAAGTGCACAAAGAAGGAATGATTCACTCTTCTTGACTTTTATGAAATGATTGCATCAGAGAAGATTTTCTTTCTGTTAGATTAGAGTTTGGCAACACTTCCCTTCTGTCCAACAACATTGTTCAGACAAGCCAAAATATTTCATGCAAATTTAATTAGGACACTATTTTTAGGGGATACTTTTCTGAATCCCTTGCTACATTATCCTGTCATAGAAAAGAGAATCAGAGCTGGCATAAATTCTCAGCAGCAATGGCTGCATGTTTAAAGTGCGTTGCTCCAGGGATCAGCAGAAGGGATGGAGAGCTGGAGTTCAGCAGCTCCTGGGGCAGTTTGAGCTGGGAGACACAATTAGTCCTGCTGGCTGTGGCCCCAGAATTACCTACTGCTCTCTGTGACTGCCCAACACCTCCCTCAGCAGCAAACCTGGCTTTATGAGGCTCTGCTGGACTGAACAGTCAATGGGACCAAGGCCATTTTGTCACTTCTAGGACACTGACTAGGCTAAACTGCTGCCTGCTTTGCCCAGAACAGTTACAGAGAGATCCAGATGGAAACCATAGCTTTTCAATAAGAAAAAGTCTTAACAGATGGACTACACACAAAGCGTAAATCAAAGAATTTTAGAGTTTTCATTTTTAATCTCGGTGCTGAACAAACCCCTGAAGCCATCCCAAAATGGATTTTCTCCTCTTCTGGTCAAAGTTTGCTTTAGTTTACCTGGGAAAATATGAGTGGAATGGTTCAGTGTAAACTTATTTGCACTTATAAATAAAAATAAGCATAAGTAGTAAAGAAATCATCACAAATGCATAAAATAAGCAGGAAAATCTAATTATCTTTAATATGAGGAGATCCCCAGTAAGTTTTTTTCAGTGTAAATATATATATATATTTCTCTGTATATGCAGAAACCTCTTTACATTCTTTTAGACAAAATGTTTAACACACAGCTAGACAAGTCCATAATATACTGGATGAGCAATTGACTGAAAGGCCAGGCTAAAAGAGCTGTAGCAAATGGGAGTATATCAAGTTGGCAGCCAGTCACTAATGGGCTTCTCCAGGGTTCAATTTTAGGGCCAGTAATTTTAATTTTTTTCCAATTATCTTTGTGAGGGAGTGGAATGCCTTTTTAACAAGTTTGCCAGTGATACTAAATTAGGAGCTTTAGACCCCCTTGAGGTTAGAGAGACCTTACAAAGAGATCTGAATCGACTAGAGAGCTGGGAAGCACCAATCACAATGAAAGCTACCAAAAGCAAGTGCCAGATTCTCCACTGAAGGTAGCATAATGTTGGCTCTGCATGAAAACTGGGCGATGAGAGACTGGAGAGCAGTGGCTGATGGCAAGTTGGGTGTTAGTTGGCAGTGTCACCTGGCATCTGGGTGGGCTAGCTGTGGCTTGGGTGCATCAAACACTGTCACTGGAACACACTCCCAGAGAAGTGGTCATGGCACCAAGCCTGTCAAAGTTCAAGCAGTATTTGGATGATTCTCTCAATTTGTTTGTAGGTTGTCCTGCAAGGAGCAGGGAACAGGATTGGGTGTCCCTTAGGGACCCTTCCAACTTGAGATTACCTATGATTCTATTATTTAATGTATATTTATAAACAAAAAGTTTCAAATTTGTAATTATAAATAAATAAATAAATAAATAAATATACACACACACACACACACACACACACATATATCTGTCCATGAAGCTGCCTGTTTTGTATTTTCTGACTACTGTAATACAGTCATCAAAGAAGAATCAAGAGTAGAACTCAGGCATGCCTGACTCCCATGGCTCATTTCCAAGCACTTTAGAATAGTCTCTCTTGAATAATTATGGTTAATTTCGTCTTTTTTTTCTCTCCTTCCTATTGATTTGATATTCTTTTACCCAATTAACTATCATCTTCTTGAGGCCAAGATTAAATGAAATTATTAGTGTGATGAAGTTTTCTTCCATATAGTAATAAAACACTTAAAATATAATAAACTCCCTGGAATTAAAAGTCTGAATTCCTCCTTTCTGCTTACCTTTATTTTAAATGTATTTCCCAGTAGTCAGAAGAGCAAAAATATCTTCCATCTCTTTTTCTTTATCTTGTTATCAAAATTGAGCTATCATTTATATAAAAAATGCATATATTATGGTCAGCTGGCAAGTATACAGCCCTTGTTTGCCATGACTGAAATTAGAAGCACTAAAATTATTTGATACTAGATATCTATCCTAGCTACTATTTCTCTCAGATTTTTTATATGAAACTTATCCTTACACCCAGTTTGAATACATTAAAAACTCAATTTTGCTTATCTTGTGGTATGGGAGTTTTAATTCCAGAATCTTCTTTTCAAGTGAACTTTGCTCTTTTAAGTGCTTATCAAAATTCATCCGAGGCCAGAGAGATATTTAGGCAGTACACACAAAGAACAAATCAATTAGTGAGCCAAAGTGCCTTTTAAGATCAAAGCCAAGAATGGATTAGAACTGCAGAGATGTTGATCACAGAGGCAAAAGGATACATGACAAGGTCCAAAATTACTTTCTAGAGGTGTGAGGAAAAAACTGAAATCATCAATTTCAATCATTTATTGAAAAAATAATAACTCCTCTACTATTGACAAAGGTAATTGAGAAGTATATAATCAAAATATTTTCCACAGAGGAGAAACTCCTTGGTATCTCAGTTTCTTTTAAAAAATCAAGCTATTTATTTTGCCAAATTTCAAAATAATACTGATTCTAGGAGTCTTCCAAACAAGTCTAGCAAGTCCTGACAATGGCAAAAATCCTGGACTTTTGAGAATTAGAGGCTGAACAACTGATAGTCCTCTTCTTCAAAAAAAACCAAAACCGCAGAACTTATGCATAAATATGTGATTCATAAAAGGCTTTAAGTGGGAAAACTGCTCTTGAGGAGCTAACATCCAAATCCCATTTGTGACAGTAATTTTTCAGATTACCCTTGAGTCTCTGGGTCTGGAAAAGCTCACAGCTGAGGTGTCAGCCAACCACTCCAGCTGGTAAAAAAGGATCAATTTTTTACATTATTAGAAATAAATCATAATCTGAGAAATGTATTTTTAACTGGTATTTGTTCCCTAATTAGTTGAATCATCCATTCAATTCTGATCACATTTGTAATGTTTTGCCATAAGAATTATTTGTGTTGAAAGAGAATATGTATAATATATAAAAATTATATGTGCATATATTCTACATAAATTTATGTTCTATTAATATATACTTAAAATATACATGAAACATAGGAAAAAATGACAAGCAAATGCATACAGTGTCTAGTTTTTGCTGTGTTTAGTCTCACTTATAGATGTCCTCATTATCTTAGCAAACTTATGCATGTCATGAAATTAAAGCCTGCAGCAAAAAATACAGTTTAATAGCAGGCCTTTATAAATAATAAAAAAATTAAAATAAAATTAAATTAAAGGAAGAAAAAGGATAACAAAAAAGAGGTGGAGCTAGGAGAAAAGGTGGTAGGATTCACGGATAAACCCAAGTGAAATAAATGGGTATGATGAATAGTACAGGAAAATACACCATTTGCCCAATAAATTTATAATTTGTGTAGAATTAGTTAAGTCTTAGCTAACCCTGTTCAACATTGTTTATAACTGAATTGGTGAAAGAAAAACACATTTTAATTGTTAAACTGCTTTTTCCTCACAAACACTGTACATCAGGTTTCAGACTGAAAAATTAAAAATCTCAGGTTATTTTATTGTCATATTTACATTTTTTTGTATTTTTTTCTAGCTGCAGTGGACATGCATATCACTTCATTTTGCCATCTTTGCACAATTTTTCTGATATGTGGGACGGAAATATCTTTTTCTTCCTAAGTGGCTAATTTCAAGTATTTGTGCTGTGTCCTTCATAAAAAATATAGGTTTAGATTTTGAAAAGGGGCAGCAGACGTCTCTCCTAGAGCTAAGTTCAAGCTGAGCTAAGCAAAATCTGGTTGTGCAAAGATGGCACACTGATACCAGTCCTACACTTGCTCTTGCTTGGTAATTTATCAGGCAATTCATCCAGTGCTCAGTCGAAATCCTTGGAGCTGCTGTTCCTGACTGCACATTCCACTGCTGGTGCATGTGAATGGGGCATCAGATTGGAAGGGCAGTGAGCACTTGTGCCTGTGATTTCCCAGTCCTCTGTTTGCTGCTGCAAAGTGTGAGAAGAGAGAACCTTCCTCAGCTTTTCTTGCTGGAGGATACCCTGCCACTGGTTTCTCTGGCAAGTTCCAGCCTCTGATGAGGTAGCCCATAGTTTACATTACTGACCTACACCTCATCTTCTTCAGGAGACAGGTAACTTCAGGTGGCTCATGAGGATCCTTCTGTTATACTGAAGGAGCAGTCCTACAAATCTCAGCCTCCTACATGCAATTCTGCATAGAAACCACCAAATCTAATCAAGGCCGCTTGAGAATCCGTATGTTGTTTGACATGGAATGATACCAGACAGTTAGTTTCCAGCAGAACTGAAATAGCTAAGTGTAACCTGGCCTTTTTTTGGAGACAACCACCCCATGAATTGCAAACTATCCTGAGAGCAGGGATTAGAAGCAGTGACTGCTTTCTAGTATCTGACATTCCAACAGAGAGATGTGAAGTCGAGCAGAAGGCAAAGAGCTCCTGAGAGCTCATAAACATCAAATAAGCTAGTTGCCTTTCCATCAGTAACTGAAGAAGAGTTTTTTAGCCTTTTATAAAGAATGGCAATCAGAAAAAAAAAAAATAAAAACAAGGAAATTCTCTGATGTACTTATTTGGAACAGACCAATTCATCTGTCTGTAGAGTTGTTCTAATGACCCATTTATTTTAATGGCTCATTAAAATGTAAAAGTACAGTGGAAGAGGAAAGAGCTGGAGACATTTCCAAAGGTGTAGGGAGAATGCATTTATTCTACTATATTGGGAGGAATGGGTACATACTTTCACATTTTAAATCAGGCAACTTAGAATTCTAGGATTATTACCTATCTCAAAAAATGCAATAAAAATTGCATACAGAAAATATTCTTGTTGATATAGAAGGTAAGCACTTATATAATGGTAAGGTTTGGGATAATTGCTACGAAGTACTGCTAAATATTATCCATTTGATCAGTAATAAGCCTATCAAATATTTTTAGTGGGACTTGGGATTTATAAGTGGCATAATTAGCTCCTCTATGCACAGAGAGAAGCTTACCTGTATTCAATACAACAAACCTTTAAAATTTAGGAGTGGCAAGTGGTTAAGTACCATAGAATCATAGAGTTGTTTAGTTTAGAAAAGACCTTTAAGATCATCTGCCTTCAAGGTAGCACTACCACCATGTTCACCTCTAAACCATGTCCTCAGGTGCCACATCCACAAGGCTTTTGAGCCCTACCAGAGAATGTGACTCTACCAATGTGTTCCAGTGCTTTACAACTGATTCCATTAAAAAAATTTTCCTACTGTCTCATGAAATAAAGTGGTAAAATGTTACAGAGACAGTCATGGTTCCTTTGCTAATGGTAGTTGCTATTTTTTTCCTCATGATCACAGAATCATAAAACAGTTTGGGTTGGAAGGGACCTCTAAAGATGAATTGTGCAAGTGAGTTACTGGTGTAGAAGTGTCACTGATGGGAGACTGACTTGGGCTTGTGTCTGCAGGATTGTGCTGGTCATCTTGTCAAGCTCTCTTTCATCTTCCCTAACCCTGTGTGGTCTGCTCACCTCCTCCCACAACTTCTCAACTTGGCCACAGAACTCCTCAACCAGCTCTTACCTCCTGTAGGCAAGATTCAAAACTTAATTCAGCTTTTGAATTTTATGCCAAATTTTCATTTTTCCTCCTTTTCTATTTCTCTGCATCATGCAGCATGAAAGAATTCAAAGCCTTTAAAGGTTACTTAATACAATATAATGTATATCTTCTCATTCAGGTATTTGTATCAAGGGAGAAATAGGTTCTGAGGTAACTAGACAAGAAAGTTACACAAGCAATAAAAAATTGGACATTTGGGACTTCATACAGAGCACATAGTGATTTTAAAGAGGTGAAGATCACATAATTTCCTTTATATCACTCTTGATTTATGCTGCAATAACTGCAAGGAAAATTCAATCTGTATTGTGATCTATAAGCACACAACTGAAAATTATCAGGATAATGGCTGTCTGCTCATTGAGGGGCAGGCAGCAGAAGACAAACCATGGAAACATGAACAACAAGACACAGGTCTCCCCTTCCAGGGCTCCATCCCACAGTCCCTAGGGTGAAACAAGAGAGCCCCAAGGGTGGCAGCCAAGGATGATAAAAACCTGGATGACTATGCAAGTTTCTGACAGGGCACAGCTGAGACCAGGACTTCTGCAGTTTCAGTGGGGAGGGACTGCAGCCCCAGGCTGAGAAATGCTGAAAGGGGCTCTTTGGTCCATGGGTGCACCTAGGGAGAGGCTCCAGGTGAGGTTGGTCAGGGCACTGGTGCACACAGGTCCTGAAAAAAGCAAAGTATTAGGCTGTGAGGCTGCAGGAACTTAAATTAGATGGCTGTAATGGGAACTTCTAATCCAAAAACCTGTGGCAAGAACAGCTTCCCAAATGCCTGCCAAAACATTCTCAGCTATAATACAAGAAATACCAAAGCAATTTCTGTCTCCTTCTGGCAACTGGACACAACACATGGGTCTAGATCAAACTGTGCAATTTTCCAAACTAATTACAACATCTAATAAAGATTTCCTTGAATAATCCCAAATACTAATTTAAAAAATTCAAAAAGGTCCAATGTTACTGTATTACATTTCCTTGCCTACTTGATTTTTTAACCAGAAATTTTAGGGCCATATGTGTTTGGTCAGGCAGAGACTTTTGAATATATGAGCTACAAGAGAACTCACTCTTCCACCTTTGGTGATTAGAATTGCTCTTCCTGGTCCCCAGCATTGCCCAGGAGCTGATGGTATGGTTAGGCCTTCATCAGTCAACCAGGTCACCTTGCATCTCACTCTTTCCATGTGGGAAATAAACTTTTTTCTTGCCCTGCCTTGAAAAGTGGAACCTCATCTATTTATTATATTAGGAGCACAGCCTTTGAACCAACAGCATCCTTGAAATGTTGCTTGAGAGTGTGCTAGATGGCAGAGATCAAATCATGCCAGGCAGGGCAATAGCCCTTAAGCAGCACTGGTGCTTGTGTGGCCATGCTTCAGATCATGGCCTGGCCTTTTCCAGGGGATCAGTGTAAGCTCTGGGTAAACAGAAAGCACCCAGTTTTCTCTGAGTCCTGGTCTTTCACTTTGCTTCCTGCTTCAACCACAATTAAGGACCCCTAACTCAGTCCCTGTCTCCTGAAGCTTTTTCCAACCACACATACTCACATCATCTCAGCTGGCACAATCACTTCTTTTCTTACAGAGTACTCTTGATGAAAGCATAAAGTCATCAGGCATCTTCCCAGGTGCCCAAGAAACACACATTTTACAGCTGGGGAAGGAAACATGAAACAGCAGCTGCATTTTTACCTCTCATCCTGACATATTTAACTGCATGTAGGCAGGCTAGGAAGTGTTAAAGAAGTGGCTATTCATTTTAAACTTCACACACAGACTCAGACATTTGTATTATCCTAAGAAATTTAATTTCCAAGGCGCTCACCAGCCATTGCAACATTTTCACAGACTGCATAAGCTTGTGAATCAAGCAGCAGTGTTATTCCCACAGAGGGTAATTAGTGAATTCATAGAAAAACACCAAAGTGATGGAATTGAGGGCAGCACCCAGCAGCTACTATTAATGTTGTTACCAAGAGCTAAAGGTAGCACGAAAGTTTTTTTACTTTGCTTTACCAAGAACATCTGTCACACTGGAGTATGGGGATTCCTGCTCCTGGTACAAAAGGATGCTTTTGTGTGCAGCTTGTCAAAATCTAAATTTTGTGTGGTTTTCTTTTGAGTTTTTGTGTGGTTTTTTTTTAAATTTTTAATATGTTTTCTGCAGTGTTTAACATGTTTTCTTCAATTATTCTCTTTGTCTGAACCAAATAAATACAAAAATACCTTCATCAAAGTCATGATTTACATCATTACTAGCAGGAATTGCTGTAAGATTTGCATGTTTTCCATCTTCTTTCATCCACCATGTGGGTTGTTGAGGGTCCTCTTGTGCTACCAGTGGAGCACATGCAGGGTAGCCAGTGGCTGGGTAAAGAGACCTGGAAGCTTTAGTTGAGCCTGGACACCTGGGAAATACATCCCTGATTTTTCAAAGCAGCCTTGTTGTTATTGTGTAGCTTTAGCCATGATTCTTATGGTTTTTCTGGCAAAAATGGGAGGAAAAATCTAGATAGTTGTGACAGTATTAGTAGTGTTTCTGTAAAGAAAAGCAATATAACTTTTTTCATCTGCCTGAGTTGTGGAGCAAATTAATTATTGGAAGTGTTCAAATAACTATTCCTGAAATTCACTATATATTTTTGTATTTGCATGGTAAAAGTAAAGGATTAATTTCACTTATGGTAATACTGAGCATAAAACTCAAATGGAAGTATCACTAATTACCTTTTATTACTTTTCTGTGAAATCTCTACAGAGGTTTGTTTTTAACCACATCTATGAGCAATGACTTAAGTGTATTTTGTGTAACTAAAAAGATGCTGATTTTTAAAGGAAAGTGTTTTTTCTGGAGTCTTGGGTCAGGATATGCACCACATAATTAAGTTAGCACATTATGGAGGGATAAATTGCACTACTTTTTTTGCCTTCTTGAACCAAGAAAACCCACTGTTTATAGTACTCTGCACTGAGCCACCTATCTTTTTTTACCACATGTTGGTTTGTGTCTATTCAGTGTAAAATTAATTAAAGGAATTTGTGTACCTAATATTCCTCTCATCAGTGAGGATCAAACTTCGAGATTTGCATTTCCAAAAGTACTTTTTATTTCTACAGCAAATAGTTTAGGTTTTACTAGGGAGCAAGTAAATTTAATTTTCCCACAGTAGCCACTAGAAAATAAGATATCTAAGGAGAGATATTACTGATCCACCAGGAGCTGCTGGGAAAAAGCCAATTTCTCTCCTGGAGGAAATTATAGCAGCAGTAATTCCTCAGATTTTCTGGCATAACATGTCAGTTCACTACTGACAAGCTAAGGTCAGACAAGCCTGCTCAGGATGTGAACACAGCTTCTTGTCCCATACATAGTTTTTCAGCATGTGGCAAGATCTGCTCTCAGTCATTGCTTTACACCTACAATTACTGGAGCAGTTTTTGCAGACTAAAACAAAACTCCCAAAGATGAGGATCTTTTCCCAAAAGGTTTTAAATTTCTGCACTACCAGTTAATGTGTTTTCTACAGCTTGGGAGGCTGTATAAAATGCTGCCATTAGGGAAGCCCTAAGGATTGTGTTCAGCACACAGCCTCACACAGCCTGCTTAGGACAAGTGTGACAGAGGAGGTCACAGAAAAGAAAGTGAACATCCATCTGATCATTTCCTTGCTCTCTCAGCAGCCAGACTGATTGTCTGCTTCAGCTTCCTGGACCTTATGAGAGGAGACAGTTTATAATCCTTGGAAAACCTCACCTCTTCCAGACCACAGAAAAGTTCCTCGTGTCAAGCCTAAGCAAAAAGAAAATGTCCTCCTTCCCAGAAAGGCAAAAATCAGAGAAGCAAAAAGCTACCAGACAGCAGCAAGAGTGCTCATTTCCAAGAAGAAAATGTTTTCTCTTTCATAGGAACCTTTGTCTCTCCTATGTAGATCCTTGCATCTAATTCTATTCTCTCTCTCCCTCCCTCCATTCCTGGCATGGAGTTTACCAAAAAGGAGTTGAACTAGCAATAGCAAATTAGATTATAATGCATTCTGACAGTTAATATTCCGCTTCTCTCTCCTATTTTAAAATTTAAGCTTTTGCAAAAACATAGCTAATGCTAATTCCAAAGGACTCCTATTGCTTGGATCAATTTTTCCTTAGTGTGTGTATGGGGTAGAGGAGCCTGAGTCACATGGCTAGATCTTTCACTGGTGGGCATCACTGCAGTTCCATTTATATCAGGCAAAATGCTGTTTATTTACTGCAGCCTTGGAAAACCAAAGGCACTCTCAAGATTCATTCTTGTATTTGCAAATTTATCATGTACCATGATGCTCACAGACTGTCAATTTTACAAATTTTAATTGTCACAGAGACTATCACGAGTATTGTCTTGGATTCCAGAGACAGTGCTGTTAGATGAAGGAGTCCTGATCAGAAGACTGCTGTACATGAAAGAGGTGGTGGTGACCCACACTGCAGTTCACATGGCTGCTCAGTGCTGTGCTTTGTGTGTCCCGTGGCTGTGCAACCACCTCACCCAAATCATTGCTGCCTGAGGCTCACCACAGCAGAGAGGCTGCAGGCAGCTCCCACATGGCATCAGCCACTGTGCCCCTGCACATCCTTGCCTTTGTCCAAAACCACAGTCAGAAATTCCTCAGGTGAATATCCCTTTTGTTTAAAATTACTAATAGGGCTGATTTAGGAAAATCCTGTAAGGTCTTGAATGACTGAAATGAGATAACCTTTCCATGGACAATATCTGTGTGGTGTACTGTGCATTGGATGCCCAGGCATTCCCACTCAGTCCAGAATATCCTTTATAATTTTTAGCTCTAAAAACATGGCCTTTTAAACAATAATTTGCAATACCTGAGTGCTTTTCTTAACAGGTTAATAAAAACCAGTAAGCCAGTGTTTCAGGTATATGAGTAAAAATACCATTTTATATTGCTCACATATTTTAAAAATGCTTTTCCAAATGAAAGTGTTACCAATAGTATCAATTTTATTATTTAGAAGTTACCTACTTTGGCTATTGCATCTGTAGGAATGTTTTGCATGAAAATACTTAATTAAACTTATCCTTAATCGAGGTCAGTAGTTCAGCTGAAAATATTTCACAATTTATCACTTATTTTTTTTCCATTCCATAGTTAAAACTGAATCTGTTTATATTCCACATTGAGAAATTCTGGTGGGTGTGGTGTTTTGAAAAAAATTGTGTCAAATGCCTAAAGTACCA
Organism: Luscinia megarhynchos; assembly: GCA_034336665.1. NCBI lineage: Eukaryota > Metazoa > Chordata > Aves > Passeriformes > Muscicapidae > Luscinia > Luscinia megarhynchos. The sequence continues at coordinate 8,983,417 of JAPFBE010000002.1, forward strand.
GTACAGTGAGGAAAAAATGCTTTGTGGAAGTGCTATCTTCATGTTATTAAATTAATTAAATTTTTATTTATTCACTCTAGCAGTTCAGTTTAACATGCACAGAAAATTGTCTTCATGGTAAATTCTTACTGTGACCACAAAATTCTGCTTGAACAGCAATTCTGAACTCACGAGCAGGTGCTTAACTACAAGATCAGGTTTTCTAGTTGTTTCCATGTTCTACAGCTTTGTCAAGCCAGCTGTCAGCAGAAGGATATTTTACTGTCAGTATCAGTGCATTTACTAATGATACAATAGTACAGATGGTGTGGAGGCTGGGCTGTGGATGCACACAAGTAAAAGAAATTCCAGTTCCCATAAATCAGTCTTTATTCAGAGTACCCAGTCTCACATGCTATATACCTCTAATAAATAACCATTATTCTGAGAAAACACCAAGTCAACTCAATAAAGTCTTGAAAAATGCTACTACATCTTGTCACATATTCTGAGAAATCTCAACCAATATCTATTAATTCTGGATGAGCTCTCTAGGGGGAATGATAGTAAATAAAAGAAGAGTAGGACCCAGAGGACTCAGAGTTTGCCAGATGATGGAGTAAGGGATAAGTTGTTTTCTGGGTAATTGGCATGGTGACCTGCTCCTGGAATAAGACTGGTACCTTGGAATTGCAGTCTTCTTCTCCAATGCATCTGTCACAAAAAGAGTTGAACTGGATCCACTGGGGCCAAGTATAGGAGAATGAGATCTGCAAGAGGGTATAGCAAGTTCTGTTCCTTCATCTCCATGCATCTGTGTAATATTAAATGAGATGTAATAAATGTAATATTTATTAAATGAGTGGTAATCACAGTAGCAGAACAAAAAAACTTGTTATAGCCACTAGAAGGAATTGTAGTTTCACATGTTTGGAGGTCTGTGCCCATCCTGTCAATCTGGAGAAATCAGAAGACATTTCAAAGACCAAATCTTTTGTAGAAAACACTAATGAACATTAACTTTAAATTTTATTGCTTTTATATTTTAAGAGCTCTTTCTCTACATATGCTCCAATCCATCTGTACTGATCCACAAACATGCTAGTTGGCAAATCTACTCATGTAAAATTTTAACTTAACTCTAGTTTTATCCTGACATCAACACATTTCAGATAAAAATATTTTTGTGGTAAATAAATCAGAAAGGGTAGATCTAATGTATAAATATTTAGCAAGAGTTCAAGGTCTTTATTATACTTGTTTTTGCCCTTTTCTCAGATGTCCCTTTTGTAAACACCTGTTAATTTCAACAGGTTCAATGAGAAATAAAACTGTATCTGTAAGAGATGTTTTCATCTGACAGGCTTGGTAAAGCTTTCTTCAGCTAATTCTCATCTTCCTACTGTAGTTGGATAGCAAGAAGTAAGACATAAGTAAGAAGTCCACAGTACTATTTCTAGTAGCACCATATTCCTACTATATTTTACCTCCTGGAAACTCTACAGTGAAAATTACAGTCAGTTTTAGTAAAGGATCTCAGAGCTGCTCTATAGAAATAGGACAAAAAGAAGAGAGAGGCATCTAAATTAATTTACTTGCAGTGGTAGAGCTTAAAACAGGGAATTCAAAGAACCCACATTGCCTTGCAGAACATTTTTATAGGCTATGACATCTCTCTTCACCTAAGGCACAGAGGTAGGGTCTTGCTGTGTGGGCAAGGAAACTAGTAGCTAGTGAAAGACAACTTCTTTTATTTACAACAATTTTCATTCTAAGATGATCTTCCTATTTGGTTTCCTTGTGATCCATGGCTTGACTTAATCCCTACATGTTAAACCTCTTAAAAGTGTGATACATATTTGTGCAGCTGCATAGGAGCATTTAAGCTGGGCTTCTGGTGAAGCTGACTTTATGACTAGAATGACTGGGATTCCTTTGTGCTGATCTTCAGATGCTCTCCTGGTGGCCTGTGATCCCTCTTCAGACTCAGGGCATCTTTTGCTCTTGAATTAAAACCTTTTAAATGGGATGGATTGAGGTTTCACTCCCTCAGGAAGCTTAATTAAAAACCTCCTCAACAGCTTGGCAAGACCACGATCAAACATGCTGGAATAGAAATCCATTCTCCTGAATAACAGACATCTATGACAGAATTAGAGTCAAGCTTTTTAGCCATAATGACAGCACAATGATCTCTGATAGATAGTGCTGCAAGCAGGTTCAGAAAAGCATGAAAATATTCTCCGACAGCATGACAATATCCTTTAATAGCTTCACTCTCCCTTGATGCTTTTCTGAAAATATCCTCTTCAGTTCCTGAGCCGTGGCAGGCTGAACTTGTACACAGAGAGGAACAAGAAAGTGTCAAGATTGCAGGCCTAAATTCACTCAAACCTTCTGTTTAAAATTTAAATACTGAATTTTATGCTGCAGGGGCATGTCGTTTTAAAAAATGCATAAACCTCTGAAAAAACAGTAACATTCCCAGTAATGGATGAAGCAATGTGTGAATCCCTGCTGCCCATTATTCTGTCATTTCTTTCCCTCGAAATAAGAATGTGGGCCATGTACCAAGGAAATGCATTATAATAAATGCATGCTAATAAATAAACTAAAGCTCATTAACCTGGAAATAAACACTTGCCTTTTGTTCCTTTCTCAGTCTCTTTATTCCTTTCCGTCTTCCGTGCACCATTCTTTTGTTCATTCTGTCTCAGTCTTCATTTTCCTTTCACACAGCACGTTCCTTCTGTCCATGCATGGTTTTCACATTGCTGTGCCCTTTCTGCCAGCAACACTGGTTTCCTTGCTTCCCAAAGTTATGTCATCATTCTTGATTTGTTCCCTTAATCGCATTCACTACACCTGAGTAATAGAAATGTGTTCCTTAGCCTGAGGCCACATGGTACAGCACAGCCTGTGTTTACACACTTAAACTTTCCTACTTCCAAAATACGGTGATGACTGTGTTTTGGAATATACACTATACTGGCAGCAAGGTGGTGGGCCTGACTCCTATTGCATCCTACAGACCTTTGCATCTATCTCCTCACTGCTTTTCTGACCAAACACACATGGCAGAGCCTCCTCACTTCTGCTCCATGTGTAGCACTTCACATACCTACAGCAAAACAGATTGTTGCATGCTGTCCCATCTGCCTAAACCCTTCAGTCACCATGGAGAGTGTTAGGTGCTTCTGCATGTCTCCCCCAGCTTCTGCACAGTCCAAAATTCAGTGGCTCCTGGCACCATTCCTGCTCCCACTTACACTGCGTATCTTGGTGCCATTCTTCATTCCTCTAAAGCTGCCATTAGCTCAGGGTTAGTAGAATGCAATCCAAGCATGATAACACAGCATATAGCTACTTATGACATTGTTAACTTACAAACCTTTTATTGCAAGTCTTCACTGTCAACTCTAAAAAAAATAAAAATAAAAATAAAAATAAAAATAAAAATAAAAATAAAAATAAAAATAAAAATAAAAATAAAAATAAAAATAAAAATAAAAATAGCCAGGATTTAAGCTATATGCATAAGGAAGAGGATGCTGCAGCTGGTCTTGCTGTGGTATCTGTAGACAAACAGTTTAACAGGATAATGTCAAAATGATTTGGCAAGAAGAAGCCCATCAAATGGGGAGAACCTTTGCTAACAGGGCCCATGTTATTCTCCAGATTGTGCATGGGGATTGCTTTGGAAACCCTGGCTGGCCTGGACCAGAACCATGCTGGGGATTATGCCAGCAGTGTACAAGTATTCAACAACTGCATGCCAGTGTTCAAAAATATGTTGTGGTTTGGTTTAGTTTATAAGCACAGACATAGACTTTTTGATTTGACTCGTGTACTGCCTAGAGTGACAAAGTACTCTTGATTTAGGTCAGGTTCTGAGCTAGTGGAATCCATTGTTTTTAGAAAAGAATATCAAAATTTGGATTAATTTTTTAGAGCTGCAACACTTGTATGTTTTATTTCTATTCACTTTAACTAGGTATCTGAGTCTCTTAAGTGGTTTTGAAAATCAAAACAGATTTCTTCAGTTTGGCACTGGAGATAGCTTCCCATCCCTCATTGAAACCATGATACATTGTGTTTATATGTAAATGAGAGGATTTAAAAGAAAAGTTTGCATGATTCCTTAATTATGGGAAATAAAGGCAACATTATATGAAATCTGTCATCCTCTACCACTGCAGTCAAAGTATAATTGTTCTTTTTCTCTCAGTTTTCTTCTCTTTTTTTTTTTTGTTTATATGCATTTACTGGGCAAATATGGAAAAACTATGTTTCTTCAGTTTTACAGAGAAGTAGCTTGTTAATGCAGTCACCTCTCAAGTCTCATGCATTATCATGACAGTTGCCTTCTATACATCATCGCTTGTGAACCAACTTTAAGGGATCATCAGATCCTGTGAGTGTCACTTTTCTCCTCCACACCTTTGTTCAGTGTGCCAGTCAGTTGTTCTTCATCTTTGCCTGGATGATATCCAGCATCTGTCTTTAGTCAGCTGGTGAATCAGCCTTCAAGGAACCAGACAATACTCCATACAAGAACAGGCACGTGGAGCATGTCTAACCAGTAGTTTGCTCTAACAAGAGAATCAATCAAAAAAGTGTTATGCAGAATACATTTTGATGCATCAAGAGCAACAAAAGGAATGGAATTTTTCATGTAAGGCATTGTTGTCATGCAAGTGTGGCAGTATTTCAAGAGGTCTTACACTAAAATTCAAATTGAACCCCAGACTGAGGCATTCCTTCATTTCATCTATGTCTGGTAAAAGTTGGCTGCTTCCCTAAATGTGATCCTAGCTGATTTCTGAAGGCATCCATTTCTTTGCTGTTCCAGATAATCATCAGCTTTTTTTCAGAGTGCTTACTTCAGAGTGCCAATGTCTTGATTTAGCAGAGAACTGAGCTCCTATGATTGCCCAGATAGAAAGGTGCTACCAAAACAGATACACATCTACTTGAGATACTATTTAGAGACCTAACCTAGTTTCTCAGACAGTTAACAGCTGTCTTTTTGCTTTTAGACAAGAATATTTCTCTTCCCAATTTCCCTTCAACAGCTCACTCACTGTAAAATCCTGCCCTGGAAGTTCTAATCCTGATTAAGTAAATATTTTTTCTGGTCTGTCAATATTTATTGTCATAACCTTTTCTTGCATGTCTTACTGCAGACAGTTAAAAGGCAATGGGAGTAAGAGGGATGTTAAAAGCAACAATTGAGCTGTGAAAATGTGGTTATAGAACACAGCAGCTACTGTAGATCTTCTGCAGTCCTAAGTGATTCTAAAAATCACTGTTGTGAATTAGTAACACAACAAGGGCTGGTCCCAAGTCCTTCTGTATCCCTGCTGCAAAATGCTAGCTTTCATGCAGGTGCATGTAATATGTGCACCTGCTTGGTTTTTTGCCTACTAAGCAGTCCTGAAAACTCCATCACAGTGCTATAAAATTATATTGGGTCCTGCTCTGTACTGTACAAATAAATATTTCAGGAAACATATGTATATGTATTCATGTATGTTCTTATAGGTACCGTATGCTACATTTAGTGTGTCATCCTATATGAAAAAAATTCCCCAAAACCACTTGCAAAAAGGCCATCACTGTCACAAGAGAGAAGAGACTCTGAAATATAGACTGAGGTGACCAATTTTTTGCCATACACAGGATTCTTTCTGAGTGTGTTTTTCTCTTTATACATTCATTATTTGCAGTAGCTGCTGAAATATTGCAGAAATAATGTCTTCTCTTTGCTCTATGAAATGCTGTTAGCGTTTTATCAAAAGGCAAAATGACAGGATAACTACATTTTAGGAATCACTTTCAGATTCTGAACAACGTGTATTTGTTTGTGGTAAGATATATTTGAACATTTGAACTTCTATAATTGTTCACTATAAAGGGTTCATTAACAACCTAAATTAGGAGTTTAACTTGATTACTACATAATGCAATGCACTCAGTTAAAGCCAAATGCAGGAACAGAGTTTATAATGTGTGCAGCTGTAGAGGTTGTGTGAAATGGAGCCAGCTCCCCCAAGAGTACAGAGGAAATTACCTTTAGTGCATCAGTTGATTTTTTTCCCTCCTGACTGTCTATTATTCAAATAGAAATCCAAAACATTTAAATGTATGAGAGTTAATGGTGGAAAATGAAGGTCACCAATCAGTTTTAGACATGCTAAGAAGATAAGATAATTCCTCAGATAACTCTTCCTCTTTTATATTCTGATGGCTATTTAAAAATAGACTCACAAATTTAAATACTACACAAGACCCAGAATTACTAGAGAGGCTCACAGATGGTTGCAGAACAGTTTTAGAAATCTTACAACTCTTCCTCTATAGGCACATCTCTTCTGCCTAGTTTTTGGGTTTGCTGCCTAATCACATAGCAACAAACACTTGGAAAACTTGCTTGAAGTAATGTGGAAAAATAGCCTTTCAAACAGACAGATTAGCAGTGGAGATCCACTGAAATGCTCTATAGAAACATATTTTCTTTTGAACTACTAAACACTGTGACAATCCTGATGGCTCAAAGGTGTAAAAGGATATCTTTGCATTCTCAGCCTGAAGTTCAGTACCTGTCTCATCCCTAAATGATGGCTGCTGACTATGTTATTCACTCCTGGAGGATTTAAAATATGCTTTGAAACTCCAGAGAGCCTTCAAGCCGCTGGACAAGTTGTCAGTGGATGCTAGACTTCAACAGTAAGCAATAAGATCTAGTGGGTGTGTGTGGTAAGTGTGGAGATTTCAATGGTAACAGCATGAACTAAATTTAGGGAACTGATGCTAACAGGCAGCACAATACACATTTAAGATATTTACTCTGAAGTATTTAAAAAATACTCCAAAAAATGGAAAAGCTGATTTCCTAAATATTTATACTGTTTGATTTATAATAGATGCTGCAAACACTTCAAAAATTGAAAGCTGTCATGGTTTTGTTTCTCATCAGAGTGTTTATTACAGATTACATCTGGGTAGGAACTTGGTCATTTCACTGAACAACTTTATTCAAAAAGGATTTGATATCTAAAATAAGGGCAATTGGCAAGTTTTGTGCTCCTTCATAAAAAAAAATGTAAAAGGAATTGGATAATGGTATTAAACCATACAACTTAAATGATACCTCAGCCTTAGGTCTAAATTTAAAAGAGATTAGCAATTTGCTTAATCATTGTAGTTCCTTTCTACTCTGTTGGAGGCAGAAATACAGATCCAGCAGGCAATTCACAATAATCTTGAGTGGATTCTGCCCTGACTGCATCCTTCTAAATGGGGACAATCAGAAACCAGATTGCAAATGATGGTCAACATGTAACTGCTGTGCTTTTTTCCAACCAATGCCAAATGTCACTAGGTAATTGCCCAGAATTAGTCCTACCACTCTCCAAAGTGATGGAAACTCTGTGTAGAAGCACTAAGGGCTCGCTGTGGGTCTCAGATTAGACCTTGTGATGACATAACACCTTTTATAGGTTTGTGCATTTGGCTTCTTCCCCTGCTTTGTAATGCATTAAAAAACAAAGAAATGCCAAAATTGTAAATATTATATTCCCATAAAGCACAGTAGATGCACAGTGTTTAATACATTATTGTACACTATATGTAATAAACACACAATGTAAACTAGCTTGTTGATGAATACACAGGGTGGCATTTTCACCTTATGCACGGTAACTGAGAGCCCTTAAAAGGAATTTGCATTATTGGGGAAAACCTTTTCATTGTTAAGGTATGTGAAACTGGAAGTGTGCTGTGATGTGATCTCCTAGCAGATACCAGCCTTCTTTATCAGACATTGTTGGAAATATTCAATGCAATACACTAATCCTCACTCTCATAACTAGCATTTGGGGGGAGAAATATCACCTTCAAATCTGTATCAGAGTTGCCTCAATCAGCACAAAGGCTTGAAGTTCTTTTTCTTGGCATTGTTTCCTCCTCATCTCCACTAATTTATAAGCACATGTGCTGTATATTGTACCTGCAAAATGAGATCCAGCCCTTTTGGCAGTGTGAGATGTGCTTCCTAGGTGCAGCCACACCTCTGCATGAATGCACATGTATCCATGTGAGATGCATTAAACATAGTACATCCTGATTTCATACACAGTCCTGCATCAGTGAAGAGGTAGAATGGGCCACCAAATCAAAATTAAGTTTGAAACAAACAGGATGAGACATCTGAAGGCTTTTTTTCTCTTTGTGGGTTTTCCATACAGTATGTCAGATCACTTTAAGCACCCAATTAGAAGTATGTAAAAAAATGTTTAGAGAACACCAGAAATCAAACTCCAAAGTGCTGTTTTGGTTGTTTCATTGTCTGTGATTTTTTGGGGGACTTCTTGGCACTTCCTTTGTGGGAAAAAAACTCTAGCAACAACAAGCAAACTGTGCCCTCAGTGAAGGATGGATCTGAGGCAGAAAGACAGAAAAGTGAGTTTGGATATCAATCTTCAGCTCCAGAAAGACAAACAAATGGAATGTGAGGAAGGGCAAGAAGAAGCAGGTTCTTTTCCCTCCAGGCAAAGTAAGGAAGTAAGCACTGAGTAGCAGAAGGCTTGTTCCTGTCTGACATCCTTATAAACCTCAGATTCCCTAGGGCTGTTATTGAAGCAGCACTTGGTAGGACCTCAGTGCACCTGAATTTTCTGTTGCATCCACACACTGCATGGGCCTGAGGAACAAGTGAAAATCAATACTTGCAAATAGTTTAAAAAAAGAAATGGAGTACACCTGCATCCCTAAATCACCTCAAGAATGGAAGGTTCCATAATTGGTCCTTTCATCCTTCCTCCCTTTCCTCACATGCTCTGGAAATATCCTGGTTTATTTAACCCTTTCTCCTCCTCTCCAATTTTCAATGCATACCCTCAAATGCAGATTCCTGTTTTTTCTTCCAGCTCAATTTAAAAGAACTTCCATTGCCCTCAAAAAAATGCACATTCAGTTCATGTTCATGATAGATTTTAGTCTTTAAGCAACATTTAAATTTGTCAGCACTGAAGGATCCAGTTTCTAAAATAGGAAATTTTCTACTCAATTCAACATACTCCAGATTCCAAAGCCTTGGGTTTTTTGGCAGGTCTATTAGACCCGTGATGGCCTTACCACATCACCACAACTATATGACAGGCAAGGCAACTTCCAAGCCATGAAGAAGCTTTTAGGTACATTTTACCTGAACAGAATTACTTTGTTGTGATACTAATATGTGCAGAATACTCTCTCAGATTATGCAAGGATCATTTAATCTCCTGAAGCATTTCAATTGCATGTAAAAAAACCATAACATTAAATGGTTTATTTTGTTTGTTAATTCTAGCAAACACACACTCAAAAACATTATATTATTTTTTATGGGACAGATTACAAAACCAGCATATATACTGCTTTGAAGTTAATTAAAACATTAAGAAATCAGCAGCTGTAAACCCTAACAATCTCATACCAATAAGATTTGGAACCTCACATTATTACATTGTCAGTGAGTTACAGATTTTAGCATACAAAATAATATGCATAGATTTGCACAGGCAGGAATGTTGTTACCTTTTTAGGGATTCTGCAGAGTTCAGACTCCTGCAAAGAACATTGGCCATATCAGAAATATTGATCCAGGCTGTTTTCACATCCATTAGGTCAGGGCTGTTTATGCCCTGAAAGCTGACCAAAATAACCATTAGAGCAGGAAAAAAAAAATGTTGGAAAAAATTTTTTGTACCTTAAAAGAGACCTTGACCTGATTTTCAAGATCTGACATGCATCCAGAAAGAAAAATTAAAGAACAATATTATACAGAACAAGACAACAAAACTCACTGATTTCCACATGAATTTGAACTGCCTCATAGCATAATTACAAGTACACTATTAGAACAACATCCAATTGCATATTTAAATCATTCATTCTTTAATTTGGTGCTGTAAAATAAACCAATTCTATCCAAATTCAGAAACCCAATAAGAAATTATAATGGAGGAAAATATTATTAAAAAATAAGTTTTATCTATATTTGTAAAAAAGGGGTTACAGCTGATTTTTTCCAACTATTTCAAATAACTTCAATAACTTTGATCATTTATCTCTTGCATTAATGAAGCATTGAGAGATGATAGCAGGAGAGGGAGAGTATTTGCCTAGGTCAGCATGTTCCAACTCTCATGGAAACATCTCTTTCTATCTTAGCTCAGTGAAATGCAAGAAATAATCTTGTAATAAGAGAATTCCTAATGAGGATTTATAGCACACAATATTTAAGTCATCAAAGCACATTTTGTTGCTATAGTAACAATAATCCTCTACACACAATATGTAAAGAAATTTGTCTAAAATAATGTATTTTCTATTCATTCTAGACATTGCAAGGTAATCTTTTCAATCTTCTAGCTGTCCTTGTGTTCAGAAGAATTTTATTTTAGTTTTTTAAACTAGAAGAGGTGAGATCAACTGCTTATTTTGCTATAAAAACACTTTATGATATTGTGTGCTTACTCTAGTAACTAGTTAAAGAAATGCAGCAAAAATCTGGACTGAGAGCATACCAGAACTTAAAAGGAACAATGTGTGACTTGGTATGTCACTCACATCCGGAGACTAAAGTGTTGTTTCTAACATTCACTTTAGTATTATAGATTATAGTGGAGCATTTACAAAAATATGGAAAGCTTCAGGAGCAAATGACTGTATTTCATCAAGTTCAGTTGGCATTTTCTCAGAAACATAAGAGAGTTGGGAGCTCCCTCTGGAAGAACATGGTGCTTTTCATAAGGGGAGACTATTGGGAAATTGGTGAAGTTCTGAATTTAAAATGCCGCAGCAATTCCGCAATAATTCCCTGAGTGAATATTTTTATTTTCCATTGAGCAGTAAAGACACTTAACAAAGTCAAATGCCACATCAAGATGATTTAAAACTTGGTCTGTACTGCTTCCCTACCACAACATCAGCAAGGAAAAGCTGTTATAGAGAGTTATCAGTGAGACTGGAAAAGCTGGAAGTAAAAAAAATCATAAACCTCTAACACCCCAGTGAACAGGATGGGACAAACAGAATAATGACATGCCAGAAGCAATGATGTGGCAATTTGCCCAGGCAGGGAGGATGCTGTAATCTGCAGGTAGGTCCACACCTCAGGGAAGTGCTTAGAGCTCTAGGTCTCTACCATAATGGTGAGCACTCAGCTTAGAGCCAGAGCCATCGTGTCTGCTGAGACAGCCCCTGGGAAGTCTGATGCTTCCACTCAGGTAGAACTGGTTAGGAAGGAGATGTCCATACAGGTGGTAGCTTGCAGTAGATGCCCAGTTAATCCCCCTGGAGAAAGGGCAGTACCTGCTCAGCGTGCACAGGTTGATGACCTGCTGCAGCAAAAGGCCAAATTACAGGGAGACAGTTAATAGGCTGTGCACTATTAGAGGGGCTGAAACAGAGATGGATATGTGCTTCAGAACCATACACCTGCAACTGATACCCTGATCATGAGGCACCCTTGGACCCTGATGACCCAACAAGCAGGGGTCCAATCCACCCTCCACCCTCCACCCTCCAGGCCAAAACCAGATATAATGCTTTAAAAGCTTTAGATGCCTATGAGCAAGGTTGTCCTGCACTAGCAGTGCATGGTGGTCACTGCAAAAAGAAACACTGAATGATCATCATGGGTGTCTCTCTGTTACGGGTCACTGAGAGACCCACCTGCTGGCCTGGTGGACAGTTGGCACAAGTAATATGCTGCCTGCTGGGGGATAGGATTCACGATGTTTTGAGAGTGTAGGAAACCTTCATGGATGGAGGGAGCTCCTAGTAAATCTCAAATGCAAGAAAGGGATTGGGAAAAAGGAACAGGCCACATGGGAGGACTAAAGGAACATCATCAGGGAATGCAGGGATGCGATGAGAAAGGCCCAAGGCTCTCTTGGAATTGAGTCTGGCAAAAGGACATCAAAGACAACAAGAAGGTCTTCTCCAAGTAGTTCAGCAGCAAAAAGAAGAATAGGAAAAATGTGGGGCCACTGCTGAATCACATGGGTGCCCTGGCAACGGAAGACATTGAGAAGACAGAATCAAATGAATGCCTTCTTTATCTCAGCCTTTGCTGAGGTTGGCCCTCAGGAGCCCCAGACCGTGGGCAGAAGAGAAGGCCAGAGAAAGGAAGACTTCCAGCTGGTCAGAGAGCTGGGTTAGGAATTGGTTAGGCAGTTCAAACACTCATGAGTCCATGGGCCCCGAGGGGCTGCACCCATGGGTGCTGAGGCAACTGGCAAATGTGTATCTGCCACTCTCCATCATCTTTGGAAAAATCTTTGAAAAATGGAGAATGGGAGAAGTGTCTGATGATTGAAGGAAGGCCAGTGTCACTCTTATATTCAAAAAGAGCAAGAAGGGAGACCTGGGAAACTACCAGCAAGTCAGCCTCAGCTCCATCCCTGGAAAGGTGATGGAACAGGTCATTCTGGAGGTGGTCAAAAAGCACACAGAAGAAAAGCAGGCCACCAGGAGTAGTCAGCATGGATTCACCAAGAGGAAGTCATGCTTGACCAATGTGATAACCTTTTGTGAAGACATGGGAGGATGGGTTGATGAGTGGAGAATGGTGGATGTTGTATAGCTCAACTTCAGCAAGGCTTCTGACACTGTCTCCTATAACATCCTTGTAGAGGATGAGCTCAAGAGATGAGCTCAAGAGATGTGGGTTAGATGAATGGACAGTGAGGTGGATCAAGTGGTTCAGAGGGTCATGATCAGTGGAGCAGACTCCAGTTGAAGGCCAGTAGTCAGTGGTGTTCCCCAAGGATCAATACTGGATACAGTCTTACTCAACATTTTTATCAATGAGCTGGAAAAAGGGAAAAGTGTATATTCAGGAATTTGCTGATCATAGGAGACTGGTGGGCATGGTTTATACATGAAGGCTATGCTGTCATTCAGTGGGATCTTGATAGGCTGGAAAGTTGGGTGGAGAGAAACCTAATGAGGTTTCTAGAACCAGAGCAAGCGTAGGGTCCTGCACCTGCCAGGGAAATAACCCAAATTACCAGCACAGGCTGGAGGATGACCTGCTAGAGAGAAGCTCTGTTGAGAAGCTGACCATGAGCCAGCAGTGCCCTTGTGGCCAGGAGGGCCAATGGTACCCTGGCACTCATCAGGAAGATTGTGCCCTGCAGGTCAAGGGAGGTGATCTTTCCCCTCTACTCAGCCCTAGTGAGACAGATGTTGTGTCCAGTTCTGGGTTTCTGTGTGCAAGAAAGAGAAGGAGCTACTGGAGACAGTCCAACAAAGGGTCACAAAGATGATAGGGGTCTGGGGCATCTCTCTTACAAGGAGAGCCTGTGGGAGGTGACCCTGTTTAATCTGGAGACAAGAAGACTGAGAGAGGATCTCATTAATGCATATAAATATCTCAAAGGTGGGTACCAAGTAACTATACACAACTGATTCTCAAAAAAGTAAACAGTGGCAAAAGTTATCATATTTCTGCTTGTGCAATTTAGTTATATAATTTCATGTCTGAGTAACATCTATTCTTGCTTGAGCACAATTTTACCATTGATAAACAGGCAACTACATTTGGAAATCTGATTCTGAACTTTTATCTTATTTGAGGGCCAGGCCCTGAATTCTTTGAAAGCCGTGTGGGGAAGAGGTACTAGAACTGGATGACTCTTTTACAAGGAGAAAAACTTAAAGAGGGAGTTTCAGAGAAAGTGAGATTTTGTAAGAAATGACATCAAACACTGCAAATATTCTTGGATAAAAAAACTCAAATATTTCAATATGTTTGATATCTTTATTTCTTCAGTATTGCTTTGCTGTCTATTCTAGGTCATTTCAAAACCCTCCCCTTTTTAGCCTATCATTTCAGAATAATGGCTTTTATTTCAAAGTGGTCTGGCAATTTAAAATAATGGATTTTTTTCCAAAAGTGAATAGTAAAAGTCTCACATTTAATAATTAATCTGAGAAGTTAAATGGGCTATAAGTAAAATTTAGCAAGCTGTTAGTTTTGCTGGGATCATACTCACCCACAAAATTGCTTGAGTGGTCTTATGGGGTTGAGAAGAATCCTCAATGAACAGCTGATTCTTGTTGTGATTAATAATTGCAGATATTAACATATTTTATATGGGTTTTGAACAAATTCCTGAACAAAAATTAACTTCTGGAGGAGTTCACATATTAAATATACAACCAGTTTCAAAAAAAAGAAGAAATGTAGTTACTACTATCAAATGAAATATCTTCTGCCTTTTCTTATCCTTGACCATGAAAAAACCTTGCATTTTCGTAGTTTCATAGCACAGATGAATACTAGAGCCAGGATAAATGAGTCCTATCAACATAATAGAATTTATGGGAGTCTCAGATGGGTCCTTGAAGAAATAATTTCTGCAAGTGTAGTGGCTTTGAGAAAAGCAATTGCACACTGAGGCATTCAGCTACTTTCTCTTACCTGAAGGGCTCCTTGGAAATTCTTCCTTCCAACAATCCATCATAATCCATGCATATATGAAACTCTCAAACAGATTTTAGCAATTTGTCTTTTTTCATAGGCCAGCACATTTTGGGGGTGGGGGTGTTGCACTGCATAAAGCATCTCAGTAGTTGTTATTAGCAGAATTGTTAAAATATTAATTGTAGTGTAGTTCCAGAGTACTTAACTTGGCCTAAACATTATTAACCACATTCCTCAGTACAAGTTTGACCTACAAAGCAGCCTGGGGGAAAAAGAAAACTTGAAATATCCAACATTATAAATATTTTAAACCTACAAGGTATTAATGTTTTAACACATGCTCTAATGCTGTTTTGTTTCACATGGACGAAAGCTACTCTGCATCACATGTGTACATCACGAGACCTTAATGGTCTCAGGTGGGACCCCCATGGAGGAAGGACATAATCCCTTGCAGCTCTTGCTTTTAGGTAAGCTCAGAATGGGGGCAGAAGCCCAATATCAGGGTAGAGAGGAATCCAGTCTTCTGTCAGCAAGGTGCCAACACCTAAGGAGAGACGGGCTGAGCCTCTCCAAAAGGCACTGCAATGTGTCCAGTTTTGGAAAAGCTTCTGGTTGTCTGATGTAGCAGGAGGGGGCAGTGGTGGTGGGAAAGGGCCTACAGAATGCAGCTGCATCTGTGGGGTATGCAATCCTATTATACCCACAAGGCATCAAAAGTATTTATTGTTTGTCTGTGCAAATTGCAAATAAATGTTATTGAAAATAATAATGCTTCGGTTTTTCGTTTACGTTCATGGAAATCAGGAATGCTTCCAAAGCAAACAGACATCACAATCAGAGAACATAAGTGATTATAAGGACTGAAGGCTGACCTTAAGTGTCCTCTTGATTTTCTTTTTTTAGTTAGTGATACAATCGTGATGTTATCCAGTGTAATTAGGAATCAGTTACAAGACACTAGAGGTGAGATTTTTAAGGAGTTTTCAGTGGGATAAAAATAATCTCAAAATGCATGCTTACAAATACTTATTGCCCTGTGTTGCTAATTCATTGAATATCTCTAAATGTGAATTAATACAAATAGAGAAAAAAATGTGTTTGGGAGGTGATAAAGCAGGATATGGTACTGAGGGTGAGAAGATCAGGCTGTTTCCTTTGTTTGTATTGTATAAGAACATGTAAGAAAAGCTTATTTTCTCGGGTAAATGATAAATCGTGTCCTAAATATTGGCCTTTAATCCTTAGGTAAAACACTACAGTACAGAAAAAAAACCACAGGCGCAATTTAGCTCTCCTCAGTCAGGATAAAAGTACAGACTAATCTGCAGGAATAACATGAATCCCAGGGCAATGTAGAAGAATGGCCTCTAATTTAAACATTAAGAAATATATTTTATTACACATTTTTGGGCATTTCATTAATAAGTTGCTAATCAGCTCTTTTAGATTGACTTCACTCCAAGCCTTGTCTTGAAAAGCAGAGAAAAATGCTATGCTTCCATTCTTCAAGAAGCCCTTCCATTTTGTCACTGACTCTGGTCCCAGCCTCCAATATCAAAGTTCAACAAGAAGAAATAATGTGATGCTGATAGATTACATGAAATTGAATAAGTAAAATGGGGTAGAAAAGAAATAATATACAGATTGCCTTTTCAAAAATCACCTTGATCCATGACTTCTGCCTAATTGAGCCATCAAGCATAGTCATACCCCTTCCTGTGAAAAGAAAACAAATGCATTTCTTAAAATTAATTTTAACTGTAACTTTCCTCAAGAGTATTACACATTAAGTTTTCTTCTGTGCATGCACAAGAGGGGTACTTCACCATAAATGTTACATCAAATATTAACAATTGAAAAATGTAATGGAGCTCATGCTGAAGCAATACTGATACAAAACACTATTTTGCCTAGTCTCATAAAGCAGAGGTGGTGTAGGCAAAAAAATTACACTGCTAAACTGGCCACAGGTTCCCACATCATGCTCCCTGTGATAAAACACATAGCATGCACTCCTATTATTGACAAAAGAATTAGTACATCTATGTATTAGGCAATGATTCACACACCAGAATTTTGTGAAAAAAAGAAACAGTTTTCAGAAAAGTTTCTCTAATGCAGTATCTCCTCTCTTCAATGTTTGTTTTACTGGATTATTTTAACAATGTCATCATTTAGTCACTAGAAGATTCATGCCTTTGAATGTGTCTAAAGAAAATTATCTGAGAAAAATACGAGAAACCAATGCACACTTCCACACGGACAAGGAAATATAATTTCAAAATTACAGCTGAATTAAGGATAGTATTGTAATAACAGCTAAACCAATGCAGCAATCTAAGCCAAATTAAGTGTTCTATTATGCAAAACTGCAGGCATTATAAAAGAGAAATCGAACTGTTTTTCACATGATTAAGCTATGGTTCTGTCACATCAGAAAATAGTGATACATGAACAGTTTTCAAATGATAGTATGACAGACAGGATAGGAACTCAAGGAATTTCAAGTATCTAGCACTAGGACTGTAGAGACAAAGGTCATGATCCCAAACTGCTTAATCTATTCCTCAAGAGCATCTTGCATGTTCCATTCTATGCCTGCTGTGCCTGATGCAGCAAAACACCCACTTCATTTCCAACATGTGGTCATCCTCCCTGCTCAATTCACAAGTGCTTTTCTAAATCAGTCCTGGAGGATTGGGCCTTTGGCTGAATGCTCTAAATATTTCTCTGAATAGTTTCTTGCTAGTCAAGCAAATCTCTGTCCACTTTTGTGGCAAAAAATTTCACTTATATAATGGCCTAGTATCAAGGATGTAATTTTCACTGCATTGTCTGATTACATTGCTTTTTGTTCTTTGTATCACTGGTCACCTACACATGCTGTGTGATTATGATATATTGCTTTTTCAGCTGCAAATCAGAAAGTAGAATTGTAACCCATATGGTTCATTATTTTGAGTGAAATGAATATCAGATCTTGAAAACGGAGCAGATTAAAATTTTATGGATTAAATATTTTTGAATTTTTGCACTATTTTTCCAATTCTGTTTCTTTCCAGAAGAAGCATAAAAACTACTGTGATTTCCCCAATACCTTGAATAGTTACATACAAATTATCTTGTAGGGTATCCTGTGTTGAATGCACTGTGAATGGGGAACATGTCTGTCAAAAATGGAGAGCATTGCAAGTACAATAATAACATCTGAATTCTTAATTACTTTTTCCCTCCATGCAATTTACATCACCTTTCTTTACAGTCCTGGAAGGGTTTAAGTGTGATAAAAGGACAAGAAGACAGAGGTACTTTCTTCTTAGAAATCTTCAGCCACTCTGTAAAGGACAGCTTCCTGGTCTTACTGTCTCACCAAATTCTTCAAAAATCATGTACACTTTGGAGGCTGAATTAATATCTATTATCATTGTATTTAAGGACCAAACTTTGACCATTCCTTAGATGACCTTCTGGTCTGATATCATGGGCATCAAATAACATTAGTAGTCTTCATAGCAGATTACTCTGGAACAAAGAGAGTGGTACTATGTTTCTCTTAAACATTGCTATGAAAGGATGGACAGTACATGACATCCACAAAAGATATCTGTGTCAGACACACAGCAGCTAACAGGGGAACAGCTAACTAAAGCTGAACATTATGAGATGCATAAACATGAAGCTTATAATTTTATCAATTTTTTTCTTTCATCTTTGATGCACTTAAAGGTTTTATTTTCATCCTGACTCCATGGCATATACAGCATCCAGTCAACATCAAAACAAACTGCTTGTCATTAAATATTAAATTCCTTAAGGGGTAAATCTGTAAGTCTTTAATTTCTTTTTATTTTTTTCCAGCTGAAGCTGGCACCACCCAAGGCTAGAGGAGCATTTGGAATCCATAAATTGAGATGAAACTAATGAGAGTTAAACTTGAGAAAGGGCTGTTTAAATAAAGCCCCAAGGAAGAAATTGCATGAATATGCCTACACAAGACAACGTAGTGCTATTCATAATGAACTGGGTTCTACACCAGAGGAAAATCACAGAAACATATCATGGTTTGTGTTAGTAGGGATCTTTAAAGATCATCTAGCCCAGCCCTGCCTGTCATGAGCAGGATTATCTTTCACTAAATCAAAAAGCTTTTACTTGGACAGTATTGCTGACATCACTTCATCTGCAGCCTGCCTCACCATGCACCTGTCAATCCACTGGGAAAATACACTAAATATTTTCAGAACTTATGAAGGTTTAAATATTTTATATAGCATAAAAAAAATAGCCCATGCATTGAACATGTATTGACTGCACAGATATTGTTTTAAAGTTATGCTCTCCAATTCATTCTTGTCTTTTTCAAAAGACTTTACATGGCTTAAACACAAGTTCTTGCCATAGGCCCTGCTTAGCATCATAGATATGTTCTGTGCATAGTTGTCCAATATTAGGTTCTGTTGTCCTATTAAACTCAGGCTTGTAGAATTTCCAGTGTGGCATTCTGCAGTGAACTTCCTGAAATGTCTTCTCTGTTAACATACCTTAGCAGCTCACTATCTGTTACCTTTGACTTGGCTATTTCCTTATATTCCCCTAGGACCTTCCTAATATTTCTGAAAGAAGCTCAGACACCAATAAATTTGCACGTGCCAACATTTTTTTTTTCTTCCTACAGTATTGGACTACAAGTCTCTTCCCTTATTATACAGGAACACCTTTACTTCAGACTATTTTAAATATGATATCAATGGGGACTAGCATTGTTTTCTCAACTAATATATTATAGCTGAGCTGGACATCCATAAAGAAGGCAGACAAAAACCTTTCGTGTAAAAATTTTTGAAGCAGAAATGAATAGGAGAAAGGGTTGAAATTACAGTATTTAATGTTAATGAGATGAAAACTCTCAATAATATTGTGACAGTTTAATGATTTTGCTACTGGTCATCAATTGCTGTATGAGACCCAAGGATCCTATTTAGTATCAGCAACAGAGCTGTGCCATCTGGAGACACCTCTGTCTGAGTTTCCAATAAACGTACTGTATCTAGAAAGACAGAATATATACCTCCCAAAGTGCAGACAATCAACTGCTGCCAACAGTGAAATGCAAATTCTGATTGTTTCATGGTATATTTTTCAGAAAACACAACTTTTCACAAAATATGAGGCTGAGAAATACTCATCTACAATCTCACATAAAGGTGTACTCGGGCCCAGGTTAGCAAGCAGCTGCTAAATGAAACAGAAGTATAGCTTTAAAAGGAATCAGAGCAATCTCCTGGAATTATTTAAGAGTCAGAACACAATTAAATGCTATCAATTATAAGTTTAAACTTCAGTTTTAACACCAGAGTTTACATAACTCCACCAATTTTCACCCTTGTCAGTGACTCTTAAAGGGAAGACCCGTACTGCCTATTAAATAGCTACTAATGCAATAAGCATTATATTGTTAAATTGCAGTCACAGTGTTTGCATGCCATGGCTGGAACATTTCTTTGCAGAGAGGATGAGAGGATTTGGACCAGGCCATACCATTTCAGTTTGTGAGAGGCCTTAAACCACTGTATTTCTAAAAATCTTGTACCACTGGTGTTTCCAGCCTAGAAAAGTCTTCTCTAAAAGTTCTGGGATCACCGATGACTTCAGTCCTATAAGGAGAAGCAGAAGATGAAGACTAAGGCCTTCCTGTCTTCCTATCCCTTGGCAGATCCCAAGATTCCTATCCCACCTGTACAACTTAATAAATGTTACAGAAATGCAAAGGTAGATAACATCTTTATGCATTTTAGATGAAAGAGTTATTGAATAAATAGATAATAATTTTGTGGCAAAGCAACCAGAACCCAATTCCTTTTTGTGTAGGAAACCATTGGCCAAAACAAAATCTTCCTAACTCAACAGCTTTCCTACTTCTCTTCTTCCACAGCCTTGGTAGAACAAAAGTCTACCTAGTTAAGCTGGACTCAAAACTCCCACTATGCCACATGAAAATGCAACATCCTCCCCAACAAATTTGTTGCATTGCATGTCTTTGGCCCTGCTTTTGTATAAAAGTACTATTTTTCACCAACTCCAAACTTGAAGAGATCCTTCAGTGTTTCTCCAAACTGATCTGAAAACTGGAATCCTTTAGGTACAGTACTGTCTTATTTCCAGATCAAGAATGGGCACAAACAAGAGCTGGGAGTGAGGAAGACTGACAAGACTTTTGAAGACAGCCACAGTGGCTGAGTATGGAGGAACCTTGCTAATGAAAAGGTAGGCACTTGCAAAATTAAGAGGAAATTTAGGTCACTTATGCACTTAGTGTTTCACACCTAACATTTTCAAGTTCACTTGAAAATGCTAGTTAGAGAATTTCAGCTCATGGTATCTCAATTCACTTAGAATTTTCACTCTGAATTATGCACAGGTACACCAGAGGTACTACTTTTAAAAATTGCCAAGAGTTTCTCTGTCCTACTTTGGTCAGAACCTGAATTTTTTTCCGTTAGAATCAGAAACCTGAAGAAAAACCTATTTATTTCTCTTTTGACAGATTTTTTTTTTTCCCCCAGAAAATGCACTGCAAGAATTCAACTCCAAATGACAGAAACAGGCAATTGTTACTGGATAGCAACAGTCATAGCAATATCCTACTAGTAACATCCTTTCTCAATATTGTCTGCATATATTTAAATGTCCACACATATCCACACAGTCATAGCATTTACATAATTAGTCATGTCTTTGTGTTACTTTTCCTTAAAAAATTGCTTTTGACTCGTGTCACTAAGTGACTAATTAATTAGTCATAAGTAGTCTGTCCCCTCTAGATATTATTGTTTACTAAGATGTTCATCTGGCTAGGAAGACATGAACCACGTGTGTTTAGTCATTATATGATAGTTGACATTGAAGGTTGAAACTGAACTAAGATTCTAGAGGATAAGGATTCTGCCTCAATCATTAATTCAGGATATTATCTGGGAACAGTCAATTATGCTATTTATGCTCAGCTTCCCTATCTGCAAAGCCAAGATAGTAACACTGCTAAAACCTCCCAGAGTTCTTCCAATTCATGTTAACAAAGACCTGAAAAGTCAACCATCTGTCATGAATCAAAAATTTACAACTAATTATGACTTCAGTGATACCATCAACAGCACTTAAGTGCTACGAGTAGGTCACACAGATAATAGCCAATGTGTCACAAACTCTCAAAGACTATATGCAATATAATTCTTATTTAAGTTAAAAAACGATTGAGCAGAGAAGTAGATCAAGGCCACAAAGTAATACAATGATTATAGGCACAAGACCAGCAGTGATAAAATGGGAGACCACAAATAGAGCAAGACTTGAGACAGTAAGAGCTTAAGTATATTAATTGATTGCTGCAATTTCTACATGTTAACTCCAGGATGCAAGCAAGGAAAAAAAAAAAAAAGAAAAAAACTTGTCTTTGATATAGACACACAGCTATTCATAGAAGCATAACCGGAAGGGATTGTTGCAGTCTGAGGATAACAGAAACTAAATTAATATCTCTTTCATGTTAAATGTTCCTGCTGCAGATTTATAAGCTTTCATAAAAAGCTCTGTTTAAGCATTGTCTTAACATAACAGTGATTAATATGTGATGCCGAAAGCATAAAAATCTAAACACGTGCTGATCACTTTGTAAGCACGTTAGCAGCGTCAGCAACATTGTTTATATGTTAATGTTGTGATGGTTAGGCACAGGCATCACTTCATGGTCATAACAGGTGATGCACCAAATTAACCAAATATTCCTCCTTCTTATTCTGTCTCCAGTACTCACAATATCTGTATACCTGGAAAAACCTTTCTAAATTTTCTTCTGCAAAATTATAAATCTGCAAGAACCTAGTTTTGTCTGTATTCTACTTTTCACTGATAAATAAAATGCAAAATCTTTTCCCATGTATGTGTCATAAAATTTAAAAAAACCCCAGACTTTGGAGATTAGATGGATTTTTCCCCTTCAGAAATATATGCTTTTTCAATACAGAAGTTTTAATATGAAGAGAATTTTAGCATTAAAAAGTCTTTTTTTTTTTTTTAACCTTTTTCAAAACAAACTTACTGTAGAGTAATTGTTGTTAGGTCGAAATTAGTTGCTACATTATTAGTTGAGTTTTGGCCTAGCCAGCCTACATGTGGGAAAACTTTGGATAAACTAATTGAAAACCCAGAATTATTTTCAGTGTCCTTCCTTCTTTGACAATGTAATAAATACAGAATAGTTTTTAAAAACAGACTTCATCCTTATATTTTCTGTCCCCAAGACTGGGACCTGCTCCCTCCAGCCTGCTGCAGTTGTAGTGTAATTCTGCATGATAGTTTATGATAGATGAACCTCAAAGAAGTTAGGAATTTAGTTCATATAAATTCAGATGCTCTGCTGAAACTTCTCTGATCCCGAAACCAGGCTGATGCTGTATTTCCTTCATGATCTTTACAGCATTTCCTGGGTTTAAGTGGCTTATAATTTTCTGCCAACGTGTTTGCTACACTCCTTGCAGAGACATGCAGCTTTTGTCTCTACACAGCTCACGTGCAGTGCTTAGGGACTGTACACAAACTCTGACATGCTCCTGTTGGACCTCAGTATAAAAGGCTGTGCCCTCCTAAAAGGCAGAAATGCACTTTTAGTGAGCTCTGGCTCCAAATAGAATATGACAAAAAATAATTTTCAACTTTGATTATTCAAAATTTTCAGTTGTGAAAGCGTGAAAAGAAGTTTACTCTTTGGAATAAGCAATCAGGCCAGTTTTGAGGTTAAGACTTCTGGGAATTTTTTAAAAGTGAATCAGCTTCCAAAATCATTGATACCTGTCTTCCTTTGAACTAAGTATTTGCTAAATAGTACAGGAGAGTTACTGTCCACTGGGGAGCATGTTAAGATTGCCTAATTAATTTTTCTAGTAACCTAAACTAGATCTGGGTCCTTAGAGACAGAAGTAAAGCAAAGTCAAACAATGTGATCTCTCTCTTTCTTTGTCTTTCTGTATCCTTTTTTAGAGAAATTATTTAAATTATGAGAGACTATTTTAGGTCGCTGATGGAAAGCTAAATTTGTTCTTCACGCTTAAGACTCCTTCTGTTAATCCCCTTTACAAAGCATATTTTTAGCTTGCCTCAATTAAAAAAAAATGCCTCTAATTGCAAATGTTCTGCACTCTGAATTTGGTACAGATTTTGCTGTTTTGTGATGGTTAACTAAAGCTAGCAGCTTGGTAATTTTGCAAAAGAAAATGTGTTAAATTTTATAACCTCCCAGTTGTCCTTTTTCTGTTGAGAGTAAAAATTTTCCATAAACAAACATGAAGTTTCCTTTCATCTGGAATAGAGAATTGGTGTTTCTCTGGAAACTGAGTCAAGGTTTGTTGTGGGATATTTTGATAACTAGTGTGATGCACTGATCTGTAGGAAAAACAGAAAAACAAAATTCACACTAAGACTCTCAAACCTTTTTGCAGCTCAAAATCCATCATGTTTATGCTAAAGGCTAGATCATAGATTAAAAAAAAAAAAAGAAAATCTGCCTACAGAGCTTCAAAAAACATATGCCAAAATGTTGGCTTTTTGGACATTACTGCTTGATAATTTCAGAACCTTTGCAATTCTGCACAGCTGTTTCTACAGGCCTCTGTATTATCCTAGGCAGCTCTACCATTTCACTGTTTTGTCCAGATTAGGAGCTGGGGCTTGGTCTATTTGCTTTGTAGGAAGAGTGGCATCCCCAGAAAGTGATGGAGATGGAGAGCTGCTTAACAAGAAGACCAGTGTATACAGTGTATACTAAATTTAATTTTACATTAACACAGAAACAGAGGAAATAGTAAAGCCATGTAATAAAAACTTCTTTTAGAAAAATCTCTTGACTGAACATCCCAGAAGCAATCCAGATGGACAAAGGAGTCCAGGAAAGCTGGACATGCTTCCAGAAGGAAATCTAAAAGGTTGTCCCCACTTGCTGAAAGATGAGCTGTCGGGGAAGAAGACCATTTATCAGCACTCCTGGCTGCCTGGGGAGCTCAGCAAAAGTGACACCCATCTGCAAGAAGGCCTGGAAGGAAGACCCAGGCAGCTGCAGGCCTGTCAGTGAAGGTTCTGGAGCTGATCACCTGGAGTGCCACCAAAACACAGAACAGTGGGGAGATCAGGCACATCTGTCATGGGTTTGGGAAAGGCAGGTCCTGCTTGACCAGCTTGACGTCACTCTATGTGATCCATTTAGTGGATGAGGGTCTGAGCACATTGGATTAATGGGTGGAAAAAAGTGGATGCAGTACTGAAGGCAGAGCCTTAGGAGCATATTGAGAGAGTTTTTATGCTTGTTGGTCTGAGTTTTATTTGGGGTTGGAAATAGCTAAACATTTGGAATTGGCAACTATTATAAATTATTAATCAGGCTAACATTACTGTATCAATCATACTAATATGCAACAACAATAAATCATTTTTACATAGCTCTGAAAGCAGATTTTAAGCATGTTGAGAAAAGAAGTTAGTCTCAAGTTTCCCTCCAACAAATGGAGAAATTTGGGTTACTACTCTAATATTGGAATCAATAACAAAATCATATTTCATTGATAATATGGCAGGGAGTTGCCCTGAGCCACCCTTCCCCACAGAAAGAGAAGACTCCACTTGAAATCCCACAAATTTCCAGATAAATTTGTGCTGCTACAAATTTTTAAAGAACTAATGTATACATGTTCACTGCATGTTAAAGTTTTTTTCTGGATCGCTATTAGTCTAAAAACCCAAGGATTTTTAACCACAAAAAAAAAAATCTCAACCTACCATACAGGGGTCATGGTGCCAGAGGTCATGGACTAGCTGTGCAATGGGAATGAGGACAAAGCTCAAATCTTAACATGCTAGAAAAACTGTATGGAAAACAAAATACCACAATTCACTAAAGAACAAGATTCTGTCATCTGCAGGACACATAGCACAAGCTTTTGTAAGAGCTCTGTAGTTCTCTTGGATCTCACATTTCACTAAATTTGTACATCAACCAAAATGAGTCTAGAGTGAACAGGAGCAGCTGTGTTTGACAGGAATGGCTGTGTATGAGAAAATGCAAAGAAACTGGAACTGTTTAGCCTAGAAGAAGTCTGATAAGTTTTTGAATTTGTGTCTTAAGGAACTGTAGTTCTTTTAGGACACTCTTTCAAAGCAACAGGGAAAAAGTGTCATTTTTCTATGTCCCTGTGAGTACAACATGGTGAGTTAAAGTGCAGGATGTTCTGATATTATGAAGACAGTTTACAACAGTGTGCACAATGAAGCAATGAAATAAGTTTACTATAGAGAGAATTTCTGTAAAATTTTCCATCACTGCAGAAAAGCTTGGAAAAAAAAAATTTCAGTGAGGAAAAGCTTAAAACACATACCATGATGATATTGGCAATGCATCTAGGAAAGTGATCAGTGATAGAGTAAATAAGTTACCAGTAAACCTGAAGCTGAAAGTTGTCAAAGGTAACCAAAATATCACTGAAATTAAGCAATCATCAGAGCTGTTCTCATACCACCTCCAGACACCTCGTGAATAGGATATCTGACTGCTTTTAAATTGTCAGTGGTGTTTTTGTAGACTGAGAAACATCTATGATATAGAATTCATTTATGAAGAGTACAATTAGTTAAGGTTATATTTAACACAGAAGTAAATATCATGAAATTGGTGAGAAAGGACTCAACATAAATTGAAGGAGGAATCATGACTGCAGACATCTGTGGCTGTAAATGCAGCAGAGACCATATTACAATTATAATTATAAAAGCCATGACAGAAAGCAGTGAGGAGTCTGCTTATTCACAGATCCTGCAGAACTCTCTGTATGACCTGATCTCTGATATCCTCTTCTCCAGTCTAACAACTTTCTTTTTTTTTTTTTTTTCCTCCACTGCTTCATGCAAGATGCCTTGGTGGGCTTGCTACGATCAGATTATTAATTTAAGTAAACCAGAGTGTACAGAGGGTTGCAGCTGGTTTCCTCAGAAAACTGACCTACTTAAGACTCATCAATTGTAAAGAAGAGGGAATAATAAATGTGGAATGAAATGAAGAGGCATCTAGAGCAAATGTTTAATTTATTTGGCATGAATGACATACATCTCTATTTCTAAAATAATGCAACACTAGCTCAGCAGCTTTAATTCCACTGATGAGATATAAAGCTCCTTTTTACCTGACAGTATTTGCATCTATGGCTTGTCCATACCTATTCAATAGCTTGATTGAATATAGACCTGATATTGCAAGCTGGATTGCTAATTAAAGACCTTAATCAAGATGCTGGGGGAGTGCCTTTGTTCACTGGTGTTCCTCTCTATCTGAAAAAAACATACACATAAAATATCCTCTGATATATAATTTTGTCTGAAAGAACAGAAGGAACTATTTTAAGGAAGCCTTGTACATTTGCAGGTCTACAGGAGATGGATCTGGCCCACTTTATTTGGATTTTCTTTCTTATTAGATAAACTACACTCTCAAGCCACTTGTTATCTCTTTCTCAATTTAAACTGTCCTTCTACATTTGGTCTTACTAAAAGGAGAGACAGCTACCAAGAATATAATTTACAATGCTGTCTTTGGCTGAACCAAGGAAGATTGCTCAGTACAGCTGGTGATCCATCTGTACAATTAGTCACACAAGATGAAATAAGTGATGAACATTTTAGGGAGAACAACGGTTTTAAGTCTTATACCAGGATTTTTCTATGTGGAATGCACTCACCATCAGATACAAAAGCCCAAAGATGACAAAGAAAATGTGTGTATGTTTTTCCTACATTCAGAATCTTCTTTTGGGCGAAAAAGAAACATACTTCATATATAAAGGCAGCTAGTGTATTTGCAATCTTAGCAGTCCAATAAAATTACTAGTAGTGAAGGTAGTAGTATTGCAGAAAGTGAATATAGATAGTTGTGTTGGTTTTGCATGGCCTGGTTTTTGATAACTGGGGGACCACAGAGGTGGCTCCTGTGAGAAGCTGTTAGAAGCTTCCACCATGTCCAGCAGAGCCAGTCCCTGGTGGGCCAATTAGAGATGTTGGTGATGCCTCTGTGATAACGTATGTAATAAGAAAATCAAAACAAAGTGGGGGCACCAGTGTTTTCCTAGCCAGAGAAGAGGAGGAGGTGAGAACATGTGAGGGAAACAACCTGGAGACACCAAGGTCAGTGCAGAGGGAGGGGCAGGGGATGCTCCAGGTGCCAGAGCTGAGATTCCTCTGCAGGCTGTGGTGAGACCACGGTGAAGCAGCTGTGCCCCTGCACCCATGGGGATTCATGGGGGATGCAGAGATCCACCCACAGCCCATGGGATCCATGGGGGATGCAGAGATCCACCCACAGCCCATGGGATCCATGGGGGATGCAGAGACCCACCCACAGCCCGTGGGGATCCATGGGGGATGCAGAGATCCACCCACAGCCCATGGGGATCCATGGGGGATGCAGAGATCCACCCACAGCCCGTGGGGATCCATGGGGGATGCAGAGATCCACCCACAGCCCATGGGGATCCATGGGGGATGCAGAGATCCACCCACAGCCCATGGGGGATCCATGGGGGATGCAGAGATCCACCCACAGCCCATGGGGATCCATGGGGGATGCAGAGATCCACCCACAGCCTGTGGGGATCCATGGGGGATGCAGAGATCCACCCACAGCCCATGGGGATCCATGGGGGATGCAGAGATCCACCCACAGCCCGTGGGGGATCCATGGGGGATGCAGAGATCCACCCACAGCCCATGGGGATCCATGGGGGATGCAGAGACCCACCCACAGCCCGTGGGGGATCCATGGGGGATGCAGAGATCCACCCACAGCCCGTGGGGATCCATGGGGGATGCAGAGATCCACCCACAGCCCATGGGATCCATGGGGGATGCAGAGACCCACCCACAGCCCATGGGATCCATCGGGGATGCAGAGACCCACCCACAGCCCATGGGATCCATGGGGGATGCAGAGACCCACCCACAGCCTGTGGGGATCCATGGGGGATGCAGAGATCCACCCACAGCCCGTGGGGGAGGTGCCCACACTGTATGGATGGATGCCTGGAGGAGGCTGTGATCCAGTGGGAGACCCAGTGGAGAGAGGGGTCTGTGCTGCCAGGCTGGAGGACTGCACCCCATGGAAGAGTGACCCACACTGCAGCAGTTTTGGGAGGACTGTCTGCCTGTGAGATTGGAGCCATGCTGGACAAGCTCATGGAGAACTGTCTTCTGTGGGAAGGGCCCTCACAGTGTATCAGGGAAAGAACTTTTCTCCCTGAGCAGTGGAAGATTTCAGGGGATGAACTGACCAAAACCCCCATGCCCCATCTCCCTGCCCTGAAAGTGGGAAGGAGGCAGAGATTGGGGGAAGAAAAGGTGTTTTTAGAAGCTTATTTTACTTCTTGTTTTTAGTTCTCATTATTCTTCTCTGATTTTGTTAGTAGTACATTTTTTGTACCTTTAAGTTGAGCCCTAGGAATGTTTTCTCTATGTCCTTATCTCAACTCGTGAGCCCTTTTTTTTAAATTTTTCTCTCCTCTACCCAGCTGTGGCAGGTGAGTGAGTGGCTTTTGTGGGTGCCTGGCATTTGGCCAGTGTCAAACCATGAGAACAATAATTAACAATATCACTATTCATTAAAATTATTGACATTTTCAATCATAAAGTTTCATATCCAAATTTAGTGTTTTCCCTTTTATTTCATGGCACTTAAATGAATAATCTGAGCACAGTAAAGCCTGCCCTTCCCTGTCCTCTGCTTGCAAGGCCAAGGGCACAGGTCTGAGTGGGGCTGGAAGCACTGCTTCAGTCTGTCTGAGCAGGTGAAGGGCTCCTCAAGTTGACAGCATGTCAAGTCCTTTGCTGGGGATGCTGATGACTTCTTATTCCTCAACATAGAGTCTGCTTATAGGGCTGCTTTGGAATGCTTGGCAGCATGCTCTTACACCTGACACTTTCCTTTTTAGTTTGTAAGCTTACATCATACACGAATTTCCTGTTTGGTATGGATTTTGTGTCTTTTAAATGTTTTTGTTTAGTTCTGTCTGGTACACTTGAAACTGACTTTGCTCAGCTCCCAGCCTGCATTCCTTTCACAGACCTTTGGAGAGTTTTTTTATAGCCATGATGTTCCTGATGTCAGCCTATGTCTCATTTCTATAATTCCATCTCTGCCCTGAAGCTTGCATGCCTACCTTTCAAGTCTTCAGCTCTCACACCAGACCCAAATTTCTCTACACTGCATTGTTGTGCTGAAATCAGTATCTCTGTCATCCTCTACCACTTTGGGTCTACATTAAGGTTTTTATGGGATACAAAATCAGAGTATTTTACCATTTGCAGTATTACAGGATAAAAAAAATAGTGACTTATTTAAATGAAAGGAATAATGTTTGCTAGTTTCTGCATTTGCTGCAGGAAAATATCTCTAATTTCAGAAATAAACTAAATCTTGAGGTAAATACAGTCTATTCAGAAGTATTCCAGGTAATGGTTTTTGATCTTTTGCATGTCTGGAAGAAGTTAACAGAAAGTAAAATAGCTTACTCTAATTCTTTTGAAAAAACTGTAAGCACAAATCCTGCAACTAAAAGGAATAATTATTGTATCATGATTTACAAGTGAAGTAGCATTTTTTTTTATGAGGAAATCTGCACAAACTGTCATTTGCAACAAACTTAGTTCTGTCCTTTACTGCTAAAGGCTTCATCACTGCTTTTCTGTGGGCTGAGTATATTCAATGCATTATGTCATGCTCAATGCCAGAAGTAAAAAAGGTTGGATTTTATTCTTCCCTCCAAAACTATCAGAGAACCAACTGCACAGACATTTTTGAGCAAGAAATTTTTGTTACAGAAGGAGAATCTTACTATGGTATCATCCATTTACCTTTTAACACAACAAGAAAAATTTTCTATACATCACCTGAATGTCACATCTATGAAGAAGGTGACTTTTCACTGCATATATTTTCTCCCCCTGTAAAAACACACCAAAACTCGAGGGGAAAAAATAGATATTTTAAAAACACATCTTGACAAATCTAACAAGATATACTCCATTGAAACACAAATTCTTTCTTGCAACAACACTGTCATTTATATTAGAATAATTGATTAACTTGGGCCCCCAGTAGTGCTGGGATTGGGAAGGATTCTGGTTTATATCAAAAAGGTTAGTCTCACTGTGTTTTAAAGATTTCTTGTATGCCTGATATTTCCACATGCTTTCACAGTTACCTTCACACCTCTCCATCCAAATACCATACCCTGATGAATATGTATTTATATTTATAAATATTCCAGCTCATGAGAGAGCTAAATGGAGGTAAGTTTATAAATAGGAAAAGGCTATAGAGATTTTCTAGAGAGTTCAAGGAGGTTATCAGAGGACAATCAACTGTAGGAATAGGACAACAATAAGAAACCTTATGTAAAGACCATAAAACAACTCATTTTTATACTTGCAACAGGAAAATAAAGAAAAATCTCATCTAATAACCAACAGCAGAGAAGCAAAAAAGAGCAAAACTCCTTGAGAGCCTTATCTTTCAAAATATATAAAAATATAACTTGATTTTTGCCTTGGTGTTTTTCTGGGAGCACTGACATGTAAAAGATATTTGACTCTGGTATTTCAAACCTGATCATTTAGATGGCTTTTGCAGTAAATCTTGATGAAAACTTGTATCCTTGAGGCAAATTCATCACTAATACCCATTTTAGCTCGCAAAAGTAATTTCATGACATATTGTGTTGCATGCCTGACTAATCCCAGGGAATGAATATTCATGGTGGTTATGAGATAGACTCTTCTAAACTCTTGGAGTTCCACGTTGGCATCAGGCATCACAGCAGCTTCACAGATCATTTTGTTCAGCTAGAAATAATCTGCTGTTATGTCTTCAAAATAAGGTGGTTTTATTTTTGTCACAAGGGTCACCAATCCCTCTGTTGCAACCTAGCATTATTGCTCAGCTAGAGACATATTCAGTTTACCAAAGAAGTGCTAGAAATAGCAAAGCCTAACTGAACAAAACAATCCTGCCAATTCAGGACTTCTCTGAAACCCTAAAAAGGAGGATAAATCTATCACCTATAAAGTTTGTAGCCTTACACCAGTAGTATTCATTTGGAAGCTGCAATAACTGAAGATACATTAGCATAAGCAAAATGAAAAATGGTAATTGGAAGATGGAAATAGATTAATTCAAGACCCCTTCATTAAGGACTCACAGGAATCAGAGGTAGAAAAGGATTGTTAGATTTTGCTTCATTTCCCTGCTATATAACACTCTATAATGAATTATCTGGCCAAAATTTTAATGAATATCCACCACTCTTCTCCTTTTTCATATAGAAAAAAAAAAGGTAACAGAAATTTTCAGCAGAAAACGAAACTTTTGATGCTGAAAAACTGAGTATATAGTTCTCATAGAACTATACAGAATTACACCTAGAGTTAATTTGTTTATAAACCAAATAAGAGGACTTTCTGCAGCTAAATTCCTAATAATATATCTCAAGATCTCTGAAATTTATAGAAGAAAACGTACATGAAGAAAAATGATTTTTGAAGTTCTCTATCTTTACAAAAACTTACTGCTCTACCTGGGTTGTGTGTGGGAGCACTGTCAATATATGAGAGACAAAAATTAAAGATTTTGTCTTCATCTTAGCACCCTTTGGAAGATCCATAATATGAAGAAATTTTTGCTTAAATTTCTTTCAATTTATGTTTTATGTGGAATGCTTTTAAGTATGGTTAGCCCATTCCAAATAAATTTATTTGAATATTTTTAAATTTTAAAATGATACTGTGAATGCAAGTAAAAAATTATTAAAATAACAACTTTTAAAAATATTTACAACTAACATAAAAGTAATTTTTTCACATTACCAAACTAAATCTAATCTTTTTCCAAAAATTTGTACTATCTCAATTATTTAGTCAGATCTTCATTGGAAAACCCTGCTGCACTTGAGAATAGTTTCAATGGCGTAAATCTGATTATCAATATGGATTTTTAAAATTTTAGTTTCTTCTTTCCTTCTATGATCAGTAGTTATTCTGTAATTTGTGTGCCTCCATCATATTCTCTTAATCTTTGTAAATTTGTTAATATTCCGAAAGATAAGTATTCCATGTTAAATTTCCAAACATTATTCATAATTACTAGATTTTTACTTTATTTGCTCTTAGGTAGGCAACATCAAGTTGCTAGACAAGGACAAGGAAAGAAAATATGCTTTACACTTCCCTTTAGCTTCAATGGTTTGATTCTCTAAAGAAAATCTCTGCCTCTACATTTTTTCATATACATATGTCTGAAATGGATATTTGAAGTACCAGATGCTAAAAACATGCATCTCCCATTAAACTCACTTGATTCTTCTGTTTAAATTAATCATTAAAAACATATTTCAATTCTCTGTGGCATCTTGCTGTTTTGCATCCTGTTTCTGCAGTTTTCCATCCTGCTATTATCAATCCTTTGAATAATAGCTAGCAGGAGCCATGACTGCACCAACATGTGATGCAGAACATCACAAATTAGGCTGGGAAATGAAAGACACTAAATAATCCTCTCAGCCAGGCTCCCTTTCCCATGAAAGGCTGGACCATAAGATCTTTTGGGGTCCTATCCAGCCTGGGCTGTTCTGTGACTCTGTGGCTCTATAATTACACAGTGCCTGGCATCACACAAAGCCAAGTTTGAAGTGTGCTTCCACCGACTTTCACTGGAGATAATGAGGCCAAGGAAGCCCTTTAGGAGTTAAAAAGGCTTCATGTGTGGAGCAACTACTAGATTCTGCTTCATGACTGGGACTCACAATTTCATGCAGACAAAATTCATAGAAATTGAATATTATAGTAATTGTTATTATATAAGAAGGGAGGGAAAATAAAAAGGCATGTTTGCTGTGAATAAACATCTCCTTTTTTATGATGCCTGCATGCCTTTAACTTATTATACTTTTTTTTATCATTCTAAAATCATTCAGAGAGTTAATTAGTTAATTCTCTAGCATGAAGAGTAATTTTAACACTTTGAAAATTGATTTTTCTCATGTTTAAGTCTCTGATAAAGCAGATCCATATCTATATGCAATTATACTTTCAATTTCTTTGCAATTAATTTTTATCTGAATTTTACCTGTCCACTCAAACACTCATATTTATACAATATAGTTGTCTTTGAATATGTCAATATATATTGAAACTAAAACTGATTGGTGAAACCAGAAAGAGAAAGGAAATTTAGTGAGTTTCTTCCTTTTTGATTTTTTCTTTATTTCTCCCTCCCAGCCCCCCTGATAATATTGAAGTTTAAAGTAGAACACATAGAAAAGCTTTTGAAAACATGTCAGAGCTTTTCAGATTTGGTTCTAATTTCAAAATAGGATTATGTTTTTAAACAAGGTCTGGTAGAAGTCTCCAGCTCTAAGGAAATCAAAATCACTAGCTTAATTTAAGCAGAAGCTAGCAGAGTCTTGAGCAGTTAAAGGTTTAAAGCTCTGAACAAATTAAAATAAGTGCCATCCAACTGCAGAGAGGTATTATTTAAATCATGGTTATTAGACTCAGCTTTCTGCTGTTTTTTCCAATATTTGAAACTGGTCCATCTCTTGATAATTTGGAGTCAATAAACAAATGCATACCTGGGGATACATCAGTTAAACTACCTAGGTTAGCTGATGTACCCCCTAGGATGACTAGGAAAACATTTATTACCCTTAATCTGTTTTCTTCCTAGATAAAGGTGAACAAATGCCTTGAGTGAGATCACTCTGCAATATTTCTCCTCCTTTTCTTGTCACTGTAACTGACAATTTACTACAGTGAGTTTGCAGATTATCTAGAAATTGCTCCCTTTCTCTGCCCTCCCCCCTCACCAAATTAAAGTTGGTCACATCAATCAAGATTATTTTTATTGGTTGGAATTAAGGCAGTAGCAGGTTAAAGAGCTTAAAAGGGACAAAAATAGAAAAGACTTTGGTGGTTGAAAAACGCTCCTCTCAATTTGGAGCTTAGCACATAGGAGGTTTTAACATGAGAAAACCTCATACTGGAGGGGGTGCAGCATAACAGCTGTCTCACAGCTCTGTTATTGTGCTCTTCAGAGAAAACACTAATGACTGCTATGCAAATAACCTAGGATAATATGATTTGGAAAGCTCTTTACACCCCAAAAAATGAAAATAATTCCAAAATTTATTTACTGGCATTATTTAATGCCATTAAAATCCACACATCTGCCTAGTTTTATAATAGTTACTTTTCAGAATAGAAAACACTTTACAATTTGGACTTGGTTTCAGTCTTTTAAAAATATATTTCTATACCTGTAATAAGCTCTTGGTATTCATATTTATCTGTCATAGTCTTGTGAGACACAGTTGCTCATATTCCTTGCTAGTCTGTATTCACTATACTTGCTGCAATCTTGACAATGGATGAAGTAAATTTTAGTGCATTAGGCTATCATGTCTTTATCTGACCTATGCTAAAAGTTGCCTAAACCAAAACTATGTTAAGCTGCTATAAGATTAAAAAAGTAGACTAAGGGGTCATCAAGAGGTGACAGAAAAAAGCTTGTTCTTAGCAGTATTGATATGTTGAGTCATCATCTGTAATTTTAGTTCAGAGTGCTAGAACATGTAGACCAGGAATAAATCTCTCCAAGAATATAGGTGATGATTGGATTTGACAATCTCTCTATTATGCAATTTTTAACATCAGAGCTAGATCACCTGGTAATAAAATTCTGTATTGAAACTAAGTAGAAATGAATGAATAAGGTAAATTAATAGAACCTAATGCATAGACATACATAGCAGACCTGGTTCCTCAAATTAAATATGGTGCAAATCTCATATTTTCTGACAGATGAGCCATGAATGCTGAGACACTAGAAATTCTTCATTGCATTCTTCTATTATCACAAAACATATTTTTGTCCTTAATCAGTTATTGAGCACACAAAAATATTCTTATAAAAGTTGAGAATATTGAGCAAAAGATGATCACAGGTTTGTTTACATGACACTGAGCCTGCTAGCAACAGGTGGGGCACCTGTCTCAAAGGACAAAAAAGGATATTAGCTCAGGAGTTCACAGGTCTTGCTGAGAGACTAGACTTGAAGAAGGGAGAGGATAAGAGCACTAAAGATAAGCCCTTTTGTGAGATGTCACTGTTTGAGGGACAGTGTGCAAGCTACATACTTCAGTCTGCTGACTCAGTAGATGTAGTGGAGATCTGTGTGGCAGCAAGGGTGCAGGAGTTATTGATGCTAGAAACCACAAACACTCTGGAGAGCTGTCATGCTGGAATTAGAGCTTCTTCACCACAAAAAGGTGCCAGGATTGATAATCCAACTGAAGAGCACCTACACCATGCACCCACCACAGGCAGCAAACAGGAGGAGAAAATGCATAATTGCCATCATGGAGATGTGGTGGTGACACTTTCACAGCTAAAGTGCTGCAGTGGATGGCTGTAAACTTTTCAGAAGGGATTGGGAAGGAAGGGGAGGTGGTGGGGTAGCCCTGTATGTTAGTAAGTGCCTAATTTTCTGGAGTTTGATGGTGGTATTTACTGGTAAAAATCAGGGATAAGAACAACATGGAAAATATCCTGGTGGAGCTATGTTATAGACCACTTAACTATGAAGAAAAGGCAGATGAAATATTCCATAAGTGGCTGGGAGAAATCTTAAATGTGCAGAAAAGAGGCCATCCTCATGTACCTAAAGACCAATTGATAGGGAAAACAAAGAAATTTGATTAGAGAATGTACCACTTCTGGAAGGACTACAAGGATCTTGTAGCTTTGCAGGGAGAAAAGCAGCAGGGCCAAAGCCCAATTAGAACCTCATCTGGTTACAGCCAAAAAAAGAAAAAAAATTTTTTTTAATAAATATATTAGCAAC
The DNA here is from genome assembly GCA_034336665.1 of Luscinia megarhynchos. Taxonomy (NCBI): domain Eukaryota; kingdom Metazoa; phylum Chordata; class Aves; order Passeriformes; family Muscicapidae; genus Luscinia; species Luscinia megarhynchos. Next base: position 9,019,855 of record JAPFBE010000002.1, read on the forward strand.
AAATGAAAGGCTAAGGAGAATGTCTACCCTTTAATGGAAGTGTGGGGAAAAGTAGTAATGCAGGATGAGCAAAAGGCTGATGTACTGAATGCCTTCATTGCCTCAGCCTTTCACAGCAAGACCTGTTGTCCTCAGGGCATCCACTCTCCTGAGCCAGAAGACAGGAACAGGGAACAGAAGGAGGGCCCAAAATCCAGGGGCAAATGCTCTCTGGCCTGCTGCCCCACTCAGACCTGCACAGGTGTGCAGGGTGGGATGGGACCCACCCAAGGGCATGAGGGAGCTGAGAGAAGAGCTCACAGAGCCCCTGTCCCTCCTTTATCAGCACTCCTGGCTGCCTGGGGAGCTCAGCAAATGTGACACCCATCTGCAAGGAGGCCTGGAAGGAAGATCCAGGCAACTGCAGGTCTGTCAGCCTGGAAAAATGGGAGATTAGGGAAACCTGATTTCTCTCTCCTTCAATGCCTGAAAGGAGATGAAAGAAATGTGGCATTCAGCCTCTTCTCCCAGGTAAAAAGTGACAAGGAAAGAGGAAGCTCTCTCAGTTGCACCAGAGAACGTTTAGATTAAATTTTAGGAAAAAGGCATTGGAACACAGTGCCTAGAGAAGTGGTGAAATTATCATCCCTGGAAATATTTCAAAAATATGTGGATGTGATTCTTGAGGACGTAGTTTAGTGCTGAATATGTCGGTTCTGGATTAACTGTTGGACTCGATGATATGAAAGGTGGCCCTATCATTCTATGATTGTGATGTGTTTTGAGATAATGGTTCCAGTAGCATTGCTATAGAGACTCCTGAAATGTTTAAAATAACTCCCTAGAATATCTTTCCAACTTTTCCTCCACAGACCCAAGACATGGATATATATTTTTTTAGTACTTATATAGCTGTAAATACAAACATTTTTATTCTTTGCATGTCGCATAATGATGTTAAAGATCATCAGTCCTGATATAATTCTCCTTGATGTGATGAACACAACAAACCACAGGTTCAATGTCAGATGCAGAGAAGTGTAAGCAAAGTAGTTTTCTACTGCAAATATCGTGCCTTAACTTGTGATTGTAGTAACTTATGATAAATGAAGTTGTTTTTTTAGTTATTTTCAAGCCAAATCCAATGTCTCTCGCTTATTGGAGCTGTCCAAGCCTCAAATATTTCAATCAATTGTTCCAGATCTCCCTCATACTTCTCTTGCCACTATTTAGTTCTACAAAAATGCTTACCCATCCCTTACTTCCAAATCATTCTTATCAGACTATTCTGCACTTGCTCCCATGTTTGAATAACTTTATAGTGCACTACTGCTTAATACTGCAGAGAAGATCATCCAGTATTTCATAAATTTGTAAGTATAGAATTAGTAATTATGTAGAAACAGTTTTTTTACAAAGCATGGGACATTTCCCCATCCCATAAATAAATAAATATTCATCCAAGTACAAAAATTTCATCTAGAGAAAAGATATCCCTTTTCCAATTTATATTGCACTTCGTTCGATGAACTAGTATTGTCTCCACACAAGATTTTGGGCCCCACCAGAAACAAAAACTAATTATGTCCAAATATCCATAACAAGATGAGTCTTGAGCTACTTAACATTAAACAGATCATTGTGAAAAGGTATTTCACTTTTTGTGAAATACCTAACCAATTTGGCTAATTGGCCAACTGATAAAGATTGCAGTTGTCTCCTCTTAGAAGCTAGGTGAGGAAACCTGGCTCTTCCATAACTTGGAAATTTTTGCTATAGATTCTGTAACAGGGACAAATTTCTAAAAAGACCATGAGAGGTAATACAGTATTGGATCCTTGTCTGTTCAGTGTATTTCTCTTCTTATTCTTTCATCTGTTTGTTTTTAGGGATCACAAAAATTAATTGATTTCTCAGAACCTTCATACATAGTATATACGGAAACTTCTTGAATACAAGGAAGGGGAGAGTTTAATACTTCCTGTTGAACTTGCTTCTGAGGAGGTCACCTTTCTGAAAAATCATTGTATCTAATCTAACATTGCCCTCTATCCTCCAGTTTTGATCAAATTTGTTTCCTAGCCCATGTAATCAATAGACTTGAGGCATGAATGAATTCTAGGTATTTTATGTCCTTGCCTGTATAACTATTGAAATTTGAAAAATATGTTGATGCAAATTAGATAAGAAAGTTCTTTTGCAATGTTAGTTTGTGTCATTAGGTGAAGCAGCAGGATGGCATTAAATGGGAGCAAAGAGGCAAAAATAGCACAAGAAAAAAGAATTAAGACAGTGACAAGAAGAGACAAGCCTTTCCCAACAGGTCTTAAAATATCAATGTCATGTTTAGCCAAATAGCACTCAAAAGAAAACCAAACTCTCTTGCAAGTATTGCCTAATGCTTTTCTCAAACTTCCTGGTTAATGACAATTAGCCTGGATCAATCAAGTAAAACGGTTCTTATTTTGAGAAGTGCAGTTGCTGAACATCAACTGGATGTATTTTTACTGCAACAGATACTAGAAAACAGATACTACATTCTAGCAGATGCTAGAAATGGAAATTTCCATTGTATTTGCCACCAATGGACACAAGTGAACATATTGAGAGCTATGTTTCTTATAATAATTCTTCTGTAGTTGCTAACTGGCTTTTGCCACAGCATAAATTAATGATTCATGAATATGAATCAGTGTTAGAATAATAAATTAAAAGGAAAACCAATAAACTTAAAGGTTGCTTATGCAGAGACAGTTAATCTTGCAGACTTTCTCAGGGCCATAACATGTACAGTTCAAAAGAGTGAGTACTTGTGTAAAGGATGAAAAAAGAAATATAAGCTTGATATTACTGGAAACAAGCAGTGTGGTGCTCTCTATATCCCGCTATATACTTTTTTCATTTAATAAACCATTTCAGAAGGCTCTGGCACAGCTTGATTTAGGTAGGATTGCACACATCTATACCTGCTGAGAGCCTGGTTCCACTGGCTCTGAGCCTGCATTTTTACAGACCTTCACTTTCAAAAAACTTTTCCAGCTCTCACCACCACTGCTACTGTGCCACCAATTTCCAAGGCTCTCTCAGATGTCTTGAGATGAATTAGATGAGGAGGAACTGTAGCATTGCAAAGTCTAAGAGGTCTGACCGGAGCAGATTAAGTAAAACCCCTGAGAGAACAAGAGAGATCTACTGTGTAATTAAAGGAGCATGATGATCTTAGCAGAAGCATAAAAGCAATGCCAGCATCTCCCTTACAATTGTTATTTTCTCTCTAGGCCCAAAACATTTTATGCTGAAGGACAGAATTGCCATCTTTATTTCGCAGACTGAGGCATAAAGAAATTACTTGTTCAACATCAGCCAGCAGATGAATTGTGAGGCCAAGACTTTGAGGGTCACAATCCGTGGTTCAGGGTGGTCCCAAAGTGCATTCAGTGAAGAGTAGCTATGAACAAAAGTGGAAAGAAAGGAGATAGACATACCCATCAGTGTATTTTCATATGTATTTCCTACTCCTATCCATATTCAATCCATAGTCTTTATGAAGTTTGCTTCCAACCAACACTTTAAATATATTTGTTCATACCTTCTGGCAGTGGAGACAGACAATTTCCAAAATATACAATTTGGGATTGTCACAAGAAAAAATCCCTCAGAAATTAATTCTGAAACTGAGATGACTTAATTTAGCTTATGGAAAAATACTGTCATGAATCAAGACTACTAAATGTAGTATTTTCAACCACGCATTTTACTTTTTGGTACTCACTACATTTTGGAGACTACCACAGGGAAGAGGATTCTAAGTGCAAAGACAAAAAGAAGCTGTAAGACAATTCTTTCCCCAGTTAATGCCATACCTATGATATTTTCTCCTATTTCTCCTACTAGAACAAGAAGAAATAACAAGAAGTCACTTGACTGTCTCTCCCAAAACATTTCTGCATAAGGAATACTGGCAATAGTTGTCCACAGAGAAGAAAACAATTTTGGGTCATTGTTAGTCTAGACCCCAAGGGGTCAGATCCCAGCATTTATTACTAGAATTATCTCATCTTAGTTTGGTGCTATCTACCAAAACAAATGAATGTTTGAAAATAATACTTATTCAAATAAAATATACATCCATTCAAATAGACCCCCTTTTCATCTTTTAAAATTCCACCTCATCCTCAAAAAGAAACGATAAAATCTTCATATTCATAGGAAAACTCATGTGTTTTTATGATTACTGGAAATGATCTTACTGGAGATTTCTCTATCACAAGTTTGATTTCAGCAACTTGTAAAGTCCTAAATCAAGCAATTCCATCTATACTAGTAGTTAAAAAAATAATACTACTAAAACCAGAAACCCCACTACAAATGGAAAACCCAGCTTACCACACAAATACATAACTACCACCAGCATACCATTTGCAAACTTTTTGTTGTGCATTAATCACGCTGCCTGTCTGGACTGTGGACAATTAAGACAGCAGCTCCTACTGTAAAGCAGATGAAATCCTCTTAGAGTTGCATATGGCCCTTTAATCTAAGTGCACTGTACAGGGGACTTAGTTCTAGTGCTCACCCCTCGTGAATCGACTCCTAACTCTGTAACTGACCTCATTCGGCATCTGTCAGAAACTAAAAGCAGCAGCACCCAGCTGTTCATTTTATTAAAACGTGCAATTGCATAAATAAAATATAAAACTATAAATGCAACTCTAATATTTTGGAAATGTAATGCTACTCTGTGGTAAAAATGCAATTATTTTTTTTCCAGTGAATTTAATACCTTCTGAACGAAACTTATCCACTTCCAGTTCCTGGCCCCAGGATTTTCTGCTGTGTTTTCTCATTCTATAATAAGATTCTGTCATGGCACAGAGGATTCTTTTTTACCCTTTTCTCAGGGTGAAAGAGCATCAGACAAAGGAATTATTTATTTGTCGATGTTGTTGAGATGCCAAAAAAAGAAATTCATCACTGAGAAAAGCAGTCAGCAAGCTCTTTATCGGTGATTAGAAAAGGGATTTTAGCTTTTTATAGGATTTCTTAAAAGTTGTAGTTTTTCTAACCTCCCTTGATTCTTACCAAGAATAGTTCTTGTCTTCATTTATTACCTGAAGCTCTGGTCAAAAAAAAGGAATTATATAAGTGTCACAATTCTTGTCCTGCTACTGGGTAGCTCACCCTTAGAAGGAGTCTTCATAGTTTTAGCAAGTAGTCAGATACTTCCCTCTGTAAATAATGGCAGTAGAATGCATCATCAAAATTCAAATTTTGAAGCATCAGGAGAGAAGACCACTTTGAAAGGTAGATGGGATTGGGAGGCCAGTAGTAGGACAGAGGAAAGACAGGCAGAAAAGCCTTAAAAATATATATCTAGACTCATTACTCCCTGTTCAGTGCACAAAAGAAATCATAAATTCCTTCTTCTATCCACAGATCTCTCTGAAACCACTGGCAAAATGTGCCATTTATTGTTGGTCCACATGGAATATTTCTATTAGCTAGTGATATACTGAACTCAAGTAATACATTTTTGTTGATTCACTTCAAAGTGCCAAGTCTTTTGAAGAACTGTGAAGAAAGAACTCATTGGCAACATGTAATGGAGAAAGTATAGAGTGTTGGATTGCTTATTTGCCTTGTAGAAAATTGTATACAACCAAAATTATATGCAAACAAGTATGTGTCTTGCAGTACATTGAAGAACATAACCACAATTGCAGAGACAAATGTTTTTGAAAAATATAAAATCTCTTTTAACATTACATCAATGTTTATAATATTTTTTGCATAATGTTCCTGCCAATATATGGATCAGAATGGGCTCCCTGACTCTTTGGAGACTGCTGGAATATATTTTCAAATTTAAAAGGTGGCGTCCCATTTTTTAATATATGTAAATGTAAACCCTTGTTTTTTGCTAATAAGGTACTGCTACAGGAAGGTAGAACATGATAAAACATTTACTTTACATATTACAAGTTACATATACCTACAGCACTTGCATCGTTGCAAGTAGTTTCTGACATAATATACAAGTTTTTATACTTTTTTTGTGTGTTGCATGGGCAGGTATTAAACAAAATTTGGAATAAAATATGTGGAATAAACATAGATTATTTCTCTGGATTTGGATAAAATCAAACATATAATCAAATTTGCTTGTAAATTAAGAATGTTTTAGTTGTGAAATCCAAAATAATGAAGATAAATTGACATAATTAGTTGATATAATTTTTTATTGATGATTTAGCTAACAAAATATAAAATATTCACTTATGCTTTCATTATCCAATGAATTTGAAAAGGAATAGAGACACTGTGAAGACAGAGATACACAGAATGGTTTCCCTAGCAACAGGAAGAAGGAATGTGCTGACAATTTCCATACCTTCATCAAATTACTGGTGGTTCACCAACACCATTCATAGATGAGAAAGCTATTGCACTTCAAAATAGAATAATTTAAACTGTAGCTAACGTTTCTTTTATGCCATATTTTCTTTCTCAAATCTTTAACATTCTTTGAGAAAGGTTGAATGTCTGGTTGAAGATACTTTAAGGGGCAAAATAGTACAGAAAAATGCTGGGTGATTTGCAGAAAGTTGGACCTTGTCTAAATTTCCAATTTGGTGCCCAAAAGTTATGGAACCACCGTGCATTTCTCACTGAGGTTCATGGCAGAACACAGACATATCTGAAGACACTCTAATTTGGCAACAATGGAGAACAAATGCATTAATTGCACAGAGCACAATGCCAAGATTGAAAAAAAAATTATTGTTCCAATATCAAATTTATTTGTTTGTCCTCTGTGACTCCTAAAGACAAGCCCATAATTTTTAAATCAGAGCTGGCTTGCAAGACACCAGACTGGAGTGAGTAAACCTTCTCACAAAGAAAATAATTTTGAATTTCTAAGAATCTTTTTGAGTCATTACAGTGAATTCTCCCCACTCTTTATATGTGTAACTGCAAAGGGGGAAACATCTCCTTCTGTGTTGATCTATATTCATCTATTAATTTATATTGTTACCATCACTGTTCCATGGGATGCCTCACAACATCTCTAGGATCTAGAGAGGTCTTAACCTAAAGAATCCAAGATCCTACAGAAAGTGAGTATAGAAACAAAGTATTGCTCAGAAACAGCCATCTACTGTCAAATATTTTAGCATTTTGTGCTAGGAATACATAAAAGTGACCTGTTTCATCTGCCATGCACTCACGTGTATTACTGATTCTAATAGTGAAAGGTAAATTCCTTACAGCAGTACCATCTTCTGAAAAAACTTCTGCTAATCATGCAAGAATCTTTCACTGAAACCCCAACCCTCTGAAAACAAATTGAAATGAGCTTTAATTCTGGAAAAATAAACAAGTCTTTGCTGTTAATTCATGAATTTAGTCTCTTCTACCTGCTGTTATAAAAAGAGTTCATTTTAACTTATCACAGAAATAAAAGGAAGGAAAGAGTGATGAAGGAAGACTATTCCAAAACACATTTCATAACTGTAAGGGTCACAGAATAAGCTTTCCTCTCCCTCCATGGGCTAGACACTCCAATCTGAATTTGCTCCACCTAGGCTCTGACACTTAAATCAGGAATATTCTTTAATTTCTTCTGCAATTAGTGGTGATGTAATATTCTGGTAATTTACATTTTAGATGTGCTGAATCATCTTCTGGAGAGGTCTTTCCCTCCAAACTATGAGCAAGCTGAGAAACTGTCTCATACAGGTTCAATAGTTGCCTCCACCATTTCATGTCTTCCTAAACCTCCACAGGGCTAGAAATTACATACCTCACACCATTTATTAAACTGGTAACTGTTGAATTGTTTGTATTCATATCCTTTTTGTGAGGGGCAGAATAATAATGATGATAATAAAGAATATATAAGAAAAATATAATATATAATAATAATAAGTAATAAAAGAGACAAGAGGACAATATCTGTGTTGGAATTCCAATTTATGTCTGGAATCTGTTCCGTTTGAATTGGAAGCAAGTGGCATTCAAGGCAGTTATCCCATCAACATATTATGTGCTCTGATTTTGACAGCAACACAGTGATGGCATTGCATTTGCAGGACTGGTCTCAGACAGGATGACAGATGGCACCTCCATTGCATAGTGATGTCCCCAGAGAGATTTAAAAAACAAGTGAGTAATTTTCAAAGACAATGTTAGAGAATAAAATGCGATGATTATTCATGCAATTCAGACAATGTAAAGCCGTAGCCAATAGCAGTCAATATTCACTGGAGCTCAGTCTCCATCCCTGAAACCCCTGAGCAACAACTTCACTTTAAATCTGAATAACTGTGAGGAGCACCAATATCAGTGCAGAAAATATGTGATGGAATAAGACCAGCAATTTGAGATGTTTGCTCCTCTCATTCTGCTGTCCAGAGAATCTGCACTGGATGAAAGGCTTTTAAAATCAGCAATGTGAAGTGTCTGACTCTAGAATTTCACCCACAAAAATATGGAGTACCTCCAGCTTGTCTGAAAAAGTCCATGTGTGGCTATTTGATAAATAAGATAAGAAAGATCCACTGAGACCCAACGCCATATTCAACAATTACTGACTGACAGAGTTGAAAAAAGCAATATGAAGCTCAGATAAGGGATCATACATTCAAAACACATAAGACTAAGTATTTTGTTTGTCAATACCATAGTGCAAATCTGTGGTGAAATATTCAGTTCTGATTGTTTTGGTAAAAATTTAGAGGACTTGTAAAATTCTTATACAGGAAATATTTTCCAAATTGTGCTGAATATTTCCTATGATACTGAGCTGGTCCAACATGACATACAGCACTAATCAACCACACACAGATAGATAGAGCAGTCCATGACTTCACCACACTTTTGAGTGACATGAGCTAGCTGGTTATCTGTGGGCTGTTCTGTGAGTATAAACATGCCATGAATTACTTTTTCTTTCTTTTTTCCCATCTCAACAACATTATAATGACTAATAAATAGTTTCTTTGTTTGATGAATACATTTTTAGCATTTTTGCTGAAGAAAATTCTCACCAGTATGAATTAGAGAATCACAATCCTGCCTCTAAAAAGTAAGTCCATTTCTCAGTGTTTTCATTCATTTTTAAATTGTGAGAAAAAAAAGCTCTAAAAACAACGTACATCAGGAAAAGTAAAGAAGAAGTAATATCTTTCCACTTTTTCAGCTTTTAAGAGTCGATAATCTTGGTATTTTAAACTGTATATTTCTTACGTAACCCACAGGACTTCAACCAAGAACAAAACAACATTATCATGTCAGCATCTACCCAGAAGAATTTTAATGGGTTTTTATCTTTCACTTCTAATACTGCTCCTCTAATGCAAAAAAAGCAAAACATAAGAAAAACTAGTGGAGACACTAGTATTTAAAAAAATTATTAATTTTGGGGGGGAATTTTAAGAATTACTTGACTAAACCTCATTGATGCAGAGTATCAACCTCTTTGCTAACCATCCATTCCTCTGTATATTCAAGACTCCCCTGAATGAAACTGCCCCACTTTTGTTCACTCATCTAAATGAGATCTCTTAATTAGAAATAGAGCCTGCTTTGATTCCCTTGACTGCTAGCAGTAAGAGATATGCCCCTCAGCTGATACTGGATTTTGTTATTAAAAATCTCCTCAAATTTAAAAATGTTTATCACAACCCTGTCCAATATAACTTTTCTTAATTGTAAAGTAGCAGTGGTAATTTAAGTTAGTTCAAAGCAACTTCAAAGCATATCATCTGGATTTTATGGACAAAATCCCTCTGTCTCTCAGAGCAGCAAGTGATGTTCAATGAATGTAGCTTATAACCTACTCAGTAATGAAATGGAAAATCAGAAAAAATTGGAGAACAATTGCAGCAAGTTTTCAAATGAGGCACCAGGGAAGGAATTATAATTCAAAGCAGTCTTTTTCATTGATTAAGGAAATTGAGAACCTAAGAATACACCTCAACTCATTCTTCATTTCCCCTCCTTTTCATCTTATTCTTACAAAATCTCACATACACACCAACTGAATTCTCTGAGATTCTTTAGCAACCTAGTAGTCAATCAGTGATGTCAAAGCCATTCAGTTGAAAGCAACAATAATCTAATGAAAATACATTTTCCTTAGGACATTATAAAGGTCCCATCTTAAAACTGAAGGACACCCCCAGAGTCTGAAGGAGCTCAAAAGTAAGTAGCAGTGAGTACCTAATGAGACACACACAGAAATAATGCTAAAAAGTATCACTGTGATTCCACAGTCAGCTTTGATCTACAAGAATAAATAAAAAGTTAACAATCCCATTGCTTCATTTTAGGAATATCCTACATCTCATTGTATTTGACAATATTTACACTGAAAAAACAAGAATGGTGGAAAAACATCAGAAAATGTGACTGGGCTGTGTTCCTGTATTACTTAACTATTCCCTGCTGAAGTGGCTATGAAGACTTGATTGCATTGAGCCTCAGCAGATGGGCTCCACAAGCCTCCTAACACCCAGCAAAAAAATAGAATACATGTCAGAGGATGTGGATGGATGGTTGGATGGTTGGATGGATGGATGGATGGATGGATGGATGGATGGATGGATGGATGGATGGATGGATGGATGGATGGATGGATGGAGTGATAATCCCTCTGTGTGTGTATGCCTTGCCCATATTCCCAGCAGCAGAGCCTCAAATTCATCTCTTCCCTAGGTTGATCATCCTGTATTTTTAGACCATGATGATGATTTTCTCTCCATCAACTAAATTGAATACCTAGTGAATATACAAATTCCTGTGTGGAGTTATACAAATGAAATTTCATGTGCACATTGCTTTAATTCATAAACTCCTGACATTATAATTTAAGTTCATTGTACATGTAAATTAAAGGGGATTTTAAGGCAGGTCAGTGTTGACATCAAAAGAATCAGAGAAAATCAACTTATTTTCCCAGACCACCTCATGCCACAATCACTGCCTGAGAAACAACTGGGAAGATGTACATGAGTACAAGAGTAGTTACTGGGGTTTAGTGCAGCAGATGAAGACATGAGGTTTATACAATGTAAAAAGTGCTGAAGATAAAAAGTAAAATGCTGTGAAAACTTAGTGGTGATTTAAACCATGCAAAAACAGGAGCAACACTGACCAGAGAAGATGTTGTTCTCAATTCTTCAAGTCTTTTCAGATTTTACTGAACTACAAAGAACACTCCTTATTAAAATACTGTGCAATTTTACTGCAATCAGTGATGTTCTGCTGTGGTCCATTTAAAACCACTGTGGAAATGGTGATACTAGTTTTGCTTAATATTAAAGAGTGACTGGATATTGTCTTTATTCAGAAAGGTGCAAAGCAGAGTCATTCTTTTTCATTTCAATTTAAAGGAATGCTGACTGGCTGAGCATGTATTTTTAAAAACAGCATAAAGCCTTGTTCCCTTCATGTTCCTCTCAAAATATTGAAAAGAGAATAGTGAAATAAGCAGAAGAAAAATGTTGAAATAATTCCTTTTTAAAGCCATCTTCATTAAGTTTAACAAAGATTTTTCTCTCTTAAATTTTGGACAATGACTCTGCATTGAAAAAGAAGAAATCATTATTAATTAGGATAGACAATTTAAAGTCAAGCATAGATTAAATGACCACTCCTACTTATTTCTTTTTAAGGTCTTCACAAGCATTACTTTCTTGTACTTTTTCTGGGCTACAAATTTCCTTGTACTACAGGTTGCATGATGAAAATCCTTAACGCTTGATTTTGCACCAAAGCTGGTGGTACATGAGGGAAGCATGATAATCAGCACATGAAGACCTTGTCACATACTGTCCTTGTGGGATGTGCCAGGTGATGGACCTGCTGTATTTGTTTGCACAGTGTATTATCAGTGAGTTGTAAAATATCATTATTCAAACGAATAGGGCTGAACAAAAGAGAGAAGATAGATCTTTCTTTCTTAATGATGTTTCAATAGAGTGGGAAAAAAATCACAGAGAGAAGCAGATGGCACTTCCTTAGAAAATGTACTCATGTGGGAGAAGCATCTACACAACAGACTGGGGCAGGCAGGAATGGCACACAGAGTCCACCCAGGATGAGTGCAGCCTGCAACTTTTCTGAGAGGAGCAGAGCTTAAGCCTGGGCATGGGCAGATATCTGAAAGCCCCAGCTGTGTTTGCAGCTGGTGACACAGAGCCCCGCTGCGTGACACCGCTGCAAGGCTTGGCAGAACGGGCAGGAGCACATGTGCCAAGGCACAGTCACTGCCACAGCTCTGTGTGCCTCTGCTGTGAATAGCAGGGCCTCATCGTGTGCCACCTAAATAATAGCCATATTAATCTGGTCTTTAGAATTACTTTGGAGCTCTTGCCATATAGCTGCAACAGCTTTAACAGTCGGGGCATCCAAAGCCCTTGAGAAACCAAAGCCAGGAGAGAAAGAAAAACGTACCCTCCACAATGTATCCCTCCTGTCACTGATACCATGGCATGTGCTGAAGGCATGGCATCCATGGCAGGAAGCTACCATAAAAAAATCCTCAAACCTCCTTGCATGTTACACACAACATCCTTCCAAGATGCAAACAAACCCACCAATTAATTGACGATGTTTAATTAGATGCATAGTCTCACTATCACCATGACCTTCCCTCATTTGTTACTCTGCTGCTACAAGGCATAGGTAAAGACTCAGCAAACAAAGGAAAAATCAACCCAAATACATGTCTGACCATGTGCATACACATGTTCTCTTTAGCATAGTCTATATTTCATACACAGCATGACTCATTTACCTAGGCTTTTAACAAGGATTAGCAAAAAATTTTATGGCTCTTGAAGGTGCTTAGCTTTTTGTCACACTGTAGAGTCCTCAGATTTATCTGTAGCACAGTGGGTTTTGGCAGAGTAAGTCAGAAGTAGAGGAAGGAGTTTATTTCAGCTTTCTGGTTTTGAAGTGAGATAGAAGGAAGACACAGAATCTACATGCTCCCACGGAAGTGAGGTCCATGGTACATTTGAAATACAAGACTAATGGTGTCTAGATGCATAAGTGGATACCAGACAGCTCATTATCCAAAAATTACAGGAATATCCCTAGAAAATACATGGTGTTTTAGTGTGAATTAGGACTGCACTGTAGAAGGAAATCACCTAATTCCCCCTTGCTGTGTTTTATTACATATGAAAATGGAAGCCCAGAGAGTGTGAATTAAATTGATTCCAGATGAAACTAAACCAGAACACATCTTATCATGCCAATGACAGGGCATGCTTAGTCATTAAAGCCATATTTGAGTTAATCTGAGGTCAAATCTTTAAAGTACACGTAACATGGATGTCAGATCTACAGCACTAGTTACTCCACAGATTCATTCTGATTTTACCATACTACTTGTTACTGTGTCACAGCTACAGATCACAATGCCAATACTGATCTATGGGTGTCATGGACTGATTTATCCATCAGCTTAAGTAAGAGTAGATCAACTTAGATTGCAAATTCTGTGGGAGGAGAAACAAATTTGTCAGCCATATGTCCTTGGTGTTCTAGTCTTTGAGGGGCTATAAGCTTTGATGAAATTTTAGCAATGAACAAAGATAGCAAGGATGAGCAGCAATAGTGTTAAATCTCCCCAAATAAAATATAGATCCATTTTAATACACTTCTTCAATAAGACTTTCAAAAACATAATCAGGAAAACACTCTTACTTTCCCTGTTGTTCATATTTCTTTAAAGTAGAATATCTGAAAAAGGCAATGTTACTAAATAATCTTGAGAATCTATATAGGAAAAAGGTCAGAAGATAAAAAAGATGGAGTTTTTACACTACAAGTACAGACTTGCCAATGATAAAGCTGAAAATGCACAAGTGAGATAAGGAACAGAGTAAAGGGTCTTACTCCATTCCTCTAGACTTGTATTTATAGAGTTTATTTTTAAATCATGCTAAATTAATTTTTATTGCACAAAATCTTTATCAAAAAACTACAGATTGGGAGAACCCATTCAAAATTTTGAAAGGTTTAAGAGAGCACCCACACTACAATCTTCACTCAAATGAGTCAGGAAGTCCAAAAGACCTAAAAGTTAATGAGATTTAGGCATTTTGCTGCCAAATCTCCTGAAATATCCTCTAAGTTTCCCTTTAATTTTATCAGTCAGAAGGAGTTAAAAATATGCATGAACTGTCCAAGAGGGTTGTGAATCAAACATGCATGCATTAATAAAATAATGCATAATTCCATTTGGAATTGTCTTTGTTGTCTTAGTGAGGTAAATAGTAGATGTTCAAATTACTTTTAATTATACAGTTATTGTTATATTTCTTGATTTTCCTCATTACCTGATTGTTATTGTAAAAAAAAATGAACTTGAATTTTATTTGATTTAAAAGCCATCTATGATACAAAATACATTTGTAGCTAGCACACTTTTCAGGAATTTCAATTTCTTTATTCTATAACTTTTTTAACCACAAACCTTTTTAAATTCTTGCCAAGTGTTTTTGGAAAATGTCAAATTTATTTGACTTGGTGTAAAGTTATTTTGACTTTTTTTTTTTATTTTTCATTTTTATCATGATTCCAAGTGTCTAATATTGTTTTTATTGGCCCTGAGAATTATCATGTTTGGGACAAGCAGCGGCTTGATGTTATCCTGTTATTTTTCCCTCTTTTTTTCTCAAAGGTGTTCTGAGTCCAGCTACCCTGAACATATCTTCTCCTCATCCCCTGTAGTAAGAGAAATAGAGCTTTTGCTTTTCTATTTTTAATAAACTGAAACATAAATGTAAATATCTGTTGCTTGTAAACTTATGTTCTGCTGAATGTAAACATCCACACACTAAAATTTTTTCATTGCAGCTGTAGTTGGAAATAAACTCCCATGGTGAAAAGACCACTTTAGTTCAGAGCCAATGCTGGGTTTTACTTCCTTGGGATAAATAATTTAAAATGGAAATGCCAACAAAACCTTAAACTACACCATCTCTGTGTAACTCTATTGCTATAATAAGGCTTCATCTGATTTTTCTTGAGAGATATAATAAGATTAAGGCATAATCATAATTTCCCCTATGACAGAAGATTAACTACTTCTCATTGATCTCACAGAAACCAGACCAATCTTCAGATATTAAACAGTCATTTGCAGCAGCAACAGGTATATTATCATTCCAATAAGACAATGTCAATGGCACTCTGATTTTCAGAGACACATACTGTAGTGGTCTCCTGAGAAGCCTGATTGAACTCCTGACCCAGACAATAGGGAATAACAAGAATTAAGCAGTTGCTTGAGGGATATTTTATGGATTTTGTTTTCATTTGTATTGATTTATATAAACCCTCCCAACAGGCTTATTGGCTTTTGTTAAGTGGGTCCCAAAGCTACACGGATTGGATGAGAAACTGTTTTTTTATTTTTTTTTCCTGTTGCTATTGTGACATTTAGAGCAAGGTAGAAGTGCTTCAGAAATCTTTTGTTTGCACCTTTCAATAAATTAATTCAATCCTCACTAATGCATTTACTGTGTAGGCAGACAATCTTTATAATTAGATTAGAGGAAAGATATATAACTGAGTAGTAATACTGAATATGCTATTCAAATCTGCTCTTGTCCATTGTTAGGATAATTTTTTGTTTAGTTATTGCTATTAAAATTGCAATGGTGCTATTGAGTGCAAATATGAAAAGATGAATTACTTGTCAACTCATGAACCAAACATTTTTTAACCTGAATATTCAGGAAAACAAACAAGAGTACAAAAGAATTTCTACCCCAGCTTGACAAGAAAAGTCACAGCAATTAACAGGGGAAATGATCTAGAAGTGGTTGGTACAACTTCAGCTTTGAGATTATTTACAGTAATTTTTACCTAAAACAACTTGCCAATGATCATATAGGAAGCTTAAGAAAACCACCAGAATTAACCACAAATTTCTTATACCTCCTGGCAGCACTGCAATGACAAGAACATCTTCCTCTGTCCTATCCTATCAGATAAGACCATATTTTCATCATAACATCCACTGTCTGACTGAGTAAGGCACCAAGAAACATGTGTAACTCTATGAGATCGTATTAAAATTTCACTGTAACAAAATCATGTATAATTTCATTACTGTAATTCAAAAATCGACCTGCAGAAAGGCTGCCCTGCAAAGACAAGTTTTCTTGGATCCTGCAGCCTTTATGTATTCAGAGGATATTACACACCATAACTTGGTTAAGAAACAGTAGAGATCTGACTTTTAAATGTCAAACATAATGTTAGTCTTCTCCAAAGCAGTCCACATCTAAAATAAACTGAAATCACTGTTAAAACTCATTTCAAAGTGAAACTGACCACATGTCTCAACCTTAAAAAAAAGAGGTTTTGATGCAATCAAAATAGCTACTAAGACAAGAAGTGGGTGAATTGTCTGCTAAGGAGAGAAGACATTGTCTTAAACAATGAACTTGAGTGCAAATGATTCTCTTTGTTCTTAAGCAGTATTTATTTCTTAAGTCAGATATGAGTTCTCTTTAAAAATCTGTATGAGATCCACACAGGGAATTCTATAACCTCTGTGAACCATATGTTCCAGTGCCTGACAAATCACACATTTTCCTCCTAGGTTTAAATGGAATTTTTTGCAATTCAAACTGTGCACATTACCTCTTTCCCATCCTCTGGATACCACTGGAAAGGCTCTGTCTCCACCTGCTTTACTCCCTCTCACCAGATATTGATCCACATTGATAAAATTCCCCTTGAGCCTTCTCCTTTCCAGAATGAGCAGTCCCAGCTCTCAGTCTCTCATACTTCAGATACTCCAGTTTAGTAATTTTCGTGGCCCTTCAGTCAATTCAGTCCATGTATCTCTTGTGTAGGCAAGCCCAGAACTGGATACAGTGCTCTAGATGTGATCCCAACAGTAATGGGGAAGAATAGTCTTCCTTGACCTGCTAGCAGCAGTTTTTGTAGCCTGAGAGGCCACTGACCTTCACTGCTCCAAGGGCATACTGCTGGTTAAACCTGACACTCACCGAGGCACTCAGGGCCCTCTCTGTCAGGCTGCCCTGCAGCACGTCAGCCCCCAGTGTGCAGCACTGCCTGGCATTATTCTGTCTCAGATGCAGAGCTTTGCTTTGCCTTTTGTTCAACTCCATGAGGTTCCCATTGGACCATTACTCCAGCCTGCTGTGGTTCCTCTGGTTGGCCACACAACCAACTGGCATATCATAGTGTTACCTGATGCATCCCCCCAGGCTGAAAACTTCTAACTTGGTCAGGGTGCTGTCTCTTCCATCAACCAGGTCATTAATAAAAATGTTAAAACAGTATCAGTCCCTTCATCAATCCTGGGGTACACTGCTATTGACTGGCCTCCAGACAGCTTGTGCCAATCATTTGAGTCCAGTTTTCTGTCCACTTCTCTGCTCACTTACCTAGCAAATGCTTCATCCTTTGTCTGTGAGTATGTTAAGGGTACAATGCCAAAAGACTTGCTAAATTCAGGATAAACAATATCCAGTCCTCTTCCCTCATCCACCTAGGAAATAATTTCCTCATAAAAGATGCTTGAGTTGGCAAAGCATCATTTCACTAAAGCCAGCATGACTTTGCCAAATCACCTTCTTGTTCTTTATAAATTTGCAAAAGTGTTTTAGGTTTATTTGCTCCACCACTTTCCCCAGAATAAGGGGTTTGACCAGTCTATTCCTTAGATCCTCCTAGGTCTTCTTCAAGATAGGAGTCACATTTGCTTTCTTCAAGCCCTCAGAAACCTTTCCTGATTGCCATGAATTTCAAAGACAAATGACAGTGACATTGACCAGCATGTTTCATTATTGTAAGTACATAATATATGGGTCCTGAACATCCAGTTTATTTAAATTTTCCCTAACTTAATTTTCCTTAACCCAGGCTTTCATATTGTGCAGGTGCCTAGTACTTCTGAAGACAAATCCTGCTGGCAGAGAATGAGGCAAAGTTGGCCTTGAGTCCCACAGTCTTCTCCATATACTTTGTCACTAGGATTCCCATTGAGTTCAGCACAGAAATCATGTTTTCCCTAGTGTGCCTTTTCCTGCCTGTGTACCAGTAGAAGCCCATCCTGAGGTATATCCTGTTCCTCTCCAGACTAAATTCCAGACGTGTTTTGCCTGTCTTCAGCCTATCTCTTCACACTTGAACCACGTTTCTATATTTTGTCTCTGCACAGTTACCTGAAGCAGCTTCAACCTGTGTGGCTCTTTTTCAGTCTGAGTTTAGTTAGGAGCTACTTGTCCAGCTACACAGGCCTTCTGCCATTCTCCTGCATGTGAGGTTGGGCTTAATTTATTAGAGGCTCTCCTTGAAAACCTACAAGCTTTATCAAACTCCTTTTTTCCTCCAGGATTGTCTCCCATGGCATACTTCCAAGCAGGTCCCTGAACAGATCAAAGTCTTCTCTCTTGAAGCCAAAGTTTGTGGTTCTGGGTTTTGCCTTGATAAGTCACCTGTGGATCTTCAACCCCACTCCTGAATCACAGTCTCTGCAGCCAGGACTTTCCTCAGGCTTCAAATCCCTAGTCAGTTGTTTATTTTGTAAGAGTAAGATCCATCACAGCATCTCCTGCACAACTTCTTGGTCACTTGTGTCAGGAAGTTACCAGCAATTATCTCCAGGAACATCCTGAATTGCTTTTGCCCTCTGTGCTACCTTTCTGTAAGGTAATATTTGCCTTTTTCTCCAAGAAAGGAAGTGATTCTAATCTTTCTCCTCCCAAATTTTGTGGAGTTTTAAGGTAATTAATTATCTTGGAGGTACTTTTCTCATATTTCATTTTTTTTTAAAAAATTGCCCAAAGAGTTCATATTTTTAGGGGGAATTAGGAGGGTGACTGAAGACTTGTCCTCCTTTCCTTAAGAGATCAGATAGAAAATATTCTCAAACATGGTCATTTCACCATCACAAAATAGGGTTGCATGCATAGGGAGGTTTATCAGTCAGAATAGATTTGGGGTTTTTTTTTGCTTCCATACCTATCAAAAGGAGTTAGTTGTCTTTTTGGCCCTGTTTAAGGTCCTCAAAGCTTCTTCCACTACTGATCTGTAAGCTCAGACCTGAGTAAGTAGCCAGCAAGGCATTAGCTGCTTTCAGCAATTCCTTTAAATGGGAATAAAGCCTAATCTCACTGAATTATCATATCATTATCATAGTGTATTCTAATGAGGTTAAAGTTATCGAGTCCTTTAGCTCCTGCTAACATGTATCAGCACATGGTAATCCAAATGGCTACTGTTGGTTGCAGCATCTTAAAATAGTATTCCCATTTGCTGTAGAAATTGCAGTCTGCTTCTCTGAACTGCTGTTGTTCTTTACATCTGAAAATTAAAATTATTTTACTGATGGAAGATTCCTATTTTCTATCATACAACAAAAATCCCTAGAGACAAAGAGCCAAAAGTAGGAGATGTACAAACACCTGACAAAGATACCAAACTTACCTGTGTCATAAAGGGCCATCAAGAAGCTATTCTCAGGAAATCATGTCTTTCAGGAATTGTGGCCTTGTTTCAAAATGGCAAAAAATGAGTGTTCTGTACCAAAGACTGAATCTATAGTAAAGGCTGAGTAAGCAGAACACGTGGTACTGACAAGAATTATATTCTACACTTGACATTTTTTTCTATAAGGTTTCCATGGAACAAAATATGCTTTCATAGGTTAAAATCCCAGACAATTCTGTTTTGTTTTTTTTATTTGTGTTATTGGGAGTTACAAGAATATTTGAATATATTCCCAATATTTTCCTCTTACCTACCTGCTGCTAAGGTCCCTGACAAAAGGGAATATGAGAGAAGGCTTCTGTAACACAAACATTGAAAACATGCCAGGGGCAAAACAAACAACTGGAGAATCATCAAACTTCAAAGACTCAAATTATAATTCCAGACAGTAATATACTAACTTAACATTAACAAAGAATTTCTCCCCCCACAAATACGTGAGATCAAATGCTTCATCATCTTATTTTAAATGACACTGTAGCTTTTCATGGTGGGATAAACAAGGGAGGGGATACAGTGTTTTTTCAGACTCTCACAGTTCTCACACCAAAGCTACATTTAAAGATAACCAGAAATGCAATTACATAGAAATGTATGATAAAAAATCAGACGAATATATCAGTTCATCTGGATGCCATGCAACAGTACAAGAATGTGTCCTATGAAACACAATCAATATATATATTTACATTTGCAACCTGAAAGCTTTAAAGTTTTTAACTGCATTTTCTCACTGAAAAATAAAAAAAAAGTTATCTCCCTTTTGATAAGCAAATGATACATTTTTAAACTTCTTTTTAATTGCCTAAAAAAAGAGCTTTGGCTTTGATAGATGTGGATTCCCTGCTGTTTGCCTTACCTTAAGAGACATATTGTAAATAAAAACAAGTTCTGCCATACAAGGCACATCAATCATGTTCTTTTTATGCATAGGGCTAGAAAATGTTTTCTGTAGATCTGTGTTAATTTTGGTTCAAAACCATTGTTTTTCTCCAAGCCTCACCTAGAAAATATTATTTATAAAGTAGTCTACTAACTACAGTTCACTTTAATTCATTTATCTAAAGAAAAAAATGTAAATAGCTCCAGTACGTAGCTACATGAAGCAAACTATTGATTAAAAATGTATTCTAATAAAATGTTTATCAGGATGTCTTCAGAGTTTTCAAGCAGGCTTTCAAAGCAGTGGTGTGTGAGAGTTGATTAAATGCCTCTTATGTGCTACATATCCGTAGTATTAAGGTCAATCGAATTCTCCTCAGCAAAAGCTGGCAACTCAGATGAAATTCAGTGGGATTTAAGCAGCAGCTATTCGGGCATTGAAAGCTTACCAAATTCTGCTAGCTTTTTCCCTCGCTGCAGGGATGTATAAATAGCAAGACAGAGTAAACAACCTGAACTAAAATCACCAAGCTTAACAGGCTTTAAACAGAAGGAGATGAATATGCAGCACCTATTGCTGAGCAGTACTCGTTAGGCTGAGATAACCAGTTAAAAACAACTCTGTGCCAGCACCTGGATGATGCAATAAAAGCCAATGCAGAAATATTAAATCATATTAAGAAAAATTAAATCATTAAGCACCAGCCTTGCAAACCTTGTATCTGAGCAATTTTAGCAAGTTTTCACAGCCCCATGCCATTGGCACCTCCTTTCTGCTCCAAAACTTGGCAGTGCCTTCTAGTTCTCAATCCCACCAGCCCTGCTGGTGTCAGCTGTCAGACTAGTTTCACTGGTCTCTGTGCTCAATACACACATCCAAAGTTTAGTACTTCTCCTCCAAGGAAAGATTAGAAACACCAGTCTGATCCCTTTAGACAGCAGAGATCAGACCCAGGCCAATAATGGGATTTTTATGGGATGAATACCCCTTTCAGCTTCAAAGGAAATGTCTACTGAGGGGTTGCCAGAGTTTGTCATGGTTTTTTTCAGCAATATAAGACAGAGAGTAAGACTAGAAGTGAATTAAGAATCCACACTGACATCTTGTGGACACAGAGCCAGCAAAGATTTAAAGCACTTTCAGCACACCCCAATGGAGTGTTGCTTAATCTAACAGATCAACTTGAATAATACAGGGAAAGGGAGAATATGGAATACACTATGGAATGTGCTAAGCTTGTGCAGAATGGTGTTTCTTACAATAAATATGAGAATCTGAATATTCATAGAAAAATATTCAAAAATTCATTTAATATTTTCATGCCTAAGAGTCAAGTTTAAAAATGAAACATAATTGAAATAATATTTAAAAAAGGTAAAAACCCAAACAACAAAACATTTTATAACATTTATGTGATTATATTAGAATACAAACAGTGATTTAGCTAGGAACTTGAAGTCTATACTAGTAGCAAAAACGGAGACCTGATGAAGTTAACATATTAACAGCTGACATCTGCAAAGTTGTCTGTTACAGAAACATTTTCAGAATAGCAGAAAAACACTGCTGGTCTGGAAACAGATCTATTATTAAATCTGCCAATATTTCTAAAAAAAAAAAAGTCAAACATTCCTTTGAAATATCTTGGGAAAATTCTTGTCAACACAAAGTAGAATTACAAATTTTATTGAAATAAATATTCACAGGAATGGTTCCACAGACAGCAGAGGAAAATATCTTACTTCCTGCCTTTGGATGGAACAACATAAAAGGAAACATTTTTAATCTCAGCCTTCAGGGAAAAGCAATGGTAATTCTCCCATTTCTTCTAAGGACTTCTCAATGTATCTCATTTTTAGACAAGGTGTGCAGAGAATACAGAAATGAAAAAGAATCTTAAGCACTATGTTTTGCATGACATGTCCTGAGAGATTTGCCTGAGAATTATTAACATAGACACCAGAATAAAGCTGCTTGCAGGAGGAAAATACACATTGATATAGAATATGCCTCCAAGATAATTTTCAATCAATGGTGCTAAATATTGGGTCCAAAAAGCCCTCAGCCT
Organism: Luscinia megarhynchos; assembly: GCA_034336665.1. Taxonomy (NCBI): domain Eukaryota; kingdom Metazoa; phylum Chordata; class Aves; order Passeriformes; family Muscicapidae; genus Luscinia; species Luscinia megarhynchos. Next base: position 9,042,336 of record JAPFBE010000002.1, read on the forward strand.
CAGAAGGATTGACTCATTTGATGACTTTAGAGAAAAAATATTCTCAAGTAATCATTTTATACAGGAGCACATTCCAAGGGGCAACGAATTTTCAGCATCACCAAAGGTTTCACTTCAAATGTAAGAATTTAATGAACTTTCAGCAAAACATTTTGGAAAGAGTGTGGTTCCAGTAATATTCTTCTGAATCACATAAGATTGCTTTTTAGCACATCTGTATCAAATATAAGGCTTGCTTTTTCCTTTTAAAGCATTTGATCTTTATCTTGGTATTGCCCAGGAGATCCAAGAAAAAACTGCTCATTTGCACCATATTTGGACTATCCTGTGCTTCTCAGTTTCCTGCAGCATTCAGATAGGATTCCTCCTTACAACCTCCCTTCAATGTATAGTTCTGTATAATTTCGAGAATTTGGGGGTATGAAGGAACTTTTCTGTGGAGATGGTTCAAGAGAAAGAATAGATTTAAGATGGTAGATCCTTTAAGGCTTAGTTGATAGATCGGGCTCACGATCCCAACACTGACCACATTTGGTATCCAGAGTCTCCAATTTCCTTAAGATTTGCTGTTCTATTGATATCTGACCTTCCCTGTTTTATTCCTTGGCACATTTCAAGGGTTGCTGCTCTTTCTTTCTGCTTGATTTTAGGCATTCTGCAGCTGCATTATGTGAGGATATGAAGCTGAGATGTCCTATGGATCCTTCTTGATTGAAGCTCTATTGCAGTTACCAATCTCTAACCAGAACTGGGCTCTGGGTTCCTGTCAACTCCTTGTGCCTGCTTTGATAACAATCTCAGCTCTTCCCTCAACTAACATCAGTTCACTTGGCATTCACAGGTGTGGCTCCTTCTGGGAAAAAAAGTAAAACCTCAGCAAAAAAATAATAAATCCTTTGGGATTTTAACCTGTTAACAGTGAAGAATGAGAAAGGATTTAGCTGTGGGTTATTGAATAACTCATGGGGAAAATAAAGTTTTGCTATATTAAACATTGCAAACACGCACTCCACTGAGGAAAGGTAATGGAGCATTTGTCTTCCACATAAAGAAATTGCATATGACAGGGATCTTCATTCTGTGTCACGTGAAAGAACAAATATAGCTTGTATGTATAACAAACCACAAATTATTAATGAAGATCCTGATTTACAAATCAATAAAATCCCATTTTCGGTTATATATATATATATATAGAGAGAGAGAGAGAGAGAGAGAGAAAAAGAAGAGAACTTAGTTCTGCTCATGGTGATGCTTTCCACACTTTAAAGTGCAATGAAACATTTGGATTCAGCTCATCTCAGTTTTCAGTAACTTAAAAGCCTGTCTTGCAAATAATTAATCTTTTGTCTCAACAGTTTATATACATCAGTCTGGGCAATAATATTAAAGGTTTCCATGATTTTATATATATTTTATCATTTACATATGTATTTTATTATTTACATGTATTTTATTATTTTATTTACATACATTTTAATTTTCAGATTAAAATATAGAATAATACCACAGATGGTTTTTCAGCCTCAAAAACATATGAGAGATATTAATAAGAGATTAATTATTAACATATCAATAAGAGATGCTGTGTTTCACATTGCTTCCTTTTGCATTCTGAATGCTCCATTTAAATTCCTAAATGAGTTATTGTGTAAGTGCCATCTTGATCTTCTTTAAATTTAACCACACACTAAACTTACAGGACCCTTTCCCATGGGGTTACTGCAGTTCTTAAAGTTGGGAAATAGTTATATGAGAAAATTAATTATGGAAACTGGAAGTCTGAAATATTGAAATTTCCAGTTAGAACAAATTAGTACTTCTAAACACATGCAACTAAAAAAAGGTAAGATGGCACAAAGAAGATCCTCAATATAATATTCCATCTTTCATTTACTGAAGTTCACTTACAGCATTTCCCTCATCTGTTTCACCAGTCCAGACATTCTGATTGTTTAATCTTTAATGTGAAAAATAGCTGTAGACATGAATATACTGGTTTCTCTTCAGTTTTTAAGGAATCCATTACTGAAAATAAAAGAATATATGGCACCACAATTAGCATTTTATGTGTCTTTTTTCTTAGTTCATTAAAGATGCACAAATATCTATACAAGATATATCAGAAATTTGGTGTCCCTCTAAATTGTCCTCTCTCCCAATTTTAAAATTTGTTTTATAATTTTGCATTTTGTTCATATTAAAGAGCCTATCTCCCACCAAGTTTATATGCAAATGTTAAAGTTTGAAATAGTGATGTTTCACGAGTTATAGAAAGTACAAGCAGCATCTTTTCCAAGATCTGCATGCACAGAACACACAGCACAATATCATATTGCTATGTACATATCATGTCATCTGTATGTAAACAAATTCTGGCTGGTTCAGCCATGAAAATTGAATGAGAGCACTAAAAGAGCACTGTTTCAGATTTCAGAAAAGACCACTAACTGGCAGCCTCAGCCTTTCTCTAAACTTTAAAATCCTTTTGGTCAAATCTCTTCCTTCACTGTGTTTGATTTTCTAAAGGTTAGATAAGGTTACAAGTTATTTGAGAACTTATTTTTTTAAAGCCCTTATTTTAAGGGGATATAGATCACCAGAAACAGAGGATTGTGTACAAAGTCATGTAAGAAACATCAAGAAAGCTGAAAAATGGTAGATTTCCTCTGGCATTTTCCAGTGTTCCTCCATTAATAATTGAACATGAAGCATTTCCATTAGAAAGGATATCTGTAAGCACCTAGACCAAAAAACCAGTTACATCATATTGCTTCACTGGGGCAACCATCCTACATGCAGAGAGCAAATCCTTTTTCAGCCTGTTGCTCGTGGCAAAAGAGCAGCAATGTGCTTTGGTTTGTGCATTTAAACTGAAATTCAGAAGTGGTGGAGAGCCAGAGAGGTTGCAAGGTGTACCTGTGACCAAAGGCACAAGACTGAGGCTTTCATTTGCTTAGTAAGAAAGCTTTGAGAGATAGAAGTGAGACCAGCAGCACTGAACTGCTTGCTTTTCCCCATTTAAACTCTATTTGGAATCTAACTGGTCTAAGGATCTTGGACTTCTGAGAGCCTCCATGCAAGCTTTGAAGGAGGCCTACTGTCCCAAAGGTAGTGTTTCAGGACATATCAAGAGTTTCAAAAATAAGGTTTTCTTCTGTCATGCAGAAGTCTGCATGCAAGTGAGTAGGCATTTAGAGAGTATTATCTCTAATGCCAAAAACAAAACAAAACAACCTGTAAATTTTAATATATTTAACAGATTGTTACAAAAATTAAAATGAATTCTTTTCAAATAACTCCAGAAAGTTAGCATATTTGCACAGCAAAGTATGGTTCCAGCATTACCCTCTCAGAGATGGTGACATGAAATTCAAAGGTGAGATGTAAGCTGGCCTAACACTAAAATACTAGGTCTTTACCTTCTTTGACAAGCAATCCATTCAATTAAATACTGCTACAAAATCAAACATATAAATTATACTGAAAGAATGGGTAAATCTAAGGCAGTCCAAGTAGTGGAAGAAAAATAAAAATAAAATAAAATAAAAAAAAAGAAAAAACAAAAACAAAAAAAAAAAAAAAAAAAAAAAAAAAAAAGAAAAAGAAAAAAAAGAAAAAGAAAAAGAAAAAAAGAAAAAGAAAAAGAAAAAGAAAGCACCTAGTGAAAAAAATATACCTGAGGTGTTATTCTGGAAACACTGAAAAAAAGCAGATTGATTTGAATATTGAACCCTGGATTTGTGAAAACATGGGACATGTGGGGAAATATAATTTGTTAGGAGAACCTTTGTTTTTCAAAGCATGGCTATGCTTTGGTGAGGAAAAGACGATCTGTATCCTATTTTTGATTTTCATATAACTTAATTTAGTAAAATTGAAATTGAAAAATCTATTATGCAAGTCAGTCTCTCCTCTAAATTTAAAAGAGAAAATTATGTATTAAAATTATTCCAATGAGATTTACAGCTTATTAAAAGGTTACAATTAATAGAGGCTCAATAGACTGTGAAATAGCACATCAGCTTCTTTTAGAAAAATCTGTTTCTTAAATCTTTCCTTTTCTACATTGTGTAAAATTTCACTTCAGTGACTTAAGGTAGTGAGGAGCCCTAACTGAGATTTTAATGAGCCTTTTTTTTCTTTCAGTCTAATTCTAGTATGTTTTATTTTTGACATATGCTTAGCTATATTAAAGTCTCTCAGGAGTGACATAGATATTAGCTACAAAAATACCAGGTTCTGTCTCCCTGGAAGAACCATTAAATTTTACATGAAAACATAAACACTATTAATTTTATTCTATTGCCCGTGTTTAAATTGCATCCACAGTTTATTATTGCTGATATCCTCACTTCAAGTGAATCCATTGTTTAAGAATTGTAGAGGTGGAAACCTACAGGGCACATCCAGGCGTGATCAGCAGAACACATGGGACAAATATTAATCTGAAACACATTCTTCAGCCTGAAAAATTATCCAGAGACTGATGTAGGCTAATGTCACTTGATTATTTCCAAAGGTATCTGGGCAAGAAAAACTTTAATACTAATTTATTAATACTGAAGCTTTGGGCAGTGGAGAGTAAAAGTGTTTTAATTAGAATATTTACATTCTGATGTCTTTCTGAGGCAAAGAGATGCCTAGCAATCCTAGGGACTCCCTTGCCAGCTCAGGACACACAGGCAGGGTTTGGTGATGTGGATTCATCTCCAAATCACCACATTTTTGTTGGGTGATTTTTAAATATCCTGCTTACAAAGAGATGAAGTCTTCTGGCTTGGTCTCCATTGGAGTTCCACTGCACCCCTTTTTCTCCACAGCCTTGCCTGCTCTGTCTCTCACCCCATAAATGCTTTCCACTGCAACTCTGGAAATCTGCCTGAAGCTGTCATAAGCCCTTTCCCTGGTTTTCTCCCAGCTGCCCTTTGTCAGATCAGAAATTAAGCTCTTGTAAAGCTAGTGTAATTTGCAGTAAGAGTATCAGCCTTTCTCCTATCTGTAAATATCCCTTCCTATCCTGGATCCATTAGTTTCATTCTTTCATCTCAGCAATTTACTACCAAGATGGAAACACAGCTAGGAAAAGGAACTGGGCTCTAGATCCACATAAACTCCTAAAATAAGATCCTACAGGCATCAGGGTCTTTGCTGCATGAGAATGGTCTGAAACACCTTCAGCCCCCACACTCAGTAGGTTCCTCTCCCTCCCTGCCTCCCCTGAGGAAAGAAGGTGCTAAGCATTTGTTTCAGGGGATAGCTTGCTAACACAGGAGGACATTCCTGAGCACAGCTCATCTTTTAAGAGCCTCTCTACCTTCCAAGCTTCCAAGACCAGTCTTGAATCAATGATTTACAGCCACTCTGTGAAGGAAGAAAAATTTTCCAATGGGAAGCAGAAGTCTCTTTAAACATTTTCAAATATAAGAAATAAACTGAACATTACCTTTAAACCAGTCAAGCAAGCAGTTATAATTATTAATTACTTTGGAAACATGCATTGCAGTTTTCATGTGACATTAGCAACTTTGAGGGTAGCAGACAAAATAAAATCTGTATGTCCTCGTTGCTTAGATTAAAACATCTGAAGTTCTTTCAGCAGCATGCAGGCAGCCTAGACACCCACGCTGAAGACATAGTTTCTTATCTCAGACCCAGGCACCTACTTTTATCTCACATGCAGCTTTTATTATTTTATTTTTTTTTTGCTTCAGCCTTACTTTAACCTTTTTCCCTTGACAAGAGGCAATTGGAGGTTTGTTTATATTCTTTAGAGGGGGATGGAAGTAGGAGGGGCAGGGTTTGAGGGGAAGGTCAGTAGGAGGGAGATCTTGGCAAAAGGAGAGCATAGGAAGTCTTTTTAACTGATGTCCTGTCCTTTATGAATGAAACTATCAATGGCACATGCATGCTCTCAAGTCTTTAAGTCTGTTTTCCAAGGAAATGGTTTTATAGTTGAAGATAGTTTTGTAAAATTTGAATTTGTGTACCTGTTGAAAACCTCATAAATCTGGACATAATCCCTTTAATAGCTATAATAAAGTAATGCAATGCCCCTGTGACATTTCCCTCTGTGAGCTCATGACCAGTCTTCTCAGAAGACCACTGGCCTGGAGCCACAGGGCCCCAGTTTGACTCTAATCATTGGAAATTTTGTCAAGGGTTTCATTTTTGACAGGGCTATAGTCCTAGACTTTATCTAATATTAAGGCAAATTTAAAGAATCTCAGAAGATGTATCTTTGAATTTATGTATGATTCAGAGGCACTTACCTCATTGCCCTCCACTCACTCATTATCATGCAGCACTTTATGTTTTTCCTCTTCTTCAAATGAAATATTTTATCTATGCTCCAGGAGGGTAAAATTAATCTGGTTTTACTTTGCATTTAACAGAACAGGACTGTAAGCATGATCTATAAAATGCAAGAAGAAGGCATCAAAATTCTGACTGAGAGATGGTAACTAGCAGATGTAAGCCAGTTACTTAACACTCTGCAAAATGATCACTAATATTCACCTGGCCATGCCTTTATTAACATTGGTGATTATGTGCACACTTATGAATAAGGCTTTTATTCCTACAGATGACTAAATCATGTCTATGCATATAATATCATCTCAGTGTTAAAGCTGGATAAATTCCAAAATGAGGAGAATAAGTCTAGGAAAAATCTGAAAATCAGTCCCATTGCAGGTTAAGCAAGAAGATGATTGCAAGGAAGTTAGCATTTTGATAAGTCATTTACTCAGTTCTACAGGGAACAAAAAACAAATTAGAAAACCCACTACACATTTAATTATGTAATTTCAATTAAGCACTACACATTTCATTAAAGTAAATGGGAAAAGGAACAATTCTGTCCTAGGATAGAGGGAAAAGGCTGGAGGTGGGTATTCAAAATGCTGACAATATAGCAAAACAAAGAGCTGTACTGCTGAATGATATTCCCAATCATGTGCTTACACCCTCAGGGACCCAAGATTCCTGGTTTTCCCTGAAAGACCAAGGCAAAGACAAGAACTCAAGTTCTATTCTTCAGTCTTTCCATCGTTAAGGAAGTGTTCTTGTCAGACCATCTAGGAGCCACTCTGGGAATCACAATCACACCACCTAAAACTTCCACTGATGGGGCCCAAGCCTTTTTGCAGTGGCAGCTCCACTGAGCCAGTGGGGCCCCACTTTGGTCCCACCAAACACCACCCACAGAGTCAAACAGGTTTCAAAAATATGTGCCTGAGACAGCTTTCCTGCCCATGTGCCTAGCAAGGTGAGATTCTCCACTCGAGCTGCTCAGCCCAGGCTGCATTGGCAGCCAGTTGCCAGTCAGCAGAGGAAAACACACGTTTTTAAATTGCAATACTCTGTATCTGGTTTTGAGACATAATATACTCAGGTGAGATTAACTTCACCTTGAACCAAGAGGTATCCATTAGGCTTAATTACAGGGCATGGGCACTCTGAAAATGTCAGACCATACACTGAAAATCTGTTGGCATTTTCAAGCACTATTGCACCTGTTGACAAGATCTTTTCAGTGAAAAATTACATCCTGACTAAGGCCAAGAAAGCACTCTTGAACTGCAGTGCAAAATCACTAATCAATTTCACTTCACACTCTATTAACCTGAAGAAATGTCTTTCTAAACTGAATCTGAAGAAGAAAATCTGCTCCATACTAGACACAGCACAAATGATTGTGATTTGTATACAGGAGGATGTTGCTACATCTACAAACACTGAGCTGACCCTGTAGATCCTGTCAGCTGTAAGATAACCAAAACAAGAAGATGGCTGGTTCCTGAGGTTTATATTCTGCATGAAGCTTACCACCAGATGCCAGTCTTACACCAGAGAAATAGTTACAAGAAGCTAACTTCGTTGGTTTTTTTCCTAAGTGGTAGATCTGAATGCAAAATAAACCAAACTTTGAATAAAAATTAGCAGACTACTCTAAAATATTCAAAGATTATTTCAAAAATGAGTTTGGGTTTCATTTTGCTTTTTCATTTTCTCTATTGCTATTACTCCAAAGGAAAACCTTTATTTAAAATACATTACTTCTTTTAATGTGTGTCACTGAGCAGAATAAAGAATTTGTGGTTTAAGGGCGAGGCAGTAATTTAATCACTGGTAAACTCAGAGAGGTTCCCAGTACTCAAAAATCAAGTGGCTTGCCTGTGCTTCACCAGGTAATTCTGAAAGTCTCTTTGACTGAGTAGCTTGTGTTTATGCAAATGAAAAATCTAAACATATGGCATTAAATATGTCTTCCATAAGATTCAGTTGCCCTTTAAATTTCACCCCCATGGCTTTTAATTTCTTAAAGTTCCATTCTTATGGATGACTTTGACAAGCTGTGATTCCTCAAGATTCCTGTTCAATGCACCATCAGAAACACTTGTTTTATGCATCTTGACAAAACACACCATCATTTTTATTTACTTTGAAACAAATAATTTCTTAGTGTCTCCAAACAAATGAAATGCCACAATTTATTCCCTTCAGTGCTGCAGAGGAGATATTAAAAGGGTCTAGACAGTTAACTAATATTAAATCTGGCACAAGTGAAGATAAAGAGCCCAAAGCCTCTAATTTACATAGTTTATTAAACTGCCGAAAAATAGGACATCAGATAAAAAAAGCACTATTCAACATCCAACTAAACCATTTAGTCTAAGTTAGCTCTTCTATATCTGCTGTACAGTCAGGGAGGAGAGGTACCTTTACAGTGTGTTTCTCCTCCAAAATGAAGGACTTATAAGAGATGCATCACTGTGAGCACAGATGCATTTTAGAATCAGAGAGTCCTACAACTGTTTGGGTTTGGATGAAGGCATCTTCAAAAACCATCTAGGACAACTCCCCTGCCATAGCCAGGGACACTTTACATTAGATGAGGTTTCTCAGGGCCCCATCTAACCTGACCTTGATTACTTCCAGGGATGGAGCATCCATAACTACTTGGGGCAACCTGTGCCAGGCCACCAAACTCATAATAAAAAAACTTGTTTCTTATACTCAGTCTAAACCTACTCTTAGTTTGAAACCACTACCCCTTGTCCTGTCAATACAAGTTCTTGTAGAAAGTCTTTCTCCATCTTTCTTATAGGCCCCTTTTATATACTGAAATGCTGAAATACCATCTCCCACAGCCTTCTCTGCTCCAGGCTGAGGAATCTCAACTCTCTCAGCCTTTCCTGAAAGAAGAAGTGCTCCAGATCCCTGAACATCTTCATGGGCCTCCTCTGGACTCATCCCAAGAGGTCCATGTTCTTATGTATGTGGTCCTAGATCTGGAAGCAGGTGGAGTCTCATGAGAGCAGAGGGAGAGAGCCACATCCTTCAACCTGCTGGCCACAGTTTTTTGTGATGAAGCCAGGGATTCAGTTGGCTTTCTGGTCTGCAAGTGCACATTGCCAGATCATGTCCAATTTGCATTCACCAGCATCCCCAAATACATCTCTACGGGGCTGCTCTCAATTGATTCATCAAGTATCATCACCTGTATTGGTACTGAGGTTTGTCCTGATCTAGGGCAGGATATTCCACTTCTCCTTGTTGAATTTCATGATGTTCATATGGAACCAGCCTGTGAAGGTCTCTCTGGGTGTCATCCTCCCCTCCAGAACATCAAGAACTCAGCTGGGTGCTACCTGCAAACCTGCTGAGTTTGCACTCAATCCCACCATCTATGTTGTTGATAAAACCACTGAATAGTATTAGTTCCAGTACAGGGTCTTTAGGGATGCCATCCATTACTGTTTTTCCATTTGGACAGTGAGCCACTGACTACTACTCTTTGGATGCAGCCATCCAACCAATTTTTTATTCACCTAATGGTCCATCCACCAAACCTGTTTTCCCCATATAATAGCAAGAATGTTTTCTGGGACACCACATCAAGGGACTTCTCTAAGTCTGGGTAGATGGCACCTGAGCACTTCCCTTGTTCACTGATGCAGTTGTTCCATCACAGAAGACCACTGGGCTGAGCAAGCATAATTTGTATTTAGTGATGCCATGTAGTGATGTCATTAATCACCTTCCTGTCATGCATGTATTTTGGACATATATTTCAGGATGATCTTTTCTATGACTTGTTTCATTATCCCTTTAATGATGACTGGAAAATTCTTGACATCCAGCCTTTAGGTTTGACAATTTACTTTTAGATGGCTAGAAATTAGCAAATTATTGCTATCAAAGTGTTCATTTAATGTCACAAGTTACTTTCCAACCAAGTGATGACAAGACAGTGAACATAACTAGCTCATCTGTCTAGACCCAAGGAGTAAAACTGGCTTTACACAACAAGAAACCTTTCCCAAATATATTCACAGTGTTCCAAATACATTTGCTTATGCTTGCTGTGACAAGATCTCTGCAACATGTGTGATTTCCTTTTTCTTCTGTAGAGCAGGGAGAAAGTTCTAGAAACTAAAGAAGACTGGGAGGTGCTATCTGGAAGGGATTTGTTCTTACAGGACAGACCAGTTAATATGCAGGGAAATGAGGGAAACTATTGAGCCTTCTGTGTTCCAAGGCCCAGCACTGCAGGGTCCTCCTGCTCACTGCAGCTGAAACAGCCATTTGATTAACTTTTATTAGTAATATTCTAATGCAGAGAACACTTTTAATTGCATTTAAACAATTAATGGAATCAAGCCTACCTGGACTCTTAAAGCACTACATATGTGTCATGAATTTTAAAAACACTGTTAGGTATCTAAATAAAGATTTCAGTTAGAGACATACCAGAGCACAAGAGAAGAATGTGATATAGGAAATTACCAGAACAGAGCTCTGTTTGCAAAGTTGGATGTTTCTGACTCAGACTCCATATGCAATCAAGAAAGAGGGAGACAGTTTTATGGGAAGCATAAGAAGCTGGAGTCAGGCTTTCAAGCACTCTTTGAAGCAGTTTTCCTTTTCCTCTTTCTTTTTATTTTTTTTTTTTCTTTTTAAATTGGTCATAGAATGTCCAGATGTCTCACTAAAAAACTTTTAAGTCATGTTTGTCAAATGAGGTAATTTGCATTCTCCTTATGTCACCATCAATAGAGCAATCATTTCACTTATTTCCTTGGAAGAAATAAAGCAATTTATAAGTAAATGTTCAAATCAATTATTTAAAAGAAGCAATTAATTTATTTTGAATGTGGCTGGAGCAGCCAAAGAAAGTTTGACAAGCAAACCAGATAAACAGGGGTGGAACACAACCACAGCTCATTCTCCCTTATGAAGAGATCTGTATTCTAGAAACCACTTTAAAACAATTTTCATAAGTTAACCATGTGGATTGCATATCAGCTAAGCGTGAAACTGAAACAGCTTTATAATTGTAATACATTTCCTCCATGCTATTCAAAATCCCTTTGCTTTATAAACAAAAATGTGAATGGTTTTTATGTAACAAAATTTATACAGCTGATGTTGGATCCCGAATCATTAGGGAGTTTTGAAATAATCTCATTCAGCATAAAGAAACTGGCACAAAACATGATTTGCTGTTAATCAGAAGAGTATTTTCACAACTTAATTTTTGAACTATGTATTTCCTGTGGATTAATTTATCTCCCTGGGAAATTTAATTTATTATTTTCAAAATTGAAAGAGGTTAAATAGATGTTTGCCAGGTATTTTGGTTTTATTTTTTCATTTAATACAGGAAATTAATATTTTAGTCAGTGAATTCAGTTCTGGAGAAATTTTTAACTAAGAAATAGAATGTGAAATGACAGTGGAAAATGTCCATACAAGAACGTGTGTGGGCATAGCACATTTAGTGAAAACTTGTTTGGAAACAACTTGATACTTGATAGTTGCTGTGGTATTCTATTAAATTACACAAACATCAAATGGTATCCATTTTTCTTTCCTCATTAAAAAAAGTCATTGTTCTAGTGCCAGTTTCTGCTCAGGGGTCTTTTTTGATGTTAACTGTAACCAGCATAATTATGTCAAGTTACTATCAATCTAATTAAAAGCAGACCTCATCAAACACACACAAAAACAACCCCCTCAGACTTAATCCTTTATTCTTCATCAATTAGGAATTATCCTAAATTCCAAATTTTAATCACATTATGGTAGTTCACTCTGTGATGGGAGAGAGACTGTTAGTGTTATCATATTCCTGATTAGATATACCTGTATGCACTTAAAAAGTGATATGTTTGAAACTCCTTCTTTCAGTATTAACAACTCAACTTGCAGAAATTTGCCTCTGAGATGCAACAGTGTATGTTCTAAGTGCTAGAGCATAATTAAAGAGAGGAAAGAAATGTCACTTATGCAGTAATATTTACATAAATTTTTACCAAAAATGGTTTGGTAGGCTGGCAACTGTATTCTGCTCCTTTTTATTTTGAAATCAAATGGTTATATTGCATTTGATAAGGTATAGATCACAACCAATGAATCATAATATGAAAAATAAATGCCATTTTGTCTAAAGCAATGCTGGATATTATTAAATCATGAGTTTCACTGAACAAACTCAGGATATTTAGACAAGAGAGGTACAAAATTTGAATTCTTTCATCTTTGATCAACATAATGAGCTGTGTTTTGTGATATGCCTGAATGTTTGCAAATTTAGTCATGTAACAATGCAGTGAACAGGTTTCATGAGTATCACTGATTAATGCAAACATGGTCACATTCTGGAGATTAATTTGACATCATTCTGGTTAGGGAACATAATAATGGGCAGTAGCCCATTTAATTATTGCTCTGTTTTATGCCTTCTATATTTAGTGATATCTCCAGACACAAGCAAAGCAAATTTTTGTCCAGGCCAAAACCTTTTATTTTGGATCACACATACACAGAAACATTCAAAAAAATCTCTAAACATCTAAACATATTAATTGCACTTAGCATTTTCACCAAGCACTGGGACATTGTAGTATTCATAAAGCTCTAGAACATACCACAGCTTAAGAACATTGCAAGAATGGTTAGTGACAGAATTTCCATTGAATGCAGAGTCACTGTCATATATAAAACAACTACAATTAGCAATAAGATGGAAGAAATTAATTATGCAGTTTTGCACAAAAGACGAAACAGGTACTAGAGGGAGGTATTGCAGTTTGCTTACAGTTAGATATAACATGTATAAAACAACTCCAAAAAACTTATTAAATAATAAAAAGATCTGCTGGGAAAAAATTTAACAAATAGCAAAAAGTCTTGAGCCAATCTAAAGTCAAGTATAATCATTCAGTTTATATTTCCTTTGCTTGCTACTCTGTTGTTCCAATTCAATTCTTTAGTAGATGGAATTTTTGCTTTCAATGACCAGAAGCAAAGGAAAATTGCATCCATTCTTATTGTCCACATTAGAGTCAGCTGTAGCACAAGATAATTTTTTTCTTCTAAGCAGTGTGGTAAATGGTGATAACCGGTACAGAACAACTTGAGCTCAGTTCATGAAGTCTTGGCTGGCTTTATGTACATCAATCCCTGCAGGAACTCACCCTTGCAGACATTTTAACTGAGTCAAGAAAAGCTGGAGCCAGGGCTGGTGTTGCTGCAGTAGCAATGACGCTTCATCCAAAGAGGAACCTCCTTTGTCCTGCCTTTCAAAACTCACCTTTTCTGCAAAACAAATGCAGGTGCCAGAGGACATGAAGGCCACCATACATATTTTTTTGAACTCTAAAATCAGATCAAAAAGATGCAATACCTTATATTCCACAATATCTGGGGAAAGTTTATATCAATTCTGAATTATTTTGTGAAGCTGAATGACCTAACAAACTATTTTTCTCTCATAGTTATGGATATGCTCTATTTCCCCTGCAGCATCTATATTTTATGATTTTTGATTTATCATTATGTATCTGTTCATTTCCACCTAGTATTTAATACTTAACCTATAACTTAATTATTATGATCACAATGAAAATAATAAAAAAATATTTAAATTAACCTCCCAGGAAAGTATTACATCATTCATATATAGTGTCATATTTTTGTTTCATTCTCAGCTGCAAGGGAATATTTCTTCTTTTTTTTTCCTAGTAGAAATATTAAACATATATAATCCTTTAATTCTGCATATCAGTCTGAATTGTATAGGTAGACAACTCCCATGATTTGCCAATATTCAGGTAACTAAGAACCCTGCTCTCATATATAATATCTCATTCTTCAAAATTCTAGTTGTCAAATGATACCAGCAGCAAAATGTTGACCTTTCAGAAGGCAATATGAAATGACTCAATTAGTGGCAACTAGAATATTTCATTCTGACAATCTAAAAATACATGATAGTTTATGTAATAAAAAGTCTAAAGCACAATGAGTTATCATTTCTACTGAAAATGTTCACCACATAATACATTGCTAAGTTAGTTTTGGAGGACTGCTCTATCAGTTTCATTTACACCACAAATACACTATAATTTCAACTCTCTGTTAAGCCCCTTACTCTTGCATTATACAGAAAGGTTGTGCAAGCCATGGGTCTAATTTTTAATTTTACCTTTTTTAATTCTAATTTCTAAAATTACTTTGCTGATATTAGTGCAACTAAAGTCCCATCCATTTTTCCATGTGTTACTGAGCAGGTATTGGAATGAGATTTTATGGATGTCTAAATTTTGTCCATTATAATATGTCTTTTTAATATAGATCTTTGTTATGTTGGAAGTTCTGAAACAGGTTATGTATTTGCTCAACTTTTAGCTTTAGCAGAAAAAGGTATCTGGTACCCTCACCAAATTTTAGGTGGAAGAACTTAAAATGTTAACTGGGAAAACACGATTCTAACCTTTTTCTGGACCACCTTGGAGTTGAAGAGGTTTCAATGTAAGAGTGGTATCGAAGAAAACCAGTTCTGTATAGCTGCCACATAATTCTTTGAGCTACTGATTTTAATAAGGTCTTTTCTTAAAATTACATAAATTCTATGTCTGGGAGAAACTACAAATCTCTTATGTCACCTATCTCATTGCATGATGAAAGATGAACAAGTCAGAGTCCGTGTAACAAAATTTTTCTCCCACAAATAAATGTTGCCTCTCTCATTAAAGAAACCCAACCCACTGAGATTTTACTGGAAATTTGTCAGCCTTCTCAGAGCTATTTGAAGGGGAATCTCTGCTGAGGCTGCTGAAGAACTCACAGCCATGTGAATCTGTCATCGGGTCTGCCATTGCCCCTTCACCTGGAAACACTGGCAGGTCTGTGCCCTTTTCTCCTCATGGAGTCAGGCAGAGTGTCCCAGAGCACCTCAGACACCACAGCATTCCTGAGAGAAAATAACAAACCAGAACACTTTCTCCTCCTGCACCAGTGCACACATTTGAAAGCCAAAATATTCTTCCTAGCTTTCCTCTCATTGCTTACTCATATTTCTTAATAATGATGTCAATTTCATTCTCTTTTCATGTAAGCTGATATAAAATGAATGAATACATGTCTATTTCAAGTAATTTGTTTTATTACAAAATTTCTTTCCTTTTTTGTTTCATGTGTTACTTTTGAGGCCATTGGGGCTAAAAAGTGTGAGGTTTTGTTCCTTGACTTGTGAGTATATAAAAAAGGTAAACTGCTCCTTCTTTAAGAATAATTCTAATTTCATTAAGGCCATTGACAACATATAAAGTCAAAGGAAAATTTGTCATCATCTGCAACAGAGAAAAAATATTCATACTGTTTGAAAATGTAAGAAAGGATAAACACTTGTTGGAGTGCACTTGAAACAAAGATAGGAAAAATACAGCTTTCAAAATAGATATTTTACCATGTTAATATCTGAATTCTCAATGATAAGTAATTAAAGAATTGCAAAAATTAAATGAGACCCAGCATCTTAATACAATTATTTTTTAAAAAATTAAGATTCAAATAGAAATGTTATTAGTGATGAGTGCTATGAGTGATAATTATTCACTCCATGATGAGAGTGGCAGGTTTCAATAGCTCAAATCCAGAGTAATTCAGAAATAATTGTATTAACAAAGTGCTTGTGCAGTGCAAGCAACTAAACATCTTTGTCATGTTGTCCTACACCAGCTTACTCATTTTTTTAAAACCATTACAAGCAAAATTAAGTATGTGCTTGTGTAAAGGAAGGATATGGTCTGAAGTTTTTGAAGGAGTGCTGCATTCTACTAAACCTCAGCTTATCTTATTCCTTGTTTCAGAAGTGAATCATCACACTCCAATATTTGCCACATAGCTTATCTCTCTGTAAGAGGGTAAATATGAAATCCACCTACATGTTACTTTAAGGGTGCTGATCTTGCTAATCATCACTAAAATACCCTGAGGAAAGGTGCTTGAAATCCTTGCAGGCTGCTGCACTCTTTTGCTTGTCTTTCCCTGGGCAACTAAAGAGAATCTCTGCAGGCTTTTCAAAATCTGTTCACACCTTGCTCACTGCTATGTTATGGATATTTCTTACAATAAAATCCAAGAAGAAATGCTTTCAGAATCATGCCAGGACATGGATGCTGATTGTACCTTAAGTGTGACTGGAAGACCTGTGTGTGGAGAGGAGATAAAACACAACCAGAAACTCATATTTCTGGTGTTTAAAAAAAAATGGGGATTGCACTCTCCTCCAAAAAGCAATGATGTTTTTAGATGTTCTCTTTCCGTGTAAATTACACAAAACAAAAAAGTTTTACATTTGATTATCAATATTATTTCCTAACTGTAAGCTCTGTGTTTCACCCAAGTGTGAGTTATTTCATGATATTTTACTGTTTCAAGCATATTAAATAAGCCTGTCCTTATTTTAGAATGCTCAGCAAGCTCCTTCTTTACAAATTGACTGCACTTATGGTGAAATAAAGGTCACACCATTACTAAATTACAGTTGTAAGTAAAATTTATGAGAACTTGGGGGTAGTGTAGGGTAAGTTAACTCCATTCAGCCAGAAAAGACAATCTTGTGAATTTTACTATTTTTTACTGTTTTATTGCAAAGTATTTTGCAAAAATCTTGCACATTTGTCTACTACAATGAAAGGTTTTGGCAAAATCCAGAATTTCTGTGGCAATTCAGTCCTCCAATCTCTTTTGATTGTAGATTTTGCTTAATCAGGCAGTTTTCTTGAGAAATTTTCCTGGACTTGCAGACTACAACTTTGTATAAAAACAATCCCTCACTGAGCTATTATCTCCACTATTACTTCTGTTGCATGAAGATATAATGTAACAAAGGAAAACAACAATAATTATTCTCTTCCTGGAGTTAATATTTACTCAGAATGTCTTAAGGACAATAATTCCCAAATATTTTCATATGCATATTTTCTCTTGCATTTACCAAGAGATTTTCTCCTTCTTTCCCACTGCTTAGATGTTTGATGTATTTTGTAAATATCTCAGATTATTCTGGGGTCACATCACTCAATAGGTTTCACTTTACCCTGACAGAAAGAAAATTTAAACATTTAATTGGCAATCTAATTTAGCTTTCCCCAATTTCATAACAACTCTTAAAAATGCTTGGAAACAAATCTCATGAGACCACAGGAGCAGCACCTGTAGAGTAATTACAAGAAAGCTATCATGAAGAAATGAATTTTAGAGTGCATATGAAGTGGAATTTACAGTGCATATTCCAAGCCCTCAGAAGGCCTAAATAGAATACACAGCTGCCATTTAACTGAAAAACAGACTAGAAATGTAGAATATGGCTGTGGCTTTCAATGAACTATTCTAGTAAATGTTTATACTTATAAAACAAGCAGACTACTGAAACTGAGGGTAGAGATACAATTAGAAAACTTTTTAAAAAGTATTCTAGAAGGTTAATAACTTTAAAAGAAGCTGCACACAGTCACTCAAAGCCACTAATCAATAAAATGTATTCACATTTTTAGGGCATTGGATGCTGTCTTCTCTAGACTGAGGTATGACTTCTTGAGTTTTCTATATATTTATACTGCTCCAAAGTACAAAACAAATAGTCTATACTTAACAATAAACCTAGAAAACGCTGTATCATGGATGTATGTAAGTACAGAGCAAAGAATCTTGTCTTTTTTTCTCGCCTAAAATAATAGGAATAAAATTGAAATATTTTACAAAGGATAGATAGATAGCTTTCTAGGGTTAAAATCTTTAAAAACAATGATC
This sequence comes from Luscinia megarhynchos, assembly GCA_034336665.1. NCBI lineage: Eukaryota > Metazoa > Chordata > Aves > Passeriformes > Muscicapidae > Luscinia > Luscinia megarhynchos. The sequence continues at coordinate 9,060,444 of JAPFBE010000002.1, forward strand.
AAAAAACAATCAACACTCAGTCCCACTGGCTTTTAATGTTATTTTATTTCTAATGTTGCAATTATAATGCAATTTTTAATATATAAAGTAAGTCACATTTCTGTGAGAGAGGACACGGAGTTTTGACATTAAATACCGTTAAAAAGCATCATAAATGATAATATTTTATTGGCTGTTGAACTGCTGTTTCTTTCCTTTGGAATGACTTTGACTTATTCCTCCATATTTTGGAAAGTCAAACAGTGTAGTTCTTTACTTTAAAGGTGGGCTGTGTTTTCAGACACTGAGCTATGCAAATTTGATTTATCCTCCTTGGTGCAAAGGTTTTCAAATGTGCAAGATTTTTTAAAACATTTTTATCTTGTTTTAAATTGTCATTCAATTCAAATGTACTAATAAAAATATTAATTAGTTCTTTTACATACATCTAAGAATCAAAATTAAAAATACTAGGAGATTAAAATATTTGATGCCAGTTCTTCTCTTGCTAGTAAGGGTACAAATACAAAATACTTCTGTGAAACCTACTGAAAAGTTGTACATTACTCAAGGTACAAGTCAAGGTTCACAGCAGTAGAAGTTGCAAGTGGCTGAGGACAAAATTTGCCTAACCTTAATTGATTTAATTAATAGAGATTTTTTTTTTTTGTTCAGTATATAGATCTGTTAAAAGAAAAATGAATATTTGTGTATTTCCCTCAGAAGTCAAAACGGCTGCAGTTCCTTAAAAAGGAATATTTATCAGTGGAGGAAAGTGACTGCTATGCAAAAAGCAGATTTTTTTCTGCTCTCTGCTGGAGAAAGGGAAGATAAAAGGAACCAGAAGAAATTAGAGATTAATTTTTTGAAATAAGAGTCACAGACACTAGGTGGGGATAGATGTCAAAACAAAAATATTGCTTCTTTTGTTGTGAAGAATCTAGGTCATATTATATGTAAGGAATGAACTGGGGATGCTTTATAAGTTCTCTGTGATTTCCATTTTCTTTTTATGTACATCTAGAAATATTTTAATAGGAGCTGGTAAGAAATTACTATTTTCTCTTTTTTTTTTTTCAATTTACAGCCTCTACTTCATTCATCTGATGCACAAATAAAGAGGTTAAATGAAACATTCTTAGATTTTCACCAGCCATTCACCATCAAATTATAAAAAGAGATCCTCCATAGGCTTAGTCTGCTTTGCCTAGTGCTGATAATTGAGGTTTTTCCTGCCTAGAGACAGTATTAGCCCAGGCCATCTTTTACACCTGAAATTTAGGGAAGTAGCTTTAGTGAAAGCAAACTAGCAAAGCCACTCTGTGTCAGCAGATGAGAGACTTGTCACATGAAGTTAGGTGCCCATTTACCTATTCTTTTGAGAAATTCAAAGGGTGTTTAAAAAGCAGCTTTGGAACCTGGGATCAGGCCAGCTCCTGTGGCAGGGTTCTAGAAGTTTCTTTGTAGATGTTCTCCTCGACTTTTCTGAAAATTTTGTGCTCACATTCTCACAAACAACCCCCAGCACAAGACCCCAGAGTTTCCCACCACCAGTGCACTCCCAGGTGCTGGGAAATCACTGATGTGATAGATCTGCAGACAGTGATATGGCAGAGCTGCATGGGGAAAAGGGAAAGAGGTGTCCCCCCATTTGGGAAAGGTCTAGGTGGAAAATTCAGGGGAAAAGCACAGTTGAATCTTTCAGAAAAAAATCTGGACTTTGTCTGATCTTATGCTAAACGAGTTCAGTTCAAGTTAAATTTTATGCTTGAAATTGAGAAAAAAAAAAAAAAGAGCTGAAATAAAGGTCTAGAAACAGCAAGAGAGCTACATAATCTCTCACACTGAATGGCAAAAACCCCTTCCCCTCTGAGATCAAGCTTACATACACATAGACTAGATTGAGGCAAAATCTTTAGAGCTGTAGAACTTTGATTTCTTTACACATAGACAGAGGTAACATCAAGAGCTGCTGACATGGAAATGTTAGTGTGAAATTCTTTTCTTGGATAATTTTAGAATAGAAAACTATATCCAGGCAGTTAGGATAGCTAAGATAACATGAACCATTTGAAATTTAAAGACAATTTTTTCTTACATTTTTTGTGAACATGGTACTAACTGGCATTTGATGTACAATGGTCAGAAACAAAAGCACTGGAGAGAAATTAGCTAATTATTTGGATAACTTAGTTCCCTAGTTTGATGTTCAGTACATCAGTGACTGCAACATTGCCAGTGAGTCCTGACACATCCCCTATAGAAAACATTTTGTATTTCATTGGATGAGAAAATTCAAGATTTGAGGTGCCAGAGTACCAGAGTGCTTATTGCCATCCGTGCAGCAGATAATTTTCAGGTTGCTGTCTGAAATAAAAAATTCTTGGCAGTGGAAACAGCCTGTGCAGCCCCTTCTCCCCCAGTGTCCATACTTCTCAGGTGTGCCAGAAAGCCAAGGTTACATAGAGAAACTAGTTTAGATTAAAAATCACCTTGAGAAGTACCCAGAGATGTTGTATTGCGTCAATTAGGACTCAAAAAAGTCAAGGTTTATTAAAGTCTGTGGGAAAAACTCAGGCTGTTCTGTTGTAACAGACGTCAAGTGTAAACAGAGAAGATCACTAAAAACATTCTGGCACAAGCTCTTGAACCAAAAAAATCTTTAAATGCAGTTTTGTTGTTAAGAAGAGAAAGAAGACAGAGAAGCTGGCAGCTGCAGAGGCAGCAGAGCAGTTAGCCACAGCAGCCTGGCTTAATTTTTCACTCAGAGAATTGCAAGAGGATGTTCACAAATGATTTGTCACAAACAGAGCACATCTAGATCACAGTGTGGCAAACTAGGAAAAAAAGAAGAGAAAGAGAAAGGAATTTTACTCTGATATGCCTTATCACTCACAGAGCAGGATCCAACATTTTTTCTGTTTTATTTGGTTTGGTTTATTTTAAAGTTTATTTCAGCTTTCCAAGAAGATATAAACCTCACAAAAAGGTTAAATACTTAAATAAAGACTTTATGGAAAATTATTAATTAAATAATAAAAATAATTATATTAAAATAATATAAAATTGATTCAGTAGAAAGAGTACTCTTGTCCTGTCTACATTAGAAAATGCTTTAATTTTTCCTTTCTCTAGTTCTATTTGCATTGTCATTCTTCATACTCTTGCAGTACATTATATTCATTGATGATTCAAATACATAGGAATTGTATTTTTCCTGAATAGATGGAATTAATAATTATTATTAATATTAATAGTTATTTTTATTATTATTTTCTAAGGGACATGGAATTCCTCATTGGATGTTCTGGAAAGTTCCATTTTGACTCGTAGTATATACATGCATGTATGGAGACAGAAGGTTGTCACTCTGACTCTTAAAAGATGGAGAGAAAGAGTCAGCACAGAGAGTTAATAAATCCTGTCTGAATCCTACTCCAGGAAAAAAACAGCTAGAACTGTGAATTTATGATTATTCAGCATGAAAAGACTAATTATTGGAAAGTTTTCATATATAGCACTTCAGATTTTCACAGCTTTAAACATCAACAACAAAGTAATTATGACCTCAAGTCGAAAGTCATGAATTTATATCAAAGAGGATTTATTGCTTTTCCTCAGGGCAATTTGCTTCTCATTCCCCTATAGAGGTCAGGGTAACACTTGATTATCTGGTTAATAAATATTCCCTTTTGTTTGCATTTTTCAAAAGATGTTGGCACTAGCTGGCCCTGTCGAGCTGGAATGCTCATGGGGAACCTCCAGTGACCACACATGGCTGGAAGTAGCCTGCCATGCTTTCACACTTGTAACTGATGTTGATTGACCATAGGTTCATTTCTCTGAGATTACAGTTTTCTGAAAGCTGTATTTTTGAATTTGCTGTCATTGCAAGTGAATTGATTTTGTCTCAAAAATCAGAATGATGTTTAAAACCTACTCTAACATCTAAAGAACCAAGTTATAACATGATTTCTTCCAGTTTCACAGACCTCGTCTGATTTAGTCTTTTTTTGACAAGAGCTGGCCCAAAAACTGTTTTCACATTTTGAAACTTAGAGATTACTATTAAAAGAGAAAAATCCATTCTATATTGAGACAATTTTGAAAACAGGGAAAACCTAGGCAAATCCACCAACCTAGGATCCCTTTCTCTGGTTTTGAACAGTTTCTATTCTAGACCCAAACATCCTTTCCTGATGAATATTTAATCAAAAGACAGGAAGTTGATTCTAAAGCATTAAGAACATGTATGAAAGAGTCTCATCTGAGAATTCCCTATCTAGTTCTTCCTAGGGAACTAAGAATATAGAGGTCATTCACTGGCAAATTTCTATTCTCAAATATGCTCACAGATGTCATTTCATCATTGATTTCCTGTCCTTCATTAAAAACCTGTGTTCCTTGGTCCTAGAAGTTAATTATCATCACTGGCAGCAGCAGCTTCAACAGCTGAACACTAATCAGTGAGCAATTTAAGTCTTGAGATAATTTTTTTGCATTACTACTCTCCTTTTCTCTGCTTATTTTCTGGAATCCATGGAATGTGTGTGTCCATCACACTACATTATAAAATTCTATATTGTTCTTTTACATTCAGATGTTTTTGGGGTTTTTTTACATCCAGGTGACCTCTCAGCTGTAAGATGGGCACCTATAGATTATCTGACATTTTTGCAACAGCAACTGCAGTGGTTAAGAGTACCCTACAGGTGCCAAAAAAAAATCAAGGAAGTTCAATTATAATGAGACAGTATGAACAGGTCTTGTTTTTGTAGGCACAACAGTGGCAGTTGAGTGTAGTGGAAATGACACAGGCAGTTTATGTAAAACTAAAGAAGACTTGGGATCATGATTTTCAGGTGGAAAAAAAAATAGAGAAAAGATGTTTTGACTATTTTTTTTCCTAGACATTGTACAGTGGTGAAACTCAGAGGAACACAGCACTGCAGTAACAGACACAGATTGATTTGCATCTGGAGGACCTGGCTCAAATCACTGTGTGTAACACACTGCAATTTTAAGCATTTTGCAGCTGTACTTTTGTCAGAAAAATCAGACATCAGCTGTTTTCCAGCAGCTTTGGCTGCTGCCCTTCACCATTTCCTCTGCCACTCAAGGCCAACTGCTCACAGTTCAACAGAAAATCATTCAGGATCTAAAATTAGTGCATTTCTCCAAAGACAGCAGAACCCTTTGAAATAATTTCCCCATAACAAGATGCGATGAAAAAATTATCCCAATTTAATTTGCTCTTCAACGTTCATAATATACCATCTGGTACTTACTGCATGCCTTGGTAGAGCTCTTCACTGACTCCCCTGGTGTGTCTTAGTTATTTCTAATAGTTATTTCTATGCCTTCTACCTAGGGTTAGAGATGAGCACTGACTTCAGCTGGCTCCAAACCTAACTCCTAGTATAAATTGACAGCAGTCAAGTTGCTCTGGTGAACTTCAGCTCTGTCTTTAACCCAAGTTAACTATTACTGACCACTATTTTCTCAAAAATCATGTGAACTCTCTTTGCTTCCAACTTTTTTTTTTTTTTTTTTTCTTAAAATGCTACACAGGACTTAAAAATTCATAGCAGTTTTTTTGTGGGATATCAGCCAGATGGACAGGGCATCCCAGACACCATGTCTTTCTATCTAAGCACTCTAAAAGAGAGTTCTCCTCCAGAATCTGCAAATCCAGAAATTAGAGAATTATAATCCACACACTATGAAGACTGTATCAACCAAAAATAAGACTAATAAAAAAACTCCTCTGATTGAAAATTGAACAATATTATTGAAGTCAGCAGAACTGCAGATGTTTAAGTGAAAGCAGAACGTGAAGATTATAAAAATTAAGAATTTTACTGTGGAATTTTTTAACTTGGGGTTTCTCTACATCACATTTGATTAACTGGTATCACATTTTTGTGTACAATCCTTGCAGTATTTATAAAGAGAGAGATAGGGTTGTTTTTTTAGGCTGCATCTGCTATGTGGTAGTGTAGTCTGCAATAACACTTAAAAGTTGTGATTTTGAACTCTTGCACTTTTGGCATCAACAACAATTATTTCATAGAATTAATTTAAGGAGTATACTCTTCTAAACCCATTTTACCACTTCAAAATATTAATCTGTAGATTAATAAACCCTGCTTCCTGAGAGATAAGTGACCTCTCTCTGTGTTTTACAGGTCAATACACTGAGGCTCAAAAACACTAAAGACATTCAAGGGTGAGACAAATTTTGCTACAAGAGTTGACTTCCAAAATCCATAGCATGGCAGGCATCACAGGCAGTTCTGCATATTCCCTTTGCTCTGGCTGCAGAGCAGCTGATCACCCAATGTTTCTCTCTGTCTCACAGAAACATGGCAGAACACCCCTGGACATGCATGCAGGATGTGGATATGTAGGTACAGCATATGCAGAACCCTCTAGGCAAATAGGCACCAATTAGCAGGATTTTTGTAACACTACTATACCTGTTTTGACATAACCATTTGCTTATGTGCTTGTCTCAAGGGATATGCATAATTTAAACCCAAGGATTCATCTCCAAAACCCCTTCAGTCAGTAAAAATCACACCCAGTGGTGCCAAAGGAGTTGGGATTCATGTCCCACACCCTTTTTCCAAGAGCTAACCCTAAATTAGAGCTTCCCTCTAATGCAGCCTTGGGTCTCTTCCCCACCCTGATCCCATTGCTGTGCGTGATGGGTCCTAAAGCAGGAGGAAGCCCATGGAATATCACACCATGGATGTGAAACATGGATATGTCAGGATGAGCCTAACATCAGAGGGCATCAGGTGTCAAAACCCAGGGGGCTGTGAGGGCAGCTGAGGGTCCCTGTTCCTCCAGGCCCCTTCTGCACAGGTACCACATTCACAAACCTACTCCTGCCTGCCATATCTCAGGACATAACTCAAGGCTGCATGAGCAGAAAGATTATAAGAACACTTTAGTGCTGTGAATGATCTCTTTACAAAGGAATTGAAATGGCTTGGAGAGGCTCTGTGGGAAGAAAAAAAAAAAAGTGTTGTTGCCTAGTGTCCCCATCCTGTAAATATATATAAGACTTCAAAGTCTACTTCAGTTCTCTGGCACCCAAGCAAGGAGATTTTTTTTTAAAAATGAGCTAAACTCCAACCTTAACAAGGTTGCACTACAGAAAATATGTTGTAAATGTAAGACCCACCCCTGGAAACTTATCAATTAACAGAACATTTAAATCTGTCTTGGTTAAAGCTGTGGCACACACCCAAGGGTCTATTTAAAATATTTTTCTTTAAAAAGCAACCAAACCCCTAAAAAAACCTGAAAACAAAGCTGCCCCACCCAAATCCCAGATATTTTTCTTAAGCCTAATTCAAGCCATTTGTGTTATAAAGTTCTAACAGATGCAAACACAGGTGATCTGGATACCACTGCTTTATGTGCAAGGTGAGGGATTGAGTTTGCATAAGTTCTTGATGAATGAGGGGGAATTATTCCTCTGTCTTTGGCTAGTTTCCCAAACACTTCATGCAAAGTTGTAAGCACTGCCAGTGAGTTAAGAGCAAATTACAGTTGATGAATTCCATACACTGCAGTGAGTTACACGGATTCAGCCCAGCTCACACTCCACGAGCAATTTTTCTCAGGAAGGGAAAGTCTCAGACTTGTTCCCTCCCTCAAATGAAATGTCAAAAATTTCTCAATTAAATCATCAGACCATTTCACAACTGAAGATAACATTTTTGTTAGCTTTTTTTGCTTTGTAAGAGAGCAGAATGGCAGATCTTGTCTGGGGTTTTTGTTGAGTTTGTTTTTTTTATGACAACCTTACCAGGACCCACAGTTGTCACAGAGTGTCACAATATGCCCTGTTTCTTTTCATTGGTGTTAAAAAGTACTATAAAGAATTCCATTACTTACAGAATTAAAGATAGGTGTAGGAGTATATTTACCTAGAACAATTAACCTTTCTCTATTTGGACATTCCACATGTATTTATGTACATGCCAGGAATCAGATTTATAAATAGATTTTTAAAAATTCTCAAAAAACACGAGTAAGAGAACACCTTAAGCTCCTTACAGATATATTGAAATTAAAATATTTTGGGGGAAAAACATAGACAACAGAAATATGAATTGTTTGTTAGTAGCAGGAAAAAGGGAACCAAGATCATTTCCATGGTATTATTTAGATACAAAAGCATAAATATAAATAGACATTCTTTCTATTACAGTATTTGACAGAATATTACAAAATTTGACACATTATTTAGCTCTTTGCAAAAGTAAAAAGATTTTTCAAAGATTTTTTCCCATCTAAGTCACAAGATGTTACTATGCATATGTATTACTGTTCTGACACACACACTAAGAAGATAAATAGATATTTAGAAAGATAAATATTTGAAATACTTACATTTGATGAGTTGGGTGCACAAGAATGTGTTTATATGTCTGTTTTTGTCTGAAGAATATTCTTCCATGAAAGGGAGAAGTCAAGATCTACCCTTGAAGGGTCATGCTGCAGTCAGGACAAATAACTCTAACATCAGCATTCTGTATTCATTACCCTCAAATTTATTGCCAATATTAGGAAAGTAAAAAAATTAACCAAGATGTAGATTATTCTTCAAGGCTAGTAAAAAAACTCATTTAAAACATAGGGTGAAATTACAGCATATTATATCCAAAAGGGCCATTAAAAAGACAGTTTTCTTAGCTCTATTGTTCTCCTAGATCTTCTGATTCTAATAATCAGTTTCAAAAAAATAAACGATCTTTTTTTCTGGAAGTTTCTATAAAAGCCAGATACTCAGACCCCATTAAATTATTTCCCAAGACTGTAGAAAAAGTTGTTGCTGAATTCAGGCTGTACATTCAGGAACATCAGGCTTACTGTGGTGAACCTAATTTACTATGCTCAATTGTGCAAGTTTCTCATCTTTAATCTTGTGTTGCAAATGCTACAGACTCACTTCATTGCAGAAATTCACTTTCTAGCTCCCCTTTCAACTGTATCAGTATTAAGAGTGGTCAAAAGACAACATTCATTCCTTCTGTAAGATGGAAAAAACAGTATCATTTAGTTTTGAAAAGCTGAAGTGGATTTACCCATTTTTTTCCAAAAAATTTTCCTTGGGAAAAGAGTAAATCTAGGCTTTAAAAATAACCACATAGTAAAAGATCTAACTGTTACATTTTATTGGTAAGGGTCATAGCTGAAATTACGAATATTTGTTATTTTATGAGTCCATAATTTTATTTTATGAGTCCATGCTCTCAGAGATCGTTATGTAAATTACTAAATCTGAAGAAAACAACATTTCAACATCAATAATAATAAAATTTGACTGAGGAGAAAAATTAATTGAGTTATGGAGTTATTGATTTAGTTGGGTATATGTCCAAGGTAAGTATTGTATTAATGCATGCAAACATTGTTTAATGCTCCAGCACCCTAAACCATGCAAATAAGATGTACAATCTTGTGCTATAGTTGTGTACTAAATATAAAAGTGAGATGGGAGATGGGAAATGCCTTTTTTTTCCTTTTTTTCCTTTTTTCCTTTAAACACCTGTTCAGGAAATCTAGGTGAAAATGCAGCATTGTAGTCAAACATCATTTAATATATGAAGAAGAAACCCAGCACAACCCTCCAAACTCCCTGCTAGATATTTTTTATTTAATTCAGCCAGGTGATTGTATTATAAGTGTCGAGGCTGTATTAAACAGTCATTGAGGTGCATCATGATTTCTTGCCAGCAAGAACATAAACAGCAAGAATATAAACACCAACACATCAGATATATGAATTTCTACTGAAAGATGACAGAGAATAAAATCTAGAAATGCCATCTCATTTCTTTTGAAGTATGGAGAAAAAGTAATAATACAGCTTAGCTGCCTTTAGGCTAAGTTTCAGAAGGCTGAAGTACACTAAAGTTCCAAGAATGGCCAAGATTTAAAAAATAATTAGAAACTTTCAACAATCACATGCCCTGATGATTTCATCTTGGAAAACGTCGCAGCCTGTTTTTTTGTTCCTCCATGTATGCATGATATGACAAGAGATTGCAAACACAAATTAATGCCCCTCCCCACTGGTTTATAACCTGGTTTCTGCTTCTCACAAATCAGATGACATTCTGGAACTGGTGATAACAGTAGAATGTATTGTCATTTAGTATTTAAAATACTAAAATAGTAACTATGACTCAAATAAAATTCACTAAACACGTAAAATTCACTCAACATGTAAGATAATCAAGAATAAAATTTAAGATTCAAATATGTTATTACAATTATTTTCACACTGCCAACACTCAAGGATGGCAGCAATAACAAAGTCCAGCAATCCAGTCTCCCAGCCTAAGTATTAGAACACAGCATTCCAAATAATCCACATACAGTACAAGTGAAGAGATTCTGCCACTGACAGAAGTGTTAGTGTGCTTTGCCTGACAGACTAGATGGTGCTTTAAACATCATCTAATGCTAAGCAATTTTATTATTGTCAAGATAAAAGGAAAATTTTGTCTCTACACAAAACAAGAAGCATAATAAGGCCTATTATGCACCTTTAATTCTTGCAGTAAATAGTCAATAACCTGGTTTTCACTAATGTTTATTCAAATGATTGCTACTACTCTATGCAGGAGCTGTAGTCTACACACAAAATACAATAAGTAGGAAAATACTACTAACAAATAGTCTTTATCTTCAAGTCAAGTAATGATAAAAAGATTCAAATTCTATTTTCTGAACTATCCAACTATCTGTGCAGAAAGACACTGGTGCTTACATGTTCATACTGGAAGAATTTAAAATGATGGTTTAGTTAGTGTGCAACTAGAGTACTGTAATTCCCATTCTACTCAAAAAGTGCATGAATGGGAAGAAAATGTTATAATACCTCTTGAGAAATACCTGCAATATATCTTCCCTGCTATAAGATTATGCAATTTCCTACTAGAAAACAATAAACAACATTTAAAGAAACACCAAATTTACACATAAATTGACAGATAGGCATTTCTAAGATTCTCCACAGCCCAAACATAATGATTTGAAATTTTGTGGATGCTCTAGAGGAGGATGTCTAATTTTTCACCATACTAAAAAAGGAGCCACTCACTTTTCTGCTGCCTCCTGTGCCTCAAGCACAAAACATTTAAGTATCACCTTCCTCCTCTTGTGGTGTAGATGGAAATGAAAGGTCTAGTCTGAGATGGATTGTTGTGACAAGGGAAATACCCCATATGCATATTTCTGTCTGAATATATCCAAACTACTTTAGGTTATGTGAAAACCTGTCCAATCCTATTGTCTTTCTGCCCTATACACACTGTAACTTAATTTTGGACAGCTTCAGTACTGGAAAATATCTTAGGGGTGGCTCTTTGTTCTTTAAAGCCAAAGCAACACAATATAGAAGACAGAGTATAAACAAAACAATTCCTGAGCCTTTCATATTAAGCAACATGTGTTTCTGCTCCCTTTCTTCCAATAAGATTAACCTAGTCCAACTATATTTTTCAGGTAAGATTACAGAAAATGACACATTTCAACAAGATTAATCGGCTCTATTATAATTTTCAAACAATTGCCTGAAGCGATAAAATTTGATTTTGAATTTCTTTCTCCTGAAGCAGGCAACACAGGCAACTTGGTGTTTAAGAACTAAAGTTCCAGGTCTGGAGAGAAGTCACCAGGAAAGTACCTCCTTTTTGAGGATGATGGTCCTGTTGTTTGGAGGGAACAGGAACTATTACAGGAGGTTGCACAGTTAATTTTTAATTTGGAAAAAAGCAAAGAGGCGAATGTTGTGTTGACATATGCAATATGTGATTCAAACATCTTTTGTTCGATTTCATTCTTTTTAATAATATATAATCTTTTGTGGTTCTCCAACAGTGAAAATTGACAGTCCTTTCCTTCCCTTCCCTTCCCTTCCCTTCCCTTCCCTTCCCTTCCCTTCCCTTCCCTTCCCTTCCCTTCCCTTCCCTTCCCTTCCCTTCCCTTCCCTTCCCTTCCCTTCCCTTCCCTTCCCTTCCCTTCCCTTCCCTTCCCTTCCCTTCCCTTCCCTTCCCTTCCCTTCCCTTCCCTTCCCTTCCCTTCCCTTCCCGAAACTTCCCTTCCCGAAACTTCCCTTCCCGAAACTTCCCTTCCCGAAACTTCCCTTCCCTTCCCGAAACTTCCCTTCCCGAAACTTCCCTTCCCGAAACTTCCCTTCCGAAACTTCCCTTCCCTTCCCGAAACTTCCCTTCCCGAAACTTCCCTTCCCTTCCCGAAACTTCCCTTCCCGAAACTTCCCTTCCTGAAACTTCCCTGAAACTTCCCTTCCCTGAAACTTCCCTTCCCTTCCCTGAAACTTCCCTTCCCTGAAACTTCCCTGAAACTTCCCTTCCCTGAAACTTCCCTTCCCTTCCCTGAAACTTCCCTTCCCTGAAACTTCCCTGAAACTTCCCTGAAACTTCCCTTCCTGAAACTTCCCTTCCCTTCCCTGAAACTTCCCTGAAACTTCCCTTTTTTCTTTTGCTTCTGCTTCTTGGCTTTGAATAGAATCCATTAAAAAAATCTCCAATGGAAAACTGAGGGGAAGCAAAAGCAATATGCCCTTTCTAACCAACATAAAAAAGCTGCTTTGTCGCTATAGATGACATATATTTCTCAAAAAAAAAGCTGATTAGTATAGGCAGACATAAAATTGATGTATATAAATACAACACATTGCTATTGAAAATATTATTTTCTTTGGCATTCTCAAAAAATGCCTCTTGGCTAGTGGACAATTGAATCAGTCAGGACTTTACAAAACCTAGAAAAGAAAAAAATTCACTTGCTCTTTCAAAAGTTAGATAAGTTAATTATCATATTATACAAATTAAAATTAAAGATGGGGACATACTTGTTGAGCAAAATGATCAAACACTCAAACTGCTATCGCCAGTAGCATGCTGGAACTGAATGAAGAGTTGAGGTAGTCCACTGTCTACTTTTTTGTCTACTCTGCTTTTCTCCCATGCTATGTAACAATAAATAAAGGGTTCAGACTGCATCTATCAAAATCAGAAGAAACCCAAACATAATAAACATAAATGTTAAGTCTTCTGTTTATCACAGATCTTCCCATGGTCCACTGATATTTGTGACTGTCTTGGCATTTTTTTTTACCAAAGGGATGTGGACCAACAGCCCATGAATTTGCACCATCTACTCCAGTGCCTTGTTTGGAGCTCTCAACTCTCAACTGCTGCGGTAAGTGCAGTTTTTAGAAGAATTGTTTAAAGCAAGTATTGTACACTTTGTTTGCCACGTTGTCAAAAGAGCTGGGAGCTCCTTCCAAATACAGAATGAGGGAGAGAAGGTGGAGAAGAAAGATAATTGTCTAGACAGTTTTCTATATCAATTCACAGGGGAAAAAACAAAGAGATTAAACAAATCATGTGTTTTGACTGTTGAACAAAACTTGTCATAATGTCTAGGTTCCATTTTAGCTACAGAGAAATTTAGTTTACACTGTTGGCAAAACACTCACATGGTCACTGGGAGGGTGCTTAAATGAAAATAGAAAGTTCACAATAGTTCTACAGGGTCTTCTATTTCTGGATCTTTGACTTTTCTGGGGAGTTAACGGGAAAGGAGAATTAAAACTTGAAAGTCTTTAGCATGTTTAGCATGTTTCTTGCATTTTGAAAGAAGCCACTTCATTTCCTCCCAGAGGAAGAAATATTTGTTTGTTGGTTGATTACAATATATTCTATATTCGTGGGATTTTGGTAGGAATGCTACTGTGGGAAAAACCACCCTCCTTCAGATTTATTTTCTTGCTTTCTTTTCTTGTTCCTATCCAAAAAGACCAGGTTTCTTATTATTTCACATATAACTTGCAATACCAGAACCATTGTATTCTCATTTATTGTTAAGTATTTCCCCAATGAGCTGGGATATGATTTAAGAGTAGGTTATATGTCAGTAAACAATCACTGCAGCTCCACTTTCAGCTCAGATGCCGAATATTCCAGTCACCATGACCTAAAAAACTGTTGTCTCTGAGTCCATTAACTATCTCACATTTTATGTCAGAATTCAGTTTATTAGGTTTCCTTAAGGAGAAGTCTCTTTTGTCTGTATTTTCCACAGTCCAGGAACATACCATCAGGAAGAGTTAAGTTTTTGTATGCCTATCTAAGAGTTAAGTCTAAAATATTTTTACAATACAATCCTGAGGATTAAAATTAAAGCTAATAATAATAATATCACTTTTGCTTGCAAGTACAAAAATTTCTCAAATTCAGTCTCCTTCGTGGCTTGATAATTCACCTTGAAAAGAAAATAGATTTTGCTTCTTTTTAATTTTCTCTTTAATGTTTAATAGCCATATAATCACAAGATATTCCTTTTTACTCATCAACACACTAGTTGTCCATACATTGCATATGAGTAGCAAAACCTTTGGACATCTAGAAATTATCAGTTCCAGGATCTTACCCTGATTTTTTTAAAAAGACAATTTTTATCATATGCCTTTTAGTACAAGGTAGGTAAGCATGAGCCTTTTCCTACTTGAATCAAACATTGCATGCTTTTTAATGATTCTGAGGCATTTGTAAATGCACATGCTACAAGACAGAAGAACTATTCAAATAATCTTTACACTGATTTGATCCAGGAACTTAAGGTTATTTGATTAGAGTCCCAGTGTGTTGATGGTGTCTGGACACTAATACATATAAATCAGTCCCATTGTACTATAGTCAGACATAGTGTCTTCCTTTATTTTTGAACTAAAAACACTTTTGTGGTTATAATGTTCATATACATTTGCATAAGTGGATTGGAAATGAGGTTATTTCAATTCTGGCAGTAATTATGTGCATAGCTACAAGGCTTGACATACAGAAATTAGAGCTCCTCTAAATTCAACTCTGTGTGATGCAAAGCCAGAAAAAGTAAATCAGCTTTGCCTTTGTTCATGAAGCTGAGCCTCTTTATTGTCTTTGGGTGAAATATTTTTGTCCTTGGACAAAAAAAAAAGATAGCTGGAGTTTATAACTTGCAAGATTTAATGTCAGTTTTAATCAATTGTGTCAATTGGTTTCTTGAGGTAACATTCATAAGCACCTAAGTTGTTGCTCCAAATATTCTGCTGCTAATATTTGTGTTAAATTTTCACCATGTGGCTGAACCAAAGCACTCAGGCCCCATTTTCATAGTATTACCTCACTGTACTAAAGCAGCACAGCACAACAGAAAATCCTCTCTAAACATCTCTCTCTGTTCTTTTCCTATTCCCCCAAAGTAGTACTCTGGTGAGGATCTATCATTACTTTTCTGTCTGAAGAAAAAGCAAGACAATTCAAGGATTGCAAGAGATATCTTGGGCCACTTAAGGGTGACCATAGCAGGCACCTACATCAGGGCTCTGGGCAGATGAATGATCAGAGGTAGCTCAGTAAAGGTCAAGATGCTGCTGATGCTCACAAAACACCAGTGCAAGAAGTCATCATTGCAAGGGAAAAGGAAAAAGATCAAGACCAAGGCTCTCCTGCACCACACCAGACAGCTCTTTTAATTCCTACTTGGTTATTTGGGTTTTTCTTCCAGCTGTCTAAAACTGGGGTACCCAGCTGGAATGACATACTGCCTTTCTGCTCTTTTTATTAATCTCTGGCAGAAAAGTGAGGTCCAAAACCAAAGACCAGAACACCTGAATTCACAACACCTGGAGTTTCTCTTTCCAGGCCATTTGCTCATGCCTAAAGTCTGACATTCTATCCTATTTGATTAATATTAATGATAGTAAGAAGGAAGATTTTCTATTTCTAAACTTCCCAAAGGAGAGTACAGCAAATCAGAAACTCAGTGCAAACCCTGTGGTTCACTATGGGGCTCGATTGTAATGAACAGGTCTCTAGGATTGAAGAAGAAAACAGGAATACTATTGCTTCATTTAAAACTCTTTTCATACCATGAGGAAGCTCAGTTCTTTGTTCTCCATTTCATTTCTTCTCATGGTGCACTGGCTTTGGCTAAATGCATTGGCAGTGCTATTTTCTTCCACTTGTGAAAACACAGAAGTTTTAGATGTTCAGATGCAATAGCACTTTAAGAATTTAGCAGCTGCCATCAGTTCCTCACATCCATTTATTTGCATTAAATGTGTATTGGGTTTGTGTGGCCAGGTTTTCATAGCAGGGAGGTCACAGTAGTGGCTTTTGTGAGAAGCTGCTAGAAGCTTTGCCCATGTCTGAAAAGCCAATGTCAGCTGGCTCCAAGAGAAACACACTGCTGGCCAAGGCTGGGCCAACCAGGAATGATAGTAACACCTCTGTGATGACATATCTAAAAAGGAAATAAAAAATTGTGGCCAGAGAAGAGCAGGGTGAGAATACATGAGAACAACAGCTCTGCAGACTCCAGGGTCAGTTGGAGAATGAGGAGGCAGAGTTGTTCTAGGGCATGGAGCTGAGATTCCTCTGCAGCCTGTGGTGCAGACCATGGAGAAGAAGCTGTTCCTCTGCAGCCCGTGGAAAAGACCCACACTGGAGCAGGTGGATGTCTGAGAGGAGGCTGTGAACTTGTGGGAGTTTCCTGCTGGAGCAAGCTCCTGGCAGGGACCTGCAGACCTGAGGAGAGAGGAGCTCACACTAGAGCAGGCTGTGCCTGAGCCCCATGGAAAAGTGACCCATGCTGGAGCAGTTTGTGAAGTTCACAGCTCATGGGAAGGACTCATGTTGGAGAAGTTAATGGAGGGCTGTCTCCATGAACCCCACACTGGAGCAGGGGAAGGACTCCTATCCCTGAGCAGCAGCAGGAACTGTGGTGAACTGGCCATAATTCCCATTCCCTGTCTCCCTGTGCCACTGCAGTGAGGAGACAGAGCCTGGGAAGGAGGGAGAGGTGGTGGGAAGGTGTTTTTAAGATTTGTTTTATTTCTCATTATCTGCTCTGATTTTGATCAGTAACAAATTCAATTAATTTCCCCAAGTCAGCTGTGTTTTTCCCGTGGTGATAATCAGTGAGTTACCTCTCCCTGTCCTCATCTCAACACATGAACTTTCATTATATTTTTTCTCCCCTGTCCAGCTGTGGAGGGGAGAGATAAAGTGGCTCTGGTGGGTGCCTGACATCCAGCCAGGGTCAACCCACCACAACATGGCCTTAAGTTTCAAATACATTTTGCTTATCCCTTCACACACTGCTCCTAAGCAGGCATTACCTTTATAATTCTGTTTCTCATTGCATTCTGTTCATGATGCAGAAACCATATCTGTGGGCAACATTCTACTCCTCCTGATTTTTCTAGTGCATTTACACCACAGAAAATCCTTGAACCATGGAGCTCATTTACCAGGAGATCCTTGGGGGAACATCTTGCAAAAAAACAAACGTGAACCTCTATTGTTGTGCTAATTACTGAGTTTAGCATGAGAACTGCAGTGAGTGGAAAGCCACAGTGTGGGTGAGCCTCATTAAGATACAGCATTCCTGATTAATTGTTGAATTAATTGAATTCAGATGGAAGGATAGATCATTTTCTTCTGCATAATTAAGAACTCCTAGGAATAAGTAGATTAAGTGGAAGAAAATTAACATTAGTGGGGTTTTTTGGGTTCTGTCCTTATCCCTTTCATTTTTGTGTGCTCTTGGAAGGGCATTCAAGTGAACACTGAGATTAAGAAATTTTTACAGCTCACCAATAATCAGTTCTGCACTCCCAATGCTACCATTAGAGTAATATTTCTCATATTAACACTATTATGCAAATCCAGCAAAATAAGAACAAGGCTGAGGGCAAATCAGCACCAACTTTGGAAGGAGCATTTACCATGGACTACACATCAAAACTCAATTATAAAAGTTTTTTCTCAGCTAACTCACAATTATGAACAAGCTCAGAAAGTGAGTTGATCATAGACTGTACACAACAACACAAGACTTTCAATTTTAGCAATTTCCTGTGATGGATTTGTTTCCTAGTTTTGGATAACAGTTCAGTGCCTCACAGTCCAGTAGGATGCCTGTGTCCTATAACTGAAAAAGAAACCAAAATTATTTCAGCTGGGAGAGTTCTGGAGTAAGTGCAGTAATGAATAAGCAGCATGGTGCCCTGATGGTATGGATTGCTACAGTCTCACTGATTTTTGCTTTTATACCAACTGGATATAATTACTTCAGACATAAAGTATCAGTCATCTTTTCAACTAAAATTTAGATACAGATTTAGAGCTGAGTTTTTACTCTATAAGTGAGAGATTTGGCATTAAAGCCCATTTTATCCTTCTGTAAAATTCAAAGTGCTTCTTTCACTTCAATTTTGGTCAATTATAAGAAAATCGAGGACTTGCATTAAACAAAATTTGGAAAGAACATAAATGAGACAACCAACCTTTCATCAGAATAGACCTGATTAACCAGGTCAGCTTCTCCCACAAAACAGAAAAGGATGTTTTACGAGCCAATTTCTAACATGGCTTTTTGGCAAACCAAGGACTAAAAGTTGGAAGAAGGAACAAATACTTAGTGGAAAACAATTTAAATCTTAATGTAGTAGCTGTCTCAAACAAAACTTACCCAAACCAACAATTCCAAAAGAAACCTTTCATTAAAGGATATGCCTCAAGTTTCAGGGAAGACACAGCACAACACAGTTTCCTCTCCCTCTTTAGAACCAGGGTATATTAAGGAGGATGTGGATTCTTATTCAGATTCCTGGTTCCTGCATAATAACCATTTAATATTGTAATTTGGAAACAAATTATGTCTCTCATCTTGCCAGTTATGATATAGCAAAGTGAGCTCTTTCTCCCAAAGTTTTTAACTCCTTCATAAATAACCAATATAGACCACATCTAATTGTGTTTTCTTTGCTCTTAAAATATTATTATGAATAGTTATACAAGTAAGAAAAACAAGCAAAAACATTTCTGCTCTGTCCAATACACAGTCTGGGTCTCTAGACATTACTTGAATAGAGTAAATGTTAAACTACTTTTGTGGTCTCACAGAGAGTCCAGGAACCTCTTCAACCTCCAAAATATAATTTGTATTACAGTCCCGAGAGACTCATTAACTTTTGTGCTAGAATGTCTACAGTACTGTAAAGTTCTGCTCTAAAACAAAAGTAAAAAAAGTCAATATTCTGACAAGTGAAATTTTCATTATTTTTTCACAGAAAAAAAATGCTATATGATCTGTCTGCCCTGGAAATAATAAAATCCCTCACTAATTCATTTCACTGATACCACTATCAGCTGCTTAGATCATGTTCTCAGCACCTCTAATTTGAAATTCTGAAGAAGCACTGGCTGCAGCTGTTTCATCACCAGGAGAATCAAGTAGTTACACAATCATCACAAGAAAAAGTCTGTTTTGCAACTCTAATGCTATAAACTCCTGCCAAAGCTAAATACAGTTTACAAATCTTTGGCAGAAAGGCCAAACTCCTCAAAGTGGTTCTCAAATTGATGGCCAGGTCTCAGTAATAGGTGAGCCTCAATGGTGCCATAAACCAGCTCTTTAGGGATGTTGTGCTGTATGGAGACAACAGAAGTAGTCACATTTAAGTATCTTTTGGAATTGCTTTTATGGGCAAGTCACAGTAGAACTGCCAAGAGTGTACGTGGTATGTTAAGACACATTTAAGTGACTCCAAATACGTTTGGAAAACCAGAATTGCAACAGCTAATTGCTGGTCTGAGCCTACAGAAACAGCCACCATGGGATAATATAGAGCCAAACCAAGTCTCTCCTATCCTCAATTCTATTTGAATTCAGTTTCTTGTGGTCACCATACAAGAGAGAGTAGCACATAGCAATTTTTCTCAGATCCACATAACAAATTCAGTCAAGTGAGAAATGCAATGGCTAACTTCAAATTAATTTCTTGTGGGGGGAAGTAGGGTGGGAGAGACAATATTGCTTGCAATTGATTCTTGATGGTTAAAATGTTTGACGGTTAAAAATTTAATAGTTTTTCAGACAGGAAAACATGACATAATTAAGTCCCTTCTAGCTGAAGTCTGAGTACTTTCATGTGCATTTATCAATATAAGGAAACTGATCTCTTAATTTGATTGTTAGGACAATCTGTTAGGACAGTCATACAGAAGAGAAGAAACAAGTTAAAATTATTTTTCTTTCTGATCTGGCCTGTAGATGTGATTCTATACTTTCAAGATCCTAAGTGTAATAATTCACTTCCCAATTGTGACAAAAATTTTGGAGGGTCTTGATTTCATCCTTAACTCCTGTCTAGTACCAGAACACATGCAATCATTCTATATTCCTCCTTATCTTCTTTTACCAGTGTTTTAGGTGCCAGCAGGTGGAAAAATTAAAGTATAAGCAAGACAGTGAATTAAATTCCTTCTCTTTGTGTTTTTTTTTTAACCAAAGTTCTGCACAAATAGCAAATTGTGCTGCTTAAATGAATTCCACAGAATATTTTTCACTTATAAACAACAATTTCTCCAGATGGACAAAATTTTCCCATCATCTTTAATGTGTGATTAGATAACAGTATTCTCTACATGACAGCATATGAAAAAGATGAGCCTTTTGCACGTGGCCCAGATATATTACACAAAACTATGCAACTCCTACAAATTATCAGAGTAACTGTAGAAAATGGACCACAAGAACAAATAAATGAAACTTCTCACTTATATTTTAAATCAAAAATCTCACTTCATAGGACAAGATTCTAAACTATAAACTATTGCCAAAAACCCATAAGATATTGCACCAATTTAGTAACAAGTGAATAGCCAAGAAAAATAACAATAATCATAAAAATAGAGCCTAAGAATTCTATTTAGCTGCTGATTTTTTACAGTGGGATTCATTCCTGGGGCTTGTGGTCCTGAAACCACAAGGTATAAGGTAAAACCAAATAAACCACATGTAGTTTCCAACTAGGAAGAAGGGCTTTCACTTTCACTACCTCATAGAAAATTCTATTTTATTGTACTTGGGAATCTTTAGTTTAAAAAGCAACCATGAAGTACTTCACAAATGTTGCATGCTCAAGACCCTAGAGTAAACTTCTCGAGGTTCTTGCTGGTTGTGATAAATTATTTGCTTGTGCTGGTACTGCTTACAGTAGGCCACTTATTTTCTTCTCGTCTCTTGAATAATGCAGCACATATGCCATTTTATTCATCACTGTTTACTATTAATTAAGATGATATACTTAATTATATAGATTTATTTCACATCTAAGATAGAGGAGGAATCTTAAAACAGAATTACTGAGTTGAAAGGGACCTTTGACCCCAAAAGCCTGAGCACTTCTGGGCTGACCAAAAGCTGAAGCACAGCTTAAGGTTGATGCCCAAATGCCTCTAACACTGATGGGCTTGGAGCATTGACCACCTCACCAGGAATGTTTGGGTTCCAAACCCAATGTTCCTGGGTTTGACCACCGTTGGAAAGTGAGAATTTCCTCATATCAAGCCCAACCCTTGCCTGATGGATACATCTTTGAGCCATTCCCACTTGTCCTGGTTCTCAGACCAGGGAGAAGAAATCATCACTTTCCTCTCTACTTCCTCTCCTCAGGAACATGCAGGGAGCAGTGGGGTTGCCCTTGTCCTCCTTTTCTTCCACACTAAAAAGCCCCATGTTCTCAGCTGCTCCACTTCACCAGCTTTGTCACCTTTCCCTGGATGCATTCAAGGATCTTCATGTCCCTTTAGAATGGTAGGGCCCACATAAATGGTAGGACATATAAGACTGACTCAAAGTGAGGCTGTACCCGTTCTAAACAGTGCAGAACAATCACACCTTTTCCCCAGCTGGTGAAGCTGTGTTTGGTGCACTCCAGGCTGCAGATTGCCCTCAGGGCTGCCCAGGCACACTGACTTGATCTGAGCCTCCTGACAGCCAGAACCCCAGACCCTTCCACAGGGCTGGCTCTCCAGACACTCCCCTTCCAGTTTGGATTTGTTCCCACTGTCAATCTGACCCAGGTAAAAAATTCAGCAGCTGGTCATTTTCAGTTTTATGCTGATGATGATTGCCAAGTGCCTCAAGATACACAGATCCCTCTGCAAGGGCTCTTGTCCCTCAAGAGTCAGCAGCACCTCCCAGTTTGGGAGCAAACTTGGCAATGGTGCATTCAACCCCTATATCATCCAGATCACTGATAAATATTATAAGTAGAACTGGCCCTAGAATTCATCCTTGATGCATGCCACTGGCCTTTGAGATCACTGAGTCAAATCTTTGACTTATCACCATCTTGTCAACTAGATCATCGTTCCAGGGCCAGTAACTTCTTGAATACCAGTTCAAGAGTGATAGTGACTCTATTGCCTTCAATGTTTATCAACCCTTCCATGAAGAAATTCCTTCTGATGCCCTAAACACCATCAACTCATCTCACAGCTGGACAACTTGTCCCAAAGGATACTGTGAAGGACAGTACCAAAAGCCTTATTAACACCCAGAACTACATCCAGCACCCATCAGAGATATGACCTTACTGAAGAGGGATCAAATTAGTTAAATGGGACTTTCTCTTTGTGAACTCGCATTGACTGTCTGATGATTTCACTGTTTTTTAAAAGACTTTCAGTAGCTCTCAGCATGATTTCCCCATCATTCTTCCAGGTACACAGTCACTTTTGCAGAGAGTTGCACACCAGATTTACACCTCCACAGTAATGGAACTGTTACAGTAAATTAGGTGAGGTCTAATGATTCTGACAGATGCCATGGATCACCGCACTGGGTTTCGTGTTCAGTGGATTGTTTGCCATCATTTGAAATTATTGACCTGAAATCAGAAAACTGTGCAGATAAACAGCAAGCTTTAGTATCTCAGAAAAGCATATATTGGTGAAAACTTTGCTGTATAAAGGAAGACTCTTTGTATAACAGTGAAATACTACTTTTTTAGCAATTAATTTTAGATTTCATGAGCAGAGTTGCAATCTGTGTTTACAGTTAATCTCCATTTATTTTATTAATTGAAATAAACATATACCTGTAAATCTAGAACAGAGGTATTTTTCACCAGAGCAGGCAAAGAAATCACTTAATATATCAAGCCTTTAAGCTCTCTGCTTCAATTGCTATACTGAGCCATAAATCCTGTTAAGGCAGTAAAATCAGGCATTCAGAGGACAAACAGCACCACTCCTTATTCTTACAGACATTCTGCATTTTTTCCATTATTCTGTGTGATTCCATATGAGAGTGAAATCTGCTGCATTGCATTAATCTAAAGTTTTGGATGCTAATATTGAATAAATTTTGATTTTAGAAAGTCACAACATATTAGATTTGTAGTAAGGGCATATCTCTGAAATCAGAATTTTTTTTCTTTTGCAACGACCCCATTCCATAAATGCAATATAAAATCCAACAAAGAAATAGAGGGCTTTAATTCTACAGATGAGGGATTGTGATGAAAAAATACTACACACATGCACATAATACAAATGTAAAGATGAATAAAGAGGATTTGCTTGCTTGAGTGTTTAAGGATTACAGATTTTGATTTTCAGTGCAATGGTCATTGATGTCTGGCCTAATAAAATAATTTTCAAATTTCCAAATATTTTGTAACTGATGTTAGAAAGGTAATGGTTTTCCTTTCCCTTAAGGATATCCAAAAGGTAATTTAAACTAGATAAACACAGTTAAAACTAAATAAAACAGATGAAAATACTGAGAAATAAATAAACACAGCTCTCTACTACAGACAACACTAACACTCACTGCTGTAATATTGCTTGCATTGTCTTTTTCAGTCCCACGTGCAATAATAATTTGTCCTTAGTCTGCACACCCTATATTGGCAGCAACCTGAAAATATGTCTCGTGTTTTATGGACATTTAAATGCATTTAATACATTTAAAGAAAATCTAAGAGAATTACACTTGTTAACACCAATACAGTTAAGGAATCTACTATAAAGGAATCAATATTTATTATCATACAGGACCACAGCAACCTGTCTGTAAGTAGTAATTAACTAATTATCTAATGAAGGTATTCTTTCATATATTCCTGCTTTAGGTTTTCAAAGGAAATGCTGTTCAGTTCTCAGCTCCAGCTGAGCTGCAGAGGGAAGGCAAGATCTCTGGGTATTTCAAGATAAAGCTCTCAGCTTTGGTTTGTGTACTGTAATAGAATCAACAGTGTCAGAGGAGAGGTCTTCCTTTTCAGAATTGCCAATCTGGTACCAGGAAAGCTTCCAGCATATTGTTTAAGCATAAATAATCAACCCTGTAATAAAATAACCCAAAAGTCTCTCTCAACAAGCATTCAGTGCAAAAACTGCAAAATTGAATGTTAAAAATTAACACTTCATCATTTTCAGAACTTTTTGCAAAAAAACACCTGGTAAAAGATGTGATCTTCTGTTCCCTGCAACCTAAAGAAGAGAAAATAAGGACTAGCTGGCTTGTGTCAATAGAAAGTGAGGGTAGCTTCATATCTTGGCTTTGGGAGTGCCTGAAGTAAGAGCTTGGAAAACCAATGCAAGAGCTGGGTAGATTTACATTTTTTTTCTTTTCCAATACACTTTTCTACCAAATGGCATCTCAGGGAGCTTCAAAGACAGATAATGGGTACCAAGAGTAATTTTATTAATTTCAGGCACATACATAGGCTTACTTTCTAGTCAGTGGAGTGAAATAAACCACCAAAGTCACGCAGTTCACTCATTCCTGAAGTCTATCTTTGACTAAAAAAAACAAAAAACCAGTTCATATTTAAATGAATTGAATAATTTTTCAAAAGTAATTTTCAAATGCAATTTTGACCACCTACTGTAGGAAAGGTCACTCTACCTTTGCTTCTTAAGTTCAGTATCTGGATAACTCATTTGAAACCCCTAGATTTTGTGCTGTGAGATTATATAATTCCTTGATCTTATACATATTATTATTTATTTTACATAGTTCAATTTCTACTCCATTTTTTCATTTCTCTTAATATAGTCCTAAGGCATGCAATGCCCTTTATAAAATGAGCTACAAACATCAGATCTGTAGTACTAAAAATACAGGTGAATTATCAAATTTTTGGAGTGACATCATAACTTTTTCTTTTGTTTACTATTTAATTTTAAGAACTGTCAAGGAAGCATTTTTTGACTTCTCTGATTATTAAGCTCATACATCGTCAGTATCACAGAAAAAAATTTATTATACTGAAATATAAGTTTTTCATATTGCTATTCAAAATAAAAAGCTCTCAAACTGTGAGGCTACTACTTGTGAACATCAGACATTTTTATTTATATATATCATTATATAATCTCTTTACTTACCAACTAATTTAATTCTCTCTCAGTCCACCTTCCCAACTATTCAAACAAGACAGCATAGTCTTCAGATTTGATGCTTTTTTTGCACTATGCTTTTAAACCTTTAGTGTTTGAGTAGTTTGATAACATGCAAAATGATTATCATATCCCTACACTTTTGTATACTCATTTGGGCTCTCTTATAGAGTAGAGAGAAATTGTTGGATGATTCTTGCTTGCCTATTCTTTCATAGTGCATGAAAGATAATGGCTCCATTTTTCATGTGTCTTCCTGTCATTAATATGATTTTAAAGTGAATAAAGACCAAATAACATTCTAAAAGTGATGGAAAGTTTCTAAGCTAACTGAAATTGTTGCTTCAAATGCTCCTCATTAGCTCTCTGAAAGACTATCATCAAACAAAAAAAAGTAGAAACCAGCTCTGAAGGCTGCTCAGAGATGCTTTGCTGTTTAGATCTTTATAAAATATCCAAGGAGATCCTGGTGCCATCAGTGAGCCTTGCTCTCCCAGAGTGACCTACCAGGTGTTGCAAGGACAATTCTCATATCTGCATCTAGAAATGTCCTGAGCCTACCCTACCATTTCCAAATGACACCTCTGTAAATCTGAAGCCAGACACAAGAAAACATCAGATAACAGGATTTTGTTGGCATTCAGGCTGTCCAAATGTGGTCACTCCAAAGCCTACTGAAATATCTTCTGATTAAAAAGACCACAACTTCACCTGGTCCAAAACTCAAAGACTAGAAATTCTTAAACTGAAGTCTTCCTGAATGATCACAAAAATATTATTTCAAGATGGAAAATATAAGGTTGTTTCTCACAGAGACAAATCCATTGATACATAAATTGGGAAAACAGTTGACCACAGGAGTGTATTAGAGAAAAATTCAATGCTTTAATGTTACATGAGTTCATCATTATGGCTTTTGGTCTGGTTCACAACACTGAAGGGGAAGAGTCAAATTTTTGTTTAAAAAAGCAGTGATGTTTAACACAGATTTCCACAGAATAATTTTTTAAATTCAATGCTTCAAAAAGATCTTAAATTTTCACCTCTTTATAAATAGAAGGCATCTACATAATTTCGTTTTATATTCCTGTGAATGATCACAGGTCATAAAATTTCATAATATTATATATATATTTAGGCCAATTATTCAATTAATGAACTTACCTAAATTTTGGCCCCAGAAAGCATCCAGTGTTGATTTGAAGATGTCAAGAAAACCGTCAAAAAACATGCAAGAAAAATACGTGTCAATTTAAAATTATAAGACATATGTAAATGCTATTTATGTTCAGGGCAACATGTTTAATACATAGTAAATTTCATGATGCATATTTCAAAGACTATTGAAAAACTAGCATAAACTTGTTCACTCATTAAATTTGGGTTACTACTTGTGGCAAATGCTCAGACTATAACTGAGTTAATCCAAAGAAGGCTTTGCATTGCATATATAAAACACACAGCAGGGCTGTCAATCAGCATCATTCCCTACATAAAGCTGTATGCATACTTTGCTGATTTTTATGGTGAACAGTTTGAATAAAACACTCAGTTTATGTCGTGGAATTCTTTTACATATTGAGACTGTCATTTTGCCTATTACTAGTGAGTTAGTAGCTTTGAAGTGAGATGATAAATTAGTTAAGCAATATTTACTCCTCTGCTGCCTTCTTCCTCTTACCTTACTTGTTCCTCCTTCTCCTTGACATCTATCTTGTAACAATTTATTCTGTAATTATGCTTCATTATTTTTTTACATAAAGTTTTTCCTGACAAGCACAAAACTTACTGGCACATTTTTCCTGACTATATTGTCTGCCAAAATCAATCCTTCTCATCCTTATTAAGGCCCTTTGAGGTTCCTTTTTTTTTCTGCTTTGTGGCTTAAGAATCTTGTTCTTCAGGTTGCTCATTGAAGAGAAGTATATGACCTCAGCATGGCTGTCATTTTTGCTAAGACACGTGGACATCATTCTTGCATTTCCCCTTTTTGACTCTTCCCCTACTCAGTCATTCTGACACTTCGTTGTTCTGTTCTAGGTCTATGCATCTATAGATGCAGAATAATTTTTTTTAAATTACAGCAGTGATTCAGTACCTACAGAGGTTTCATTACAGTGATAAAGGTTTCCCAGATACACTCAGAGAAAGATTTAAAAAAACACTTTAACACACAGAAATTAACTACGATCAGAAACAAAAATGTTGAGAAGTTTTAGCTGGGGCATTTAAGACCAGCTTTAGGATTTCTATAATTTAAAATTAGTTAGAACAAGACTACTGCCTTTCACCATAGAACCTGTATTTCAATCTTAGGTCTGCTTAGTTAGTCAAAAAAGCCAATTTCTTCTTATGTCTGCAGCCAAGCCCACTCATAAACAAGCTTCAGGTTTAAACATAAGTTCAATATGGCTCCTAAACCTTATACATATATCTGAGTGCACAATTAATCTATCAAAGTTACAGCCATTATCTATTAAAAAACTACTATATACAAAATAACAAAAAAAATCAGTTGTTGAATAAGGAACACCTTGGCATCAGTTTAAAGGAAATTTTCTTACAGAGATTAAAATTTACAAGTCCTGCTTTAGGTAAATCTTCAGCACCTGAAGTCTAGACAAAAAATTACCATTTTTATTGCTTTCAAAATATCCACGGAAGTAATCGTTCATGTTTAAGTTGGCTGCAGCTGCCCATCTGAGAGCAGGGAGGTGTGTGGACAATTTCATAACTCAGTGGGTATTCACTGAGTGGGTGTGCTTGTTGTGTAATCCCTAAATCAAGCAGAAATGGGAAAAACTAAAATTATCCTTGTATACATAGTCCCTTTATTGGCAACATTTCACATACACGTTCAGAATATCTCCCTATCTTTACATCCTTCAGCAGGTTTGATTTCTTGCCTCTAGGGCCCTCTTAGGAAATGAAGATTCTCATTATCTGCTTCCCAGACTATAATTCCCAATGTTTACCATATAACCTTTTCTTCTCCTGACCACTCTCTTGCTTGAATTTTTCTCTTCCTGTTGGTTGCTTCCCAGCAATCACTTCCTTTCTCCATACACTTGCCAGGCTAAATAATGTAAGTTCCTTTGGTTTCCCATCCCTTCCTTCATCTGGTCATTGATCTCTGTAAGTGCCCACTCTGCTTTTTTCTTGTTTGGGTCCCACTACAGCCACGTGACTATAGGGACTCAAAAGTCCCACGAATACACAACCTGAATGCATTGAACTAATATGTTTATGTGAAAATATGTCAGGAAATATAATTGATCATCTCATTTCAGAAGAAATGCATCTTCCCCAAAGATGTCGAAGAGAGGGAAACAGAATATGATTTCTCTTCCTGTTCTCAGAGCTGACTGATGCAGTGCGTATGAGAGTTGTGTTCTCCTACCTACTTACATTGGAAAAAGAAGACCTCGAGTCTCTTCAACAAAATCAAATTAATTCCTATACAGAAACATTTTTTATGTCATATTTCCTGTCTGGAACGACCAAACATTCATTTTCTGCTCTAGATTTTATGTACATTAGGTTTAGTAACTTAAATTTGTCCCAGAACTAATTTGCCATACCACTGTGGGAACCTCATAAGGCCAGGGCATCTTGCCATAAATCTCAGGTGATTCAGCAGCATCTCTTCCTCCTCCCTTTGAAATGCTTAAAGGTTTTCAAGAGGGACAATGCCACAGGTGGCAGCAGTCCTCCTTTGCCAGGGAAGCTGAACTAGGTGACCTCCAGGGCTCCTTTTCAACAAGAATTTCCTTTTTTAAATGAGCCATTTTTCTCCCTGTACAATATAGCCCTCTGTAAGGCCACTCTAAGACCACTACTTACTCAAACAATGGGGAAAATAACAAAGCTACAGCTCTGCATCTCATTAGTGTGTGTTTTCCAGCATGCCAAAGAGCATGCCCAGTGTGGGTATAAAGCCCACACATAGATAGAATTACACCACACAAGGTGCAATTACTCCCAGCCTGGTCTGGATTTCACCTTGCAGTTTTCAAGGAGCACACTGATGATTTGATGCAAGCTAAAGACATACTCTCATAATTTAATAGTAGGCAGTGGGCCTGCACTAGGTTCTTAGTATAAATGCACCACTGAGTCCAGATCCTTGAATAAATCTGAGTAAATTTGTGCTGAGCTTCAAATATACCTTTTTTTTGTGCCATGGGGCCAGGATTTACAATGATTGTAAACAAGCATTTAATGTGTTTTGGGTGTTTTCCACTGAGCTTCACTGTTTTCCAACCAAGCTGGAGCTACTGCTGTACAGTTTCCAGCACAATTACTCACAGTATTTTTGTATTCTCTCCCTGTCTCAGTATGTTTCTTCCTTTGACATTTTCCATAACATCTTCAGCTTGTCCCTAGCCTTGTGGGAAACAGAAGCAAATCATCTCTCTGAATTCAGACCACACAAACAGAAGGCTGAAAGCATTGCAGTGAAACATATCTCTGAGCAAAGGCTATTCAACATAAACATACTGCCATTCAGTTCCAGGCACAAAAAAAAATAAATTGCGTTTTTTCCTCTGACCTTCCATTCTCTGGGGGAAAAAAAAACCAAACAAAACAAAGAGAAACCCCAACTATCACTGTTATTTCTGGGTAGAAAAAAATAAAATAACATATTTGGGTCCAAGATATAAGAATATGATTTCATCCAAAGGTCTTCACATTTGGGAAATACAAATTACAAATTATGTTAGTGAGCATAATGGAAATGCACATTCTATCAATGTTGCTAGTTAGAGACATGCAAACTGTGACACTGAGTCCCTGTAGCTGAGTATCAACTGGGGTCAATTATCAAAGCTCCACTGGTGCAGTGGAGATTTTCCCACTCAGAGCAGTTGAGACAGCACTGAACTCCTACACTATGCATCCACAACACTGGATATGGCATTATAGAGACTGGCACATGCTCCTGACCATGGCTTTGAAGTGAAACATTCTTGGTGACCAGAGAAAATTAATAAGAACAGCCTCCATTCAAGCGGCAAGATTTATGAGAGGCTAACATATTACCACTCATATTGGAACCTGTACCATACAGAGAAGCAGAATTAAAGAAAAAAAATCTTCACAGTTAACCACTTTATCTCCGCACATGATTCATAGAATTAGGTTTTGCTTAGCTCTATAGAAGGATTATGTGCTGCAAACTCAGGTTTGGACACAGGGTAGCTATGGAAAGTCACTGGTTGCATTCCAAATAATTGTGGCATATGGCTACATGCCAGACACAGTCAGAGCTGCTTCCAAATTGCATGACTTGGTATACAAACAGAAGCCAGCCCTAATCCTGAAGAGAAAAATCCACTTAACTTCTGACTGCTATTAACTCTCGTGTTATAGAACTGATTCTTAAACAAAAACACATAGTGATGATCTCCCAGGTACAGAAGTCATTATAAAGTTGATTGAACTTGTGCTTCAAAACATCTGGGGCTGTTTGGGTTTTGCATTTTTGTTTGTTTGTTTGTGGATGACTTTCTTCCCTCCTTTGATCTGGCTGTGTATTCCTTTGTCAAATTATTTTCTCTCTGAATAAAGTTCGATCAGTTTTGGTTCACAACCATGATCACAGCTGTAGCCATTTAGCAATCATCTGCAGTTTTCATCACTTGACAAGACTATCAGTAATACTTAATACACTCTTGAATCATTGTCATACATCCTCTGCTGATATCACAAAGAATTGTATGAAGTTTTTGCACAGAAACCACTTGTATGTTCTCCTGAACAGAAATTCAGCAGCTCAATAAATATGAGGACTATTGAAACAACGTGCTTATTCTTAATATTGCTCTGATACACTGGAAAATTTCCCTTTCCTTTCACAGATGTAGATTTATAATCTGCTGTGTGGTGGCTGGCTATATCTAATGTGGTAATTGCTTGAGAAATTCCACAGAATGCTAGTACTTTCACCCAAGAAGAAAGAAAAAGAGGGGTTTAGAGATTCTTTCATTGATTTTATGAACAAACCCCACTCTCCACTATGAGACTTTTCTGTCCTCTTATACCATGGATAGGATCTACATGATGTACTAGCATTTTAGAAAATGGCTTTGAGGCACCAGGACAGGAGAGAACAGTCAAACATTGCTTGTAAAGAGGCTCAGGGAAGCCTGTTTGGAGTCAAAGTAGATATTTGTAAAAATTTGTATATAGTAAAGATATTTGAATTAATTGGGAATTGGGCACTGATGGCTTGCTTTTCCTCCCAAGTTTTGAGGAGTGCTTAGCTTCTCACCAGCCTCATGAAGCTCAAAAGCCTCACATGGGTCATGTCTAGGCACACTCAGTGTGGAATACTCCAGACCTGAGTAACAAAGAGGTGATATAAAACATGCCATTAAGAATTCCACCAAAAAAAAAGTAAGCATGCTTTCATCACAAGTATGAGTATGTGGGGTTTAGTCTCTATCTTATAAAAGACAGGAAGTTTAGTGATTCAAATAAGTTTCATGTTCTTACCTTGAAATTCCTCTTAACATAGTATTGAAATGGAAAACGAGAGGCAATGTTTTTAATCTTAAAATATACATGAAAATAAAACTGAGGGGATGGATATTGTTTACTTTAAAACCAATCTCTTTTCAAGAAATGTTTTCTGGAACTAATTTCCTAAAACAATGTGGCATTCACTCATTTCTTCCCTTTTGAAAAAAAATAATTTTCGAAAAGGAAAAATACAAGTGGCTGTACTAGGCAACAAGACATGAGGATTAAAAGGACCAACATTCTCCAGCATATTTTAGGATGTCAAATACTTTCCAAGGCCTAAGACCAAAGTTAACCAAATCCAATCCTCAGGTCTGTGTATTAATCTACTGCCTCAAAACAATAATTGCAGATAATTGAAGGTATCTGACTACCAGCTGGAAAAAAAAATTAATATAAACATTTTGTATGCCAACATTTTATAGTTCTCAAGCAAAGACACCATTTAAGTTTTATCACCTTTGTAACAAAAATGAAAATATATATTATTTTGATTTTGAATGGTTTTATTTTGGATTAAAAATCCCCCAAAACATAATAATGTAGTAGGTTCTCTGTTGCCTTACACATACAGTTGTGCTTCAAGCTCTTCCTCACCCTTGGGATTAAACATTGAATTTTGTTTTCCAGTGTGGATGGTTTTGTTTTGGTTTTATTGTGGGGTTTTTTTATGACCTTTGGGAATATGTCAACACCTTGTCAAGCCTTTTCTTTTAAATGAAAATTTGTTTGATTTTAAAATCTCTTACATGCACAGGTCCAAATACGTAATTTTTCTTCTACTTGACCAAAATATATTGGGCTATAAGAACTCTTTCTCACATGGCAAATTGATCCCAGCATTTTTTATTTTCACACCCAAGTATTTTTGGCCTTTTGGCTTCCTGATCTCTGTTATAGCAAGACCTACATCTACAGAGATAACATGCATTCTTGCTCATATTCAATAGCCCCCTAATTAGAACATCTGTTCTTCCCTACAGCACAGTATTGTGGTGTTTTTCTCACCACCTGAAGACAATCTGGTGCATGTGAACTACACTACAAGGATTTCTACCCTTTACACAGAATATTTATTCTTTGCTGTCCATTCAAGCAAACTTCTTTTTTTTAAATAGGCCAAGCTGATGAAATGACACAATGAGAATATTCTGTCAAAACACCCAGGTGCAGAAGTAGTTTCAAGTAGTTTCAAGTTCCAGTATTTTCTGGCCTAACTTTCTGTCTCTGGCAAATTTAACCCATATATACAATTTATTGGCAAGAAAATATTGAAACTAAAATGTGCCTACACACATCTGCATACAAATTATCTCTACTTATCTGGCATAGCCAATTAACTGTAAATCCATTTAACATGTTCTTAATCAACTGATTGCAGTGCTATTTCAGTATCACATGGTGTGGTACTAAGTGCTCAGGAGAGGGTATTGACTTCTGTATTTCTTTCAAACTACAACATCAAAATCATATTTGTTTGGTATGGCATATTTGCATTGAGCATTTAAAGCTTATATTATCATCCCACAAGAGTGGGTTAATTAAGTGCCATACTGGCATTTGTAGGATTTTTACCATTAATTACAATATGTAAAATCATTCTTCAAATTCCCTATTATTCTAAGTTGGCAAGGTTTCAAAACTGAAAAGTAGCTAATACCTGTAAAATATTGAATCTAATTTATGGCCTAAATTTTGACTTCCTGATGAAATATAATATCCATTTGCCTTGTTATAGTTACAAACCTTTTAAACATTACAATCTGAATTAAATTTACTCAATAATATCTATTTGTAGTTCAGGGATTCCCACTATTCCCATTAAGTTTGCCTGTTGCAAACTGTAAATGAAGTAGACTTGTTTTGATGGATGGACCTTGTGGACAGAACCACTGTGAACAATCAGAAGGTCCATTATTTTCTCATCAGTTTTAGGCTGTGACTGTCTGACATTTCTTCAAGCATCTCTGAATTTGGAGCAACCATCGTGATTCTGTGATTCTCTAGCCATGTGTTATTACTCTCGATCTCAGAGGCTCTCCCTTGTTTTCTGGACATTTTTTAATGCAAGCAGATCTCATGTGAAGTGTCATTTTGGCAAAGAACACTTCCTACCTTGCAGCAAGCCCAGGCAGTCCACTCTCATATGCATTCAGAGGTGAGGAACTTCCCAAAGCTCTGCTTCATGCAGTGCATAAGTGCTACTTCAGAAATACCACATAAACAACATAGCTCACATTATAATTTTTCCCCAACCAAAGAAAATAGTCGACATAATACGGGATATCAAGCACACAAACAAAATGTACTGAAGCCACACTGTTCAGTTTGCCTCAGCAATACCCTGTGCTGGCACAGAGATGTTTGGAGGATCTCATCATGGCCTTCTATTCTGAAGGTCTGCATTACACCAAGGCTGTCAGAATCTACTCTCTGTTGAAATACTTCAAGTACTAACCACAACATACATGGTGCTTGAGAAAACCATGTCTTCCATAAACAGTACTCAATGTGCCTATAAACATATACATTCTTTAAGGCACAGCTGACAGATCCCAGCAAACACCAGACATACCAGTATCTTTAAGTTTTCTTTTCTTGCAAGTAATGATTTCTTCTGCCATCCATTTAAAGTGCAGGGTAGTTCTGTAACAGAGGTCTTGAGTTTAAGTTTACAGCAGCAACTCAAACTGAAATAGAAAGTGTGTATTTTTTAGTTGCATTACTTATGAGCATTTAAAAATTGGTGTTCAAGTACAAAAAGTGCAAAAGAAAAAAACTATTACTATCATGAAAAATTACACAAATGGAAAACCTGAGGCTTTTATCATTACAATAAATTCAATCTTAGAGAATAAAAGAACAGAAGATTTAATTTGAAGCTGTGAATTAATTGTATGACAAACAGACCATGCTTCATGCTCCATACCTGAGGTACATAAGCTTATATATCTGAGGTACATTGAGGAGGTGTGATGTCAGGAACTGGCAGTGATTTAGCTAAGAACAGGTCTTCCTGCCATTTCAATGAAAAGGGTATGTTTCTGTCCTGATTTTAAAAGTAAGAAAGACTCTAAATAACCATTATGCTCCTCCAAATTCTCATTTTTTGTTAAATTCAAAGTAGCAAACTTAAGTCTCAATCAGACAACTTCCAAACAATAAGCAAACAAATAGTCTAACTCTACCTATGAAGAAAACTTCATGAAAAGACTCCTGCTGTTTTCTTTAAATCAAACTCTTTATTCCACAGGTGAAAAATAAGCTAGTTTGAGAACTAGGGTAACTGCTCAATGGACACGACAGAACTGTTTGCAGTTGACATTTCAGACACAATTTATGTCCAGCAACTTTTCTTAGATTCAGACATCCCTTCCAGCTTTGGAGTTGTGCATCTTATGCACCGTGGGTGGA
This sequence comes from Luscinia megarhynchos, assembly GCA_034336665.1. Taxonomy (NCBI): domain Eukaryota; kingdom Metazoa; phylum Chordata; class Aves; order Passeriformes; family Muscicapidae; genus Luscinia; species Luscinia megarhynchos. The sequence continues at coordinate 9,095,657 of JAPFBE010000002.1, forward strand.
CTTGCAGACAGGTGTGTCTGCTCCACCTGCAGTCTGAACCATCCAGCAGTGTGATAATAACACAGCCTGAAGCCCAGAACCTGAGCAGGTTCAGCACCAGTCTCAGCAAATCTGAGTTTTGTGACCTAGCTTCAGTTTGTGTAGCAAATTCCTCAGGAGTTGCACCTATCAGCAAGGACTGACTCAGCACATATTTTGCAGGCTCTAAAAGGTAGATTTGAATACTTTAAAGATAATTAATTCACTAATATTTTTTGTATTGTCCTTTAGTGAGATAGTGGTTAGAAAATAGATTTGCATTTTGGAAACAAAAATAGAAGAAAAAAACCTGACAGACTAGGATTTTAGGAAGAGGAAGATATTAAACACATATACCATCAGACAGTAATATTTCCACATGGAAAACATTGATTTATGACACCATGCATTATGGGAAACAAAACAAACTAAAATTTTGTGGGGATACCAACATTTCCCAACAACTACACGTTTCAAAGCATCCTACTCTTAAGATTCTGATTTTTAAGCTGGGCACCAGTCAATCTAAATCATGCAAAAGTGATCTATAAGAACATTGTTTCTGTTGAAAATTAATTTGCCCAGGGAGGATGTTAGAGGCAGATGTTTTCCAGAGGATATCCTATCTATTGTTTAAAGCAGGTGGTCCTAGACGTCTTTGTTCAGAATATAAACAAAACTGAGACATTTAAAGTTCACTGGAAACAATAATGAACAAAATGCAGAATGGTAAATATTTACTTTAATGACTCCAAGTGCATACTTACAAACTGGCAAGAACCATTTCATCCCATCATCTTGTGCTGGGTTTCTTTTCAATAGGATTCTGAGGTTTTGATAATATTAATTGTTCTTGAGTAGAAAAACAAAACCATTCAGTAGCTACTTCAAGTAAAGATGATTGCAAACACCTAGAAAATTAAAAGTTTCAATTGCATTATGGTAATTTCATACAATATCTTGGTTGAAATGAAATATTACTGCATAGTGGACTGAGAACAGACTTAGGGTTGTTGATGCACAAGCAATATGATCAGGTAAGGTGCACTCACAGTTCAGAAAGTCAACTACATTCTGGGCTGCATAAAAAGAAAGATGGCCAGCAGATCAAGGGAGGTGATTCTTCCTCCCTACTCTGCTCTTGTGAGACCCTGTCTGAAGTGCTTCATCCAGCTCTGGGAGGTCCTGCAGAGGAAAACCATGAACCTCTTGCAGCAAGTCCGAAGAAGGGCTGCAGAGATGATCAGAGGGCTGGAGCACCTGGCAGGGCTGGGCTTGTTCAGCCTGGGGTGGGAAGGCTGGCAGGAGACCTTGCAGAACTGCCAGCACCTAAAGGGGCCTCCAAGAGAGGCTCCAAGTGCATGCCAAGGGGGAATGGCTTCAAACCCAAAGAGAGAATGTTTAGATTGGATACCAGGAAGAAATTCTTTGCTGTGAGGGTGGAGAGACACTGGCACAGATTGTTCAGTGGTGGATGCTCCATTGCTGGATATGTTTCAGGCCAGGTTGGATGGATCTTTAAGCAACCTAGTCTAGTGGAAGATGTCCCTGCTCATGACAGGTGATCTCTAATGCCCATTCCAACTCAAACCATTCTATGATTCTATGACACGTTTTAAAATCTGTTCATCAAGTTGATAGCATCTCCCATATCATTCTAATTCTCAAGTAATACAAAGATGTTAAGTCAAAACTCAGACTTTTTCTACAAATAATAAAAAAGTCTTGATATTTGCCTAACCTTAAACTGTTAGACTAGGAAAAAAATTGCATGTGTATATATCATACCAACTAGCATGGCACCTTTTAATTAAAAAAACACCTTAAAATTAACCCATTCTTACCCTTAGGTTGAAAATTGCATCACTGGCAAACAATGACAGATACAGAGAAAAGTGTGCTCTATCAATATTATAGTTTTCTTAATTCCAATTACTAGGTTACAAAGTAGAGCAGCAATGTTAAATAAAGAGTTTTATATAATTCCCATAGAGAATCCTGTATCATCACAATACAATTTAATGTGAGCTAGTCAAGTTCCTCACTTAGAGCAAAGCCAACTTAGATCTGTTATGGAAAACCTTATCCAAGTCAGTTGGAATATTCCCAAGGCAGGAAATTTTGCAATCACTCTGGGAAATCTGCTCCAGGGACTGATAATGCTCATGTTAGAAAAGCATTTTCTCAATATCTAAATACACTTTCCAATGTTCCACCTTCCATCTGTTGCATCTCCCCAGTCACTGTGCACCTTCAATAAGAATTTGTCTATTGTAATTCCCTCCCAGCAGGAGTTGAAGACAGAAATGAAATCTCCCTTCAAGTCTGATCTAACCCAGTTGTCTCAGTTCCTCCTTATGGACTGTGTCCTCCTGCCCTGCCAATATGTCACTGTCTAGTTTGGGGAGTCAGAAACTAGACACAGCACTCCAGATGTGGTCTCACCAGTGCCAAACAGATGGGAAGAATCACTTCCCTGGACCTGCTGGCTACTCTATCAGTAACACATCCACTGTTGTCTTTTTCTGCTGTCAGGCAACACCACTAGCTTACGTTCAACTTGACCACTGCAGCCCTGTGTCTTTTTCCCCTGAGAGTTACTTTCCAGCCAGATGCTCCCCAGCTTGTGCCACTGCACAGGGTTTTCCATAACAGGTTTAGGATTTTATTTGAGCCATTTTTTGGACTTGATTAAGTTTCCCACAAGCAATTTTACAACCATGTTGAGGTTCCTTTGAATAGCAGCCCTGCCCTACCATACTGAATGCATACTACCATGCAGTATGGGTACTAGAATCCTAAAATATTCCCGAAAATTACTATTCACAGATATCAACGTACTTTATACACTCTTGTTTAAGGTAAGTAAGGAAGGAGGCAAGCAAGTAAGTGAAGTAAGTAAGGAATCCTACTGAAATAATCTGGTTTTGGTACTGATGTTCATGAGATGAGAATTTGCCTGGAGAATTTTGAGCTCCTTGCACACATTGCATAACAAGTCTGAAGTACAGGAAGATTTCAGAAAAAAAAGTCAGGTAGGACAAATCTGAGTTTATTCCTTAAAAGACCCAGCTGTCCAATCCCATCCAGACACCATCCCTCTGAAGGACAACATTCTCTTTCATATTTTATTTCCAATATGCTTTCCACAAGAAGTTGTTTTAGGAGAGGCTTTGACAGATCTGAAGATTCTATGCGTGTTTTATTCAGCCACTGGCTTTTCAGAACTTGCATGAAATTATAATTCCTTTGCTGAATCAACTAATGAATCACTTTGGACCTTAACAGGGTTCAGATTCATGGAAAAAAAAAAAAGTAAGGCATAAAATATTTGAAGAGCAGCAGAACTGATTACAGAAACCTACAGGTCAGTAGGAACTACTTTCAGCTACAAAGGTACCTGCATCTTACTTGTTTTTGTGTTTCAATGAAATGGTTTCTTCTTTTTTGGAAAAGGAGCTAAATTTGGCAATCATTATTGAGATCAACAAATGAATATCAATTCACCTTGAGCATTTTTCATGTCTCAAATAGCAATCCTGAATGAGAAAATATATGTTAAATTCCCCTGCACTCATGAATTTTTTGACCAAAAGCTAAATAAATAAACTTAGATCCAGGTTCATATTGAGGAATTAAATTTTTTAAACAAATAAACTAAAAATTAAATATTTATTCAAGTCTCTTTAGTTTGCTTAGGACCTAAAATAAAGATTTTTTAATTTTTCTTAAGTGTTTCACTTTTTAAAATTCTATTTATTTTTTATAAGAGTTCAGTAAAAGATGGTTGTGACAATCAAAAATATTAAATTTTTAAATTCTGGAAGACCTATGGTTAGTTATAGTATAAGCAGAAAATTCAGTGCAACAGATGTCATTCCACAGAGTAATGTAAAGGAATTCTTGAAGAGAAAAAAATTTTGGAAATTATATTCAAAAATTATATTCAAAAATTCAAAACCTTAGTAGCAATGATAAGAGCTTCACAAAAAAAGGGTTTTCTTCTACATACTTTTGCCTCAGTATCTTGTAATATTTTAATACAACTTTTTAGCTTACCTGTACAAACCATACTATTAGCATTGCTACATTTAATTTTGCACATGTTATAATATCCTAGTTTAGAGTCTACCCAGCTGTCTAAAGCATGCCGTGTAGCAGTGAACTTTCCACTGCTCATTGCCTCAGAGATTACTCAAAAGGATCACAAAACCTTTCCCAAGAGAATTATATGTACAAGGGAGCAGCAATGTGAGAGTGGTAGCAACAATGGGATGGTTAATTGGAGGCTCAGTAAGGCTGGATCTTCCAGATCCTAACTGGTCCAATTTAGTGAAAATGTCCTTCCACTGCCTTGAGACATACTTCAATAACCAAGGATGTGCCTTAGACAGAGAATATACAAGTACACAAGAGAGGCAAAACACTCAATGAAAGATAAAAAAACTGTAATTGAACAGTAATTCGATGCAAAAAAAAAAAAATTCTAATCAAAAATTTAGTTCTGAAAGCATAAAATTACTGACATTAGTAGAATAATTAAGAATGAAGATGCCAAAATACCACTACAGATTCAAAACAGTTTAAAATACATTGCTCTGCTTTGATTTATGTAAAATAGAAATTCTGAAGTCCCAGTTGCAGCATACGACTGTGTACACAAATATACTGTAAAGACTTGAAGATGCAAAGTCCTTTGAATCAAAGTCATCCTGAATGACTTCAAGATGCAGGGACACAAGATGTGTTCTATTGAGCAATCCTTTGTTCCATTTTTATGTGTCATAGACTACATCTTATCTTGCATTGATAGCCTAGAAAAGTTGTATGCAGTTTATACACAAACCATGTGTTACAACTAGAAAAAACGATCACATTTCATAAACTCTCCTGAAATCACTCTTAATAAAAAGTTCCAAACAGTTTACACCCCATCCAAAATTAACAAACGCACAAACAAATAGACAAGACAGAAACACCCCATACCTGACTTACTATCTTAGAGTTCACCCACCCACATCAGAAGGAAGAATAAAAAGTAAAAAAGGCAACAACTTTTCTGATCTGTGCAGCTGCAAAAAGCTACTTTGGAAGTCTCTATGCTACCACTTTTTCTAAATAGTGTCTGCCAAGACCAGCAGAACATACTACAGACCAAACCCTCACAGCCACTGCTAGGTAGCTCATCAGGACATGGCTTTGCCTCCAGCCCCTTCCACATAAGGGATTTAAAAAGCACAAAATTGAGAAAGAGGACAGGGTACACCTTCTGTGTAATGCTGGTATAAGCATGGTTTCCTGTCCTGCTACTAATCTTTGTGCAATTTGAGGTTCTCTGCATGCTACAGTCTTCATTATCAGACCTGATCAGAGGTCAGAGTGCTAGGACTCTGAATTAAAATTCAAAATTTAGTTACATAGAGATGTCTTTCAGAAGCTTATAATATCACGACTGCTGCTGGTTGCCTCAATTAGCACACAGGTAGTGTGGTTGCACATTGCTATCTCAAAGAGATGTCAAAGGGAAGAAGTCACCTTTGGAGCATTGTTTCCCAACATACCCCCTGTGATAATAGTCAGTTACATGTTCATTGTTTATTCAAATCAAGGATTAACTGCAGACTATCCTTTAGGCAGGTCCACTTCTGTGTTTCTGGACTCAGCAAGCTATTTCCTCACTAGCCAGCTAAGTGTAATCATCAGCAGTCACTACATGTCATAGCATAGCATCTGTTTTGTTTTTTTCATAGTGCTAAGGGTCCCACCTCTCATGACCCTGAGGTGACAAGAGGATTGACAAAATCCTTTCACTTCTGAAATGGATATGCTTGTCTCCATTTCTGACATCACCCTTCCTGCTGACAACTACAGTAAACAGACTATTTCAGCAGCACACATCTGAACTACATGAGAGATAGCAGCATAGGACATCATGTTTCATCCATTCCAGGTGCAACCAGTGGTTCTGTACTAATGCACCATTTTGTGCTCTTCTTTCCCCAAAGGTATAATGCAAAGTATTCTGATAACACTGTGTCCTTCCATCCATCCCAGGTTTTCCTGGGGAGGTTGTCTGGTCTGTTCACTCAGTATCACAGTTGTGTGTGATTCTGCAATAGTCATGCTGTCTCTGCAATACCAAACTTTGATTTGAATAAACAAAGAACATGTAATTGGCTATTATCACAGTGGGTATCCTCAGAACCAGTGCTCCAAAGGTGGCTTCTGCCACTGACATCTCTTTGAACAGCAGTTTGCAACCACACTGCCTGTGTGCTAGTTCAGACTACCAGCAGTAGTCTTGACATGTCTGCATCACACTTCTGAGAAGAGTGAGATAAAAAATAATGGGCTTTCAAATTTCTCTGGCATCTGATGTTATTCATAAGAGTGCTGTCATGAGCAACTGCTCAGGCTTAAGAAACAAGGAACGAGTACACACTGTACTAGCATCAGTTTCCATAGGAACAGTAGTGAAACATTGCACTTTTCCAATTTTGGAAAAATATTCCCAGTTTCCTCCCAGTCTGACAGTGCCATTAGGAATGACAAAACACTTTCTCTGTTTTGGTTTATTTTGTACAAACATTTCATCATAATCATAAGCAGACAGTGTCAAGACTGTCCTATTTGACAAGGTTACTCTTGTGCTCAATCTCAAGAAGAAAAAGAGAAAACTGTTTGGAAATTCACTGATCAGACAGGCGAGATAAAAAGTACTGTCATTCACTGTCCCTGCAACAGGTCATAAGAGACAATCAGAACATTTTTTCATTATTTTCACAGGCAGCACATTGAGACTGATGTGTTTGGTTACACTGTACTGAATTCATACATTTGAAATTTTAGAAAGCGAAACTACACACTTTATTTTGTGTATATCAAGGTTTAGGACAGGGACTCCCCAATTTAGTGCTCCCACTGAGACTCCAAACCACAAACCACTCACTCCCTGTCCCTTGAAGTGCACATGTCCCTGTCCCTCTGCATTACACATCAAGTGCACACCGGTCCTTGAGCAAAAACAATCCCATGGATGGGATTTGCTTTTGCTTGAAGCAGAACTTAATTCAAACTGTCTTCCCTAACACATTCCTCATGCTCCATAGGGTCTTTATTGCCTTCTGCAGTAAGTGGAAGTTTTGATTGGGCAAGGCCAACTCAACTGGTAGAGTTCTAGTGTTAACTACCCAGTGGTGTTCACTACATCCAATGTTTGAAGATCCCACCATCCATTGTTTTCAAAATGGTTTTTAACAGTCCATGGTAATGTCCAGTTTTCCCAGAGGCTGGTGCATGATAAAGAGTATGATACACCCACTCTATACTATGCTGTCTGGCCCAGGTGTCCATGAGGCCAGTTTTTGAAATGAGGCCCATTGTCCAATTCAATTCTTTCTGGGGCATCATGTCTCCACAGGACTTGCTTTTCAAAGCTCAAGATGAAGTTCCTGGCAGTGGTGTGAGGCACAGGGTACATCTCCAGCCATCCAGCGGTTGTTTTCTTCCACCATTGTAAGTGTACTTACAGACACACCAAAAATACAGTTATTGATTAAAACTGCATTTAGTGTTCACAAACATAATAAATAAATCTTGTCATTCTCTGTACTGGAGAATCTGAACACAGGTGAAGCCTTCCCAAGTGTCCTGTACCAGCACAACAATTCTGAGACATCTTTGGGCTGAAAAACTCTACTATGGGTCTATAAACACTGATGCACAGCATGTCCTTTGTGAAACTCTAAATCCTAGAATGTCCTTTCTCACAGATCTGAATATTACTAGAACTTGGGGTATATCTATTAGTGAGAAAATATTATGCAACTACAGTGCATATTTCCTCATTTTGTCTTCATGAGCTGTCTGCGTTTTCCATCTAAAGTTATACTGTTTATATTTTGCATGGGAAAGTTTACTTATGCTTACTATAATATTGACAAAAGTGTCACGTTTCTTAGTAAACCAGAAAGAGCAATCTGTCAAGCAAAGAAACTTAGTTTAGTGCTCATTTTAATAAATCAGTATGCAGAGATGGCTCTGTATAATCAGGCTTGGATTAACAGTTTACAAGTCACACACACACAAAAAGTAATTTTTATGCCTCTTCAAAACCCAGGAATACATTGTTCAATCATCAGAAAGATATTTCCTGTAAAAATATTTTATGTTTGCCAAGAACCAGAAGTCACACTGGGAATTTACAAACGAAAAGCAGAAGTGAAGTGTTTGAGTTATTTTCTCATTGTACCTGCTGTTAAGGTATACTAATGCTAACTATTTCACACACAAAAAAAAACTTGGTTATAACTTCTTAAGAGGGAAAAATGCATCAAAGCTAAATTCTTGCGTGATCATCAAATTAAATACTAAGAATCATTATTTTACTTTTATAAAGGATGGGCAATAAAGCAGAGATTTGAAGACTGTTAATTTGCCTAGAATTTTCATCAGAGAAACGAGTCGTGAAAAATTGAATCAAGCTTTTTCAGAAAAAATACTGTAGCTGTGGTATGTATTCTTCTAAAGAGATCATTGGAAAATTGTTTTCAAAGACAGTTTGAAAAAAATTTTAACACTTTTGTTTCCGATTCACATAACAACCAAATTAAAAGATAAATGGTTCTAAGTCAAATTGAACACAGATTTTGATTCCTGTGGTTCCCATTATTGAAAGGCGAAAAATCAATTAAAAATATCTCAAACTACAGCCAAAGGGAGACTTCCCTACCACTGGTAGTTGAAAATTGTTGGAAAATGAATAGTCTCCAGATATAATGCCTTAGCTTATCCTCTTCTGCTGTCCTCTCCAGGCTGCCCACCCAACTCCAGAAGGGATTTTGATCTCTTCAGGGAGTGGGTAAAATTCTAACTTTTGCAGCCATCCTGTGCTGTTTCATCTTCTCTGGATTAAAATGAAAGATCACAGCTAGGCAACTGCATTAGAACTTCTTACTCTGGAGAGAAGAAGATATGAGAACGCTTTAAAAAGCACAAGGTATCCTTATTTTAACAGTCACCTCAGATAAAATTCTTAGTCTAAAGGTCTTTTCATGTGAGAACTCGTCTGGAATTTCAAAGTTGACTGTGTGGTTGTCAAAGAATAAAAGACAATCCAGAATTTTACTAACTTTCCACATTGAATTTACTCTCTAGCCAGAACACAGTTATTGCATAATTATTCTGATATGAACCAGTCTGAGACATCAGTGTACAGTTTGTTTGCTCTATTTGATAGATTTAATGGCCTCCATCCACAAAAGACCCCAGAACCACCCAGAACCAACACAAAGCATCATGGCACACATTCACTTCCCTTTTTTCAGAAGTGATTTATCTTGGGTTAATGCTCTCTACTCCCCAAAGCACACAGCATGCCATTGATTGAAGTTCAATATGCAGAAGAACTTCAGGATTGATCTTGCCATATATATCCCCAGCTCAAACCTACGTTAGCATGTATAAACAAACTCCAGGCGTTATTTTGTTTCTTGGCAGCCTTTCCTAAGTGAGTTTATGTCTGAGAACAGAAGTTAACAAAGAAATGTAGCCTGCTGTATGCTTAAATGGAACATTTTAGCAGGTGATAAAAAGAACTTTGGACTTGCTGTCACTATCAATTCACAGCTGACTGTCAAGAGATCTCAACTACAAATGAGGTTGTATTCTCCAATTAGAATTGTCATTCTCTCAAATACAGCTTGACCAGTGAGAAGATACTCCATCACTAAGTGTACACTTTATCCAAAATTATCATAACCCATAAGTGTCACATCCTGATGACTCCCTATACAAAAGAGTTATATATTTGTTCATACACCTGCCCTACCAAAGAAACCCAGGGTTCAGTTGACAGCTTTGTATATGTATTTTTTTCTTCTGCAGGCTTTATTCTTGATTATTTTCATATGCACTAAAAGAACAGATTAACTCAAAGCACAGTGAAAAAGTAAATATATGTCTCAAGGATCTTATGTTTAATATGTGCTATTTCTCATAAGCTTTCTGAAAAGTGACACACTTCTGCACAGGATTTCTCAGTCTGAGATGAGATCTTGTCAAGGTTCCTCTGGGGTTTCCCCTTTAGTGTAAGTGACCATAAATAAAGTAAGGGGGCTTCCCTAATGTGGATGCATTTTAATGCAAAGCAAAATTCCCTTGAGATGACTTCTTTTTGTTTCAAATTCTTTAAAAATAAAATGTTGCCTTACAGAGGAAACATAATCAAAACTAGCCATTGACAGCTGTGGCCACTGAGGGAGATTACCACTAAAGGGCCAACATTCATTAAAAATGCAGCACTCTTGGTAATGAGTATTACACTCAGAATGTCTTGACCTCTCTTTCAAAGCCAGAAGAGCAGCACTGATTAATAGTACTCCTGCTCATTAAGTTCAATGCTTATGGAAGACACTGAAAAAATATTAAAATGTATTTGGAAGGAAGAAACAAAACAAAAGAAAACTTTCATTCCTATTACTTTTATGGGACAAGTAGAATCAGTTTTGGAAGTTGGATCGGGCAAGAATGAAGGAATTGCTACACAAATTAACATTACAGATATCATTACGGATGTTTTGGTCAGCCCTCCATGGGAAGAAAATAATTGAAAGCTGCTTGCTGTTTCACCATTTATAATAGCTTTTAAGCAAGAGAAAATATGTAGGAGATAAACATGTTAATCCTACACAGCTATAAATTCACTTAAACAATAAATTCCTTAGTTGTTCACAGCTGCTTGGTTTATGGAACAGTTATATAGGCTGTAAAAGAAAGACATACATAAATTAAACATTAAGATCTTTTCTTTGCTGAAATGTGAAAAAATCAAAACACAAATCCTAAAGGTAATTTCAATATCCTGTACATAGAATATTTTAAGTAGTGGCCCAAGACACAAGATGCACGTTTAGGGCAATTACTGCCAAGATTCAAAGCTGCAAGGTACAAGTAAATAGATATATGCTCTGTTACACATCTTTCAAGATCCTCAAATTCAACTGGTGCAATCATCAGAAAAGTATCTTCACCTTCCGTGCCAGTGTTTGATGATTTTGTACAGAAATACAATGACAGGTTGATTTTTCACCTGCACGGGGAGAGACAGTTTCATGAATCCAAATCCTGTATTTTATTGCCTCCTTTAAAATAACATACTCCTCAATACCAGCTTAGTTATTATTCTATTTTCTAATTTTTCATATACTAGATAAAATATTCATTTGTTAAAACAATACATGAAATAAAGCACACAAGCACGTATTTCAGACAGGCTCCTTCAGCAGTAGAACATGAAAGTCTGGATATAATTTAAAAGAAATAATTCTGTTTCCAGTTCAGCTCAGAATGATTTTTTCAAGCAATGCAAAATCAAAACTGCATTTATTCTGAAATCTGTGTTTTATAAAACACAGCACAATGTAAAATACAAGATAAAACATAATCTTTCATCCGAGCACCATCCTCAGGATTCCTTATATCATCTTGCTTTCCAGGGCACATGTTCTGCATTTGACAAGAGCAGGCTGGAGTTTAATATATTCTAATCTGCTGTTCCAAACCTCATTTGTCCTTACAAAGAGGCCCATCTCCAATGTAAACCAGGCAACTCCTGTCTAACAGCAGAATTATAGTCCCAGTTATATTTTGCAAGTATCCTAAAATAGTAAAAGAAACCAGAAAATAATTTCAACATAGCTTGGGGAGCAAATACAGAAGCACTTGACAACCACAAAAATTAGGTAATTATTTCTCATCAAACTTTTTGTCATCAAGTCATTTTCACAGACTGACACTGCAGACAGTCTTTAATTATGGCATAAATTGCTTATCTTTAAAACTTTATTGTCATAGAAATCTGGAAAGGATGAAGATGGAAGGCTGTTTCTGAGGTTTTATCTAAAGCAAGGACTTGCAAAAAACCCCCAAAAGCCAAACACATATGAGAAAAAATGAGATGCCATAGATATAAAAAAGTGCCACATATTCAGAATATTCATAGATGAGAAAATAAAATAACAAGCATATTCATTACTTCTTAATTTCAAGTAATTTGAGCAGGTACAAAAAACAGGGAGGCTCCAATTAAAATTCTTAACCCACACCTTTCAGAATCACTGGGATCACTAGGATTTTGGCTTCATGATGTAGGGAGGTTCAGCCATGCTTTCTGATAGCCAAAATCTAAATCATGACACAAATTGATAGCTTCTTTCAGTGATCTTGCTTTGTCATTTATCACAGCCTTGCAAAGGTTATTTGTAAAACTAACATCTCTTAGGTAGCATTTTATCACAGAGTAGTAAATGTAATTTCTTAAATGGGCATCAGCCTGCACAGTAAGAGCTTTGCTGTATGATAGCAAGTGGGATTCTACAAATTTTTATACTGTTTGGACCAGGAACATATGAAGCTGTGATTCTGGCAAGTAAGACTTCTAGAAGGCATGCTAGATACTTTACAGGCAATGTGGTACATATACTTACTCCTCTCCTAAAGATTATTTTGAAGTAATTCATGTCAAGGGGCATCACTAATACATTTTGATTGCTTGACACATGGAATTTACTACTCCTAAGTTGTCAGGGCCAACTTATCTCCTGGCTTGACCAGCTTGGCACTGCCCTCTGTGCTCCTCCCAGCAGCTAAAGCCACACACTGCTGGAGCCAGCAGGAGTGCTCAGATTTGACTGGAACATTAAAAATCGACTATGATTTAGTTTCACAGAATGTTTCTAAGCTGATTGTGGCACACAGACCAGCAGGAACTGCACCAAAGGTCTGACTGCCTGGCCAGAGAGTGCTGCCATTACCACAGAAGATGCTCAATTCACTGCTCCAGTGTGGGAGAAAAACCAGAGTCAGACCTTGTCATAACACACTTACCAGTCTCTGGTCAGATGAGCTGATCATGGTCATTTAAGTTCTCGTGGTCTCAAAGATCTAGAACATCCATTTCATGCAAAATGCCAATGCAGAAAACCAGAATTTACTAGGAGCTAAAAGAGAAAATGGATGGATATACACATTCACTTGAAACCCTTCTGTACCCAGAGCAGCAGCATGACCTAAGGGGAAAAACAGCAGCTGTCAGAGCCCTCCTCACAACTTTCTTCTCTCTTATAAAATCAACATTCCTAAAAAGCAGCAATTTTACTGCTTTTAAAAAATAAATTTCACATTCTACAGCCTCAACCCAGACACTTAAAACATTGTAATTTCCCGAAATCTATTCAATTTAGCACAATATTCAGGCCTTGAAAGTGGCATCACATTTCTTGACATCTCATAGACAATTGTTATACAAGGCAGAGTTCTAGATACTGCATAAGAATATGCAATGTTGTCATGTTTTATGAGGTCATAACACAGTGAGCTATGCCAGAGGCAAAGTAGTCTGTCCCATCGAGGAATGGAATTATTGTATCATAAAATTTGCATAATGGTATTACTTTTGTATGGCAAACATTTAAGATAAGTTTGTATTGAATATTTTCCTTTGTTAAAATTTTTTGTACTGTTTGTCTATTTTTCTTCAATATTTTTTCTTTTTCAGAAGCTTTCACAAATGTTCTTTAAATGGACAACTATGCAGGCAAGAAAGAAGACAGGGTGTTCCAAAAGTTCTCTCTCTTTGGCTTTACTAGCTTGTATTATGAATCACGGACCTGAAACACCCTGAAAAAAATAAATCTTTCATAAATCTTTATTCATAAAATGCTCCTTGGTGGAGAGACCAGACTTCTCATTTCTGCAGAAGAGATAAGACTTTACCTCTATTTAATATCATATTAATCCCTCACAACTGGATTTGCTTATAGGCACATAATCCTGCCCATAAAAATGAAACCTATACGTTATTACTGTGACTCAGAGACTTAGATTCTTATTCTCCAGTGGCATTAAACACATTCTGCTAGAAGTTGTGACAACATTTTCCTGTCATACAGTCTATGCAGTCTATGTTTGCTGCATTTATCTACCTCCCATATTCTGTCAATAATTACCACTCACTGTAGTTATTGCACAATCAGAAGACACAGTTGGATCAACACTGAGCAGACTCCAGCAAACCAATGAGGCTCAAGTTTTCTAAGGGTGTAGCTAAATTACAAACCAGTGTGGTGCAATGAGAAAAGGATACACCTTCACACTGTGTCTCTGCTGACAGTGAAATCCCAGAATGGCTGAGGTTGAAAGGGACCTCTGGAGACCATCTGGTCCAACTCCTTTGCTCAAGAAGGACCACCTAGATCTGGTGGCCCAGGAACATGTCCAGATGGCTTTTGAACATCACCAAAAAGGGAAACTCCACATACTCCAAGGGTGTTCAGGTGTTCACTGAGATACATGATAGATAATTTTCTAGTAGCTTGTGTGGGGCTATGTCTGGATGGAATGAACCACTTGTTTTTCAGTTTGTGCAGATCACCTCTTATCCTGTAACTGGGAATCACTGAAGAGAGAGCATGACTCCTTCTTTTTTCTTCTGTATTATACACACTGATAAGATCCATCCCACCAGCACCAAACATTCACTTCTCCAGGCTGAATGGTCCCAACTCTTTAGCCTTTACTCATAGGAGAGATGCTCCTGTCCCTTCATCACCTTTGTGATTTTTCACTGGACTCTCTCCACTCTCCATGTCTCTCTTGTACTGGTGGCCCAGAACTCACTCAATGTGTGACCTCACCAGTGCTGAGGAGAGGAGAAGGATCGTGTCCCTCAGCTTGCTGAGGGTCAGAAAGTTGCCCAGGATACCCTTAGCTGTTTTGCTGTAAGGGCACAATTGGCTCAGCATCAGTTGGGGATCCAGGAGAACCCTGATGCTGCCAAGCTGATTTCAAGATGGGTGGCACCCAGCACATATTGGTGTCTGGTGCCAAATTGCTGCCCTAGCACCCTAGTGGTGCATAAATTGCTGGCCCTGTGGCCTCAGCAGCACACCACAGCACACATCAGCACAGCTCCAGAACACTGCTGGAGGGCTCTCTGTCCAGCCTGAACGTGGGCAGCTATGAATGTGCCATGAAGTAAAACATCAATCTTGGTTCCAGCAGGAGGGAAATCACTTAAAGTGACAGAGTGACAAGGTCAAAGGCATAACAGAGGCCTTCAGGAAAAGATGCAAGGCAAATTAACGACAGAAAGCAGCTCTTTGGCAGTCATATCACTAATGCAGGAGCACTGCTAGAGCACCTGCATATTTCTCAGGCATAATTGACCTCTTTATGGGTTAAATAAAGGGGGCCTATACACCTCAGTTAAAATCTACAAAATGGGCCCAAATCATTGCCACGCACAGGTTATAACACCATCTCACGGTGCTGTTGTGAAATTCCCACTGAAGTCCAAGTGCCAGAGTTGGTGTGGAATGGACTGCAGCCACTCCAGGGTCTGTCAGTGACACCTGTGTGTCCCCACCTGCCGGGACCAGCACAGGGCCATGTGGCAGCAGCACACCCAGCCCTGCCACTGACCAGCACAGAGGAATAAGCCCCTTCCTCTGCAGGTCCTGTAGGCTTAACTGCACTGCCCTGCAAGCTGCTGCCAGACTGCACCCAGCTTTGCCACCCTATGGGTAAAGGGCATGGGCAGCTCATGATGTGAGCACCATCTTCTCACCCAGCATGCTGTCAAGGGAGTGGTGGAGCTGCTCAATAGGGTAAGAGCATCCATAATTGCCACACTGGGCAGAGGTCAACTCAGATAACCTGACAGGCACCCAACAGGACCATAGGGAGGTGGCCTCTGCAGCTGTGCACAGTTAGTAACACGGGGTCCTGTCTTAAGAGAGTCAAATAAACTCCCCTACAGAAGCTGCCAGTTTATTCCTGAGACTGGCTCAACAGTGATACTGTGCTTTCACTGTTGCCTG
Organism: Luscinia megarhynchos; assembly: GCA_034336665.1. Taxonomy (NCBI): domain Eukaryota; kingdom Metazoa; phylum Chordata; class Aves; order Passeriformes; family Muscicapidae; genus Luscinia; species Luscinia megarhynchos. Next base: position 9,111,553 of record JAPFBE010000002.1, read on the forward strand.
TGTTCATTAGATGAGTGATTCAGTGCAAGAGTATGGCACAAAACAGCAGTTTAGAGATCCAGTGCTCTTTTAAAATTGAGCAGTTTTCCCATTCTCTCCTTTTCCCATGGGTGTGTGTACTAGTTCAATGAAAAAAGTTGAAGGTGTGATTGAGTTTGCACTACTGTGTAGTTTCCAGCTGAGAAAGTCTGATGGCAGCAGTTCACTTCCAAATGATGAATAACAAGACAAAATTGTTCCAACTAAGAAGGCTCAGCATAACAACTAAATATGTTCCATAACAACTTAAACAGAATCTCCCATTAGTTTTAGAGAGCTGTAGCTCAGGGATTTCAGAGTGGACCAGAGAAAAAGTAACACTTGAAACTTGGATAAAGTTTTCTTTGTTATTCAGTCATCATTACTTCTTCAAAGAGTTGTACATAAACAACACATTTGTGTGATCTATATTACATTTGAAAATCATCTTTGCTTGCACCTGTTTATGACTTGTGTTCATCTCTTATCTGAGATGGTGATTGACAGGAACAGAGATGCAGAATCTCTATTGCATGCAGAAATACTGCTGTGATGAAATACCAATCATTTAAAGAAAAAAACCTAAAACCTTGTATCTGCAAAAGAGACAAAGGAGTACTATGGAAGAAAATTTAATTATTTGAACTCATCTGTTCATCTTTCTCTAGAATAAAATTTTGTTTTACCCCTGCCTTTTATGTCAGGAACAGAGAAACCAAAAAAGATGACTGAAATTCTACAAGGAAGTCATAGTGCTGAAAATACTTAAAGTTTACAGTGATCCCAATTATTATGCAAAACCATGTAATTATAATTATTAAACTAGTGCCAGCATGTGCCAAGTTCAGAAACTTTCAATTTAACAGTAAAACCACAACGAGGGAAATTAATTTTAAAAACACCTTATACTAAAAATAATAAATCTTGTTTTAAAATGCATTAAAAATAATTTCACTTTAAAATAATTAATTCCCTAGCAATCTAAGCCAAGGCATAAGCTGCCAAGACATCATCAGAATTTACAGCAATTCCAATAGAGAAGGACCTTCTGAGTCGACCACATTCCTGTTTTTATGTTGCAGACATCATCAGCATTACCCAATTGCAAACTTACTACCAAATTCTAACCTGCCACATGCATTTGAAAACAATATTTACAAACAATTACTCCATTACCTCCATAATGCCCTCTACATTTTTATGACCTTAACATATCCCTTTCATCCTCCTACACTTTCTCCTGTGTCATCCTACATCACTAGTCTTCTGACCAGCACTTATATATAAGGGCAAGATACTCAACAGAGTCTAAGACTTGTGGAGGGCTCCTTACTTATCAGATAAATAAACAAACCCCAGGGTTTGATGCATTTGTAATGAAAGATTTAGACAGCATCCCTGAAGTTTCACAGAAACAATTCTTCTTTTCTCAGGAAAATTTTAATGGCTTTGCTCATATATTCCTGATACAAACTCTTAATGATGTTCCATACTTTAATTTGTTCACTTAGTATTCCTCTCACAACTCGCCTGAGACAGCTCATTATTTTGTTCCTAAATAATGACTTAATCAACAGTTAAATAAAACTTTTCTTAACTGCATAATAGTAGGACTTCCTTGCTAAGATCTTACCCTTACATGCCACACACTAAACTAGAAAGGCACCTGCATTCCTCTAAACTAATGTTATACTTTCTACTTTATATTTTCACACTATAAAATCAGAATGATTAGCATAGCATCAGGTTGTCTTATTTTTATTTGTTAATCCCAGAGGAAGATAAAGAGCCCATTTAGGGTTCAAGAAGACCTGGGCATGTTTTCCTTCCTAATTTACTCTCTGATGAAGATAGGCACTTTAAGGTTTGATTTGGCCACTATTTAACCTAGACTAAACTTAAAACTTTGACCATTTACCTTAGGTTTTGGTAAAAAGTATGAATTAAATATATTTCCTTTCATAATTACATTTTGTCAATATCCTCAAGAAAGTGCATAATGAAACTGCTTATGTATATTTTATTCAAAACAAAGTTGTAGCAGCTAATTTTAATGCATCCATTAGGATTTTTTCCATTTTAGGAACTTGAAAAGCAGCAGAGGAAGCATGCTGAGTAAGGCTCATTTGTCTGTTATGAATATCTCATTTTGTAAGGACTCTAAAAAAACAAATTTATGATGTTTTCATGTTTCAAATACCTAAGCAAAAAGTAATTTTCATTTAAGTTGACCCTCAGGTTAATCACATATCATAGTCATTTTTCATTTCAGTCTCATAAAATTCTTGTCAAAAGGATAATTTGATGTGTAATTGAATGGAACATAATGCAAAGAATGCATTCTAAGACATCTTTTATTCACCATGGCTTTCTGGCTGCTGCACCTCAATTTCCAAAGTGTTGCATGCTGCATGTGCAAAAGTTCAAATGTACAGGGAAATTGCCAGAATGAGTTATACAGCTTCTAAACAAGAAACCAAATATGATAAACTGAAAAATTGGCATTTTTAACTTGCAATAAGGTGTCACAAAAATATGACAATTATAAAAAACAATGGTTCCCAATACATTTTACTAAAGCCTGAACAATTTAAGGAATCTAAATTATATTACAGACAGACTTGTCAGAAAGTTTTAGCCCAGTATTTTAAAAATCAAAATTTTTTTTAAAAATAGGTGACAGTCAAAATCCAAGATAGCATGTTATCCGACACTTACCATGATTCTTTAATCTGTTTTATGACAGTAAGTTTTTTAGAGTCAGGTGTTGTGAAAGCACAAACCAAAATGGTTCCAGACCTAAATGCAAAAGGCAACCCTGCTTCCTTGCTCTAAATCAAAACTCCTTGGAGAAAAATGCTACAGGCTTGTGTAAAGAGAGAGATAATAAGACACTTCTACTATATATTTTAATCAACTGAAAATTGATGTTTATATATGAACCTTAATTTCTTGCGTGATCTGTAACTTTTTCAGTGTTGCTGAAAGCAAGAGGCAAAAAATACTTATTTGCTATGCAGTGCTAATATAGATTAAAAGGATTACAGGATCTACAGATTAAGACACCTTCTTCATCTACCTACACTGTTCTCCAAAAATTCTTCTCCCTGAGAAAGATAATATCAATGACAATATGTATGGCCATCTTTGCTCTAAGGGCACAGTATTGGCTCACAGTCAGCTCAAGGGCTCACCACAGCACTCAAGTCCTTCTCTGAAAAGCTGTTCAGCTTTCCCACAGGTCAATAGTATAAATGGTAACCAGGACTAATGGTAAATTTACACCCAATGAAACTATCTTTACCAGTGTTAATAATTCAAATCATTCAGTTATACTCTCACAAACAATATAGATCATGGTGAGGGAAGAGAGATCACTCAGAATAGGGTTTGACCAGAAGTTTCACAAAGGATTTTTTTCCTTTTAAGTTTGTTAAAAAGCAGGAGTAAAATGACTATACAAAACTCTAAGATTCAACTATTTTGGAAACAGTGTTAGACTGCATCATTTTCTTATTCTTTAACAGGAAAAATTGCCTGTGCAGGACCATATTATTAAAGTCATAGTAAGTCTTTGTCGTGGATTTTCTCTCCAGTGTATTAAAAAAAAAGAAGCAGTGAGCTGGGGGTCATCACAGGACAGGATGTTCTGTAGAGCCAACATTGCAGGAAGAGAGAAGCTGGCTCTGCTTTCTCTCTGCTGACTGCATGGGAAGGCAGGTCTGTTAGCCCAGGGGGAGCAGATCACCCATCATTCTCCTGACAGCAGAAATCAGTAATTGTCCATCTGCCTGCAGCAACACAGCAAACTGAACATGGTCCTGCAACTCAAGTAAAGAGAAAAAAAATGGCATCTTCGCAATACTTGAGGAGTAGAAACATTTCCTACAATGTGTTAAAGTGCTACTGCAAGTTCAATAGTGACCTTAGAGCTTCAAAACTGAGCTGCTGTTAGCTATGTAGTGTGAAATAGTCTGTCTGCTGGATAAAGAAAAATTAGGAAGGAAAAGAGAACACAACCCCTGGTATTCGGAGCTGGTGATAAATTTTAAACACACCAAGCTACAAAAATTTTCCTTGTGCTGGTTAAATAAGCATATAAGAAAAAGATACAAGAAAGCTGTTATATTATTTGATTTCTTGTAAATAAAAACAAAAGAGTGTGGTTTGTTCTTATAACCCAATTCAGCTGCAAACATCCATGCAATTTAATGGTCTGGCTAGTCAGAGCAATCACAGTTATTGAAAATTTTATTTGTGCAGTAGGCCAGACTTTTTATGTACAATTTGCCAGAGGAAAAGGGAAAAATGGGTTATAGACAATTCAGAATGTTTCTTAGGACAGCCTGTATACTACCTATGTATAAAGGTATATTTTGTAGAAATATTTTAGATGCCAGGTAAGGACCAGCATTTCCATGCATGGAAAACATTTTCCAGATTTTTAGTATCCATCACTCTAAGACTTCTATCAGTGACTTCCAAACCCCAGTACTTCTACTGACAAGAGCACCTTATTTTTAACTTCAGCCTAAAAGCACAAATTCATTCCTAAAGGACAAAAATAGAATATGAAAACGATCCCTGTCTTCATAGTTAAACCAGGTCTTCCTTTTCAAATGGTGTTTTTTTATTCTTGGTAGTAATTAGTAAGTCAAGCAAGGTTGATGGAAAAGCATGTATAGATATGACAGGAATGATAATGTTCTCTTGATATCTCACTGGGTCAACGAGTAGGTGGCATACATGCTGTCTTGTTCTAAAGTGAACAGAAGCTGCTGAGAAAGGGTTATCTATGACAGAAACAATTAATTACAGAACAGAAATTCATAAATAAGTTAAACAAAATAAAAGATGATGGACAATCTACACAGTAGATAAATGCACTCCTCACACTTACCATTATTCGTGGAGGGATAAAGATATTAAAAGAAGGTATTCTTCTGCCTATTTTTCTCATAAATCTGAATCTAAAATCTTGTCATCCCCTCTCAGGATGTCAAAGTTGAAAATCCAGAGATAAATATAATAGAGAATTAGAATTTTATGTTACTGCACAAATTAATGAGCACCATAGGATGGTAAGGCTAACTATAGATCCATTACATGATGATATTTAACATTGTTGCTTGTTAATCCTGATCATCATGGTATTCTTTTTTTAAAAGGAAAGAGTGGTAGTGAAAATCTAAATGCAGCTCAACTTTTGCAAGCTGTGTAAATTTCAAACCTTTTATCCAAATATTTTTACAGTATTTGGGACATTTAAAAACTGCTATTTTTACAGAAGTGGTAACAATTTTAGAAATTTCACGTTTTACCAGTGGGAATGATGCCAAGATGAAAAACAAATTATTAAGCTGTATTAATATTTAGAAATACAGCTACTTTTAATAAAAGTATTCTGTAAAGCCCTTGAGCTTTCTATGTGCCAAGACAAACCCACAAGTTTCAGATCTCTGCAAGGTTTAAAAGTCAAACTTTGATGAAGTAAAATGGAAGTGCTGGTTTGAAAGGCTTCTCTCAGGTTAAAATTCTGGGAGAATATGAGTATAGTATAGGGGAATTTTCTTCCTAGGCAAGTGAAACAAGCCACCCACGGTGAAGTCATTGCTTGTCCACAGCATGGTGTCTTATTAGTAAAAATAAAAAACACCAGAACCACAAAAGGGATTCTAGAAAAATAAATGATAAACTTTCTAAAAGTAAATAATATACTAGAAGGAAAAGTATCAAACTGGAGAAAATCACATCAGCTGAATAATTCAATAGCTTGTTTTGAGATTGATGTTAGCTACCATTTTCCCTAACAGCTCTGACAAAATAATGGGCAAATACTAATTACATGCAAATGAGAAATCACTGATAACACAAAAAAAAAGATAAGAGCAGTGTAAGAATTAAAGGACTTTGAGGAGAGGAGCAAGGCACACTGAAGGTTCAACTTTATGAAATGCACATGTTTTTATTAAGAGATTAATATAAAGGGGACTTACAAACAGTAACATTCTCAACAGGAAATAACTGAAGTAGAGATGGAATTGCATATATTAGTTAGCCAAGAATGAGTGTAATATAGAATAAAGTAGTCATGAGAAAATCAAATACCATGCTAGAATGCATCAGGTGAGGTTTTACTGTTAGCAATAGGTGTGTATCCACAGCCACAGCCAAGGCTCCTAGTTTCTCTGAAGGATGACTTCTTTAGACAGTGTCCTCAGGCACGTGGTGAGAATCTTGGGGCTTTCTCTGGAGGCCCAGGAGTGGACATCAATGATCCCTGGGCTTCCCTTCCAACTCAGGATATTTTATGATTCCATGATTCCTACAGCAGATAACTTCCAAGACATTTAAGCATACAAGAAAATAAAGGAAATATGCCTTGCCTTTTCTCAAAGTGCAAAGAGCATAATTCACTGTGATTTTACAAAATTATACAAATATAATTAATATATATCTCATGTCCTGCTTAGCTTTTGGAAGACAGGAAAAAAATTACTTCCCTGTGTCAGAGGAAGCAGGGACATGCTTTAAGTCAAGCAAAAACCCACAGGCAGAATTTTGCAGACATATTTCTCTTATCTGCCCTCCTTTAACCTTTTAGCTGTGTTCTGCTGCAGTGATTTGCCACTATTTTGTCACAGTGTAAATAAAATTCACAAATGCTACAGCTGCATGAGTGTCCTGCTTTGTGATGCAAATGAAGAGCTTCCAAAGAAAAGCTATGTAATAAAACATGACATGGTTCAAAGACACATCACAATTTTTTCTCAGAGTAAATGCTTTTCAGTCATGTAATTTCAGTGTAAAATTCCTATTTAGAGAGCCAAGTTTTGAGTAGTTTCAAGGCTTACTTATCACCTTTAAACCTTAACTAGAAGTGTTCTTTCTACTCTTGCTGATCATAATCCATTTCCTCTATTCAGGCTTGGAACATTTGTTATCTGTTCCCGAAATCTTATAAATTTTATAAACTTCATAATGTCACATCTAATATCAGATTCTGGATTAAAATACATGGTCCTATTTAAGATTATTAAAAATTGCATATAATCTGATATTACCCTAGAGACAACATGCTTCTACACCATCTTTTTACACTCTTATCTGCAATTCTAAATTCAGCATATGTGTAAAGACACATAGCATAAAAATTACATACATTATTCAATTAGTGGCCTTAAACAGCTTTTCACAGCAGAAAATATTGTCCTTCATTTCACTTCAGAAGAGAAAAAAAGGGAAAAAATTAATAAAGTCCTAAAATAATTGGCACTTCACTTTTATTCATCTGTATATAAAAAGGACCAGGATGTTCTTCTGGATACTTCTACACTAGCATAAGAGATCCTTTTCAAATTAAATAAGTCTTTCTGTGTCATACAAATGAGAAATGTTCTAAGAACAGATACATATACAGTTTCTCACACATGTAACATTTTTAAAGTCATTAATACATACACCATGAGGTATTTGATGTACAAATGTTAAAAATCCTAAAAGCAGAAAAAATATTTTTAGCAGAAGCCTAGTCCTATAACTTTTAACACATCACGTACAATTACTATTCATTAATAGAAGTAGAATGCAATAAAATGTTTGCAGCAGCACCATTAGATATTTTAGGACAGCCTTGAGACATCTCATGAGTAAGTGGAAAACATAAAGTATCAACTAAATAAAGCAAAATTTAAAAAGAAAAAAGAAGTATAAAAAATAAGTTGCATTAAGGTTTTCAAGTGGTTGATTGAACCTAAATATTTTCCTACATAATACATTAAAACATCCTTCTGCTGCACTCAAAAGGACTACCTGCTCAAAAACCAGTGCTCTCTTTGATGAGAAACCTGGAAGAAATTATTTCTACTTTTCACATTTCAAAAGAAAAATGCATTAGATCAGCAACAGGACTCTGAAAACTCCCTTCCACACATTTTTAAGAAAACTTCTCTCAGAAAACATCCAGGAAGCACAAAGTCTATTAGCTCATATCTTAATTTGCAAGATCTTGGTTTAGCAAGGTGTTCTGCAGGAAAGAGAAGCTGCCAAATAGTTGAGCTTGTATCGAACAAGCCAGCATCACTAATAACTTGACATTTTTTTTCCTTTCTGGTTTTGTACAGCTGAATAAATTTTGCTTCTTATAGATGCTGAGCTGACAGCCTAAACATCAAATCCATGTCAAAGGTGTCAAATACTGCAGGCACCGGTGACTTCAGACTTTTCCCATGCTTAGATTTAGAGGGTACAAAAGCCATGGAGTTCCTTTGTTTGGGGCCCTCCTCACACAGCTTGAGTTGTTATTTTGTTATTGCCCCAAGACTTAATTATTTTAAGGATCAGGACGTCTGAGAGTGATTAGGGAAGCCTGGGGTCAGCCAGTGAGGAAACCTGCTCTGACAGTGTGGGATGAGTAGCTGTGAAGGGGTCTCAGTCCCAGCTTAGGTTGTGCAAGAGTGGCTCCTGGATGGTCAGACAGGGAAGTTTCCTCATCAGTGGGAAAGTGGCAGTACTGACACTACTAAAACTCCAGTATCATCCAGATACACACTCAAATTGGTAAGACAGTTGTGATAGAAAACTCTCTCCCCATCCAGGGCACAGCAACCTGCAGCTTGCACTGCAGCACTAAACTGCCTGGGCATATTCCAGCAGTGAGTTCTAGAGGTATTAGGTCCACCACAATTTTAAGTCTGAAAGAAATGCAACACAGCTATTTTATCAGAGCATGATACAAAGCTTGTCTTCTTCAACACAACTCATGCCACATTTTCCTCACATTTTCCACTTATCCTCCACAGCTCTATCACTTTTTTTTATCAATCCAAAAATTTGGTCTAAGTCTTTTAAGGACTATTCATAAATTCAGATTACGTGCATGATGCTGAAGTTGTAGTCTACCTTTAATATTCTCCATTCAGTATCATCTGTAATTTAGTGGCCTAATTAAAATGATTCATGGTTCAAATATTCCTCACTAATTGTTTAACTCTCTAGATATTTCAATAAACACACTATTTGTGACGTTAATGCACAGTTTCATATAGGATATTTAAACAGCATGAATTTAAAACACTGTTATAGTACTTGCATGGTAATAAGACCAGAATTCTATAAGAATGACAAATATAGTAGAATAGATAATTTGTGGAGCCTCAGAATTAATTTAATGGTTCTTGAATGCTAGTCTGTTTGCTGGGGTTTTTTAACCATATGAGTTTTGTATGATAAGGGATATTGCCTCTCTCCACAATTTGTTCTTACACCAGTGAATCATGACTCGGAACTCTAACATAAAATTTTATTGTTTAAGTGCTTTTACAATTGCATAAAACCACCTGTGTTTCAAAGAGATCTAGTTTAAGCAACACTGGGTCCTGAAGCTTCTCAAACTAATTAAACTCTCCTGCATTATCTGAGACTCAAAGCCTAAGCATTGGGAAATTCTATTCCAGGTCCAATCTTCTACTTACATAACACCAATCTTCCACTTACATAACAAGAAATTTCGTTGCTTCCAAGCAGGAAGACATGCATCAACTTCTGATAAATGAAACAACATTTTTTATTCCAGAGTAAATTATTTTATTCAAATCCAGTGTATGTGAAAAGAGAATTTTTTCACTCCCTTAAAAACTCAGTCTTGTCAAAATCATGTTCATGGGTTGAAAGCCAAGGGTATCTTACTGTCTGTCATTATAAGTGGATATAACATAAATACTGGCATTTGAAATTGAAAATTTTGTTATTACTTCTATGATTGTTACTACAACTAGAAAAAGTAGGAGCAATGAGGACTTTCAGACTCTATCTGACTTACACATTACATGTTTCTGAAAATACTTCATTCATCTGTTAATTTTTATTAGTTATGATTAAGAGCAAATGACTCACTTTACTAAATGGAAGCCACCTGCAGTTCCTCCTAGTAACCCCAAGAAACGGGCAGCAGTTTCTTACATTCCCCAAGTTTAATTCTGTTTTGTGTCATTAAAGTTATTTCAGCCCTTTTGCTACCAGAATACCACAGTTCAATAATGAAGAACAGGCACATTTTCTGTGTTTAAAGATTGGGAAATTTTTATATTAAATAATTTTAAAATTATCTAAGGTAACTATTTCCATAATTTGAAGTACAGATACGAAAAATTCACTGTGGAAGCCTGCCTCTCTACTGAAAACTAACATTTTCCAGCAATTGTTGGAACAACACTACAGAAAATTAATGACAGAGTGAATGACACTAAGTTTAGAATAACACTGTAAAACAAGGGCACTTAGTTCTCCGAGAGGATGTATCCAAAAAGAACATTGAGTTACACTCAAAAGTACATAATCCATCAGCTGCCAGAAAGAGCTGAAAAGCTCTAGCCTTTTGTAATTGAACAACCATTTTTCTCAGAAACTATCTTTACCATTGACCTAGGAAAATAACCTTTTTTTCTCTCCCATTGCTGAATCCACCAAGAAAACCACTGAAATGCTTTGCCATTTCTTGGGACAGGAGTCAAAGGTCAGCAAAATCATTTACTCATAAATATGAGCAAAAGACATTTTACCTCCAAGGAAACTATGCTAGCAAGCTGTGAGGTAGTGCCAGATGAGAGCAATAAAAATTTCTTATGATGGGATTAATTAATGATTCCTCATGCATCCCCACTGCATGATACTATACAGAAGACTTTAGCTACTCTTGTGTTGGCAAGAATATCAGAGGCTTAGCAATTTCAGAGCACTTATCAATGCTCCTCCAGCTGCAGAGAGCAAAGGAAATTATCAGGACGATCACATCATATCACAGGTGCACTCTCTGTCCTCCCAGCAGTAAGATGTTTCAGATATTGCAGTGTGCAGATCACAGCTCACAGGCACCAGGACTGATCAATGATGTCAAAAATGCCATGCAAGTTGCAAACAAGTGCTGGGACATCCTATCAGAGAAGGGCAATTATATTCCCAAGAGATTCAAAGAAACATCTGCAGACTTCTGAAATTTCCAATCAGAAACAGGCTCATAAAGTATTTTCTAGTTGTTTAACAGGCTCGACAAAAACTGCTGATAACAATAACTGCTATCAAGGAATGGCACTATGTAGTGTGTTTGCCATCCAAAAAAATAAGAGAAGTTAAAGTGGAACAGTCAGAACATTTGTACTAGCTAAAGATTTCATTCTGTCCCTGTTTTTTGTACGTGTGTCTACTTCACCATCCCCTACCTGCCATCTGTCTGGATCTGATCTGGCAGTTCTCTGCTCACACTGCAATTACCATCATTTAGCAATCAGCAGTGCTCAAGATGTTCCCTTTATTTTGCATCACCAGCTGGCCTCTTTACATCTCCTCAAGAGGAAAACCTATTGTCCTGGTTCCAGCCAGGACAGAGTTAATTTTTACAGGAGGCAGGAGGAAGCATGACTAGGACCCAGAGTTTATTTTGTACCATCTCATGTCATCACCAGGGGCAGAAGGGGTCCCTTCTGGATTTTGGTCCCAGTCCCATAGTGGAAGAAGGAGCCATCCAATATTGTCTATTGTCAGGGAGTTTCCACATGAATTGCTCCTTTCTTGTACCATCTGCCATTAGTACTGCTGCTGTTATTGCCTTCTTATCTCATTGCTGTTTCCAGTAAATTGTTCTCATCCCAATCCATGATCTTGGTCTTTTGTGCCTCCAGTTGTCCTCTCCAGCTGCCACAGAGGGGAGGGGGACCAAGCAGCACGTGGTTTTTTAGTGATAGCATTAAATTGGAGACTACCATTCGTAAATCACATCACCTATGAATTGTGGGGTTTTTTTCCACACATTTTTACCTCATGGTAACAATGGGCCAGCATCACTTTAGAGGAGGACTGTGCAAGAAAGGCAAGAAGGTCTGGGTCCTGCTCATGGACTGGCTCAGCTGCAGGAAATGCTGGGAAGCCAGCTCCAGGTAGCTCTGAAAAGAGAAGGGACAAACACTTGTGAACCTGCAGGTTCCAGGTTTTGTAATCCTGATTCATCAGAATCCACAGCATGAGTGCCAGGCTGCAGGAACTCCAAGTCAGCCCAGGCTGGTTTCCATGCAGAGGACACACAAATGAAGCCTCAGTGTTTGAAGGCATGCTGTCTGCATGAAGCCTTGTGCCAGTAGACTGGAAGACAGCAAGTCCTTATGCCTCTTAATTGCAAAGTTTGAGTGAGCCCACACAAAGATATTGAAACAACAGGCCAGCCTAGCTCTTACCTCATTGCAAAGACAAAAATACCCAGCCCAAAACAGCAAGAAGAAAAAAACATCAAAGACTTCTAACAGCAATGGAGCAATTGTTACTGATTTTGGAATTGGTTATTGTATTTTAGCATAAATACTTTTCCATTGCTCTGTTTTTATTAAAACAGAACTTCTTTCTTTATTAAAACACTCTCTCTTCATCCACTTCATGTGCTCACTGCAAATGAACACAAGTAAATATACTGGGGACTGGAGAGTTTAGCTAATGTTTCCAGCTCTCATGGGTTGGAATTTGATTTTTAGTGGCCTCTGAAATTTACAGCCAGGTCTTTCATCTACCTGGAATTAGAGTTCCATAAATGGAAGTCTGAATGTGAGAATTCAGGCTTAGGGTGGAGGTTGGGTTTTTTTCTTTTGCGTGTGTAAATCTTAAAAACAAAAAATCTGGTTTTATGTAATGTATTAAAATACAAATATGCCTTTCTTTCCCATTAAGAAATATGAGGGCTACCAGGGAGTTTTTCTTCTTTTTAGCCCATAGCTAATATTTCTCACTTTTTCTTAATCACAGGTATTTCTATAGTAGAAATGCTGCCTGTGTAGTGTAGCATTCAAATGTCTTTCATAGATAATGCTCAATACATTTAGATGCACTATGTTGCAAGAGAATTTTTACTCTCCATTAATACTTATTGGTTTTGGTATGTGTAAAGTTAGTTAGAGATAACACTTCTCTTACCATGATTAGACAGCTCCATGATATTTCAGCCACTTGTTCCATCTCTGCCTCTGACTTCACCAAAATTTCAAGCAAACAAGTTAACAGCCAGTAATAGAATAAATAGAAAAGTGGCTTGAAAACATTTCAAATATTTTCCTTAACTTGTACTTGGAAAAAAATGCCATTCCATTTTTTGTTTAAAAATAGCAATTCTAATGCTAAGGCAGGAAACTCATTGAAATATCTTCTTTTCTGCACAAAATCTATATGGTTGAATATACATTTCCCAATATCATCATCTGCATGAAAAGAAATTTTTTTCTACATATTTTTGTAGAGCCTAGTTTTATTTGGATGACCAAGGAGGAGGAGGATGGAATTGTAGTCCCAATTCCATTTTACTAATATAGAGAAACCAGCTAGTATTACGACTATTTTACTGTTTCTGTCTTTAAGACCCTAACCAGTGTTTTATTGCAGCATTTCAGCTCCTTGTGTGCCAAGCATACTTCCTTCAGGCTGTAACAGAAGAATCCAGAAAGTTTGTTTTGTTTCCTTCATTTTGGAACAGTTTTTTGGTTTTTGTTTTTTGTGGGTTTTTTTGGCAGTAACTTTAGTTATTGAAACAGCTGTATTTCAAGTGTGCAAAAGAACTAGCTCATCAATGTGCATGTCTTCAACCATATGTTTTGAAAACTAACAATCAGTGAACGTTTTGAGTAACAGACATCCTGCAGCTGTATAAGAAAATTTAAGTAACAATACTTACATCACTATACAGCCTATGCCATCTATGACTTATGTTGCTCAAGCATTTGCTATAAACACTATCCCAAAGTGAACATTTTTACTAGTCTTTCTAAGCTCAGAACATTCATAGGGATTACCCTTGGAGCAATTGCATGAAGTGGATTTCTTCTGCCTCCATTATTTTCATCAGTCTATAACATAATGTTAATCAGTGTTTGACAGGAAGCCATTTCTGTGGACAGAAAAACAGCATTTTGAATCTCTCCCTTTCCAACAGTGAAACTTAAAACCTTTTCAATTTTTTTTTTTAATAAAAGGAAAAGACAACAAATAAAAGAACAAATGAAATTGAGATGTTTTCACACATATATGGAGTGCTTCTTCATGCCATGGCTAATAGACTCATGGACCACCTCACCAAAGAACATGATAGATGGTAATGTTTATGTGAGCTCAAAAGAGATCAGACAAGTTCTCTATGGAGAAACATCTTCAAAAGCTACTAATAACAAATAAACAACATTCATCTTAGGAAATCACTGGACCTGAAATTGTATTGTGTCCTCAGCATCTGCCTGTTTCATTATTTCTCCAGGTATGTACCATTGTCAGACAGAATGCAGCACTGGGTCTGGTCTCACAAAAGCACTGTGCTCTGACAACAACAGATAAAGGAACTGTGACATTCACATAAGGCTGGGGTTGCAGTGCCCAAACCCTGTGCTTCAAGCTCATTTTTCCACATCTGCAGGAAATGAGTACAAGAGTACTGCCAATACTGGGACAAGTCTCACTCTTGTCCTTGAGTTAGGAAAATTACCCTGAGGCTAAGAAGCCACCCATTAGCTGAAGCAGAATTAATTTCCCACATAATGTTCCATTTCATTGAAAAGTTCCTGTTCAAGCCTAGTGACAGCATGACACTAAAGTGCAGTGGATGATGCATGGGTTTGTACAGCAATTAGAGGATCCATTTAAAGTTTATTCTGTTTATATTTCTTTTCATCCTCATATAATTTATAAATAATTTACATTTTCATTCAATAGATTGCATTAGTGTATTTTGAGTATTACCAATGCCTTGGTATCATCTTGGTTCAAGAATCCTCTAACAAGTCAGTCTCAAAAATTTGCTTTTGTTTCAGGCAACTCCTTATTTCTGCTTCAAATGAAGTTAAAACGAAAACGTAGTTAAAAAATCAACAACTTCCTAAAGTGTAAGAGTTATTAGACAGAAGTTCAGACAGAAGATTCTCACTGGGTATGTGCCTGATTATTAAAAACAAACAAACAAAAAAACCTCAAAACAAACAACAACAACAAAAAGAAGTCCTATTTACAATGATTGCTTATGAGCACTGAAGCCATATTTGTTCTTTTTATTTATGCTTCCTTTAATGGTTAAGGTACTATGATTTAATATTGTTTTATTGTTTCCATATTACAGGAAATACTATTATTTGCATTCTGGTGTTGGTTTGTTCCATCCCAGTTTGACTTCATTCAAACTGAAACACGAGGAACTTGTTCTTGAGTCATCTCCCTTTGCTATATAAAGGCAAAACCAATTTTAAAAGTTATACAAAATGGGGGCTGCTTGAGAATTAACCTACACTGTTGGGGGAAAATAAAGCCTTAAGGTGATATCTCACCACTTACTATCACCTCTGGTTTGAAACAGGAAGGAATTTCTCTGCACATATTGCAAAGACAAGTGAGAGAAGATGAAAGGAACGGGATCTTTCTTTCTAGCAGATGAAAAAGATGTTCAGGACTTAGTTCATGATAAGCATTATCTTAGGTCAAGTGTCTGCAAAATGTCAATCACAGCCAAGATTCACTCAATCCATTGTATGGGCTGAATTATGTGATTGAACACTTTGGGATACACTGTTTTAATTTTCCATGTGATGAAGAGCACTAAGTTTTGATTTTGGTACTATTATTTTGTGCACAACACTGTTAAAATCCATTATGAAAACCAGATGAGATTGTTAGTAAAAGGAGGAGAAGCACTCCTTCCCCTGTGTATGCTGGTGAGACAAGTCCAGAGATACAGACAGATCTGGAAGCTGCAGCTCATGCAGAGAAAGGAGCAATGTGTTGAATTGACAGGAAGGTCCCAGCCAGGCCTTCAGAAGGTCCAAAGAACAATTTTTTTGGGTAACTAAGGGCAACTAAGTCTAAGACACTGTAGAAAGTAAATTCTTTCTTGCAAGAACAAAGTCTGCATGGAGTGTCCCAGCTCTCATTTGATGAATTTGGCTTTCAGAAGTTTAGAAATCTTTTTGGTACCCCAATATAACAGTTCAGGTAAAGTGACCTTAAGAGATCAGACCAGCTTTCAGAAGATACACCTTGGGTTTCTTTAACATGCAGTTTATTCCAGTTCACAAACAAATCCTGCAAGCTTGGCTTTGGTCACAGACTAGTTGTTTTAAGCCTCAGCTTGGAGTCAGACTGGATATCTGCTGGAGCAGGAAAGCACAAGAGTCCTGCATGCTTACATGCTATCTTTGCTCCTTCTGACAGGGTCACAGCATGCTGTAGGCTGTAGTGCAAGGGATCAGAGTCCAGCAGAGTAGGAAGGGTACTGTGGAGGTTGCTTCCAGGACACACTTGAACAAAACTGCTCCAATTGTTTCATATTAATACGAAATTAAATCCTTTCTCCAGAGGCAGTTGAAGATGAACTCTAGAAGAAAAATAAAATGGGATTTGGATGGGAAATTATGGTTTCCTCAGGACTGAATTTAAAAATAAAAGCAGTGAGTAATACTTTGCTTTGGCACTGAATATATACTGATGATGGGCATGAACACTGATGCTAAGAGTTTGAGTGTTCACAAGTGCTTCATAGACAATGATCAAGAGGGTCATGATTCCTTTGCTCAAGAGCTATCTTCAGGCAAAATAAACAAGGCATCTAACCTTGACTCCAACAAAGATATCTGCTATGTCCTTGGGAAGTGTGGTGTGTGTCACTAGTTCTTTTACTTGTGTACTCATACCTGCTAGTGGGTTTAATTCCCACTTTTTAAGAAAGTGATGAAAAGCTGTGCTGTAGGAGACACAATCTCCCCAAAAGGCAAGTTATTCCTGCCCAGTTCTAAAAATCTCAGCTATATCCACATGCATTTTAAGAACAATTTGGGGTAACTTTGGTACTCAGCTTACAATACATCAGATTACTCATAGGTTTTAGGATGACCCAGCAGAGAAAACAAGTCACCTTAGAAGAAGAAGGGCTTGCAAATCAAGATATTCATTCATTCATTTATGTTTGTTTCATCACAGCAAATAAATTACTTCATTCAGCGAGTAATTCAGAACACGAAACTTTCCTCCTGCAACTTAAAAATACATTTTTCACCAAAAACTCTCTAAATTTCAACTGAACCAATGAAGTTCATAAATTATCCCTATAAACAGGAATGCCAAGAAGTCTCACTTTTTAGAGACTTAAGCCAATGTCTTATTTTTTCCACCCAAACCCTGAGTAGTAAATGCCTGTTAAGGATCAAATGCACCAAAGCATAAACATAGCTATTTTCTTTTAAAGAGGAAGAGAGGATTTCAATAAAATTATATCATGATGTAAGACATTAAACCAAAAACTACATAATGAAATGTTTTAAATGGAGAAAACATTTAAATTAAGTCTATCTGAAGTACCAGCTGAAGTGTACAACTTAAGGCACCACAGAACACATACAGTGGAAATGAATCTCAAAGTTCATAGAATCATAGGATGCCTTAGCAAGGAAAGCAGTTTGCATACTTTTAAAACTTCATTATAATCTTAATTATTGTCTTTATTATAATCTTACTCATTGCAATATTTTATTAAAAAGCTCATTATGCTGTTATTATTTTAACTTACAGAAAATAAGTATTTTAACTCAGATGCCATTAGCTGGACATGAATAATAAAAATCTTCAAAGTTTTTCTTTGGCACCTCTAAAAATGTTCTAAAGAGAGCACAAGCCAACAGCAATATTTTGCTTTTCTTATCTATTTTTCAAAAGAAATTGTTCATCCACGTGTAGCTGGGTATCAGCAAGTTGATGGTCAAAGATATTTATTAAAGTAAAAAGAAATAAAAAGTTCCCTTCTGAGAAGCAGAGTTAAATCCTGGCAATGATAAAGTTGAGGTGGGATGAGCAATTTTTTACAGCCAGTAGTCAAAACTCTTGGATTTTGGAGCAGTATCTATGTGGGAACTTACAAGAGAAGTGCCAAGTGATTCATCCCCATGCCTATGTTTAACTACAGGCAGCATAACAAATGAGATTTAAAAATTCAATACAAATACTTTATTTTTATTTTCTCTAAACCTCTCACCAAAGAATGAAAAGGCAGGAATGCCAATTATCCAGTGTAATTTACAAAAAAAAATCAGAAGGAAAGGAAAACTACAAACCAGAGTGACAAAATGATGTTCTGTTTGGACTTGTCCCCCTGTAATAAAACAGATGAGTACATAACCAAATACACAAACTACAACAGTCATTAGTGTCATGATTTGGGAAGGAATCTGGGTCAGGTAAAATCATTACACCTCTGACTAGGAAGTTGTAGTGTGATGTTTTTACACACAAAACACACACAAAACACTAACTTGCTAATTTTAAGTAAATGTATTAACAAATTTCCTGCAAAAGCAAGACCTCAGAAGTTTACAATGACTGAAGCTTCCAGACATTTCTAAGCAGCATTTTGCTGTCTCATGATAACACTGGTATAGCAAGCTACTATAACACACTGATATCTGTATTA
This sequence comes from Luscinia megarhynchos, assembly GCA_034336665.1. NCBI lineage: Eukaryota > Metazoa > Chordata > Aves > Passeriformes > Muscicapidae > Luscinia > Luscinia megarhynchos. Next base: position 9,130,034 of record JAPFBE010000002.1, read on the forward strand.
TAGCCCTTTATATGTGAGGCTACATGAAATTAAAGATGGCATGCTACGCTTGAGTGTTTCAGAAACTCCCTCTTAAAAAATCCTTGGTCTCATTTATTTAAAAACTAATTAATTCATTGACTTGACAACTGTTTACAACTGCATGTTAGCCTACCTCTATACAACACTACAAACAAATAGGTTGTGTGTATGTATGTTTAGTCCCAATAAACTGGAATTTCTGAAGTGTACAAGTCTGCAACACAACTAGACGAAATACTCCTCCTTGCTAAGAAGAAAAAAATACCTTTTTTTTTTCCTACCAGATTTAAATACATACTGTGTATTTACAGCCTGTTTCTGGCTGACTAAAAGTGATTTAAGAGATAAGGACACATAGAATAGACTCCACAAGAAGATTCATCTTTCTTCCCTCTTTAAATACATTCATACACTCTACAGGAGACATTTATTTTTCCAGCATAGCTGGAGCCTCAGAGGAATGTTTTCAGTCTGTCAGGGAGATACATCAACAAGTCACTAGAGTAGTGCAAAAAAAAGAAGTTCTGTCTACGCCTGTCTTTAGGTGTAAGGCACTGAAATATCAGCTGTGATGCTGTAGCACTTGCTCTGAATGATAACTCTGTAAGATATAGCTTCCTCATGGGCTGTAAAAAGCACAATGGAAATATTTCACTCATTATTGGTGTGTATCCATCGTAGAAACAAAGTGCAACTACTTTTACCATAATAATAGTAACATGTCTATGCAATATCCACCTTTTCATAGGGGGATTGAAATGCAAAAACTTGTTAGAAGAATACCATGGACAAATGTTGCTGAAGAACCACCTCCATTCAGGAAGTCACAGCATGCTGCTCAAACAAGTTACCATAGAACAGCCTCTTATGGCTTTTATGTCTTTACAGAGCACTAGCTCTTCTCAAATAAATGTCTGTGAAACAGCAGTTTTGTTCAATTCAGTCACCAGGGAGTGCTGCTCCCACCACTGAGGGCACATGCATAGCACAGTCCCTTCCAATACCTAAACTTAGCAGAAACAAATATCACACCAGGTACAAAATTCACATCACCAAGTACCCCGTGGGATTTCCCACCAGCATCATGACAGGGAAAATCTCCTCAGATTTAAAAAATGCCCTGAAGGAGCAGAGGTGTTTCCAAGCACTCCTAACCTCCCGTGGATGGAGTTGCCTCAGCCCATCACAGACAGCAAAACAACCCGGAGGACAAGCTTTCATTCACCTGACCAGGTGCTTGGCTCTTCCCAATATTATTGATTTTACTGTAGCTGTACCAGGTTTCTTCCTCAAGCATTCTTGTTTCCATGTGGTCACTAAACATCTCTAAGTTGTGTTTGCCAATTTTTGGAAATTAATAGAAACAAGACATTAAAATCACCTGAGGAAGAAAAAAAATGTGGATCTCTCTCTACTGCTCCCTTATTGAAGTTAAGCCTTTCTAAATAAACTCTAAGAAATAACAACAGTTAGTCAAAGGGATGGACAAAACCTCTGCATTAATGATAGGCTATCTTTTAAATTTTTCAGTAAATACACATTATGGACAGATTTCATTTTGAATTTCTCATCTGAATTTCTCAGTCTGTTTCATTATTCCTTTATTTACTGAAAGACAGCAAAGAGAAAAGGGATTCCAGAAATCATGTGTAAATTTCTAGCGTAAATTTTATTTCCTCTACCTTAAACTTTGCCTAAATTGTCATCAATGGCACCTAAAAGACTGATAAATGTCTTCGTAAAAAAATATTTCTCCCATTGTGCAGCTGTCATATAACTGCCACTGTTCCATGCAGTGGTGACACTTCGAATAGAGATAGTTTTCTGTCTTAATTTTAGAGTGATTGCAGCCCAACAATTTTGGAGAAGTTGGCTTTTATTAGAAATATTTTCTGGATGAAGCTTGGAAAGCACAGATGCAGGTGTCACACTGGAGATCAGTAGCTGGAATGTAGGATGTCACAAAAAAGGGAACTTGGAGCTTGTAATATTCCATTGATCAAACAAGACAGGCTGCTAAATATAAAGAAAATTAGTGATGATGTTACAAAGAAAAATACACTATGAAGAAGAGCTTGACTTCCTATCCTATGTGAAAAATATTCCTAGAGGCAGATCTCACTGTGTTCTTCCAGGCTTGTGTATAAAAAATCTTACTCTTTCCTCTTAGCATTTATATGCTTTTCACATGGATAGATTGAGCTATTTTCATCCATTCCCAGCAGGGTAGCTAATTTGTTAACATGGCAGGAGGGATGGAGAAAAAATAAATAAAACCAGAAAACCAGAAGCACTTTTTAAAATAAACAATATTTATTTATCCTAATAATGCCAGTGTAGTTGCAATAAAATGCATTAAAGGAACCACAGCAAACAGAAGAATAGATAACATGATATTACTTTTTCTCATTTTTCTCACTGTGAATATTTTCAGCTAGATTCTGTTCCATGTTTTATCTGGTTGTCAACTCTTCAAGTTAACAGCAGAGTGAGGAACCACATGTAACTACTCTCAGCCCAGACCTATGAAACCAGCAATGGTTACATTCATCTGCTTTCCTTCCTCTCAATCCTGGGACCAGCTATTCTAAAAAAGACAGGAGCTGCCGAATCAAGGGGAGAAATCCCATCCTCATCCTCCCTGACAGGGGAGCACCCACAGTGGTCAGCAGCCAGTGCACCTGCAGAATAACATCCAAGAGAGGCTGGGAAACAGGAGATGCCAGTGCCACCCTGCTCATGGGCTCTGTGCTGCTGGGAAGGCTGACTAGAGCAGGGCTCTCTGAAGGTGATTTCTTGTGAAATTTTTCATCATCTTGAAGTTGCTTCTGGTTTAGAGGATTGAAACTGAGTCTTCTTCCTCCATCACCACAATATTGGTTTTTTTTATTATTATTTAAGGGAAATTAAAAGGTTGGATGTTTGTTTTAATAGGAGAGCAATAGTAATAGTTATCAAAACAAAGCCTTTTCTAGGAAGAGAATATTGTTCCAAAAAAACTCCAACACCTTCTCCACCAAGAAACAAACTACAGCTACAATGAGTCAAGTGACCATCCCTGAGGCAGAGAACCCTGTGCCTCCCTTCCCCACCATCACAATTGCTTCTCAAAAAAACTCAGCCTTAAATTCTCGCATCACATCACCATAAGCACAAGCTTTGCTGTTAGTGGCATAAACACAGGAGATGCAGATCAAATGCAGGCAGTGTGCAGACTGCTTCTCAGTAAATCAAAGCAAGTCTCTTGAGAATGGAGCTGTGCAGGAGAGGTTTGCACTATTCATTGTTTTGATTTGCATGGAGAATGGACAGCCATAGCAACCATCAAACTTGGGAAAAATGCTATTTTCAAACATCCTTTCCCCCATCTGGACCTCTATTTTGTGCTCTCACATCATCAAATATCAGGTTTTTGGTGGAATTCCACCTGCTCCTGAAGTTACTTAACCACAGTCTATGCTATCAAAAATCAGCTGTCAATTTTCACAGGCTACACAGCAGCTGCACAGTGATGAGATCCACACCATATTCCTGACAAAACCAGTATTTTTTAACTAGCAGCCTGGTTAGTTTTCTGAAATTTTTGTCTACAAATACACCTTCCTTAACACAGTACATGGATAGCATAATACTGAGGATGTCTATTTTCATGGGGTGAGAAAAGTCAGGGGTAAAGCATTCAAAACAGATGGCAAAATCAGGTATTGAATAAATTAAATAATTGCTATTGAGTGGTGGCCTCAAGTGAGGAGAGGAAGAGAAAATAATGGAAAATTTTGACAAAAAGTTGACATATAAGAAATTTTGATCCCAGATCTGAAATCTAACCATGGTTCTTTTTGGATACAGCTCTCTCTCTGAAGTGAAATAAGCTCCTTGCAATCAGTGTCAGTGACTTACTGATGAACTCAAATTGGCCACCAAGTCTTGTGGATTCTGAAGGTGCCTCAGGCTGGTGAAAAGGGACAATACAGGAAAGTAGCTGCAGGAAGTGAATGAGTCCTGCCCAAGAGCTGCAAACTCTGAAAATCCCACCCACAGGGCAGATGAGACACTAGGACCAAAGTTCAGCTGTAAATCCCAGACCTAAGCAGTCCCATGTGAGAGAAAAATGCTTTTGGATTCTGTGCTAAATCCAAAATTGTCAGTGCTACAAAATTTCCATGACAGATCTTCCCCAGCTGCCCAGCTCTCAAAGCAGGAAGGACTAAAGCAAGCTGAGGCCAGCTCCCAAGAGAGCCTGGAAAATCTTTGCTCAGATACAGAGAAATTATACACATGATGCATATTCTGAACCTAGACTGTCTTTCATCAAACAAATCATAAAGGTATAAAAGACTGATATTGGATGGTGTAGCCTTCAAATGTTTATAAACATCTTGGAAAAAGATTCCCAACAAGCAACCAGTATAAAATACCTCTTGACTGAAATGAAAAGCTACAATAAACTTCTACTGCAAATTCAAAAGTCTAAGAAACTGAGTGGAGAGCATATACCAATTTTACTATTTAGGAAGAAAAAGAAGGCAGGCTCTGTAGACTATTTGGCTTTTTTCTCCTAAGAAAACAAGTTATGATAAATAGTGCACAGAAATTACTCTGTATAGATTCAAGAGGGAATCTCTCACTGGGAGAAGAGGACAAGTGACACTTCACTAAGCACAGATCAGCATGGTTTCTATAAGGACAAGGAAGGTGAGATTTTTCAAAACATTCCCAGAAAAAACACTCCTTAAGGGTGAAACAGAAGAGCCAAAGCCTCCTATAGACTTCAGACTGCAGTGTAAAAAATCCACTCTTGCTCAGGAACGCATGCAAAGGACATCTCCAAGATACTTCTCACTGGAGTAACTTGGAGAGCTTGCTCCCAAACTTGTTGCAATAAGGCGTGGGAAAACACAGGCCACAGACTATTTTCAGAACAAATAAAAAGTCTGTAAAGAAAAAAATATGTGGTTGTAGCAGCAGAAAAATAACTTCATTTAAACAATAGTGTGAAATGTGCAAATAAAGGTTTTTCATAGATTGAGCTGCATGCTCATCAATGCTTCTCTCCAGCCTTACATGACAAATCTCTTCAGAAGATTTTTTGACAGAGATTAATCACAGCTATGACAAGATCTTTCAACAAAATCATGCTGAAAATAAAGAAAAATAAAAAAAAATCAGCTGTAGATTCCTAATCCTGAATGGACTGAATACCGTGTAGTCCATCATGTGCACACTGCTATAGTACCTTGAAGAAGGACAAAGAACATTCTAAAAATACCTTGGGAGGTGAAAAAATGCAATTTTTTTAGGAAAGCTGAAAGTCTCTTGGGCGTGTAATATTCAGAAGTCAAAAGTTCTGTTCCTTGGCATACTGCACTGGTGCCCTTTACATTTTCATCTAAATGATTGTGAGAGGTTGTCATATTGTGTGAAATATCAAAGGTCAGATTTTTCTCCTTGTGGTTTCCTGTGCACTCTTCATTAACTCCAAGATATTTTCCAAATCATGTTTTAAATTGGTAATATCTGATGAATTTAACCAAATACCTAAGGTTTGCTAAAGGCTTTTTCAAAGCAGAAAAACTGATATGGGTATTTCTTTTCTGGGGGGAGAATTGTGCAGATCTGCAGTTCAATATATCTGAGTCTCACTCAAGCTGTGGGGCACTTGAGAACACACTCAAGAAATAACCACAAGCTTCTGATCAGCTGAGTTGGGGCATGTTACTTGATTTCTGCTGACCTGCCTGAGTCCTTGTGCAACTGGAGATCCTTGCAGGGTGAAAGCTCCACACCCCAAGAGAAGCCCATCTCTCCCTCTCAAGGAACAAAACATAATTCAATGGCTAAGCAACAGGAATTTGGAAAAAAAGCAGGAGAGTAACCTTCTCTCTGTGGGGGCTTTCTACACAAACCTGTACATGGAGATAGAAAAGACAGATTTGCAGAGATGTTTATGGGAGAGGTTCAGGTTGCCTATTCCCAGGCATACAGTGCTTTTTGGCACTGCTCAGAGCATCCCAGACACCCACATGGGCTGGCAAATGTGTGTGACACAAGACCTCCTGGCATCTGTATCCCTCTGGAGTGGCAGCCACAGGCCACACAGGCTGCTCCATAGTGCCTGAGGTAGCATCAGGTATCTTAAACACTTGGGGTCTGAATTTTTGCAGCCTAGTGCTGACCTAGCAATTCTGGATTCCTGAATGAGATGCAGATTCTGCCTTAAAAACAAAGAGAGGAGTATCTCAGAATAACAATAACCTCATTGGAGTGGGAATCTTCCTAGAGCTAACCATAGAATCATAGAAACTTTTTGGTTGAAAAAGACCTCTAAGGTCTTTTGAGTCCAACCATTAACCTAACAATGCCAAGCCCACCACTAAACCCTGTCCCTAAGTGCCAGACCTACACACCCCTTAAATATCTCCAGGGATGGTGACCCAACTCCTTGCTCAGTCTGCTCCAGTGTGTCACAATGCTTTCAGTGAAGGAATGTTTCCTAATATTCAATCTAAACCTCCCATCATGCAACCTAAAGTCATTTCCTCCTGTCCTACCCTCTTTTCAGGTGCTTGTGGAAAGCAATAAATTCCCCCAGAGCCTCCTTTTTTGAGGCTAAACACCTTCAGTTCCATCAATTGTTCCTCATCCAACTTGTGCCTCAGATCCCTCACCAGAATTGTTTTCCCTTCTCTGGACATGCTTCTTGCAGTGAGGGGCAAAAAAGCACAGAATTCAAGGTTCAGGCTCACCAGGGCTGAGTACAGGAGGAGAGAACATCCCCAGTCCTGCTAGCAGAGCCAAATGCATTGCATGGCCATGTGTTAAATTTGGTCCTCTCCTGGCACCTATCTCCTATCAATACTGTCACGTATCAATACTATTTAAGTGTGAGGGCATCTCTAGAGCTCTGCTAAAGACAAGTGCCCCTGGTTTCTGCCTTAAAAGTCATATAGGTTCACCTAAAAATGCAGCTGGATGAAAGGGGGTAATAGTAATGCTTCCCTTGGGTAAATACCCGCTGTGGGACACAGCTACTATCAAACAAAAAGGCTTTGGAAGAACTTACTCTTCCTTTATTCTCATGATCACTTACCCTCTGAAGCCTGACAAAGCTTCACTCCTTTCCCAGGCAAATCTGCAGCCCTGGGCAGAAGCTGCCCTGGCAGCCAGGTTTGGGTCTTGCTCCCCAGGCAAGTGTGAAGGTTACAGGGAGAACTAAACCTGGGTCTCTCACATCCTTTAACTTGGGATGTTATTTTTACAAAAAGTATGACCTTTACTTCCTCCCCTATTGTTTTGAAAAAAGAGAGTCTAGGGAGGAGAGGGAAGCACCTGCATTTGTTCAGGAGGATGCTTTTTGCCTGTGTTCCTCAAGTGACATTTGCCAAGGAACACCATTTCTAAATCCAGATCAGGCTTGGGCACGAGCTAGGCAAGGAGCAGCTCCCTTTGGTCCCAAGCAGGCCTCAGCACAAACCCAGAATTACAACTTCTCACTTACAGAGAATTCAAGAGTCAACCCTGAAATACAAACAGGATGCTTCTAGTAAGAATCTCCCCAGATTGTCACAATGGTATTTTGTGATTCAAATAGAACACAGATGCATAGGTGGCTTCTGTGTGACTTTTACTGAAAGCTTTGAAGACAGCTAATTGGGGTAAGTGTCATGTAAATGACTCTAAAATTTATCAGACACCTATCTGCATCTTTCAGCAATTAAATCAGTTATTCAGTCTGTCTTTATTCAAAGAGAAGAAGTAAGAACATTACTATGCATGCCTATATTACTGGTGATCCAAGGATAAATATATTAAAGATTTTAAAAAGCTACATAAATAATACGAATTGCAGGTGAAATTTATTTCCCTTTAGAGAATAATCACTCTATTAAGAAACAGGATTATTTAATAATAATAATTTTCTGAAGCTCTGTTTTAATTGTTAACACTTTCAATCAATAATTTGGCTAAATAAGTCAAGGTTTATTAAATCTCTGATAGAAGTTTTGCCACAGATAATGCCAACTAAGGTCTTACTGGAAATACTCTCCAAGTGTAACAAGAACTTTACACCATCAGAAATAAAATGAAACACTTAAGTCCTAGATTTGAGCCAGCAGTCAAAGAAAAAGCATGAAATGGGGAGGGCTACTATGATCACCCTTCAAAAAAGTGGCATTTGTGCTCACTGATTTCTCCTCCTGAATTTACAAGACTGTATTGTACAGGAGCACAAGCTGTTCCACCCAAGCATCCTTGCAGTCATCTTCATCTTCCAGTCAGTCCCTGGCTGGAAACTGCACAGACCTTGCTTTCCTACAAGCTCACTGGGCCCAGCTAGGCTAAACCAAATTTGACCAATATCAGTTTATTACTGCAGAATAATAATTTAAATACTGTTATCACTGTGGTCCAAGAAGCTTATGAAGAAAGACTGATAGTTTACAGCTCACCTGATTGCATGGATTTTTTTTCTCCTGTGTGTTAAGCAGAGATCCAAAAAGTGAAGTAATTCCTTTGCTCCATCTGAAAATAAACCTCTACTTTCTCTGAAAATAAATCTGTATCTTCTCTGGTATTGAACTAGAAAAGCAGACAGGGTGCTAAGAATTAGATAAGACAGACTAAGTGCATATAAAATGGAGAGACTTATATTTTAAGGGTTCTGGATGAAATGTATTTAGGTGAGAACCTGTAAATACTGCAGCTATTAAGAGCTAAATTTTGGCTGATGAAAACCTTATGTGCCCTCAGGGTGTAATGTAAGCCAAAATTCCCTCCCTCCCACCTCCATACTGTTCATTAGAACAGCATAATTGAACTAAAATGAATTTTTTAACAACTGAAATAAAATAAAACCAAGCATTGTTTAGAGAACTGGAAAAATAATCTAGTACCATTCTTTTTTATGAATAAAACCACAAACGAGAAAACCAACTATGCTGGCAATTAACATCTTTCAAGTGTAGAATCAAATGCTTAACAGTAAGCAACAGAAGAAAAAAGACCTTATAAACTAATAAATAGAACTGCAAAGAATCTGACCCTACAAATGATCCTAACATGTTTTTAAGAATAAATACAGATAGAACACATCTATTGATCAAATTGCAATACAAGTAGAAAAACATATATGCCTTGAAAGACAAAATTTGTCAGTAAAAGGATAAAGGTATTCCTGTGCTGCTTGCAACACATTATTGAAAAATTAACTCCAACTAATAATGGTATGTGATTTGTTACATGAACTGCAGAAGGCTCACCAATGCTTCAAAGGATTAATAAATCAAACTCTGAGATGCAGATGAAAAACATATGCAAAGAGTCCTATCTTTTATTACCAGCACTTCTATATGTTATGTACATAATCATAAGAAAACTCAAAACACAGGTGGTGCCTTACTTTTTGTCATGGACTAAGAAATAATGCAAAATGCCTTCAGATAGACCTACAAACAGGAAACATAAAAGTCAGTTTAGAAACCCTGTGTAGCTTAAAGAAACTGTACATGTGTGGATAGAAGATGTACCTATTTGGATAACTGTGACAGACATAGCAGTTTACCTCACTTAGGTACTATGAAGATAATGGGTGATCTGAGCAGAAGAGAGTTGAAAGAACTTAGAACTCACTGGGCACCAAGTTCTCAACCTGCAGCAAGGACAAGATGGCCACTATTATGCTTTCTTGGTGTCCAGTACCTGTCCAGTACCTTGTACTGCAGTGTGTACATAACCTTAAACCCTACAGAACACCCCAGTTTCGAGGTCCAAGCTTTGGCACTTGTGACAGCTGATGTCACTGACAGAACACTGACAGAAGCTAACAGTGCCACTGGCCAGCAGAGACTGGAGGGGCTGCCTCTGCCTCCTGCAGACAAATGTGAGATCAGACATACATATGTCCTCTTTCTAGCCTGTTTCCAGAAGTTATTAATGAACAGAATCCCTTCCTCTCTTCAGCTGAAGCCTACATTTTCCCAGCTGCAGAGTGGGCAGAGAACCAGCAGTGAGCTCCTCCCTCAGCTGAAAAGCAGTAAGCAGCAGCTTGGGTCTGCCTAAGAAGTGCAGCTTCTGTCTCAGCCAGGATTTCTCACTCTCAGCTTGATTCTGTTCAAACTGGACTTCGTTGTGAATAAAGATTCTCTGCTGAAGAGCTCCCAAGGTTACAGGCTCAGCTCAGTGTCAGCTTAGGGTTCCACAGACGTAGGGTTCCTACATCTGGGGTTTCACTGCGAGTAAACAGTGATTTAGGATCAAACTGAGCTCTGATATACCACACAAAGAGTTTTCTCTCAGCTGTGGGTAATCCCCAAAGGACCACAAACAGCTGTAGTACAGCAGTACTGTTCCTTTGCAAGGGAGTGCAGGCAATCACTCCCCTGGCTCTTGGAGAGAGCCACGTTAGAGACCCCACCTTAGGGAGTCCTGCTGCAGAATCCAGCATCTCTTTGAGCCTACTCCTAAGGAGATGATCAAGGCACAAAAAATACATGTCTTTATACTGCAGGGAATCTGGCATAAACCAATTTCAGAGGAAGGCAGGAGTTAGTGCATTATATCTCAATTCCCAACACAACTAAACACACTGTCTTTCCCATGGGTGCTAGGAAAGCAGAGTGTGGAAACAAAAAAAACAAGAATTACAACTCACCAGGGACTATAAACAGAAAACAATATGCTCTGGGACAAGTCCTCCCCACATGACTATAGGCATTGATTATTGTTTGCAATTCTGGGAACATCAATCTGGGAAACATGTTTTTTAACAATTTGGTCCACAGAAGCCACAGTCACAAGAAGTATGTAATTTAGAATGTTTTACACTACACTGTGTGGCACAAATCAGAAACCACTTAATGGAACAGAAGAAACAAGCCAGCTCTTACTGAAGCCTGTTATTTGACTCCAATAAGGTTGCAGGGGAATCAGATGAAGTAAAAACAGGAGCCTGAGGATGAGAAGGTCAGGACATCTGTGGCACCCACCACTAAGGAAATACTGCAGCTTGCTCTTTGCACACCTGTAACAACCACAGTTCTTTCTCTTGTGGACCAAGGCCCAATTTCTATCACGAGTATCCAAACTAAGCTATTCTTATTCCTCAAAGAGTAGAAGGGAATTCAGCAGAAAAGTGTGAAATATGTATGTCCTTGTTATTTCCTTCTCTGCAATAACAAAGGCCTCTGCCTCCCTTCTACTCTTATTTACCCTCTTATTTAATATATCTGCTTTATGCTTCTTTGTTAGGTGGGTTTTAAAACATTTCTGTTTTCCTTCTTTCTACAATTGCTTCTCACATCTCATTATTCGTGTCTCCTGAGGTCAAAAAAGAAAGATAATCCCCATGTTAGAAAATTCCAAGATTTCAACCTTTGTTCTGTGAAATTACTATCATCTTTCCCAGCCTCCACATTTCTCAGTCTTGACACAGGAATCTATCATTTTGCATCCTATCCATGCCTATCATATTGCACAGACCTTTTCCAGCATGACTTCCCTTTTTGGGTGTTCTCATCAGTAATGACTTACCTCAGGTGACCTGTGAAGGCTCTGATTCACCCTCTTCTTGTTCTCTGATTATTCAGCTGCTTTCCACCTTGCAGATACCTCTTTACCACTGATTTAAAGCAAACTGTTAGTGTGTCTCACACCCAGTACTCCAGTGGTTCATATTTTATGGTTTGAATCACTTTTCAAACTGTTCTGTGATGGTAATTTTCATTCTTTTATCTTCACTCTGTGGGTGTTCCCCAGAACTCTTTTGTCACTTTCCCACTCTTTTTCTCTTCAGCTTTGGCAACCAGCATTTTTATCTCCATTCATAGTACATGTTATCATTTGTCAGATGAAAAACCGTTGTGTTCCTCTTGTCATTTTTTTCTCCTTGTATATCTTTGATTGTATCTTTGCTTTGCTTTTTTTCCCATTGTTTCTCCATGGATGAAAAAATGTCTGCCATAATTTTATTTACCTTAAAGGATATATTTTCATAGCATATTGCCATATGAGAAACCTGACCTGCCTCTGAACAGGGCAGCTCAGGGAGAACACTAGATGTGTAAATGCAGCTATATTGCTCCTGATACCCAGTTTAGTTTATTAAGTGCAAGCTACAAGCCTACAAGCTGTTGCACTATATATATATATACACACACACATGTATATATATACATGAGATATAAATCTAAGCTGTAAATACTTTGTTCAGGCTTCTCACATCCCTCATCTGGCTCATGTTTCACCACTGGTGACAGCTATCTACCCAAACTGCTACTAAGGTGATTGATGTAGGGCAGTGGAACAGAAATTTCACTATTCCTGGATTAAATACTTCCTGAAGGCTCAAACAGGTGATTTACTTGAGGGGACCCACCCTGTTGTGGTCCCTCGTTTTTAGTGAGAGATCCACATTAGCTAGAATGTTAGTAAGTGAGGATGAGGTGGTGAACAGTTTGAACATCAGATTGCTGGGAAGACCCAGGTAAATTACTGCAGTCATTCCTAAGCTGAGCTTTCTCCAGTGGGAATTTATCCCTATTCCACTTGGTAGTTATGGAGACCACACTTTTCAGGCTGGTTTCACGTTTTGTTACAGTGACTTGCTGTTTGTAGAGTCTGATCTCACATCTTCAGCTATGCCATACTAGCAACACCAGTTTCCTTTCAGCTTTTCTTTCTTCTTTTTTTAACCATTGTCCTAAACATCTGTGTAATCTTTGCAGTATAGTATTTTTACCTTCCTGTTTACCTTTTTCACACTTGTTCTCAGTCTGTTTGTAATGATTAATTATTCCCATGCCATTTGAAATAATTTCCCAAGGGCAAAAACTAGCTCAGAGAAACAGCAGGAGCTTCATCAGGAGCTTTTATTTTAAAAAATCCTAAAAATAATTGCACAAATTTTTATGCTGGTTTTATTTTAATAGAGTACTCATAATTCAGCTAATTCTCAAGAAAAAAATTAAATTGCCACAGATTATCTATTGTTATTTATAGACAAAATACCATATGCAGAAATATCAATTACACCTAGAAGTCATTTCATACATTTATTATATACATTATTCACATGTATGCATGTACAATTAATAGTACACTGACAGCTAACAGGGCTAATGACTCTGAGCATTAATTACCAGGTTTAATTGATATAGATACAATTTCCATTGGTAGAAACTCAGAATCAAAACTCATATTTGTGTGGTTGTGGAATACACAGTGCATGATGTTTTTGCATAATGTTTTCAAGGAAGAAGCAACATTTTCTGAGATTCTTCATAATCCAGCTCTTTTGTGTATAAAATTTTCATTGCCACATGGATTGAAACTGTATTTTCCTACTTGCAAGGAGAAAAAAGAGAATTAGTGGAACAAAGGCAAAATCTACATGGATAAAAAAAAGATCATCATCCTTAAATATAATTTCAGTATAAAAGAGAGGTCTGACCAAAAAAAAAAGTTAATTCCAAAAGCACATCTGTTTTTTTCAGGTGGGGCTGAACTAAATACAATACAGGGTTCTGGCTTTCCTGTCATTAACTTTGCCTCATAGATGGCCAATACATCCTTTCAGAGTCAGCCAACTTTCTCCCACTGTTCTCTGTAAAATAGGAATAATATTAATTACTTACATAATAGAGCTAATAGGGGTGCTGACATGAATGCTTTGTGCTGACAGTATTTTGACCCAAGCACTGTATTAAATACTATAATCAGTACAACTGCCAATCTCTCCACTAAGAATTTTTCTGTGCCTTTCAAGACAGGTAGATGTCTGTCAGGTCATATACACAATGCATACATCAGGTGAAAGTTGTGGCAGGCTGGGAAAGTTTCCACTGACTTGAAAAGAGTAAATATAACACACAAACCCACATAAAGGAGGATCCAGAGCACTACAGGCTGGTCAGTCAGTGTAAGGCAAGATCATAGAGCAGATCTTCCTGGAAATTACTCTAAGGCACATGGAAAACAGGGGTTGGTGATGCCAACAAGCCTTCACTAAGGGCAAACCATGGCAGGCAAACTCTGTGACATTCTACAATGGGATTACAGTATTGGTGAATAAGGGGGAGTGACTGATATAATCTACCTGGACTTGTGCAAAGCATTCAATACTGTCACACACAATAGCTTTAGCTCTAAAAAGGAGAGACAAGGATCTGACAGGTAGAGCACTCAGTGGCTAAGGAGTTGCCTAGATCCTCACACTCAAGAATTCCTGTCAATGACTCAATGTCTGGGTGGAAGGCAGCAACGAGTGCTGTCCCTCAGGGTCCATGCTGGGACCAGTACAGTTTAACATCTTTGTCAGGGACATGGACAGTGGGATTGAGTGCACCCTCAGCAAGATTGCTGGTGACACTAAGGCAAGCAGTCTGGTTGACACTCTATCCTGCATCTGTGCCAGGGCAATCCCAGGCTGGGCAATAAGAGAATTGAGAGGGCCCTGTGGAGGAGGACCTGGGGGAGACCTTACAACACTTTTCAGTACTTAAAAGGAACCTATAAGGAAAATAGGAAAGGAACCTATAAGAAAAATAGGAAAGGACCCTTTATCAGGAAGTGTAGTGACAGAACTAGGAGTAATGGCTTTAAAGTGGGAGAGGGTAGATTTAGAGTAGATATTAGGAAGAAATTATTTAGAGTGAGGGTGGTGAGGCACTGCACACGTTGTCCAGAGAAGTTGTCAGTGCTCAATGCCAGGTTGGATTGTGTGCTGAACAACCTGATCTAGTCGAAGGTGTGTCTGCCCTCAGCACTAGAAGTAGGTGAACCACTGAAACTCTTCCAACCCAAACCACTTTATTATTCCATTCTATGTTTTCAAACACTCTAGAGGGGAAAAGAGTCTCTTAAATGTGCAAACAACACAGATATTATGTTTACTGAAAATTATATGCTGCAGGCACGTTGTCAGCTTCTGCAGAGACATTAAAATCTTTTTTAGAAAGTTGATTAATTTAGTTTTACTCTAGACTAAAGTACATAGGCCTTTTTGTTAATGTTACAAAAGCATTATGAGAAAGTGTTTTGAATTAATTTTCTTCTAAAGTGCTACAAGCCAAAGTATGCTGGCCTGCAGCAGCTGGTCAAACACACTTGTTCCCTTGTTTAAGAGCTATAAGAGAACTATAAAGTTGTGAAACATTAAAAAGAGTAGAATTCATTTCTTTTTTTGGAGATTGCAAATGGGAGGACACTTTCCCATATTCAAAGAGAAGCAAGTAACATCTTCCATGCCCCACATACTACAGGAATATCATCTGAAGCTTGCCCCCCACTCTAGTCTTGAAGTCAGCAACTAAGGTACTCCTTACAGCATGCAAGTAAGAGGGAAAAGACAGCAATTCTTAGAAAGGCAGCAGATTCTTAATTTAAAATTCTTTTTTAGAATCTTCAATCTATGTCGAGCTAACTGATTTATTTTAAAGACTTTTTCCTTCTTCCTGCTTGAATTCTTGATTACTTTATTACTGCAATATGTTCTTCACATGAATGTGGGAAAGAAGGGAGAGGGAATCAACTAAAGAAATTATCTTTTTTGTTTTTAAGGTTTTAAGCAAATTCCAAAAGAAAGTAAATATACCACAAAGCATTTCCTTAGAACAAACTAGATGGAAGCAGCCAACTGCTAACGAGCTTTATGATGTTTTCATTCTGTGGAAAAACAATGAGGATGTAGATATTTACCACCATGGAAAGAATGAGTAGTTATTTTTGCATTCAGATATCTAGGAACAGTGAGATAGACTCTGTAATATGTAGTGGCAAAGACAGCTTCCTTAATCTAGTATATCTTTCCAAATCAGATTATATTCTCCACAGCAAATTCCCTTGACTCCTTCAAAAACAGTACAGAAACATTAATGAGCCAAGATATTCAGAGATCTGGTTAATTAATTTGAAAGTCCTAATTTTGGAGACCTATTATCCATAAAATGTGATACTAAATGGATTTCATAAGTATACAAATGGATAATTGCTGGGAGGATAGACTGCTGTTGTAAAGTCATATTGTCAGAGAGATTTTTCTTCATTGTTTTACCCAATAGCTGAATCATTCTCCCCAGACTGAATATTTCAGAAGGAATATGTCAGGTGAGCAATACCAAGCCAGGTATCAGGTCTTTCAGCTGTGCCTTTTGCCTCCTGATAGATGATCAGCAGCAGAACAAGATAGGGAATAAAGGCACATTTGCATTGCTCAGCATACCTTGTGCTGATTTGGCTGCATATTTTAACTGGGCTTGCTCACTGCAGAGACTCTAGTCTCACAAATATCCATGGGACTCTGAGCAAAATAGAAACCAAATAAGTTATTGAAGGGAATTTTGCAAGTAATAGACAAAGATATAGCAATAACAGCATTTCCACATAAAAATAAAACCTGAGAAAACAGTACCCTTCTCCACAACCTCTCTTTCATTCTTTTATGTTTCCTCCCTCCTTAAACATCGGCATGGTTTTCCATTCCAGTGACCAAGTTTTTAACAATGTAAAGTGAATGGAATCCTGCTATTTTATGGCAACCAGATATGTAACAAAGCGTATTTTTCTCATTCCCAGATTTAAAAAGTTGCAATAAGCAACAGAACATTCAGTGATACTATATTCTGATACAAACCAGATGAGTGCCATGGGTTATCTGACAGAAGTGTAGGCTCTGGCAATATGTCTTCATAGCTGCTGTTTTAGTTCACCCAATAATCACTCATATGTGTCATAAAAGTTATTAGGAATGTTTCATAGGATTATACAGAATCAAACCCTAATCCTAGCTCTAATTTAAACCCTAACCCTAATCCTAACCCTAACCCTGACCCTAGCTCCATTACAAGTATGAAATTGTAAGATTGTTTATACTTGCCTTTTAAAAAAATTCTTCTTCAAGAGGAGGAGATGCTTCAGTCCCTTCCTCATCTTTGTGGCCCTTTGCTGGACTCTCTCCAGTATGTCCATGTCTCTTGTTCTGGGGAGCCCAGAACTGGACACAGCACTCCACACACATGTGGCCTCACCAGTGCAGGGCAGAGGAGGAGGATGGTCTGCTTTGACCTGCAGGCAGCACCCATCTTTGTTCAGCCCAGGACACTCCTGGCCTCTGCTGCTGCAAGAGTGCATTTCTGCATGGTGGGCTCATTAAATTACTTTAGTTACTGTCATTCCTCAATAACTTTACTCCATTGAAAATTCATGAGTGTTGCAGACTAATGCACTTCTACTTATCAGCAAAAGCCTTTCTGAGAGCCTGAAGTGTCATGGGGGCTGTCTGTGCTGTGGAGCTTCTATACAAGATACATGTACCACAAGGGTACTCTGAGGCACAACAATCTGAATGTCACAAACACCTTGGACCTACACCCTGTTTAGCAACATTTTAGCATGGATTAAAAACATAATGAGTTGGTGCCTAATTTGTCTTTTACTTCATTTGTAAATGTTAGACTTTTAACATTTTTTAGACTCTTTGAAATTTTAGACTTGTTGACTTTTTGACATTTAATTGTCAAATCCCACTCCAAAATAATTAGCTCTGCAAAATTTTAGTTTGCTCATTAACCTTACCTGAAGAATTTCTGCCATGTAAATAAAGAAAGAGGCTTATTTTTTTAGGATTTTCAGTGGTGGATTAGAGATAACCTTTATAAAATCATTGTGGCCATTTAGGAATATTGAGGACATTATTCATTCTGTAATATAGTTTAATAAGAAATTGCTGCTTAATGGAAGCTCTAAATGCTCTTTGGTAACCTGTTTTGATGACTCAGAAATAAATGACCTTTCGTGAAACATCTCTGATGTAGTGTTCCATGGTCTGTTGTTATATCTAGTGGTTTAGAGTCTAATGGAATGTGGTTCCAAAAAGTTTTAGGTAGAAAATCTCAGGCAATCCCTACAAAGGAGGTGATGCAGAGGTTTTAAGTGCCCAGATCTATAATCTTCCTGTGAGTGGAATATATTTCTAGCTGGAATTTCCACTAGCTTTACTGGGAAAAAAAATTACAAAAATAAAAGTAAAAAAAAAGTAAAATTTTGCTATTGTATAACCATTTATTGAGACATCAACCCACCACAGTTTGGAATGTCTAAAAAAAGAAAAAATTCAATTTTCTAAAGCAGCTAAATAAAGGCAGTACAAAAACCTGAGTTCTGTTTTAGCTGGAAGAAATAATTTTATCTTTCTATTCAGTGGTATTTCATCGATTCAGACCTTTTGGCCACCATTTTCTGCAGCAAACAGAAAACTTACAATAGAGATAAGCAGAGACTTGAGACCTTCTGGAAACCTTTGCATACAAGACATGCTTTTTGGTAATGGTGGAGGTACTTGTTTAATATTTATTTAATCTTTATTATACTGGATTGAATAGGTAAAGACAACTACTGCAGCATTCTACAGCTACAAGAAAAAAAGATTAGCCATTGAATATATTGTTAGGATTGCTTTATTTTAAATTTTAAGTGTCTGCATATTTTGCTTGACCACTAAATCAGTAATTAAATTGAATAAAATTAAGCTACTGAAGCAATTAAAAGTGATTAAAATTGCTAAATAAATTTGCAAAGATTGTAGAGTAGGAGGGAGCTGTCAGCTCTGTCGAGGGAAAGGAAGCCCTGCAGAGAGACCTCAACAAATTAAAAGAGCTGGGCAATCACCAGCTCTGTGATGTTCAAGGGGAAGTGCTGGATTCTGCATCTGGGATGGAGCAAAGACCCAAGGGAATGGTGGGATGCAGAGGAGATTTAGGTGGGATGTCAGGAGAAAGTTTTCGTCCAAAGGCTGGCTGGGCACTGGAACAGGCTCTCCAGAGAAGTGTCACAGCACCAAGCCTGACAGAGCCCAAAAAGTGTTTGGACAAGGCTTGATTCTTGGGGTGTCCTGTGCAGGGCCAGGAGTTGGACTCTGTGATCCTCATGGGTCTCTTCCAACTCAGAATAGTCTATGATTCTATGAAAATGAAAAATAATTGGATTTATCCTTGGTGGATTTGAATAATGAGTCTTTATGTACTAAAGCTAATAAAATAGCAAAGTGTTTGGGCTAAAGATTGGTTCCAATGATAAAGTGCAAGTGGTACTGCAAACTTCTTGAAAGTCTGTGGGTTCAAGCCCTTTTGGTCAGATAACAACTCTACAGACCATTTTGTGCAACATTTTCCTTTAATAAAGTAGGGGAGTTTTTACTAAAACTCTTTACTGTTTTGCAAAAAGAGATGCATGACAAGAGCTCATTTATGAAATAGTTTGGTTGTGTAATGTAGTCTCATGGTTAATATCCAGTAACATTACTAGGACAATAGAAATTTTTGGCATAAAAAACTTTATTCTTATTTAGTACTGCTAACAGTGAAGGCAACAATGGTGGAAAAGAAAATGTGTAGGGCCTTTTTCCCTGCCCAAAGTCATGCTGTGTGACATAACATAGCTTGTCTCTCTCAGAGTCTTTGAGGCCCCTTTTGAAGATGCCCTGGAGGGAAATTATGCATAATGTTTTGGTTTTTTTATTTACCAATAAAGTAGTTTACCTTAGTCCTGACAAGACTAATTATATTTTTGTGATTTGACATTTATTTACCACAACATGTTTTCCCTTTTATTTAGGCTAAAATCATCTGACTCAAGAGTTCTTTATATATTAAGATCTCATTCTGTAAGTTTATAGATAATAAAACAAGCTGTGATCCTTGTTGAGAGTTTAGTTTATCCCGAATAAGCAGCTGGCACATGGCTTCCTCAGATAAGAGAGTTTGGAATCTACCTCATGCACAAGATAGAAGTTATTCAACCTGCTTTCCTGCAGCTCCTTATTTGCCCAGGCAACAGGGCAGAGAAGATGAATCACATTCCTTACAGGCTTTGCCAGAAAACATCCTTCCTTTTCCAGACAGAATATCTCACACAAAGCAGAACCACTCTTTGCCAGAAATCCATCCTGAGCAAATATTTATGTATTAGCTTTTAAAGCAGTGTAAACAAAGGGGCTAGCTGTGACTTAAGAACTTTATCTCCAGCAGAGAATGACATCAGTTAAAGCATCTTACTGTAGAGACAGCTTCAAGTTTCACTTCTGCACCAAAGGGTTAATAACTTGGATTTTTTTTTTTTTGCTATTGTTGCAACTTTGTACTATAACTCAAGAAAATAATTCCTAAATAAATTGACAAGGAATTGTTACCAGTGCATGGTTTATAGACCTTCTGTGTTTAGAATGGTTTATTTTTATGACTTACATCCTGCACATGACCTGGGAGGATATCTGCAGAGGTCAGTCATGTAGATGTGAGAGATAAAAATGGATCAGCATGCACAGTTCTGACACATGAACAAAAGGGAAAAAAATCTGGCAACTTAGGGAGCCGTGAAGTTCAGACTGAAGTAGGTTGAGAGTAGGCTTTGTTTGGAATCACTGATCCAGAATATCCTAAAACTCTAGCAATTTAATTTATAATGCTTTCCTCATGATAGAGAGTGAGGTTCACTAGATCCAGGTGGGTGCAACAATGTCTTATGGTTATTGACCACCTGAACAACAAAGTGAGGGAGGGGATTAGACGTTCTGTGGCACAACTGACTTCTGCTTTTACCTGGTGGCAGATGCAAACAGCACACAACTCACAGAAGGCAAGGCTGGGATATATTAAACACTGAATTGTTTTGGCAAAGGAAAATTTCCAGAGATGATAGGTTTTTAGTATTGCAGGTAAAAACCTCAAGTCTATCTTGTAGCTGTGGCTATGCATTCTCAAGCACACAGTCCAGTGTGAGATGGGAGATACAAAGTCTCATAATCTTATGCTGATTTCAGTTGCATAGCATCCTTGAGAACTATCAATTTATTTTGTTCCCCGTGCAAGACAGCAATATATTCCCTGCACATAGACCACAAAGCACTTTGGTCCTAGACACATCACTTTTTCTGGGGTCTGACTACTGTGCTTTCTCCTGCTTTCAGTAACTACTGAAATTTGTCCATCCTTGACTGAGTTGTAGTGGACACTGTTTGGGGATGGGGAGACAGAATTGAACTTTATAAGCTTTGTCTATTTAGAATGGTTTATTTTTAATGATACCTACATCCTGCAAATAAGAGGATAGATCAGAGATAAAAATGCATTATTATTTTCCACACAGATACTGGAAGTTAAACTGCATTGTTCCTACTCTTGTCATAATCTCATTTACAGCTGGAGAATATTAGATCAGTTTCTGTAGGACCACCATATGGATTCCTAGTAATCATTACCTTCCTGATCTTTATGTAGAATTAAAAGCTTGTTGACCAGCTTTCAAACAATAGACTAAAATTCATCCTTTCCTTTTTACTGTCTGAAGCAGCCCTCCTTTCTACTTCTTGAAATATTCCTACATTAGAAATGGAAAGATGTTACAAAGTGTACATTGAAATAATGAGAAATGTTGATAAATTTATCAAATTATGACTAAAAAATGCTGTGGTGTTTTCACATACTTTATCTTGTACTAAAACGGTGTTCTAGGGAATGTACCCATGGACATGAATGATGGTGATTTGACTAGAAAAAGTCTTTTTTTGGTCACCAAATATCTAGCTTTTAACTAATGGATGTATAATTTTCCTCTTCAACTTAGAAAGCTTGAGGGAAAAAACCCAAACAACAACAAAAACAAACAAACACTAAAAACAAAAATAACAAAAAAACCCTCCACCAAACAAAAAACCCCAACCAAAATAAGGTTTATTTGCCCCTTTCATTTTGTGGACAAACAGACACGTTTTTTTTAATCCTTACACCTTCTATATGCTTCTATATGCACATAGACATCCTTGGTTCATTTCACAAGCCTTGCACAAGCAAGGCAGCCAGAACCAAATCTTTGAATATAGAGATACAAGCAGCAGGGCAGCTTGATATAGATTCAAAGATTCTGAGTTAACCAGTGCCCCAGAGGTGGCAATAGCATCATCTGAAACATCCACAGCTATTCAGCCACTCAAAACAGTGCTCTGTGCTGGCAGACATCCCTCCTGGCACAATTACCCTT
Organism: Luscinia megarhynchos; assembly: GCA_034336665.1. NCBI lineage: Eukaryota > Metazoa > Chordata > Aves > Passeriformes > Muscicapidae > Luscinia > Luscinia megarhynchos. The sequence goes on from JAPFBE010000002.1 coordinate 9,152,081, forward strand.
AAAACCACCTCTGCCAAGAGCAAGACTGAAGCCAAGAGCAGGTGTTAAATGGCTGATTTAGCAAAATTCTCCAGCTCAGAGTATCTTGCTGAAACTACTAAAAGACTTTGATCATCTTTTCTACATCATGTCAAATTTAAGAGATGTGGGAGTGTACTGCAAATTAAGCACAGGGAAGGTCCCAAATCTAAGCACTTCTCTTTCTGACAAGTATTTAGATCTAACAGTCCCTTTCCCAGGAACTCAGACGAATGTTGAAAGATATTCACATATTCATTCGAAATCTTACATGCTAAAATATGATTTATTCTATTAGCTGGAGCTGCCAGAAGAAGAGCATCCAGAGGAGAACAGAAACGCCTTTCATTGCCTCCATCAGCCATCTGGCAGCGTGAACATGCTCAGTCTGAGACAAAAGAAGAATCTGGGAGACCACTACCCCAATGCTTAACAACTCCCAGGGGCTGAGGAGTGTGGCCACATCTGTTCTGCTCATCTCCTTGGAATCTTGTCTCTGTACCACTGCTGAAAGAGCAGGGAGGTGTTACAGAAATCTCATGTGCCTGAGCAAGAGAGACAAGAGATGAAGGGACTGAGGAGGGGGAGAGAGGACTGAGAACCCAAAGAAGTCAGCATGGTTTTGTGAAACTGAATTGAATCACAAAGCCTTGTGCCACCCCAGCTTCAATCAAAGCTCATGAGGCAGAAAATTAACCCCTGAGCAATAACCTCTTGTTGCTATTGACATCTCGGCTGCAAAAGCCTTCCAGTGATGAAGATGGGGATGAGGTTCCCTCATGCCTCATTCTTGAAGCTTCTTCACCTGCCTTGCTTCCTTGTATAAACTTGAAATCACTAAATTAGATTGTTCCCTTTTCTTTTGCTAATTATCCTTACTATCCTATGTCTCCCTAATTAATGTTCCTGTGCTGAAATGGATGGTGGCATTCCTGAATAAATCAGCAAAAAAACCTCCCTGCTTCACAGCTGCATTTAGATCACATTTCTGAGTTTATGAGAGTGGGCGACTTGGAGAACTATAAAGAAAAGTTTAATTGTTTTCAAACTTGAAAATAATGAGAACTTGAATCATCCCTCCCTAAACTGACTTTTTGCCACTTCTTTTCCTAACAAATCTGCCAAGTTTTTCAATGCTGTTTTTACAGCATTGAATTTGTTACAAAACATTAAAGTGGAATTAAGTGACCATAAGCTTTTTTAGTAAAAAAAAAGCTTGCTCCAGAATTTAAGCTGTGGTGTTTGATTTGATCCTTAAATATGCACTTGCACATCATTTTGTGCCAAAACAAGCATGCATGCAGAATATCATGTGTTGCCAAGCAGAGAAACAGCATGGAAGCCTACCTCCTCTATCAAGAGAATCAAAATTTCAGTTTTCTTCCTTAAAAATTATATGTTGCATGAGGTATGGTTCAAAAAACATGCAACTAGCTCTGTAGTGGCCTGATTGAATAAGTGCCTTCCCAGCCCTGGTGATGAACTCTGTATTTCTTCCACAAGTCATGCAGCTAGTTGGTGGGACCTGGATGGAAAGATGGATTCATTTTTATGCTCCTCTATACCTTCAAGACACCTTGGGAGGCAGGAGGATCATGCTGCATGGCTGGGACAAATAAAGATTATGTAAGGGAAAAGTGTTCTCAGCAGGCAGCAGCTGGGAATACAAACCAATGCTCCAACTGATCCTGTGAGTGTAGGAGGAGAGTACACAGGCAGGACACAAAGCCAATGCAAAGAGAAAATAATAGTGTGTTTGAGTTGGCTAGAGTTTTGTTGAAGAGAGGGCTGCACTCTCATCCTCCGCTTGTTCTCTCATTTCTGAAACTGATTTAGGAAATCTGTCCTTGGGTGAAAGGAGCACTCCCTTTGGTCTCAAAGAAACAAACACTGACCAAGTCTCTCTAATCAAAGTTTATAGAAAATTCTGAAATTTGATTTAATTCCAATTGCAAGCTCTGTTCATGAGATTTTCTTGTTTTAAGTTAGGAACCACATTTGAGAGATTTAAATGTCACTATCTTCCCTGCTCTTACTGTCCATAAGCTACAAGAACAATACAGAGGTGTTTTTGTTACTGTACTCTTAATTACTTAATGCAATTACTAAATAAGTGCTCCTTAGAACTTCAGTGAGTTTCCATTTACGACTCCTATACAAAGTCAATGCAAGAATAATTTTATAGAGGCAATCTGATATACTGAGATCAAGATTCACAAATGGAGAAAGGAGTATTGCAGACAGCCCTGACAACTTTGTAGCATAAGCAGGCTGTCTACTCAACAGCACCTCCTTAGAACAGATGTTCCTTGTACACAATTCACAGAGGTCAGGTTTTTCTCATTACACACTTTCAAGGACAAGGAGGGGTCCTGGCTGCAGACCAAGCTGTAAGAACTCCAACTGCTTATCAGCTCTGGATGTGTTTTCTTTCATGTTGCAAGACCCACTAGCCTCCAACATCCACCCAGTGTTTTCATGGCTATGCCGTACAACATTTCAAACACTTAGGATGCTTATGTGATGGGGCACTCTTGAACAACCAAATAAGTGACAGCCCTCTTGCCCTCCCTGCATCTCTCCTGAATATTTCCTTACCACTTCTGAATTTCAGAGTCTTTGATTCTCTCTCAATAGTAGTCTGTGCTCCATTAAGACTGATATCCATGCTTTCTTTGGGGCTGAGCCTAAGGTAGCTGATGGTTCTGTTCTGTGAATTTAAATCCACGGCATGACCATAGGATTTTTGAGAGGTTTTTATGTATTGTTCCTTTCTCTTTTTCTCTCTCCTGTGCTTCACAACTCCTCCTGTTTTGCCTTTATCCTTTCCTCGTTTATCTTCAGGTTCTCATTTAAACCTTCACTCTGAATCATCTGCTGGTTACTTTGATTTTGTTTCTTTTTCAAACTTAATTGATGTTTACCCTACTCTAACACAATTCTTGATTCTGCTCTATTATGACAGGAGAATAAACACCTGACAGTACATGAATAAAAGGTAAAAGATTTATTTAGACAGAAAGTCCATTTCTCTGTCCCTCTTTCCTTCACCGTGACTTTTGAAAAATTTTCTCATCTTCATGGCAACAAAAAAACCTCTCTGAAATTGTTGCACTTCATGTCAAGGTCAGCATGACTGATATCAGGGAACAGCTGTAAAATTAGCTCTTGTGTTTCCTAATACAACATCTATTAATAGACCTAATTATTTTTATATCCAAATGTGTTCGTAAATCAAGCAAATGACACTCATTAAAGCACTTTCATATAAGGAAGCTATTTACCAAACAACTTTTTTTCATATTTCTGCTTTTTTAAAGTCCTTTTATGTAGCATCTTAAATGCAAATATTTCTAATTCTTTAAGGAATATGTGATTCAAATTGTTTGGCCAAACTCTGAGGGCTTGGCTCTTTCTTAATGACTCCTAACATCCCAGCTACTAAAGGCTATACTAAATACAAAATATCATAGCACAGCCCAATAAATTGTTCTCAAAGTGCTTGTTCTCTATGGGCTACCATTACTGACCCAATATAAACATACTCTATCTCCCTTGGCAGAAACTACATTTAAAGTGTCCTGTTTATATGCTTTGATTTTGAGAACAAAAGAGTGTCCATGTAAATTCCTGTGTTTGTTTAACCTATTTACATGCTAAACAGCCACACTGGTACATACAGAGTGAGGCAGAAAACAAGAAGATAAGAAATACCCAAACAAAGCTGCCTTATTTTTGAACCTTCTTTTTGTATCCTTTTCTCTGTGGTCACAGTCACCAAAAAGCAAAACCCATAACCTGAGGATTTTACCCTTTAGCCCAGCGTTGTGCACCACAAGCTGCTTTGAACCACAAGGAGGCAAGTGCTGAAACCCTGTCTCTCTCTTGCAGAAAGAATTACATGTGGTTCCTGTACCTCACAAGGTACATATGATTCCAGATCAGAATAATCCCTGTAAAAATCTATAGAAGAGAAGGAAAATACAGGAATGGAAGTGACCTTTTACAGTGACAAACCATCCATAAATGCTGATGTGGAAATCAATGCTTCATATGAGAAAGCACTTGCCTGTAATGTTTGAGACTGCATAAGAGCTAAATTTTGATTCCAAACCACAAAAGCTGGCATTCTCTTTCCCTACCCACTTCCCCAAGACAAGGAAAATCCCTAATGGCTGCAATTACCTTTTCTCACACCACTGAAAATTCAGATATTCTATCATCTGGCACCTGCACAAACCAGAGTGGGAGATTTTCAGGCATTTAGACACCAAGTAGTTGCCACAGTTTATGATAGCCTATTACTCAGTGAAAGAACAGTTTACAGTGTCTATTGGCTAAACTCTTAATATTCTGGATTTCTTGAGCAAAGACTGACGGGTTTTAAAGATTAGTTACACATTTGCCTTCATGGTGGGGATTATCACCTTCCCTGATAGGTGAACTCACCCAATATTTGCCTTCACCACTCTAGTGAAACATCAGTGGCACAGTGTTATTGTAAGGACTCAGAGAACCAAGAAATTCAGTAGATGACATATTTTCTCTCCTGCAAGATATGTGTGGTTTAACAGGAGCAGATAACTCAAAATGAATATTACCAACTTTATCCACAAAATGTCAAGAGTGTCTGAAACAAGTGGAGCTAAGCCAATACAAATTCATCATCATTCTATTCAAGTTTTCTGGTATTTTCAAATAGGTATTTGTTTTCTGTATTACTGGAGCTTTGAATAAAGAATGCTTAGGTTAATATTTCATCCTCTAGGTCTGAGTCTCATGTGGCCTGCATAATATATGTATATATTTATGTGTATTTTAAGAGTAGTGTGCAATCACAAAGCAAAAATCAGTGAAAGACTTCATCCAAAGACACTGCAAATTCAGGAGTTTTGCAGTTTTTCTATCTGATATGTATTTCTCTTTTAGAACCTAGCCATCCAAAAGTGACCTTATTTGCCCTCTAAAATTAATAGTACCCCCCAATTAACTGTCTCCTTGCTATACACTATGGAAATTATTTTTCACTCACCTTACCGTGGTTTTTTTTTTTCATTTCTTAATTTAGAAGATGCTAAATATCACTAAGTACAGATGAAAACTTCAGGCATCACACATCTGGCCTCTGTAGCATACTGAGAAGTCAGATCACTGTGGGAACTGTACCAAGACAGGCAAAAAAGCCAGTCAGTCCCTTGTGACCAAAGCCACGTGCAAAGTCAAAAAGCTTCCCACAGTCAGAGTTCAAAGAAAACAAAAGAGTAAGGGTTCCTGGATAGTAGCACTGTTTCTGTTGACGTCTCTGCTGTGCCATTTGACACTAGGAAGTGCCATGAGATTTCCCAGAGATAGATCATGGCTCAGTGGCAGATCTGATGGTCACTTGTATCTGGCAATGTGACCTGGAGGCCGTGGGCTGAAGAGAAGCAGACACTGTCACAATTTTCAGGAAGGAAAGCACAAAAATCGCTTCCTTTGCAGATGAGACTTGGAGAATAAAGAGAGTTAGCAGGGGAGTTAACACTGAACTCTTCTGCCAGGCCCTGACTGCAATCCCACTGCTGCCAACGTAAATCAAGAACTACTGTGTTCTGACAGAACATTCAAAACTGAGTTTAAAAGTGGTGGCACCTGGTTTGCTCACCAGTGCTGTCAAACAGCAACAAAATCTTCCCTCACTTTGGAAAAGTAGGGCTTTTTGTTGGAAAGTCCTTTTTGCCCATGTAATAGACCTTTAAGACCTCTGTCGTGGCCAATGTCTCACACTGCACTCCTTCACCTATCCTACTCTGAGCATGAAATTAACAATGTAGTGTCCTGGAATAAGTAAAGAATTTGACAAATCTGCCTCAGGATCTTCAAGTTTTCTATAGAAAAATTCCAGACTGGCTGTTTTGTTTGAATTTAAGCACAATAAAGAGGCATACACTGCAGATGCCTCTTAAAAATAAATATTGTTTTGCTGTAATATAACAAAAAATATTCCAGATTTTGGGGGAAAAAATGGAGAGTTTCACAGTTTTCTCTATCTAGTTATAGATAAAATCATAGGATCATAGAATGGCCTGGGTTGGAAGTTACCTTAAAGATATCTAGTCCCAATTTCCCTGCCAATTACAGGGACAACAGTCACTAAACCAGGTTGCTCAGAGCTCCATTAAGCCTGGCCTTGACCACCAGGGGCACATCCACAGCTTCTCTGAGCAACCTGTTCCAGTGCCTCACCACCTTCTTAGCAAAGAATTCCTATCTAATATCTAATCTAAACCTACTCTCTGCCAGTTTAGAGCCATTCCCCCTTGTCCTGCCACTACATGCTCTTCTAAAAAGTCCCTCTATAACTTTCTGGTAGGAGCTCCCCCCTGGATAGCTGGTGTTGGGGACCCAGAGCTGGATGCAGTGCTGCAGCTGGGATCTCACCAGAGGAAAGTGGGTGAATCACCTCCCCTGCCCTTCTGCCCACACTGCTTTTGATGCAGCCCAGGATGTGGTTGGCTTTCTGGGCTGTGAGCACACATCAATGGCTCACATTCGATTTCTCATCTGCCAGCAACCTCACGTGCTTCTTGGCAGGGCTGCTCTTGCAGCTTTCTGCTCATCCTCCAGGCTGTACTTATAGCAGGAGTTGCCCCAATTCATGTGCAACACCTTGCATTTGGTCTTACAAAGCCTCATGAGGTTCTCAAGCTTGTCCAGGTCCCTCAGGATGGCATGGCATCCTTCAGATCTGGCAACCACACCCCTCAGCTTGCTCTCATCTTCAAACTTGCTGAAGGTGCAATCAACTCCTTCGTCTATACCATTAATGAAGACATTAAATAACACTGTTCCTAATTTGTACCCCAGAGGGACATCTCTTGTCACTGATGTCCATTGGGACTGAGCCTCTGGATGTGGCCATACAACCACTTTCTTATCCATCTAGCAGTCCACTCATCAAATCCATCTCTCTCCAATTTAGAAAGAAGGGTATTGTAGAAAACTGTGTCAAGGGCTTTACAGAAGTCCAGATAAATAACATCCACCACCCTCCCTATGCCCACTGATGTAATCACTCCATCACAGAAGGCCACTAGATTTGAGTTTCTTATGCATTGAAATTAAATTATAATAGTACATAGGCAGTTTCAATGGAGGATCTTTAGAAACGTTAGGAGGTGATACAAGTTATTAATTTAATATCTGCAAAAAGGTAATTCATAGACATGGTACTGCTGCTTCAGGTCCCTCACCATAGCTGCATCTTGCCCACATCTTTCCACTTGTCCAGCTGTTGCTATTTTCAGTTCTTCTCTGCACACCTGAAACTGGGTGGAAGATTGGTCATTGCACCATAGGTCAACTCAACATACCATGCAAAATCCAGCCATGTTTACCTCTAGTGATGGGATTTTAATCATGCTGCATCTTGCCCAGAGATAGGGAACAACATGTTCCCAGTCACTTTCTCATGACAATCCATTAATATCAACTGTAGAGATAAAGCTATCCAAGCTGTCCAGCCTTGCTAGAAACCACAGGTCTGTACACACCCTGCATCTTGAGCTTCAGGATTGCCATGGCTCAACATTAGCAAGAAACATTTTTATTAAACAGAAGTCTGTCCTCTGCAGGCAAACATTTCCAGAGGAAGGAGCTATTAATCTTTGCAACTAAAATCTTAACTTCTTTTGTCCTAGGATTCACGTCACATTCTTTTTCTTCTAGCTTCTATCTCCATGTTTCCTATTCCCTTAGAAATGGGTTGTCATTGAAAGCTCATATACAACAATTCCACGAAGAACAAAGTTACATAAGCTATCTTCCTCACCAGTCACTGCTAAAATGAAAATAAGTCAAAATTCAAGTAGCATAAAAATGAAGCAATTTACTGTTGTTCCCTTTCATTCATTAAACTCCTAATCTGTAAACAGTGTTAGGGTAAATTTGTTTCCCAAATTCATAGTGAACATAGAAATTTCACAAATTATTACTTTGATCCATTATGTTGTATATCAATTCTATGTCTTACTCAAGGAAAATGTTTTTTAAGTGTGACATCGAATATCAATTCCATTGAGCACGAAGAAACAGATATTCTAGCATCAGTACCAAGAAAAGTGTTTAGCAGAACACAGATACCATAGCTAGTTGTTTTGTTCTTAATTTACAGCAACCTAAGGTAAAAGAGAGTCCACTTTAATCTTATCTTTAAAATTTTCTTAGCTATTTCATTGTGCTACTTAAAAGAAAAATTAAAGAGTTGAACAATCTCATGTTTAATTTTGTTTCCAGAGAAACTAAAACACATTTTTCAATCCCAGCAGAAGCAAAGCCAAATTGATTATTATACTGATTTCTTCTATAATCAAAGAAAACTGTTACATTTACATCCTTACAAATGAAATGGAAGATCAGGAATTTTTACGAGGTCTTTTATTACACAAATGTGATTAAACACTAAATGTTTGGCAAAATAATGATTATGTGAATAAATATGTGCCATTTATAGTTACAGACTAGAGATTTTTGTCTGATTTAATTGTTTTTGTCATACTATCAAAGAACAGAAGCAGTGCTGTGAGTTACATGACCAATCAACAGAATATGGAGCAGCTGGAGCAACTTAAACATGTCTGGGAAGTGTTTGTCTGGACTATTGATCAAACATGGCAAACAAATGCAGCAGTTCAGAAGTAGTTAATTGGCCATTAAGCAAAAACTGTAGCTGGACTTACATTCCAGGTCAAGCTGAGCTGCACAAGATAGGACTTGTTCAGACAAAGATATTCTCTCACATCAAGGCTGGCAGGCAGTCTTGAAAGGGCTCTAGCTTGCATCCCACTGGATTACTGAAGATTAAAGTAGTGTTTCAGCCAAGTGTTCTCCCCTGGTGCTACTCATTTAAAAGAGGTTAGGAACAGCAATGTATATACAGCTCAATCTATTCACCATTGGGTGCTAAGTGAGTTCCTTTTATGCATAACCCATTTGGCTTTCTGGCAAAAAAATGAAACAGAGATATTCTGAAACCTTCAATCAGCTCTGCTTTCTGCATCTCTTGCTCAAGAGGAGCAATTTCTTTTTATATTCCTGATTGTGCATATATATATATATATATATATATATATATGATTTTCTCATTATATATGTATATTTATAACTTCTGTGTATTTTCAGAAACTAGGAATCAAATACTCTTCCCATATTTTATTTAACAGGAAAAAAATTGTTTATCTCATAAAGCTCTGCAAAATAATCAAGAATGCAAGTCTTTGACATTATTGTTGGATAGCTCCTCTTACAGTTTCATTTCAAGGCAGTCAAAAGGGTTTCACTAAACTGGTTCAAGATTAAAATTTGCTCAGATGATGCTCCAATGATCAACCTAATTTGCTAAAGTGCTTTTCAATTTTAAATGCATTTCCAAGTATTGTGCAGAGAAAATTGCAGAATCTTGTTTATGCTCATTCATTCATCAGTAAACACTTTTCTCTGACTACTCTTCAATGATATCAATGTTTTGTTTTTTTCTGAAGCACAGCATTTTAGAGTGAAGATTTCTTTCTTTACTATGAATAATCTTTTATCATTACCTGCTTTTTTTATATAGCAGCAAAATACATATAATGAATTTTGCAGTTCTTTTTCCCTCCAAACACTTTCCAAATGGGAAAAATGTGTTACTTAACAGTAGCTAAAAAGCTTACTTTTTCACTTTAGACATCTTCTTCCTTTCTTTAGTCATAACACAAACATATTTTTTGTGCTATAGCTACCAGGATCCTTTCAAATCCGAGTTGGACAGGAATCATTCCCAGCTGTGACAGGACCACAGCCCTTGCCCTCAGGAGGCCTGGTGGGATCACTGTTTTCTTGGGAACCACAAAGTCTCATACCAGCCCTATCTCCCAGCTAGCACAGCCACAAAGAAACAAGAGAGCATCATTTCTCAGGTCTAACCTCCCATGTGCATATTCAAAACAGACAAAAAAGTCAGTGTGAGAATGGGTCTGCTCCTTGATTTCAGATCCCAGCCTGCTGCATTCAGTAAGGTGAACATCAGGGAGACTTTGACTTTTCTCTAGGTACCTCTGCAAATCAACTTGCCCAAAGGAAGGGTCCCCATCAAACAAATTGAGAATCAGAATATGTAGGTAATTTTTTTTATGCAGCAGTGTCAGATACCTTCTTCTTGCACTTGTCCCTCTCCAGAAATACTTACAGCCTTCTCAGAAGCAGAAAGATGCCTCTTCACCTCTGGTGTTAAACATTTGGAATGTCTTTTCCAAAGTCTATCTCTGGATAGTGTGAATATTAACTTTTAGCTTAGTCTGAACAGCAAGCCACATTTGTTTATCCCTCTTCCCCTCCAAGGAGAAAGCAACAAAAAGAAAGAAAGTAAGTTCACTCAGAGTTTATTTTTTTCATGATGTTACTTTCTTGCTATTAGAGATTGTCTGAACTGTCGTTTTAGAGGTGCTTTGGAGACACAACAAATACCAAATAAAAAACAAAGCTTGTGAAACAAACCAAAAAAGGTTTTTTATTACCTCATCTTCACTGGTGTTAGTAGTCATTATCACATCTTATGAGAACAGACTAGAAGAATGATATTTTACTGCATGGTTCCTTGCCCACTGCCCTCTATTGTCACAATGCTTAACTGTATAAAATAAACACTGAAGCTTACCAACACCTGAGCTGATTTTTTTTGAAGTGGTAAACTTGTTTTGGACCCCCATATGTTTAAATTTTCAGTGTAAGGTGGATACTTCACTGACATTACCATAACAGAAAGAATAAGTGTACCTGACAGGAGAAATTGCTGGTGCAGAGTTGAGCCTGTTGAGCCAGAGTAGGCTGGTGCTTAGGAATTCATTCTCAAGAACAGACATGTCAACAAAACCTAAGCACTTAAATAAACAGGAGATGCAAAAAATATACAAAAGAGGAATTTAAACAAAGGAATAAATATTGCTAGACTGTTTTGCAACTGCTGCCTCCAGTTAACTTTCATCAGAGCTAACACGCAAAGGAGCAAAGTGATGAGAATAAATTATCAGTCAAACTCTGAACTGAGAAGTCTTTAGTGCTTGTCTTCATTTCAGAGCAAGCTCATTGCACATATTTGGCAGATCTGCTAGACAAAATTATCACGTTCCCTGGGCTTCCAGAAAGGTTATGAAAATCAACTTGAAATAATAATAGGAAAAAACACACTCCTCACAGAAACTTCAAAGCAACAATAACAAAACTTGTGATTTTTCATTATGAGAAAATCAGCCATTGAAGTAATCCCCTCTAGAAGTGGTGGATTCTTCAACATTGGAATCTTTTAAAATTAAGCTGGACAAAGCAGTTCATCTTTTCTAGACCATGGTTTTTTACAAGTAAAGTTGGACCAGGTGATCCTTGAGATTTCCTTCAACCTAGTATTCTGTGACTATGAAATAGGGTACATGTACAAGCTGGAAAACATAAGCCAAAGAATAGTTAAACAACATGTTTTAGAGGTGGCATTACATTTCAATATGTTAGTCTTGGCTAAGTTCTGACCTCAATCTGATTTTAACATTTTAGGACAAATCACATTATTAATTATAAGCGTGGTTTTTACTTATAACAATAATCAAATTTTTTGCTATTTCCACTGCTGAGTATTAGTATAGTCAGTGAAATTGTCAGAAATCCTATTTGCAGGAGGACACTATGACAGAATTTACTGTCAAATTTTCATATTCAGCTGCCAGAAACGAATTCAGAAAAGACAGTCGTGACTTCTCCTAAAAATGAGAGTTAATTTTTTAATCCTTCTGTCTAACAATTTCAGTTGGTGGCCATTAAACTGCTCTGAAACTTGTGTGAGGCCCTGCAGCAGGAGTCATCAGGGCTCCTTCTTAGTCACAGTGATCTCAAACTTCATGGACTTCACCCTTGTATTTTTTCACTTTTAAGCCATTCCATCAGCTGAAATTTTTGCTCAACAAAAGTTGAGCACAACTCCTGCCTGGCCTCCTTCCCCGTGCAGCAAACCCACAGAGAAATAAAATCTCTTTCAGCCTGATGTCATACCATAGCAAGACAGGTCTGTGCTCTCTGCTTGCACGCTTATAAATGTCTCTGTAAGTGTCAAAGAATGTGTGCCTCTGATATACCTATATCAGCAATTAGTGGGAAATACTTTTTCCCATTCTCCCCAATCACTTCATAATTCAAACATTTAAAAGTCTGTATTCTTTCAGCCTTTTAGCAGCTTGTGCTGGAAGAATAATCTTCACAATATTTTATGGAGTTCTCACATTTTTTACATCTCCTAATACTGTAATATTCTGCACTCTTACCTCTCAAATGTTTGAGAATGTTAATTCACAAGGGAAACAAAAAGAAAAAGACATAACAGAGACCTTTTTCTGGCACCACACCTGGTTAAGATATTTGCACCGGATTTATTAATCCAGATTTCAATAACATCAAAGCAAGTGGCAATGCTTTCCAGAAAGGGGCACCATATGAACATTACAATGTGCAGTTAATGCTCTTCAACCTCTTTATTTGCCCAGGTATTCTCAGTGATCATTCTTACTCACATTCAACCCCTTCAGGCAGTGAGAAGCATCATTTTGGAAGATGTTTTCAGTTAAATGAGAAACATGTGTTAGCTGTCTTCATTTCCACTCCTGCTCAACACTGACCCAAAAAATATGGGTAATAATTTGGGTAGTCATCCTCAGGACATGCAGGGTCAAATTTGAAAAAGCCCTTCCTCATTAGTATGCACAATTCTGCTTTCCCTGGCACTCCTACCCAGCATTTGTGGATTACATCAATGTCATCTCTTCATATATGTTGAAAAAAAATGTCTTAATAAGACTCAATCACAAGGAAAAAGGTGTCCTTTATACTATCCTACATATTGCTCCTGAATTCTACTGGAAGAATAAAGTATAAATTACTGCATATTTAAAAGCATTTAGCCAAGAGTGAAACAACTGCAGGTCAGCCAAAGGCTTTATTTTCATTTACTTGCCTCTTCCAATAATGAACCCCATCAAGAGTCATAGGGAATCCCAGTTTCTCAAACTAGACTCACCAATGTGATAACCCTTCAAAGGAGATGGTCTGATCTTTTGGGCAAAGCACATTAAAATATAATGTTAGGAATCAATACCACCCTTGCTTGTTGTGGTCCTGGTGTCCTCTTCTTTCTCCAGTGGTTCCCACTGATTCAGGCACACAGAACCCACAGCAAGGCAAACAAAAGCCTTTCTTTTACACTGTTCTGCTTCATCCCATAGAAAAGCATGCTGCAGCATATCCCCTCACTGCCCTGACAGCAAAGCATTTACAGAGAGGAGGTAGTAGCTGCAGTCACTCATCAGGTTGAGGAGGTTATTTTATTTTGTGACAGAGGGTTATTTAAAATGTTTTGCAGTAAATGTAATTTAATGTCAAGACTGTCATTCACTTGGTGGTGATGGTGTCTCTACAACAGACAACAGGAGTTACTCTTTGGGCAAATGGATGTGCAGTAAGAATTCCTGAGTGCTCTTGAGAACTCCAGAGTCAAATAAATTATTTCAAGATGTCCTTTCAGCCAAAACATATTGCACTAAGTATCATCCCAGATTCCTAACCAGAGTTCTGTTTACAAAACTGCCTTGCTCAAGTATAGTTTCATCTTCTTTTTGCCCATCCAACCATTAAGCATTCTTCGAAGCAGTTCTGCAGGCACAAATGTTGAGAATTGTGAAGAAGTATGGGCTTGTCTGTGTGCTTTTAAGCTCACTGAAAGAAGACAGCAGAAGAGTAAAAGCTGTGAGACAGTGAAGGAGTTTTCATCTGTCACTGCTTGCCAGAGAGATACAGATAATCCATCCTAAAGTCTTGGGCTCTCATTCCTGGCAGTACAAGTACACGCTTCACTCTCCAGCATTAAAGGTTTAGGGATTGGTGAGAGGAAACTGCTTTAAAGAAATCCATTGCTAGTAACACTTGTAGTGTAATTTCCATGTGCTCTGCCACTGACATTACATGGTAGGCTAGCCATGAGAATAAAAACCATCCTCATGAGGAAAACAAAGACTTTCAGCATAAATCTATAAAAGGAAAGGGAAATATATTTAAACATGACTATAATTCATAGCCACATCCAAAACCAGACATAAAAATAAATTTGTCTTTTTATTGATTGAAAGCTTTAGTGAGCACAATAAGCTGTTAAAGAAATCTAGAGGCTTTTTGTTATGTGCCAAATGTTAATTCTGTTGAACTGAAACAATAAATTTCCAAAAGAAGCAGAATTTGCTCCTAGGACTATGTAAATTCCAAACCACTGTTTTCATGATACACTACTTCTTGTAGATAGGATGAACTAAGTTCCATTCTGATTTAGTGCTTACTCGATGAAATGTGATTCTCCTTTTCTACAACTTCGTTTTTTAAATTTACTCTATCTCCTCTTTCAATTATTTCATGTATGCCTATTTTTGTCTGCAATGATATTCTTTTTATTCTGCATTTTTTTGTGGACATAAATCAGCATAGATAAGAGAGTTAAGCCAGCATTATGAGTCAGTTAAAGTGCATTTAGCCTGCCAACAGTCTGATAACATTTGTATTTGGTACCCAGTTTTGTCTTTCTGCTCAGGAAGGTCATTCAGAGCTTTAGGAGAATGATAAAACTGTTTATTCATTTTCCAGTGTATCCCAGGCCAGCATCTGTTCCTGATATATGTACCAGTTTTATTGTTTAGGACAGCTATCCAAACACTGTACTGTAAAAATGTAGTTAGAATTTATAGTTGAAATGTGTCATGGCAAGAACACTGATTTTTTTCTGTTTCTGAGGGAGTATTATATAAATATTCTTAAATCAGTAAAGTTCACTCAAATGTAACCCAGAACAACACAGGCTTTAAATCCAATGAGACATTTGTAGCTTCACTTCCATTCTTCTTGCCACTTGGTCTGACCTAGAGGCAACCTAGTGCTCTCAGACACGAGACTGTTCTGAATTTAGCCTTTCTGGGGCAAATCTGTTTTACCATTGCACAATGACTGCATGTGTTTGAAACAGTATGCATATATTTTGTAAATGTATATTTGAATGATGCATGTGCTTTTGCATTTTCCTCAACACAGCAGGCAACTGCTCCATTTGATAACTGTTGGCATAGCAAGGGCATGAATTTGTCTCAGCAACTTCTCTCTGCAGTGTGAAAGCCAACACTCACCAGCAGCAGTCCAACAGCTCTGTGGGTATTAATCCACTGTCTTTTTGGTAGTCCCCTTCCAAAGAGTCACTGTGTAAAAGGGCCAAGTAACTCACATATCTGTCATGGTCCTTCTAACGCATAACCAAGGGCAGAGGAAGGGTCTGTCACAGCTTTCAAAGTCCAAAATAAGGAGTCTGGCATTCAGACCGTAGTTTGGGACTCAAAACCTTCTGCAAGAAAGAAAAGTCCTTCCCAAAGGAAAAAGGGGAAGAACATGTAATGTATACTGAAGGGAAAAAACCATCCTTAGAAAATGTATAACAGTTATTGTCATCTTTAGAAAGGAAACAGAGCATAAAGAGATAGTTCTTCTGAAGATGAGAGCCTATGAAAGCTCTGAAACTGAAAGAAACCTCATTGAGGTCAATAGTGTCTCTATTAATTGTCCTCTTTTGAAGATCAGCACCCTCTTACTCTGGTCTCAATAAAGTGGCAGATCCACACCTGTCTCCAGGAGCTATTACTTACAAAGGCAGCAGTTTACTAATTAGGTGGAAGTAAAGGAAAAAAGGAGAAAGAGTGGAGAGGTAGATGTGCACATCCTTACAAGGTAACATCACAAATTATACTTACCAAAAACAAATATTTTTGGTGATTTTTGAAATATTTACAGTCTGTTGTATTCCTTCTAAACACTGAGCAACCTCAATCTACTTCACAGTTTTCATGCTACCATCCCACATCCCATCAGTTGCTGTAAATGTTTTTAAAACCCTCATTTTCAAAAAGAACAATATAATAAATCTCTTTCCTTACAGCACCTCCTAAGAGCCATGATGTGTTGTCAGTTTATTTTGGTTGGTCTCCAACATGCAAGACAGAGAGAAACTTACTTCAGACTAAAAGTTTTGTTTGAATAACTAAAAGTCTGGGCTGTACTACAATGGATTTTAGGTAATGGAATGGAAATATATTTCATCACAATACCCTTGAATGTGTTTTGTATTTGTTACAGTGATGGGCAAAATGGGTAAAACCCAGCCTATGACTGAAAGGGAAAAATTTTATAAATCCTGAAGGTTACTAATCAAACTTTTTCTTGGTTTAGTGACATCATTATTTCAAAAAATCAAGTACAATTTCATAAAAGTATCTTCAATGCTAAATACAAATTTATAATTATTTTCCTAATTAAGCTATTTTTAAAAGAATATATTCAGCATTGAATAGATTGCTGCCCACTCAGGAGCTTAGTAGACAGTGAGATTTGTTATAATATCTCAAAACGACTACTAGATAATTTATATTTCTCAATGAGCTTGAGAGATGTTAACAGTATTCAAATAATTATTAAAAAACAAAGGTTTGTATTATATAATTTATTCCACAATCAGGAATTTCCACATCTTGTCAAACAATGATGAACCTAATAATGATCAGACACTTGGAGATTAACTTTCCTATTCTTCAGGCAGCTTCTTCTCTGACTAAGATCATGCAAATTTTTAAGGGCTTCCAGATCAGAGGACTACCAGCACATACAAAGACTCATTATTAAATTTCTCAACTGTCTTTGAGCTGAAGACAATAAAGATATAAGTGAAGTGACATCTTCAAACTTTTTTTATGATATTACATATCCAAGAAGTTGCTATACTTCAAACAGAGCTTTACACAGGAGTTTTTGCAAATCAAGAGTGGGAATCTATAAATATCTACATTTGCATATGTGTATTTGTATGTTTATTAAATATCTGTAGCTATAGGGCTGACATAGCACACATTTTTGTTCTAAACAAACACTGCTGTGAAAGTAAGTCTTCTCTGTGAGGGGAAGCTATTTCTGCTCCCCAAAAGCATTTTGCTCTACATCTTTTCATCCTTGCAGTATGTAATGAATAGCAGTTTGCAGCACACAGCAGAATATATTCCCTCTGGAACAGTTCCATGCTTGTAAAACATCTCTTTTCCTCTCAAACACCATTAATTCCAGAAATATAAAAGCCTAGTTACACATACATCCTCCTATTCCACTTTAATGACCCACAAAAGAAGCAACACTAAATACTAAAAGCTATAACCAAATTTTGTTAGATGGAAATTCAGTACCTAAATTCTAAACTGCCAAGGAGGATATGACACACACACCTGTAGAAGAGTCAGACTTCATTCATACTGCTGTGTGTAAACACACAAAAACACATTACTGCAATTAGAAAAATATTCAGCACTGTATTCGGTGACAACTGACTTACAAGATATTGTAAGCTTAATAAAAAGCCATATTTAGAGTTTCCTACAGGACAGACTGTTTCTTGCCCTGAGACAATATCTGGGCTATAGAGTGAATAAGCTGTGTCTGCCAGTTGGTGATGTGTTTGACATACAGGACTGCTAAAACCAGGGAGATGGGTGATAGGAGTCAGAATAGTCTCATTTCAAAAGCAGCTCAGAAATGCTGTCCCCAGTTTCCAGCAAGCACCATGCTAGCCACTTTCACAATTTCCTTCAAAGCTGGATTCCCTGTTTGTTATTTCTGGTCTGCAGGAGCTCTGAGCTCTCACACCTGACAGTTCTGTAAAAGCTCTCCTCTAAAAATATGAACATTGTGAGGCATTCAGAGTGGCTTGACCTGTCTTAAAATTTCAGCTTTCTTTCTGCAATCTATGTGTAAAGGGGGGTGGATGACCCATGTGTTGGACAAAGCATTTAATTTGCTGTGAGATCTCACAGCAAAAATGGCAAAGAAATTATTAGGACGTGCAGTTCTTGGCTTCATTTCCATGTACTAACACTGTGATGACTGCAAAAATCCCCACCCTCCTTCAGATTACTCCACCTCTTCTTCTAATTGCTCCTTATTTTCTACTTAGACTCTGATTCTTGTTCTTATCACCTTATCACAGAGGCCCCTGCCCTGTGTTGTGATCTTATTAGCTTCTCTATCCTCAACACTCTCATCTCTGTTGTTCCTCCTCTGTGTTCCTATTTTTTCTCCAATTTTAAACTCCCCCATGTCTTCCTGAGGTCCTCTAACCTCCTCTGGTAATCCTTATCTCTGTCCATGAGTAACCCTGACAGCATGGAGAAGCAGTTTCACCATGTCAGGAGGTCCCAAAAAAGTGGGAAAAGCGTTTAAAAGGAAAGTACTACTCAGGCCAGCTGCAGATTAGGTTGTTGTGTTAAAGAAAATATTTGCTCTATGATTGCTGCAGAAGCACCAGGGGGGAGGATGGAGCATTTGTGCTGCACACGGGTATAACACTGCACTTGTATTTCTGTCAAATTTTTAACAAACTGGTAAGATTTTTAACAGCTACACTAGGATGGCATGTTTTTTTGCCCAAGGTCAAGTTCCTACTGTTGTGAATTTAGGCACTAGAAACTCTCAGAATTATTATCCCTTTCCACTCAGCAAAACAAGGCTTGCTTTAGTCCAATCTCAATTTAAAAAACAATCAAGCTAAATTCTTCTTGTCCCACTGTCAGGAGGAGGCAATTTGAGGCAGAGAGCTGCCGTGGAAGATGTGGTGGTGGTGGTACAAATGTTCCATGAGAGCAGAGCCACAGGCTGATGCTCTGGCACTTTGGATGAGGAGCATGGGACTGCATGCCTTTGAGGAGTGCAGAAAGAGAGATGCTTTTCATCCCTCCTGCCTCACACCAGCATCAGCTCTTCACACAGCAAGTCTGAATCCAGTATTTTGTAACACATCAGCTGCTGGTTTTATGTAAGCACAGCCACTCAGAATATCTGCACTATACTCTGCTCTGTGAGAGCTCGTTAGCCCAAATCTGGTGCTTCAGTGACCAATGTGTGTTCTGGTTTGAAGGACAGGTGTCTGCCAATAAAGGCAGAGGCTTCTCTTTGAAATGGAGAATGTAAAACCCTCCCTCCAAATTATTATAATTTTGAAATTAAGGGGCTCTCAGACAAAGATATGGGAACTAGGAATAACAGTTTACTAGGAAAATTAAAATAGGAATATGGTATTATAAAGAAGAAATCCAAAACGTTGACAGAGTCAGAATACAACCTGACACCTTGTCAGTCAGTGTGTTGGTAGCAGTCCCCTTGCAGTGGCAGATGTGGTTCTGTTGAAGCAGTGCTCCTGTAGAAGGGTGAAGTTTTCCTGTGAATGTCCAGGGATGATATGGAAAGGTCTGGCTTTCCTCTGGAATCCAGTGGAGAGAAGGTATCTTGGTGTCCAAAATCTCAGTTTTTATCTAGTAGGAAAAGCTGGAGCATCTCCCAGTGGGATGATGTAATTTTACCAGTCATGCAGTGGGACTCAATGGGCCAGCAGCAGATGATATCTTCCTGGAGGAAGGATGGGTTGTGGAAAAGATAAAGATGATTGCCCCACCTGGTTTTAAAGATGGCCCATTAGCAGATGGTATGTGCCACAGAGATAAGGGTCACTGCCCCACCCAGCTTCAAGAGATGGTGATAGAATACACATTTCTGCCACATCCTGTATTGCAACCCAAGACAATGTGCTAGTAGGACCAGTGTGTCAGAAAGCACAGGCACTGAACAGGTTCTCTGGGTGTAACTCTTGGCAGCTGCACCTCAGCTAAATCCTGTTGGATCCATGTTAAATCCCTTCAGTGCCTGCAAGTACCTCTGCTTCATAGTGGCAGTATCATCACCCTCTCCTGTCCTTTCAGCAGTGCCAAAGTTACCCAAATGTTTCACCTAATTTTTTCCTACCTTTATACCCCAGCACTGAATAATCTGGCATAGATTCTAAATCAATTCAACTAATTAAAATTTCATGTGATAGAATCTAAGAAATCCACTTTATTTTTAAGAGAATGTTCTGATCAGGAAGTCATTGGAGCTTTTTTGCCCACTAAAAGTATCACTTTGCTTTCAATTCTTCCATGAGGAAAAATGATAGCTGTATTTTACCTCATCCATTTCCCCTACTAGGTGAATCCTGAAAATACTTGGAGTTCGCCCTAACTTATTACACCATTCTTCATACTACAAACATCAGGGCACAATTTCTCCATTCAGCAAAGTTAATTTCTTCATGATATAAGCAAATGCAATTCCCTGCAGATTTAGTGAAATTGTCAAATTCATTACTGCCAAGTCTGGATAAATTCAGCTTTGGATAAAGAACATAAAAGGAAGAGTGCAAAAAAGAAAGTCATGGGGGGCATATTTCAAGCAAAGATACTAAGATACTAACAATTAATAAGCAATATGGACTGTCATGAATAGAATGATTTTTTATTTGGTTCAATCATCATCTGTGATAAACAGTCCAACTCTAGAATAAGTAGATCAGTTCAACTTTTAAATGCAGTGTGTGGCAAAGATGTTTGAGAGACTTGAAATGATTGACAGCCAAAGTTTCCACTGAAAATTCAGAGAAAATTAAAATTTCCTTGAAGAAAGGTAAAGAAACATTCTCTGAAGTACCTGTAGCTCCAAATTATGTAAGGTTTTGTTCTGTTTTTCACATGTTCCTGTTACAAATCTTGAGAAACAGGGCACCTTGAGAACAGAAAATTTGACACCTGGAAGGAGGAGAAAATTAAGCCTGTTTGAGAACTAGTGGAAAACTTTTGTATGCTTGGTGAAAGAAATATGTATAAATAAAGCTACTGGGGAAAGGGAGAGGAATCAAGAAGCATAAGTTAAATGTTTTGGTTGCAGTAGGCAGAAAGAAATTACTTCAGTAAGATACTGAGAAAAAGCCACAAGTTACTCCAGTAAATGCAGATTTAAAGAAGGAAAAGTGAAGGTAGTACAGAGCAGTAAAGGTCAGCTTTTCCTCAAAGAATGCTTCCCAGAATTCAGCTAAAAATGAATGTATTAATATTATTTCTTTCTCTTTTGACATGAGATGAGGACATGGAAGAAAAGAAACTGAGGTTGGCAACAGATGGTAATTGCTTTGTGCAAGAAATTGGGAGAGCTTCTGAACTTAGGGAGATGATAGATGATGGAAAAAAAAATAAGATGCAGCATTAGCATCCAGTCTTATAATCCTCAAGGCCAAACATCCTGACATGTTAGCAAGCCCTGGTATCACTGGGATAAAATACTGTGTTTCTCGAGTAACTCTGGAAAGAACAGAATTTTTAAACAAAGGGGTTTTTTTTCTCATTGTAATGAGTTATGGCTCTGGACAAATCTTCAAATTCAAGTTGCACACTGCTGAGTCTACTTATCATCTTTGAAAGACTTCTTGGTTCTTCTTCCTTTTTAGTATAAAAACTCAGCTGGGCTTAATTAACAAATAAAAACTATTTGTCTTAAGCTTTTATTTGCAATATCCCCATGTCCTGGAGTCCTGAACACTAAAAGCAGACAGGTAGGTAATTATCCTGCCCAGTTCTTCACAGATGGGTCTGCATGCAGAGCCCCAGACATGTTCTGTACAGCACCAGCGACAGAAAACCAGGAAAACTGCTACCAGAGCTCGCTCTTTCACTCCACACATATTCCAGAACAATATCTGGGGTCTGAATCTATCTCACTGCCCTCCTGGAGACTGATGGTCAGTGAATAAAAAATTAGAACAAAGTCAGCCTAGAAAGCCAAAGGGTTGTTTTTTTTCCTTAGCAAACAAAACTTTTAAAATAACTCATTTTATGTGATTTTTAGCCGGGTGTATCCAAGTTAATTTAAAACATTTGTGAACCCTAACAACCCTTTTAACAAACACAGTGAAGTTTGTTAAGAAACCTAAAAGAGGCAAGTTTCACTTGATTTTTAGCAGAAGTTTGGCTGAATCTCAAACACAACTTCACGATGCACATAGCAGCAGTGACAAAGGCATAAAACATCAGGGTTTCAAAATAGTCTTGTGGCTCTCCTCTACTGCTCAGTTTTCCCATTTTTACAAAATCAATAGCAAAATTTAAGTTCTGATCTTTCCTTGGTTTCCAACCCCGTCTTCTTTTTATCTTCTTAGTTTCATTACAATATAAGATATTTATTCCTGAATATCTCACAAGTCTTATACATTGAGATTTCTAGACCAGAATAAAAATTTCAACATTTTAGATCCCTTAGAGAAGCACCTTTATTGAACCTGAAGACAGCAGGCGGCTCATGCACATTAGTCTTCATTAATTTGTTTTCCCATATTTCTTCTTACTGTTTAATCTGGGAATAATTCCCAGTCACATTTTAGGTACTATTCCAAACTAGAGGCTTAAAAGTTTCCACTGAATCCAATTGTTCAAAATACAGACATATATCTATTGTCCTACCAAAAATTAAATTTGTATTTGCAAGATATACATAAGTAGGTGATTCATATAGAAAAACTGGCAATTTTAAAGTTAATTTCTTACCATGATTTCTGTACCAGACCTTGAGAGTTTCTCATCATCTATATATAACTTAGGCCATAAGAAAGAAAGAAGTTCCTTTTGAAAAGACAGACTTTCTATTAATATTAATTTTATTCTTTAGAGTTAATTCTGAGGATTTCTTCACTTTTGTTGCTGAACATAGTGAGGTTTCTGACTTTTGAGTGAAAGGTTTTTAATATAAAAATATAGTGTTCAAATCGTTCTTTTAAGAAACACCTCACTTCTATTTGAAGGATTACAATTCTCCAGTGATTCAGTGTTGCATTTATGTCTCTATAAGCTGTATAAAAAATTATTACACTGCAATAAATATTGGGCTGCTTTATGTCTGAAATGCATAAATATTTTTGTTATTGTTTATTGTTTTTGTTGTATTATAATAAATTGTTTTCAAGGCTTTTGTCTACTCATTAGCCTCACTGAAAACATCTGAAACTGTATGCCATTTTCAGACAATTTGACAGATAGATAGTAGCTCTAAGAGCAAACTTCATGATGCCTATTTCCTCTGACCAGGCAAGAAGCATGTTTATGCTCTTCCATTAATATTTAGGTTATATAGGGAATAGAATATAGAATAAAGGATGAAGTTGGAAATTAATGTACTGTGAGATAAGGGAGAAACATTGCCTCCTTAAAATATAAATATACATATATTTCTGTCCCTTAGACATTGTTTGTTTCTTCAGTCACTCAGCACTGCTTCTTCAATTAGGGGTAATTTCAGACAGGGACAGTGCCCAGACAAATGGCATAAAGGGGGCAAGGAATATGCATTTTTACAGAAAACAAAGGATGAGAGAAAATAGGTAATTACTTGGATTATTCTAAACACTACTTGTATGACTCAAATTACCAAGATAATCATGTTAGGAATTAGTGTTTATATCATAATTTCAAACTGAATCTTTCCCATTCTTTATCTATTACATGCATTTGTGTCTGGGCTCATGATACATCTGAGATCTTAAAACCACTCAGAATCTGCAACAGCACCACAATGGCTGAGTAGCTCATACCACACACTGAGAATTTCAGCAAACTGAAACCAAGTCATTTCCTTGAGATTCTGCACAAAGTCTTGCTCCCCAAGTCCCAAACTAAGAATTTAAATTGGAAAATAATGCACTTCATTAAGTTGTTCCATTTAAGTCCCTGGAGTTAAGTGGAATAATTTTGAGTCACTGTGAAAATGCCTCATTTTGACACACATTTAAAACATTAGTACATGGTAAAAAGAGAACAGCCAATCCCATGTTCATCCATTTGTGGTAGCTAGACTGCACCTTTGGTCCATGCTCCCTGATCATGGGTCTTACTGCAGAGCCTATTGCACTGTGTGTGCAACTGAAATTCTGGAGAGAGCACTGGAGGGTTTTCTTGCTGTCCTAGTGAATGAGGAGGTCAGAACTTCACAAATTTCCTAATTAGATGTCACATTTTGACTAGAGCTTGCTTGAGTTTCATTTTTATAACACATTAGCACAGGTTTATATTCCTAAAAATTGGCAAAACTTCAGGTAAAAAACAGAAAACATCCTGAGCAAAAGGGCAGTTAATACTTTATAAGCATTTAAACTCAAGAAATGTTAACAAGCCACTGCCAAAAAAATATGCAAACACGGGGATTGCAACTGAAATCCAGTCTTATACACTTATAACAGTAGAAACAAGGGAGGGCCTCATGGAAAACTTCTACTGTGGACTAATAGTACATCTAGGTTTTGTAGAGGTCTGAGAGTTAAAACAGGGACCCTTGGGGCAACTACACACGGTACAGAAGTATTTGCTGTGTTTTCCTATTGCTCCCATTGTTTCTTTCCTCTTAACCACCACCTCTTTGCAGTGTAGCATCATCTCTTTCCCACCTTGTCTAGCATCTGTCAGAAAGTTACATCAAATCAGTCATTCTTTAAAAATGTTTTCTACCTGTCTTTCTGGACCTCCCTTCCCCAACCTCTATAATCCTTCAAATATTTCTTCAGCTGTTTCTTCAGATAATTCTTCTGAATTCAATTAAGTGCCATGGTAGACCCTCAAGCCTTGAGAAAAGAAGTGATGCCCTTGAAGTATTTTCTGCAAGATGAAAAGGGAAAAATCTAATAGCCTAAGAAACTCCTGCAGTCGTATAGGCAGGGAATGGGCAGTCTCTGGATATGGCTTCCTTTTGATCATCAAAACACAGATTTATTGTTTCACTTACCAGTTTTAGGGGGGTGGATTTGTTGAGAAAATGTACAACTTGTTACCTAGATTTGTTGATATTACTTTCTGATTCACAAAAATCTCCTTGTCTTTGCCCTATAAAAGCAATCCACATACTTCCTATGAAGTAGATTCTGAATTTTGAATTTTTCATCCACAAACTCTCCCAAGTCCTTCTCCTCAGGACTGCTCTCAATTCATTTTCCACCCAGCCTGTATTTGTGCTTGGGATTGCCCCAACCCAGGTGTTGGATCTGGCATTTTGTTTCGTTGGACTTCATGGGGTTTCACAGTGCCACCTCCCCAGCCTGCCAAGGTCCCTCTGGATGCCATCCCTTCCCTCCAGTGTGTCAGCTGCACCAGGTGCCTGGTCAGCTGCCTGTTGGTAAAAGCTCCTTCCATGGATGTTAATTTGTTCAGCTTTGTTCAGCTTGATCAGCCTTCTGTTATTTGCTTGCCCACAATCAAATTGTGTGGCCCAACAAAGCCAACATGCAAATTCAAATGCTCAAACTATCAAACCCTTCTAAACTGCTCTGTTGCTTCAGCAACTTCAAACCTATAGAAACTGCTCATCCTAGTCACTGTGAAGAAGAAAATTAACTACCCCAGAGCAAACTGGCACACTGGGAAAGCTGCAGGCTGCCTACTGAAGGATCAGGAACGTGCCTGGGCTGCCATGGTGCATGGCAGAAACCAGCTCAGTGCAGATCTGCATCCCAGAGGGCAGCACCCTTAGATGCCAGCTAACAGAGGCTGACAGAGCCAGGCAGATCTCAGCAATTTGTACCCAGCACAAAATCTCCTCCTTGCACAGGAATGAGAGCAGAAGTTGTAGTGTGTAGGAGGGGTGAGCTCTGATCCCATGGCAGCTTGTTTTTGGAAGTGGGGGAGAAAATCAGTGTATCTGCCATCAGTTATTTCCTTGAACACCCACATTCCAGCATCAAAAGGATGCCAGAGCACTCCTCTGTCACCTGTCCCATGGTGTACAGCTCCAACCTGAACGTGTGGCTGCAGGGTGGCTGCAGGAGCAGGAGCAGCTGGTGGAAGGTTCGATTCTCATAGACACTCCAGGATTCACAGGTGCCATCCATCCCAGTGGCTGGGTACATATCTGGCATTAAACTGCTTCTGGAAAGCTCTCAGCAGACACCAAGAAGTGACACACCTGGTTCTTCAGATCTTTGCAGTTACAGTAGTACCTGTATTGGCAATAGGATGGGCCAAGGACCTGACACCACTGTGTGCTCCATTGACGTTTTCCTCCTCATTGTTCTCTTCACTGCTGCTGGAGCTGTTAGAGTCAAGTTTCATTTTCCTGGTCCAAAATGACCACTGCTGCCACACTGCTGATACACAGAGAGGAGTGTATCTTCTTCCACAGGCCTGCCCTGCTCAGTCCTGCAGCAGCCACTTGTCTCCTGGTGCAGTGACTCCTCCTGCTCAGCATTTGCTGGGTACACAGGTCAGGTGTTGGTGCTTCAGCCGGGGCAGGATGGCCAGCACAGCCAGGAAGAGAGCAATTGACACAGCCACCAGAGCAGCCTTTTTCCACTGGATTCCAGAGGAAAGACAGACCTTTCCACATCATCCCTGGACATTCAGAGGAAAACTGCACCTTCTACAGGAGCACTGCTCCAGCTGAACCACATCTGCCACTGCAGGAGGATGCAGCCACCATTTAATGGGACTGCTGCCAACACCCTGACTGACAGGGTGTCAGGTTGTATTCTGACTCTGTCAGTGGTTTTTTTCTTTTATACATTGCACATATTTTATTTTTCTATTTTTTCCTATTAGATTGTATTTCTGACTTGGAGTCTCTCACTGGTTTTGCTTTCAAAACAATTACAACACCTATTTTTAATTTTAGCCTAGGTCTTCAAATTGATGTTGATATTTAAAGTAGAAATCAATGTGATTTGAGTAAAGGACAGATTTTTTTCACAATTACTCAAAACAAAGTGGTACTTTACATCACCACTAAGTCTCACTGAATATGTGGCTGAGCATCAGTAGGAAAGAGTGACAGAAACCAATCCTGGTCCTTCAACAAGCAGCTTCCCACAAAGTTTTTCTGACAGGTTTACTTATCCAGACACACAAATAACCCAAAGCTAAGGCCAATATTAGATGCTTTTTCAGAGCAATATCCAGTACCATATTTTTAATGTAAATATATGAATACAAACAGTGATATTTAAAATATATAGCACCTTTTTTTTTCCTTTTTGTAATGTTTGAAAATCAAACAAAACCAGTGTCTGCTTTTTCCCATTCCCAGACCTCGTGCTTTCAGAGGCAAAGTATTCTACAAAGCCTTATCCTTTTGCCAAACAATACAATGCTGTGATAACAACAAAGCTGGGAACTAATCCAGGCTTTCTGAGCCAGAGATACTGCCACCCATTACTAATTGTTGGGATGGTGCTGCCCATAGCCCTGAGAGAAAAATGTGAAAGCACTAATGATATTTTTTCCATAAGGATAGACAAAATTAGCAATTAGCACAGGCTCTGAATTTTGTTGGTGGCACTAATAGGGCACTTTTACTATTCATGTTTAGGAAAGGAAAAGCTCCAAGAAAAACTGATAATGAGCACTCATCTCTGAAATATGAATATGAAGTGTTTCACAATGTCTAGCATCTCCCTGCTCCCTTTAATGTCTTCCTGAACCACTTTACTTCCCATCTCACTACCCATCACTCATTTCTACATCCTATCTCTTACCACCTCCATTTACTTTCTCCTTGACCATGTGTCCCTATCCTTCATTTTTTTCTTCATTCCCCAACACTATCACCCCCTTTCAACACCCCAGTATTTAGTCTTTCATTTCTCCTTTCTGAAGTTGCCATGATTCCTACATTTATAATGTTTTAACATCTCTCTTTTCCTAACACCGATTACAGGATTCCACTGCCCAAAACAAAATGACAATAGACAATCATATGATCACAGGGAATTTTAGGTTGGAAAGGTCTCATGTCCATCCTTTTACTCACAGCAGTCTGAGATCAGATTGGGTTGCTCCAGGCTCTGTCCACCTGTATCTGGAAAACCTCCAAAGATTATGCAGCATCTCTGAGCAACCTGTTCCACTGCCTGTTCCTCCTTGTGGGAAAAATGATTTCCACTGCAAAGCTCTCTTCTTTCAACTTACACTTGTCATTTCACACTCTCCTGCCCTGCAGCACAGTGATCAGCCTGGCTGCATCTGCTCCATGACATCCCCACAGCCCCCGGGGGCTGCTGTCATATTCCATGAAGCTCTGTCCTCTCCAGGCTGCACAAGCCCAGGTCCCCCAGCCTCACCTGACAGGAAAATTCCTCTGCCCCTTCCAACCTGCAGACCAGGCTCTTTGCCACAGAGTTGCTCCCTAAACAGGCAGTCTTCAGAGAGAAAAGAGTCTGAAAGGTGTTCATGTATACCAGGGGTAGGTTTTGCCATCTGTCACTGCTGACTTCCAAAATGTTCTTGTCAATCCACCCTCTGGCCTGCCCACATGCTGGGGTGGAAGGCACAGAAGAAGCAAGAGAAGCAATGCAGAGCAGCCTGCCCGGGGCTGAGC
The DNA here is from genome assembly GCA_034336665.1 of Luscinia megarhynchos. Taxonomy (NCBI): domain Eukaryota; kingdom Metazoa; phylum Chordata; class Aves; order Passeriformes; family Muscicapidae; genus Luscinia; species Luscinia megarhynchos. Next base: position 9,180,419 of record JAPFBE010000002.1, read on the forward strand.
TCCATAATCCAGCCCAGTGTTTGAGGTACAGAATGTGCAGAGTGCCAACATTTTTCCTGTACACCTCTAACAATCCAAGGACAGCAACTCAAGAAACAAAGATGAAATACCACTGCTCAGAGTGATGAGATGGCAGCAGGGCTGCAGCACGCCCTGCAAGACTTGTCAGCACTGAGCACTGTCCAGATTCAGACCTAGTCAAACACACCCAGACCACCAAGGAGTCTCCCACCAGGGGAGTCAATCACTCTGCAGGAAATTTGCACATTCCCTAGGAAAATAAAGACCTGTAACCAATTCAGATTTAGGGCCCAGGGTATGGCAGAGAAAAAGAGATGCTGGAAACATTCAAAGGTTCACGCAGATATCCAAATTCTTATCTAATTTGAAATATTCATCAGGAAAAAACTGGAAAACTGGAACTTCTGGAAAATGACATCAGTGCCCTGTTACCAATAAATTATTAGCTATGTGGGGGGTGGAAAAAAGGCTATTTTTTAATGTGTGCAGTAAAAGCACCACTGGCAGGTTCTAGGGAGATTTCTTGGAAGAAAGAAGGGATTCATTAGGCATTTAGAGCCAGAACTTGCATTAGCACAGCTGTCCTGATTGTGCTTTTCCTATGTTTGCAGTCTCGTCCCTTTCCAGATACAATAATGGCTTGTTTGTACTTTATTTATTTTGTAATCATAGATTTCAAAACACCAGATAGATGAGCCAGTCATGTAAACATCCTAGAAGGCTCAAAATTGAAAATATAAATCAGAGATAGGATATGATCCTCCATGCCTTTAATAACAATTCCAAGAAAAATGACATCTGTTCATGCCAAGATAAGGTTAAGATCTTGTGACCAATTTGATCAAAGTTTCAAGGGCCAAAATATTTGCATGCATAGTTTTATTTGCATTTATCCAATCTTCACTGTGCTCACTGAATTGCATCTAGCTTTATTCAGTAATTAATTCACTAATTACTATTATTAATCTATCAGCCATTTAGTGAAGGAAATATTCTCAGAGAAAGTTGCTGTAAAGCTTCTCAAGTATTTCTGTAATTTAACAACCTAGATCTACATTTTCAGAGCCTACTTTGAAAATACTGTTAATCACCTAAACTCCACGACATATTTGAACTACTGCATTACTTCTGCTCTCAGAGCTCTTAGAAGTTTCTATACTATGCATGGTCAGGTTTTCAAAAGCCTTTTAAGTGGTTAGGGATGCCCATAAAGCACCTAATGAGACTGCTGAACAATTAGGTGGAAAATGCACCCAGCATTCTTTCAAAATTCAACCCACAAGGTTATATTTTTCTAAAAGATCCAAAGACAGTTCTGCCTGCAAGTTGGCAGAAACTCACCCCTGAGCAAAGCAGGGTGTTTCTGCCAACTGCTGAGGCACTGTGGCTGTAGGCACTGTTGGATGGGAGGCTGTATGCAAAACAATTACTAGTTTTACTCAGTAGGTCCAGGAGCTGTATTTATATGCAGGAGGCAGAAGGGAGAGTCTGCAGAAGCTCTGCAGGAAACTTTTTAAATGGACCAAGAAGAATCTATGAAGTGCTCTATCAAGTGCAATAGCCACGATGAGCATTTTACAGTGTCGTGCAGGCTCTATCCCCACGAGTTTTATTATTGTTGTTGTCATTATTATTTCACTGTACTGGCCAGAAATAAGAAATGAAGAGATGAAAAAAAGAAAAGGTGAAAGGAGGGGTGCAGTGAACCCTGATTGTGTCTCCCCTCCACAAAGCAAAGCGCAGCAAGGACAGATCACGTTAAATTAACAGCATTAGGAGGTGGGGAGAGTGCTCCTTCCCCGTGGGACTGATCCTGAGCAGCACTAGCTAGCAGGCCATTAACAGCTGCTGGCACTTCTGTCCTCAGCTGCCCTCTGAAGGCAGCACTTCCTCAGACTGCTGTGAAGCTCCCAACGCAATCTCTTGCCATCATCATGGTGTGAATTTATTTGGGAGTCTATTCGTGTGTTTTCCATTGTTTTCTGTTAATGTGACAGCTAACGAGCATGCAGCTTGCAAAGGCTCAAATGAGACTCAAAGGTCTTTTGGGAAGGCAGAAACTTCTCCTAAGGAAGGACCATGTTACTGTTTTATAAATTATTTTGCAATGGTGACAACTGCTCTCTGAAGACTGAGCTGGACAGGGCCAACAGCAGAAGTGTTGGGGTTTCCTAAAGGATTTCCTAGAGGAGTTTCCATCTCCCCATCAACCACATAACATTTATATAGTTTATGGTCAGAGCTGGTTGCACACCTTGCAATCCAAGTCCTTGGGTTTCCCTATAAGCTGGAGATGGGAAGAACAGGAATTTCCCTACTGGCCTCTTGGCCCACTCGAGAAAATCAGAGCAGGGCAACCGAAGGAAAATAAGAACTTCCTTGTCTATTTCCTAGGCATTTGGGAAGTCAAGGAAGACTTTAGGAAATTACAAAACATTTTTATATAATGTTCCATAACACATTTTCCTTGATGCTGCATAGGTCCTGTCTTACTGTTAGGTCTACTGGATGCTCAAGCCTGAAAATAGACAAATGCTGAAATCCTGCTGGAATTGTTGAACAGAACTCAGTTTATGACAGAATACAGTCCAAAATATCTGCTGCACCACATTTTAATCCTCCAAGAGATTCTTTCCAGAAAAATGGACTACTCTGTTTGGGAGTAGGTTGCAACAGATGACGTAAATCATTAATTAAAACAGAAAATACTTTCATTTTTTCACAAGTGAGGTTCCTGGGCCCCTGGGAAGAGGGTGTAGATGGGGATCTCAGGCAAGGCTGGTCAGGGCCTTACAGAGTCCTGATAGTTTTCTCACAGTTTATGGTATTTTAATTTCAAGTTAATAGCAATGTTTCTTTCCACTTTTAATATATATGGTTATTATTTACTGCTATAATCAAGAAATTATGTAAATTCTTCAGCACTAGAAAAATGATCATTAATTCATAGTTTAAGTAAATTTAAAAAGAAAAGAGAAAATTTGCCTTCATTTCCTTCTTGATGAGAAAAAGGGGAAAAAAGACACTCCTGTGAGCTAGGGTTAGAACAGTGGTCTCTGAAGTGGGGTGAACACACACCCTAGAGTCTGTGCCAGACAAGTCATTCAGGTCTGGGAAGTAAATATTCTTTGTACTGTTAATGAGTAAAATAAACTAAGATACCTTTTTAAAATTGTGTTTACTTCATCCTCATCCACTTTAAATTTCCATTTTGGGTGTATTTTTTAAAGTGCAAAATAGGAACCAATTACCATTTTTTTGTGATTTGTCTGATAACAACAACCATAGCAAGGCTGATCTGATCTCTGCAAAACCCTTCTGGAGCTGATTCTTCTCTTCTCTTCTCTTCTCTTCTCTTCTCTTCTCTTCTCTTCTCTTCTCTTCTCTTCTCTTCTCTTCTCTTCTCTTCTCTTCTCTTCTCTTCTCTTCTCTTCTCTTCTCTTCTCTTCTCTTCTCTTCTCTTCTCTTCTCTTCTCTTCTCTTCTCTTCTCTGAAATAGCAATTCACGTTAGGATGAAAGTCTGGGACCTTTCAGTACGGGAAAAAAAAAAACCTAGTCTGGGAATGGATAGGATGGCATTTTGTATATGGATGTTCTGAGGCTTATGCAAATTTTTAAATAAGGAGCTATAACTTCAACACTAATTATAGGAAGACAATCTTGGAAATACAATTTTTGGAAATGGTTGCATGCCTAATTTCTCTTAGGGGTCAGAGAGAAGCTTCCAGTAAAACATCACTGCTCCTGAGAACAAATTGCAAGAAAAATTTTTCTCCCAATATTTCAACTGAGTCATGAAGTTAAATTCTTTCCATCACTTGCCACTGCATTTTTCCTCATAAGATGGCCTAGGTTATAAGCAGCTCCATGTGAAAGACATTTACTGTTGTCTTTTTCAGATGGGTTTTCAGAAGGGTGGGGATGTGTGGAATGATGTGTTATGATTTGGGGACTGCTCCAAGTTAATCCCCAGCATGAATACTGACAGGACTTTCTGTTCTTCCAGTTCAGGTTTTGTCTAAGAATCCAAAATCTACCATTTATTGTATATTTTCCCCTTAAAATGGATTCCTGGACCATGACAGAAGAGCTTCTGTTCTTGTCATGTCATGACATTGTTTTAGATTTTCTCCTTTACCTGGACTTCCTAAAGAAGCTTGAAAAGAGCATTTATTAAAGGCACATGCCATGAAGTTACTGTAAATCAGATGCTACTCTTCTATCTGTATCCTAACAATCTAAGAAATGAAACTTCCATATAAAATCTTGTCCTTTTTTCTGCTAAAACCTGTATGAACAGATGCCTAATCCAAAACTCAAATGAGTTCAAAGTCGGTCACCTGAGTTTGAGACCAGACCAAAAAAAAACTTCCCTTAAGCTGCTAGGCTAAGATAAGAAGTTTTATGTCATAAAGACTCAGTAACACTCATAACTTCAATTGTTCCTCCCAGGGATCACTGATTTTATTGCTTTTGATCTTCTTGGTCATTTTTGCAGCTTTCTCTCGTGGAATAAAAAGATCTTTCCCTCAGAGGTTCGGATTATTTTGCATGCTCATTTTCACTTTTCTGTGCTGCATTTTTCAGAACATCTGATGCCTTGGTATTGTCAGGCAGCACCTGCTGAAAGTGATTGCTTCAGTTGACACTGACAAAGATCTGAGCTCTGACCTCCATATTTGCTTGAGAAGAGAGAAATATGGTGATCCATATTTCTTAAATTTGACTGTTTATTTGCACATCCCATTTTTTTCAGAAATCTGGATTAAATAAGCATCATTCAGGTGGCCAGAGTTTCCCTGGAACTGTAAAAGAATTTTATCTCACTGTCCCCCTACACAGTTCAGAGACTGGAGGATTTTCTGTTTTCCACATCCTCACTTAGAAATTGTGACTCCTCAGACTTAGCTGGAGAGGTCTTTCCAAGTGAACTAGTCTGCACAGCTCTGCTAATAATTTCAGGCAAATTAAGGGAGTTTTCCAAAAGAAAGCACTTTCAGCTGAAAGTGCCAACTATCTATTATCTGTGTTCATTTAACTTCTAGAATTTCTTTACCGTTCAACAGATACAATAGAATCAGCAACTTCTGAAGTCTCTGGAAAGACTTTCCAAGTACATTGGGCTTCAGCAGTGTCAGCAAGGCAGTGCATAACACACCAATTCCTCAGTGTGAAATGAAATTTTCAATTTGCAAAAAGGTCATAACACCCATGAAAGGGCAGCTCCATTTCAAGAGTGCCCTGAAAGATGAAAGCAGCTGAACAAGGGTTAGGAAAAATGTAGTCAAGAAATTAAAAAATGTGAATATTCTATTTTCTTTGTTTTCTGTCTCTAGGCAAAAGATTTCATGTGAAACTGCTAAAAATTAATAGTGACTTACTCTGTCTCACCAAGAAACATTAGCTTGATGATCAAACTGGTTTTAATTTCCTGATGCCATCCTATTCTTATTAATGACAAGTCCTCCAACTCCCCTCAGTCACTTATTTATGGTTTTATCCTTACAAATAGCTTTATATCTCCACTTAATCATTAATAAGTCAACAATATAAATTCATTCCTCTTAATATGTTTCATCAAATAATTGTAATCAGTGATTGCACAAGACTGGAAGAGCGAAAGAAAAACTGATTTTCTGTCCCACAGGAATGTAAAAATCTCCTAGCCCTAATTTGGAATGGGAAGCCAAAATCTCGGCAGAAATACCAACAGTGAGATAGCTCTTAAGTGTTTTGCTGTGTTTCTATTTTGCAAAAATAAACAGTTAAATTAAGCCTGACTGTTTATACCAAAACTTCAGATAAAAGTTATCAGCATGGTCTTTTCCTGTATTTGAACAGTAAACAAACAGTTGTTGAAACTAGCCTTTTCCTACAGGAAATTGACTTCAGCAGCTCAGCAGTTTCATATGAAAAAAACCTTTGTCCAAGCCTGTCTTGGGTCAACATTTGCACTTTAAATGAAACCTCCTTTCTTGGAGGCATGCTGCTGCAGAGACATGAGCATGAAATTATATCAAGAGTCAGTGTCAGTGTATTCCAATTGTGTAGAGCAGACTTTGAGGTTTGAACTGATAATTTCTGCAGATAAGCAAAATGTATTCAGAAATAATTGAAATAGAATTGGTCATAACATAAGCAATGGAAATTTCCTCAAAGACTTCCAGCACAACCTCTAGCTAAACAGCTAACAAAAATAAATGCCCAAAAATCACTGTCACTCTGAATATGAAGACAGCAGAGAGCAATCATAGGAGTCAAATCAAGCTGCTGAAATATATGTAAAGCTCAGGAGAAGACTAGTTGTGCTCCCTGTGTCCTAGAAATGCAACTCGGAGTTTTGCCAAACAATTCAGAGTATAAATTTACCTTCCCTCTTCACCTTCCTGTAGAATGGTTCCTTTTGGTGAAAGATACTAAAAACAAAATTCATTATATCACATCATGGTGCTGATAGACCATCACACACCATCTTTATCAGTGAAGCTCTGTATTATACTAAATTTTGTGGTCATTACTCCCGCCAGACACAACTATTCCCATCTTCTCTGTTTTCTTCCTTCTCTTTTGGCAAGCTGTGCTTCAGTGATGGTCAGGACTCCTGCTTCCTTTTCAAACCACTGTGCAGCTGGTCTAAACCCCTGTTCAGTGAGATGTTTAAAGTGCATTTTTAAATGTCAGTTGTGCAGTGAGCTTCACTTGTTGGAAATGTTAAAGCTGTGTCAGTACCCAGATGTGTTCATGCTCAAGTGATTCATGGAGGAGGTTCAGGGAGCTAGCTGGTGGGCTAGCTTTACTTTGAAATAACACCAAATCTGTGGGATTAACTAATGATATACTGGTTTAATCTGGTCCCACAAATCATATATTCTCGTATTTTAACAAATTCTTCGGATTTATTGTTGCAAACAGAATAAAGTCCAAAGATATATATATATATATATATATAAACTCTCTATGTGAAATGCATTTAAGCATATTTCAGGCTTTTAAAGGGCCAGTCACAGAAAGCAGGAAAGAGCTGAGAGAATCAGCTGAGAGTTCAAATATTAAAATGGGAATAATCAAAGAGAACTATTTTAAATCATTTCTCTAACTACACAAATAGCCTGCAAATGAGAACTAGACCATACCACTTAAGAAACTTAGATTTGCCTGAGTGTATCCAGAAAAATCGAGGAATTCTTGGTGCATTACTAGATGGAAATGTCAGAATTGAGAATTGCATTAAACAAAGGGTGGAGATGTACATGATATGAGCATTCTGTGATCCAGACATAGCATACGAATGTCACTCATATTCCAACAGTTCCAAATTTTACATGATTACTTTAAGGAGGTCTTCTTCAGCTAACCAGTCCAAGTATCTTTCATCTAAGAGCTTTAAAATGCTGACATAGTCTCTGAATTACTGTTGTTGATTTTCAGGATTTGATCATCTGAGGAGCTCAAGAGGCCTGGCAGGAAATAATATGATGATATACAAAGGAGGTAAAAACCTAGAAAAGCTGATTTGGTCACTTGAGTAAGTGATGTGACCTAGTGAATTCTGTATTGTGAGTATTGACTCTCTGCAATTTAATATTACAATTCATAACTGAGAAGAATATGAAAATAATTACATAACTAATGATATAGAGGTTATATGAGACAAAAACTGAAGAATGATTGCACATATGGAGGGAGCAGATGAGACAGTTGTACAGCCAGAGGACTCTGATCAAGTTGGGAAACTGAATGCAGTCAAGAAAAGGGTTCTATTTCTGAAAAGGATATGTGAAATTTTATGTATGTATAGGAAGAATAAAGGAAATTTTTAATTAAAAGGAGTCCTCTCAGCTGCAATAAATATAAAAGATATTGTGAGTAATGTTTATTGATTATCAAAATACAAATTGTAGGTGTGATATTGTTACTCAAAAGATAAAAAAGTGATATTTGATACACACAGGGAAAATAATAGAGACAGAGAACTTCTGATCCTTTTACTGCCTCTGAACAATAATTAGTACTGCAAAATCTTTTTTGAAACTGAAAATGTCTATGAGGAAGGAGAAGAATGTTTATAGGTTAAGGAAAACTGCCTTGTAGAGAAAGACACAGAAACATACTAAGTGAAGAAAGAAAACACATGGAAGCCTAAATCCCAGCAGAAGGAACACAGATGTGACAGTGGGACCCTGCAGCCCAGCACTGACAAAGGCCATGTGGGTGGATGCTTGACATGTTCAGGATTATTTTTTTCATTTTTTTCCCAGAAATCTAATGACAGAGGAGAGCAACCTACTGTGGTCTGTTCTGTGTCCTTCATCACTCAACATTTTAAAATAAATGTTAGGGTTTTTCTTCTAAAATATGTGCCATATATGCCATGGCTAAAAAGGAATTAATGCTGTAATGATGCAATCACCTGCATCAAAACACCTAACCCAAAGTATCCTATTCTTTTGCAATGAGAATGCATTTCTGGGCAACCTTTTTATCATTGTCTCCTGGATTATATCTAGAGAAAATGCAGCCTCTGCAGCCAGAGGGACATATACAAGGATCTTGTTCTCCTTCACACAACATATTTCTGCATCTTAACTGGGCTTTGTTCCAAATGACCCCAAATGCTCAGAGCAAAACTAAGTTTTAGGCTAATTAGGAGAAATTGGTCTTGTGTCAGGAAGGGTCTGTACTGCCACCCACTTTACTGAACACAAACTATCCTCCAAGATCCTAAATCTCCACCTTGATGAATCTGAAGGTAGATTTCTGAACCTATATGATTAATACCAGTCATTTCCATCACTGACATCAAAGTACTTGTTGATGAAACATTTTCCTACTAGATTATAGGCTCACTCAACTGTATATAGAATATGGACAACATATCTCAAGAGTTTAGTGGAGATGGGAACATGAAGATTTTGCCTCTGAAATGTCTTGTCTTCATTTTAAAACTTTTATGCCATTCTTTCAGCTTGATTGAAAATTGAATGGTTTCTATAGCATGATCCTTTCTGATTAATCACTCAATCTTATTTTCCTCTTCTGAATTGCAATAGCTTGTCAGAGAGATTCATTCTAGCTTCATTTCCATCCAGAGGACTAGCTGTAATTAGTTTTGAAGTGTTTGTGCCTTTTTTGTGAACTTGCTCCGTTTTCTTGTTTTTTCTTTTTTTTAATATCAACTCATTTAACTCAAAAGCAATCAAATGAGCACTCACAGTATTAATTGGACTTTAGAGGCATTAAGGTATTTTATTCCTGGTAGTAATATTTTACCATTTTATTTTTCCCATTTAAACAACAGTGGCAGCCTGCAGTACAGTTATTGAGAGCTAGAATCCTACAGAAGCACTGTTTCATGGGGGGTTTTTTGTTTTTTGTTTGTTTTTTTTTTCTGAATAATGGAGAACTCTGCCTTTGATCATGTTGAAGAATCACGGAATGACTGAGGTTGGAAGGGACCTCAGAGGTCACATAGTCCCAATACCCCTGATCAATCAGGGTCACCAAGACTCAACTGCACAGGACCATGACCAGATGGCTTTTTAGTATCTCCAGGGAGGGACACTCTAACACCATCCCTCAACCTGTGACAGTTTTTGGTTACCCTCAGAGTGAAAAAGTGTTTTTTTGATGTTCAGATGGAACCTCCTGTGTTTCAGTCTGTCCATTCCTCAGGTCCTGTCTCTGGGCACCACTGGAAATAGTCCTGGCTCTCTCTTCTTGCACCCTCCATTCACATATCCACAGTCATTGATCAGATCCCCCAGAACGCTTCTCTTCTCCAGGCTGAACAGTCCCAGGTCTCTCAGCCTTTCCTCATCCAAGGGATGCTCCTGTCCCTTTATCACCTTCATGCTCCTTCACTAGACTCTCTCCAGCATGACCACACCTCTCTTGTACTTGAGACCTCAAAACTGATCACAACACTCCAGGTGTGGCATCACCTGGATGGGGAAGTGGAGGGGAAGGATCACTTCCCTAAACCTGCTGGAAATACTTTGCTCAATGCAGCCCAGGACACCAGCAGTCTTTATGGCAAGGGCACATTTTTTGCACATGGTCAGCTTGGTCTTTGTGGGGCTCTGTCCTGCCACACTCCTTTCCAGATGGTGGGCCCCAGTGCTTGGGGTTGTTGCTTTCATAGAGCAGGACTTTGCACTTCTCCTTGCTGAGCCTCATGAGGTTCTTGTCAGCCCATTCCTGTGGTGCACTGAGGTGACTCCAGAAGGCAGCACAACCCTCTGGTGTACCAGCCACCCCTCCCAGTCTTGTGGCAGCAGAAGGCTCCCTGGCTTACTTTTGTCATCTCTGTACTTAGAGAAGCCCTTTTTGTTGTCTTCGATGTATCTCACCAGATTCACTGCCAGTAGGGATTTAGCTCTCCTCATCATCTCTCTGCATGCTCCTATGGTGTCTCTGTATTCCTTCCAGGCTACCTGTCCCAGTTTTACCCTGTATATGATTCCATTTTTGTGGTTTAGTTTGGCCAGTGTCTTCTTGTTCATCCACATAGGCTTCCCAGCATTTGCACTTGACCTCCTACTCACTAGGATGGACTTCTCTTTGAGTTTGGAGAAGGTGATCCCTGAATATTAACCAGCTATCTCGGGCAACTTTTCTCTCCAGAGGATCATCCCATGAGACTGTTCTTTTTGAAGAAGTCAAAATCTGCTCTCCTGAAGTCTAGCATTCTCACTTTGCTGTCTGCCCTATTCCCTGCCCACAGGATCCTGAACTTCACCATTTCATGATGACTGGTCTTATCACCCCCAACAAAACCCCCTTTGTTACAGAGGATAAGGTTCAGCAACACCCTCTCCTCACTTGTTCCTCTTTCACATGAGCCATCAGTCCTTTCCAAGGCCCTCTGTGTTGTCCCCTCAATAGATATTGGGGTGTTTGAAATGCCCTGTAAGAAGAGAATGGGAAGCTGTGTCTGGTTCTCTCTTGGAGACTTCATCCACTTGTTTTCCCTGGCCAGCAGCTCATAGCAGACATCCCCTACCTCACCTGCACTGGCCTGCTCTTTCTCCCTTACTCATATGCTCTCAGGTGGGTCACCATCCATTGCCAGGCAGAGCTCCATGTGCTCCAGTTTCTGTCTCACATGAAGGCCAGTTCCTCTCCTTTCACTTTCTCAGGCTGTCTTTCTAAACAGTCTCTGTTGCCCCCATGCAGGCATGGCAGTCTCTGGACAGCAGGAAGAAGAGCTGAGCTGTTCTCTGCTCTCCATATACTGGTATCCCAGAGGTAATGACACCTCTTGGCAAGACTGGGGAAAGCTGCAGGCAAATGCTGCCTGTCAGGCATCTGTACCAACCCCCGTTTCTCTGAGGTTGGATGACTGATTTCAATAATCAGAGATACCCAGGGACAGCAATCTCTGAAAAAGTAACATCTTAACTCACTGCAAAACCTAATTTTGTCCTTTGGTAGCTGAGGCCATCCTGGCCTTTCTGGTGACAGCACTCACCTTTGCCAGCTGAAGCTTTACCAGCCAGAACTTTGAATCAAATATACAACTGATTGAGGCCTCATGTCTCTGACCACATTATTCACTCTGTCATTTGTGTTCTTTTGTTCTAATCCACTGACTGAAAAAAACTTTTTTGAACAAGCTATAAAAAAACTATTTAAGGTGTCCTTATGCCAGGTACCATAATTGTCATTAGAAGAGGCTGGAAGCTGTCTCCTAAAGTAAGTCAAAAAGGAAACCAAGACAAAACAATCAGAGATAAGCCAGCACAGTACAGCAGGGAATTCAGTGGAGAAAAAACAAAATTCTCACACAGAAGTGGCAGGAGAGGAGATGAAAAGTGTGCAATTTCTTGTCACTGTAGAGAAACCATTTTATTTGGTAAGAGCTGAATAATCTCTACCAGTAATGCAATGAAAAAAAAAAAATCTGCAATTTGACATAAAAATATTAATTAGCAATATCACAACTTTGCTAAATAATTTTGCATCTTTCCTGTGTTTCCACATTCCCTCAGAAGAAAAATTTTTTGAAAAAATCCAGACTTAGTCACGAGTAAAAGCCAGTGAATGCAACACATAAATTGCTGCAGTTGTGTGTGTTGTAAGAGCTTCCAGATGCTGGTCTTCCATTTGGAAGTGAAGCTTTCCAAGAACCATGGAGAGATGTAGACTGTTAGGTGTGATTGGATATACTCAAGTGGGCAGCAAAATTAAGTTTTGCTTAGTTTAATTAGAGTTAATTAGAAGGCACCACTGATGTGCATGTTGGCTTGCTCTTCCAGATCAGAGGGAATGTAAGAAAAGTCTATCAACATTATATTGCTGCTGTCACCAGGGTTCCAAATGTCCCCATCAAGACAATAGTTTTGTAAGGTATTGAATGCACACTCACAACTGAGTAACTGAGGTCTGAAAGGTTAATTTCAGATTGTCCAAGTGTCTGTGGTGCAGCAGGCATGTTTCTAACATTGCAGGTTACCGTTAAAACCACTAAAGTTTTCCTTCTTTTCTGTAATTGCATATTCCATCATTGCCACACAGATCAGTTCTCCAATCACCGACCTTTCAGAAGAAACATGCATGGTAGAATACTGCTGGGCCCCTCTGAATGATGGAAATGGCATCCAAATACACTTAATAATACCTAAAATGCCTCTTTTCACTTACAAGAAAAAAGACCAATTGCTCACAGCTGAAAGCAACAGAAAATAACAGTAGTCATACTCCACAGGCATTGCAAGGATATGTAAATTTTTCCACTCTCATCCCCTCCACAAATTTTTTTAGAAATTGTCTAGAAAGGAAGCAGGTCTCAGATAAATTTTTTGTCCAACATCTTTTCATGCAATTGCATAAATATATACCATAGAAACAAGCCTATCATCTGCTATTTTTACATGATAATTTTAAGGAAAGTTTGTCACATGAAAGCAGAATTTAAAGATCCTGTCTATAACTTCAAGTGCTTTTTCCTTATGCTCTCTCTCCTAAATTTTTCTGCTTTATGACTGCTTTGGCCCTGCTGTACTCTCCTATGAAACCTGATCCACCCTCAAGCCTGTAGATAATTTGTGAAATTATTAGGTACTATGCAGAGTTATACTTTTTGGACATGTAGCAGGTCTGATTACATGCTCACTGGTCTGCAGTGGAACTAACATACAGATGATTCATGAGGATTATTGTTTCATTTCTAACCCACCTAGTAAGTCTGCCTCTGTGGATACATATGCAAACAGTAAGAAAATATACCACACCCTTTTAAAGGATCCCTTTTGGGAAAGAAAGGTTTTCTCTGCTCAAGACAACCCTTTTAGTATGACTAGGTTCACACAATCCTAGTGGAAGTGTGTAACTAAGAAAAGAGGCCAGCCAGTTCAGGAAATGTTATCAAACTGAAACCAGCAGAACTCACCCTGTCTTTTGGTCTTTCCTCATTTTGATTTAAAGAAGGGAGCCACAAGGGCAGTACTTTAATTCCCAGAAGTTTCTAGGGAGCCAGGCAAATGAAAAGGGAAGTAGACAATAGAGCTTTTTGTTTGCTGTTTAACTCTTGATTTGTCAGGCACATCCCAAGAAGAAAAAAAGTACTAATATGATTTACAGTTCACTTTGGTTTGCCTATTGCTCTTTTTTTTTACTGAATAACAGTCGTTATATAGGATTAATAACATTTTGTGATCTACATTCTAATCATTAAAAAGTTAATTCTGCTCTACTCAATTATCCACAGAGGCAGCTCTCAGTGTCTCTTTTGGAAAGGTATCACACACTGGTCTCAGGAGAATTACACACGTCCCCAAGGTGCCTGGAATCAATCAGTCTACTGCAAACACCTTTTACAGTACCTTTCATTGGGCAGGATGCTGGGCCATCTTTTCCAGACCATGCCTTTGCCAAGAAAGGGTGGACCAGATGATCCTTGAGGTCCTCTCCCAATCTGGTGCTCCATTAAATATTGCACAAACATCAAAGCAATCGGATGATCTTGGCAGCTACAGACGTCATCCGATATTTAAATCCTCCAGAGTGTGACACAGAGCTACTTCCTCCCAAAGCCTGTTACTGTTGTTAATGGCTCATCCTCACTTCTTGAGGAAAGAAATAAAATTTTAGTTGTCAATGGCATGTAACACAGGGATTTTACACTCTTCTTTACAAAATAAGTTGGTAGTGCCAGCTGAGATGCCTTCACACAGTCAGTGGGATCTTGCCACCTTTCCAGAACAAGGACTGATAACTATGTTGGGACTTTCTTGCCCATGGGTAACATGCCTTTCTAAACAGCATTCCTCTGTTTGTTTGTCTGTGTGTGTGTATAAAGAGTGTCAGGTTCCCTGCATGGGAATGTGTTCAGGGAACATAGTGATGGATATGAACATATTTCTGGAACACAGAAGGAAGTGGGGAAGGGCATTGCTTCTTGCACAGGCTAGAAGGCCAAAGAAGCCTGTCAACTGGAGACAAAAGGAAGGATAACCTTAGGAGCTGTGGGAAGAACACAAAGTCAGGAACTGTAATTTAAGAAGGGACATAGAGAAAGTGATCTGACAGCTTGGGAGAGAAGAAAACTGAAAATCAAACAGCAATGCTCCTGCCCTGCTTCATATCTCGCCTTTCCAAACCACACAGTTTTGCATAGCATAGCTTTCTTGTTCCCTCCCTTTCTATCCACTCCTTGCAGTTTTGCCCCCAGTGCTTCCCACATATCTTTTCATTCTACCCCTCTTTTCCCTGCTTACCTGCTTCACTCCCCTTCATTTGCTTCCTACAAACATTAATCCTTTCAGATTTCCCAAGGACCCTGCAGAACTGCATTGACTGTGAAGCAACCTCGATTTGGGTGGCCTCACCTCTCTGGAGCAGATTGCAAGCAAGAGTAACCTTGTTTTGGTTGAGGTAGTGTTAATTTTGTTACTAGTAGCTGCCACAGGATTTGAATTCAGCAAGAGACTGATGCTGATAACACACTGATGGCTCAGTTGTTGCTCTGCAGTGCTCACCCTGAGCCAGGGTTTTCAGTTCCCGTGCTCTGCCAGTGAGGAGCTGCACAAGGACCTGGGAGGGAGCATGGCCAGGACAGCTGGCCCAAACTGGCCAAAGGGATAGTCTGGACCACAGAGCATCATGTGCAGTATTTAAACTGGGGGGAGTTGGCTCAGAGGGGCTGATTGCTACTGGGGGACAAGCTGAGTTTTGTTAACTGGGTAGTGAGCAGCTTGATTGTGCATCACTTATTTCTCTAAGGTTTTATTTCTCTTTGTCTCTTCATTATTATTGTTATCACAATTAGTATTATTACTGGTATTGTTATGCTTTAGTTTGTTTCAATTATTTAACTGTTCTTACCTCAATCCATGAGGTAGAGCTTTTTTCCCTCCAATTTTCCTTCCTGACAGGGTGGGGGAATGAGCATGTTTCTTCATGGTACTTGTCAGCTGGAGTAATAAAATGACTGAGCCTTATGCAGTGAGCCATCTGCTTTTCTGCCCTGGCTTTCCCAAGCCATTCCCACAGGTTTCACTTAATAACATTTCTTAACTCATGGTTTCTATTTCCCCAGTTCCTTTCTTCCTCCTTCCAGAAATTTTTTTTTGTCAAATTTACACCAAAAAATATCTTAAGACCTTTAACTCCTAGATGTTTTTGTGCTGCCAGTGTTTCCTTATTGGACCTGCAGCTGAAAAGCAGGATTTACATGCTGCTTAGGTCTTATCACATGCAAGCCTCAGTGAGGCTGGTCCCACCACACTGACCCCACAGGCAGCTTTCTGTCACCTCCATAAAACATGAGCATTGCATTCAAAGTCTGACTGCCTGATTGTTTACCCACTACAATACAAGGTACCTTCTCCTCTCTGAAATAAAAAGGGTTTCATTTGAAGGCATCTCACCTAAAGGGATTTCACCAGCTCTAAAAGAGCCTTTTCTAAAAGAAAGATTTTTATGTGACAGCAGCCCATTCTGTGCCTTATGAAAGCACTTGCAGTGTTGCAGACCTCAGGTTTTAAACCACCACCTGCAAAACCTTAGAAGATGTGATTTAAAAATAGAGTTTAGCTGTCATCCTGTAGTTTCATTCACATTTGCCTGAATCTGTGTTCATAGGCTACAGTGAGAGCAGAGAAGGTTTTTCTGTGGAACAGGAGCAACTGGTATAAACAGTTAGTTATTTAATTTCTAGGGACTATTAGGTTCTCTTACATTCATATAAGATCAGTAGATCTTTGATTTAGGTGTATGAAAAACAACAAAAACTGGGAATTCTACCCTTTACTCTTACTGGGCATGTTTTTTGTCTCTCCTCCTTTATGAGAGGAACCCAATAAACCAAGAGTGACTTCCATCACACTAGAAAAGACATCATCTCAGGTATTTTTAATCAGCTTGAATGCACAAGGAATCCCCTCCCACCTTGAAGACCACAGTTTTACTCTGTCACTTTTCCCTCTAATTCTCATCAAAGCAATCCCAGAGCCTTCCAAAAATTTGTTTTCAAGCTGATTCTCAATATCTTTCTACTCCTTTCTTCCTTTTATCCCTGTCTGCCCTGCACTTCACATAGGATGACCAGAACTTCTTGTTTTCAGCCAGCTCTTTTTAGAGTTATTTAAAAATAGCACCTCAGATGTGCTAATATGAACTTTTAGAAACTGTAAGTCTTGGAATAATACTATAATCCTGAAAGTCCTCAGCTCTGGGGTACCATTTTGAAATTCTCATATGACACAACAATCAATTAGATCACCACACATATAAGCTCATTTCAAACACAAACTTCTGCTTCTTAATTCATTTTCATTCTGGAGCAAGAAAATATGTTGAGAAATGCTCCCAGGAAGAAAAAAAATTGTTCATATGGCTAGAAACACCTGAATTATTCTATTCTCATTTTCTCTTATTTTACATGATGTTGTAATCTGTAACAAAAGTGTGAAATTCATTTCAGTACAAAAAGAAAAATAAATTATTTTGATATAGCTGAAAGGTGGGGGTTTTTTTCCCTAAATTTAATGTTGTCATGTTGATATGGAAAACTTATTTTAGAGGAACAGTAGAATAATTTGGAGAAAAACTGTCCATCAGAAATATTTTGACTGCTGTAGAGCTCAACCAAACAAGTGCACCCCTTGCCAGAGTCTCTGGGCAAGGCATCAAGTTAGGGACTGTATTGTCTGGCTCTTTTGGAACACAGGATGGAACCACCCATACTTTAACTAACAATTAAGAATTGGAAATGAGCAGAAAAGCACGACATTTCTCCTTAGGGAAACTGCACAGAACTGAGGTAATTTCTCCAATTAAAAAAAAGCAGGAAGCAAATAATTGAATACAATAAAGGTGCCCAGAACATGGCAGTATGTCAAGGATGGAAGCCTCCAGGAAAGAAATTACTCGAAGAAAAAACAAACATGCAAATGTTTGTTATTTACAAAAACATGTCCACGTGGACTACAAAAGTTCTTAGTGAATTACACTCCTGATCTTTCAGATAAGTGTGTTCCCAATTTTACATGGAAATGCAGATTTTCAGGGATATAATTCAAATAAATGTATTTAACCACTTATTTAATTGCTTAGAGGACTACAGCCAGAATTTGGGATTTATTGTGAGCCCAAGGGATTTGTTGGCTGAAATCCTATTTACAGCTTTATTATCTTTTAAGAAGCTCATCCTAAATATATACTTGAATTATAACTCAAGTTCTTTTTGAAACTGAGTTCTAACTAGGAAGTGTGAGAGGCTGAGGGTTCCCATGCTTTGTTGAAACCTCACAATCAGACAGCTAACCTCTGTCTCCAGAAATGGCATAGTAATAATGGAAGAATCATTCTTCCCAATAGAGTTTTTAATTTGGGAACAAAACCAGGAAGTGCAAAAGTGGAGGTTTGGAACAACTCAGAAGTGATGCCTGATTTGATCCCTTTACTCTCTCCAGAAGCATCAAGTATTTGGTCACTTTATCTGTTTGTCATCTGCCATCACATCTAAATGCACCTCACCATATGCAGGACAGTATTGTAGGTATCGCATGCCATTTAATCATTTTCTTGATACAATCAATTACAAAAATTAGAAGATTTGCTGATCTGATTCTACAGTTTGGCAAATATTTACTCGGCTGCCTGGTGTCGCTTTTCTCTAAAATTTTACAAAATCAAACCAAAGAAACCACCACCAATAACAAAAAACCTCCACCAGAAACAAGAAGAAACCCCACACACCAGAAAAAAACAACAAGAAGCCACAAACAAACAAAAAATCCCCCACCACATCAGAGTAATCCTTAAATGCTTTTATTATGGTAACATTCCTGGCCCCAGCCTCTGGTCTCTCCTGCAATGGGTTTTTGCTGTAATTCCAGAAGGCATAATAGGTCTCAGCTGAAACTTTAAACAAGCTCCTCTCTGTCCAGCTATCTGCACCAGCCTATATCTATTTGAATCAATATTTAGATCAGCCAGAAAAGCATTTTCATTAATGAGCCCCCACTGGATTTTCCTCTCTATCACTTGCACTGTGATAAAACAAAATTAATTTTACAAACCATTCCATCTGGCAACCATACCATTTTAAACTATTTTATTACAATAACACAGAACACTTGAATACCTTCAAACTTTGCTTGTGAAAGATTTAATACAGCACACAGCATCTGGAAGAGAAATAGGGAGGCTACAAGGAGGTAGCAACACCTTTGTGCCATCCTTAGGTCTTCCAAGGCTTCTACCCAGCCAGCATTTCAGGACACTAAAATAACACCAGTGCTGTTGTTTGGGGGTATCTGGAAAAAAGGTGTTTGATTAGGCAAGGTTTTAGCTACACATACCAGAGCTGAGGAGTGATACAGAAATATTTTTTTAATTTGTTTCTGTCCTAGGTTGAAGCAAGTCATAAAGAACTGCTTTGGTAAATGACACTTTAATTGCATCTGCCCAGTTCTAACTGGGAAGAATCCAGAAGCAGATAGAAAACTAAAGAAATACAAGAACTTTTCAAAGTCAGCTACAGCTATAAAGCAATTTCATGATGCATTTGAAGTG
Source organism: Luscinia megarhynchos (assembly GCA_034336665.1). Lineage (NCBI taxonomy): Eukaryota > Metazoa > Chordata > Aves > Passeriformes > Muscicapidae > Luscinia > Luscinia megarhynchos. Next base: position 9,199,461 of record JAPFBE010000002.1, read on the forward strand.
GGAGAACAGAATGTGATAGAAATCTCAAGTGACATGTCTGATTGACCTTGTATATGGAGAAAATCAAAGAAATCGTCCCAGAACTGTGTCATTAGGGAGGCAATTTGCAGCCTGTGTCAACAGTACAGTATAGAAAGTAATAAATAGTGGGGACAGAAAACCCATGTGGAGGGAAGAAGAGGAGAAACACACATGCATAGGTACCTGACATCATTTGAAAGGCTGAGTCCAAAGTGGAATTCCTACAGGGGCCAACCTGCCAGCCAGAGCAATTCCACATCAAGAGGTTTTAATTCTTCTCTCTGCCTGGGTCAAAGCTGCCAGGCTGGATTGCATTAGAGGGGCTTGACTTCTGCAACTGAGTGAGAGTGTTGTACAACCAAATTCATTATTTGCTTCCAATACCCACATCTCAAGGAAACTTTCAGTTTTGTCGTACTCGGTGTTAGTTCTTCTCTTCTGTCTACTCCACCTAAATTCCCTTCATTAATGTCTTCAAAGAGGAAAGTATCATTTTTTCCAGACTATGAGAAATAACAGGCTTAATGGTTAAGTCTGAAGGCCAACATCCTTTGACAAAGTAAACCCTTAAATCTAAAACATGCTTGTTAGGTGAGGCAGCTACTGATATTGTTGATAGAGCTAGCTAGAAAATGCCACCTGCTTTTGCCTTTCTTCCAAAATACTTCTAAAATAGGCTGGGATGGAGAGTTAAGCAATTAATTTTCCAGTCAGTTTTCTATGTTTTTAGAGTAAAAAGGCCAGGCAGTTGTGCCATTTGCCCCACTAGACAGTGCTGCTCAGGCACTGCCACCCAGGTGTGATGGTGCATGCACCTCATCTGGCCCAAGATGACTCAAAAGTGCCAGGTCTTTGCTGCTTCCAATCAAACTGCATCACTACTGAGGCTCTGCAGCTTATTAACAAAACCTGTCCCACTATTAGGCAGGGAACCAAGTTTCCTAGGGAACTCAGGAACCGTGAATCAGTTTATAACAGCCTTACACCAGTTTTAGATCTCTTTGTTCAGGTCCATATGTTCCAGTGTTTTATTTTACATAGTTCAGTTGGGTTTGTCACACCCCCACACATGCTCACACCTCCCCCACAAAAAAAGCAAACACTATTGGAGGAAAAAGAGGCTTTGTTTCCTTAATTTCATGGGAAACCCCACAGTTTCCAGCTCCCAAAACACAGTGAAGGCACGACACTGCCTTTGTTGTGTGTTAGTATTCTTACTGGGGTGTAAATCCCAAGGGAGTGAATTCCCCTATTGCAGGAGAACCTGGAAGAGCAGCAGAAATTTCAGCTTTTTTTCTCACTTCTTTCACAAGTCTGCCCACACTTTGGTGTTGTAGTAGAAATGGTGAAGCCTCTTTTGTCAGTATTAAGTACTCTCCCTTACGATGAGGGGATGATAAGACACCATCCTTTAGGAACTCAGAAGGTAAATCAGTGTTCTCAAACCTGTAGCTTTGTCTTCTTATCCCTGTATCCAGGGAAACAAAACAAGTAGCTCTTGAGGCTGACTTCAAAGCAACAAATATTGCAGAGGATTTGTTTCCCATTGTGACTGGTCCATACACGATGGCAACATTCAACTTGAGTTGTCAAATCCGAGGAGAGGTTTTCTCAGTAAAGAGGTTTTTCTTATTTTCTGGCTTTTCTGTTTGTAGTCTTTGCTGTAGCTTTTGTTGATGATGGTGGAACCATTTTTTGGTGAAACCTGCATGCAATTTAAAGGGATATATGTAGGGATCACTTGGCTGTAATTTGCTCACTTGCATATCAAAAAGTTTGTAAGTGACTCGGCTTTGATTTTAGGTGAGATTGAGATTCAAGAAGGCAGGGTTTCATTAAGAATCTAAAACAGGTCATAATACTGAATCTGTAGAAACAGCAATCACATAATACCATCAACTGGCAATATCAATAAATCACTTAATTTCAATTAAGTTCTCCTCCCCAAATTCTACAGCATTTAAAAAGACAAAAAAAATTTCATTCTTTTGGCTTAAGCTAATGCTTGATTTTCAGGCAATTGGGCTAATCATTTATTGGTTTATAAAACTATTTTTCAGCCTGAGAATGATGATTTTCTAAATCAGACCACTAACATGATTAGCCAAACAACCTCTGTGTAAAAGCAAAGCAAGTTTATTCTTCCCAAGAAGCACATACACCAAGATGATGTTTATATGTTTTGAAATAGAGCTGTTCAAGCCAGCAGAGTGGTAGCAACATAAAATCAATGCAATTCAAAGCACTCAGACCTTTGTTGCATTATACAAAATATCCTCACCATGCTCCTGCATCCTTTTCTTTGGATAGGTACAGTGCTGGTGACAGTGAGACTACTGAGAACCTCACTCCCTGAGTGACTGACTGGCACCATCTCAGTGGTAACTTGAGTTACACTTCCTAGTGCTGGGCCACCTGTCTGGAGAGAATGCTGGATGCTTTCTATCTAGCCAAACCCTTAGTCTTTGTAAGTGGAAAACGAAGAATTGATTTGCACCACTCATTTTCTAAGTCTTTTTAATAAAAACCTCTTTGGGACATTCTATTACTTCATTTGGAAACCACAAAAGCTTTACTTGTCTTTAATTTCTGGGTAGTTCTGCGTAGATGCTGAGATAAAACTAATTCTAGTTCTCCGAAAATTCCCCAACATGTCAACTCTTCTGTGGAAAAGGCACAATTTAGTTCATGAGGAATTTCATTGATATTTAGATCTGTCCATATGCTGACTGCACTCAGGGCATCAGTCAAAGAGGTATAGGAATCATGTACCATTTACTCACCTAGAGCAATGAGATGCTTCTCTCCCCAGAAAGGCTCTCACTATGTAAATCTTCTGCTCAGATGTAAACCTCCAGCTACACCAGTAAGGATGAAAAGTGATTTTCCTGACACTACTCTGGAATTCTCTCTCTCAGATGGAGTGTCACAACTGCTTCCTTCTACCTGCAAAAGGGGCCATTACTGGCTGCAGTGCAATAGCCTAGGTGTCAGTAGTGTCTGTCAGCTTCAGAAAAAAGGTGGTGTCTGGCTGGAACAGCTTTGCAACTATATTCATATATTTTACAGTAGAAAGAGAAAAGCCAGATCTGTATAAGGAAAATGGTTAGAGGGCTAGAATGAACTTCACATGAGGAGAGACTAAAGACCCTAATAGATAATACAGTTTTAGGATGAGATAAATAAGAACAGACAGGGCAGATATAATAGTTAGTATTAGGATGGTAAAGCATTCACTGAGAACCACTCCTTCTTATGCAGCTCAGAGCAAATGCACATTTAGTAAAAGCCAGCACATAGGTACTGCACTCTTCATGTTCATTATGTGAAATTTATTGCCTCAAAATATCCCTGTATCTACATTTTGGGAAAGCTTATAAAAAGAAATGAACATTCAGGTAAGTCTTATTTAGGTAAATGATGCCAGCATTTGTACTTAGATTTATTAAAAAGCCAATAAACCTCTATTTTCAAAGTCATAAATTAAGCTAACTTCCTCTGTGCTGGTTATTCCCTAACACTGCATACTTCTCTCCAGCTAATGTGTTGTGTTAACATAATTTACTTCTGATCTCTATACACAGGAAAGCACTTCCACCTTCCCAGAATTCAAACTGGTCAAACTATTTTTTTTTAAAAATATTTCTTTGAAGGTGCAACCATTTCTAGTCCCAATCCATTTTCAAGTAAAATTCTGTAATTGACTGTACAATCACAAACCTTAGTGTCATCTAGGAAGTCTTGTTTTATGGCCCTGTTTCTGTGTTTATTCAGAGAGATATGCTAAGTTCTAACTAAATGGAATTGTTGATACCCAAAACTTATCCAGCATCAAATTTAGATTTGTTTTCTAGTTCTAAGTGTCTGCCTTTGCTCAATCATGAAGAGAATCCTTGTTTTTTTCCCAGCTGTCTTGTATATAAGTAGTTTCAAACAGTTATAAACAGGTTTCTGCCTGGTTTTAGCACAGCTTGTTCAAAGCTTCCCAAAGCAATTAATTACTAGTCTTTGATATTTAAAAAGCTCCTCGTACAGGATGTGTCATACCTTGCATCCATAATGTGCTTTCATCCAGGAGATGTGATGGATTTTACAATGCCTGTATCTTCATGCCAGAAGCTGGGAATTATTTTTAGCTTCCTTTTCCTCACATTTAATCTAGTTTTGACCAACATTTTACTAGAAAACAAAAGGAAATTTGGCAGATATTTTTCTTTCTATCACTCTGAGACATATAAATGGAATACATATAATGAATATAGATGCAAAAGAATAAAGGAATTGTAGGCAGCAAAGTAAACAATTAGTAGTGCCACTTAGGCAACTTGTGAAGCTGGGATTTTCAAGTGAAAGTTTCTTTTAATTTGCCTGGCACTGAGCCACAGAAGGTGAAATATTTTTGAAAGTTCTTATGCAGGATTCACCAAACAAATGCAATACTCAGTGATACTACCTACTTTTGAAAATCCTAGGTGTTAATTGCTGCAGAGCTGATGTGATGATTTCAGTTTGCTCTAATGTCAGCTTTGAATATGTTTTTTTCATGATGACAGAGTCCTATTTTTGAATGACACATGTTTATTTTTTGGGGGATGGAGGATAATTTTCAACATTTACTCTTCAAATCCATGCAAGGTCTGTGGATGGAACATCAATATTATTATAAACTGTGGATATAATTAAATTATTTTCAGTTGAGAATATGGAATAAAAACTGAAAGTTCAGAAATTAATAGCCAGTAATTGCCATCTGAGAGCAAGTAAGGATCTGATATCCAAAGTAGGGAAAACACCACGATTAATGAATGTACCTGATGAAGCAATGTTTAAAGTTTCCCATGTGCCACAAATTGGGACTGTCACAGTAAGACAACATTGGTTCCATGCTGAACTGCTGATGCTTCCACTGTAATCCTCTATGATTCTAAAAGACATGAGGAAGAAAAAGGTGGAGGAAAATGAGTAACATTTATCATGCTCTTGCTGAGATTCATGTGAAGGGCTACACAGAACCCACTAGTGTAGGAGGTAGGAGATGAGTAAACTGTGGATGAGGGTCTGTAGTGACAGAGTCCCCAGGCAAGGTCAAAGAAGAGCCCCTTTATTGCAAAAACCAGGACTTTTTAAGCAGTTATATCAGTTGCATAGTTTGAAATCACAACAAGCATAATCCAACCAAGCACCATACACCATGATGTGGACACACAATGGGTATATAACTTGCTTTTCTGCCTCTAATTCAGCTGAGTCTCTTTCCCACAGTCCTTTTCTACTTAGCCAAAGTAACAGGCCTGAGCCATGGTTTTACAAAGCCTTCCTTTTGTAAGGTTTTACCCACATCCAGCAATAAACAGTGAACTACACCATCATAAATAGATTTTTTATAAAGGAGGAGTTGTGGAGAATAACTAATACAGAACTGTTCAACCATACAAAAAAAAATTATCTCTCGGCATTGAGGAATATATCATCAGTAAGGTTTTATCCTTCCCTGCAAAAATCACAAGCAAACTCTTTTGCAATCATCAGCTACTCATGTAGGTGGCATAGCTATAATTTTTCAGGATTCATAATGTTTTAATTTAGTCATTAACCCTACTGTTAGTACTTAACAAAAAAAAGTAGTTATCAGATTTTTATACTACTGAATTTAAAAATAAGTTAATCCCACACTGAACTTACACTGACAAATAATAACCATGGTTATCAGCAAGTCTAAATTGCAGAAATCTTTACCTATTTACATAAAGAAAAAAAATATAAATTAAATATAAATGCAAGTGTATTAATAACTTATTCATACCAAATGCCAACCCTCCCCATCCACTAAAAAAGTAACACAGATATTAGGAAAGCTACATACCTGAAGGTTATAAAAAAGTCAAAGAAGCAGAAGAATTGCACCATATATTGAAGTTCTGAAACACAGATTGTCCAGACCAGTGCATGACCAATAAATGATTGTGCATGTAAACAGATGAGAAAATAGTAATGGTGACAAAGAAAGGGCACAAGATACATATGCTGTTCTTATCAGTTCCTGTACAGGCTTGATGAAAATGAAATTTAAATGAAATGCCCAAAGGGGTAGAAGATTATTCTTCAAGAAAATTTTTACAACAACTGCACCAGCCACAACTTATTTTGCTTATAGGAGATTTGGCACATTTTAAAGGACCACTTATACGAGTGTCACATAAAAGCAATTTCAAAAACATGGGGCAGGGCACATTCTTCCACAGACAAGATGGCACATAGATGTCCTAGAAAAATCTGAAGCCCATATGGAGGAGCCACAGAATCACAGAATGATTTGGGTTGGAAGGGAGCTAAAAGTTCACCTCATTCCAGCCCTGGGCAGGGACACCTTGCACTAGACCAGGCTGCTCAGAGTCCCATCCAGCCTGGCCTTGAACACTTCCAGGGATGGTCACCCACAACATCTCTGGGCAACCTGTGTCTCACCATCCTCCCAATTAATTTTTTTTCCTAATATCTAATCTAAACCTATTCCCTTTTAGCTTCAAGCCATACTTTCTTGTCCTGTCACTGCATACTCTTGTAGTCTTTCTCCATTTTTCTTGTTGGCTCCCTTTAGGTACTGGAAGCCCAGAGATTTTTTTATCACTTCTGTCCTTTCTTTTCTATTAGTACAAAATGTCAGAGGTGACCTGGTAGCTCAGTGAATCAGAGAACAGCACAGAGTACAAACTGTTCTGAAGAGTTACATAAAGAGTTGCAAAGGATATTTTTTCTCTCCATACATTCACTTCAGTGATTAAAATATTACCTACTGCAGACTGGAAGGAAAAAAAAAAAAAACATGAGAAATTATAACTCTTGGTTAAAGAATTAACTGATGAACTTTGCATGAAGGCAATGAAGAGGCACATGCAAATACACTAGCTAAGTCACCAATTGTGGAACTTGCTCCTTTCTGTCAGCCTCTAAGAACTTGATTTTATCAGATATGGAAAGTCTCATCACCTTGCAAGCCTGGATCACAAGATCTACTTTTTCAAATCCTGTTCAGCGAAAAAGGGACAGAAAGAGAGATAATTTCCCTCTTTTGCTTTTTAAAAGTCAATTTATTATATGCATAGTTTTGAGTCAATATGAGGTTAACACAGTCAGGTGAACAAAGAGAATCCTTCATGTCCCGAGCAGGCAACAAAATGGAAACAGATGAAACAGGAAAGGCATAACATTGGAATGGTCCAAGATACTTGAGAGCCACTAACACTCTCAATCCCTAATCATTAGCAAATTACTCCTTATGAACATTGTCTTCTTACATTACTGAGAAAAAAGAAACCTCCCTGAAGCTACTTTAGAATAAAAAGAAGGGCTCCCATATATTCAACCAACAGGCAGCACAAAAACGCCAGGTTATTAATTTGTTAATCAGTTCAGCACTGATACTGTAATGTGGTGCTATTTCCTTAGTGTATTTTTTTATACATCCGTTATTCACTTCATAAGTATATAAGGTCTCATGTTAAACTGCTATTCTTATTATAAAAAGAATAACCAACACTGAGAACTTTTTTGGAAAGGAAGTCTGATGTTGCCAATGGTACAGATCATCAGCAGCTGTAATTCCATGGAAATAATTTGCATCAGCTAAGAACTGCATTGGAAATATTGTTCAGTTCATGTTTAAACCTTTCCCTATGTCTCTGGTTATGAAGCAAAGCACAAATTCTAAGAAGCAAAGCAAAATTGTGATCAGCAAAGTACCTATTCTTCACGTTGTCAGCTTCATATAGAAGGTTTCCACTGGTCTCCATCCAGAAATAAAACTCAGGATGTGTTCATGTAAAACATACCCTCTTATTTGTCAGTCACAATTCCAATGCTCAGGACTAGTAGAAATGCAAGATACCCAGTCAGTGGGCAGAAAGCTGAGAATTTGCATGTTGAAAGCTTCATTTGAACATAATTGTAGACTTAGAAATAAATCACACTTTCTGAAAAAAGATCCTCTTCATCTTAAATTGCTTCTTGTCTGTAGAGCAATTTGAGGGGATAAAACTGCAATACTTTGCAAAAAAAAAAAAAAGCAAGCTATTTATGTTTTCATCACTACTATGAATTTTCATTTACTTTCCTTCTGTGGCTACTTGTGTCCTTTAACTGTCTTTGCCTCTCATTGTTTTTGCCTACTTCAGATTGTCACATCTTCAAGACCAGTGCTTAACACTCTGCAGCTTCATTCCTTAACACTCTGTGGTCCTACCAGCTACCTACAATCTCCAAGGTTACAAATGTTCTATAATGTCAAGACTAATTATCCGAGCAGTTTCTGTTTAAAACAGATGCAAGGATTGTTTTTCAACTAATGTAAAATACTTGCCGGTCCCTACCACGGATACAGAAACAAAGTATTTCGCGTTAATCTGTAATTGTAAAGACCACATTTTACCTGATGAGTGTAACTTGCTTTTGTCTTAGGGTTCATATTCAGGTAAATTGCTCCTAAGTACAGCTAGACAGACAGATAGCTTCTATATATGGTGGGAAAGATCACAGCCTGGCTCTTCTGCTCGTTTTGCCATTTAAAAACTCCAAAAGAGTGTGCATATTTAAGAGAGCAGGAACTTTGGATTTTAGTGCTTGCTACTCCAAGAGCAATGGTTACCTCTCCACACCAAATTTTTCTCCTCACAGTAGTGAGAACACTGCATTCAGCTCTTCAGGATGTTTGGACAGGTTTCCATTTCAGCTCTGGCCTTTCCCTTACCTGTAAAAAAAGGGCAATCATGTCCCAGTCTGACAGCAGCTCAACAGTCTTCACTCTGAAATATTTGCCTTAGCTAGCACTGCTGACAAATTTTTGCCAGCCTTTCAACTCCTTAGTTTTCTTCCACTTCCATTTGCTGTCACATCTCAACACCCAGAGGTGCAATGACTTCCACTGGCACATCTGCAGGGACTGTCAGGTGCCTTCGAAATAAATCTCCCCATCCTTGAGGAGGACTTGTTGTCCTTGAGTGAACATGATTTTATGAGGACTCTAACTGTGAGTAGCTCCTGAAAGCATTAAAATTGAACCAAGGTTTCCCTTTTATGTTTTGAAGTTTTAGCTTTTGGCAGTTTAAGTATTTGAACCAAGCCAGATGTTAAATATTCTCAAAGGGAAATAACCACATTACCTTTGGATCTGGATTTTCTGGGAAAACATTTTGCTGGACCAAGACCATAAAGAGGGAGTTAAAACTGAACTTCAAATAAGAAATATGCAGTACAGATGCAAATGATGTTCTAATACTCAGACAGATTTTGTAATTATGTTAATGATTTGACTCTGCTGTTCTAACAAGACAGATTCTGGGTTTGTGTGCAATGGCAGGGCATATTTCACTCAATTCTAGCACTTCCTAGATAATAGGAAATTATAGAAATTCTGACCTTTTTTAAATTGTGCCTTGAATAACATACACAGATGTGGCCCAGGAGGAAGCTATTAATGAAAGTCTTCTTACTAGAGGAAAGAAGGTAATTTCTAGAAATTAACAAAGGAGTCAAACAACTAAAAAAATTGTCAGATGTACAAGGTATCTATTTTGGGGGTAGGTAAAGGTATAATGTGACCACACTACAAGTGGAATAGTTTCAACACAGATTTCTTCGATAATATCTAAGAATTTTAAGTTTTCCTTTTTCTAAATAACCCTTCCTTTCTACATTGCTGATGATTTCTCTTTTTTATAGCTCTATAAACAAAGCCTGAAAAAAGGTAAATAAAATTAACCAATTAATTTCATTCCAGATTTTTCCTAAAAACATCTAATTAGGGGTTAGCTACATCATTTGCATATATGTGAATTTAAGTGAACATGTAAGGTTGAAATGAGGAGTAGAATCAAAGAATCAGTGCATCACCCCGTTTGGAAGGTACCTCTGGACACTCTCTGGTCCAAACTTCTAATTCAAAAAATTGATCAGCAATTTACTGAATACATGATCATATTGTTTGATAGCAGTTGAGTTGTAATTACTTGAAAGTCTTGGTTAACAAGAGACCAGATTTTACAGCTAAAAAGCTGAGTTTTTCTAAAAAGTAAAATCCTGGAATTAAAACATGGATACTGAAAATAGGAATTTGTTTTTCTTTTAATAGTTACCACAGTTCTTACACAGAATACATGAATGTTCAAGAAGTGCTAACAGGAAAGCAACAAAGTAAATAGTCAAGATTCCTTGCATTTTAAAATTGGGTTTCCATATTAAAATCAGCTTTTAATGTGGCCATGATTTTGTTTTACCAAACATGAGGCAAGCTTCAAGCTGCAAACAGGAGAGAATCTGTATTTATTTTTATAGATAGATTATTATACCCACACCATATATTTGCTGACCATCAGAGTAACAGGTAATCCTCACCATGGGCCAAATCAATCTGTAAATCCATAAGATATTGCTCTTTGATTGGATCACATTTCTACACATTTTCTATGTCAAAACCCAGAGACTGTGCTGTATTTTGCAGCATGTATACCCAGGCTATGGCAATGGCAGGAGTGCTGCACTTGTGCACAGAGCTGCCTCTGAGCATCCTCCATGCACTACTGAAAGAGCAACCACTGGTTACTGAGCAGCTGTTCAATACAGCCATGGAGGAGCAGGAAGACTGTTTCTCATTTTAAAGACTGGAAATTTGGAGCTATAGACAATAAATCCAACAAATCTGGCCAACTCCTTGATTAGGAGAGGCTCTGTAATTTAGACAGAACATACACTTGGATCAGTTGCTACTCAGGAAAAGAGGAGTCATCCTATTCCAGTTTAATTTCTGCACTAATCTTAAGTAATAACAGCCATCTAGGATGAGGATATATAGAAAGTCTTCCATTCTCTTCAGTGAACAATATGTGTAGATTCTAAATAGTAAGCTTTCAAAATAGCCTTGTTTTGAGTGTGTTATATGTTTTGATACAGGGAGCTGACTTCATATGCTGCTAAAAGAAGGCTATTCTGATTTCTACCACAGTACTATGAAAGAGTTATATCAGGTTGGAGCCACTACAGACCCTAATGATATCCTGGAACATCCACATTTACTGTAAAATCTTTTTTCACCTACAGCAGAATAACTTTATGTTGTCACAGTTCTATCGAAAAAAGGAAAAAAATAAAAAGGACTGCAAGTGCAGCCATATGAAATCATTTTACTTAGGAAGAAACAGGATGGAAACCTCTAGGATGTAGCTGGAAGTGTAGAGGTTTACACTGTAAGAAAGTTAATTGAATTTTCTTATACAGCCTGCTTTTCACCTAACTTCAGAATAAGTCAGTTTGTTCTGACGGTCTGGGCCAAATTAAAAAACGCAGTTTGGACTTTTGCACACTCTTCTCTGCTGGCCACCTCCTATGAATAAACTCAGTAGAAAGGAAACACCTGCTTGCATACAATTAGTATTTTCTTTCACTAGCTCTCCCATTCATATTTCACCTCCTGTTATGCAAGGAGATTTGTTGTGTATTTAAAGAAAAAGAGAGACACAGAATAAATATGTCTGGCATTGCTTTGCTCCCAGCAGTAAAAACAATAGCTATAATTCTCTGTTACACATTACAATAGGAGTGTAGTCATTACATCATTTCACTATTCCATATCCAGTGATGTCTGATAAAGAATGATTTTACCCAGTCCATGATTCAAACATTGATTTAGTTCAGAAGAATTTGTTCTTGTTTGCATGTTTGTTTAAACAGAACAACAGCATTGCTTATCTTTGAAACATTTGTTCAAGAGAACAATGGTCTTGTAGGTAATGCACTATCTATCTAACTTGGTTATACTGCAGGAAGCACTAAAAAAGAAAGTAGTTGTTTGAGTCTGATGAAGGAGATAATATCATATATTATAAAATATATGATAATATAAATATGTTTGTATTATCATATTTTATTGATGTATAATAACAATGAAATAACATATTTAATATTATGATTCATTAATATTGACTTTAATTAATTTATTTATAACTCATTATGACATTATATTATTATAATGCATTATTAGTTATAATAAATTTTATTAAATTTAATTTTGAATATTTTAATTCTATTAATATATAATAAATTATATTATCAATAAGAACATCATGGGTCTTTTGTTTCTTTACTTCCCTAATAATTCAATCAGAATGTAAATCTCTCCTAGTAGTAAACTAGCATAGGCTCCAGTGCCAACAGCAAGTCTGGCTTTTTGAAGACACCACGTTATCAGACATACAGAGGAATTGAAGATTGCAAACAGGGATTCAATCAAACAGGATGTTGCTATCCTTATCTATAGAACTAAAGATACTAAAATGATTCAATTTTGCTGAAGGTTTAATCCTTTTGGAATTAGTTTCCACAGGGAGACAGGGATGAGATATGAAATAGGGACATAATTTCTTTTCTAACTTGGTGCTAAAAAGAAAATACCTAAGTTTGTTACTGGCCTAAGAAGTATTCATTTTCTTTTTTTGTTGACAAGTTTCCTTACAGCCACAAAGCTGTTCTTTCCATTTAAAAAAAAAGCCCATTGGAAGTGTTATTGTGGCAACTCTGTTGTGCCACTACACATCAGAATTTTCCTCTGCTATTTTTCTGAACCCTTGGGATTAATAGGTCGGTTACTGTTCCACCCTCACAGTCCTTAAAGTGGCTAAATAACTATGGGACACTGTTCGTGTGCTGGAGTTAAGTGCATTCAGAAAGTTTGGAAGGTTGACAATGGACAAGTGTACGAGCATGGCTCCTTTTGGGAACAAAACTAAACAACACAAGTAGACTCAAGTTCAGAGGGGTCAGAGATCACCACTTTGTATCTACACAACCAGAACAACATCTTTGCCATGCAGTAAACATAAAGTATTTTCATACAATCAAGTTCTTCAGTTATTTAAAATACTTTTGCCCCTTAGATGAGGGAAATCTAAAGCAGACACTGTCCTATTCAGGATCATACATTCATTGTGAGACTTTTGTGTAATCCTCCTACAACCCACTGAGCCAATTCCAATTTCATTGATGTTGTAAGCTTCTATAAATTGCAATACTTCCCCTTTCTTCTTTACTATATTTTTCCATTGTTTTTACATTGTTGCCATATGGTCTTATACTCCATAATGTGATGGCATGTACTGTGTTCTTTATTATCCCTATAATCCAGTGGGTTTCATTTTGATTTGTGTAGCTGTTTTTAACTTGGGCAGTTTCCATTTCTCTTCTAATATGGCAGTATTCTTTGTATGTGTATTAATTATGTTAATGTCACCACTTATACATTTGTAATGCAACCAAACATTCCCCATTCCTTTTATGTTGCTGAATCATTTGATTTTGATCAGAAAACTTAATTCTAAAACAGAGAGACAGGAATTTGTGATAAGGGTACATATGTCTGTGGCCTCTTCATCTGTTCTGACTTAATATCTATCCCTCAGGGAACCACAGAGGTAATCAATTCTGAAGACTGGCCTGCCTAAAGATTGTATAGTGCTGTAGTAATACAATGAGAAAGCAATGAGACATTATTCTAGAACACCTAATTATCACTCAACCAAAAAACTCAATGATTTTTATTGACTGATACAGTCAGATACATTTCAATCGTGCAATTGCTTGAAGTTACTAATGGTTTACATCTTTTTCCCCTGTAACTTTCCCCTGTAAAATCCTGTGTTTTAGTAGATACCAGGTAGTAGAATGTTTTTCCAAAGTCAGATAAAATTCAGATAACTCACTAGTACACAGAACTGATCTTTAAGACAGATCTTACCCCAAACTTATGATTCCTTCATTCAGCTTTGACTGTGAATTTTTAGAAATTAAATATTTTCCTGTTTCTGGAAAATGAGGATGTGATTCATTAACAAATGTGCAACATTTCCACTCCCCATGTGATAGCTAGGAACTATACTGGGGTCTCCAGTTTCACATAAAATGAACAGAGCCCAAAGCCAAACATCGTGCTTGGATCCATATATCCAGAGTGTAATGTTCTTCCTTGCAGACTCTATGAGAAAATTGAAGTTGATCTATACAGCAGTCTGAGTACAGGATTTAAAGCTTAATTTACAGCTACTTCTGTCCAACTATGAACTGAAAAAAAAACAGCTGTTTTGTAGCATTTTCTAAAAGAGAATGGGTTCCAAAGCAAAGATACTGTAAACTCCCTGAGAACAGTGAAATATAGTCAAATTACATTTGGATCCAGCTTTTCCATTACAAATCCCATAGGAAATTATAGTTTGCAGATGGAAACTAAATGTCTCAATGAGATGTGATCTAAGTGGTCCAGGGAGAGGTTTTTATGAAAAGAGCAACTAAAAAAAATAACAAAGATATTATTGATTTTTTTCTTAATTCCTGTTTCTGTCTCACACTCATTCAAAGTCTTACTCTAATTCATAAAACAACCATTACTTTCCAGAGATGTTTTAGATACTATTTTACAAAAAGAAATGTGGTACTTATTTTATTAATGTGATATCCTTACAATATATGAAATAATATGTTTCATTTAATGAACCAAAATCCAGATGTGGAATGAATCTTTTTCAAAGATTGCTCTACTGCTGTCTTCACAGATTCAGACAAATCATCTTTTGTTGTTGAAGTCATTGCACACACCCAGTCATAGTAGTCAGTCAAGTCATGTGCTGGAATCTCAATCAAGTTGTCAAGCACTTGCATCAAAAATATGTCAGGATTATTGTAAGTGGAAGACCTGCAAAGATCTGCTTTATTCAAAGTCCTTTAAAGGCTTTTGCTCATGAAGACCCAAACTTACTTCAGTTTGGTACCACCAGTGATAAGAGTGGCAACAACAGCTTTACTTTCCTTCACTATTCTCTTCAGCTTTATAATTTCTCAAACCATAAGCTCATCTTCAATAAGCAATTGTTGTATTATACCTCCAAAGTTTCCAAACAAGGACTCTTCTCCACTAAATCAGCATTTCAACAAATGTATACATCACTGCCCTGTCGTTCATCACTTAGCATCTCTCCATTATTGCAGCAATTTCTTGCAGACTAACTATGCACAGGGGAGTTACTGGTTTATTGACTTTGGGGGCATAGAGCAAGTACATGTTTTTCCATGCAATTACTCATGCTTATGATTCAAACATCATCCTAGGTATGTAATAAAGATACATTCATGAGCTTTGCAAGGGGAAAAAAATAAATCAGGCTGATGCAGATAAAGAACTCATCTCACAAACTGCTAGACCCAACATGTCCTTTTTACAGAAAGTCCATTGCCTTGCTTTGATGCAAGAGGAAGTGAGCACATGGAAGACTGTAGCATGGAGTAACCCATTGGTACACAGCATATTTTATTCTCAGTCCCCTACCCAGGGTTATCCAATGCAAGAAAAGACAGTTTACATCAAGCCAAATAGATTTTTCCAAAGGCCAAATAAATTTTGGATTATGTGTCTTTCATGGTGTAGAAGTTGACAAAAAGTCCCTGTCCTTTTCAGGAAAAGGCCTGCAACCCAAAACTCTGCCTCCCAGGGAAGACAAAATTCAGTTCTGCCACTGAATGCAAACTGGGAATATCAGGATTCTGCACCACACACAAGTATAAAATGCCAAAGGATTTCTCAACAGGTAACTAAAATGCTGTAAAGAACAGGAACATGAACAAACCTATAAAAATCTTCAGCATGCAACAGAAGGGGACATAATGAAGCCTAAAGATTAAGAATAGGATGCATGCCTTGTAAGACCTACATTTTTAATTTTTGACACAAGACACTAATATTCTTCCCTGTACAGTTTGCAACATAAATTTGGATATTAGCAGTTCTGTGTATAGCAATGGGAAATATCCATTGAATTGTCCATCCAAGTCATAATAACTGTTGTTATCTGTACACAACACTTTTCATTAATTATCTGGCACTAATAGCTTAAGTTGTCATACCTTTACTGATTCCCAGAAGATGACATTGATGAAGTAAGACATATCACAAGGTTCTTCCTCATTTATGGCTATAGCAAAGAAGAGAATGTTTCGTTAAAACCATTCAAATATTACTCTTTTTTTATTATTATAATGTAGCACTGTTTGTTAACAGTCCAAGGGAATTTTTGTTTTGGTTTTACATAACTGAATCCACAAAGCCAACTAGTAAAATACAGCTGTCCTCATTTGGGGGACCACCTCAGTAGACAGGCCTTACAAAATTAGTGTGCTCTTTGGGTAACCAAAGCAGAAGCCAAATGAATGTTTCAGTTATTAGAAACATAAAGTCAGCAAGAGTCAATTATCTTAAGTTTATTTGCAAAGCAAAATTAGTTTCCCAATTGAAAATTAATTCACAAGAGGAAGCTGAATTAGAATGTAAAGAACATGTCTGTATCCAAGAGGAAGTGAAATCATTGGAAGTAGTACAACAGGGTAAAAATTTGCAGAGCTAAAAAATTAATTGGAATACACAATGAATAGCCAAGGGAAGATGATCCTGGGGACAGGGCACTGTACCTAAGTTCAGAGTCCTTG
This sequence comes from Luscinia megarhynchos, assembly GCA_034336665.1. Taxonomy (NCBI): domain Eukaryota; kingdom Metazoa; phylum Chordata; class Aves; order Passeriformes; family Muscicapidae; genus Luscinia; species Luscinia megarhynchos. The sequence continues at coordinate 9,215,994 of JAPFBE010000002.1, forward strand.
TTTCTACTGTTAGCCTTAAAGGACCCTGGTTTTAGGAAGTACTGAGTGCCCAGACTCTGAGAAGTTGGCCAATTTAAGGTAATAGGAAATCACAGACCACATTAATTGGTTCTGGAAGTTCCCTCTTTGCTTACGGAAATAAAGTATACCCAAGATACAGTTCTGAGTTCATTAAAGTACAATCCCTTCCCAAGCTCTGCTCCATGTACCTGTTTCCCAAAAGACATATTAATTTATTTCCAAAGGGATCCTGAGAGAGGCAAGAATGTCAACAGCAGTACTGCAAAGCAAATAACATTGAGCTATGCAATCCAACCCTCTAGACTCTAAAGCTTTTCTTTTAAATGCTGCCAGATTTGCATCTTTTACATTCATGGAAAGAGTGTTTCCACACATAACTACTCTGTGATGAGCAAACTTTATTTACCATATAACTTTTATATTCAGAAAATTTTAAAAAACCCAAAAGCCATAATTCATCACCACTGATCTTTATTTCAGGGTTGCTCAGTCAAATTACTGGATATACTGCAGAATAAAACTGGCATTGTGATGATGAATCAAATTCTTAATCTGATAGTTTCAGGTTATTTGTGGCCAGTGAAATGGCAACTGCATACAAAATCACTGTAGCAATCAAATATTGACCTTGGTTTCCGTGTAATTTGCAGCATGATTTAGAAAAAAAATTATAAGGAAATTTAGGCAGGTATTTAATCTAATGGGAAATGAGGATCATGTAGATTAGGTTATGTAAGCAAGCCTGTGACCAGGCAACAAAGAAACAACCCTCACAATTCATGACCAAAAAAAAGAAAAAATTCAGTTGCCTTACTGAGTAGTTTTGAAAATAGTGAATGAAAAGCTTAAAAAGAAAGTCAATACCTGATCCACAGTCATACAGGGTTTGCATTCTTCCAAAATCTAAGGTACATTATTTCTGTAAACACTGTTTCACATAACAGAGTATCAGCATAAATATCTTGGGGAATTTGTGAGTCTGTTTAAACCAAGGCAGTCCAGAAACATACATATGAAATCATCAGACCCCTTGATTCACTATATATTATATATATATATATATATATATATATAAAATTTTTTTTTAAGTGAAAAAAAATTAAGCCAGAAGAGACATAGAAACATAGAATCACAGGATGGTTTGGGTTGAAAGGGACCATCAAAGGTCATCTAGTCCCACTCCCCTGCCAGTGAAGGGGTATCTCATACTAGATTCAATTGCTCAAAGTCCCCTCCAACTAGACATTGAAAACTTACAAGGATGGGGCATGCACAATTTCTCTGGGCAACCTGTTCCAGGGTCCCACCACCCTCACCACAAAAAATCTCTTCCTTATATCCAATCTAAACCCTAAATCCTAATAATAATCTAATCTAAATTTTACATATAATTTCAAGTCCTCTCAAAGACAGAAACACTTTTTTTTTTTGCAGAGAACAAAGCATATTGCTTAATGCAAAAAGTAATGCAGATTTACAGAAGTGAGATGTACTAAGTGAGCAGTAGCTACTGGCCACCAGAGCCATCCCAACCCCACCCTAGGGATACTTCACACACACTGCAAACACGTAAAATGCTTATTGAAATTAGCTCACTTGTAACCTGCTTGTTCTCTAAGGATAAGCATTAAATGCCAGGCAAAGCAGGCTTACACCAAAATACCTCAGCCAGCCACTTCACAGTCAGACAGGGCTTGCATGTGTCCAGATTGTTTTGTTTTGCTTTTTTTTTACTGTCAGTAGCTTTTCTTTTGGAAAATGTTTGAGGATGTATTTGTTAAGAACTCTTTTCCCTTTCTCTAATCCTTCCCTTCACCCTCACAGAAATCTCCTCTGGCCAATGATCTAAAAAAGCTCCCTTAGGGAATTTCACTTCAATTTCATGTGCAATTTTCTCTAGACTAAATGACAGTTCCTTATTTTCTTCTCTGAGGTCATACTCAGTAAAGCTAGTACTTCTTCTAAAATGCCTTCACAATCTCCAGCAGTCAATATATTTGACTAGGGAAAAGAACACAAATATATTGTATATTAAAGAGACCAAGTAAAAGCTGAAAGTTATACATGAATTAAAAGAAGCATTAACACAATTATTTGCTTCGACTTCAAAGCCACTCTCTGCATTATACATTTTTTTATTTAGATTTTGAATCAGAAACCTGCATGGACTCCAAAATTACCAATTATTCCTGTATGCTTTGGTAACATTAATATTCTTGATTTCCGTACAGTAAGTCTGGTTTTGGCTGCTGCTATCTATCTCAACAAATTCCTGGGCCAATAAGTTCCACAGTCTAATCATATTTTGTGTGAAGAAGCCCACCAGATTTGAATTTTCTACCTATTAAATCTACTTAATATTTCCTGAGCCTATGTTATGCACCAGAGGAAATGTGGTTAATAAAAAACTAATTGGAAAACCAAAGACTCTTCACAGCATCTACTGCATTTAATACAAAAGTTATGATGTATTCTTTGCCACCACTCTGTCATCAGTGGTTTAAAAACACTTGGGCAGAAACATGAATGGAGTTTTTTTTTACCAACAACATGAATATACTTCCTTCTAACTGAAAATAACTTTGTTTCAAACAAAATCAAGCAAATTATGACTAATTACTGCCAAATCTACTGTGTGTTTTTGTTTCCATTCAGCTAAGCTTACTGATCTATGACATCCTCATAAGTCACAAAGACTAATTCCCAAAGACTATGACTATGTAGTTCTCATCTTTTGATCACCAATAAACATTCCCCAGAAAAACAAAAATTTTTTGTGTCATTGTACTGTGCCACTCTTGTGTTATTTCTTATATATTTGTTAAGTGGCAAATCACTTCTAAAGACTTTTATTTTAACATAATTATCATAGGCCCACAAATAATTAATTTATTATTTTAGGGGTTTTTGGTATAAATTTCCATCCCCTTAGAGCTGTGTTCCATTAATGCATTATCTTGGTTCATCTCAAAATTCTCCATAACTGTGAGATTGTTGCACACAAACATGCACACATATGGCACACCAGGACTCTACTACTCTACTTTTTGGCCATGGTTTTCAGCTAAATAACAGTAGTTCATGCATTGCAGTAGCCACATCAGTTTACATGCATGATGTGAAAGCACCCAGCATGATCAGCGTTGCGTGGTCATTTTTCTTTTTTTTCCCTTATGTAAGAAATAGTTTTGGAAGAGAATTTAACCAGGGCTATAACCAGTTATCTTCACAGAGCATCCAAGAGAATTTGTATGGCTCTAATAACATATGTACAGATGCAGGACTCCCAGTGCCCAGACTTATAAAGTCAATAGAAAGTGGTAGAATATTCTAATAATTTGCAGGGGTTTATAACCTGGGTGCCACCCCTCAATACTGACTGTATTGGCAGAGATCCAAAACATGGTACCTTATTGAGAAAGGATCAAATCACTCCCTGAGCTCAACAGTTGCATTGCACACCTTAAAGCAAAGTCATTTTCAGGCACCACAGTGAATAAAGAGTAAAACATATCCACCAGGCCAATATTCCATCCCGGTCCACATGGACACACTGGTGCAAGGGAAACCTGGGGAGTGCCTGGTTTGCACTCAAGCATCAGTGCAGAGAATCCACACCAAGCATGGAAATTCACATTAAGCATCAGTTCAGTCTCTTGTGCATGATATGGTCAGAGTGAACTTGCCTGGGGCTCTTCTTCTTCCTTGGAACCTCTCATTCAAAATACAAGCCAGCTGAAATAAAAATGTCCTAACTTTCTTCTGAATTACATTATAAGCCAGCTGCAGTAAAAGTGACCCCATGCCATCATGTAGGTTTCTTATGAACTGCACTGTCAAATGCTTGACTTCTTGTCAATCTAATCCCAGTCTCAAAGGAGGGCTATAAATAGAGAGCAGTTACTGCACACTTCTGATCCACTGCAGCAGCCAGGAACCCTGCAGTTTCTTAAGAGAGAAACACACAACACAAAGCTATAAATATTTCTATTTTCTTTTTTTCTCAGGCGTTTTTCCCACCCCAGAGAGTGGAAATAAAACTGAGGAAGCTGATCATATGACCCTGGGAGAACTGAAATCATTGCTCTGATATGAACAGTCTTTGGTAGGAGCCTAAGGAACAGTATGCATTGGTGACATTGGCAGCAGTCGTTAACTTCTGGTCCTGATCACCAGCCCCAGGAAATCTGTGGCTTGCAGCATGCCTCACATGTACTGCTGCTGGTCTAATACATGGTTTACCACTACAATCTTCCATTTGGGAAGGCCTGTGGCTGTCTCAGATGCAACATGTTTAGTGGGAGAATTTAACAAGAACTTGTACTCAGGTTTTGAAAAAGGAGAAATGTTTGACACAGATTTCTGTGATTTCAGGTGTATTTTCTGTTAGTATCTGTAAAGCTGTAAGACAAGATATTGTAAGGACAATATAGCTTCAGTTAATTTTTTCAGTCCTTTTTTCTATTACTTTTCAAATCTCTTGTATTTTTTCCTTCAAAAACAAAACTCTTTAATAGAATAGTGTCTACATAATGACTACCAGCACAAAGACTAATAATTTCCACAGTGACTGATGACTAATGTAACAAGAAGGTATCTGGTTGAAAGTTCTTCTGCAGCTGGAAATATTCCCTTGCCTTTCAGCCTCACAATATTTGGAGCTGAATTTATGATGGCATTCAAAGACCAAATTGAGGTTAGTAAAGTTCAATCAAAAATTAAACATCAGTCAAAATCAAACCTTATTTTGGCATTGCTCTTTCTCCTCCATCAGTTTCAGAGCTGGATCCAAATTTTGCTCTATATATTCACAGTTCTGCTATGATCCAGCCAAAGGCAGGTCAGCAGATCAACTCAACTGAGTTCACTGGTGCTCAAGTAGATTCTGAAGTCATTTAAGAACAACAGGAAAGAACCATGGAAATGTACAAGCTTACAACCAACTGAATCCATCAAAGACACTAAAAGCTTAAGCAAAAATAAACAACTTCCCAGATCAAGGATTATATGCCACCCTTGGAGTACTGACAGGTGGATTGCATTGAAATAGATTGCACTGTAATGCAGGTTTGTTTTCTGGCATCCATTCAATTAAAACACTTCCAGGTTAACCAGGCAATTTAGCTTTACTGCTCTTATTACCATTAACTCATAAACATTAAGTGACATTTGCCCTGGAGGCTGCTCTTGTGTTGCATACTGCTAATGCATTCTTTCACTCAGGTTTGTAGGGGTTTCTCTCATGGAATGGAATGGGAGAGAAGCATGTCACTGCTGTTGATAATCACAGGCTTGTGAGAATGATGGCCTGTCCTTTTGAGGCATGAGAGTGTGCACAAGAAGTCAATCAGCGTTTCCCTGGTGTCCAGGTGTCAGGGAGCAAGGGCAAGGCAGTGCACCCTAATCCCTGTGGCACATAACGAGGTGTGGTGCCAGGGACCCACCAGGCTGCAGGGACACGCCTGGGATGTCACCTGGCTGCAAGCCATGGTGGCAGGAAAGACCTTTTACAGAAAACTTTACTCTTAATGTCATACTTGGTTTTCATCAAGGATGAATATTCTCCAGCCTGGCTATCAGTGAAAGGTGATACTTCCCTGAAGTCAAATTTTAGAAAATGACTTGGAAAACCTAGTGCATGAATTGCAAGTGACAGCCATCTACCCTAAGAAGCAGATTCATTCTCCATAAACAAAGTGCATAGCACAAGTGCAAAACAGTGCCAGCTTCTGTTGGTTGTTCATCACACTGTATTGTCTGGCCATTTTCAAATTCCACCAGTTAGGCATCAATTCCCTTGCCTATAGCCTTGAACTGAAATAATGCTTCAAAAGAGACACCAGGAACTGTATTTTTTATTATTATTATTCCAAGGCTTTTACTTTGGATAGTACTTTACAGAAGGGTAAATGGTGCATTCCATTTATGACAAACATTTGGAAGGACAAAGCCACATTTTTCCCTCCAGCTCTGTATCCCTATGTGCAAGAATAGCATATATTCAAAAAAGAGAATTATGCTCTATTTTTGTCTGTGAGCTGGGTGGCCCAGTTGGTTGCTGCATTGACCTTTCTTCTGTGAACACTTTGATTTTAATAGTAGCTTTGGGCACAACAGAATATGAGTATGACAAATTCATCCTATGTGTCCTGACTAGTGTTACAAAACCCCTGTGCAGTGCACAATACCTCCATATACAGTGTACTTTAATATACTGGGGAAATTTAGAAACCAAGGGAAAACATTTGTCTGTAACTTCTGCATAAATTATTTTTACAAATATAATAAAAATCTAAATGAATACTTGCATTGATTATATGATTTTTGACACCACACTTGTTACTGGTACTGTATAATGTCTTACAAGTTTTACTTCATCTGGAAACTGTCATTTTTTTCTCAAGACAATATATCTGTTACCTTTTACTTCTCATATGCACCTTTCTAGCTTATCTAGAAGTCAAGATAAAGGGAAATAGATAATGTTTTCCATTTGCTAACATTTATAAGTACCAGCAGCATTTTAAAGGAACCTTAAATGCTGCTTGGTGTATTTCTGAAGGGCAAATATTTTTGAGACTGTAGACTGCACTAAGAATGAAAGAGAATTAAGAAATGCTTGACTGACATTTGTTTAAAGCCATTGAGCTAAAATTAATATTCACCTGATTAAAGGAAACTGTTAAGACAGGCACATGCTGTGATCCAAAAGGAAAGTTCTTTTTTCTTTGAATTCTCCAGACTGCAGCACATCCTTGTCATTTGGCTCAAAGGAATTTGAGCCCAACAGAAAGGATGCACTGCTCTGCCCTTACCACACTTCTCCCTGAAACTTCTCATCATGGCAATTGGAGTGATATTAATTGTGCAAAAAAGGACACCTTGTGTTTCCAGACAGAGAGCTGAATCTTTTTGTTTCTCCCCTGAGAGCAAGGGATTCCAATTCTGATTTCTTACCAAAAGTACAGAAGCAGAAAACTAGCTTGCTTTATAATGCTCTATAAGTACCATACAACTAGAGAATGCAAAACAGAGTTTGGACCTATACAACTAACCCACCTCTAAGCAAGTGAAACCAAAACTTTCACATTTTCCAGCCTAAAGTGATAAAAAAACTGATGTGGGTTTTTCAAAGTAGAATTGACTGTGTTATGGTCTCTGGAATACACGTTACTTAAGTTGCACTGTTTTGTAAATTTTACTTAATTGGCTGTGCTTCTTCTCTAGAATTTAATGTTCTTAAGACTTCTGGAAGCCAGGACAATTAATCATGGCAATCCACAGCAGAACAAAAACATTTGACAGACTCAAACCAAACACTGTGGACATTTGGGAAACTCCAGCAGCTGACACAGATCTAGGTCTTTGCTTTTCCAAGCGTCCATCTAACTGTATTCCTGCTTGTTGCCAGGGCTTGGGTTTCATTTTTTTAATGAAAACCTCCACTGGCATCATAAACTATCGTATTGGATTCTTTCTGTAAGCAAATACTATAATGTTGATTTTTCCTCAGCAAAACCTTCCTGTTTCATTAGTATGCTTTTGCAATATTAGAAGTATTTGTGCCCTATTGCTGCCCTTGATTTGTATTTCTAAACTGTTACCCTAGAGTATACACTGACAGTGCTGCATATTACACAAAACACCATATCTTTAAGTCTTAGACTGTGCCAAAGTATGCAGCCAGACTCAGAAACATTTTACTTTACTTTTTGCAGCTACACAAAAATAATTTCATAATTATTTCAGATTATATCCAGCATGCAGATGGAGAGGACCCAGTGATCAATCACCACATCTGAAGTACTGAAATCATGCTTACTGGTTTCTTCTCCTGAAAAGAGCATAAGAAAATCAAAGTGTATGTAGTAGATTTATGAGAGCATTTTGTGTTAAGTATTAAGGCTTTAGTTATTAGAAAACACTGCTAGTTCTGCTACTCTGCTCAAGAAAGTACTCCCAAAACATGTTATTCTTGCTAGCAAAACCAAATTATTGAAAGACAGAAAAACACAGGTAGTCTGCAGATGTTCTGCAGCCATGACTGTCAAATACTGGTGCTTCTCCAAATGTTTTAAAAAGTAGTTTTAATGCCCAGATGAATGCCTAAAATGGGTAAAATTTACTGTCAGAGCTCTTCACTTTAAAATAAACTGGGACAAATTAGGCAGTCCAAGAGAACTGGGATTCACTCCCTGCTGACAGGAAAATTCATTCCAACCACTTCATAAACGCTATACTCCAAGCAATCTCTTTCCTTAGAGACTCAGACTCAAGGGAATGTGCTCATTCAAAATCCCAGCATGGGGATCCCAGCACACAGGTCTCTAAGATGCTGATCCTATAATGCTTCTATAAACTGCAACCTCAATCATTAATAGTTGTCCTTAAAAATTTTTCCCTTTGCCAAAACACTGCAAACTCAAGTCTTTCCAAGTGAGGCTTTTCAGACTGCAGAGTGACTCCAGATAGCCCCAGCCAGCACTGTACTGCAGTGCCCCACTAGGACTAAGAAGGTTTTCTTTTTAATCTGACTATAATATTCCTTCAGGTCTGCTGGCTCAGACTGTGACTCTGACACAACTGTGTCCAGTATTTTCATCAAAAATGAAACAGAAATCACTTGTCCATGTTAATTCCTTCATGCCTTTGAAAAATTATCCATGCTGACCTTAAAGTAAGTAATTTACTCTAACACAAAGTCAAAATTGCAAAATAAACCAGAGCAATAAAAAAATATTTTAATAAATTAGCAAAATTCTTGATACTTCATAAAATAATTTGATTTTTTTTTCTTACTCTTCTCTCTTCATTTAGGTTAAAATTCATGCAAAGGGCAGAGACCAACTTAAAAATCAAAGTGTAACTTTGCATGCCGTATTTTATCTGGAAGTGAATTTTTCATTTAATTAGATTTCTACAGCTTGCTCAAATCCAAGCCTCATTTCAGTAATTTGAAATAAGAATGACTGAATGCACTACTGCTTTCAAATTTAGCTCCTATCCAAGTTCCTATCAAAACAACCTGTTTGTTCAATTCTCATAAATGACATGTCTTGTCTTTTACAACAATTGACCAATATCATCTACCAAAATCTGAGTATTTTGGTGGTTCAGGAGTCTGATCAGACACAGGTACACTCCAAGACTGGTATGAGTTGGTCTCCCCAGGTGTCTTGGTTCTAATGAAGCTTGGCTCTGTGCTCATTTTGCCTCCAATGGCTTCTCATGCACATTAACCAGTGGGATTTCCTCTTTGCAGTGACAGGCACACACATAACATTTTCTGGTTTGTATAGAATTTCTTTATGCATCAAATGTTGAGCAGACTCGCCACTCACGCTCAGTCATGGAGTCTCCATAATGCATAAAAGAACTATTATCTGGATGAAGAGAAGGGAGAAATAAGGTACATATTTACATATGTAAGTAGGTTTCTCCAGCTGTTCTTGAATAACAAGATAAGGTTGTTTTTATGAGGTGAGCAATTAAATGTATCATAATTTCTTAGGATTTAAAGTGATTTGTGTCAGTGGAATTATCTGTGTTCCCACTCATTGTCTCTACACCTATGCAGTTCTCTGGTGTGCTGTCCAAGAATAGTGCAGTTAGTTTCCAAGTAACTCAACATATTTCACTTTGAAGCAGCTATGTGCTAAAAAGCTTCCACTGTTGTCATTCTGAGTCTTTAATGGTTTTGAAACTGTCAGGCAAAAATTGCATTCTCCTGCAGTTCTGAGCAGCAGGTGAATGAAGATGACAAAAGATCCATGTTAATGTTAATCATAGATGAGGAATATAATATTTTTCAGAATCTTAGGGCTCTGCTTTAACAGGCACAAGCTCCTTATTTCCCTCCTTCTAGCCCATTAATTTAAAAAAAAAAATAACTACAAATAAAAGAAGTAACAACAGAAAAACAATTAGCCAAATATGCTCAATCAGGAAAATTCTCCCTGCATATATTTTCCATTGGTTTTCTAATTGCTGTCATTTTGAATCATTAGATTGTTGTATGTTCTACAACTCAGTATTCTTTAAGTAACTTGTGATCATTCACTTTCTTGTGCTCATAGCATCCTTCCAAGACTACTCCCTACTCAGATAGGGCACTGAAGAACAGAGGTCTAAGGTACCTGGAGCATGATTAACATCCTCTATAATTCAAATGTCAACTACATTGCAGAGTCAAACGGTCACTAGGATCCATTTAATGGTTCTTTGAGAGCATTTCTGACCATTAATCTCACCAAAACCAAGAGTCTCCCTTATAATGTGGTGAAGTATGAGACCCTATTCTATGCAGATATCTACACCTTAGATATAAAAAACTTTAAAAGAAAAAAAAATCTCACCACGAAAGATTTAGACAGAAGTCAGTTATATCTGAATGTCAAATCCTAAGGAGTAATTCCAGCTATGCTGCTGCCATGCCTGCAAGTTCCAAAGAAAAAGAAAGTAGCCTGGTAGTTCTGTCTGCATACACACACTCCCAGGAAACTCTACAAAGGCACACCTATAAACTCATTTGAAGCTGTCTCCACTCCAGCAGTCAGGCCACCACACTAGGGATGGATTCTGCAGAAGGAGAAAAAGGCACATCCCTCAAAACCGAGCCAGCACCACGCTGATGTGTCTCCAGACACTTCTGAGCAGTCAGCTCCACAGCAGCTGCAGGGTGGCACCCTTACACTGCCTGTGAGCACCTGGGTCTGCCTCCACTCCCCAAGGGTTTCAGCACAGAAGGTGTTGACAGATTATGCCTGTTATGCACCATTACTATTTGTGTCCTTTCAAACTGCTCTGCTGAGACTTCAGCCAAAGATAAGGTAGTAGCCTCGATGCTCCTGAGATTTCCTACTGTGCACAAAAATTGCTTTTCTTATCAAATCCACAGAGTTATCTGAAGGTCTCAGATTCTTATTTCAAAATTCTGTGAGAGTGGCTGAAACACAGACTCCTTAACTAAAATTCAGTTGCTTTTTCTATGTCCTCTTCTGAGCATTAAGACACCATTGCATGTTTGTAGGTATTTCTGTCAAAGCACACAGAAAGCTCCATTCTTCTTGTACTCATAAGCAATGACAGTCACTAATTGTCCTTATCCTTCCAAACCACCCACGAGCTAAGAAAACACAATGTTTTCTTTTTCTCAGATGGAACTCAGACTTTGCAAATACAGCTTTTATAAAGCTTTTATACCCCATGGAAATACACACTTTCCCAGTTGCTACTGAAAGCAAAAAATCCCAAAACTCACAGCAATTAGCAATCTCAGCTAGCTATTACTTCTTTTTTGTCCTAAATTTTGCTGGGGATCAACCACTGTTCCAGTTCTAGGAAGGATATTGAACAAGTTATTTTCTTCTTTTTTGAATATCCTTATTCCTGAGACTCTTTTGGGACATAAAATTAATTTTCAATTAATAAATGAGCCAGATTCTTGGTACCAGATGTGATTTTCTTGCCAATGGTAACAGACTTTGGGAGAGAGGTAGCAAGGTCCATGCAGCAGAAAACAACCACTAACTCCCATTAATACCTAGTACAACCTATGTCAAAAGATTGAACAATTGTCATTCTGAGTCCCTATTAATGTACACAACTGTTAAGAACTAACTCCTGCAGCTGCTTTTTTCCTAAAAACGCTATAATTATTTCTCAGATTTAAATCACTGAGACTACATCAAATAATTAGTGTGTTTCCCATGCACTGTTTCAACTTCTCTGCCCTTCTTCAGCTATATAAAAAGTAATGGAAGATCACACTTGGATGAGGAAGACACACTGATTAAATTTTCACCTGCAAAGCACAGACTAGTGTCAGAATCCTCTACTCCTAATCCATGGCACATGAAGTAAAATCTACTATTTCTATTTCTTTGGACCTTAGATTTTAAAAGACTCTTTGAACTGGATAGTTTAAACATGGCATTCTTTTTAATCTGGTGATATGAAGTCATCAAGCTTTCTTCTTCACTTAGTACTCAGGCCAATCTATTTTATAAATTATGCTTATGAATTAAGCTGATATCTTTCAGATGACCTGTTCATCAGGTGAACATAATTTCAAATGAGTCAAAAATGGTCCTGACTTCACCCCAAACATGACAATTAGGTTGAAATGAATGCAGCTTTTCAGAAGTCAAAATTTTTGCTATGTGGTTTCCAAACCAAAGTTTTGAAACTTGCCTTGAAGCTGGCTGAAGTTTAAGTAAAATGAAGATTAAAACAAAACTCCATGCAGAATATAAGACTGTTTGGTTTTGGCCACACTAAATGCTTAATCAAACAATATTTTGGATAAAATGAATGGGTTAGGCTTTTTAAGTGACCACTAGTTTTGGTGGTGCAAAGCATTTTAATACAGAAAATAACAGATAAATATAAAATTTCACCAAAATCCTCAGTACATTATTTCACTCTTCTTTTTTACAAAGAGCAATTTCTGCTGGGATCTAGAGAATGAGGAAGAGTCTTTGGAAAACCACACAGGAAACACTTTTGAAATTGAATCATTCCAACATTAGCGTAATGAAAAAAAAAGTTGCCTTCAACCCTTGTGAAAGGACATGAAAACAAATCAGTACAGCTTACAGGGGTTATTTATTTATCTATATACAATGAATAAATAATCTAGTAAATTGAGCACTTCTAATTCAATTCAAGCATGGAAATGCTTTTCATACTCACAGACCTAACTATCAAACACAGAGCCTCAATCTTAAATCTAAAGAAAATCTAAAGTATATAAAATGCAATTGCAATTGTATTTTATTTGTGTGCATAAGGTATGGAAAAATGAGAATTCACTTGTATCAGACATTGCCCACTTCTCATAGAAGAGCACTGGACTGAAAGGCACGTTGTGAAAGGAAGGTTTGCAACACAAAGGTCTTTTGTTTTGAGCATATGATCTTTATTTCAACTATTACATAACTTGACAGAATAAGATTTCTGTGTTGGATTTTTTTCTCTTTCCTTCTACTTCTATTCCAAGTTTTGATGTTCATACTTTAGTTCCCACACTCACCACAGGACAAAGAATTATTTATGTACAATACTCTGAAAGGCACCTCAATCAACATGACACCTTTATATTTATTTGTAAGATATCACTTGCACAAATTGAAGTGAGTGTGGGGAGTATACAGTGAACACAAGTCATCAAGAATAATAATTATAAAAGAGGAAAAATAAAGAGTCTGGCATATGAAAGTTTCTTCATTACTTCTCAGTATATTTATAATCAACCAATTTCCTCTCACATTTTCCAGCTCTGTAAAGTAAGACCTGTACATCCTCCCAGAGTTTGTTTGTGAGACATACAATTCCAGGCAGCCGTGCTTAAAGGAATTTTATAAACTGTTTTATAATGTGGCACGATAATTTCCCTGTGCAGATAGTCACTGGACACATAAATTGTTTCTTTGCCAGAACAATACTTCCCAGTTTTGATAATGATGATCTTGACTAGCTTCTAGGAAAAGCTGCCACCTGGATCCACGTTAATCATTTAACCAGTTGATCAGTTCCTTTGCCAGTGATCTTGCCAAGTCACAGACGAAAACTCCGAGTGTCCTGCACAAAACCTCAAGGGATGCAATTTCCCCAACAGTCAGCATTATACACATACAGCTTTGCAAAACTTTACCAGCCAGCTTTACCCATAGAAAAGTAACTTTATCCCTTTTGCAGACAGGGGGTCCATTTGCCTGGGAACTCTCCTATTTCTGGGAGCTGCCTGAGAATTCCACACTGATAAGGCTCAATGGAAGTAAAGTTTTCCACCAGCAACACTCATGGTCAAGGCAGAAACACTGACTTGCAGCAGGCAGCTCTTCTTTCACAGGAGCATCTCAGTATCTCACTGGTCCCATTTCAGCAGATATGAAATCCTCATGCCAAGTTCCTCTCTTCATTCTCCTCTCTCAGTGTTTAGGGAATAAAGATATGAAGAAAAAGAAAGCCCAGAGGAAGAACTTACACCAGGATATCACTTCTCTTGCTGCACCATACTACCAGTGTTATCATGGCACATGTCAACATGACTGGGATCAAGATCAGTGTTATGAGAATTTCATCCGGTGGATCTTCCCAGTGAACCTTCTCTGAAGTACAGTTTGAAAAGAACTGTTTATGAATTCCAGTGATAAAGCCTTCTGCAAGGGGGTTTGGCCAAAAGCAACTTGCATTGTTGGCTTCACGTTCTGTGCACTGGGTAAAGTTGTCGTAATACCTGGGAAAAGAAGAAAATTAAGAGAAGATGAAAGAGAATGTATATGCACATTATACTTAGAGAAAGCTATGGAGGGCACAATACAAAATCTCTAAGAGTGTGCCTATTGTGCAGATACTCTGCTGAAGGACCTCCAGTGGAAGCTGTGGCTACTCACTCCACAGTGAGGCAGAAACAGAACTGACTTCCCATGTGAAGTTCTCAGACTCCAGATGGAAAACAGTCAAACCCCAACTACAGCCAGGATCTCCTAGTGTCACTGCAGTGCAAACAGAACTCCCTCACTAGGGACATCTACAGATGCTTTAAAAAACATGCACACAAATGTGCCAAGAACAGGACATTTTGAACGAAGTATGGATATTTCATGCCTCAGCTGCCACAGGACATGATGTTTGGTGAAAATTATCGTGTTGCCACAGGACAGAACCACAACATGCAGTACTGTGTAAAAATTTTGGTTCTGTTGCACTCCCATGCAGCAAGAAAATAATGGGAAAATAAACACAAATTTAGCTTTTGACAAATTTCCTCTTCTTTCCAACTCCAGCAAATGCCCAGTGGTTAATAAATAAATAAACAATTTCTAATTACATGTTTGCTTATGAAAAGCTGAGAATTCCTTGCAATACCTGTCATATGATTTCAATACTGCATGTGCTAAAATTTACCTGTTCAGGAATAACTTATATTTATGAGAAATGGCTACCCCTCAGGAAAAAAAAGGAAACAATAAGCCTAAATGAGTAATCATATGGGCTTTGTGGTGTTATTATAAGCCAAAGAAATTCAGGAAGTGAATGGATATGGGGGAGGAGATCGGAAATTAGGAAGATGAAGAGTGTCTGGTCAGTGCATGGACAGGGCAAGAAACAAGGAAGCTGAATTATTGTCTGTCTCATTTATTTTAGTCCTGCATGACTCAACAAACTCACTTCAAAGGGGAGTTAAAAATAGAAAGGAGGGAGCAAAAATCCACATGACACCCCCAGGGACAGCATCCTTTTATAACATCTGAAGACCCTACTCTCCCTATAGAGTCCATATAAATATGGTAATTCCTGATGATTGACTCCTTCTGACATTAAGTCCTACAAGGGACTAATGTTGACTCAATGCTTTTCTGTAAAGACATAAGTGTTTGGGCCAAGACTGAAGCTTGCTGTATGTCTGTCAGGAGATATGTCTGCCCACCCATGCTACAAACACACAGGTTGGGAACACAGCCTGCTGAGCATCTAAATTCTCAGGGCTGTGTTCACAGAAGAAGGAAAAGCCTCACAGAAAGCGCCTTCTGCAAGTTCCTTGCAGCTCTCATTCTCAAGGAGTTTGAGCCAATACTGCCTCATTCATAACCAAACACACTGGACAATCTAACACCAAACTCTAGATGAATATGCATATACACACCATGTATGTATATTTTAAGCAAAGCTACTAGAAAGGAAGCTTTTGTGACATCAGCAACCATAGGAAAACAACAGGAAATAAGCTAAAAATAAAACACAAGTATCAGCTGTTTGCTATTTTAACAGTTTCATTCTTCTGTGTGACCTGATGGCATCCATTCTTTGTGTCCTTGGACTAAATTAGAAGCTGGAGATGCCTAGCTGAATGGGGGAGATACAGTCCCAGAGGACCTGAAGAGCAACAGGTCTGAAGGCAAGGCCACTGGGCTCAGCAGGCTGCAATGCAGAGATGGAGCAGCATCCAGCTGCCCAGACAGGTCAGTGCTCCATCTGGCACAGGCACCAGGCAGGACCCTGCTCCAGCCTGCTCTGGGCCATGCTCTCATGGGCACCCTTGTGCCACCAACTGCTGTTATAGCCACCTCAGCAAGAAAACCAACAATAAATACATTTTTTCTGCATAAAAGTACCTTAAGCTCAAAGATTTGATGATATAATTGTTTTTGCTCTGTGTTTAAAATCCTAGAGAAAATTCAGTGTTATACCAAGAATTCTGTAGATTTTTTTTCTTAAATGTTAGATGTTGTGAAAAAAAATATTACTCATTGATTTTTGATTGCAAATACAAAATAGTTGGAAAAAGCTGGTTTAAGTGCTGCCAAAAGGCTAGATAAAAATAACTTGTGACATACAGTGTATTTGAAATACTGAATCCCTAAGAGTCAAAGTAGAGTAAAAATGTTATCATAATAGTTGGAATTTCTTACAATTTTTCCTTATAACCTTCTCTCATGAAAAAAGGGGGAAAAAAAGCTACCTGCACTATAACTCTCAGTTCACACAATTGTGAGAAGGTACATAAACTAAAATCTCAGCTGCTGGAGAATTGCATGTCTGCCAGTAAAGCTGAATTCACTTAAATAATTATGTAGTTTAGTAATTTAGAGTTTATGCACTGCAACAGAAAGTTCATATTTAAAAAAAAGATCCTCTACATGGAACTGTGCATCAGCTGCCTCAGAAGGGAGCAACTGCATCCTCATTACTAAGCAAGGATGTTTTTGTAGCTGACCAATTGGTTTGCAAGTTTTTGGGCTTCTTTAAGAGGAAGATGGGGGTTAATAGGTATTTAATTCCAGTTCAATTCTCCTACACTTAGTTCTTTTATGCCTTATGTAATTCTTTTTATTCAGATGGTAAAGGCTGGAACAGAAAACCTTTTCACTCTGTATAATAAAATGGCTGTGACAAAGATATCCTGCCCTCTGACTGGAGATACTTCAAGAGGAGTGCATTGAAGTTACACAATTTGTGAAAGGAAAGAACAAGAAATGGCAGTTTCTACTTTTTCCCAGAATTAATAACTGGAGAGCACATTGGAGCTCAAGCTCCTTCACATCTCAGTTTATAAGACAGTGTGGGAACATTCTTACTCTTTGTGCTGAGGCACATTTTCATCTCTTTCAGGCTAGCTACAAGGGACCTGGGTAGCACTCAGGAAAGGGATATTCTCTGAGAGCCAGGTCACAAGCTTTGTGACAAATGGGCCAAAAAACAACTCAGCTAAGTAGCCCAATAGAAAAAAAACCAAAATCTAAGCACAGTCTGAGCAGCAAAATTCATATAAAGATGTGCTTTACCCTGATACACTCAGGACAACTGTAGTTGCTGTTGAGGAACCAACCCCTTGGTCACACTGCACATTACTGAAAATATTTTCAGAGAACACAAAAAATAATTCCTTTCAGAGCAATCTCTGAGCTATAACACATTTTTCATGAAAGACAATTTTCAATACTCTAGAACAAGACTTCAGAGCACACACACTTTTTCTCCTGTACTCTATCTTTCCACTAAACCAAATAATAACATTTGTGTCACTGGTTTTGGGGTTTTTTTGGTTGAAACTGTGGAAGATTTTATTTTTTGAGTATTTTAGCCATGAGAAAACATATTTTTACGTATTACCTATAACCAAGGACCTGGACAGTAGGCAGCTATTATGAGAAATGGTAGTGGACACATTTGCCTTAATGGGACAGTGTTTCATGTCTCTTTAAAAACATGAATACCATTTAAATAGACAGCAGGATTTATTACATCCCATCTATCTCAGGGTACACAGTTGCCTCTCACTCAGGGCACTTCTCAGTCTAAGTGGGGCTTGAATCTCATCTGTAGTTTCCCACATCTCCAGGGAGGAATGTGGCAAATTCTTGCTCTTTCTTCCTCAATATCCCTGCACAGGAAAACTCGCAGAGATTGTTGGTTTGTAAAAACACAAAACCCACAACCATTTCCTCCACATTTTCGTGAGACTAAGAAAACAAATAGATTGTTTAACTGAGAGTTTCAACAAACAAGCATTTTCCAATGCAAAGTTGTTATTTGAAAGAATCCCAAACAATTCTCAAGAAGCCAAATACCATATATATGCCACTTGAACATTTGAGGGCATCTTCTGGCTGCAGCCAGTAGACCCACTGTCAGTTCCAATAGGAGAATCTTTCCACCTCTCCAGCACCAATGGATAGACCACCACAGAGATACTCAGCACAAAAGCAGTCAGCAATGTTTTGCAGTTGTTTGATGAGGAGGGCCAGGAATTAAAAACCAAAACACCACACTTTCTCTACCCTGTGTGAGTAATTTTTCTTATTTTGAGTCAACTAAGTATTCAGAATACAATGAAAAATCTTTCTAGTATAATTAAGTCTTGATGCAAACTAGGTAATAGATAGACCAGGGACACTCACTCCTACTACTCTACAATCCCAGACAGCAATCTAGAGGCACTGTTCCAGGACACCACAAGTCATGTGGTGTATTCTAATAAAGATACTTTAAAACTATTTGATTTCCCCCAGATTATTGAATCAAAAATCTCTTTATACACAGTGATATATAAAATTGAATTATCTCCCTTGTAACCTCCTCCCAGACTGGAATATGAAATGGTGAAATGTAAAAATATTAACAAGAAATATAATAAGACAAGAAAGGCTTTTCTTACAGTACTTCCAGATGAAGTGGAGGCAGGAAGTAGCAAAAAAGGTCACAAAAATAAAAAGCCTATTCTCATGTGAGATGCAGCCAGATTGTATAGAACTTCAGGGTGCAACAGCCTGGATGAACTTCAAATAAGGATCTGAACCTTAAAATGATAATTTCCTGAGGTTTCACCACCATGTTAAAAGGACAACTTTAATTTTATAGTGAGTTAGGAGCCTATAAATATGATGGATATTTTTGAGATTTTCTCACTCAACATCTCTCAAATAGATTTGTGTCTGTGTCTCACCATTCCTTTAATCACGTATCTTCTGCCAAGATGAGTATTCTCACAGTCACATTTTTACCTCCTTAATCAGATCAGATCTACTGTTGTGCAGCTCCAATACAGAATTCAGCCTCAAGAAAATAAAGTGCTACAAAAACATAAGGAAGGAAATGAACGGGGGAGGGGGAAAACTGGTTTAATGACAAAATTATAAAGCATAGTTTACTCTCATGTCACTAAATAATGAACATTGTGACAGATTTGCTCACTTGGGTCAAAAATAATAAACAGATTCTGGTATCCTTTGAAGTAATTACAGATCTTCATCCTTAATTTCACATCAACAACTGTCTGTAAAATGCAAAATGGTTGAATAAATCTAACTAAAGACCCAAAAATGCACAACTATTACTACATTTTTGTTAACCCCCTAAAGATACAGCCAGAAAATGTAAATATAAAGAGCAACTGTAGATGTAAACAGTTATTTTATATACCTGATAGTCATCTCAAATGAGCAGCAGAAACCACTACATTACACAAATGTAGAACCCATAGCCTGACATCAGGTACTACGTGAATAAAATTAAATATTTAGTAGCAGCATAATTCTACCCAGCCAGAAACTTCTACTGGCAAGCAGGCTTTACCTTCCACCCCTTCTGGCCTAGATTTTAATGATTACTAAGTTGTACACTCAGCTGATTTTTGGAGGACACCCAGCAAGAGGGGAAGAAGTCTCTGAAGCCATCATTGTGCCAAGAAGCCAATCCCATAAATCTCTTGAATTAGACAAAAATCAAAAGAGTAAGTGAAGGCAAATCCTAATCCCATAAACACTTAATCCCACTTAACACTTACATATCCAACTTCTTATAAGCACAGTACCTCTTAAGTAGCCATCAATGATGATGTGTGGAAGAAGATGTCCTTAACAGCATGAATACAATCATTATATACCTACCCCTCAGAGTCAAGGACATCAGGCTTGTGATGCTGTCACAATTTTAAATTTTAAATCAATATTAAAACTTCTTCGTATGGATCAAGTTTCAGAGTTTTTGTCAAGTTGGTCAACTAGGGAAAGCCCTTCATTTTCTTAGGCTTCTCTAAAGGAGACAGCATGTTTCTGGGGGCAAACGTTGAAACACATCACACGTTTTTGTGAACATCAGTATCTGAAATTTTACAACTAAAATTTTAAACCTTGCACTATAACATGTGAAGGGAAGCAGGAAGCATTCCAAAATTCAGATCCAAATTTTAAGACCATCTTTTGATCTCCAATAAATACTTCTCAGTGCTGAAAATGGCAGATGCACAATGTCTGCTACCTCATCTGCTTTTTCTCTATTATGGTCAATTATTTCTCTATTCAATTCAGATTGCTTCACAGTGACAGGGCAAAGGCAATACCTGACTAATATCTGCATTTTTTCTCCTTCCCATCAGCTGTGCATCTCCCCTCAGTGTCATTAAGAAAGCCATTAGCATTTTCTGGTGCATATCCTCCGTCAAAGGCCAAGCATGACAGAGATGAGAGCCCTGAAAAGCCAATAACATCATTTGAAAGAACATTCCTACTATTTATGGTCATGTTCCATTGTAAATCAAAGTTCTGCATGCTTAGAAACTGTCAGTGGAGACACTGGAGTAATTGTAGGGCATGATGCACAAGACAGCTTCCTTTAAGACTCCCCTGCCAAGGAAGGGAGTCCAGGACAATTTGGACAGATGAGTTCCACACCTGTTCTGCTTAGCAAAAATAAAGCCTCACCAAAAAAAAAAGTTAGGGGAGCATTGCACTCAAATCTGCCAGTGTAGTGATGGAGAGACATGCAAGCAGTACACTATCCTTGTATCTATCTCAGCTCAACTCCTTCCCCAAAACATTTCCAGAGTCACCACGGACATGCATAACCATCCAAACCTGGGGAGCAGCCAGAGTCAGGAGGGAAGCTGCTAGCCCAGAGCTGCTCTGAGCTCATGTCACATTTCAGCAGCTCAAGGCTTTCCTTTCCATCTAGAGGAACCAAGCTGACAGGTGAACAGAGGAAATGTGGCTCGAATTCAGACTGGTGCTGCACAGCTGGGCCTCCAGCCACCCAAAACAAGCAACCACGAAGATCATCATTTTTCTAAACAACAGACAAAAACTCACAGGGAAAGAAATAACAAAAAGGCCTTTCTTCAGTCTACATCTACAAACAACTGCTTCATCTTCCATTTTTATGAGGATATTAGGGAGTATTAAAGTGTCACCTGCTGAGTGGAAGCTGTTATTAGATTCCACTCAGTCCAAAGTAGCACAAGCCTTTTATAACACCACAGCACTGTTTCTTCAAGTGGAAAGAGGGGAGAGAAATATCTGGTAATATGCAGCTGTGAAATAGAAATCATCAGTTAATCAGGCTTGCACTTTGAGAAACACCCACTGTAGCATCTCCACAGATTGAAAAATTAAAAAAAACCAAACCCAACAATTAATCTGCTTCTAAGTTGAACTTTTCATCATCATTTTCATAACCCTCTTCACATAATTTTTATGAGCATTTAAAAAATGCACACTTTTACTGATTATTTACGGAAAATTGGTTTTATATAAACTTAAAAATTCCTGTAGAAAGCCACTTGCTCTGCGAGGAGAGTAGCTGCGAGCAGAGCACAAATAATGGGAGTCAAAAATCAGTCGACTAATTACAGATCTTAAACTTTAGATTATGTCAGCTACTGGACTAGTTAAAGAATAAATCTTTTTTGCAGTCCTGCATAATAAAAGAATTATGTGAAATTACAATCTAGGCACAGACAGTTCACAAACTAGACCAAAATTTATGAAAAATTAACCATAAAATCAGGGGAACAGTAACAACATTAGAAATTGATTTAAAATGAAACACAAAGACCATTAGGGAAAGCAAACCTATTAAATAAAATTCTGCTTATCTACTATTCAAGTACATGATTATGTTAATATAGAACCATCTTAAGATCACTGTGCTTCTTAAAGCTACCTTCCTGCATATAAAAATTGGACTCAGCACCTCACTGGTAACTCCCAGTCCCACAGGTGGACATAGAACACAACTTCTAGATGCCAGAATGCTCATTTTAACATTTCTATGTTTATTTTACAATGCTACCTTAATATGAAATTTTAAGGAGTCAGTAAAATGCATGAAAGGTATTTGTATATCTGAGAGAAAGGCAAAACATCAATTTCTTGAATGCTGCAAAGAACTGTGCTCACAATTGTTCATCAATGCACAATGCTTTGACAACCTTTGATTTCCACTCCTTTTATATTCAGCACTTATCTTAGAGAAAACTTTTAATTTTACAAAGCTGCCAAATCTCTGTTACTTTTTATAAGCACTACAGGAATCTCATACATTGCCTTCAAGTTTGTCAATGCACCAGCAATGTGTCTGCCTTTGGCAGATTACACAACAGACTGAAGAAGGTGATTTATCTGCTTTAAAGTGCAGAAGACTGCATTTCTTGTCTTGGAACTACTTTCCAACACTGAATTATAAACTATTCTGTAAAGACACATAGAAATCCCAGAGCCTTTTTTTAAAAAAAGTATTATTACATAATAAACTTCTGTAATTGAAACAAGACCCTGAATACAAAACATATTAGTATTAATTCATACCTATTTTGTTTTCAACAGTTAACCACATGAACAATACCACATGTAGCCTGGAGTAAGAAAATCTCTTTTTTTGTCTCTGCTGAGTTAATCTCCATTATTGTATGTTTGTGGTTGATCCATTTAGAAAACAAGAATGTAGAAACTGTTTTGCAAACCAGAAGTACCATAAAAGTTGCATTAACTTTTCCTTTTACATAATACATTTTTATTTTCATTTTCACTGCCTCTTAAAATATACTGTCCATTATATATGCATTACATAATTCATAGCAATCTATCAAGTTATATCATATTATTTTGCCACCAAGCAACTTTACACAGAAATCTTATGCAATGTTCTTTTTAAGTACAGCCTTTAATAATAAGCTCCATGAAGACTGTTTTCAATTATTGATCTTACCACAATGAAATTCAAAAAGGTCATGAAAGGTGTTGAAACCCATATCAACTGCCAGTCCTGAGTTTTAACAGCAGACTGCTTTCTAAAATCACCTCTAAATTCCTTACCTCATTTTTTCCAAGTGACTTAGAATTATTATATTATTATATTTTTACCTATTTGTTAGTTGATTTGGAAATATGAGCACTGACATACTGATGCCACTTTGTGAGTGTAAGCTATCACCATTAGTCCAAGGCATCTACTGAAGTACACATCAATTTTACTCACAGCACCCTTGCTAAAATATTGTTACTGGGGTCTTCAGGTGACATCAACTTCACCAGAGCTGAAAACTCTTCCAAAACTTTAAGAAAATATTGATATTGACTGGCCACTTGGCAAATGCCAGATTTGACTCCCCTTTTTGAAAAAAAAATACTCAGGACAAATAAATACATCAAGTGTTAAAAGCTTGCTGAAAAAAACACTTGAAAAACTGAAATCTGACATTAAAAACTGAAAAGTTTTCAGTTCTTGATAATGAAAAGGTAATTCTCTTCCTACTTAGCAGCAGGCTCAGAAGATCCTTCTCTTTTCATACTAAGAATTTTACAAAGATTTTCAAAATTATTGATAAACAGAAGACAGATCTGAGCTCTTGAAAACCTTGAAAAGATAGATAATAGGTTGAAAAGCACATTATTCTGGCATGATATGTCTCCCACGGTTTAACAAAGAAAGTTATCTGTGATGAGTAACAAATTCCAGTAGTTTTCTCCCTATTCCACAGCTCTGGTATCCCTGAATGGTGGCTTTTGTAGACTGTGATTACAACATGCATTGTGATATAAAAAACAAATACATAGTTTTAGTTCACCAAGTCTGAGTTCTTGATAGTGTATATAATCCAGCAGCCTCCAGGATATTGGCAAATTTCTCCTAATCCTCTACAATAAACTCATTTACTGGCTTCAAGTGAGCTCTTCAAACCAAAGTTTTGTTTGCAAAAAGGAAGATTTTTCAGTGTTTAAAATGAAAACCCAGGAAATCTCATCAGGTGAAAAACTGATAAGGCTTTGGTAGTTGGTAGCATAGCTATGTCTGCAGAACAAAATGATGGCTTTGCATTTATAAACAAGTGGTCTGCAGGTCATCACAGAATTTAGAAATGCCAGTGTTCTTAATATAGCATTACAATTCAGAAGTCAGAGTAATTCACTAAAAATTCAGCATTCATGAATGTTTTCCACCATCCTTCTGGATCATGTAAGATGGCCACAGCAAGCACAATTTTAGAAATGCATTGCTGTAATTCTGCACTAAAGAGAAAAAATGAGTATCCAAACATCTCTTATCAAATATAGACTTTCTTTCCACAGCCATGTACTATACAAAATGTCTGTGTCTCTCCCTTATAGAAAAGGTGATATTTATAACTGCACTAGAGAACTGTATTTCAGCCTCTGCATCCCCCAGAAAGAAATAAGGGAATGAACTATTCCTGCCTCATGTCAAATTCTGGTGTCTGAATTCAAACTAATCCCTTTATTTATATTCATCAGGACTATTCAATATAAAATAAAGCCAATACATTTCATATGAAAGTATGATCTGAAATACAGATCCTATGGAAGATATTCTACTGTAGCCCCATTAAGGGACCTGCTCTGCCTTTGCATTAACTTCAAAGCAACTAGGATGGCTGATCCCAAAACAGCACACCATTGCACACATTCTCAGCACAGCCCTGAAGCTGGCTACTCTGTGAGATTTCATAAAATTTAGGTTTCTTTCATTCCCAGTGTTTTAAATAATAGAGGGCAAGCAGTATTTCTGCCATGAAAAATTGCTATTGTCAGCTACCAGCATGATGGCAACACAAGTGCTCAAATACAACCATTCTTTTCCATTGTTTTACTTCCTCACACCTAACTGATTTAAAAGCTGCTTTGCTTTTGGAAAGAAAGGCATGAGTCACAAAAGGAAAACAGTATGTTCTTGGGGTAACAATTACCAGCCTGGTTTTGCCACTGCTGCCATGATCTGCAGGAGTTTTTAGATGACTTTTTAAGTACAGAACTACTGTAAGTTTTGAGATGCAAAGAGGTGGAAGAAATATACAGGTAAAAAGGATTAAATATCAGCATCATCTTCATTTCACTGAGAGCTCAAAAAAAAGCACCAACTGTATCTGTATGAGAAACTCAAAGGAAAAGAATGCCACCAAAGATGACCAAATGCTGGCATCCACCACACCAGTCCTTTTCCTGTACCCCACTGAACACTGAATGGTAAATCAGCTACACTGACCTGAGGCCACACAAAGTCCAGGTTTACTCAACCTTCCTTCACAGAAACACTGAGCTGACAAAGTATACTTCCTTCTATAAAATCTGGACTAACAAAACTGGGAGGACTTACAGCTGGCTAAATAAGGGTTTTTGGTCCCCCTTCAGTTAGATCTTCAGGGGAAAAGAAGATATTATTCTTCAGACACATCCAGAACTTTAGGCAATAACATTGCAGAAAATTACCCAGAGACCAGGCAGTAAGATGGCCTTTTGTTGTGCAAGCACATTTGTGATTTACAGAATTTCTATCATGACTTTGCCCAAGTAAACCATAACCAATGTACTTGTCTGTCTACAGGGATATGAATCCCACCATACATCCCAAAATACAGATAGCCCCCTCCTAACACGACACAAATGAGGAAGGGTGGGACTCCCTTCAATCAGTACTGTTCTGGATCTAAAATTACATGTGCTGATCACCCAAACATCCAGTTTCCAACAGCCCCAGGTTCCCTTTCACGGGAGAAAATCACATGCAAAAATCCAGAAGCAAGACTTTTCTGAAAATATTTAAAAGAACGAACCAAAGGTGTCAGTTTTCTAATTGTCAGACCATTACTATGGGAACATACTAGTTCACATGAATGAGTGGCTCACCTCAGCTGCAAAACAAACCCAGTGGTTTGTCCAAGATTTTCACTAGGGATTTGTACTGAGATTTGATACCAGGGAATATGCCAACCCTATTGGAAGGAAACAGAAAAGGTGTTTACCCAGGAAATGAGAAGGCTGAGATACTCTAATGACTTTTTTTGCCTTAGTCTTCACTGGAAAACGCTCCAGACCCCCTAACTGGCAGAAGACATAGCAGGAATTTGGAGAATGAGGAACTACCCACAGTAGGAGAAGATCAGGTTCAAAAATATGTAAGGAACCTGAAGGTTCCATAGGACCTGATAAGAGGCATTTGCAGGACCTGAAAGAACTGGCAGAGGAAGTGGCTAAGTCACTACAATCACATTTGAGAAGTCACACAAGTTTGGAAAGAACCTCCATTTTTAGAAAGGCAAATTAAAAGAAGCACCTCCCCTCTGAAGACAGGCTGAGATATTTAGGGTTGTTAAGCCTGTAGAAGAGGCTTTGTGAAGACTTTATAGCACCTCCCAATACCTAAATGGGACTAAAGATAGCTGAGAGGGACAGGAGTGACAAGGGGGAATGGCTTTAAAATGAAAGAAAGTAGGTTTGAACTAGATATTAGAAAGAAATTCTTTACTTTCTAGAACAAGCTGCCCAGAAAAGCTGTGGATGCTTCATTTCTGGAAGAGTTCAAGGACAGACTGGATGAGGCTTTGAGCAACCTGGTCTAGCAGAGGATGTCCCTGTCCACAGCTTGGAACCAGATAATCTTTTAAGGTCCTTTCCAACCCAAACTACTCAGTGATTCTATGGTTTTCACAGAACATTTCTCCTCTGTAGAAGTTTTGTCATTAGCAGCTGGATGCTGATCAGTGTCTAGATTGGGCTTCCTGCAGTAGTCAGTGGGGAAGAGGAAAAAACCCACATAGCTGACCAAGAAAATGTCTCAGTTTGGAGGGCTCTTACATACACACACAGCCAGCAGAGGCTCTTAGCTCCAAGCCTCAGAAGTGTGGGCAGGTAATTTCATTTTGGGCAGCACGTTTCTCCCAGAGTTTGCCTTCCCATTGATGCTAATGTGATCTGGCTTTCTTTTATGCAATATTTTACAAAGTTTCTCTGAAAACTAGGCACTTTTACAATTAGCTTAGTTGGGCCAAATTCTAACAGGCAAAACTCCCACTGACTCTGAAATTGAGCAACAGGATTACTTTTCCAGATTACATCAAATTTAGTCATACAATTTTTTTTCCTTAATTCTTTTTTCTAATCCTCAACGTTGTACAGAAAATGGGTGAACACCCTTATCATGTTCAATGGGACAGAAACTGTTTCTAGAATTCACATTCCATGTAAAGTGTTGTGGGAAAACTGCACTAAGGCTGCACAGAAAAAAGAATCATTATTTACACTGGGCACAGACCATGGACCGTGCACACAGCAAAGCAGGAAATTTCATCAGGTACACACACACACCTGCAATGAATCTGCTTCAGACATACAGTTAAGGAAAAAATGAGCCCTCTCCTATTCTGCTATGAACTGAAATTTAAAATTTTTTCTCAAACAGAAAGCCCAGATCTGACATGTGTTACATGCACTACTTTGCTAGAACTGACTTCCAAAACACAAATTGCTCTTTCACCCTTGGACTGTAAATCCACAGCTATTCCTTGGCTGGTAAACACAGAATGACTGACTGGGAGCTCCCAAAGTAGCAGGTAAGCAACCCTAACACTTGTGAGATGAGTGCTGCAGCAGCAGTATTGTCCTGGAATAAGAGAATGCTTCACCTGTAACAGATGAAACCATCTGTTTATAGATGTGATGGATCAATACTAACCCTTTCAAATGAAGAGGGGGATAATATACTTTCCATAATATACTCACTCACTCTTACAGGGTTTAGAATAGTCACTACTGGGCAGATTGTGTGGCCTGTATTATGCAAATTACCAAAATGCTGGTAACTACACTCAAAATATTTGGGAAACAGTGATGCAGAAGACTGGTGCTTGGGAGCAGGCTGAAACTTTAACATGCTACTGAAAATCATCTTTAGTACATTTTGGTCCCACATTTCCATAGGGGTTAGGCCTAGGAGGCACACACAGATTTGTTTAGAGACTGTTTGTTCTAGCTAAATTCTTTCCAGGATCCAGTTAGAAGCATTTGAAAAACTGTTTCATGAGCTAAGAATAGAAAATAATCTAAGCAATTACAATAAGGAACATTTTTCCAGGTTCATGTAAAACAGCTCTGGGCACTCCTGTCTTCATCTGGCCACTTGCTTCAGGAATTAGTCATACCTGGCCTCTCAACTGTAGTTCCACACCAGGATTTATCACAGCACACTAAAAAAAAAAGTCTGGACTGTTAATAATGAATTTTGGCTTGTGGACAGTAGTTGATATTACATATTCAGCTGTAGTATTAAGAAGATAATACAGAAATATAATTCACAGTTATTATATGTAATGCAGCACTATTAACATGCATGTTATTCTAAGCAGACATAACAGAAATATTACACATGAAAAATAAAAACCTTTCTGCAATTTCCAGTCTTCTTGCAAATGAAAAGTGTATTTGCTTTTGTTAACTCCCCATATAGCTTTCACCCACACTTTAGTCTCTCCTAATTCACTTGCCATGCACCATAACTTTAAGTCCTTTAAACAACCTCGTTGTATTTTCATCTTCAGAGCTCTCTCTTAATTAATCTAAAGGCCTCAGCAAAACTGTGACTAGGCAAACTCCTTCTCTTCTGGCAAGGAACTGTGTATTGAAGGTTTTACCTCTCTTGTAAGCTTTCTTGTATTCTGATGTCCAAGCTAGAACCACTGAAACCCACCACATCCAAATGACTTAAAATATTTTAAAATCTCACTTTGATCCCTCATCATATTTAAGCTTTCAAATACCTTTGGACAATTTCACCCAGAGTATTTGCATCCTAACTGCAATTAGGAAACTAACTGGAAATCCTCACATAAATATACAAAAATTAAAAGGAAACTTTCTTCTAATAGCTCTCCTTTGCCTGAGAATTTACTGTTTATATGTGATTATTTCACACTTCCAGCAAGATCAACATCAACTGTGGAAGCTAAAACTCTCATATTGGTTTGCAGTACCAGCTGCCACACACAGAAGCCTCGTCTGTTCAAAATCAGTAAAAAAGCTGCTTTTTAAAGAACACAAGCTTGTTAAGAATGTCAGACATGTCAGAAAACCTTACAGTTTAAATAAGTTACAGGAAATTGGAGTCACTGCAAATTCTCTCACAAATGTTTGGCCAAACAGTGAAGCTACAGATAATTTCTAGTTTACAATCCTATAACCAAAGGTCAGCCGTTTACACTGAAGAGCTAAAATTCCACGAAACAAGAAATTTAGAAAATTAGCAGATTTCCATTAACTGTTACATTTCAACACCAGCTACAAAGACTTGTTTCTAAAATGAAAAGAAAACTGCCATGCAGAAATTACTGCGTGAAGAAATAGGTTTTTTTAATACAAAACTCACAGTTTTAACCCATTATTTTTAACCCATTATCTGATCCAGGCTGATTAACTGTTACTGCTGGAGGCTAGATATAAAATCAGCACAAACTAATACCACCACGTTTAAACATCTGAATTTTAAGTGCCCATGCCTAGATATACCAGGTTTTCATTAATTTGTCAGATTACTCCAAAGTAAGAAGTGTTTCTGTCCCATCTCTTAGAGCTCCTCCAGTGAGATGGAATAAATTAGCCTCTGTGTGTCCCTGCCCAAGGCAGGGGGGTTGGAACTCAAGGAACTTTAGTCACTTCCAAACCAGGCCATTCTGTGATTCTATATGCTTCTCATAGAAAGCATGGCATCAAATAACAATGTGTATTCTCAAAAGAGTAAAAATCTTAAAAGGTAGAAGCACATTTGCTGCTTCTTCAGTGCAATGAACCCCTAAGGTAAGTTTGTAATTAGACTTCTAATGCTTGATTAATCCTTGATTCAGAAGATAAATTTCAAAACAAATTCCTCCTGCTACTCTCTCCTAAAGTAGAACTTGAAACATTAAAAAAAAAAAAAAGGTTTTTAGAAAATCTGTATTATGTAAAAATGTAAAAGATTTTTCTTCTATAAGAGCCTTGAATTCTTCTGGTACTGCTTTTGAGGAAAAATGAGCAAAGCCTCAGACTGACCAACTTCTTCAGAAAAATTTTCTTGTAAAGGGAATGAAAACAACACCAAACTGTGAGCTCAACTGGAAAGGATAAAATCAAGGTGGATTCTTAACTCTAATTAAAAGTCAGGAAAACTCGGACACTTCAGTTGTTTCCAAACCTTGAAAAATTCTTGCACCAAAATATGTAAATTATTGAAGAAATTTTAGCAGAAATCTTTCAAAAAGCTGCCTGGTTTTTCACCTGCTTTAATAAAGGCATAGTCTAATATTTAGCCTCCTATGAGTACTTTTCATTGCTGCAAGTAATCCCATTAGTTGAGGTCACTTATCAATTCAAACAAGACATCAACAAACAACTCTTGTGATTATAAAACAATTGCAATGAAGATAAAATGGAGCAAAATTACAGTGTTTCCTTCACAATAAATAAAACATCTTGTACCTAGATGAGTTATAAAATTAAACTTGCTGCTCCATAACATACAGGTATTGTTAAAATAAATTTAGTAGTACCAGCACTGCAAGGATTTTCTCTTTCTTTGTATATACACACTTCTCTGTCAGATTTGACTGCAATTTCTTCAAGCTAGTTTAGAAGAGCTAAGCCTCTCTTGCTCTTCCCCACGGCTGGAGAGAGCTGCATGAGTGCATCTTTCACTCCAGTGCCACAGGATTTAAGAATCTACCTTTTAACAGACTGCAAGATTTTCAAGTCATCAAGGTGTGCAAATAAATGTGCTAAGAAGGAATCGCATCTAAATTGATAATATGCTGTCAGATTATGATGCATTATCCATATATGGGGCATTCCAGCACAGGTGCTGGTGCCAAGGGAGTCATGGGGAGCTGCTGCAACACAGCACTGCAGTCCAGCATTTCATTATCTGTGAGTGTGCTGGTGATGAGCTAGTCAAAGTCTTGCACCACATGACATGACACTAAACGGGACACAAGACCAACGACCCTACAAGAACATATCTGGGGCTCAATGACCCTGTAA
Organism: Luscinia megarhynchos; assembly: GCA_034336665.1. Lineage (NCBI taxonomy): Eukaryota > Metazoa > Chordata > Aves > Passeriformes > Muscicapidae > Luscinia > Luscinia megarhynchos. The sequence goes on from JAPFBE010000002.1 coordinate 9,247,091, forward strand.
GAGGTGTGGTGACAGCTGGCTTGGGGCTGCTCTGCCTCCCCAGCAGCCTCCAGAAGCAGCACCTGCACAGCTTCAAATGCAGGAGGATGTTCTGCTTCGGGCTGGCTCGTACCATACCAGCTCCAGTTCACCTGAGTCTTGTTTTCTGAAGTGCTGAACACCTGCAGTTTCCCCTGATTTCAGCTGGTGTAGAGGGTACTCAGAGCTTCCAAAAATCAGGCATTATGCATGAGCAGGCATGGTCTTAAGAAGCAGATGTTCCACAATGCCAAAAATGCCACCAATTTTACAAACTCTGTGAGTTTTCTCCAGATCAGAATTTGAAGTGTGCAGCTTTATAGAGAGATGTTTAAATACCTCCCGTAACTACAGATCAGGAAAAGAGATTAGAGAACAATAAATGCCATCTTCATTACTGTCAGTCTTGCAGTATTTTAGACATCCAAACATAATGGGTGGTGCTCACTCTCTCCATGCTAGCTGGTAGGCAAAGAAACATGACAGCAGGTTCCATAGGACAAATCATTTTACATTTGGATAGGGCAATTTCACATGAGGTGAATTTCTGAAACAGTGTCATCTAACTGAAAAATAGGAAATCAGAGGAGGGAACTGCATTGCTGTCAAGAGAGAGAACAGCATGATTCTAAAAGCATTATTGCTTTGGTGGTTTTTCACAGAAAAGAAATTACTTAGGGATTGTTGGTTTAAAAGGCACAGAAGTATAGATTAAATTTAAACATGACTGTCTGAGATAACACAATAGCAGCTAGCATTTAATAGCCCATTGGTTAGTTTTCATTAAAGTGGATTATTTTGCACAGTTTGAGTTAAGAGCTGGGTGTCTCTGTATGCACATGGCCTTACTGCAGGGCTTAAGAGCTACAGCTTAGCCCTCTGCAAGTGGCAACAAAAAACAGAAGGTTTTCTGTTTCCTGGAGCAGAAATATTTTATATGCATTATGCGAGAACTATTAAAACCAAACTAACTCTTACATGATAAATTCTGTCAGGTTGCACCACTTTTTTGAGTCCACTTTCTTCATCATCTCTTCAAAGAATTTCCCACAGGCAGGCAACTTTTCTAACATGAGGGATTCATTGCAGAGCTCAGTCTGTTGACGTGCACCTAGGAAACATCAGAAGCACTTTAATCACAAACACTGAAATAGAAGCACAAACACATCACTCAAATTTGTTCACACAGTCCAACTTGCCACTTACATTCTCATAAGATTAGCATTTAATTTTCTAAGCAATTTTAGAAAATAGACAAAATAAGTGTTTACATAAATATGTTAAAAAACATAACTTGGTATAAAAAAACTAAAGGTTACCATACATAGTACTGCCTTTTAAACCAAGCATAGAGGAATCTATCTAATCACTTTTCTAATCTTACTTAGCTACTACTCGTACTAACTCAATATCACCCATTTGCATTTTTAGTTAAAAGCTAACTGGATCTCCCAATCCCCCATCTCAGTGTAGAAAGCACTTTTCAAGCTTACACAGATGCACTGCATTCAGCTAACTACAGTACTGTGAAATTGCTTTAACATTGGAAATATTTGTACATCTTACCAGCTAAAGGGTGTGAATTTTCACAGTCACAGCTTTTTCCTTAGTATAGCTGCTAAAGGAATTGTCTAGAGAACAAATCCTAAGAGTGGCTGAGGGAGCTGGAGTTGTTTAGGGTGAAGAAAAGGAGGCTCAGGGGAGACCTCATTGCTCTCTGCAACTTCCTGAAAGGAGGCTGCAGCCAGGTGGGCTTTGGTCTCTTCTCCCAAGTAACAAGTGACAGAACAGCACAAAGTTGTGCCAGAGGAGGTTTAGATTGGAAATTAGGAACAATTTCTTCTCCAAAAGGGGTGGAACAGGCTACTCAGGGAGGTGGTTGAGCCACCACCCCTGGAAGAATCTAAAAGGTGTGTAGATGTGGACCTTAGGGACAAATTTTAGTGGTGGGCGTGGCAGTGTTGGAGTAACAGTTGGACTCAGTGATCATAGAAGTCTTTTCCAACAGAAACAATTATATAAATCTATAAAGTCTGTAATTTAATTATCTACAGTTATCAAATGAAATCAAAATAACAGCATGTAGCTACCTGCAAAGAAAGAGACTTGACCTTGACTTGAGCAAGCCTGTATCATTTTCAACCTATAATGGCAACTCCAGTATATTTAGTCAGTCAAATGTTTTTCTCATTCAGCACATGCCTGCACTGGAGTACAAAGACAATATTTTGATGTTTCTTATAAAACTGAAATTCTGAAAAAATTCTCTTCAGACTAATGTGCTTGATTTTGATAAGCCTGAAACATGTTTTTTTGACCAAGCCATTAAATGTCCTCCTTTATCTCTATAGATGCCACTATTTTGACCATTCTAATGCATTAAAAAATGCATTAACATTGAAAATTACATGTAAATATATGTATGCAAACATCTTTAATACAAATGCCTACATTAAATTAGTCATAAAAAACCTGTGTGATTTTTCCCCTTCACAGCAGCTCAGATCCAAGAAATGTATTTCACCAAACAAACCTGCAACCCTAAACTGTGTATGCCTCAACTGAGCATAACCCTAAACTGTGTAAATCCTAACTGGTATATCAGGGAATCCCCCTGAGAACTCTGGAGGAACAGTTGTTTTTTAAGAATAAAGCCAAGGAGAACAGACCATTTACTCCTAAAAAGATTTTTCACTGAGAACATATTTACACCAGGGAGAGGAGGTATTTCTTTTGCTTCTATTAGCTACTTTGAAAGCAGGATTCTATCACTGCTGACAAGAGCTAGTGGTTCTAATTTTGGGTGGTAACAGCCAAACACATTGCCTGAGGCCAACTGAGGTCAAAATCATTCAGGACTTTGCTGGGTAAGAAGAGGAAGTCCCCATGGCCCCATTCCTTATTATCTAGAAAAGAAAACCCCAAACTCTAAGGCAAAATGACTGGTCTCAGGCTTCACATCATAACCCAGCCATCACTCAGAAGTTTGAGTACCTCCATTTGAAATGAGGCATGTGATTGAGAAACAGGCTTGAGTGAACATCATTTCACCCAGGAAGGAGCTGGCTCCTTTGGAGCCTGGGCAGGAGCACCTTGCAGTTTAACTCCAGCTGTCACAGCTGACTCCTCAGCTGGTGGTCACCCTCTGTGATGCTGTATGACAAATGACAACCATCTCATCTGGCCAAATAAACATTTTGCTTTCACATATTTGCCAGCCTGTGCTGCACCTGAAATAAGTCTCCAACTTCCTGCAGACCACAAACTCTCCAGGTGTGTGGCTCACTCACTGGGACCTAATCCTTGCTCCTTCATCATGTCTGACTGTCAGTGCTCTTAAAGCTGGCATGAAGCCTTCATCCATGTCAGCAAAAAGCCAGAACTACAATTGATCACCAGTGACAGAAATGGCGAAAATTACCACACAGGGGCAGCACAATTTTACCCATGAGAAGCTAGCATATTAACATGGATCCGGCCTACTTAAGTGTTCCTGTCAACTCATCTGGCAGCTGCAGCAGTTGCCAGTTACACTTTCCTCAGCTAGACCTACAGATGAATGCTAAAACCTGCAGAATTCAAAACCACATGAAAATTGCATAGCTCACAACTTAAATCCTGCACTGATGCTTTGGCAAAAGTTACACAAAGCTGCTTTTGCTGGCAGGGTATTCTAAACAGCCAGCTATCATTTGATTTATAACCAAATCCAACAGTGTACAAGTTTTTCTTCCACTACATCACGTGTGCTGACAATTTAATCCAGCCCCTTCCCAGCAGGGTGCTTGAATGGATTTTCCACACCCTTGGTATTTCTGGTTGTCTGTATTTGAAAGTGCAATATTTTTCAGGGTCATAGAAAAAAAAACCCTCTATCAGAGTCATTTGAGCACAATCTGATGACACAGGAGTTTCTGTCTAAATCCCTGACCAAAAGAGATCAAAATCATGGATAATTCTGCAGTTTCACCATCACTATTGAGAACGGCATTTACAAAACACTAGAATACTCTCTGCATACAGCCAGTGGACAAGACCAGTTGTAAAAAATGCACAACAATTGACTAATTGAAATGAGATAGGATGGAAGGGTTTCTCAAAAGTCAACCATTAGCAAAACAGAAACAGAAATTTGAATTTTTGAAGTAAGACTCACCTGCAAATCCAAGCGTCATTAGACCATTAACTAGGAAGGGGAAAAAAAAAAAAAAGATGAGTTAGAAATTTACACACTCATATAAAAGGATTAGTGCAATTTTAAGTAGAGGATAACTACATTTCAACAGAATATTCAAAATGCTTATTCAAACAAGTTTCAGTTTTCTTAAAGAGAGTGTCTGAATGAAATATTGAGCATTTAGAGAACATTATGTTTTGAAATTCCTTTTTATCTATCTTTTAAATGTCTGAGTCAGACTTCTTATGGGACTGTATATACCACTCCTTCCTCTAGTTTCTAGCATTAAGGATTAGGGACAAGGGCTTCAGGCTTCTTAAGGGTGAAAAAGTTCAAGATAACACATACACTCAAAACACAGGCATACTGCACATTCTAACATGTAGAGAAATAAAATCCTTTCATTGTTAAGCAAACACAACACAACCATAAGTAAGTGTGTACTCTCTTTGTTAAAAGCATATTGCTGTGTTTAAGTCTCCAGCTTTTGCACAGTGAAGTCACACAGTTTCAAAAACATTACAATCAAAACCTCTAAGATTCTTATGCAGAAGGTACTCTGACACAGGTATGTGCTGTATTTGGAAGAGCATCCAAATGGAAACAGGCTATACCAACAGAAGAAGCCTTCTGATTAGTGATTTGCAGTATATTCAGATGGATTAAATTAACAGAAGCCCACTGTGTTTGCACAGCTCCAGCCACACCCAGGATATTGTAATAGCTAACAGGGACATGGCTTCAATTATTTTTGATGTCCCACTGAAAAATAAAAATTGCTGACAAATCTTTATAGCTTTAACCTCATATCAGAAATTAAATGAATGATTCCAAACAGATGGGTGCTTTCCCTGTTTGTACAACACATGGCATCAGTAAAACAGACCAAGATACACACAGCAGAGTATCAGTACCAACCATTAATCTAGGCCATGGTCACTGGGATGTGCCAAGCTGTCAACTGAAAATTATGGTGTACATGCATGCAAGAAGAATTTAGATCCTTCTAAGGAACATATTTTTCTTCCAGAAAAGATTAATCTCTTAGTTACTAACGAGCCAGCATGTACTGTGAAGAGCAGGAATCCACACATCGGAAAATTGTCATGCCTCCAAACACACAGAGATGAAACTCCATAATGCACTCTGATGCCTGTATGTCTTTCACAAATAGAGCATTTTTCTCTCCAGGCTATTAGCAGATGGACTAATAAGTACACTTGATTCCCTCAGTAGGTTTTTCCTGAATCCCCATTTTAAAATGTGCCTTATTGACCACAGAAGACTGAGGATCACACTAAAAGCACATGCTTTACAATGAACCCAAACCCACTTATCCTGGGTAAACAGTGTAGGGCACACATAGATACCTCAGGTACTCCCCTGGAAAATCACAGACTACACCTCCAATTCTTATTCCATCAGTTCCTATCACTGTGCTCCATATCTTCCATAGTTATGGCTGCAGTAATCCTCACAAGACCACAGCCATGCAAATAAAGAGACTATTTACAACTATGAAGAACCAACTTGCCCCAACTGTCAGTGAAGAAAGCTCTGAAAAACCAAATACTGAATAAAGGCTTACAGGTTAGTGCTCAAAAATCCTCCTGCCCACAAGAAAATGTGCTTTTTGCATTTTTTGACAGCTCACAACAAAGTAACACAGGACGTTTTTCACCTATTCTCAACCAAAAGAGTCCACATACCTTCAGAGAAGGGTAAAACAGCCATTCAGATCATCATGCACCACCCCTCTATTTTCTTTGCTCTGAGATACTCAACTCATAAGAAAGATTTAATCAGGATACTACAGCATGCTGGTCATGATAGTTTACACAAAAACTTTCCAGTAGCACTTCCAAGATGGGGCAAGCTCAGCTTTTTTCTTGAAAGGCTGATGCTATGACATCTCTCATTAGAAGACTCATAGAAGAAGCAAAATGGGTCAGTGTTGAAAGATGTTACCAAGACCACAAGATAAAACACTCCCACCTAAACTAACATTTAGGGAGAGAAAAGGAGATTCAGTTTAACTCTACTAGCTGCCTGAACTAGCTGCTCACTTTTTTTTTTCTCCACACATGCTAGCAGCATGTATGATCATCCCTGGCATCAGCTGAATCAGATGGGAACAACCACGTTAGAGCCAGAGCAAGAGATGAAGCAAAATATCATCAAATAAAGGATGAGGAAAAATAGGTTTGAAGAGCTTTGGGAAAGAAAAAGAGAAGACAAACAAGGTAGGAGAGAGTAATGGAAAACAAAACAACTGAGGAAAAAAAACCAAACTTTTTTATTCACAACCTTCTTCAAGATCTTGTAAATGAAAAATCTCATCCTAGAACTTCACTAAAACCTGGTATTATCTACTCTTCATCCTCCTTTTGCAAAAAGACATCATTCTGACACTAAAATGTGAGTTCAAAATGAGATTCACAGCCAGATGTAAATTCACAACTGGGATACATGACAGGGTAACTGTCCTGTAATTTTGTCAAGTATATAAGCTTTTTCTGTGAAATGGAAAAATATTTCTCAATGTTTATTTTTCTTCTATACTGTTATTATTCATTGATATTTTTCCCAGAGGCTTAAAAGAAGCACTCAATGTCTGTCTTGAAACTACTTCAATAAATCTGAAGCAGCATATGAATTGCTATGTGTTCTCCCTACTCCACCTTTCTCCAAACATGTTTTAAGAACAATTCTGGAAATCTTGTGTAAATATATGACTGAAATGTTACAATTTTCCCTTGTCTGAATGTTCCTTCAAGATGCTTTACTGACGGTATAGTAAGATATTTTGAGTGGCTCCCATATTTTCTCAGAATAATTCTTATTTTAACAGATAAAACTGCTGTATGCACCTTTTAGCCAGCAATTACAGCTGTGTAATACTGTGCATATTCTTCAAAATTTGTGAAGTTTATTCAAAACCTCATGTTTATCAGCTGTAATTTTCATAAGCAAAAAAGCATACAAGGACCTTGAGTTAAGCCTCATGTCAAGAGCCTACCTCTGTATCTCTTTTTAAAGGCAATCCTGCAGTCACCATCATCTAATCTTTATCTACATCAGGATAGATCTCTGTTGGAAGTTATGTACTAACCAAACAGCTGCCTCTCTGCAGAACTTGAAGTTTCACTGACAACAGCACAAAACTGTGCAAGAACTGTCCTGACATACAGTTCACAAAAGCAAGTAAAACCAGAGTTTGAAATGGGAACTGCTGCTCTACAATGATGCACATATGGTTTTGTTGGAAACATAGGTGAGAGATTAATACCTTATTATTAATATAATCTATATATATATCCATATAATTTTGTCATACTGATCAAATGTCAATACCCAGATTTTCTTATAAAACTGATTTTAAATACTGAATTAGCCAATCTTACAGCAGTTCAGTGTTTCTCCATGTATTTAAATGTTGAATAAAGCTACCTGTTGCACAGGTACTACTGAGGATCATGTTAAAAATTCAACAATCTTTCATGCAAACCCCAAGTCATACTATTACAGGTACTCTAGCAGGAATGCACAGACATTTCAGGGTATATAAGGCAAAAGAAATTCCCTGGGGAAATTAGTTCTCCTATCCTCTCACACAATATTAAGAGGCATTCTACTACATCAAAAAAAAAAAAAAACCAGTGGTTAAATTTGCATAGGGTTTCTTCTTTATTATCTGTTTCCTGGGCATTCAAATTTTAAGAGATTCATTTCACTACAGTCTGTCTGAATACAGAAGGACAAGATGAGCTCACACAAGAGTCCCATGGTTGCCTTCCAAAGCCTTTTCTAAAACTCCTCTATTTGGGTCAGGTCAAATGTACATGGCCAAAACACAACACACTCTGAATAGGCTAAGAAATCCTACAACTTGATGGGAAAGCCCAGAGGCCACTATAAAAGTGGAAGGAAAGGAAAAATAATGCTGTTGGTACAAAAACTAAACCACCTGTCACTCTTTAAATAACACTCTGCACAATATACATGGCTCAGGAGGTCATCTTTTGTTCTCAGCTACCAACTGTCCTTTTGACACTTCTTCTTAAGAGTGGGATGGGGAGAGGGGGACGGGGACAGGACGCAAGGACAGCACGACATGGTATGAAAGCAACCAAGGAAATGAGGCAACTGAAGTTCACAGAGTCAGGCAATGACAGGAACTCAACACAAAGGAAGGATGCCAGGAATAAACAGAAGCATGCAGTAAATATAGTACTTGGAAGAAGTGTTACACTTGCATTCAGAATTGGGCCAGAAAACAATATGTCTCAGTGCATGGAGTGGCAGCAGCCAGGTAAACCTGTTGGCACGGTGCACTGATCTGTCTCTGGGTTAAGAAATTTTCTTGAGAGCTAGCATAACAAGGAACTCAGCTTTCCATTATCTCCTGTTTTCATGCTGAATCCTTTTCCAATGCTCTTTTTAATCCCCTTTAATGGTATGGAAGATGCATATATAGCCATAGAAATATAATATTCAAAACTAAAAGGGCAGCTCAGTGCTTTATCACAGTTTGAGGCCCTACATTATTGTTTTTTAATTGTGAAGGTAATTTCAGACTGTTAACTATTTTGGACATTAGGGTCTTCATCCTGCAGAGCAAGAAAAGCATGAAAGGAAGTAAATTAAGCCTTTTCATTCCATCAGTAGAAATCAACAGGGAATGCATCTGAGGGCATCAGCTGTTCCAACCCATGCTGGTACAGAGCTCCCCAGCTTCCCAGTGACTGCTGGAAATGTGGAAATGAAAGGAAATGTGACCATTATTCTGAAATCATGCTTCAACTGAGACTCTTTCAGAGTACCAATACAAATTACTGCCCTTTACATTGTTTTTTTCAAGTTCTTAAATCACTGCTGGCAGCATATTAATAATGAGCCACGATTTCTGAACAGTCTGTCTACTTCCAGAAGTGTTGGATGGGTTTTCTACTACTTTGAAACTGGTATGCTCTATTTAAATAAATATATAACCAGTATTTTTAATAAAATATTTCTTTCTCTATTAATAATTAACCATTTATCAAATAAATAATTAAATCAAACTTACCAGTTCAACAACTAACTTGCAAAGGGATTTCTTAGCCATACACTAAGATCTGCACTGTGCTGGAAGTTGCATGGCTCAGTCAAAAATTTAACTATGTTTTCTTCAAGCCTTTTCTGTCCTATTACATTTTTTATGAAGCAGCACGTAACTGAAATGCAAAATACTTTATTTTATAACCACTGACTTTCAGACAGTAAATATACTAAAATTCCACGAGCAGACTCAATTGCTTGAAGTAAACTTTGTTCACACTTTTACAAAAGTGGCATACACAAATGTGATCCTTGATCAGAGATCCATCCTTCCAGAAAGCAAAACTAAGGAAGGGTAAGAGGAGCACATTTGTTTTTAGACTAGAAAGAAAACTGTGGCATTAGAAAGGGTTTAAAGGCGACATTTAGTAACAAGCACAGCACCACCAGCTGGTCCAGGAGGTGCTTGTCCCACCCTATTCTGTGCTGCTGAGGCCTCACCTCAAGTCTGTGTGCAGCTGTGTGCAGCTGTGGGCACCTCAACATAGAAAATGCATTAAGCTATTAGAAAGTATCGAAAGGAGGGCGGCAGAAATCACAGAATCAGTTAGATTGGAAAAGACCTCTGAGATTATCAAACCCAATCTATGACCTTGTCAACTAGACCAGAGCACTAAGTGTCACATTCAGTCTTTCCCTAAACTCTTCCACCATCTCCCTGAGCAGCCCATTCCAATATCAAATCACCCTTGCTGTGAAGAAATTCTTCCTGATGTCCAACCTAAACCTCCCTGGCACAGCTGAAGACCATGTCCTCCTGTCCTGTCGCTGGGAGAACAGACCAATCTCCACCTGGCTGCACTCTCCTTTCAGGCAGCTGCAGAGTGATGAGGTCCCCCCTGAGCCTCCCTTTCTCCAGGCTAAACACCCAGCTTCTTCAGCCACTCCTCACAGGACTTACCCTCTAGACCTTTCAGCAGCTGCACTGGACTTGTTCCAGCACTTCAATGTCCTGCTTCAAGTAGAGCCCCAAAACTGCAGGCAGCACTCAAGGTGTGGCCTCAACAGTGATGAGTACAGGGGGAGAATCACCTCCCTAGTCCTGCTGGTCACACTATTGCTGATACAGGCCAGGATGCCATTGGCCCTCCTGGCCATCCTGGCTCATGTCCAGCTGCTGACCAGCACTCCCAGGTCCTTTTCCACCAGGCAGTTTTCCAACCACTCTGCCCCTACGCTGCAGCACTGCATGAGATTGCTGTGGCCAAAGTGTAGGACTTGGCACCTGGCCTTGTTGAACCTCACACATTGATCCTGTCCAGATCCCTCTGCAGAGCCTTTCCATCCTCCAGCAGATCAACATTTGCATCCAACTCGGTGTCATTCACAAATTCACTAAGTGTAGACATGATCCCTCATCCAGATAATCAAAAAAGATATTAAACTGAGCCCAACACTGATCCCTGGGGAATCCCACTAGAAGCAGACACCAACTGGCTGTAACACCATTCACCACAAAGTGAACACAAAGTGTGCACCTGTCCAAGCTGTGGGCTGCCAGCTTCCTCCAGAAGCATGCAAGGTGTCAAAGGCTTTGCTGAAGTCCAGATGGTGAAGGGGATGCCATATGAGGAGCAGCCGAGGTCACTCGGCTTGTTCAGCCTGGAGGAGACTGAGGAGAGACCTCACTGTACTCTACAGCCTCCTCAAGAGTGGAAGCAGAAAGCCTGGCATGATCTCTCCCCCGTGGTACCCAGAGACAGGACCTGAGGCAATGGCCTGAACCTGTGCTGGGGATGGTTTAAGCTGGTTATTAGGATAAGGTTCTTTACCTAGAGGATGGCTGGACACTGAAACAGGCTCCCTCAGGAAATGGTCACAGCACCAAGCCTAAAAGAGTTCAAGAACCATTTGGACAATACCCTCAGGTACATGGTGTGATTCTTGGGGCTGTCCTGTGCAAGGCCAGGAGCTGGACTTCAATGATCCTTGTGGATCCCTTTCAACTCAGGGTATTCTATGATATAAGGTGGAAGAGAGTTCCAGATGATTACACACATCAGATGGTTCCTCTGGTCAGCAGATGCCAGCACAACATTCCTAAAAAACCCAAATTCACTGAAGTAGCATCTGTGTGTGTTACTCAGGATGTAAGGCAAAGACTGTTATTCACCATGTATCTGTGGGACTGCCAAAGGCTTTGTGCTCCTTGTTTTCATCTAACTTGTGCCTGGGTCTTCTGAGTCTCAGCATACAGTAGTTGCCACAAGTGTGTAACATCTAGAACAACCAGACCATAGCTCTTCATGATTTATGACTACAGACAAATACACTGCTAGCAAATGGAAGTGACAAATCTTTCTTCCACCCCCTGAACATCTCTACTTCAGGTTCACTACAGCCTTGTGAGGTACTGCTACTGAGGACTCCATTTTAGATGAATTATGGAAATACTGACTTACTGACTAGTAAGAAGTCTGTCTAAGGTCACAAGCAGAAACCAGCACCAGTCTTAACTACAGTGTGAGCCAGCAGCAGTCTGGTGCCAGTACCTATTTCACAACTACCTCCTCTCAGAAAACATTACCAAAGCAACTGAAGAACACGAGCTCTCTGCCCAAAAGATAATTGTGAAATGTGTAAGCTGTGCAATTTATGAGAAAGGTATGTCAACTAATGAGACAGCATCATTCTGATTCTCTGCCCTCAACAGTGAGATAGCTTGCAACTACTGTTGAGAGTCACACACACCCCAGACCACGAGAACTGTGACAGCCCCTGAAGCTGGCCATCTGCATCCAGCTGCACATTGCATCACCTAATCACCTGGAAGCACTAATGGCTGCTCATTATTACAACCCAGATGTCTGTCATTAGTCAAAGAGGCAGGAAAACAGAAAATGTGATGTGATGAAAGGTTTCCCTATAATAAGGAAAAAAGTCAGCACAATACAGACTTTATTCCATACCTAACCACCTGTGAAAGAGTGTGAAAAACCAGTCCCTCAAGGCCAATAGAGGCTGCAGTTTGCTTCTGAAAGAGAAGTCAGGCAATCTTTTTTTTTTCTTATTTTTTTAAATAACTTTGGGAAGGGGAAATGACCCATGAAGATTTCACAGACAAGGGTCACTGCACACTCCCTCCTGAGGAAGTGTTTAAAACCATGGGATACTTGAAGACATTTAAAGTTCCTTCTTCCCTTGACAGGCAGAATATTTAAATCAAGATACTACCATCACAGAAGGCCTGGGAAAATAAAATTCTCACTCTGCAAATCCACCTTCTCTTGATGTTGCATGTAACCCTCTTGCAGATTCCCAATGCTGTTACCATGCTGAGGCATTACATCAACATGATTCCAGTGAAGTCATGTTTTCTTTCAATTCTATGCCTACTATAAAATTGGCCTGACCATCCAAATGTGAGTTGTTTCTCTTCAGCAGCCCAGGTTGACTACCAGGGTTCCAGAGCCCTGGATACTCACCTATATGATCACACAATATTTTAAATGACATGTTGCCATGAAGAACTCACAAGAACAGTGGAACACTAACAAAATTCCAGAGCTTCACATGTCTGCTTGTACTGCTGTATACGTATCTGCCCATAGTAGGTGTGAGTGGCCTCTCACAACAGCACCCTTGCTCCAAGGAATAAACACTGAAAACAGATCCTTGCATGGCAGATGATCCCTGCACATCATAATTTTCCCTAGGTGTATGCTAGTATACAGGAAACTGCAAAGCAACAGATTCTGGCATAGGAAATTACTTAGGCCAATCTGCTGGAGTAAATCATTCCATCAGGTGTCTATCAAGCCACTCTATTAAAGCCCTCCTCAGCTGGACAGGAGGAGACAAAATAAAATGAAAAGCTCATGTGTCAAGGACAGGGAGAAATCACTTAACAGCTGTCATCATGGTCAACAGACTCAACATGATAGAAGTAATTTATTTTATTGCCAATTAAAATCAGAGTAGAGTAATGAGAAATAAAACCAATTCTTAAAATACATTCCCCCCTACCTCTCTCTTCTTCCCAAGCTTCATTTCACTTCTAATTTCTTTATTTCCTCCTCCTGGAGCAGTGCAGGGGGATGGGGAATGGGGGCTGCATTCAGCTCATCATGCCTTGTCACTCCTCCCTCCTCAGGAGGAGGGCTCCTCACACTCTTCCCCTCCTCCAGTGCTGTGCCCCTTCCACAGGAGACAGCCCTCCACAAACTCCTCCAGCATGAGTCGTGCCTTCAGCCCTCCATGAACTGCTCCAGCTTGGATCCTTCCCCTGGGTCTCAGGTCCTGCCAGGAGCCTGCAAGCTTCCCACAGGGTCACAGCCTCCTTTGGGCATCCCCATGTTTGGGAATGGGCCCTCCAGGGGCTGCAGGTGCATCCCTGCTACAACATGTGCTGCAGGGGCAGAGCTGCCTCACCCTGGTCTTCAGCTCAGGCTGCAGGGGAGTTTCAGCTCTGGCTCCTGCAACACCTCCTCCCTCTCCTGCTTCTCTCTCATATTCCCATTCCACACTTGCAGCTGCTGCTCTGCACAGACTTTTCCCCCATCATAACTATGTAATCCCAGAAGAGTTCCCACTGCCACTGATGGACATTGATGGCCTTGGCCAACAGCAGATTGAACTGAACAATATTGGTTATTCTCTATTCATCTATAGATCAGGGCTTGCTTAGCTCCAACAGTATCAGAGGGCCTGCAAAACAATTTACCTAAATCTGCCTGCTTTCACAGTCTCAGAGATGTTCCAAGGTTGATATTTTCTGTGGCTTTGCTCCCATATGGCAGGCAAACTTTTTCACCTAAAGCCTGAGCAAAATCCTCCTAAGAATTTTGGAGTCATGCAAGAAATAAGTAGAAAGGAGAGTAGATAAGAAAGAGCACTCCCTTCCCTCTAGTTTTGCAAATGTGTCAGCAATACTTTTACTCATGAAGTTACAAAAAGCTTAATTTATTTATACAGCTGTGGAGTGGTACAGTCTGACACCAGAAGGAATCCCTAACATCTTCCAGATCTTTTGCAGAACAAAGTAAAGAAGGTCTTACAATAATTTCTGGACCAAGCCTAGCACATCTGCTCAAAGACAGATATTGTTGATAAAGATTTACAGTGTACATTTCAAGACAGCAAGAATCCCCCATTTCCCCATTTGTGTTTATTTTACATTGTTCCTACCAGCACTTTTTATTTCTTTGACAAGCTTTTATTTTCTAAACCACTGCATGATAACGTATGAAGTAGCTGGGAGGAAAAGAAAACCTAAATATTGCACAGGCATGTTTGGCATGGAACAGCACAAACCACAGAGCATCAAGCATCCTTATGGTGTTGCAGTGCACATTGCACCTGTTCTGTACTGCTCCATCAGAAAGGTAAGACAAAGAGGAGTTAGAACATACTTTAACTAAAACTCACTGAAAATAGGAAGTCTAAAATGTCACATTACTTCACAGAGAGAGATTTCTCTCCCCATTTTCAAAAATATCTAAATCCAAAAATTTTAAAATACAGAAAGAAAACAAGTATTTTGAGGAGCTTAATTTTCTTTTGACCTTTACTTCACAACACTCTTTTTTGCTGTTTCTGGTTTGCACTGGAGCCATCTAAATAGAAACTGGACTGATGGCTATTCCAGCAATATTATCTCTATTTCATTGTGCATCACTAAGTGTTTCATGGTAAAAAATTCTCACCCCAAACATAGCCCTGCAAGTATGCTCAGCAGCCACATTTACTAATGGCAAAGGTTACCATTCCTGAATGCAAATCAGTCTAGGTCCACTGGTCAAAAACAAGGGATCTACATTATTTTTTGACATGATACAGTCAGTTCTGACTTTGTGCCAGCTTGAAATACAGACATAGCTTATAAAAAAACAAAATATTGATCTGCTTTCTAAAAATAAAACAGGTACAGAGGAGATTTCACACATACTGAATGACAATTGATGACTCCATGGAAATAAAGGCCTTGAGCATCTCTTCACTGAAAGCCAAAACAATCTTTCTCTAGAAAACATAAGCTTAATGCTTTATCGTTGTAAGTTTGCAATACACACTGCTAAAGAAACCTCTTCTGATATTAAATTGGACAAGTTATGTTCTTGGGACATGGAGATCCTTGAGGAGTAAAGCTGGACCAGCTCATGAACTCAAGAGCTGTGGAAAGACAGCATTACACTTGCAGACACTTGTCAAAAACAAGCTTGAAGAGAAAATCTCTTCCACATCCCCCTGTGGCTGTCAGACAGCAAAACCCTGACACAGAGACTGAGATCCCCTTCAAGCAAAGGGCCACCTGCACCCCAAAGGCTCCAGAACGCCTGTCTGGGTGTCCCAGAGACAGCCACAGCTCCCCAGACAATTCCAGCTGCAAGCACCCACAGCAGAACAGCCCTGAGGACACTCTTCAGCCTCAGAGTGTGAGCAAGAGAGAAGATCACAGGTCAAAGCTCAAGTCCAAGTGCTGAAGTCTCACAAGAAACCTGAGCTTTGTGTCCTATTGACGACCACTTGAGTGACTTCTGTAAGGTTCCATTTCCTGTTCCAGTATCTCCCCATCTCTTCATAACATTTTATAGCTGTGAAATCTCCTTTGTGCTAAAGGCAGGAGGGCCACTCAGAAAAAAGGCTGCACACCCCGTCAATCTCAAACTATGTCTTTTGAGAAAAAACAACAACAAGAATTCAGTAATATTTTATAACAATTAGAGTCTCTAGCATGAATCTCTCTGGACACAAAAGGATGCAAAAGGAATCTGTCACTTGTGACATTTGGAAACAAAATTATTTCACATAGTGACAGTCATTACAGGCCAATGTTAATCACACTACTTATTCTGACACTGCCCACAGATAATGCTCTGCAAAATAAAGGCAAATTAGACACATTTATTAGAGTGTGAAAATCTTAAGACAGATGCTCTATTGTAGGGCCCAGTGCTTCTGCAGTCCTTTGCTCACCCAGCTTAATCTGTTTAGATGCAAACAAGATGTGCTTTTTTGAGTCTGGTGCTGTGCCAGGGCCTCAGCAGTGCCTACCACATCCTCCTCTTCAGGTGAGAGTAGAGGGGAGCAAGTGACACCTGATCTGCAGAAGGCCATCAGTCTGTCTCCAAAGAGGCAAAATTCTGTATTCCTGGAGACAAACTGAGGCCAAGGGCTGCTATGCAGGCATGCCCCTTGCCCAAGGCAATATGGTAGCTCATGTTAAGCTGCTCTGAAGACAAGAGATCATCCTCTCTACTCCTTTGGACTATTTCTAACAGTGCCACAGAGTTTTCTTTCGAGGTTCTTAGCAAGGAAAAGAGCTGTCTCCTCTTTTCAGACTGTTTTCAAGGAAACCAACATATGAAGGGAAATTAAGCCTACAAACTTCTCAAAGGGCACCTTTTCTCCTGTTCCACTTTGCTACTCCTTTCTTTCCTCATACTTGCACATTTCCACAGAAGACCTAAGAATCCTTCAAGCAGCTATCAGGTTGCTCTACATATATATATTAGTATTAAAATAATGTCAATTTTTCACATTTATATTTTCTAGTTTATCTTAACGCAAGCCTGGCTGTGAAGAGATTCCTATTTTAGAAAAGACAGGCTGTTTCCATAAAACACAAAATAATACACTTCTAAAACTCTGTTCTGAAATAAAATGGTTCATGTGACAGCTTTCACTAAACTAAAAGGGTGTGAATTAAAACAGGTTTCATTATGCTTGCGAAAATTAATCTCTCTGAGCCCCAAATGAAAGCACAGTTTGCTTTTTTCATGTGTCTCTCAAGTACTAATTTCAATAGCCAAGACACAGATGGTAGCAAATGGTGTTTTGTAAGGGACCACTCATTGCATTTTTTTTCCTTGGTAGAGTAAACTGGAAATTGATTCATTTGTCTGCAGTTCAAGCCATGAATCATCTCAGTTACCAGTAGATAGGTGGGAGAAACTGAAACACAAACAGTACAAAAACTACTGGTGGTACAATGCTTCAACACAACCCAACTGACAAAACCTGCCAAAGCTCCCCTTGAGCCCAGCTCAAGACCCCTTCCTTCAAATCATGCAATTGGTGTGTACCTGCACCTGTAGCAGCACCTGTCTATCTCAGACAGTGTAGAATTCCATCTCCCACAGTCTCTTGTGATTTGCCTCACAGGCAAAACAAACCTACAGGCAAAGCCCTGAGACACCAAAGGCATTTAAAACCTTAATGAGGATGTAGATAGAGATCTTACTAACTTAGGAGCAAGAGCAGCATTAGATCTCATTGCTGTGCATCAGGGTTTAAAAGCCCAATTTCTCCTCCATACTTTCAGCCAGGAAAATTATTCAAAAATGCAGCGCCATTCCTCCTGGGACCAAGGCAGCTGGAGACAGCATTGGATGCTCTGTGCTACCACCTGCAGTCCCCTTGCCACCACAGGGACAGTCCTGCCACCCAGCCTCTCAAGGGAACTGCTGTGAGCCCGTCCCCTGTTGCACATGCACATCTCAGGAGAGAAGCAACACCTTCCCGACAGAATGAGGAGACACAAGCAGGTGGAAGGGTGGTGGGAAGAATGCCTGGATCCAACAGCAAACTGGAACACAGGCTGCATGTACAGCAGGATCTTTGCTTCCAGGGTGGATGTTGGAGGGGTCTGCTGCCTGTCTTCCTGCTTGCCTGATGTGGCAAATCACATCTTTACAAAATGAAGCACCATTTTGGTGGAGAAGTGTATTTGTAGAACTCTGTGGTCTGCCTCAGAATAAGATGTTCTGTTTTGCAAAGGTTTATTTGTTTTACACACACACACTCGCCTGGGTCTATTAAATTCAGAACTCCTACGACAGTATTCCCTTTCTTTGTTCCACCCTTTGCAGCTGCAAAACAGCATGATATTCATAAGAAAATAATGGGAAAAAAAATCCCTTGGTTCGGTTTTCAAACTTTAACCCACTAAAATTGTTTCCTGTTGGGTATTTTTTTTTCATCATTGGAATCCAAACTCTCCAGGACTCACATATGCCATGTTTCACACCAGGGGAGTGCAGGACCTTACAGAATTTGGACTTTTATACACAGGTGGTTTTTTTCATTATTGTTTGCAGATGAGATACAGTCTTTAAAACAGAAATTAAAAAGGTAATTGGGGCCAGGCTGTTTCCAACTGTCCAGCTGGTCACCTGGGACCAAAGCACTAAGCTTGGCTAACCCCTGTGAAAACAGGATTATGAAATGCAAAAATCTACCAAATATCTTTGAAATCTGCATACAAGAACTGCTCCAGATGACACCATCTCCCTTGATATGGGTTTATACAAATATATTGAGAAAGATTACTCTAGAATTTTAAAAATACCCAGCTTTACTCTGATAGCATCTTAAACACTAATAGTACCACTGAAATGCAGGTGTTACCTAAAGAATGAAGGAATGGGCAGGAATTCCAAAACAATGACCTGTGTAAAAAACCCACTTTGACTGTTAAAAAGTCTTGGTCAAGCACTTATGTTTCTTCTTAGTTTCCATACATAGAAGTAGAATAAAAGAATTTACTATGATGATAAATTCAACACTATTTCTTAGATTA